>JAXCHB010000029.1:5218333-6522916 GCA_036926305.1 Uropetala carovei | reverse complement strand
TCCTGTTGATTCTTTTTTTATATCCCCACAAATTCCACCATCACCATAGTTCTGTGCTGATTTAAGTTTATCTATGACTGCAGAAAGAGAACCTTTTCGGTTGCGTATTTGCTGCTGCTTGGAAGGAGCCGATGATCCCATCTTGTCACAAGATGCAGTGGGTGATTTTTCAGAAATACCTGCCGAAGATGATGCATTTGATGATAGGGAAGATGAAGATGCTGTCATGCACCCTTGGGAATTTCCACCTGACATCATCTTTGACACAGACTGCACTAATTCACTACCCTGAGAAAAATCAAGTTGCTTCAACTTCACAGTTGATGTCTTCATTTTTGGACTTTGATGTCCCGAGCTTAGATTGCTGCTGCTTCCACCCATTAATTTACGGTCCTTCTCTTTATCTTTTGATTTCCCAAACTTGAGCAGAACATCTCCAGAGCCAGACGTGCCACTACTACTTTTTCCAAGATTTGCCGAGGCTGATTTGAGAGCTGACATACTAGGTTTCCCGGAACCAGACTGCTTTGGAGAAAGACCAGCATGCTTAGGACTAGCTGCAGATGAATGTTTAGGGCTGCCTGTATTGTACAAAGGGGAGGAACCAGGATTACTGGAAGAATGCTTGGGACTTTGAGATGGTTTGGGCTTCATCAGTCCCTGAGCAGAAAGAGGCGATGATGAAGACCCTTTCATTAAAGAAATTGGTTTCACAGATGTTGAGTGGGTAGGAGATGTGGAAAATTTACGTATACTAGAAGGTAATGGTGGCGAGCTGCCTGATGAAGGATTACTACTCTTCATACCCATTGATGAAGAAAGAGACTTTCCAGCTACCATGTCTTGCTTCGTTAAAGATTTTTCTACAGATTTCCCTGGAATCTGGGGAGGACCCATAACTTCCAATCTTACCGTAGGGACTTTTGATTGTTTTCCACCATCAATAGGAGATAGGTTTTCTTCCCTCCGTCTCTTTCTTTTCTTTTCAGATCGTTTACCATCATCATCACTGCTCCCACTACAAGGTGGATGTGGTGAAGACATAATCCTCTTAGTATCCTTCATTTTGGTTACCCTGGAAGGATCATCCCTACGATCTCGTCCACTACCCCGGTCATCACCAGATGATGAAGAACTGGTTTTTGAAGAGATAGGAGTGATTGTGATGGAGCTTGGCAGAGTTGTGGTTGCAGAAGTCACAATGGGAATGATTTCTATGCCAGGCCTTCTTTCCAACCCCATTCCAGTCAAAACTGATGAAAGACTTGGAGATGTAATTATTGATGAAGAAGTAATAGGAGTAATACTGACTGATGGAGCCACCATACTCTTGTTCTCTGCTAAGTCAAGTATGATAGTCTGGGTGGTTTGACCTTCAGAATTCTTGCCTTCTTTCCGACTATCAATACGATTTGATAATGATGAAGATTTTTTCTTCTTCTCTCGATGGCGCTCAACATTATGAACTGGAGGAATTATTGAAGTCACCTTAACCTCATGTATATCTGGAGTCATATCAATATCATGAACTTCTGCTTGAGCTTGAATGGATGTTTCCTCTTCATAATCGTAAGGATCATCTTTAGACTCTCCATAGTCAACAACAGGTATTACTGGTGGGGTAGAGTTTGCTGCTGGAACAACTTCCAGTCCAGCTCTACTCGTGCCACCTCCTTCTGCAAACTCATCTGATTTGGAGCAAGATGATATAGAAGAGGATGAGGAAGATGATGAAGAGGAGTCACCACCATGATGGCCTAACTCTGTAGGAGCAATTGTAGTCGTAGGAGTACCTACAGGAGTGGATTCTCCACTGGTTGCTATCATATCTGGGCTAGGTGTGTCATATTCCTCTCCTGCTGTCATCCTCCTCTTTGGGCTGCGAGAGGTCCACAGTCCTGAGACATTTTCACAAGAGTTGCCTTTACGCTTGCGTTTCTTCAGCTTCTGAGTTATCATAGATGTATGCTGGTCGTTTAAGAGGGTTAAGAGTACAGGGGGGGACTTCTGCCCTGCCGGCTGACTGCCACCCGGCAGGGCACCAACCCCTAAAGGGTTCAACATACCTGGCTGAGTGTTCTCCATAGGAGCTTGCATATTTCCTGAAATGGTATTCTGAACGGGACTTTGGAATGGAGGAAAAGCTTCAGATCGGGAGCTTGCTGGAACAGTTGAAAGCTCTGGAGATTCACTTCCAACAATACACACTTGACTCAATATATTTTGATTCATCACTGATCCTAACTGATCATGGGATGCACCATTTTGTTCTGTTTTAGGAGTGATTTTTCCATCAAAATCACTCGCTAACTTAGTGTTCTGGCTTGCATCCCCCAAGGCACTCATGGAAAAATTTCCAATTGAAACACCAAAGTTTCCATTTGTCTGCACTGTCTTGAAATTTTGACCCTGCCATTTCCTTATTAGGGCTCTCATGGTGATAGGGATGGATAGACACCTGTAATATAAGTCTTACATTAATATAATATCAATCTCAAATTATGTAATTTTAGTTAAGCACATACCAGTATAAAGAAAGTCAGTAGAAACACTTTAGTAGCAGGCTTGAGCAATTACTAATTTTAATTTACTTGATAAATGAAATGGTTATGCTGATAAAATACAGGGTATTCATAAAATCACTCTGATGTTTTAAGCGGCTACACTTTTTTAAAACTGTACTGTAGGTCCAGAATTCCCAAACCCTGGGTCACAAGGGTTTTCTGATGGGTCGAGGAAGGCCCTTGACCCAAACATTGTAAAATGAATAATTCATTTTCTTCGTTACATGCAGAGTTACAAAATTCAGTGTATATTAGATAAACTAGTAAAAAAAGCCAGTGAATATGACAGTCTATTATTAGTTAAACTTAAAATAGTTGTTCCACACTCTCCCTATTCCCACCCCTCCCTTCATCTCCCTCATCACCCTTCCTCTCTCTCCTTCCCTACCTCCCTGTTACTCCCTCCCTCCACTCTTCATCTCTCTCATATTAAAAGCAATCAAAGCAAGCTTACACCCATAAGGATTAAAATAACAATAGGAATTCAAGGTCTAACAATGTAATTGATAGGTAAGGCAACATCCCATTAAAATGGCAAGATTTTCTCATACTTGTGAATTAAACATTTAACATGATCAATTTCGAACTGTAGGTGGAAAAAGATGAACAGAATAAGAAACTTTGTAATGTTTTTTTCAGAATGGTTTAAATCCAAAGTTTGTAGGTTAATTCTTTTTAATTTTCATCTAAAAAAGAATGAAAGCCTGCACGTCAAAAAGTCGATTTTTGTGTTAATTTATGGAAAATGGAAATGTCTTCCTTGAAGTTGAACCCAGGACTTTTTTCGAGATTTTTTTCATCGTCACCTTAAAATATGCGAATTGAGCATTCCTGCCAAATTTAAGAGTTTCTATATTAATTCTTTCTCAAGTTATTCGCGTTAAACTATAATTCACAACCAGACACATGACCTATGCAGTATTGTGACCAACCAACAGATGGACAGACGTGGGCTACCATCCTATATATAATTTTGAAAGTGTCCATCCATTGCCCCCTCTATCTCAAAAGCCATCGTCGTAGAGATATGCAGTAAACTGCATTTTGTTTCTACAAAGTAGGAGGTCCCTAGAAAACTATTCTCATTTTTCATAAAGTCCCAGTTTCGAGTCCTGGAGTCAATTATATGTTCCCATAAGTTTACATGGGATTTTTGATTTTTCAGAGTGGAAGGTTTTTTTCCTTCATTCATTAAAACAGGTAAATATGGACCGATTTTCTTCATTTTTGCTTTATTCGACGTCTAAAACTCTATACTATCTTATTCTTGTGATGTTTACATGTTACACGGTCGAGATTTTCAGAAATACGCAATTGCTTTCGAATTTTTACAGATATTTCATACTCTTTCCGGGCGTTGCCAAGGCGACCATCATTGTTGTCTCTGATTCAATTAATGCCAATTAAACCTTCAAATAGGTGAAATAAAAGCATTATTCACTTCGCACTTTTGTTTAGGCATCGAAATTAATGATGCATAGCAATATAAATATTTACGGATAATTATTCTTTTGACTGCGTATGGGAAGACTTTTTAACGATTTAATCAAAGCAGTTGAATCTTCCTTTGATCGTTTGAATGCTGGAATCTTATCTCTTTGTAAGTAGAACCATTATATTATACATCTATAATGCTTATTAACACAAATAGGCTCACGCATAAATTTAAAATTAAATGAGAATAGGGACATACATTATTTTTTTAAACACATTATGGTTATCTTCTCTTCATTGATAATCTACATAAACGGTTGCATTGATTGTTAAATAAAAAAGGACATATATCTGAATAAAAAAACAAGGAAAATTAAAAACAAAAGTTCGTGATCAATTACTGTGTATGGAAATGAAGAAACAGGAGAAAAATCTGCTATGACCGGGAATACGAATCCAGTCATCCACTTGCCGGGCGTATATTCTACCACTGAACTATCATAGCAGACTAATCCTCCTGTTTCTGAGAGGCAATATTTTCTTAGGTTGGGACTTTTAAAATGCAGATTTCTGACTGACTTCGCATAATAAATTGTCAATAGGCACACACAGCCGTGCCCTCAGCGAGATTCAAACCCGCGAAGTTTACATTGGGAGTCAAATACATTAAAATCCTATACCAGAGAAATGCGTTATTAGAGTTAAATGTGAATTATCGAGATCAACTTATTTTACATACTTTTTAATTTTTTATAAATCAATTGAAAATATACCGCGCAAACATTGCGAGGGTTCAGCTAGTTAGTATTAATTACTGCAATTAAAATGTTATTCTATAAATAAATGTAGAAGAAATGAAGCTGATACGTTTATTTATTTATTCTTCTTGAACGTCAAGTGGGGCAGTTAGCCTGAAGGTACCGATATCGTTTGGATCGCAAGGTGAATGAGAATTTGAATTTTGGGTCGAGACCAAAAAAGTTTGGGAATCACACTGTAGGTAAACAAAACACCAAAATGAAGATTCACTAAAAATCTTTATGTAAATAAATTTCCACATGTGCTCCTTTCCTGACCCGGTAGATGTCTAATAGATATTCAATCTCAGCCCAAACATGCCTCAGTATCTCTAGAGTTACTGTTTCAACTGCTGCAATGATCTGTTGTTTGAATTCATCTACGTTATCTACCTGTCCAGTACACCCATACACTGCATCTTTAAATAACCACAAAATAAAAAGTCAAGGATTGTCAAATCTGGAGATCTTGGAGGCCAAGGTGTCAGGACTCCCCTCCCCACCCAATGCCAAGGAAACTTCCGGCTGTATCGTGAACATTGTTGCTATAATGTTTGAAGAAGCTGCACTTTGTGGGCATCCAAGGACAAATGTATGTGTAAAACTGAGTGCACTGTTGATTTGAGTATTTGTAATTGTCAGCTACATTGCCTTACAGACACCCTTGGACTGCATAAAAAGGACTGCATTACTTGTTTGACATCTGCTTCAGAAGCTCTCAGTCATCCTGTTTGCTTTAGGGGTAAGACACTATCCGTATCTTTAAATTGAGCCTGCATTCTATGTTCCTCTAACAAAGCCCATTTCAGATTTTCTATTAATGACGTTACGTTTACTATCATAATTTCTCTTTATGAATCTAGCTGTCCTGCACTGCACCTTTTCTATCTCATTAGTGGGTTTCCCAATGAAGTATTTTTACATCAAAAAACAAAATTTTCTCAGGTTCAACAACCAATCTGTGCATCAAATTGATGCATATTTGAAATAAAAGGTAGGAAAATAACTTTCATTCATATAAGCATTTTTCAGTTTAAGTCTCACGGTTGTAGGATTATTTTAAATAAATGGAAAATAAGCTGCACCCAATCCCATACGGAAAGTCCAGGAACTTTCTGAGTGAACAACTTATATACATAAATTATATATTTCAATAACTGAACCATGAACAAAACCATTGTCAAAATTCGTGTTAACCGAACCTATATTAAAAATTGCAAACCAAGCCACTCCAAAATTTGGATTGTTAGCTATTCTCTTTTAAGATCAACATTGCAATCTACACTACATAAGTCAAACCACAGCATTTTAACCAAAAAAGGCTTTCTGACTTAAAGACATTTTGGCAGGAATCTGAATATGAAATGGAAAGCTAATAATTTGATAAAAGTCATGTTCAGATTCAGATATACGAGGGTCATCCACAAAGTAAGTGTCCCTATTCAAGGAAAAATATTAATAATCGACAGAATAATGTGAAAAAATTTATTTAAACACGTATATACACTATTTTTCAACATAGTCCCCACCGACATCGATGCATTTATTGTAGCGGAGTACCAATTTTTCTATTTCCATGTCGTAAAAAGAGGGGTCCTGTAACCATAAACATTTTTCTGTCTCTTGTTGAACTTGTTATTGGTCTTCCTCCCAAATGCAACTTGAGCTTAGGAAACAAATGGTAATCACTTGGAGCCAGATCCGGTGAATAAGGTGGATGTTCAAAAACATGCCAGTCAAATGCACTCAGAAGATCCTGGGTTTTTTGCGCCATATGTGGACGCGCGTTGTCATGCACGAAAAAAACTCCTTCTTTCTTGCGAACTGCTTTTCGAAGATTCTTTAATGTGACGCAATATGTGTCTGCATTGATGGTTGTTCCTTTATTGCAGTAATCGATGAGCAGGATTCCTCGAAAATCCCAAAAACAGTCGCCAGCACTTTGCCACTGATCCACTGATGGATCCATGTTTCGTCTCCAGTCACTACACGCTCCAACAATTCACGTCTCTCTTCAGAATATTGGGTCAAAAAAGACAGTGCAGCGCCCAATCTTTGTTTTTCATGATCATCGGATAACGCACGTGGAACCCACCTCGTGCACACTTTTTGAAAGCCGAGGATGTCATGGACAATTTTTCCCACTGTGGTATGCCCGATTTCCATTCAATTCTGCAAATCAGCGTGCAGATCCGAAATTGTGAAGCATCGATTTTGCCTAATCAAATCATGAACAGCTGCTATGTTTTCTTCCGTTGTGCTGTCGCTCAGCCGGCCGCTTCATGGTTCGTCATGCAGTTCCTTTCTCCCCCCTACGAACGTCGCTCGCCATCGACGTACCATTTGCACACTGATACACATTTTACCATACGCTGCGCTTAGTTCACGATGAATTTCAGTCGCATTTGAACCTTTTGCAGTCAAAAATCAAATCACAGCACGCAACTCGCACGTGGATACCGTCTGGAGTGGAAGCTCCATGGTTACTGACAGTGTTAGACGTGTATGCATGATGCAATAGGTACGTAAAGAATACAATGTTGCCATGATGAATACAATGTTGCCTCCTGAAAGAGGTGCGTGTACCGTTTCACGTCGCGGAGAAAAAAATAGGGAAACTTACTTTGTGGATGACCTCGTATGAAGATAGGTATTAAAAATTTACAGCTATGATATCTTAAAATAGTACCTCTGAACTACTTTGCTCGCATATTCAGCAGTAGCCAGTGTATTATCACTAGCAGTGCTGTAAAGCTTGCATTTGACGCTAGATATGTCAGTCAAATCCAATTCTGCAGTTGCCATGCTTTCTTCTAATGGATGTTCAAAAGATATAGATAAATGCTGCCAGGACAATGCAGTCACTTCAAAGATAATGACATTATCTAATTCTGTAAATAAAAAAACAAGAAAATATCTTATAAATAGAATTTATACATACATACATTGTTTATGTATTCAAACTGAATTTTTTTCCTTCAAAATTATTTTTTAATTTACATACCTATATAAGTAACAAAAACTTTATAAAGTGGAAGGGAGAGAGAAGGGAGGGGATGGACAAAGGGAGGGGAGGGACAGAGGAAGCAGGATGGAAGGGAGAGGGAAGGCAGGATATATAGATAAATTTTGATATATCATGCAATTACACTAATGCATGCAAACAAATAAGTACAATATCTTAATAGTTGTATGAAGATTAAACAAAAGGTGAATTATCAAGGTATCAGAGCATTCTGAAGCAAGTTCAAGGTTTCTTTGAGAGCCTCCTTTTTAAGTACCGTAATTTTCCGATTATAATATGCAACCTATATAATACGCACCCATGTTTTCACGAGTGAAATGTGAAAATTCTCTTATCACTATGTAATCGCTACGCTGTATAAAAACATTTTGTCTCAATGTCACCTTTTGTATTAATCAGGTTGGCTGGAATACAAGTTCGCGCTTTGCTGCCAAACTAGATATGTGTGAGAGAGTTTATGAAAATATCATGTTATGTTCTGACTCCCATTAAAGATCGATACAATGTATCAAAATCTCAGTCTCAATGTTGCCTTTTGTATTAACCTGATTGGTTGGAATAACAGTTCGCCCTTTGCCGCTCAGTGACATCGTTTACATGAACATCAAGTCCAATTCATGCAAGCCAATCGAGGTGTATAAAATGTTCTCGGCGACGCAATTCACATAGATGATGAGTGAAAACATAAGATCACCGAGGAACTGTTTGTGGACAGTGAGGGGAGTGGTAATGAATTCCTAGGCTTAAGTAATTCTAACAGCTAAAGTAAATAAATATATATTCCTATTTTTATTTTGAAAAACAATATTTAAAGGAATGTTATCGAAATGAATTGAAATGTGCGATTTGTAAAAACATGTCCGTTATCGAAATGCATTGAAATGTAAGATTTATTGGTAAAAACATGCTCGAAAATATAAATTATTTCTGTACTGAAAACATTTGTATGCATTTATAACCATATATAATACACACCCTAACTTTTTGTCAACTATTTCGAGAAAAAAATGCATATTATAATCAGAAAATTATGGTATATAGTTTCTACACCTTTTTAAAACTTAATTATTAATAATAACAATAGCTCTAAGGCCACATACCTCAATTACTGTGAATGCTAGTAATAATGTTTCACTTGATCCTCATTGATATTATGCACTTTGTATATGTAAATGGTATGTGACCTGCTCCTTACATAAAAACATACAAAACTCAACAGGATATTTAATAAATTTTGCCTTCAAAATACTGTATACAGGCAGTCCTCGGTTATTCAACACAATGCGTTCCTCAATTAAGTGTCAGATAATGAAGCGTGGGATAATGAAATCCTTTTTCCCATACAAACAATGTTAATAATGGTGGTTAGGTTCCTCACCAAGGACCAGATACCCTATTTTCACCTAAATAACTCGGAAAATTGCAATCCAAGTCACGTAAAAATAAATCAATAATAAACATTAAAAATAGAAAAAAACAATACCGTGAACATAAATCACACCAATTAAAAATGGGCATTGAAAAAATAGAATCAGAAAAGGAACTGACTGGTGAGCTGTGCCACACAGCACTGCAGCGAACATACAAACTACCATATTGGCTCGAATATAAGGTGGCACCAAACATAAGGTTACCCTGTTATTGTTACTTCAAATCTAGGAATTTACAAAAAACTAAAAAAAGTAGTAAAATGTTTTTATGCCACTTATATTCAGTGACTGTTTCTGCCGAGTGTCATTCCAACAATACCGTACCAATTCGACACGTCTCAAAGTATTTATGGCAGGACATCTATTATGTTGCTACAATTTTGATACTCTTTAGTACCAAATAGTAAGACAAAATGTACTCGTTTTCAAAACATTTGCAGCATTTCCAGAGTTGGGTCGGAACAGGCCAATATATTTGTGTAATCTTAACACGCGAGCTAGAAAAGTTTCACAATCACTGACTATACGGACGATTATAATAGTTGTTTTGCTTAGTCAGCGATTATAAGGAGTATGAATTATTCAGTTTGTGTTAGGGAAATATCTTCACCTTATATTCAGGACAATACGGTAAATCATTGGCGTAACATCACATCGAAAAAATCGTCGAATAACTGTGTTTGGCAACTTATAAGTGAGTTAGGTATAATGGTATTACTTACAAAGCGTCGGATATGTGAAACGTCAGAAAGCGAACAGTTGGATAAAGAGGATTGCCTGTATTTTAAATGTCCTCCCAGGCCTGCATAACATGGTCAGAAATTTAATATGTGATCATACACATATATACATGTTTTTCGGTATACAGGCGACGCCTGAGATTCGACAGGGATGCGTTCCTGAAAACGCGGTCGAATTTCGAACAGTTGAATGTCGAGCGGCATTTTCCCATAAAAGTACGTTATTATTGGGAGATGCAATCCAGCATCTCAGAAGAAAATTATTGAGTTCCATCTCATAACGCATAAAGTTAAAATAACATTACTAACGTGCTAAGAAAACAATATAAAATCATTAAAAAGCATAAAATAATTTAAGACTAAAGAAAAATGACAAAAATATTTTCATACCTGAAATTTTTTTCAACTGTGCTTACAGGACTTGGTTTATTGAGAAGTTGTAAAATTTTTAATAAAATCCGTTGTTTTAGGCGTTACTTTGTGGAATATATACATATTTGGAGAATAAATAACTGTCGCACTAGTACTTTTTCCACTAATTTTATTTGCATTTAATAACAAGAGACGACCATGGTTTCACTACACGGTAGCATCAGGTGAATAAGAGTCAAGGTGTCGGGAATATATGCTGACTGAGGAGTGAGGGGGGGGGGGGGGGGGGGGGGGGGTCAGGGTATTGAGAAGAAGCCTAGGAGTGAGGTTGGTCTGCTTCGTGGGCACCGCGGGGGTGTAGGAAAACCCGGGGTTATTGGGGTAGTGGAACCGGGAATGGATTCCAACTGGGGGAAGGGGAGAGGGGGAGGGAGGGAGTTTGGTAAATAGTGTGGACAGGTTATTTGAATGGGTGGGGTAAATCTAAGATAGGGGAGTGGTTAGTGAAAATATGCTCGTTAGTTAACTTAGCATTTCTTTTCCGGTGGCAGATTATTTCAATCGCTTCCAAGGCGTCCATTTTTTTTCTCGCAGATAAAGGACAAAAAATGGACGCCTTGGAAGCAATACACTTGCATCTACTAAGTAAACTCCTATCTATACAACCAAGCAAACGTTTACAGTTTAAATGCACATTTTAACCTGCCATTGGTGCATCTTATCACGATAGACATTTTCACGACTGAGATGACGTTATATTTTTATAATATTAAAACTGTACCTTTTATATGATTTTTAAGTTTCTTATTGTTACTCAAAATAAACAGTTCTGTCATTAAAAGTTCACTATCAATTTCTACCAATACTTTTGCCAGAATAAGTTAACATCTGGTATGTGTTTTCACTGAATTCATTGTGAGCCAATGACACTCTTTTATCGTAAGAGTGGCGACTACTAAAGAGATTTCTGGTAGCATCGGCATAAAGAGATCATCCAATACATTGCATCATAAAAAGATGCTTAAATTGGGCAGACCTTATTTCAGGGAGGGGGAATCAGTGAAGAGGTCAGTCTTTTTTTTTAAATCCTAGATGTCATCTTATTCCGGCACAAATTTATTTTTTTCCCTCTTAGAACCGGTTGAAAAATACTGGTGAATATGGTACATCAGAGTGCAGGTTATACGAAAAAATACGGTAACCCAATTTTAAAATGTTAAGAAAATAGAACAAAAAAATATGAATCAGAATGCAAACCTTGTTTACTGAAAGGGCGAATGCAGCTGGCCACCAACACATTAAACAAAACTTGTTGCCGCAGAAATACCAATATTTGAGGTATATGGGCTGGATGCAGAAAAGGAATACTATTGACCATTATGCCTTGTAGATTTCGATTTTCAGTCATGAAGTAACAGTGATACTGATCCGGTAAAGTCTGAGAAAAGCAAGAAAACAAAGCTCTCATTGTCACATTCTTTCATCAGGGTATACCATAACACAGAAACATAATATGCTCCTAACTCACAACAAAAAGACCTCTGTTGTTGGCACAATCCAGTTGTCCATCTGATGAATGACGAGCAATCAGGCTTAATAAAGGATGAGGCGAAGAGAGATCCCCACACTCCATTTCAGTAACTTGCTGAATTTTACGTGCCAAAGCAGTGCACATTGGTAAAGGCTGTTTGAAACGTAGAACAAAGCAGGCAGGAAGTGTGGCACTGTTGGCTGCCGAGAGTGTTGCATATGATGGAGAGCTATTTGGTAAAGGAATAATTTTTACACACAGGAAACATGCAATCATTCAAAGTAGATATGACAAATTTCTTTTAGGAATATTTGAAAAATTAGTTTTTGATACCTTAAATTTTCAATGTAATCTCAGCTAGCTACTTTACCATTATGATTAAGTCAAGCTGAAACTGGTTGTAATGGCAACATAGCAAGTGGAAAATTTTGATTATATCAATTATTAATGTTCAGAATAAATGAGCTAATACAGAGAGTTTAAAAAGATCCTATACATTAGATTTGACAAAATGAATTGGTTGTTTTATTTGATTTAACATTTTTAACTGTAATGCAATGTGGGAGACTACAGTGGTGGGTGTTCCATTGTCCTAGTTTTAACGATTCATATTATGACAGTAGTATAAAAATGTAAGAAATGTCAAATCAAATAAAAGAACTGATTAAATTTACGTAAAATCTACTGCACAGAAACTTTTGAAACACCCTGTATAAAGACTCCAAATTCAACAAACTAAATTTACAACTAACTTTAATATTCATCATACAGTTAATGTAATTTTTGAAAAAATTTTCAATATTTATTTGCTTGCTACCAACAATATATCTTGAATTACTACGTAGTTTTTTACTTAATCTTACCTGCTTATTTGAACAGATTGTCAATCCCAAAACTAAATTAAAAGTAACACATTTACCCTCTAACTATCAAGATATTTCAAGCCTGAATCCTACCAAAGGGGTTTACTTGAGTTACACCAGGAAAATTTCCCTCATATATCTACCGTATATACCTGAATATAAGACGAGGTTTTGTTCCAATTTTTATGACCGAAAAATCGCTAGTCGTCTTATAATCACGCAGTGTGTAATAGTTTGACTGACAGAGGAGCAGAAGACAGAGATAGGTAGAGATGGGAAGAATCGAATAGTTATAATTGAAATGCAGGCAGACCTCGTCTTTCTCGGCTTTATCTTTTGCGTGTTTCGTTCTTTCGCGGTTCCACATTTGTGACCAGTTTTGTCTTTTGCGGTCTTATGTTTCGCTCTATCATGGAAAAATCACGGAAAAGGCTGCGCGAAATTTTCTATATATGGAATGAATCGCGTTTTCCCCACATTTTCTCTCATAGTCAGGCCTGAAAAATGTTGATACAGTATTCTGATATGTAAAAATATTTACGTAATTTAAAAAAATCAATAAGTGTATCTATTTTTTAAAAGTATATACCGTATTCACCCGAATCCAAGACGACCCTGAATCTAAGACGACCCCCCATTTTGATGATTCCAAAAGAGAAAAAAGCTCAAATTGACCTTCATGACTACAAAAATTATAAATCTTGTGAATAATTATTTTCTCTTATACTTTTCTTGAATGTCATTGTCTTTTAACATTTTAAAATCATAAGATCACATCACAAATAGAACCATTCAGGTTTTCAAACAAATTAAATGGTAGCATTCATTTTAAGATAACATTAAAAATAAAGTAAATACATTGAAAGAATACACTCATTTCAGGACAACAAAAAAACATTTCAATCCAAGTGCTGCATAAAACCATTTTATTGTGTTAGTCATCATCACTGTCTATGCAACCTTCACTATTTTCCCATCCTCACTATCTTTATCACTCTCAACTTCATCATCAGTCTCCCACAAAACATCATCCTCACTCCCATCCATGGCATTAGATAAGCAGCATTTCTTAAATCCTTTCACTATTACTTTTGCATTTATTTCTTGCCACGATGCCTTGATCCATTGGCAGAGCATTGCAACTTCAGGTTTCTTAAGATTTCCTTTTGGTGTTAAAGTGTGAGTTCCACTCTGTAAACACTCAGAATACAAAACCTTTAAATTATATTTAAAACACTTATTGACAGCAACATCTAAAACTTGAAGTTGCGATGTCATTCCTCCAGGTATTACAATAAGATCAATATTCATCGCACTCATTATGTTTTTAATTTCAGGAGATGTGTCCTTGAATGCATCCAGTGAAAGCATTGCTCTTTGTTTCAGTAAAGCTCCTGGCCGTCTATTCCACACCACATGTAACCAATCTCTCATTAGTTCTTTAGTCATCCACCCCTTTTCTTGACACCTATTATTCCACTTGGCAAATGTTTCTTAGGCATTGTTTTCCGCTTTAGAATCACATATGGTGGTAATTTAGTCCCATCTGCTAAAACCGCCAACATTACCGTGACTCGCATTTTTTCGTTGCCTGTAGTTTTAATTAGGACGGACTTCGCACCTTTTTCGTTCACAGTATAATTAGATGGCATGTAGAAGAAAACCGGAGTTTCATCGGCATTTCCTATTTGGCTCAAAAGGTAATTATTGGTTTTTCTAAGTCCAATTACGTATTTCTGGTAAGCGAGAAGTTTTTCAACATAGTCTTCTGACAATTTCTGACACAGCGAAGTTCGTCGCCGTAAAGAAAAATTATTTCGTCGCATCATTCTCACGCACCAACTTCTGCTGGCCTTGAATTCTTGCAATGATATATTAAGTCCTCTAGTAATTTAATTAGCTTTAAGTATAATACTTTTAGTCGAAACAGGCATACCGTTCTTCCTCATGGTGCGCACAAACTTGACTACTTCTTCAATGCCATGAAATCGGCCTAATTTTGGACCACTGAGCGACTTCCTTGTGGCTTTGGCTTTTTCTAGTTCCTGTTTTGAGAGTTTCCATCGACGCACATTTGCCTCAGATACACCGAACTTTCTACTCGCATCACAGTTATTAGTTTTTTCGGCGTAATTTATCACGATCAGCTTAAAATTTGTATCTTAGCTCCGTCTAATTCCTTTGTTAACTTCCCCTTTGCACTCGTGCCACGTACTTCAACATGATCTGTCATTTTAACTTAAGGGTTGTGCATTTAAATCAAGAATGCACAACTCAAAATTACTGTTACACTTACAATTAGTGAATCGCGGTGCGTCGTTTGAAAGGGGAATCCCAATGATTTCCGCTCTCATTTGTTTTGACATTGCGGTTGGCATTACGTGCAAGATGAAAGTACGTCGTCTGTGTTATGATCGTCGACGATGATTATTAGTCTAAATAATTATTATTCCCGTCATGTTTTTCTTATTGTTATTACTATTTGTTTATTTCACTTCTTTATGTACGTACTTGAATTTGCTGTTGTGAATTGTTTACCATTTGTTGTAAAAACCATTGATTAAATGCTTAAATATACTTCGTATTCGAATGTAAGACGACTCTTGATATTTACAGCTGAAAATTTGGAAAAAAAGGTCGTCTTAGATTCAGGTGAATACGGTATATAAGACACGTGTACGTGTCTTATATATACTTTTAAATATTTTTAGGAGGCAATCCTCCCACACTTTTGTGTCCCTTCGCACGTGAAAAGTTGCAGAATATAAGCTGGCATCACCATTCAGGAGCCTTCTGTCTTTATTACGTTAGGGAAGTCCCGAGGGGAAAGACTGAACTCTTGACCCTTCCGATTCAGGATCATTGGGTTATTTGCTCAGATATGACATAGTTCAAACACTTAAGCTTTGCGTTTTACGCATCTATACATATCTATAAAGTAAGGTGTTTGTATGTATGTTCTATTAAGGCTCAGAAACTACAACATGCAGAAAAAAGAGGAAGGTGTCATATTATCCGTTATCATGTGTACGGTGGTGTAGTAAGGTTTTTAAACCGATTCGGTGTACTATTTAATTATAATAAAATATTTTCGTTTATATGGGATTTCCATTTAAAATTTTTTCATAAATTTCTCGAATTTTTTAACTCCTTACATATATATCGCAGACATATGCTCTCGCAGACTTTTTTGTGGTAAATTCTCTCCTCTTTTGGAATTATTTTTTAAAAGAGGGGCTTACAGATCAAATAAGACGAATTGAAGGGAAAATCTTATTTTTCATTATTGCTCAGCATTTGGATATACTTAGCAACCGATGTAAACAAATTACGTTTGAACTCCAAACATATCGTAAACGTAGAAATAGTTGATGAAATACTCATTTAATATCTTCTGATTTGATTGTATGTTTTTCGTTCATTATCTATGGTCTTCTTTACACAGGTTAATTCTGCGAATAAACATTAGTGAACTGTTTCTTTTTCTGTAATCGTGTCATTCGCATTATAGGTATGTTTGGATATAATTTAAATTGTTTTTATATGCCTTTTGTCTTATTTTATTTCATATTTTAAGTGAAAATTACTGAAGATATATGATTAAATTACTACGTTAAAGTTTTTGTGTTTTGTTTTATCAGTTTATCAATAAAAACTGAATTGAGCATTTCATGCTAACATGCAAGTTTTTTCCTATGCTCATCCATTTTGTGTTTCAATAATAATTAGATACTTTTTTGCAATATATAATATCGTTTTGAATTAAAAGAGAGTTTTATCAATTGGAAATAAGGTTCACTCTTGAATAATTGTTATTTTAATACGAGAACTAAATTAGATTAACATTTTGAACACGTAACGCAGTGAATTTCGAAAGATTTTATTTGAATAATACTTTTGTTGAACTTTATTATGTCTTCTGAACTAAAATTAAGAATTCGTGTCTGCGGTTCCATGGGTAAAATGTAAACACTACCGATACACTCACGTAATTAATTACGTTAGAAAAGTAAAACATTTTACTACATTATTTAAAATCGATTCGTTCGAATATCTTAATCTATTATTCAATTAATTACGATGGAAAACACAATTAAGATCAATAATTTTATATCTATTTAGAGTAATAATAGGTATTCTTATTTAGTTTCTCCTGTTATTATGTTGACATACAAACTCATATTCCGCATAATCAATATTTACTCATCACTACGACATGCTATTTTGTGATTGTTGGTTGTTTATTTAGCAACTGAATAGAAAGCGTCAGTTGCCATCATCAGATACATTGAGCTTTAGGAGATAGATTTTATACATAACTTCTGCTTTCCAAAATTGACTACATAAGCTATTTATTAACAAAAAAGATTATATAATATCTAACATCAAAGAGGAAGATGAATAAAGGACAAAGGGCTATCAATCCCGTGCCCGTTCATGTCCTAATAGGTCTTAATTTAAAATTGATTTTATTAATTTCATATTACATAAAAAACCCGTGCAACACCGGGTACTTCTGCTAGTCATTAATAATTGTGGAGTTTCGCAGAAGTTTTCATGAATGTAACCCCAAGAAAGACGAGGTCTGCCATATTTGGGGAATTAGCCCCTGCAAGTTAGGCAACCTCCGTTCATTTTTTTTTCTCGATTCTACTACGGAACTTAAATAATTTATTTTCTGATACTTTTTTCATCTTCTTTTAACTTGTTTAAGTCTCACTTTCATTGAAGTTAATTTTTCCATCTCTTTCTCTGTTTTACTGCAGTCACCAATACAGAGGACAAATGATGATGAGATGAGAACCAAACCCTGTATTTCCCATTGCCTTAATTACTTCTCTTTCGCGATTTCATCTTTTGCGGTGTTTTCAGGAACGTAACCCCCGTGAAAGACGAGGTCTGCCTGTTTTCGATTCTTAAAATCATTTGAAACAATTGATTATTAAAAGTAGTAGTAGAGAATGAATCGATTCAAATGTATTCGAATACAAATACTCTTTTGAATTTGATTACATTTATGCATTTTGCTTCATTTGATAATTTATTAAAAGTGTTGGCTTGGCTGACAGATAGCGCCACTATGCGATAGCTCGAAATGTTTGTTCGTCAGCTGATGTATGAAAGTCGAATGTATGAAAGTCGAGGACTGCCTGTAGTAGTAGTAGGTTGAATGGGCGAAAGATTTTGCACCAACATATGTAATTTGATCCTGTCACGATATCATAGTGTGTTGACCGCAGACAAAGTGAACCATCTATGACTGTAGTAAATTCCATGTGAATTAACCCTAAACTGGGCAAGTTGAGCCTTTGAGGCTCACCACGTCACTTTTTTTTCAATATTTGCTTAAGATAATGTGCTGAAACGCTGTAACTTTATGACTTCTTCTACAATACCTTTATCTAAATATACTGTTATGGAAATCTATTGTCGTAATTTTTGGAGAAAAAAATATTACCTGATATGTCACACTCCCAGGCAACTTGACCCTGGAAGGCTCAGTCTCCTTTTGTCGTCGCTGTTTGTCATGTCAGTCATCTTATCTCATTAATTATCTGTGGGTTTCAATTTCCTTCCTATTCCTTCCTTCCAGTGCTGCCAATTTGGCTTTTTTTCCGCTAGATCTGGCGGAATTTGTTGTCACTTAGCGGAAAAAATTATCATTTAGCGGATAGCGGTAAATTGGGCGGGAAAGTCGCAATTTTTGACTTTTTCTGGCGGAATTTGAGTTTCAAGTGGCATCAGATTTCTACGTAGCGCACTTCGACAACTCCGTCCACGGGTCTTTCAATTTTGTATCTCGTATACAATGTATCAGGCACATGTTTCTGTGTTGCGCGATACATGTAGCGAAACATTGTTTCGCAACAAAATGAAAAATATGCCCCAGTGGAGAACCGGCCTTAGTTCCACGGAGGTTGTCTTCGAAACAAGACCATTCAGTGTTTTCTGGATTGGGATTACTGTATTTGTGTATAGTGATTTCTTTCAATACAATTAAGCTACATTCCGTGTGTTTCGCTTAATTTTTTAAGCGAATTTGCAATTTGCCACATTTGGAGAAGGAAACCCAGGGCCTAGAAGAGATCGATTTTCATTATATGTCAACTTAGAGCTATTACAAAGACTTCACCAAGGTTTCCCTGCTGTCAAAGTTGAAATATTTGGTAAGCAATATTTTATATCAATTATTTTTTCTTGCGGAAAAATTTCCAAGTTAGTATTTCAACGTGACCATCGTTTTTATTTATGAACATAATCACCCATACCTCAGTGACAAAAAGCTCTGTTAAATTTTATTTTTAAAATAGGAAAATTTTCGAAATTGCATATTTTTATAATCCTTTTATAATCAGATTTTAATGAGTGGGCAATCATGTTTAAAGACACTTTATTGTTAAAAATTCATTAAACCTCTACTTAAATTACAATTCTCTAATTTATTATCACATTATGACGAAAAATACTTTAATTTCTTTTACAAAACTTGTTAAAAATAATCAATAATTTTTTATTTAAATATTATTTAAGAATATGTGTTATATTTCCGATTTTAGTTAATTCCAGCCATGGCTATGAAAGGCGTGTATAAACAGAAATTTCGAATGGAGTGGTTACAGGATCCGCTTCTGAAGGATTGGCTTACCTACGTTTTAATTCCGCCTGAGAACACAAAAAAGCCTAAGTGTAAATATTGCAACGATCTACTCTATAACAAACTCTCTGATTTGAAAGCGCATGGAAATTCAGCTAAACATAAGCGTTGGGCCGGTGTGTCTTCCAACTACAGACAAGAAAAACTTAACTTTATGAAGTGTACAACCGTGAATAAGTGTAAAATTGCTGAAGTCATGTTTTCCTTGTTTGTCGCTGAGCATTGTTCGATCCTATCTGTAGATCACTTGGGTATGCTCTGTAAGTCTGCTTTCAGTGATTCTGATATGGCAAAACGTTTTTCTCTGCATAGAACCAAATGTGCAGGTATTATACAGAATGTTCTGGAGCCTCATTTTAAAAATAAATTATTAAATGACATTGCTGATTCGCCTTACAGTCTGATAATTGACGAATCTACTGATATAAGTGTAAATAAGTATTTAGGTATAATAATTGTATATTATAGTAAACTAGAAAACAAACGTATCCACATTTCTCCACTTAGCATACCTAGAAAATGGTACAGCAAAGACAATAGTTGATTCCATTCTTGGAAGTTTGAATCAATTTAAATTGAATTTGTGCAATTTGAAGTCCATCGCCACGGATAATGCGAACGTGATGGTTGGGGTTAATGCAGGTGTCTATGCATTACTGAGAGAAAAACTTCCTAACTTAGTTCTAATTCGTTGTGTATGCCATTCACTACAGCTCGCTGTTTCATATGCAACAAAGGAAACATTACCGTCATCCTTAGAGTATCTTGTAAGTGAAACATACAATTGGTTTCTAAGATCTACCTCTCGGCAACTGAAATACCAGAAATTATACCGGCTCTTTAATGACGATAAAGACCCGCTGAAATTAGTTCAACTCTCTCAGACAAGATGACTCTCCATTGAACGTTCCGTAAAGCGTATCTTGGATCAATGGGTAGAGTTAAAAACTCATTTTGGCCAAATAAAGGAGAATGAAAAATGCTGTGTGGCCGATCAACTTTTCTCTTTGTATAGCGATAATGTTAATTTTGCATTTCTAATATTTTTTACAGCCGATTCTGAGTGAAGTACAAAAAGTAAATAAAATATTCGAAAGCAGTTCCGCTGATCACGTTAAATTATTGGAAGATCTCTTGCTCCTTTTAAAATTTCTTCTGAAAAAAATAATAAAAAAGTCAGAAATTATAGAACCTTTAGAATGTGATTTTGAAAATTATGTGGAACCCAGTCCTTACATGGGTTATCCGTTTGAGAAGTTGGTTTTGGAATTGAGAGGTAAATCAGATTTCTCTGAAGAAAAGGAAAACGATTTGCGCAGAAGTTGCAAAAATTTCATTGTACAATTAGTAAAGCAGGTGCAACAGCGCTTACCTGAAAATATAAAAATTATGCAAAAGATTAAGTTTTTAGGAGTTTCCAATGTCTTAAGAGCCAAAAAAGAGCCAATTCTGGATTTACTGTTGGAATTCAAATTGCAAGATTCTCTAAATGGAAAAATTGAAAATCAATACGAGAATATTAACTTTATTAAGTGGAATGAAACAGAGGATACTACAAAATTGTTGTGTGAAGTAATGCAGTATAAAAATGCTGCTTTTGAAAACCCCTTCCAAGAGTTAGCGGACTTTGCTATTTCAATGCTAATCATACCATATTCAAATGCAGAAGTGGAAAGATTGTTTAGTGTTATGAATAATATCAAAGGAAAAATGAGGAACTCAATGAAAACAAAAATGTTGAATTCCATTTTGACAATTAGATCTGGTCTAAAACGCTGTGGGAGTAATTGTTATAATTACGAAATTTCAGAAGATGCTCTATCCAAAGTGGGTACTATGCAAGCATACTGTTATGAGGGAGAGGAAGAAGATTTGGATGAGCTAATAAATGTATAAGTATTTTGTAATATTTAGTTTTCAATCAGTTTCATAATACCTTTAAATATTTTTATATTATAAAGGTTATTTAGGTTGTATTGAGAAAATATTGTAAAATAATGATTTTTCAAAGAGACTATTCAATACTGTACTATTTCTAATGTATTATTTTGACAAAATTAAATTAAAAACTGATAAAAATACAAAAATTAATTTTTATTAGCATTTTTACCCTTTCTTTCCTTCGGTGGAATTTTTGGCTTTTTTAAAGATCATTTTAGCGGAATTTGACTTTTTTTCAATTAATTTTAGCGGATTATTGAAGCTGTAATTTGGCAGCTCTGCTTCCTTCATTCCTATTTCTACTGAAATGTGTATCTCATTGCGTCGGTGAATTTTGCCCAACAACGTTGTGGTGTTAGTTTGTGCAGCCTGCAGGTGTCCAAGCTATTCGAACGAAACATTCAGCAAGAATTGTATTATGCTGCGATTCCTTCATTGCCTTCGTAAGTACCTATTCCTATTCATAATATGCATTTCTGTTTCTCAATCCCAATCAATATGATGCATTTATGTTTTCACCATCGTATTACTTCGCAATTTTTCAGAAAAAGTTTCTTTATGAGAACGAGGGGACAGGTGAATATTACCATTTGCTGTAAACTTACGAAATACTTTTGCAAGGTAAGGATATGAATTTTGCTACACGAATGTTACTTTTTGGTATGAGTTCTCCATAAAGTTCTTTTCGAATGTAATTTTGTTACTGCATTTGTGATTTACAGAATGACATCATTTAGTGAGGAGGACATACGACAAAAGTTGGAGGATGCAGATTATGACGAAAATGACGACTTTCTTGCCGATAATGAATCGTCATGTTCCAAAAGTGATCACACAAGTGAGGCTTCTGAATAAGATGATGTCATCGAAGGATCAGATACCGATGAGTGTTCCTACACTGAAGAGTACAGAGGTAAAGACTTCACAACTTGGTCATCAATCCCTCCTCCCACGGGACCTGCTCGTGCAAGAAACATTATAAAAGCACCTGTTAGTAAGGTTATCCTTCCAACGGGGAAGAGAGTAAAGGAGCCCATAGATTCATTCCTAATCTTCATGAGCGCATCTATGATAGATTCGGTTGTTGATTACACAAACATTGAAATGGAGTGCAGTCATCAACTTTCCGGTGAGAGCAGCCAAAACAATTGGAAACCATGCGATACGAAAGAAATGTGTGCATTCTTTGGACTTTTATTGATGGCCGGCCACTTAAAATCAAATTATTGCAATTATGAGACATTATGGGAGAAAGTATACAGACCGCCTATTTTTCGAGCTACTATGGCCCTAAAAAGATTTCAAATTTTCCTAAGATTTTTGCGGTTCGATGACAAAAAAACAAGAAGTGAGCGTAGAGAAAAAGATAAACTTGTGCCTATCCGTGATTTACGGTATGAAATAAATTCAAATCTAAGGAAATATTATATTCCCAGCAAAAATCTGAGTGTGGATGAGCAACTGGTACCATTTTGCAGCTGATGCCCTTTCAAGCAATTTATGCCATCCAAACCCAATAAGTATGGGATGAAAATTTGGTGGCTTTGTAATTCTAAATCTTTCTATCCTTTGTATGGAATGCCTTACTTAGGTAAAGTTGAGCGAAGAGCATATAATTTGGGGATGTCAGTTGTTCTATCACTAACCGACAGTTTCAAAGGAACAAACCGCAACGTCACTTGCGATAATTATTTCACTGACTTGGAATTACCAAAAACTCTTCTGAGAAATGGCCTAACGTTGGTAGGAACTGTAAGGAAAAAGAAAAGGTTCATCCCTCCACAATTTCCACCTAACCGAAAGAGAGAAGAGGGTTCTTCCATTTTTGGTTTCACTAAGGATGCTACACTTGTCTTGTATGTGCCAAAAAAGGGGAAGAACGTTATATTGTTATCCACAATGCATCATTCTTCGACAATAGCTGAAAATGGAAAACCAGAAATTATAATGATACAAAGGGGGGAGTGGACTCATGGGATCAGCTTCTCCATGAGTACACTTGCAAAAGAAAATCAAATCGCTGGCCTTTGGTATATTTTATGACTGGACTTGATGTGTATGGTGTTGCTTCGTACATACTTTGGTGTAATCTACATCCCAAATGGAATGAGAAAAAGAGTGATAAAAGGAGATTATTTCTCATTTCACTTGCAGAAAGTTTGATAAAGCCGCAAATTCAGTCGAGGTAGATAGCAGGTCTTCACCACACAACACGACTGGCCATGGCACTATTCTGTGAAACTACTGAAGCATATTCTGCAACAAAAAGGGACAAACCAAGAAAGCGGTGCTATGTGTGTCCAACTAAGAGAAACAGGATGCAAAAACAGTTTTGCCGGAAATGTAAAAAGAAAACATTTGTGATGAGCACAGCTCGAAAATTATTGTTTGTGATAAGTATGAAACGAAATAAAAACTCCAGCATTATTGAATATTTTTATGGCAAATGTTTGTTAACAACTCTTTCACATGATTTTTATAATAAATGAATTGTAATAGAATGTATGCTGTTTTTTTAACACATTCAGAAGACTTTATGAAAGTGAGCCTCAGAAGCTCACGTTACCCAGTTGCATCAGTAAATTACCTTGTCCGGTTTAGGGTTAAAGTCTTCGTGATTGTTAACTTTCCAGTTTTATGTAAAAATATGGGTGACCACGTTGAGAAGAGAGGTTCTACACCTTCACAATTATCGAAATCATTGCATAATAGTTATGATGCAAATTTTAAACTTTTAGTGGCGAAATATGCTGATGAAACTAACAATTGTGCTGCAGCAAGAAGGTTTGGTGTCACCGAGGCAAATGTGCAGCGGTGGAAAAAATCACAGGAAATGCTAAAGTGTGCAAGTTCAAATCGGAAAGCATTTCATGAGCCTAAGGAAGGACGTTATAAAAATTTAACAGGACCAGTTAATAACATTTGTGCCAAATATTTGTTCCAAAATATTCAATTGAAAATTCCAATCAAAATTGCTTATTTCAATTGGTTCAATGTTCATTACTCAATGGTATAATAAACCTCTGTCATTGTGTGTATAATAAATATTTTTCCTTTCATTAGGAGTTAAAAATGGGTTTAATCAGAGTCGTCTCATATTCGGGTATATACGGTACTTGCTTATGAAGGTGTGATTTCCTCGATTTAGTGTACTTTGTTTAGTGTTTCAACCTCGATTTAATACCGTGCAGGAACTCCAGGAACATCTGATCGTTCCTGACGTCACACCAAATTATAAGGGAATTATGCGTGAATGCATTTTCATTTTCTGTGGAAACAGATGTGACCATTATATAACCTACTCTAAAGAAATATCGTAATTTTCCGATTGTAAAACAAGTGAAATATGAAAACTGTCTTATCAAAATGTATAAATGTAGCTCATTTTTTCTATAAAGATCACTGTAATTTTTCACTTGGTTATTAGCAGTATCAAGACAGTTCTCTGCTTGCCGACAAGCAAATATGTGCGAGGGAGTTTACGATATAAACATGGGTTTTAAAAGTATTGCCTCACAAAACAAAAATAAGCACAATCTTCAGCTTTCGCTATTATTAAAGACGGTCAGTGTCCTAAAATGGATAGTGATTCGCTTCTACCATGTTCTGTACTTTCTCTTAAATTGGTGTAAATCGCAAACTTAGTCATCATATCATCAATTACAACAATGATCAGAGAATGCTGACCTCAGAACCATTCATCATGTTTTTAGACAAAAAATTTTAATCATTTGAGCTGATTTTTAGGTCCTCTCCTGGTGGACTACTGAAATTTACTTCATATTTCTAGTTTTTAAATATCCACGCTCTGGTATAATACTCAAGTTAAATATCAAATAATTTATTGTTTCAATTATATAAATTATGAAAATAATATGAATATACTGTTTTGAGTATTGATCTGTTGATTTTTTAGTGGTGTGTCCCTTATTAGGTACAATTCTTTATTATCAAATTAAAACTAATCATTTCTGCATTGTACATCAAACTCGAAAATTTTCGAAGAGTTTTCTCCATACATATACGAGCTTTGGGACCTAAAAAACACAGAAAAGGAACATATTTGTGACCCTTGTTTGCTCGAGGAGAATCACTACCAAAAAAATGCAACCATGACCTGGACCAAGAGTCTTATGATCGATCGTCATATTTAACTTTAAGATATATCAATATGTTTATTAGTAGTGCAGAGGGGCCCAAAATTTTTTATGTTACTTTCATTCTGTAAATTGTCTTGTGCAAAAATTTTAATAAATAAAGCAATCTCTCTCACTATGACACTGATATTTTTCAGATTTTCTTTTTAAAAAACTTTATAAGTACAACAAATATTTTTTTAGAGAGCGCAGGGCCTCTTAAGTGCAGGTCTCGGTGCAGTCACACCATTCGCACCACCATCAAGCCAGCCCTACATTAGTGTATTTTAACTATAAGTTAAACGCAAAAATAATCGTAAAGAAAGCATTTAATATACACCATTTATGAAAATCAACAATATAAATAATTGCTAAATTTATTTAAACAATTATGGGCACAATTACACTGCATATCTTCAGCCGCTGATTGGTAGTTGGGCTTGTAACTTGAAACCGAAAAAGTAAACAATCTTTAAGTCGTTCATTGGTGAAATTTAAATTGTATTTTTATTTATTAATATTATATCACTTAATAAAATTACTTTTCAAGTTGCGTAGCAATGGGCAGTTTCCTAGTAAAGGGTAATAATAAAAGTAATTCAGTTGAGGAAGTGCTGTGTGTTCAAAAATTTGTTTGTGGGGAAATCGAAAAATTTAATATTTTTTGCAGAAAAATGGGATGAACTGTTTCAGCATTAAAAAGAAAGAGATTCAATGAGAAAATATTAAATCAATCATTCAATGTGCATCAGCTCTGCTGGGAAGCAATGTGTCTGTTAAAAGTTTTTTTGATAACAAAGCAAATTTGGACTACTGAAAAGAACAGGTTGAATATAAGAACTGCCAAAGCTGACAGCAGTTAAAGCATATTTTATCATACAGCGATATTTGTTCTTTTTTTGGAAAATAAAAATCTGTTATCAGAAATTCACTCCTCAAACAAGTACATATTTAAGAATTATGATAGCTTCTCTAAAACCTAATTTTAACTAGTTGAGAAAAACATATTTTGTTTAGTTCTCTTTTACATATACTTTATGTGATTGTATGGTAGTTCATACTTTTGTAAATATACCTATTTCATGACTATGATAACACAGGCCTGCGAAGATTTTGCTGTTTTGGTAAACATATGTGATTTATATAAATATTGATATGTTGAATTCGAAAATGGCATTCAATTTGGCTTATCATGTCCAGATTTTACACAATTCGATATTATATGGTTATTATCGAATCCAATATATGTACAGTGTTATACAATTTCGTTAATGCATTGAACATTGAATAGAATGTGATAAAAAATTCAACGCTACTGTCGTCCTAAAGTGGGATAGACTTAATGCTTCTGCTGCCTACGAATTAGGTTGCAACAATTTATGGTAAGCGAGCAAGTGAGCCAGGGGTGCACCACGAAGATATCTCGCACCCTGGCACAAAGTACTCTTGGTGCGGTCGTATAGCGATCGCGTAAGCGACAATATGAAATAGAATACAATGTCTTCTATAGAAGTGGCAACAATGGCATAAGCACATGAGCAATAAGGCGGGAAGCGGGAATTAAATATCCCAACCTGTCATCAGCTATAAGACCTATGCCGCATGGACCAGACGTCCCGATTCCTACACCGCCGGCTGAGTTGGAGGATGTCGAACCCTCATCCAGCTCGGAGTTTACAGCAGAGGAATATGTATGTGTATTTCTCATCTGACAACAAAGACATAACTCTGCAGCTATTTACTCAAAGTGAGTTGAACGATTTAGTCCGGGACTTAGGTCTTACTAGGGAAAGAGTGAATTATTGGGATCAAGATTAAAAGAAAAGAATCTGTTAGCCCCAGGAACAACCTTTTACTGGTTTAGCAATCGCGAGAATGAGTTTCGGAATTATTTTAGAATGGAAGGTGAACTGGTTTTCTGCTGTGATGTTCCTACTTTGATTCAGCAGTTGGGAGAAGAAACCTACGACCTGAAGGACTGGCGTTTGTTTATTGACTCTTCAAAAAGGATTTTAAAGGCTGTATTATTGCATAATGAAAACAAATTTGCTTCCATGCCAGTCGCACATTCAATATACCTAAAAGAGACATATGAAAATTTACAAACAGTATTACAAAAAATTAAATATAACGAACATGAGTGGTCTTTGTGTGGTGATCTTAAGGTTTCCGGGATTTTATTGGGTCAACAAGGAGGCTATACTAAATTCCCTTGTTTCTTATGTGAATGGGATAGTAGAGTGAGGGACAAACATTGGACAAATAAAAATTGGCCTAAAAGGGAAAGATTCATACCAGGAACAAAAAATGTGAAACATGCCAGTTTAGTTGACTCACAGAAAGTTTTATTTCCACCTTTGCATATAAAACTTGGTATCATGAAGCAGTTCGTAAAAGCGCTGGACAAGAGTGGCTCGTCCTTCCGATATCTCTACCGTAAGTTTCCATCTGTATCCGAAGCTAAAGTGAAAGAGGGCATATTTGATGGACCACAAATTCGACAATTCATGAAGGACACTGAATTTACTGATACCATGAGTGAAATAGCACTTCAGGAATGGGATGCATTCAAGAACATCATTAAGATGTAAAAGATCCCCAGTATGAAAAAATTGTGAGAAATATGTTAGACAAGCTGCAGAAACTGGGATGTAACATGAGTTTAAAATTACATTTTTTACACTCTCATCTCGATTACTTTCCCGAAAATTTAGGAGCCCTCAGTGAAGAACAGGGTGAGAGATTTCATCAGGACATCAAAGAGATGGAAAGAAAATATCAGGGATGGTGGGATGTGTCCATGATGGCCGACTACTGTTGGATCCTAAAAAGAGAAGTTACTCGTCAAGAACATAACCGGAAATCTATGGAACGCTCATTTGGAACAAAGCAAAAACGGAAACATCCTGACCCTAATCATCCTATTTAAAGGTATTTAAATAACTTCTTACCTTAGATGATGTTTAAATGGGGCTGTCAGACTATGTATTGTATGACTTCTCCATGTCTCTGTACATATACATTCATAAATGCATGATTTTAGCGTAAATTTGTTTTGTAATTTCTGAAAAATCCTGACGTGATACAGAAAAACGGGCATTTGATTTGAATTCAGCATGCTCAAATTAATAACGATCACATATTCAACTTGAAACAGCAGAAAAAAATTCATTTTCGCAGGCCTGTGTAATTATTGAAATTAATTATTACATGTGACATTAACAAACAATTTTACGTTTACCTCTTTCCATTGGGACTTCTGTTAACTGTAATCAGAGGGGCAGTTTGGAGCTTGTGTGATGTTGAGCTTTCAATGCATACTGTTATGCTGTGGCCCAGTCCCTCTGAGATCACATTTTCAACAGTTAGAGGAATTGAAGACTTGGACTCCATGTCCAATAAGTCATAAGGAGACACGAAGTAAGTTAGCTTTAACGCATGACCTGTGACAGAGAAAGATTGACATTTGTCAACACAGAGTAAACCACACATTACACTTAAATATATAAACAACTAACAAAATTACGCGTCATTGCTCGGTATAGCATGTGAGACCAGTCCCTATTTCATTAACTGATTTCATTCCCATAGTACAGTAAAAGCTCATTTTAACGACACCTGTTCTACCGGCAAACTCACTCTAATGGCATCTTTGATGAAATTACGTTTTCCATTTGTCTAACAGATGTTGTCACTGTCATTACTGACCTTCCGTAACCTTAACCACATATTGTAGTAATCCTCTTATGTTTCAAGGTGTTAACATTCATGACGTAATGCATAATGATAATGTCATTAAAGTTATTTTATAAACATTTTAAGATACGTACCCTAAAGAACATGAGTAGCAGCAGCAGTAGTATAAAACACGGGAAGCAAATGCAGACTTTATGACAAAAATTGACATCTACATCTACAATATATGACAGTAACGCAAGAAAACAGCAACTTCTAAAAATTTTGCTGAATCTGAGACAAATAAAAATATCCAAAAATGTAAAAATTTAAGGAAGCCAAAGCTAAAACAGTTGGATGCAGTATTATACGAGTGGTTTAAAATGAAACGCTCTGAAGGTTTCTCAATCGCAGGTCCACTATTATTTGTAAAGGCAAAATACCTCCATCAGCAAATGCAATTGAGCGAACGATGTATTTTTTCTGATGGGTGGCTATCTCGTTTTAAACATCGTCACAGGATACGAAAACTGGATGTCTCAGGTGAACTTAAATCAGCTGATAGTGAGGCTGCACATTCGTGAATATACGAATTGTTGATATTTACTTTCAATGAAAATAGCAAAATAATGTTAATTGTGAATAATAAATCATGGTTGTAGTAGTAATGTTGTTTTTGATGGACCCTTATTTGGTTCCCAGAATTAGCAATACAAAAATTAATAAAATAGTCACACTGTAATAATTCCAACAAAAAATATTGAATTAAATAATGAACAACATTTACAACATCTTACAGGGAAAAAGATCCTTGAAAGATAGCATATATGCCATCAATGTAATTGGAATGTGATTTTGTGGCACCATTCGTTATATCGGCATATTCACTCTAGTGGCACGACTTGGGTTCCATGGGTGCTGTTAGAATGGGCTTTTACTGTATTTAGCATTTTCTATTGTTACAAACCTATAAACATGTATTTTTTCATGAATAGAAACTAAATTTTATGCTAAATCGGCATAGATTTGTATTGTCTTCAAAAAATCAAGTAGATTCTTCAGCTTAACATAATTTTGTCCAGAGTTCGCGTCCTCATTTTAAGTCATTTAAATTTGGAAAAGAATAAAAGCCTGCACGTCATCCAATAGATTTTTACCAGTTATCTTATGGAAAAATGCTAATCCCCTACATATGCAGCACTGACTAATCCCGGTTGACCAATCACCAAGATATAAGTAAGAACCATACCAAATTTGATTGTTCTAGGTCTTACAGTTTGGGCTTGCATAATGAGTCAAACAAACTTTCGGAAATATACCTATATAAGATAAATATTAAAGATTCATGTCAATATGGGTAAATAAAATCTCAACTGAAATGTATAATATACTGTGCTTTTTGAAGAGGTAAGTAACCAGAGCAAATGTCCCAGAGAGGGGGCACCAACATACAAGTGGATATTTTGAAAAATATCGTTATTTTAAGTATGGTAATAAATGCAATGTTTTCATTGTTTAGCACACCATTTAATTTTTAATAGTTATTAAAGTTAGTCTGTTTCATGCCCTTACCCTAGGGACAATTTTCTCCAATATAGCATTGCTCATAAGGTTAAAATTTAGCAAAACATCATTACTGATGACAATGAATTACTGTTAGATTCATAAATGAACAGTATAATTTGTTATATATAACAGCATAGATTCCTTCATATCAATTGCCAGTCTTCAAGATTATGAGACACATCAACTAAAAATATTACAACAAAGACCTGCATTGAACCAGAATTTCAGTATTGATAGCAATATATATGTACTAGATGCCGTCAAGTGAGCTATTAAATTCAATTATCATTTGTGTTAATGGCAAAATTTCTATGCCAACTTCAATGATTTTTACCTCTTTTACATTATGATCATATTAGTTATTTAAATTCCAGTTGTACAAATTTTTGTACAATAACTTCTTAATAAAGTGAAACCTTGATCTATTGTTTTTGAAGGAACAAGAAAAATATCGACGATAGCAGGAAGTTTATGATAGCAGGAAATCGACGAGCAGGAAATCAATGATAACAGGAAATCAATGACAGCAGGAAATTTGTCATAGCAGGAAATCGATGATAGCAGGAAAACAATGAAAGACATGTATGTATTGAAAAGCTCAACAAGTGAGGGAAGAATAGTAGATAAAATTATAAGTTACTTTTTGACAACTTTTATATTAACTTACCGCTATATAAATATGTATATATGTAGGTAGGTAAGTTTTAAGACACCACAAATAATGCCTAATAACTCAAGAACAGCTGCCTGCATTTTGGCCATTTTTTCAATTTTAAAGAGTGCCACACGCAATCACCATCCAAAATAACGACCCGAGTTCGATTCCAGGGACATTTAATTCCCCAAATTGGATAAGATGGTCCTGGCCCAACTCAAATTTTTATATCCTAAACTATAAGTCGTAATTATATGCACTCACAGACATTTTCATTGAAAATGTTGACCTCTATCTGACTACACTTATTAATCAATACCTTACAGAACATATAAGGGCAAGAGAGACAAGAATGTGGATTTCTTATTGTTGGATTAATGGAAATGGCATCTCTTGACTGTTGAATGATGATAGATTTAATTTTTTTGGTTTTTTTTAAGTTGACGTTTTCGTGGTGAGAATGAATTTTTAGAGCTCTGAGATGGAAGGCGTCACTTTGCCGGGTCATAATTTCAAAACGGTTCATCCGATGGCAGTTAAATTTTAGTATAGTGTGTCTCATACTGTTATTATTATGCATGCAAGATTTTAAATCTCTATTTAAGATATTTCATTCAATTTATGAGACCATCATATCTCCTCAAGTATTGTACTTGAGTCATGGTATGCACACCGTTGGCTTCGTCTTGTTCTCTGTATTACGAACCAGTTGATTTCATAAACCTGAAATAATCAGAATGTTTTATAGTGATTTTTATAATATTGAAAGCGAGTGAGGGTGGGTGAAGGCTTGAGTGAGGGTTTTCCGGCGCATACGGCACGCAGCGTTGCCGATACTCACCCAAGCTATTACCATTTCCCATAAACTTTTCTTATGAGAGCTTTGGACCTCCAAAGGTAGTTTTAAAAATGGTTTTTATTTCATGGCTTTATTAAGTTACAAGTGCTCTAGCCATAGGTCAGTGCGATACTATCATTTAATGTATATATACAGTCAGAAATTTGCATACGTGTCAATTCTTTATATAAAATTTTCAGAATTGACACGTATGTAAATTTCCGCGCATAAGACTGTATATAACCGTACATACATTAAGTGATAGTATCGCACTGACCTGTGGCTAGAGCATTTGTAACTTAATAAAGCCATGAAATAAAAACCATTTTTAAAACTACCCTTGGAGGTCCAAAGCCCTCATAAGAAAAGTTTATGGGAAATGGTAATAGCTTGGGTGAGTATCGGCAACGCTGCATGCCGTATGCGCCGGAAAACCCTCACTCAAGCCTCCCACCCACCCTCACTCGCTTTCAATATTATAAAAATCACTATAAAATATTCTGATTATTTCAGATTTATGAAATCAACTGATTCGTAATACAGAGAGCAAGACGAAGCCAACGGTGTGCATACCATGACTTCAAGTATAATACTTGCGGAGATACGACGGTCTCATAAATTGAATGAAATATCTTAAACGAATGAAGATAGAGATTTAAAATCTTGCATGCATAATAATAACAGTATGAGACACACTATACTAAAATTTAACTGTAATCGGGTGAACCGTTTTGAAATTATGACCCGGCAAAGTGACGCCTTCCATCTCAGAGCTCTAAAAATTCATTCTCACCACGAAAACATCAACTTAAAGAAAACCAAAAAAATTAAATCTATCATCATTCAACGCAGAATTAAACAGGCTGAAAACTGATATGACTCTTATTAGAATCCATTAAGCTGTTTTTGAGATATTTAGCCTCAAACTTGAGTCTACATACTTTTGGCGCAGACAGTAAAGCAGTTGAAGGGAACAACTACTCACTCTCAACAGCGATTGTCAATACCAACATGGAGGAGTTTAAGAGACCTGCTGCATATATTCATCATTCTAGCTTTGATATGTAGATGACATACAGGTAGTCCCCACTTAACATGAGAGATACGTTCCTAAAAAGTGTCATGTTAAGCGACTTTGTGCTAAGCAAATACATAAATATCACAAGAAACTATGTGAAAGGTTAGGGTTGGAAGGAGAGAAAGTGCACGAGAAAGCAGAGATATAATGGATTACAAGCATTAATGTGCATTTTACTTATGTTTTTATGCATCAAATATAATAACCAATAGTGTAAATACAATACAATGGATAAACTATACACAAGACGTAAATAAAGTATAAACATGGCGATGTGTGCTAGTTCTGCAGGTCCTTTAAAATCTAAATACTTTAAATTATCTAATATTTTGCGAATAAATATAAATTAATATATACGTTCCATTAATGGCAATATTTTTTTAATTTTTCACATAATGGATCGTGTTGCAACTCGTGTTAAAACAGGAGCTTCATCGTGTAAAGTGAAAAGGTTCCCCAATTGGTAAATCGTGCTAAAGTGAATTTCATGTTAAGCGAACTCGTGTTAAGCGGGGACTACCTGTATTTATAATCCTGCTGCATTCGAGGGAAGAGTTGAATGAATTTCAACGAATTTCAAAGATGTTCATATTGTTTGCATATGTTGACATCTCAGCTCTTGCAAAAGTAAAAAATATCAAGTCCTTAAAAAAAATAATAAGCAGCACCCGTCAAGATTAACTTATACCTTCTCTTATTTTTAAAACAGGACTGAAAATTTCACATCTACAAGAGTAAAGGATGCAAAACAGAAACAAATGCTCCATTTTCCCACAGTAAAAATACAGCATTTAATGTTACCAATAATGTATTCTGGTTCAAAAATAAACACATGAAACAAAAATAATGTCACTTTTATTCTATCAATCATACCTCCTCTCCGCTTTTCTAATATGCCAACAGGAGATTTGTGAACAAGGTTGAAAGGCTCTTTAATAAAGGTTTGCAGTTGTGCCAAAGTTCCAAGGTCTTTTTCCAATGACTGCAATGCAAGAAAAGCTTTGCATTTCACTTTCTTCTCAGCATTCAATTGATAAATGGATGCCAAACCCTCCAGCTGTTGAGAAAAATCTGCAAAATCTCCTTTTGACAAACAATCCACAAGTTCTTCACAACTCTGTGAAAATTGAGCATAATTATTTTTTCCTAAAAATCACCAAAAGAAATCAATTACGAAACAAAAGACTTTTAAGAATATTTTACCTGTTGTTCTACTTTGCCTTCATGATGTATTTTGACATCTTTTACCACTCCAGTTGGCTCTAAAACAACTTCTAAATAAAACATGTCAGATGATATGAACCAATCAACCCCTGATGGCCCAGCCATAAATTTCAACCTGAGAATGGAACATCAAACAACGACTAAATCAGTAAACATTGTGGTTCAGCTCAGTATTGCACTGGGAAACTTTGCTTCAGTAAGGGTTAGGATAGTAGTCGGGGAAATTAAGAATTACCACACAAAAAAGCATGTCATCAGATTACAGTATAGAACCTCTTATCCAGCAAGATTGGGATATGGGGATATCCAGTTATCTGAAATGTACTCATAAACAATGCTCAGAAAGAGCTATAACCCACCGGAATGATGTCCTGGTCCATCCCATGTGTCAATAATATCATTCCACATCGACAAACATTTAGTAATACCATTTTGTTAACTACATTTAATAAAAATAATATAAAAAATTTCTTTACTTTTCTTCATCGTAGTACATCTTAATATAATAAATAAAAGAGGATGTCTGTCTGTCTGTGGCAGCCATAACTCATCAGAGAATAAAGTTAGGAGCTTGAAATTTTGACAGCAGCTTCAGGTTGATCATGGGAGTTGCAGTGCCGAATATAATTCAAATCGGCCCACGAGGTTGTGACCCCGGAGGTCACGGATCGAACGGTCAAAATTTCAGTTTCTTTAGGATATCTCAGCAACCATTGGACCGATTTTGATGAATCCTACGCCAATATCACTGTTTTGATGATATACATCTAATAAATAAGAAGATGTCTGTCTGTCTGTTTGTGGCAGCCATAACTTATCAGAGAATAAAGTTAGGAGCTTGAAATTTTGATACCAGCTTCAGGTTGATCATGGGAGTTGCAGTGCCGAATATAATTCAAATTGGCTCACGGGGTCGTGACCCTGGAGGTCACGGATCGGTCGGTCAAAATTTCAGTTTCTTGAGGATATCTCAGCAACTATCGGACCGATTTTGATGAATCCTACACCATTATCAGTGTTTTGATGATATACATTTTCTAGCTGAAAATGGACAAAATCAGTCCACTGGGTCAAAAGGTCGTAATGTAATGGCCGGTTCAAATTTCGGTTTTTTGAGTATATCTCAGCAACGAATTGAAATAGGTTTAAAAATATAAATTTTTCATCAGTTATTTCTGTAAAACATAATTTTCGCATTTATGGCATTGTTGAAATATAGAAATTTACTAACATTCCATATCTTACGTAAAAATTGTTGTTGAATTGTTTAAATTATTTCATTGAAATATTTGTTTTTAATTGAATTATCTTCTAATCTAACATATAAAGGAGAATGTTTGTAAGTTTGTTCGCTTTGAATGCTTTTAATACGAGATAGGGAGGGAGAGAGATGGATGGTAACAGAGGGGGAAGATGGAGAGAGGGAATTAGACGGAAGGGGTTGAGAGAGGGAGGGGAAGGGTGGGAGATGGAGGGGGAGAGATGGGAGGGAGAGATGGGAGGGAGAGATGGGAGGGAGAGATGGGAGGGAGAGATGGGAGGGAGAGATGGGAGGGATAGAGGGGAGGGAGAGGGAGAAGGGAAGGAGAGGGTGGAAGGGTGGGAGTTTATACGTTAGTTTCTTAAGATTTTCTTTCTTCATTCATCTAAATAGGAAAATTCGGAGCAGTTTTCTTCATTTTTGTTTTATTCGACGGGTATAACTGTGTACTAACTTATTCCTGTGATGCTTACATGTTACACAGTCGAAGTTTTAGATTAACTAAATCCGTTGAAATTCAACGGGCACACCTGCTTGTAAGGAATAAATCAAAATTTAACTTGATTGTAAATGTTCAACCAGTTATTTCACATCCACTGCTTTCAGTTCCACTACCTGAACGAGCATTCCATTTTGTAATAATTTCCATTTCGAGCTCTATTATAATATATACATGTACTTTACAGTACTTAATAGAAATACTACAGTAATCGGGTACTTTCCAGTATAAATTCCTTGTTCTCTTCCAAATTATATGTTCACTTGTTCACCGGAGTGCACCCAACACACATTGGTGAGCCGGGTAATTACTAGCAAGGCATTAAATTTAAATTTCTTTCTCCTGACAAATTTTGGAAAATGCACTATTTTTCAAAATAGCTGGATAAATGGATTTCTGGATAAGTGGAATCTGGATAAAAGGTTCTATGGACCATATTTACACTCAAATATATAGTACACACTGCTGCATATTTCATCACAAGACTCGATCATATTTCGCTAATTCTATTTAAACAAGTTATAAGATTTTTCAAAAGGTGGTGATTTGAAGATCAAGGGCACCATCTTGGTGCAAATGTGAGTGAAGTCACATCTCTAGAAAAGATACACATTTACCACAGATGCAGTACGCCTTCTATACTAATGTATATTGTCCATCATGTTTCACATCCATATAATTACCCATACTGACAGGTATTTACTTCAGTTAGATTAGATAGTTAAATCCTGTACTTTGTTGCATTTTATATAAAAGCAAAACCACACAATCTGGCAAGCAAAGTTTTAATTTTTTGACATATCAAATGATTAGTTCTTTAACTTGCATAATTCTTTAAGATGCTCCTTAATATTTTTGAGCTAATTTAATATACCATATTTTTCATCATTCAAATCATCATCAGGACATGACTTTCTCCATATTCAGTAATGAATATGATTGCTCTCAGCACCAGTGTCCTCAAGAACAATCAGCAGCAAACACACTTATAATTATTAAACACGATGATTTTCACATCGAAAAAAACAATACGTAAACAAAACTATTAGCTGCTACAGATAACAAAATATCGATGCACAATTAAAATTACCCTTGGCAGCATATGCATTGCTATCAACAACTAGGGAAATTTTATCATAGTAACAAACAATGGTATCACATATTTAACAAATTCATAATAAAAGCAAAATATCTATAAAACAGTCGGTTTTATGAAAAAATGTTTCAAACAAACACATTAAAATAATTATTTGCTCTCCAGAATTATTCCAAGTGCCCTGCCGGAATATAAAGTAACAGAGATATCAATCTTTGAAACTTTAGCAGGGCAGTACTGCAAACAGACGTGCAGCCAGAGGGTGGGGGGGGAGGGAGTTTTACTTCTACTGTGCGACTGCAAATAACAAATAAACGAAAACAAATAGTTCTGATCAAATGTAGGCAATCTACTTTTATATATAACCAAAAAAACCTACATCACTGAGTAATTTGGAATCTTTCTAGATCTATCACGGCAACTAACTCACGTTGCTAATAACATTAGATTAGTACTTTATGGAGAATTTTAGAAACCAACATTTTATCTGAGGTGTGCAATACTAATCCCCTAAAACAAAAAGCAGGCCCCGCTTAAAAAATCAGTTTAAAAACGGGTAACTCTGTGGGTGCCCATGGCTGCGCTCTAGACCAGTGTTCTTCAAAGTACGGGTCGCAACCCACTACTGGGTCGCGAGGCTCATGAGGAAAATATGAGCACTCAATGCACAACCAGCTGAAACGTGTCAAAAATTACAAGAAACTAAATGCTCTTATTATATAAATGCCAGTATTTTAGTATGAGTTACTTTTTATGGAGAGTCAATGAAAACTCAGTTAAGAACGTATTTTTCTTCATGTTGCCTTCCCATCGACTGGGTCGCGAGACATTCTACTGGGTTGCGATAGAAAAACTTTGAAGAACACTGCTCTAGACCCTTACAATTTTTACTTTCTCATACGAAGTATCGAGAAAGTATTGTTTTCGCGAAAAAATTCGACCTCGAGATTTTTACGGAAATATACGTTTTAGGTGTCGCTGAATCCGAAAAAGTGGTTTTCATAATGCCGTCTGTCTCTGTTACTGGCGCTGGAGCCTAGACGGTCAAACGAAAATGAATGAAATCTCATACTTAGGCATTTTATCATACTGAGCAGAGTATAGATAGAAATGGTTGACATTGATCAATAATTAAGAGTAGTTTATTCTACGCATTTTTAACTACAATCCGATTTTCTCGAAAACGGCTCTAACAATTTTAATCAAATTTCGCACAGTCACTTGAGTTTACATCTTCAATAATACTGTATAGTTCATATTTCTCAAAAAATGAATATAAGGCTAGTTTATTCTAGTCAACTTTAACAATAATTCGATTTTCTCAGAAACGGCTTTAACGATTTTGATCAAATTTCGTACAGTTACTTAAGTTTACATCCTCAATAATACTGTATAGTTCATATTTCTCAAAAAATGAATATAAGGCTAGTTTATTCTAGGCAACTTTAACAATAATTCCATTTTCTCAGAAACGGCTCCAACGATTTTGATCAAATTTCGTAGTTACTTGAGTATACGTCTTCAATAATACTACGTATTTCATTTTTCCCAACGAATGAATATAAGGCTAGTTTATTCTTGGGCAACTTTAAAAAAAATTGGATTTTCTAAAGATAACTAAACGATGCATTAGTACATATATGAGAAAGTTTGTACAATGTATGTTGTACCGATTTTTTCATTGTGAAACCATGAACAAGAATTCTTTCGATGAATTCAATTACAAATCTCAAAAGAGAAGTTCTTCAGAAATATGAAAGTGAAAAGGTGAGATCTTTCAGAAGAAACCTATGACATTTATTCCAACTACAACAGGAATGGCAAATGACTTTTCTATTGCATATCAAGAAAGTAATGCGAATCATCCAAATTTTTTTCACATGCCACTAGTTACCTGCTCTAGGAAACTTCATGTTTTATATAGAAAATACAAGCTTATGCATGCCAAATAAAATAAATCGCAAGCCTGCCACTTCAGGCATATAATATTAGACAACCCTGAACTACAAGATTTGCAGTCATCTGAAGTTCTTTAGTAGTAAATAAAATTATTTACTTTCTCACATATTTAGTACATAGAGAAATTATTGTTTGCAAAAAACTGAATTCAAGATTTCGATGAAAATACACATTTTAGATTTTTTTATTCCAAAGAATGTTTGTTGCCATGCTGTATGTGCACAGCTCAGGGGTCTAAACACTTACATGAAACTGAATATCTTGTGTTTATGCATACTATTAACCAGAATAGAATCTGTGTATAAATGAATGCATCAAAAAAGGATAGTTTATTCTTGACAATTTTCAATTAATTCAAAAATGGCTCAAATGATTTTTATAATAATTTATTATTCAGTTATAGAGACTGATGTCATAAATAACAAATAGCTATATTTCTAATTACCGTAATATATTGAGTTTTACCCCTAGCAACCAACTAGCTCTCTCCAGTCCTCTTACATCACACAATCATTTTTGTCCAGTGATGTTGCTTTAACAGCTATATGGCTTAGTCAATCCAGATAATATTTAATTATATATTTTTCTTCACATGATATTTGCATATTTTGTATTAAGCTATGCACAGGCCTAGTGATCAAGCATTAGCAAATGTTCGTTCGCTATATGTGGACACATCTGCAAGCAGGAACGAGCAATGACAAACACGAGCGAATGCTGTCCCCCACTGGTCTTCTCTATATCAAAGGGTATGTTCGCTACTTATCACAAAACATGCTAAGAAGTGAAAACAACCATAAAGCTGTCCAGAAAAACTGAGAAACCTCTTGGATAGTTTTTATTCAATTTCAGATTTTTTTAACTCACTTTGTTATATTTAATTGCTCTCTTGTACCTAACTTAGCTTATAGATAAATAAGAGTTATTATTACTTGACACTTCAAAATGAAACAGTACAAGATTTTGTAAAATGTAATTTTTTTCACTTAGTAGTTTATATGTACTTAGTTGATGGCAAGATAATGGGTCAGGTAAATATAAGTCAAAACAAAAAATATTAACAATCATAATAAAAATATATCAAGCTGCATAACAATAAAATTTTGTTTATAATGAAGCCAGCATATTCCCAAAGCAAGATTGCCTTATCAAGTTCATTAGCAAAAAGTTTACATTTACATAACAGGACAAGAAAGTAGTATGCTGGGTGGAAAATAACTAAGCTCTTCGTCTAAATTCTTGGAATTTACATGACATTCAAATTTTGTAGATAGTACTTCAAAGGAGAACGATAAAGTGGGAATTAAAAACAAACAACAAATTTTCCTTCATTCTGAGCATTAAAAGCTATAATAGCCGGTAATGGTATGAAGTAGAACTGTTTATGTATTCCTTCAACTTGAACTCATAAAATGACTATTGCAGCCTCTACCAGCAATGGAATCCTGGCGTTATTTTGAATTATATTTACATTTAATTGCTTTTAATAGAATTTACAATATGTGAATTATAAACCGCAAAGACAATCTGGGCTTCACTCTTCTATTAACAATTTTTCATGTTATACTCTTTAAAATTTGGAATTATAAAAATACAGTACAATGCTTTTATAAATAATTTTTGTTTTTGAAAAATTCACTGCAATAAAAAATGGTTACTTTTGGGTAACTGATCGTATTCAACTTCAAGCACGTAAGAGATCACCTTCGCGTGATATTTAAATTGCTACATGTACAGAGCTTCAAATCAATTATTAAAATAATTTGATGACGAATGGCATAAGAGTTGCTGCCTTATTTTCCCGATTCATGTAACATATACCAACCAGTTACTTACCCGAGTTGTCTGGTTACACTCTCTAATCTCTCTACCATGGCTTGTAACGTTGTGACTTTTATTGAATGTTGTAATGTATCTAAACATTTCTGCATTTGACTTCTTTCGACGGTGTCTAAAGGATACCGTTTCTCCTAAACGCAAAAAGAAAATATTAAAGTTACACCAACAAAATTTAAAAAAAAACGCTTCAGCACCAAAACGATTAAAACCCACCAACAATGCCATTCGTACAGCTTTCGCATTCTCAGCAAATGATTTAAATTGCCCAGCTTTTGACCTAAGTTTTTCCATCAGTAATTCCATCTGCCATTCTTTGGCTTTGTCTCCTGGACCAGGACCTACATATTTTCAAGATTGAAAACTTTTCTTCACGGACATACACTATGCATCTCATGTTTACATATTAGAAACGTCACTTCTAGTCATAAACAACATTTTAAATGAATTTATCTATGATTTCGATACTCAATTGCTGCTGATTTCGTCTGTTTGCATCTTTACATTAACTTCATTCATTTACCTGTAGGCTTTTGTATTCCGGGCCCTTCGACGGAGAGCTTGGTCGAAAACGTGGACGCCATTGCTACTCAAACGGCGCTTGACACTACATTTAAAACCTAACTACCGTGTCATCCCATTCGAGATTTTTTATAAATACGTACATTAAATAGATTACACTAAGATATAATATTCACATTCATTTAAGTGAGCAAAACAAAAGTGAAAAGATAACCAACATCAAAGTTACACGCACACTTCCATAGTTGAGTTTATACAATTACCAACGGCTTCGTTGACCGCTACTGACACCTCGTAATCGTTTTTCACATTAAAATTCTTAGTGTTTCCAAGTGCTCCAAGTGATGTCAGTGCAGTGAATCAGACAACAAATTAAAGTGGCAGCGTAAGCCTGTAAGCTGCTAATTTATTGACAAAACTGTTAGTGAAATTTAATGACTTCAATTGGTATATTATTATGTTAATTTAATTATGAGATTTTGAATGTATATAGCATGTTTCACTTTTGTTTGACCAAAAAAAATCGCTTTTAGCATTTCATGTCTATTATTTAAGTTATTTAAATGCATTTCTGTAGGTTTGATGACCAATAACATTAGAAAGTCGATTTTCAGCGTTTGGAAAAGTCGCTTTGTGGCTGCGGTGGTCACGCCTCATATGAAAATCACAAGTAAATTAACCTTAGTCTTGAATATACATGGTTTTGTTTTAATCGAAGGTCATAAAAATAGGCGGGGCAGTTTAATGTGCTCACCGTGTTTACAAGAATTAAGTTGAATTGTGAGTTAAGTGTCGCCGTGGAAGTACATCATCAGTCAGTGAATTCCATAACAGTTTACTTGAGTTTCATATACCTTCAGCACGGGTAATTTTTCTTTTCCTTACCGAATTGATATCATACTTAATATAATTAGAGTAAAAGATTTGTTGTGAAGTGTTCAGTTTTTATTTTGAATATCTAATCATATTAATTTTCTTTGATATCCTAACTTAATATTTGGCCAGAGTTTATGTTTTAATCTGGCCATTTTTATCTATCAGGATATAACATAATCAATCGAAAAAAATGTCTAAGAAACCGAACCCGCAGCCGGCGCTTCACAAGGTTATAATGGTAGGAAGTGGTGGCGTCGGTAAATCTGCCCTTACTCTTCAGTTTATGTATGATGAGGTAAGTTAGATTTTGAACATTTCTTTTCTTAACGCTTAACTATCATTAGTATGTATACAGTTTAGCAGTTTGTGCTATATGGTGACCGTATTTTGTTATAGTTCGTGGAAGATTATGAACCCACCAAAGCAGATTCTTATAGGAAAAAAGTTGTTTTAGATGGTGAAGAAGTCCAAATTGATATTCTAGACACCGCTGGTCAGGAAGACTATGCCGCAATAAGGTGATTAAATCTCTTTAAAAAGTAGGGTGGCAGATGTCATAATGCAGATCAGATCATCACCAAGATATAGTCGTTATTTGCTGCCTATTATACATTAATTCTGGGGTTACTTATTGATTTTTGTTTTACGAATAGGGACAACTACTTTCGAAGTGGAGAAGGCTTTCTTTGTGTCTTCTCAATTACTGAAGATGATAGTTTTCAAGCTACACAAGAATTCAGGTGGGTTGTTATCGTAACGGTTACTAAAATGGGATTATTTTGATGTAATGATATTGTTGATATGTGATGAAACATGTCTAATTTTGGCTCTGAATTTCAGAGAAGGAAGGTATTCTAATATTGTGCTTTTCTTATAGAGAGCAAATTCTCCGTGTCAAAAATGATGAAAACATTCCATTCCTTCTGGTGGGAAATAAAAGTGACTTGGAAGACAAGCGTAAGGTTTCAGTGCAGGAAGCTCAAGCAAGATCCCGCCAGTGGTCAGTGCCTTATGTTGAAACCTCAGCGAAAACACGGGAAAATGTGGATAAGGTACTGATGAGTATCTAGTTTGTCATAAATATGTTTTTGGAAATTGTCCCCTGATATATAGTATTGGGTATAAATATATTTCTTGCTTTTCTATAATGGGGAATGTCATTGTAAATGCTTCTTAATTACACCACCATAAATATCTTTCAATGTTAAGGAAAGATGAAATTGATGGTGATATGATTCAGCATATTGTATTTCATTGTCGATTCATTTATTATAGAATTTTATTTTTTATTTTAAAATGTCCCCTTTTTAACAGTAAAAGCTTCTGTTATGAAGATGAACAAATATTTTTCTTAAAAATTATGATTTAAAATTCGTAATAACATTTGGTTTCATAAAACCTATTAGAAAATTTAAAAATTTATTTTATTGTACACCTTACATACAAAGTAGTTATATTGCCAAATTGTTCCTTTTGTATGGTTATTAATTTAGAATATATTTTATAATATCCTCCTCAGAGAACCCATTAAAGCTACGTGGTAACTTTAGTTTAAAAATTTTTCCCGGAAATATGATGTTTTTCAGTGAAAGTTGACGAGTTTTATTATGGTTCTAAAAATAAAGTAGAATAAAGTGTGAACTTCCCCTTCTATAACCCTTTTAGGTAAAAAATAATGAACTTCTGTTTGGGTTCTAGCATGATTAGCTGACCCTGCTTGGCAAAGATATAAGTACAACCTCAGAAAATGAGGATTTTAAAATCATTTTTATATTTTTCATTGTTGTTGAAAATTTGCATAATTAATATTTTAAAAAAAAAGTATTTATATGACCTTTATATCCTGTCGAATATTGCTGACAACTAAGTTGCTATTGGTCTTCTATGGTACAAAATTTATTTTTTCGTATAAGTAGATTTTGATGCATCTTTAGTGTATTAAGTAGGGATACATATTTACACATTTTCAGACTTCTACACCTATTTGTATACTTGTGTTGCACAAAACAATGAACATGTGGTTAGTACCTAGCCACATACCCCATCAGAATTGTAACAAAAAAGTGGCTATGGTTGTTTTTTGCCTCGGTTGTTTATGAATCCTGCACCCATAAATGCCTTCTCTGCCAATTACTGATGAATAATATTCCCTATTTGCAATTTTGATGTGAGTGAATTCTTTACCTGATAAGGCAGTTCAGGATTCCTACCACCTTTGGAAGAAATCCATCTGCCTCAGATATTCAGTAACTAAGACCTCAAGGGCACATAATTATAAAAGGTGCAAAGTACCAACTTAGTGTAAACAGGAAAGGAACAATTTATGTTGTGGGAAATGTGTATCTTTCCATTCATCCAGAATGCTTTAAAAATTAGATCAGTCCTCCTAAATGATTAAGATCTGTTCGGTAGAAGCCAAGAACGAACATGCGGACAGACACAGACGGACAGACAGACCGACTATAATAGGTGCTCACTCAGGAAGCAAAACGCACCTAATAATACTTGTAAATTTTTGTTGGTGTATTTTGTATGTTTAATGTTATTACTACATTTACCTAAATTAAGCTATCGTATGTATTAAGAATTCAGCTACTGCGTAAGGTTGTACTCAAAAAAAGATATCTTATGTGCCCAATGGCAAATTAAGTTGCCACCCAAAAAAAGTATGAACAAATAGTGGTAAAATAATAAAACTCAGTACATACAATATATGAGATCAATAAAGTTCAAATACAGATTTTTCATTTCAAAAAATGAAATTGAAAAAAATAACCCGAGCTTAATAGGTTAAAAAATATGACTCTTACTGCTTAATTAAATGTGTAAAAATATTTCATGCATTAAATTTTTAAAGTGACCAAAAAATTTATTAAATCATAAATAATTTATTAATTTTATTTTCAGATATTGTGATTCAAAATGCAAACCACTAATTTAGCTGCATTTGCAACAATCCAATCATTATGAACAATTCCTTTGTGCCAAATAAATAGTGACTTTTGAATTTCATTAATCTTTTTTTTAGATAAAACAATTAGTTACAATAGATGGTATATTCATTTCTGTGCTCGTCACGTTGATGCATCTCTCTGTGTATAGTGTAAATTGGTGAAAAAATGTAGTCAGCCCCAACTTTACAACGATCCACTTTTACGTCAGTTCCCCAATAGAACCAATAATATAGTTTTAAGTCACCCAATCCAGCTTTACGTTGGCCACGCATGTGTGCAGCTTATTGTTAGAAGGAACATTGCTTACAACATGACGTCATCCAGCTGGAAGTTTCATATGTCGTACTGTGCTGTTTAGATAGGTTTATATATATGTATTTGTATTACTTCTATAATGTTCACAGGCCCCAAAAATAATAGGTTCTACTTTAAGTCAGAATCTGCTTTACAACACTGGCCTGGAACCTAACTTGTCATAAAACCGGGGACTGACTGTATTTCAAAGATGCTAAAAATGCTCGTCTGAAGCTTTTTTGAACTTAGATGCTTTTGTTTGTCATAAAATTAGAGCAGTGATGCTTGCTGGAAAACAGCGTGTTTTATATTATGCTTCATACATGCAAATGCAGAGTGTAGATGAGCAAAGAAAAATGTCAGTTTTATAATAAAAGAGTGAAAAACCTTGCAGTGCTTATTTTATAGCATCTTAATGATCTCTAAGAATTAAGTTAATAAAAATTTTATTGCATATATTTTGATGGTTCAGATACACATTTATTTACCAATGATCCCTCCTTTGCAGGTATTTTTTGACCTGATGCGGGAAATCCGATCAAGGAAGATTGAGGATAATAAGACAAGTAATGGTCGAGGAAAAGACAAAAACAAGAGGAAGAAGTTGAAATGTGTCATACTTTAGGTCAGCAGATTTAATTTTTTTTTAATTCAAGTCAAATATCATTTGAGTAGTATTTAGAATCTACAACTTGACCTATGAACAGTGGCATAATTAGGGTGAGGCAGGTGGGGCATGTGCCCTGGGCGCCAAATTTGGGGGGCGCCATTTTTATGGTTAAAAAATGCAGTTGCCCAGGTGCTGAGTTCAGGGGGGTGCAAAAATATCAAATTAGCACCCGTCGGGTCGAGGTGCAATTTGCTTCCCCCCCCATAAATCGCTTTGCTACTGAGGGCGCAAAATTATTCTTTGCCCCGGGTGCCAGAAACCCTCAATACGCCACTGCCTTTGAACCCTTATTAAAATATGGCATTCATTTTACATCTTATGACTGAATGACATTGTCTTGTTTGGGGTAGTTATAATAATTTTGATATTTGTAACAAATAAAGTAAATGCAATAGAAACCTGCTACAACTTGAGTAACTTGGTTACCGGGAGAAAAGAAGAATGTTTGTATTACAAGTTATCAAAATTATATCTTTTGTAAAACACTCATAGGTACTGGATTCCACAGACACCTTGTCGTTGTAAATTATTCAGTGTTCTGTCATTTCTAACAGGTTCAAAATCCATGCCCAAAACGACTTCTCTAACCTGAACGGTTCTGCACCACCTCCTTCATTTACTGATAATTACCAATCCTCACATTGTACAAGATTTCCATTCTTCTTTTGCCTTCAATCTTCCCTATAATAGTAGATCTCTTAATAAGCATTCTCTTCTTAGTATATGCCCTATCCAGTTAGCTTTCCTTTGTTATATATAATTTATTAATTTTCTTTCTTTCTGTGTTCTTTTTAGTACTTCTTCATTTCTTATTTTGTTTGTCCATTTTATTCTCTGCATCTCTCAATATCCACACTTCAAAGTCTTCCCGATGTTTTACATTTTTCTTCCTAAAAGTCCACAAAGTGTGTACAGTGTATCCTCGATTAATGTCATTAATTCGTTCCTGAAGTTTGCGATGTTGAATGAAAAAACATTAAACAAACGTGTTTCCCATAAGAACCCATGTTATACAGTAAAATCGGTTTCAAAAACTCTCAAAATACAAAAAGACATTACCGTATTTGGATGAATCTAAGACGAACCCGATTCTAATACGACCCCCCCTTTTTTTAGAACTCCTCAAAGGAAAATTAATTAATTCTGAATAGCAATCAATGATAGTAACTAAAAAAAACATAATACTTAAAAATTCATTATACCGTATTTGCTCGGATAAGCCGCGCCCCCGTGTATCCCGCGCGCCCCGGTTTTTGGGCCGGCTATAGGGGAAAAAATTTGAGCCGAAAAAGGGTTTTTTAAATCACCAATTCCTATTTCTCAAAAATGCTACGCTCAGGTTAAGCATCTTCACACTCCTACGTGATGAATTTATTGGGTGATCTCTTTATATCGGTACTCGCAGAAATCTCGATACTCCTCTTTTGTTAAACACTTAACTGTTTTTGTCGTCATATTGGTCACGTTCGGCAGAAATCGCTCCGGGAGCGATGACCGATCATTCTGCTGTAGGTACGTAATTTTCCACTGATCGCTACCGTAGCGGTCGTCATTTTTTTGGCGAACTAAAATTATGATCGGTGATCATTCAATTATCACCACGGTGACCATGACTTTCATAGACGTATCAGAGAATAAAGGAAGCATGCCATATCCGAACATGGTAGACGTCGTTTGCTCTGAGCACAAAACCCCCACCAACCCAAACTGGTCGCGCGTGACGATTGCAGCAGAAGACTTCGTCGAGTTTGGGGAGCACCCGTTAATAAACTTAAAACTCATTTAAAATTTTTATACAATGAATGAAAATGACTAAATACACCGAAATTTGGAAATAGAATAATAGATGCGGCATGGGTGCTAGCTTAACGTATATTTGTTTACCGACACGACATTTTAGGAAAAAAGGTGCGCGGCAAATAAAAGAATTCGTGTAAGACGCGCACCCCCATTTTTTCACCGGCGTTTTGGGAAAAAAGGTGCGCGGAAAACTGGGACGCATTCGTATCGTTGCTTCGAAACCAATGCGCTGACACTTGCAATTTATACCGGTGACGGGAAGACAGCTGACACCGCACCCTCACGAAAGGTATCACGTGTCAGCTAACCCCGCGCAGGCCCCGGCGCATTGGTACAATGCCCCGATGAATGAATCATTGGTGGAACTAAGTAAATACGTCGCAACAGGATTGGATGCTCCATTTTAAATCCGAATTAAGTAAATTGTAACCAGTCATACGATAATATCGTGAGTTTAGATAACGTTAATGAAACTTTTGCTTCGCATGGCATTTCACGATGTACACATTGGTGAACGCGGACATCTAGATTATGTAATGCCATTGAAGTCAAATAATTTTGCTTACGATTGTAAGACGACCCCTTATTTTCGGAAGTTCCGGAAGGGAAAAAAACATCGTCTTAGATTCGTGCAAATACGGTATATACTGTATTTTATCAAGATATATGGTGCCATGTATGATATGAACAGTATCTAAACAAATAAATCAATCAAAAATGAATATAGAAATGGCATTAAATAAATAATTAATACTTCATAAAATCTTTTAAAATGACCCCATAGGCCATATGTTGCCGACCACTGCTCTAATATGTTTCAAAACAATACTTTTCTCAGTTTCATCTTGTGGTACTAGCATTTATTCATGTTAAGCCAATATTGCAGTCATCTTTTGAGTGCTACTGTTGTCATGGCAGTTGCTGTTATGTTATGAGGAAGATATGGACTTGATTTTACCTTCAATATAACCAAATCTATAGAATATCATTTTATGACACACATATTTAAAGTAAATATGATATGGAATTTTCATGATTAACGCATTCCAGACAGTGATCAAAAATGCCATTTTCTCCTATGATATAAAATTTTGTAATTTGATAAAATTTAAGAAATACAGGGTTTTTGGAATGGGAGGACTCAAAAATTACATCAAAACTGATTATGGGTCACAAAATTAGATTAAAATTTCTGAGCAACTATAAATATTCTTTACAGTTGCAAGTGACAAAGTTATAAAAAGTTCAAGAAATTAAATTAAAAAAGCCCAAATGTCTGACTTCTTCTTTATAAAGATAATGGTTCACCTTAAACATAATAAGTAGAATAAACAAATTGAAAAATTTGTACTTTTTCCACACTTATTTTTAGTATACAGAAACGACCATGGTTTCACTACACAGTAGCATCATCATGTGACAAGAAAGAGAAGGTATCGGCAATATATACCTACAGAGGAGTGGGGGTGGTAGAAACGGGGAAGGGAGAATGAGGGAGAGGGGGGGAGAAAGGGCGTGAAGTGTAAGACAGGTGGAAGTTCATGGTGGTGGGTAAACCCAACTGCATGGAGGGAGGGGGTTTCAGGGTATTGAGAGAAAGGCTGGGAGCATTTTGTGCACTGCGAGGGTGTAGTAAATCCCGGGGTTTATTGGGGTAGCAGAGCAGAAAGGTAAGTCCGAATCAGGGTAAGCAGGTAGGTGGGGTAAAATAATGGGGGAGGGGGTTTATTCCAATGGGTAGGGTAAATCTAGGATATGATGCTGCTGTGAAGTGAAACCATGGTTGTTTCTATATACTAAAAAAAGTGTGGAAAAAGTACAAAGTTTTCAATTTGTATATTCTCTCAGATGGATAAATTCCACAAAATGACACCTCAAACCACAGATTTTATCATAATAAGTAGGCCAGTAGTGAGGAATCAGAAATGTTTGTTTTTCCCATAGAAGAAACCCAAGGGTTGAGCTTCTATTATGTGAAAAACAAAGTTCCATATGGTATTCCTCTCCCAACAAAAGAGCCCATCATGTGAGCTTATCCATCTTGAGTACAGAATGATGATAGCTTGCCAGGCAGGCCCACTGTCCTGAATGTGTTAATATATTTTTTTACAAAACCTAATTTGATAATTTTAACTGTTAAAAATTCATGGAATTGTGACATGCAAAGGCATGGAATTTGACGAATTGGTTTTTTCCTTGGATTAGTGATGATTTGTAAGAATGTGTAATTAATAATATTTTTAGTGTAAAATATCATTCAGTATTAGATTAGGATTCATAAGTTAGCAATTCTTAGAATTAAATACATAGTTTTGAAAATGGGTACATGTTGCTTTGCACTGTTCAGGGCCACTTTATCCAATGGGAAAAGTGGACAACTGCCCTGAGCCCCCCTGGTTGTAGGGGCCCATGCCATGTGAGCATCATTACCATGTCCTTAACCCTTAGACCACGAAACAAAGATTTACACCACTTACTCGCATGCGGCATATTTTTTTACCTAAACAAATTACATTTTAAATCGTGCTTTTTTGATAATAAAATTTGATCCAATTTTACTTGTTTATACTCATCAAGTAATCTAGTTTTAATAAAAAACAGATCAAGATGTGACATGTGATACATGTGGGTGAAGCTTTGCACCATCTGTTTGATATTGTTTTGTAAATTAAACGAAAATAGTTCCTTTTTTTTATTTTTAAGTAAAGAGAGGGAGGGCCCAAGATCATACTTTGCCCAGGGCCCACCATTGGCTTAAAGCGGCCCTGTCACTACTTCGCTTTTTTCAACAATCATTTAAAATTTATAGTGATAAAAGAAATAATATTACAATTATGACTGTTTATGTGAGTGTAGATTTTTTGATTGATTGATAATTGAAATTGTTTCCAGATGTCTCACAGCTTAAAAAAAAATACTCCCAAGAAGAAAAGTTCCAATTATCATTCTCATAAGAAAATGCAGGTTTATCAGCTAAGTGCTGCCTACTACTATTTCATCTACATATTTGAGTGAAGAGGATATATAACTCAGGGGAATTAAGAAAAATTTTAGTTGGAACAGAAACTGGAATTGAATCTTATCCCCTTTCAACGAAGAAGATGTCTGCTTGTTTATTGTTTTGAATATTTATGAAGTTTGGGGATGGGTTTCTCAAGTAACATTTACAATTATTTTAATGCCTACTTTAATGCCTGTGAAGTTTTTCGGTAATTGTGACAGACGTGTGGATTCCCTTTGCCCTCTGACTCAAGAAGCTTATTATTGGGAAGTTACTAACCGAACAAACTAAAAATAGAGAACAATACCATCTGTGAGTCTTCTATGTGAATTTGAGTGATTGTTTGGAAGTTCATGGCACAATTTTTTTACTTACAGTATATAGTTGTGATTGTGATGGGTGCCAAGTTCTGCTTAGGTTGAAGCGCCTAATCAAACAAATAATTGGTGAAATCATTTTAATGTGATTTATCACCAAATCTCAAGTATTGATTTTTTCTAACCCAGCTTTAATATGTTACACCACAGCAAGGACAATTTTCACACTGCAAGAAAACTGGGATATCATTATTTCTGCTGTAAAGTTTTATTTATTAACTGTCAAAAATATAATTTTGGAGCAGTGTTATTTATATCAGAGTTACAATTGAAAGTAGCTGCCAGCCTCCTGTTCTTAAAAAAAAAGCTAACTCAGCATATTTGTGGTTCTTTATTGTGAATTATCTATGTACTATATATATATATATATATTTGTCATGCTACATTGTGGAATAAACTATGCTACATTCATATTACACTATATATTTATTGGAAATGTGAACTCCGAGGTGAAAAATTCTTAAATTGACTGGAGATCGAACCTGAGTCTCTTAATTTTCAGGCAGTTGCCTTAACCAACTAAACCACCAAACCAGTCGAATTCTCTAATCTTGAATTGGAGTATTTACTAAATAGTAAACATTCAACACTGAACATCCTCACCGAGGCAGAGCAGAAAACTGTATCTCAAGAAGTAGAATAAGATGGAATGTTAGGAATATAGCTTTTATGCATGGTTCCATAAGACTAATCACAAATGTAAACTTGGAGAGAAAAGTTCAGAATATTTTTCCTTCTCCAAATTCAGATTTTCACCTATTATTCTTCAGGAAAGTTTTTCTGCGATAATATTTTTTTAATTTTTACTTTCTCCATATATAGTATAGGATAAAGCAGGGGTCTCCAACCTTTCAGCACTCAATATATACTATTCATTTTTAAGACCACGGAGAGTGAGTCTTGATACGAGAAGTACTGGTGAGTGGGAAGGAAGGAGAATCCTTACGGAAATTTCTCTCCAACTTTAAGAGACATCGAAACCAGCATCATAATATGTAATATCCTGCTTAACACATCAATCCAATGTAATCACAAACAACTTTTTATTCAAGTTAAACAAGCTCGAATAAAGTTTTATTCTAATTCTGTACAACAGAATATTTTAGTTCTAATAAAATTGATTACAATTTTATCCACCAGGATAATTCAATGTATTACTAAGTTGTAAGCTATTCGAAGTTGAAGGAAAAGGCTATTAAATAAATATACAGATGGAAGAAATGAATCAAAACATAACTTGAATTAGTTAATGAAGTTACACAAAGTCGCAGTTAGCCTCAAACTTTTGCCTTTTGCAATAATGAGCGATTGGAACACTACGTACTGAGCTACAGTTAAGCATACTCAGGGTATTGCTGCAAGAACTGATAGTGAGAGATATCTGTATTATTTGATTTATGTATTCCACTTGCTCTTAATTTTATGAACAATTATAAAATCACCTGCATGGCTTGATAAAAAAAAGTTCCAACTGTAAGTTCAAAAATCTATATCGGCTCAACATTTCTCACTTGATTCAATAAAAAGTAATTACGCTGAGGCAAGATTCAGAAATTGACTTTAAAAGGGCCAAAGACTGACCCGTCAATCACGATCAACTGGTTGGAGACTGGAATAAAGTATTGTATTACAGATATATACAAATTTGGCAGCTCAGTGGGAGTAGAGAAGGACGGGTATAAGGAAAAGCAATGGATAATTGAGATATAGCAATATACCATAAAGAACTTAACTTCAAAAGGTGTAACGTGCAATAATCATCAACTATTTACTGTATAACATATATTTTCACAATAAAATTCCAACAGGAAAGCATTTTTTTAAATTCAGCCAAACAGCAATAAGTAATAATATACAATCATGCATCCACAATGAATTGCACATTCTGTTTTTTAAGTATACTCGCAAGCATGGCCACAACCTGTAGGGCAAAGTTTGTGAGTAGATAGCCACTGTTCCATGTGAAGAAGATGACCTCCATGTGAACAACCCTGACACCATGAATAAAGGCCTCTGACTGGCTCATGGCACACACTGCACCAATTGGTCAGGGAATGGCAGCGGTCACACAACCAGCCGCTCCGTAATAGAGCTTTCCCACACCTACCACAGCATGTTTGGGCACGAGTTGATTGTTGGCTTAACTGGGATATGCCAGGAATCCATGACAATTTGATGACCTTAAAAATTAACAAAACAGTCAAAAATTTTCAAAAGCTATTCAATGTAAAGGAAACAGGTTGTCCTAACCTTAACCCAGAAACATGATATAATAAAACATTTACAGAAAAGTGAGAACCACAATGTTTTAATGAAAGAGTTCAATCTCAATTCTTCCACTATATATAACATTAATGCACAGAAATCACAGTTAATGAAATTCATTGCCTCTTCTGAGACAACTAGAAGAGTCGAATATCGGTGCACTCTTCATAAGTCGAAACTTACACAATTGGATATTGGTATTTATGAATGGTTTTCTATAAAGCATTCCGAGGGAACCCCTATTTCTGGACCAATGTTGATTGAAAAGGCCAAAGATGTTTATGAACAAATAGAGATTAGGAACCATGTGCATTTTCAGATGGATAGCTAACATGTTTTAAGATTAGGCATGGGATCAGACGTCTAGATGCTTCGGGTGATAAAAAATCGACTGATCAAGAAGCCGCCGATACATTTTGTGACTTTTTTCAAACATTAGTTAAGGAACATCCAACATGTTTAATTGCATTATTTTAATATTTACTAACTGCACTATGTAATGTTGTCATGATTGCGTGTCACTCTTCGTTTAAAAAATATTTGTATTTTTATAGTGTAATATATTTTTATTCAAAAACAATTACAAATAACAATCACAATCTGAAATTTAGTAACTGGTTTTATTAGTATTTTTTACTGTGAAACCTGAGCTTGTTTTGACTCCCCTAATTTATCAATCCATGGATCTATGTTGGAAATGCAAAAAAGCAACTCATTTTCCAAAGATAGATGATTCCGTTGTTTTTCATAGCAACCACTGAAGAGAATGCTAACTCACAAAAGGTATGAAGTATCAAAAGGCAAAGAAATCATTTTTGAAACCTCCAAAAACCAATTCAGGATACCCATTACTTAGAGCTAACCAAAACTTATCCAATTATTCTGAAGAAAATATTAACTGTAAAGTTTTATCCGAGGAGATCTCAATCAATTGACCATGCACTTGACTTTTCAGTTTAACAGGTGCAGCAGTACTTACTATTACTGAATGGATTGAGCATCCATCTTTTCCCTAAGTTGTCTTCATGAAGGAAGAAGTCCAATGATAAATTTTGTAGATAATTTAAATGTCAAATCATACTGTCCATCAATGTTTGGATGTTTACACTACTATGGCCCAAAATTTGTTTAACAAACTTAAGTGGAAATGATTTTAAGTTATTTTTACTATGGAGATTTTACCAGATTTTCAGTTTCTTTAAAGAGGTAGTTCCCACTTTTCGTCATTCCACTCATACATCAGTTCCTAATTAACAACATTGTTTCATACCTCCATCCTCATGATCCATTTATTCGACACATTGATGCTTTTCATCATTCCAGTTTTTTGTTATATGTAAGTGCCTAAGTGAGAAACAACATTGTTTTATTTTTTAATGAAAACATTTTACATAGTTATCCCAGGAACAATGAATTTTATCCTTCAATTTAATGTTGTGTCTATGGATTAATAATAAATAAATAAAAAGGTTAGTTGATAAATTTTGTTTTATTTTGGTAATTTAAAAATGAATGTTATGACAGTGTTATTCGGCCCCAACTTCTGCCGAACGTTGGCTTTAATATTCGGCATTTGGCCAAAAACCATATTCAGTGCATCTCTAGTTGAAAGATGCGACTGATATATAGATGAGTAATCTGTTCACAATGCATTAATATCTGATGATAAAATTATGTCAAGTAGGCAATAAACAAAGCAAGCAACAAACATACCTGAGTGGCAGTATCCCATAGCTTCTGACGAGCCAAGAAATCCAAATATGCAAGTAGCCAATGCTCATGAACTGCCTCATTTTCTTCAAAATGGGGAAGAGGGAGACCATCAGGACCTTCTTTGTCATGCCTCTGATTCCCTAGAGCAAGCAGTATGGATGAAACTGTCTGCACATCCCCAGCAGAGGCACTGAGTTCCATGGCTGTTCGAATTGATGGACCAGGATCCCACGGTCGAATCACTGTATGGGCTGCTGAAAGATGAACTTGAAGAGGAGCTGGAGGAGGACCCACAACACCTTCTGGTTTACCTGTAAAGTCAACCACCAAAAAAGATCATAATGAATCTTCATAATATAAAACATCTTAGTAATGGGAACATATTACAGTTTATAATAATAATAAAAGTACATCATAACAATCAAAATTGACTTCAAGTGATCAATCAATATATTTTTAAAATTTTATTGGAGAAATATGATCATTGCAACAATTTATCAGAGCTAGTTGCTCGACAGTCTGCAGGATATAACAGCAAATGTTTAAATACCAACAAACAGTAATGAGGATTAGTAGCATATATTCTAAGAAGTATAAGTTGGAGATAAATAAATAACTCCTAAGGTACAATTCATGTAATTAACATTATAGAAATAAAAATGTATGAACTGAAAAATCAGTGACAAAGGATGATATTAGAATTGCCTCCATCTTACATTACAAAACAGAAGAACTATATGTAATACCTCTTCGATAGGACTTCTGCTGATTAAAGCCATCGAGAAGAGGGTTATCATCTGGAGCCCCTGTTCCATTGCTAGCCCACTCAGGAGGGAAAATTGGGAGAGCTTCGAGAGGTAAATCCCACGGATCTTCATCTTCAACCTCCTCTTGGGTTTCTCCCTCTTTTGAATCCTCAAACTCATTACTCACTATGTCCTCTACCAATGCAATGTCACTAGTCACCTCAGTTCCCCCACAATTTTCTTCTGCTTCTCCAGACTTGTGCTCCTCATACCTTTCAACAACCTCTAACTCCTCTTTTGGCTTTTCTTTCTCTTGATCCACAGTCTCATTTTCTTCCTGTTTTAAAATAGGCGGCTCAATGTAAAAGAAAAATTCCCCATATTCTTGCATGGAAGGGTGAGATCCTTGAGGAGGTTGAACCGAACTTCCTTCGGGGTCCGAGAGGCATAGAAGACCACTGGCAATCGAAGTCAAAGAAGGTGCTCTTTCTCTCATTGGTCCAGGGATCAAAGTGTTTCCGCCAACCTCTTCTCCAGGACCCGTCTCATTCTCTTCCATTGGTCCTCCTTCTCCACCCATTCCTTCACCACCAGCATCAATTGTGATGCCATCAATAGAAACAGTCTCACTTCCTCCTTCGGGAATGGCTTCCCCACCCCTATCGCTATTCATAACAGTTATTGCCGTTCCTTCTGGAAGTCCTCCTCCATCTCCTGTAAGTACCAAAGCACTACTTCCACTGTGACCATCTTCTCCACACCCACTTGTGACTTGTGGAGGTGCTGATCCTCCTCCTCCTCTCTCACTGACACAGCTCGTGTACAATATTTTCATCACATTCCATAGGAGGCTCACCTAAAGAGAAGTAGTATGTTTCTCATTAAACAACAAATTTAATATAATAATATCAAATGTACTGGCAAGTTATAACAAAACTATTAAACATGATATCATTCATCAATGAATTAAAAACATTCTAAAATTAATATTTACAATCCAGTAGAATAAAAATGTTTTTGAAGATTGCCAGTTCTGACAAAATAAAAGGCTTTGAAAATAGTGCAACATCTATCTTAAAATTTATATTTTGCAAAACAAAAAGATTAATAAATTTAAAAATTAATAAGTGCAAAGTCCATTATTAAATTCAAAATTAGCCATCCAATCAGAAATATATTTCTTACTTTGTGCCTTCCAAATTCTTTAGCGATTGCTGAATTATGATCACAAATTTCAGCAAGAGGGCGACCAGAGAGAATATATCTTTCAGCACACTCTTTGAAACATAGATTAGGGGAGACTTTTCGGCCATGTCCTGCTTGTCGTCTTCTTAGAATAAACTGATGCATTACAGAATTGGCCTGGCAAAATTGCTCACTGTGTAACGGCACCTTCCTAGAGAGGAACAAAAAAGAAAATAGAAAAGGGATATAGAAAGATTTTCTTATCACTTTTGCAACAAAAGCAATTTTAAAAGTTTTTCCCCTGAGCCATAAAATATATTTTTTATTCATAGGTAATAACGCATTTTTCACACTTTATTTCTGGAGATCATAGGAATTATGGGGTTATCTTTCTTCCCTTCTGTCTTTCCAATCATCTGTCTATCCATACATTCATTTGTCCTCTCAATTACCGTATATACCCGAATATAAGACGACTCTGATTATAAGATGACCCCCCATTTTGAACTCCTAATAAAAGGAAAAAATTTATTATGCACACAATGACAGAGATTTATTATACCATTGACTAATAAACATTGAATAAGATAGTATAGAGCTTTAGCCATCGAATAAAGCGAAAAAGAAGAAAATCGGTCCATATTTACGTATTTTAATGAATGAAGGAGAAAAAACTTGCACTCTGAAAAATCGAAAATCCCGTGTAAACTTATGGGAAAATATAATTGTCTCCTGGATTCGAACTCGGGACAATTTAGCAAACGAAAATATTTTTCCAGGGACCTCGTAGCCAGCAGAAACAAAACGCTGTTTACTGCATATCTTTTACGACGAACGGTTCTCGAGAAATACACCGATATAATTACGCGACTTCATACTCACGGACACATGCAGCTTCACTATGTGCATAATATATAGGATAAAATTCAAAAGAGTATTTGTATTTGAATACATTTGAATCAATTCATTTTCTACTACTACTTTTAATAATTGATTGTTTCAACTGATTTAAAGAATCGAATATTTTGATTATACTCTGCATTCGGTTCCTCTGTCAGTCAAAGTATTACGCACCGCGCGATTATAAGACGACTAGCAATTTTTCGGTCATAAAAATTGGAACAAAACCTTGTCTTATATTCAGGTACATATATACGGTACTTCCACGTGAATTTTTTCATGCTTGTGAAGTTTAGGGACATTTTTGGAACATACTAAAAAAAGATAGTGATTAAAATGATCAAGGTACTTACCGTATTTTTTGGGCTTTAAGATGCATTTTTTTCCAGGAAAATTACTCCCAAAATCAGCCTGAGATAGACTGAAGGTAAGATTATCATAGTAATTTTAAAAGCTTACGACTGTCAGATGCACGAACTGTCACGTGACATGGAGGGGAATGGTCAGGGAGGGAGAAGTTTAAGGGGAAAGTGAGCTGTATGATTTGCCGCTTGCCAGCGTCACCAACCTAAGGAAGTAATACTCGGTCGCTTATCTACAACAGGTCGTGGTAACACCATTTTGAAACGAAATTCATATGATACCCGCAATTTAATGGAAAGTCAACTACAACAGAGAAAAGGATTTCCAAAAGTAAAGCGAATATTTTACATAAAATTTTTATTACATTCACATTGAGATACATTTTCATGAATATTTTTTTATTCAGATTCATCTGAATCTCCGGATTCTGAATCTGAAGTTATGATCACCTAATTCACAGTATCATCCATTATCATTTCATTTTTACTTTCTCATACGTAGTAATGGGAAAGTATTGTATTCATGAAAAAAATCGACTTCGAGATTTCAACGGAAATACGTTTTGAGGTCCCTAGAACACGTTTAGACTATTTTCGGAATGATGTCTGTGTGTGTGTATGTTATTGTGGGCGCTCTAACTCAAAAAGTACATGCTATATCGTTACCAAACATCATATATAACACTTTAACATGAGCACAAAGAACTGATTAGTTTTTGGACAATAACGGATAACCGAAAGTCGAGGTTTATTCGAAACCCGATTCGGTTTTTGCGATATTTCTTCGTTAAAACATCATTATTGTATATACAATTCTATACAAAAGTTATAGAGAATGTAAGTTCCTACAACTTTCATTTGAAACAATTTTCTATAGGAGTTATTGTTTAGGAGTTATTTATAAATAACCGGTTTTTCGGTTTCCGTTAAATATCTCCTTAAAAACATCGTTATTGGTAATCTTCGTAAGGACCAAAGTTGTAGAGAATAATATTTCTTCCAAGTTTTGTTTGAAACTAATTTTCGTAGAACCATCCATTTCGGATATATTTCGCTTTATCTTAATACCAGTATACAGCTCCAACACCCTGTAGCGGTGAATTCTGTAAACATTCAAAATATACGTAATTTATGGCAACAAGGACGTGTCTTCTTTTATGATACGAAATAATAATTTTGCCTAGTAATATTATTCATAATAATTTAAATATCTATACCCCAAATATGGAGAAAGTCATGTGTTGGCCACATCAGATTTTTTATAAAAATTTCAATTTTTTTACACGTTCACAGACATTCTGCCACTCTGCTTCCCCGATATGTGCATATTTTTCTTCCACTAATGTCATCACCTCATTTAATTTAAAATTTATATTTCCTGACCCTACCCAATTCTTTAATATACCGCAAATATTTTCGAGGGGGATTGAATTCAGGATGATACGGAGGCAGCCTAAGCGTCGAATATCCATGCTCGGCTAAGATTGTATCCACTGCAAAAATTTTATGAGCTGGCTTAAATTTTTTAATTCTTTCATACAGCTAAGTTTAGTTTCACCTGTTCAGTATAGTACCGTATTTGCACGAATCTAACATAAGACGAACCAGATTCTAAGATGACCTCCCCTTTTTTAGAACTCCTCAAAGGAAAATGAATTCTGAATAGCAATTAATGATAGTAAGTAAAATATATAATAGATACTTACTTAAAAATTCATTATATTAAAATTTTTGTGCATATACAGAGACAGAAAAACAGCAAAAAATAAGCTAAATGTAAACATATTAAGGTGTATTTACAATTCCTTACTAGGTTAGAAAACTATACAAAGAGCAACTCAAGATAAAATTTAAAATATAACATTTTCAATGGCAATGCTTTCACTAGATGACTTCAATTACATTCTCAGACTAAATTAATAAATAAAGATGGCAATGATTATTCAAAATAAACAAACTTCAATATTACCAATTAGAACTCACCACATTTACAAAAAAATCATTTTAGTGTAATTCATTATCACTTTCATCATTGTCACTAGATTCCTTATCACTACTCTCCTCCCAAAGTCCACAGTCCTCACTGCCATCCAAAGCATTAGAAATACCACACTTCTTAAACAACTTCACAATGACCTCTTCTTTCACTCCTTTCCATGCAGCTAGAATCCAATGCACTACATGACACACACTAGCCCTCTTTATGCGCCCAGAAGGTGTCAGTTCTCTTTCTTCAGTTGTCAACCAGTCAGCATAAAATCTTTTCAAATGGTCTTTAAAAGGCTTAGTAATACACACGTCCAAAGGCTGCAGCTGGGATGTCATACCTCCTGGAATCACAGCCAAGTCACTATCTGCTTTTTTCATTGCATTCTTTACAGCTGGAGTAATGTGCCCTCGATAGGAATCCAGAACAAGTAGTGACTTTAATTTGAGAAGGTGCCCTGGCCATCTGAACCATACCAATTTTAGCCATTCAACTACCATTTCACTCGTCATCCACCCTTTCTCATTCGCTCTTACAATCACTCCTGAAGGAAAATTCTCGCCCTTAGGCACATTTTTATGTTTTAGCACTATGTATGGTAGCAGTTTTGAGCCATCAGCAGTACAGCACAGCATCACCGTCAATCTTTGTTTTTCAGCACTGGCTGATAGTATTTTCACCTCCTAATCCCCTTTCTTTGCCACTGTGTACGCACATGGCATATCAAAGTAAACTGGTGTCTGGTCAGCATTACCAATTTGGCCCAGAAGATACCCTTTTTCTTTTTGTTTTCTCATCACAAAACGCTGGAATTCAATTAACGTCTCTTCAAAGTTCGGCGGGAGTTTTTGGAAAATTGAAGTTTGCCGTCGAAGAGAAAGGCCTTTACGATTCATGAATTTTTCTACCCATGATCGGCTAGCTTTAAATTCTGTCCGTGGAATTCCAGATTCCCGAGCCAATTCATGCGCTTTCACTTGAATAATCTCGGTTGAGGCCCGCTGGGATTTTGCTTCCAGGTAGACGAGGAGGAGGCTCTGCAGTCTTTAGCAATCTCTTCTCCTTCCTCAGAGATTCACTGTAGGGTGTGAATTGAAGCACCAGTGGCTGCATCTACTTGCTCATACATCTTTCTAAGAAGGAATACTAATTCCTTCAGCAGCTTCCTTCATCATGAACTTTATCACATTATGAATGATCTCCCGTGCCTGGCTGTGAATGACCTTCTTATTCTTCAGCTTGGAAGATGATGAAAGGGTATCCATGTTGGCAATAAATGAGTTAAACAAAACAAAAACAAAGAAACAAAGTAACGAAAACGAAGTAACGAAAACAAAGTAACAAAAACAGAGTAACATAAACGATATAATAGAAACACAAAGTCAAAATAATCAAAACAATGATGAAAAATAACAATAACAGTATAAAGTGCAGATGTTGGTAACATGACCACGTGGAGCTAGTCTCAGGAAAGAGTAATGGGTTTTCTCCCACACCAATGTTACCCTCACCCCCACGGTTGTGACGTTTCATGAATGGACTCGTCCTGACTCAAATTCGTCTTCTGTGCAGCCGCCGTAAGCTTTTAAATGCACTATACTGTATTCACTACTGACACTCATGAGCCCACTGATTTCCAAAATGGAATAATTGGCAGTCATTCATTGCAAAATCATTAAAAATACATTATTAACAATTAATAGAGAAGAAATTGTTGATGTATTCAATAAAACATTATTGAACTCTAATTCCAAGGACGCATTTTCATTATTCCACTTTTATTCATATCCGCTCACAGTGATTACAATTTCAGTACGTTTGTGGTGTTAGTTATTTGTTTTAGTTCCTAATGAGCCCATTGAATAGTGCAATTAATACATTGTAATTCCAATAGATTTCATAAAAATTTTATAATTTCCTTTACTTGTATTGAGATCGCAATAGCTACAATAATGAAAAATATCCCTACACTATTAGCTATAAGCTTCAGGTGATACAATATGCAAAAAGGCATGCGCAACGTGTGCAGCTCACTCTGATAGCCTAAATAATAGGACCGCTGAGAGTACATTTAGATACACCAGTTTCAGAGCAATTATTAGGTGTTATTTACCACAAAAGCGAAAGCAGTGGAATGTCTTACGGGCACATCTTGCCTGCCATCCGTCTGTCTGTTGTGACTTTATCTTCTAAACTGTTTGGTGGTTTTTGATTGATCCAATTAAAATTTATTGTAGACTTATGATTTTGAACTGTATACGTCAATTAAAACTTCCATCGTACATAAACTTATACTCATATCGCATTAAATGGCATCCATAAAGTAACAAATTGTAACTTTATCAGCACATATCTATTGATACAATTAATTATAATGTAACCTTGAAACAATCAACAAATCACAAATGAAAGAGTTTGGTACTTAGGTATTTATCAGATGACGGATAAAAAGTTCAAATGTCGACTCTAAATGAATATTAATAAATTTACTTGCAATATCAATGATATTACAATAGGCATGGTACAGTTTGTCACCCATTAATACACTGCAACCCAACACCAACATTATGTATTTATGGGTGACGCTAACAATTTTATGGACTACTGTGGCTTCTGCGTTGGACGCATAAACAGTGCAATCTTGTGGCCAACATCTGAACTTTCTATCCGTCACCTGATAATACCCAAGGACCAAAAGTTTCTTTTGAGCAGGTAAAAGGTGATGATGATAATAATAATCACCTAAGAATCCCAGAAATTTTGGATGAGAAGGATGATGTGAAATTAACTCGACAAGCATATGACAAATCACCATGGCTGTTGAAGCAGACACCCTGGGGATTGGCTTTACTTGATGGACGTGAAGCATCTTGGAAGGCATGATGATAAAGCACACAGTCCTGAAAAACACCACATTTTCTTTTTATTATACATTTGACTGACTTAAAGCGCATTAGAATGAAAAATTAACGCTAACTAGCGGAAATGCGAAGGCTAATGATAAAATAATACAGCATCGCGGTACTCACGTAGTTTGAAAGGAAAACTTAAAATTTATATTTTATCTTTAAAAAACTTGCCCAAATGAGTGGATTGAAGATAAGAATCAATTCAGTACTCAAGCGTTGGTTTTTTTATTTTGATCCTGAATTCAAATTGTTAAACACCGTTCCATTTCTTCAACGACGGCATTTTGTGTTTTACTTATAATCACGACCTGAACAAATTAATTAAATTAAAACATAAATACTCCTTAACCGTACAAAGTGAGAATATTTAGAGACAAAATAAACAATAAAATAGGGTTTTTAAAAAAAATAAAATAAAAATTTTTGGGTTAAAAAAAACAGGTAAGAAAGGAATCAATGAAAAGAAAAACAAAAGTAACACTTACAGGTTTTACGGGGGAAGAAAACCTCGCAGGTAGCCTAGTGTCACCTGTTCATGCACTCATATCCTTCCCCAAAGGAAAAAAAAAACTTTCCTTCAGGAGAACAATCACTCAAACACGCACTCAAACAACAAAAGAAAAAAAGAGCGGAAAACCTAGTACACATTCACTCCTAAAGAAACCAATGTTTTAGAAAACACATTTATATGCACACTCTCGCAAAACCGGGAATCTCTAAATATTCAAGGGACACTAATACGTATTTCGGATGCGAAGTGGCCATCAACAGAGGGAGATGTGGAATGAAGGTCTGGTGTGTGGTTTGAAGGTGTTAATGGAGAAGTGTTTATGTGAGAGTGAAAGGAGGGGGAAGGATGGACCGTTAGACTATAAAGAGGGGAGTGGGCCAAAATCGCTGTTCATAACAGTTCCTTTGTATTTTGCGATAAGCATACTTTTGTACGCATCCAGTTTAAAATCATTGTGTACAGATTTCAAGAGTGATAAGTTATCAATGGTAATGGGATGATTGTATTCCTGTATGTGAGATGCTACACTGGAATTAACAAGCCTCCCGAATTTAAAATGTGCCAAACTGGAAACTCGTTTTAAGGAACATTACCATTGATAACTTATCACTCTTGAAATCTGTACACAATGATTTTAAACTGGATGCCTACGAAAGTATGCTCATCGCAAAATACAAAGGAACTGTTATGAACAGCGATTTTGGCCCACTCCCCTCTTTATAGTCTAACGGTCCATCCTTCCCCCTCCTTTCACTCTCACATAAACACTTCTCCATTAACACCTTCAAACCACACACCAGACCTTCATTCCACATCTCCCTCTGTTGATGGCCACTTCGCATCCGAAATACGTATTAGTGTCCCTTGAATATTTAGAGATTCCCGGTTTTGCGAGAGTGTGCATATAAATGTGTTTTCTAAAACATTGGTTTCTTTAGGAGTGAATGTGTACTAGGTTTTCCGCTCTTTTTTTCTTTTGTTGTTTGAGTGCGTGTTTGAGTGATTGTTCTCCTGAAGGAAAGTTTTTTTTTTCCTTTGGGGAAGGATATGAGTGCATGAACAGGTGACACTAGGCTACCTGCGAGGTTTTCTTCCCCCGTAAAACCTGTAAGTGTTACTTTTGTTTTTCTTTTCATTGATTCCTTTCTTACCCGTTTTTTTTTAACCCAAAAATTTTTATTTTATTTTTTTTAAAACCCTATTTTATTGTTTATTTTGTCTCTAAATATTCTCACTTTGTACAGTTAAGGAGTATTTATGTTTTAATTTAATTAATTCATCTCGCCATAGTCTCCGACCTTTTTTAATTACGAACTGAACAGGCAAATATAATCACCAATTTTTCCTTTGTCTTTTAAAATGGTTGCAATTGTTGAACGATTGAGATCATAAACACGACTAATTGAAGCAAGCGACTCATCTTTTTCTTTTCTATTTATTATATCCATTTTAGTCACCATTGAAAGCACTCAACGGTTTTTACCACTCTTAGCACTTTCACAAACACTACATTTACAATTGTTTTCCATATTTCAAGGGTAATAAAAACAATACGTATATAAACACACACCTGTATGGTTCTGAATACAAACAACAAATGACAAATGTTGACAAGTTCACGTGTTCTTACTGCGACCGATGTTCGTAAGTGCAGGAGGGTGTGTTCGTAAATGAAATGCAAGGTGCAATTCATTGGTATGTGGAATGTTCGTAAATACAAATTGTTCGTTTCTTGAATGTTCGTAAGTAGAGGTTCACCTGTATATATATATTAATTTTTTGTAAATTTCAAAATTATCTTGTTTTTGTTTTCTTTGCTTCGACTTATACTAAAGTCTTGGACTTTAGATGCTTTTTTAGGCTAAAAAGTATACTTCGACTAATAATGGAATCACCTTATACTCGAAGATATATCATATGTCACTAATTTTTGAGGTTAGGTAAGAAGTTTCTTTTCCTATTTTCCTCCTATTGATAGAATGCTGTGCATTATCTCCTTCAAAATGGCATAGTATTTGTATATGCTTATGACACAAAAATAGGCTAAGCCAATCTTAAAAGACATGAAACAAAAGATTCCAAGAATTGGCACAGATTCATAACAATCAATGAATGAAAGTGCTACCGCTGAATTTTCATAAGATTGTCTTTGTTTATCATTTGCTGACCAACAAACACTAATAGATACACAATACATGGAAATATGAGATTTCTGCAATAAACAAATCACAAATCAACAACAGCTACAAGTATATTTACTCACTCTACTTGTGGATAAGAACACATGAGGGTCACCCTTCCATGCAATCCCTGTGGCAACATCCTTGTGTTCATTGAATGCTGCAAATGGGATATAGGGTCTGCGAACATCCCATACACTTATGCTGCAGTCAACAACGAGTGCACAGCTTGCAATGTGGTAGCGTCTGCCAGGCCTCCACTTTACCCTTCCCACTGATGCAATGGTATGGATGGTGTGCTCTAGAGTAGGGCGGTTAGAGCCAAGATCCCATACCTAGATTATCGTCAATGATATAAATTTACAATTAACCTGAATGATAGCCAAAGCAAAATATATGGCATATATAACAAGCAGTAAATAGCAATCCTGGACTATACCTTAATAGTCTTATCTCGACTAGCTGTAGCCAGCCAAGAGACTTCAGGGTGCCAATCACAAGCAAATATTGGGCCACTGTGTGCTGTAAATTGCTCTTTGCACCTCTCAGGTCGTCTGAGATCCCACAACTGGACTGTTCCATTTTCTGAGACAGCTGCAAAGGAGTGGTGCTGACGGGGACTGAACTGAACATCTCGGACACTCTCTGTGTTACTTTTGAAATAAAAAACATGTGATAATATAAAAATGAATTTTTATAAATAGCTTTTATGTAGATAATACCTTTAACTTAAGTTTATTTACGTTAGCTTTGGGTACATTATTTACAATAAACTTTCTTGAAGCTCTTTCTAGTTCTGCCATAGCACATTGCTTTGCTACTCTCTAGTTCCGAGATCTCGATCCCATCACTTGAGAAAGCGAGACAAAGACTTGACCAGGGTAAATTTTATATAAAACTTATAATCACATATTAAATGGAGCATCTTAATTTCATATTTATATATTCATACTTTGTTCAGGTGTACTTTGGTCACATGTAAATTCACGAAATATTTCTTCTTTTCCATATAATCCAATGCAATGCAAGTAATTTTACTAAATCAGCAAAAATGAGGTTTCCTCTGATGATGAATGACTTTCTCATGAAAAGTGTAAAATTTTCATGTTTAATAGAAATCTGTACACCAAATCGATGTGCATTTGAAAATCAACAGTAAAAAATTAATTTTCATTCTATTTTGCATTCCTTGATTCAAGTACAGGTGACTCCCGAGATTCGCCTGTTCAAGATTCGACCAACTCGAATTTTCAGTTTCAGTCTAGACATCTTTTTTTCTGCTCTAATTGTTTGAATTTGTGCTGATTCGACATTCGACAGTTCGAGATTTGACCACGTTTTCAGGAACGCCTCCCTGTCGAATCTCGGGAGTTGACTGTACCAAGGTTGTACAATTACCTATAGTAGTTTTATAAGTGCAAATGAAAAATATGCTGCACCAATACCCATGTTACTCAAATGGAGGAGTTAAATGGTCCTGGAATCAAACTCAGACCATTATATTACTTGGTGATTACCTAAATTTAAAATTGAAGGAATAGTTAAAATAGATTCAGCCATTTTCAAATTATATGACATTCTTTGGTATTTCAACATAAGATCAGAAATACAGATTACTTTCTAACCTATCCAATACTCATTACGGTCAGAACTAAATTTCCATGAAACTAAAGCAAAGTGTCAGTTCTCAAACTTACAAAACGATAGCAGGAAATGTGTCGCATTACTGTTTAATATGGAGAAGCAAATTAAAGCACAGGTTATGTATGTTTTGCATTCGAATTTCCTTGACGTGAAAAAATATATCTCTTTGCCCGTAGAAAAGTACAAATCCAGAGTGGGCAGCTCAATTCTACCATGTTTTAGAATTCTAGAGATCTTATGCCAACCTCATCCCTCACCTTCACTGGCAATAAACCTTCCATTTTCTAAGGTTCAAATACCTTCCCTTGCAAATCTGCATGCCTCATTGTCAGATCCCTTCCCCACATGTACTCTTAATGGATGCCTACCCACAAATTCTCCCTTCTGTTCCAGGCACATAAAAGAAACAAAAATACCGATACACACGTTCTTTTATAATCTACTTTTGATAAATTACCACGGAAGGTGGCTGTAAGGTACCAATTAAAATATTTATTCAGATGGAGGACATTATTTGCTGCAAAAAATTCCACGAGAGCACATAATTATGATATCTCTCTATATTACAAGCTCACTATGCATGATGCTATGCTGGATGCTAGCACCATCGGACAAATTTATTGGTTAAACTGAAAGTCGGAGCTATTGTTATGTTACTGAGTAACACATGCATACCGTAAAATTTCGAATATAATGCGCACCCGTGTATAATGTGCATGCTTGATTTAGCCCGAAAGTTTCTGGTAAAATGGAAATTCGTATATAATACGCACCCATAACTTTTCAAGATTTTATTTTAAATTGCATAAAACATTTGTTAACAAAACTTAAACTTTTAATAAAAAACAAACAAAAATGCGTAACACCTAAATATTACTGGAAAATTCGTAAAAACACTCGTCATCACTGTCACTAGTAAGAAGCTCATCTAGTGCTGCCATTGTTATTGGTGCAGTCATAATAAATATCGCCATCATCATCTTCATCTGATGACACCTGTTCGTCCTCCCACAAAACGTCGTCCTCGCTGCCGTCAAGATTATTGGAAATACAACATTTGAGGAAGCTTTGTTGAATTATAGATGCATCTAATTCATTCCAAGCCGCAAGTACCCACTCGGCAACATCGGTGAGAGTCGGTTGACGCATACGGCCACCAGCAGTATATGTGTGATTACCGTCGCTTAACCATGCATTCCATTTACGACGGATAGCATCCTTCATCGGCTTATTAACAGCAACGTCTAAAGGCTGCAGTAGACGGGTCATGCCGCCTGGAATAATAACCAGATCAGATTTCATTTTCTTCAGTTCTTTCTGGATAGAAGGCATCCGATGACACCAAAACGAGTCGAGCACCAACATGGAAGGTTGTTTTCGTAGACCACCTGGGCGTGCCGCCCAAACACATTTTAACCAGTCAATGGTTAGTGCTTCATCCATCCATCCTTTAGCATGGACACGGATGTGTACACCTCTTGGAAATTGTACTCCTTTTGGTAGTCTTTCTCTTAAAAATTATGAAAGGCCGCAACTTTCCTCCATCTGCAGTACACGCTAACATAACGGTGAAGTGAGACTTCTCGTGTCCAGTTGTACGTATAGACACAGTTTTTATGCCTTTCGTGTCTACAGTCCTGTCGTAGGGCATATCAAAAGTCAGGGGCGTTTGATCAGCGTTTCCAATCTGTGCAAGGTCATAGATATGTTCCTTTCTCAATTTGATTATGAACTTTTGGAACTCCAGAAGCTTTTTTTCTGGTTGTCTGGAAGATGCTGCGCGATGGTAGTTCTTCTACGAACTGAAAGGCCATGTCGCTTCATAAAACGAACTGCCCATCCATATGACGCTTTAAATTCTGTTGTGCCCATAAGAGATTTTTTAAGTTCCAGAGCTTTAAGTCTGATTTCAATGCATGAAATACCGATGCCCTGTTGCCTCCTATCTACTACCCACTCCATTAATGTTTTTTCTAGGTCTGGAAAACTTGGTGGTAACCCATGATTCGCTTTTTTCTTACTAGGCAACACTTGCAGCGCCTCTTTGTTTTTTCACCATAATCCGATGTTTGACTCGTTAATTGAAAAATGACGACTTGCTGCCTGATTGCCGTCAGATTCTGCATATTTTACTACTAACAGCTTTTCTGCTGCAGTATAACATTTCCTTGAATTCATTTTTAGGGCTTAAAATAATAAACTGACACACTTCACAACCAAACTAAATATCGAAACAAACGGAATTCATCACATAACCTAAACAAGAGGTTTACTGAGGAAAACCTTCTTTTGTTTAGGCATAGCGACGAGTATAGGCGAGTTGAGCCGAGCCCTATCGAGCTCCCCACTACTCAAAAGGACAAGAGGAGGGGACGCGGTCACGGAGCGCTGTTGCCAAAAGTGTGAAATGTGTCTTGCAACAATGTCTCACAGCTGTACGTGCGCTTGTTCAATATTGAAAATGATGTATTTTTTTGTACGTGAGTATAATACGCACCCCCATTTTAGTGGGCTAAAATGAGTAAAAATTGTGCGTATTATACTCGAGATTTTACGGTAAAGACAGATTGTGTAATGGTATGCATATGACAGTTTGTAAGTTAAAAAACATATCCTATACTGTGAAATTCTCATGGGTGATCACAAGGGAGATATTGTGTCCATACCACATAAAAAGATCTCGACTAAAGGTAATGCAGAACTTCTGTTCATTCTCTATAGAACCCAGTTTCCTGTCAGACTGGCATTTGCCTTGACTATTAACAAGGCCCAGGACCAGAGTTTCGATAAAGTTGGTCTGTATATTCATCAGGATAAGGCTTTATTTGAGCACAGTCAATTATATGTAGCTCTATCTCGGAAAAATTGAGACGCCTAAAAGATTCAGATTTTAGGTGGTAATAAAGAAAATACTAAATCTATTAAGAATATCATGTGTGGAGAAGTTTTGAGAAAATAATGAATAAATAAAGTATTTTCAGTAAATTATTTTTTTATTTTTACCAAAATTCCAAATTCAGATTTCAGAGTAAAAAATACGGAAAAAAGCTCATGGCCAAGCGGAGCAAGTAGGGGGGCAAACCCCCTCTAGTATTAATCATATGCATAATGCAAACACTCCTGGATTCTAACAATTCTAACCACTTTTGACTGAAACCTACACAGGGTTACACCAAAAATTTAAAGATACACAAAGAGTATATCATATGAGAGTAGTTTGCAGTGATAATAAAGGTCTCATGCTCAGAATGAGAGAATAAGACATATAAATTAGAGATTCCACATTTCACTTATGTTAACTTTTGTCTTTCTATGAAGCTTGAGTCAACATGATTTGACTCTACCTTAATATATAATTAATTAGAAGGCACAGACCTACCTATAAAATGTGCGGGTGGCTTCTCTAGTTCTGAGATCAAACCATTTCATTGTACCATCTTGTGAGCCAGATATGAGCCAGTTAGGCTCAGTGGGATGAAAGCTCACTTTATTGACTGTACGCTTATGATCACCAAAAACATGCTCTTGCTTAGACCTTGATGATCGACCTAAATTCCACAGAACAACCGCTCCATTGGTTGCCGCAGTAGCAAGGATATTGTCTGAGTAAAAAGTAATAAAATTCCAAAGAATATCATTAGTTGAAGTAAATCACTATGATATTAGTCTACAATAAACTTGAAATGTTTTCAGACACTGCAAAAATTTTCCATTAAAATTCAAAACCATTTTTACTTCATAGGCATTCTATTCAAGGCAAGTACATTTCCTTAAATAAAATAAATGATAAGTAACATGAGTGAAATGATGGAAATTTAACTTATATGTGTGAGTGCATAAGGCATCACAAATGTGAAGATAGAGTAGGAGAAAAATTCTGAACTTGACCGGGACTCAGACCCGGGTCTCCCACTTGCCAGGTAGGTGCAACTAAGCTAACAAGCAAGTCTAATTCTCCGTTCTCGAATTGGAGAATTTATGGTGAAGAAAGGGCTAACTCAGTTAGTAAACCTTACCACATGATAAGGCTGAATGAATAATAATAAAAAAGAAATTAGATAAAAAAGAGCAATTGCGGTAGATGAAAAATCTTGAAACAAAAAACTAATCACGAACAAATGTTAATCAACCAACTTTATTATAAAAAAACCAAAATAATATCACCTGGCAAGAAGGAAATACTACTACAGAGAAGCTGGGAAAAGAAAGTATAGTTTTCAAATTTATTGAACCCATACTCGATCTAGGCACTGACTCACATTCAAACTTTACCAATTGAAGACTGGGCTGAGCTTGGGCAAGCACTTTATACAGCTATTTTTTATTTACATTAATCTATATTATCCTCATGATTATACAATTAATAATGTATCAGGTTCATCTATAAAAAAAAAACAATAAGAAAAGAATTCTGATATGTCCAGTCAAAACTTGATTTTTTTCAATATTTTATTTGGTAAAATATTTCACAATCAGTATAATCTACTACTTATGTATACATCTCGTGTTTTTACTTAGGTTTGATACAATATAACATCGCTTGTGTCATTTGAAAACACATCTCACAGTTATAATTCCTTTTTTTGTTTATTTTTCAATATGTGCAAGTTTATTTATTCAAACAGTAAAAACCATAAGACAGTAAAAACCATAAAAACTTTAAAACATTTGGTAAAGTTCCACAGGCGAAATAAAATTACGATCAGTTTCGACTAGTCATAGCCATCCTCAGGTAAGGGAAGTGAGTGAAGCAGCGAATATATAGGCAGCCGGTAAGGGAGAAGGTAAAAGATATGAGTGTGGTAAAAAGGAAAGGGGAGAGAAGATGCGTCAGGTATTTGAGGTGGCCGCAGAGGAAATAGACGCTAGTAGTGGGGAGTGGCTTAAGAAAAGGTGGTCATTGGTAATGGTATGCTGGTTGTTTTTGAGATGCAAGAGGATTTCCAATTGTTCGAGGTAACTGAGCCTAAAACCTATGCATTCGAAGTGGATAATGTCTGGGGTAAAATTGGAGGAGTGATTATTATCCAAAAGATGTTTGGCAAAGTGAGACGTGTTGGATTTAATAGAGAAGGCATGTTTATGTTCTTTAGCCATAGTGGTAAAATCACTCCGTTTGGCTGATGTAGATTGCTTCGCAATCTTTACAACAAAGTTTATAAGCACCACTTTTTGAAAATTTGTCAATTTTATCTTTCCCATTTAATATTAATTTCCTGATTGAGTTAATATAGTAGAAAGTGGGTTAAAGTTTATCTTTCGCTATACATTCATTGCTTCACTTCCCTTACCTGAGGATGGCTATGACTAGTCGAAACCGATCGTAATTCTATTTCACCTGTGGAACTTTACCAAACGTTTTAAAGTTTTTACAGTTTTTACTGTCTTATGGTTTTTACTGTTTGAATATATAAACTTGCACATATTGAAGAATAAACAAAAAATGAATTATAACTGTGAGATGTGTTTTCAAATGATGCAAGGGATGTTACATTGTAACAAACCTAAGTAAAAACACTCCTGGTCATAAAAACTGCACACCCTTACGAGCGCTCCACCGAAATTTCAGTGAACTACTAGTCTCGAACGAGCTGTCAAGCGATATGGCAACAGTGATAGTAGAGGAAGGCGTGAAGGGTCTTCTTCCTCTCTCTCCCCCCCTTAGAGAAGGGTTTACGGTTCTCTCCTAACTCTAAAGGATCGGATATTTTCCCTGAAGATAATGGTTTTGAATTCAGTAGCACTTACTTTCCCCATTGCGGTAACACGTGAATGAGTGTCAGATATAATTCTTTTCATTTCAAAATTAGTTAGAATCGAGACATGAACTCAGGAGTTTAACATACGGACATCAAAAAGAACGATGTTTATTTTTCCATTCAAGGGAGTGTTTACATGGGGCGAGAAACTTCGTGATTAGTCGTTTGAGAATTCACGACCGCTTTCTCGATTTGTGTAAACGCGGCTATAAGAATCGAAAAGAATACACATTCTAACGCCTTAACAATGAAAAAATGTTATTTACCACTACTACTTAATGCATTATTTCGTTGCTTCGACGCCAAATACATATCTGTTTTTGAAAGCTATTAGTAATATCTTTATGCTATTTTACAAAGCATTTATTTATAGTTTTTCTATAAACGAAAGAACTTTTGAGGATTCTTCTCAGTTATATGTCGGGATTACAATCACTCAGATAGGCAAAATGAAAGAATAAGTTTACAATAGCGCAATAGGAATCTTTTTTGGAAGGCTAGGCAGGAGTGGGTTAGGATAAAGGGGTGGAGACGGGTATGGGAGCCGGTGGGAGATGCCGACAAGAGTTCGTAGATGGGTAGAAAGGTTGCAGGTAGCAAACAATGGGGGGTGAGTGGCGAAAAGTGTACTCATGGATAATGGAAGCAATATTTCTTGGAAGAACATAGAGTTATCTCAAGTTTTTCAAGAATTATATCTGACACTCATTCACGTGTTACCGCAATGGGGAAAGTAAGCGCTACTGAATTCAAAAGCATTCATTATCTTGAGGGAAAATATCCGATCCTTAAGAGCTAGGAGAGAACCGTAAACCCTTCTCTAAGGGGGGGGGGGGGGGAAGAAGACCCTTCACCCCCTCCTCTATCATCTCTGTTGCCATATCACGTGACAGCTCGTTCGAGACTAGTAGTTCACTGAAATTTCGGTGGAGCGCTCGCAAGGGTGTGCAGTTTTTATGACCAGAACTGTACATAAGTAGTAGATTATACTGACTGTGAAATATTTTACTATATAAAATATTGAAAAAATCAAGTTTTGCCTGTTTCGAGGCCCCCATGGGTGTTGAGGCCCCAGGCGAGCACCTCATGTGCCTGTGCGGTAATCCGCCACTGGTGTCACCTAGTGCCGTTCGATCTACTGAACACAATCAGGTAATAATGGAAATATCTCTTAAACAATCCGTTCCATAAAAAAATGTTCCAAACAAAACCAGAATTGGCAAAGTAGACTTCATCTAAAAGTTGGTCATTTGTTTTGTTATTAAAAGCAATGATTTATAAACCGCCTTCTATTGTATCTCAAAAACTTAGAAAAAGTCTTGTTTCCTTTCCACAAAATTAAAGGATTTATAAAAAAAATCTAGAACGATTTAGTTGAGAGAAAAATTAGCATTTTGGCCACAGTAAGGCAGAGCAAGGGCCGCATGCAGCCCACCAGTTTGCCATGCCTGCTTAATTGTATCCTGTACAAATAATTTTTTGTCTCTTGCAGAATATTCATGTATATATTAAACTATAAACAATTTGAATGCTATGCATAAAGCATAAAAATATAAGATAAAGGTCACTTAAAGAAAGATTACATTATATTATGGATAATTTAAAGAGGGGAAAAACAATCACAAATAGAAGTTTATAAAAAAATACTATATCAAGTTGGTGATGACATGCATTCTTTTACATCATAGAAAGGTTTTGCAGTGAGCAATTTCTTGTCTGTCATTTTCAATTTATTTATATTACTGATATCTTTAATATTTCTCCATTTCCTTCTACTTCTCAGTCATCTTTTAAGTATGGCCATTTTTTGCTTTAAAAACTACACACATTTGCTACATTGCTAACTTTATCTACAATGAATACAGGAAAGGCTGCTACACTGGAAATTCTTTAATGTAGTTGTCAACAAAGCAGAGAAATTTCTAGTAAAGTTAAATATTTGCCGAGAAAACGTTTCTCCAAGATAATGATTACATATCATATGACAGGAAGGATTACTAAATAAGTGAACTTGTACACTATTTTACAGAACATAAATGATGCTTACCTTCAATTGCGTTCCAGGCTACATCATTACATGAAAAATTCAGATTGATATTTTTTCCAACTCTCAAATTGAAACATTCAACAAACTCTTCTTCTTCGATGGAGAAAACTTTAAAAACTGAGAATGCAAAAGAAAGTAAACACTTCAGTTATTTCTAATATGATCAACATATAAGTTTAAGGCCCTTTATAGCTTTATACAATAGCTGGTGACAGATTTATTATGTCATATTAATGCACCAATCAAAATATTAAGGATACAATTTGAACAAAATATAAAAAGCTCAATTTAGAAAATTATTCCATCAATTAACAGCACTAATTCTTGATGTTCATATAAATGGTTAAAAAATCCAAATCCTGATAAAGTGTTACTAATACCTTTTTTTGAAAATGTACAAGTTCATTTAAAAATACATACCTTTAAATTCCAACAACATATGTCAGTATGCTTTGCCATGTTAAGCCATATATATTAATAATGCTTTCCATGAGCATATTTTGATTAAATTTTTTGAGGCCCCCTATAAAACTTGTCCATGAAATTGTATTAGATGACATGGACAGCCATTTAAATGAAACCCTATGTATGCATGTATTTTTGGTTAATAAGCCTCTTGGACTATTAACCACCCTTCCAAAGTGTGTTGCTTTGAACAGTCTCCTAAAATCACACAAGTAGGGTACAGGGAACTCCCAGGTTGAAAAATCCTGCCAGAATTAGACCCAGGACCACTGTATGGAAGGTCAATGGGCTAGAGCAGTGATGCACAACCTACGGCCAGCTAAGGATTTTTGTGCAGCCCTCAAATCAATGATGAAAAAGCAATCCAAAAAATTTAACATACAAATTCATGGATTTTTATGAAAATTGTGATAATAAAACTTTTAATAATAGTGAAATTTTTACCAAAAACACACTATTTAGATTTCATTTTTTCTGAAATGGGAACTCAGAATATTTAGATAACTTCCGATTTAAACTCTAATCATGGCCTGCAGAAGAAATGGCAATTTCCAATGCGGCCAAAGGATTCACAGCCACTAATGCGGCCCACCATGTAGAAAGAGAATTGACCTTCCATACTTGGTGCTTGTGAGCATCACTGTGCTCTTCTGCAGACTGAGTGTGCTCTCTGACAGCCTTTTTTTTCAAAACCAGAAGAGCATACAAATGTATTCATGCCTCGTTTTGCATGTTTGTTTAGCTCAATTTGAATATAGCACAATTCTCATCTCAGAACATAAATTATTATTCTTTTGAAATAATCAATAAATAAATTCTATACTGAACTGAACTGTAAGATTAAAATGCTGTGCACTGTGTGCATCTGAGGTCTTCAGTTTTGACACCATTAGTTCAATTGTCATGTGCCATTGTTACTGTATTTTTTTAGTTTATGAGATGCATTGGACTATTACATGCAGCCTCATTCTTTTGATACTTCAGGATAAAAAGTATTTGGTTCATTAAAACATCATGTATCATTTCTAGGCATGGATAAGTCCATATCTGGCAACATTTTACAAAAACATTATGCCATGACAACAGTTAAATATAACTTTTTAAGTAAACTATATTTGTGAAAGTAAATAAGGATGATCTATAATAGGGCTGTCTAACTGGCAGCCCGCAGCATGATTTTATCAGGCCCGAGGTAAGGGCGAGCGGGGCTGTTTCCTGGAGCACCAAAGCTCTAGAGCCGCTTACCCGTTGGTTCGTATCTATAGAATACTGGTAAGCTGCATAACCCTATCAGTCATAAAACATGTTTCCCTGCTTGCCTCTTCCCCCTTCCTAAGTTTTTACCACCATGTACGAAAATGGATGGGAAAAACCAGGAAGACAAAAGCAGTACAAAAAATTTCCTCTGCACACCCACTAACAAGGCCCACTATGGTTCTATATTTCTCTTGGAAATGCCCCCAAACCGACAAAGAGGGGCATGGGCAATACAATAATGATGCATGCTTTCCAGCCTATCTCCAATCTTTGCTCGAGCAAAATTTCTCCTACCCCCCTCCCCCAATGCCAATCTGTGGCTTTCAGCATATTTGGCTCGCCACACCAAAGAAGTTGGACAGCCCTAATCTATAACATACATAATTGCTTTGAAACATGCACAGCTAAATGTGACCTGTATGCACTCAACATTCCTATTAATTATGCTGTCGGAGCAATACCTAACTTTATCTGTTATACCAGGCATTTTTTCACCTCCTCCTCTAGTTGTGGATATTTTGGACCAACCTCACGAAGACGGTTTTTTTCACTTTATTATTTAAAAATCCCCTATGGATTCGGTTAATATCTCCGGAATCCTGCAACTTGGAGAGGACAAATTTGTATGATAGAGCTGTCTACATGAGGGCTTGACATGGTCCAAATTCGGCAGATTTAGAATCAGCTGCTGAAGAGTAATCGAGCTCTTTTTCCAACCACTTTCCTTTCTACCTACTATGATGCATAAACAACTTATACGTTATTACTGTCTGACTCATTTAAAAAATCAACCACATTGTTCACTTACAAAGTAATATTGTGGTTCTATGCCCCTTGATATATATATATATACACACATATGTATATATATATACACATATGTATACACACACACATATATATATATATATATAAAAGAAACTCATATTATGTGCAAAAGTATTCATGGTTGCAGATGGCATAATACATCAAATTTATCCATAATAGCTTTAACTTTTCTAGTATAGTAAAATTTCACCAGTGATTTTTGTACATTTTGTACTAGTTAAAATTGAAAGTGATCCTGGCCTATATTTTCTTGTACAAATATTCTCTAAGGATATAAAGACATCCAAGGACAAATTGAATTTTTCAATTTTTTTTCAAAACAGGTGAGAATTGACAATAACAAAACTATTTCTCTAATCATAATATAAAAATTCAAATGATTTACTATCTTTTTATGGTTAATATTTCTTATTTTCATAAAACAAGCTACTCTACACATTTACTAACCATTCCTGCCTGCTATCACGACTTGTGTGTTATCCTTATTCAAAGCAAGAGCATTGGCAGGAGCCTCTTGAGTAATAAAGATTGTTTTGGACATTTTAACTTCTTGAAGGTGCCAATTGTTATAAATTACTGTAAAGGATTAGGATTTCGTAAATTTAAATCGATTCTTTATACTTGCAAAAAAGTATGTCTTTTATTACTTACCAGATGTAAAGCATAACGCCATTCAATTTTTAAACGCTTAAAGCTAAAGAAATCAACCAGAAAATAAAATTTTCTATGTAAAACTAATTTTAAATAATGGCCTATTGCAATAGCCATAACTCAGTGCAACTATATTTTTAACATCAAATAAAAACGCGATTTAGTACAAACAAAATTCCACTGGAATGACTCGAAACCACAGTCGTCAAACTTTGTAATTAGTTACTTTACCTTTTTAAGTATAAAATTTTATAAATAATGAACTATTAGCGACCACTTTACATTCATAATAGCAAATTGCAAGCAATACCTTATCTTTTAAGCGGTGAATATTAGATTTAGAAAACATTAAGACATTTATCCTTATTTGTATAGGTTGTGCAAATCGCATCTCTGATTTATTTCTCATCAAAACACTTAAATAGTGGCATCGGAGCAAACGGTCACAAACGATAACAACACACTTATCCACCAATGACGATTTGTATGCCAAGTCTACATTCGGAACGACTCTTCTTCAAAGCTGAGTCGTTCCGAATGTTTTGAATGTAGACGTGGTTCCATTCTTTCACCTTCACGTAGTAGTTGATTTTTTTACCACATCGCTTTTTTGGCGCTAGCATCGGGTAAATACGATTTGTAGGCCAAGTCTGCATTCTCTAAAACTCGTCTAACATTACCTAAAACGCCTAAAACTCTTTGACGAATGTGTTAAGTAGCTACGATATAATCGAACCGTAAACGATATCTCGAAATTGTTTCCTGCGGTAAAACATGTTTAATTATATTTCCATGTAAAGCAAAATAAAAAATTATTTTTTGAGCATTCAGAACGTCCTATTTGCATATTAAAATATTTTGGTGCAAGTCAAATAGTAACAAAAATACACACACACATATATATATATACTTAATGTGTTACATAATTATCTTTTCTCTACTGATAAATATCATTATTTCCTGCCTTAATCTCTTCAAGAAAAATTTTGGTCATTTTTAAATTTAGTTGAAGACATTCCCAGGATTAAGACATTAAACTGAGATTTTAAAGTTTTTTATGGATTGGCAGACAATAAAAAGAACCATACACCGATAATCTCTCGGCTGAAAGTTTAAATTTCTATCAATAAATAATGGAACTTAATGTCCCTAAAAAGGCTAATTATTTTCTCTAACCAGAGGGTCAGCAAATTTTCATTTCCTTTATATATATATAAACTTTAAAATCTCAGTTTAATGTCTTAATCCTGGGAATGTCTTCAACTAAATTTAAAAATGCCCAAAATTTTTCTTGAAGAGATTAAGGCAGGAAATAATGATATTTATCAGTAGAGAAAAGATAATTATGTAACACATTAAGTAGACCCTTACAACAAATGTTGCTTATAAAATTAATACAATAACTTACAATAAAAATCATTAACATAACTTTAGTTTGGTAAATGCTTAAGAACTTTAAAATCTTCAAGAGGTTGCAGTTTAACTGGAGAAAGATTTATCAAAATCAATCTTAATAATCAGAATGTTGTTTTATCTTACATGGTTAAAAATTTATCAATTAAAAATGATCATTAATTTTGTAATCATCTTACCTAAATTATAATTAATTTACAATATGCCAGTATCATACAGCTAATGTCAGCTTTATGCTAATTTTATCTTTTAAATTTCCTTCTCATAGATATTGCTTTGCTTACTGGCTATATCATAACTTTGAAGGGATGCACAATGACTTGTAGTACATTCATCCCATTGAATCAACTTTTAAAATTGTATTTTATTGCAACAAATGACAAAAATATAGAAAAATACTGCAATCTGCGTTTAATAAGACAGTGGAATTTTTTTTCAAGTTCAATATGGAATGATGAGGGAAGAAATACAACTCACATTATATCCAAGTCTGTTGTGTAATTATAACCAGGGAGCACTTTACTTATGATTATAAAAGAGAATACTATGAGAAGGATATTGAAAGGTATCACATGTTGGCAAACATAGCTTGGAAGATACGCATGTAATAAATTGTTGACTGGAATTTAATAATGATGTATGCACGAACATTAATGTAAAATATAGGTAAAAAATATGTACAGTATAAAACAAGTTTCAATCAAATACACTTTGAAAAATCAACTGAAATATACATTTGATAAAATTGGTCCATTCAATACAACTAGATTAAGGCAAGGTAAGCAAAAGTGCCTATTTTTAAATTACAAATTTATTGGATAGGGAGTACAATAATACAGTTTTATTAAATGGAAAGGTAGAAGACAATTCAGGAGATGCTGCTTGTAATGAACAATTTCAAATTTGTATCGAAGTACAAGGAAAGTAAAAGCTTGAGGAAAAATATTTAATGAAAATTTAATATTATTTTTATAGATCAAGCGCCAGGACCAAAAGGAATAATATAATAATAATCGAGGAAAATGTAAAGTTGAAAAATCAAAGTTTCACTGTTTTAAAACCCATTTTTGTTTTATATATTTTTAAAGATCCTCTCTACTAAAAGATAAAATGCTTACTTTAAATTCTGAAATGCTACTGAAGAATTGTTATCAAGTTAGTGTTTTCGGCATTATATTTAAAATTAAGGAAAGAGCTGCTGAAGCAGAGAGTAAATGTTAATTTTTCAAAAAAATTTATACTGTCAGATGGACAAACCAAGAAAACGTGCACAACACAATACTAAATCGATTGGAAAATCAAGTCTCTTTTTGTTCAGCTTAGGACTGACTCTTGGTTAATGGAAGATATAGTTAGCAGCAAGGTATTTCCAATAGGCTTTAACATTTACAGAAAGGATAAGGGCACTAAGGGCAGAGGTGTATTCGTTTGCATGAGAGAAGACATCACCAGCAGTTTTAACTGGTCAGATGTGGGCAATGAGTTGATTTGCCTTAATATGCATGCTAAAAATGGAAAAAAGTTTAAGTTATTGCTGCATATAGATCTCCAGGAGATGAAATAGCAGTCTTAGATCAGTTAATTGAGATAACATGAAGTAGAAAGATGCTCAGAAAGGCAACAATAATTGGGGCCAACCTTAACCTACTCCAGATAGACTGAAAGGGTTAGACATCGGTAGGGGATGAAAATCAAAGATGTATAAAAAACCTTATTAAGCAGGGGGGATTTACACAGGTAGTAAATAGCCCAAGGAGAGGAGAAAATATCTTAGATGTGCATTAAGTAAGACCTAGCAAATTAGTTCTGAGAACAGAAACTCTTGATAGTATAGGTCAATGCTCTCTAACCGGTGTGACACACAGTCTGAGGACATTTAATTTTCACAAAAGCGTTTGGAACAAACAAATTTGCATAAATTTTATCATCCAAGGAATTTATCCTGAAGCTACGAGAGGAATTGATAGACCTTAGCAACGATCATACAACTTAAAATTAGTAGATATTAATACCTTAAGATGTATATATTTTGGCTAAAAGCCAAAGGTGAGAATATCCTTCAATATCTAAATATGCCATCGCTACGACATTCCAAATTCAACAACATATTTATGCGAATTTAATTGTTTGTCAATGGCTCATATTAAAAATATTAAAAGAGCATGTTTAATGAACCTAGATGAAGAGGTTCTTGTAGCTCTTTCTATTATTGAGGCTTTGTACCAAAAAGGAGACTAAATTTTCCGTTGAAGAGCATAACATTTTTACATGTTGAATTGTGTATGTACTTAATTTACAATTATTTGAATATTACTTTACCAATCATAACAATCTAATATAATTGTGACTTTTACTGGTTTTATGTTAGTTTTTCTTTAAAAATGTGTATTTATGTAGTGAAATTAATTAGGGGTGGTTTGGTGTGCCGTGATATTTTTAAGCATGCATGGTGTGCCGTAGAGCAAAAAAGGTTGGGGGTACTGGTATAGGTGATCATATGGCAGTTATTATTGATAATAAGTGGTAACAATCAAGCAAAATTAAGAGAAACAAAAAGTTATCAGCTTATACCATAGTGCTGATACATATGGATTTCAAGAATATCTTGTGAAGGAGTTCCTGGAATGGGCGGGCAAAGGAGAAAGTGTAAATCATATACGGGAGAATTTAAAAAATATATTGTCTTATGGTGTTGAAAGATGTTCCAACCAAAATCTTGAAGAAAATCCTGGAATATTATACGTTCAAATAAGAGAAAGGCTAGGAAGTTATATGTATCACAAAACTGAAAAGGAGAGCAATACACGCAGCAGCCCCATAACTACATATTTTAGCGCCTGGGGGAAAACTACTAAAAGTGCACCCTTTCCCACTTCAAGAAATTATTTTCTCTAGTTTATTTAGTTATCATTTCCATTTATTTTTGCACCCTTTGCTTAGTTGTGCCTGAGGCAGATGCCCACCCTAGTTACAGCACTGACACACGGAAATACAAAGTTTCATGGGGACTATTGAAAATAAAAGAAGGTTGAAGAGACATTTCTATGCAATTCTCTAAATAGTCAAAGCTGGGGAAATCTATTTAAATATATGCAGAGGTGTAAATGCTCCGACGAGTTTGATAATAGTGTTGAAACTAAATGAAATTGAATTCGACAGTGCCACTTCAAAGGCTGAGCATTTAACAATTGGTTTACCAGGTCTCTTATCACTGAGGGGGAATCAAAAGATTACTACGTTTCTGATTTGAGGAATCCATTGGAAGATTTGCAAATAAGGGATAAGGATAACCTAAATAGGATACACCAGATTAAGTTGCATAAATCATGCAAGCTCAATGGTAAAACAGGAGAACTGATAAAATTAGGAGAGAAGTGATTGTTCCATACCTCCGTGTAATATTTACGGTAACTTTAAACAATGGAGAAATACCAAAAGACTGGTAAAGTGCAATCGTTGTTCCTGTATATAAAGGCAATACTCATGCAAACTTAGATAATTACCACCAAATCATCTTAACATGTGTAATTTGTAAGCAGATGGAGCACATAACCATGAATCATATTTAAAAATTCTGGCAGGTAAACACATGGTTATGGGAGAAAGAAACAACACATTTTCATAGTGGTTACTTGTGCGAAAGCCAGATGACTGCATTGGCTCAAGGTATTGTCAAGGCACTGGATAGAGGAAAACAGATGCTATTGTAGTGGATTTTTCCAAAGTTTTTGATAGGGTTAATCACAATTTGTTATTACGAAAAATATCAGAAATGGGATTGGATAGAAGAGTGGTGCAATCAGTGGTGGATCCAAGAGGGGGGCAATCGCTCCCCCCTTGGATATTCTTTAGGGGTAGCAAAAGGGGAAACCGAGGTTTTCCCCAATAGGCTTCACGGTGATAATTATCATACTATTCTATTGTGTACCATGGTTTATTAAAAGAAAATAATTTTGACAAGGATTTAGTATATGAATTAAAAATATCCCCCACCCCCATGGAAAAAGGCAATAATCGCCTGCCCCTCCCCCCCGCAAGTTTCTAGATCCGCCCTTGGGTGCAATGGGCCAGGTCATTTCTTACAGGGTGTACACAATAGGTGAGAATAGGTGACAAAGTATTCAAGGAATCAGGCATTCCACAAAGAAGTTGCTTGGATCCTGCTATTCTTAATCTTCATCGACTTACCAAAAACCATTAAATATTAGATTACTTGATGATAACTGACAGACTAATTTAATTCCTCCATTTCAGAAAGTAGATTTCAAATTATTCCCAAAATTCCAGCTTATGCTTGTCAAATAGTGATCTTATGATCAATTCATTCCATCCTTTTGGTATCTAGAATATACAGGTAAAATAGGTTTCATTGTAGGATGTGAACAAACTTACTTCCTTTTTGTATAACTATGACCATTCATTGTAAAAGTACAACATATTTTTAAAAAGACCATCTAATATTTTAGAATCAATTCTTACTGTCAACAAGAAATGAATTAATGGATGTTGTATCAATTAATTTATTTAGAAAATTCTTTTCAAAGCCAGACTAATACAACTCTTTCAGTGCATCAGTTTATCATGATTAACTTTTCTCATTTATAAATTTAAGAGCAATAAAGTTAAAATTAAGCATTAAAATATACAGTAACAGTTTTTGCATTTTGGTAGGTAGCAGTATTTTTGATCATGCCTGTAAAATTTCCATTATATCAAAACATATCATGATATATACAACTAAACGGAGACCATACAAATAAACAAAACTTTTTCATAAAAACAAGTTTATATGCTAAAATCACAATGATTTCTTAAACAAATCTCTGAAACTCAACTGTCTATTAGAGTTTAAAAGTGGATAATTTTCATGCTAACATTTTATCAATTGGATTTGTTAATATTTATTGCATCAAACGTTTTCCTTATGTCCCCCAAACATTAAAAGATAAGAAAAAATACAAGGCTTATCTATTTGCATTACAAAATGTTTTCATCAAAACAGCATAATCACTGCTATGATGAATTACATTACTATGACAAGTTTAATTTATCATATATGCTGTCTTAAATAATGGTAACATACTTATCACCAAACCATACCACAGTTCATGAATCAGACTACATGCAAACAGACAGGTCAAAACTAATTAAAATATTTGTATTGTGTTGAATCTGTCAATGTTATTTTAACACAAAACTGCAAATTTTCTAAGATTGTGTTTATCTCCCATTAGAAAAAACTCTGGAAAACTATGTTTTAACTTGTTAGATTAACACCATATTTTTGTGAAAGCCATCAATCAATTTCAAAAATCAATATAGCTGCAAATGTTCATAATTTTTGTTCACTATATATTGTACATTATTTTATCAATAATAAAATTATGAAAGAAATGGCAAATTGCTGCTTGACCAATTATCAGTAATGAAACCCATAAAATAATCAGTACAAAATGATGTGATTATGATTCACCATTCTTTCATGAAGTATAGAAATAGGAACTCTTTTCTTTTTATAATAGCTAATTAGCCACTTTCCAAGGGAAAACTACTATTTCTGTATACAGGAATATACTAAATATTTCATCCTTGCAGATTCAATTTCTGTTAACATTCTGTTACTTTTTCTAAACTTTTACTTTTGGTATAATGAAATTCAACAAAATTAATTGACAAAATTATGAATGATTCTACTAGACCAGGTGTACAACAGGAATGATCTTATAAAAGCAGTAAATACTTATTTCATCATAAAATATTCTATATTGCCCAAAAAACAAAATTATTGAATGTTCGCATGTAAACTTTATCACATCCACAGACTAAGACTCTGGTGCTAATGATCACTGGAGAGACATAATAAGAATAAAGTACATGTACTACGTATGCACAAATTCATCATTTTTCTGCTGACAAAAATTCATCTCATTCAGTACAGTGTTCATCATAAGGATGCAATCAAATTAACTACAAAATTTAATATTATATTCCCAATATTAACACTTGCTTAGAAACTAAATAAATATTAATAACCATAAGTTATGTTTTACCAACAAAAGTAACTATTGATTGCACTACATGGGATGTTTCAGCTTTGTGTAACTGAGTTACATTTATTTTTTCACATAAAGCACTTTTTAGCAGCAGGTGGATAAATTACAGTCATTGGATAGCTTTTATTTATATGCAGATACACCTTCGTTCATGGCATTTTGACTGTCCCGTCAAAATACAATTATGGTAATTTTCCATGTGATAAGAATGAACAAGAAACATTTGTTAAAAATCCTTTGCCTGTTTTCCAAAACTTTGAAAATCTGCAACTTCAAACATGTTTGATACATTGTTTCCAGCACATCTGTCTTGCATAGCAAAATGAAGATAAACTGCCCATTACCCAAGCTAAGGATGTGACACACAGAAATGCATTAGTTTAAAACATCATCTGCTAAATTTCGCAATTCAGCCATCCTGGTTGTATAGGTCTCTAATTCACTAATTTTCCATATGGACAACTAAGATAGTTGAAATATACAAAATTAGTAGTTATATTGCAGCACTTCAGATATTCTCTTTATACAAATAAGCGCAGCATTGATCACATATGCTCCAAAGCTACCTGCAATAAACAACATTACTAAGAAATGTTAAATGGAAGACTACACAATATATCATGAAGCTGAATGTTAAACATAAATACGATAATGGCTCACTAAACTGAGATGACTATTTCTGTCAATCGCAAAATTCTGAAAAATCATACATCTCTGTAAATGAGAAATGATACTAAATTAAAGCCTCAATTTTTACAAAACTTTGCTCATGGCACTAAGAAAAGTGATCTTCTTCCTTGTAAAATTTTAAATTGCAGTAATTGTTGAATGCCAACCTGAGTATGCTTATCCCCACATACATACAGAATAACTTTTCTTAAGTTTGAATCAGCATGCTTTATATCATGAATAAAATTCACTGCAAATGATCTATTACATATAATGCGGCAAATATCATTTGTGCTAAATGTCCTTTTCTGGAATGTGAGCTACATGCTACTTAAGATGAAAATCATCATCCACAGGGTTAAATCTCGCAGCACTCTTAGAATTCATCAATGTATTTAAACTAGTATCACATATGGAATACTGCATTCAATAATACTTACATAATAAATAAGAAGCATTTTAACTTATTCTAGAAAAGCATAAAATCACGTAAACATGTGCATACAAGTTATGTGGACTCCATTATAATGCATAGAGTTAGTAATAACTTGTTTATACTTAAGAGCTCACCTCAAAAATGTCTGTTCTGTTAGAAAGATGTCCAATTAACCTACTGCTTGAACAAATTTTAAGATCATCCTTGTTTCATTCAAGCATGTTCATATCCATCTAACTAAATAACTTTAGCATTTTGGGGCCTAAGTGACCGTTCAGCTATCTTTTCTAATTTCTTTTTAATTACTTTGGCCTCTCTGGAATACAACATTTTAATCAGCTTATCAAATATGCCAAAATAATTTTACTACACTTACAAAATGAGTAAGCCCTTGTCAGGGTCTGGGAATGTTAAGTTAGGAGATAATAAACAAATGCCATTAAATTCATTGTCTATATCTTGAGAATATTAAAATTCTCAGAACTGCACAATGACGAAATCAAAGTAAACCAAATACTTTCTGCTTGCTGCAACTTTTAGCTAACATTATCACTCCTGTGTATTAATTTCATTGTATCCAATGTGGAGTTTCAGTGATGGCTGTATGTAGTTTTATCCAGACCTAATGTGACAAAGGCCTTTTTCGGCAATAATAAATATTTAACTAATAACCTCTTTAGAATAATACAATTATGCTCATCTAATTTAGCTACGCTATAGTACATTTCTCATCTTAAGTGTTTATAGCCAATCAACATTATTTTGTTGCTACTTTTTTAAGTTATCTACAGAATTAAGAAATACAGCTCATTTTATTTTTGAAACCAATGTTTACTTAAAAAACCGAGACTTACCCAAACTTATCCATCTATCATGCTGATCACTCATCAGGCCAAAATGATGAATGTCAATTAATGTGCTGGTTAAGTTTTGGGACTTTGAAATTCTGTACTATAACTATTTATTAAGTGAAAAATACCTAGTAATTTGATTGAAATTTTGAAATATCCAATAAACGCTGTGAAAAATAAATACTTCACGAACTAAATCCAAGCTATCTCCAAAATAAATGAAATTACTACAGCAATAAATACCAATGAAATATGAATAAAAAATAGTGAACCTCATAAAATATAAAAAAATATTTCTATACAGCAACAGTACGGAGAAGTTGAGATAAAAATGGGATACAAACACAAACTGGTGGGATTTTTACAGTGAATACATAATACATCATACAGTTGGGTGCCACAGCTGGCAAAAGTATGCAAAGAAGGAAATAAAGAGTAACATAGCAAGAAATCTAATGACACAAACGATAAGAATTACTTAAGGAAAAATGAGCGAGTTGTCCGGAACACGAGGCCATTTCATCAGTACACGTGAATTAGAGTGCCGGAGGTTCCCCCGTGGGGGTTTGCGGAGGATTGGGAGGGCTGGCATGCTGGATCGCTGGTGGACTAGAGTGCAGCAACGTAGTCGTTGGACTAGGGTGCTGCTGTATCGATGGCGGCGAGGTGGCGACGGGGCGAGGGGGTACAGGGTCATCCGTCGGGGGGTGGAGTCGAGAGTGCAGGGAGAGGCTATACTTTTGGGCAAAAGTTTTACCGCATTTATTGCATGCGTGAGGCTTCTCTCCCGAATGCCTCTTGGTGTGCTGCACAAGTCCGTGTTTCTGGGCGAATGACTTTCCACATTGTAGGCACAGGTGCGGTTTGTGCGGCAGGGACGGCGAAGGCTGAGCGGTCGTCGCGCACCTGTTTTCTCCCCCCACCACCACCACCCCCCCAGTCGTGGATCCTACTCTGCCGTCGACCATCCCTCCGGACACCATCCCGATGCCCTGGACCCTAGAAGTGGCGGCTACGTTTCCCCTGTCCACCGGAAAGGCCAGTCCGCACAAGTCGGTGACCAGCGACCTCTCCCCGGCATGAAGACGGAGATGGAGTGCCAAACCCTCTCTGCTGGCAAAGCAGTTACCGCATTCCCGGCAGGCGAAAGAGCGTCCACCCGAGGTGTGGGCAGCGCGGGAGTGGACGGCTAACTCGCACTTCCGACCGAAGGCCTCGCCGCAATGCTGGCAGGCAAACGGACGCTCGCCCGTATGGAGACGTGTATGCGCCACCAACGTCCTCTTCTGCAGGAACTCCTTGCCGCACAGCTGGCACGAATAAGGTCGCTTCCCGTGCAGCCGTGCGTGGCTCACGAGCTGGAACTTGCGCTGAAAGGCGTTGCCGCAGTCCGGGCAGACGTAGGGTCGCTCCCCTCCGTGGAAGCGAGAGTGCGTGGTGAGGTGCTCCTTCTGGGAGAAGGACTCGCCGCATTCGTCGCACGCAAAGGGACGCTCGCCCGTGTGCAGCTTGGCGTGCGTGACAAGGTGCCTTTTCTGCGAGAAGGTACGCCCGCACTCTCCGCAAGCGAACGGGCGGTCCCTGGAGTGCACGCGCGTGTGCGTCACCAGGTGGTGTTTGAGCGTGAACGACTTCTTACACTCGAGGCATGTGTAAGGCCGCTCGCCCGTGTGCAGCCGCTGGTGTGTCACCAGGCAATGCTTGTGGGCGAAAGACTTGCCGCATTCGGAGCATATATAAGGCCGTTCCCCAGTGTGCACCCGCGTGTGCGTGGTTAAATGGTGCTTGAGCAGGAACGACTTCCCGCATTCCTCGCACGAGAAGGGCCGCTCCTTCGGTTTGGCTGCACACTTATCCTTGACTCCGCGACCGTCTTCCGCCGGCCGTTGTTCGGCGGGGGGGTCCCCTGGAGGGACACCCTGCTGAGGGGCGCACCCTGGAGCCGCTCGCTTGGTCGCGTCCACTCCGCCGCACTCCACTGGTACCGGGGGCTGGAGAACGCCGCAAGCTGACAGCTGGTGCTTGGTTGCAACGTGCTTGTCGGCGAACACCAATCCGTTACTCCCGCAACAGAATGAATTGGTGTCGAAGTTACACTTAGGATCTATGAACGGACCACTCTCGGCGGGAGTGCTAAAAATGTTCTTGGCATGAACCCGAGAATTGTTCTGAATGTTGTCGTTCATTAAGAACATTGTCCTGCACATAAAGTTGCTGTTCATGTTTCTGCCGAAATTCGACGTCTGCTTGAACGAGACGTTTTGTTCGTTATTCATTAACTGCGAAGTCTTAGAAGATTCATTTTGGGACTTACAATTTTGTCGAGCAGCAGCACTCTGAAACGAATTCGAAAAATCACAGCACGAGCTACTTTGCTTTGCGCTGCTATTTCCTCCGTAAGATTTCACACCACAGGGAGAGGAAATTCCCCAGTGAGCGTGGAATGTCCCAGAAGATGTTGTACCAGTACAGATACTTTTATGGGAGCCAATTGGATAACTTCCACCGTTCTGGAATACATCTCTTATTAATGAATCCTCTTGACGTATTCTCTCCACCAGTAATTCCGGAACCACTTTTAATGAATCGAAGTGTACTAATGAGTGATGGCCAGTCCAACCCATAGACGAGGCAATTCCTTGATTTTGGTTTCTGAAAAACATGAAACTAATATTAAAGTTTATGCTTTTATTAAAAAATGTACAATAACCATGGAGGTAAACGCAATTACCACATCAAAAAACAAAACAGAGCAATTTTCAGTTTACCTACATAACATTTATAAATAATAAAATTATATAAACAATTAATCATACCTTGCAACCTAAGGGGCATTGTTCCCGAAGAACCTCTTAATGCCAAAGACAAAGCTAATAAATGTCTCTTTAACTTCTAACAGATACATCCGCCATTACCTTATATCTGTAACGCGGACTGCCAACCATTGCATACACATTCCTCTACGTCACAAAAAATATGACCAATTCAGAAAATGCTAACTTAAAAATTCTTCCACCATACCACAGTAATCAACATTATCTTTCACTAATAAGCCTCGACTACAAACGTTAATTTTTTTGGCGAACACGATTACCTATACTTTGATATCGATTTCGTACGTCATCCGAGTGTAAACAAACAAGAGTTGCGCATCAACTCCGTCGCTTTTGGCGCTTTCAATTTTAAAAGACTAACAGTACAAAATTTGAGAATAACGTTACCTAAATGATTTTTAGTCTACTCTAGGTCTTATTTAACATCAATAATTACAAATATATAAGTTCATTTAAGTAGATATATTGCTATAATTTTCCTAATACCTTTAATATTTTTTAACTTCCAAAATTCTAACTAGGCAGACTTTATTTTCTATGTACAATTAGGTTTAATTTTTACTTAAAAATAGGAATATTCTTTTGTTCAGAAATACTTCTTTCTTTCTCAACGGCGGAAATTTAAATATGGTACCTCACCCTCGGACATCTAAAAGCACATCTTCCTTCTTCACAAAATGAGGCACGTCAGATGTATTTCCAAATTGGGGGTAAACCATTGCTGTACATTGCAGTTCCATGTCGTTAATCCCGCTTTTCTGGCTTGTAGATTTTAATGAGCTTTGTTGGGAACAAGTGAATTTGTCAGCGCTAATTGTGGGGGTAGAAGATTGTGCAGTTGCTAAAGGAGAACTTACTATCACATTCTTCTCTTTTACAGGTACAGCTTCATCTTCATATCCATTTTTTTCACAAATATGAGGCATTGGTTCATGATTCCCGGGACTACTATTATTCCAGTAAGATGATGGTTGAATAGAAGATGGCGTGGATTGTTCTGTCACCTTAGATTTTTCACGATTACAATATACATTCAATCCTTGGATCACTAATGAGTCTTCTTCGTGAAAACCCACTGCATTCCCTTGTTTTAACTGATAGACAGAAGGAAATGGCATCTCCCCGTTTACAGGATTTCCTTCCATTGCAACTGAATTTCCATCTAAACATTGTAGCTTAAAACAAGACTCCACCAGAGCTAATTCCATCCCACAACTCCCACTCACTGAGGTCCTAAAGCTATCAGTTCCTTTAGTTTTCTGTGCCCAATGAGGTGTCCATTGCTCTTCTGCTGGGCTCACAAAAGTCATTTTTGCAAAATAAGATGAAAATCCGCCATCATGACAACAATCTGTAAACAATAAGTTAAGAATTAATCATGTACAAGAGAAACAATAATAAGACAATATTTTTCGCCAACAGTGATCTTGTCAACCAAAGGGTGAGATAGATGCAAGTTTTTAAGAAATACAGTATATTTTTTGGAAGCTAATATAATGCAATATTGCCCAATAAAAGGCCAGCTAATACAATATGTGGGGAAAACAATCGATATTACAGGTAAACTAGAATAGCCAATAAAATATGTGACTTAAACGTCAAAATGTTGAACAGGGGACAAAAGGAAAGCAAAAAAATCAGGTAAACAATTTAAAACATCACATGACTGTATATTTGCTCCTCTGATGTTTTAAAGTTTATAAGCTTAAAGCGTAACTGTTACTTCACGTTGAGTCGATATAGATATGTTATTATTATTTGTGAGATTAAGTCAAGGAGATCAGATGTGTAAAATTAAAAACCTCTGCTAGATGAATCCACCGTTGAATAATTCTCCAAGAGAAAATATTCCAAGCCTCGAAAATTACAAGAATAAACGAGGAAAAATCATTGTATCCGTGACCGTTTGACAGCTATTATTCATCGCAATACGTAAAAGTACATACCTAAATGAAACTTTAATTAAGTTGGCAGGAAAGTAGCAAGTTTAATAATCAATAAATTGCTGCAACTGTCGTGTTTAACGACTTACTATGTTTTCTTATGGTTTCAGCGACTGTCACACATTCCGATACATCCATAAAAATTGACTGGCGAATAGTTGGTTGGAACTGTCTTTCGTATGGTTTGTACGAGCTTTTGTATTTTTCAGCAACCGTATTTATTTGTTGTATCTAATACGGAAGACGGTTGAAATGAATGAAAAGCGTATTTTATAAGGCACGTGATGTAAAAAAAAGATAAGTTGTAACAGAAGTGTTAATATGTTTGCATGTATTTTCGAAAATGGAAACGAGGAGTTTGGAAAATAGATTATTATTGCTAATTTAGCGAAGAATTTTCTATTGAACATTGCTTGATCTGTGTCTTAATAGATATCGCTCAAGGTTAAGAGGATCTTGGCAAACCTCCAATTATAATATCGTGCGATAGACTACTGCGAGTCATAGAATTGATTTGAAACCCGATGTAATTCTAACATAGCCATTATTTTGATATATTTACATTTAAAATGAATAACATTGATATTATCTTACCAGCTTCTTATAGTATCTTTTTTGTGAAATTCATACTAATCTCATTTTAACCCCAAATTCTGACGTAAGTTCATTTATCTATTCAAAATTTAAAGTTATGCAAATGTATTTCGTTGTTTCAGAGGCATTTTATCTTAATCGACTTAAGTTGTCTTGAAATTCGGCAAGGCATTGTAGAAACAGTAATTTTGGTTTAATTTCTTTTAGAGACGAGGAGTTTGTAAGCCTTATAAAAATGCACACCAAAGTGGATGTAATGAACATTTGGCGTGAAACTGATGCAGTTTGTTTTGATGTGGATTCAACCGTATGCCAGGACGAAGGAATCGATGAACTGGCTCGATTTTGTGGAAAGGAAGCAATGGTTAAAAAATTGTTAGTCCATAGGAGAAAATTATGTTCCATAGAAAATTATTAATTTATTTATCATTCATTTCTTTACATAATTACCTATGTTCCGTAGAAAATTATTAATTTATTTATAATTCATATCTTTGCATAATTACGTTATAACAAATTCATACAAATGCTATTATTAGAAAATTTCAACCAAGGCTGTTTCACAAATGCAGCTTTCATTTTTATTTACCTTTCTTTGCACAGATCACATTATTGTGGAGTGATAATGAAAACTTAAATTTTATTTGCACCATGGACTACTAGTCATGTTCATATAAAAAGTATCAGAGCAAAATAATTGGCATTTACTGGTTTAAAAATGTAATTTTGAAATTAGTCATGTTTTAATATTGTGGAGCATAGGCTAAAAAGAACTGGTATTGTGTGACAGTTCATTAGTGTGTAAAGGGAGCCAGTTTTTAGGAAAACTTATTTGTGGATGTCTTTTATATTCAGAACTGCAGAAGCAATGAAAGGAAATATGGATTACAGAGAATCCCTATCACTACGCCTCAACATACTGCAGCCTCATTTGGAATTGTTGAAAAAATATGTTGAATCTCACCCACCCAAACTTACACCTGGGATCAAGTGAGTTTTAAAATAATTGCATGGATAGAATAGTTGTTTGCGTATCAGCCATTTGAAATACTGACCTTTAAATCCTATTTATTTGAATTGTATATCAGGGGTACCAAAACTATGATCCACGCTGTGATCTCATCCAGCCAGCCATACCACATTAATTTTTTAAGACATACATATGTATTTGTTTATTTACCGGCAGGATGTCATTAAATATAGTTTATTAAATCTAAACAATATTTTCCTAGTACATATGTATGTACTTTGAATTTAAGTGCGTGATGCATTACAGGTACAAAGGAAATTCACAAAAAATTGCTCTGAAATGTACACAAAACCTGATCAATCATTTGAAATGTCTTATGTGGTCTGCACAATTATATGTAAAGCCTCATGTGGCCCTTTTAGTAAAACGTTTGGTGACTTATGTTGTGCGCCATATCCTTTGGTAGCCAGTTTTTGCAAAATAAGTTTGTTTTTTGTGAACTTGAAACATATATTTGAAAAAGTATACTTATAATTACACAAAGCTTGAACTGGTTGCCATAGAAGGTTATATTTATCATTTGTAACTGAGAAGTAATAGGAAAAGGTGTTATGTATCGCATAATCTGCTTAAGTTTCTCAAAAACTTGCATCAAGAATATTAATTTTTACCAAGAAAATTATCCATATTTTCAGCGAGAGCTACGCTGCACATTATCTTCTCTTTTCCAACATTATAATGTGCATTGGCACCCTGTAACCATGGTTATTTCATGGTATCCTTTTGGGTTCACTTAATCCTTGTGGCAAACTTAAACACTTTTCTCACAAATTGTTTTAATTATATTATTTATAATAACGATTTATGACAAATCATGTGTAATTATACTTTGAATTTGTTAATAATGTTGCTCTAACCATGACATTGAACTAAATACTTTTTACTCGTGCAATAGCTATAATATGGATTCAGCTCTGGTTTTTCTGTAGTGATCACCTGTAAACTTGCTCAAACTTTTTTACTTTCTCCGTACGTAGTATAAGGAAAAGTACTGTATTCGTGAAAAAAATTGAATTCGAGATTACAATGGAAATACACGTTTTGAGGTCCCCTGAGTACGTTTGGACTATTTTCGCGATGATGTCTGTGTGTATGTGTATGATAAGAATTTTGTGGGTGCTCTTTAACTCAAAAACTAATAATCAGATCAGCACAAAACTTTATATTTAAGATTTTTATTAGCAAATGAAGATCTGAAAAGGTTTTGGCTGAAAGTGCTCAACCGGAAGCAGAGGTTTATTCTTGTCATTTTTCCTTTTTTTCCAGATACAGTAAAAGCTCATTTTAACGGCACCCATTCTAGCGGCAAACTCGCTCTAACGGCATATTCAGTGAACTTACATTTTCCAATTGTTTAATAGATGTCGCCACAGTCATGACCGGTCTTCCGTAAGCTTAACCACATATTGCAGGCAGTTCCTCTTCTGTTTCAAGGTGTCTTCAGTCGTGACGTACTGCATAATAATTTTATTTGTTATTAAACTTGTTTTATAAACATTTAAAGATACCCTAAAGAACATGAGTAGTGGCAGCAGTAGTAGAAAACAAGAGAAGTGAATTGTGCTTACTTGACGACAGAAAATTGACATTAGCCAACGTCTGGATAATGAGGTAAATAGACATATATTAATGAACGAGTACAATATAAGCTCATCTACGATATATGGTATTAAAGCAAGAAAACAGCAACTTTAAAAAATTTTGCTGACTCTGAGACAAATAAAAATATCCAAAAACATGAAAATTTAAGTGAGCCAAAGCTAGGACAGTTGGATGCAGTATTACACGAGTGGTTTAAGGTGAAGCGTTCTGAAGGTTTCCCAATCGCAGGTCCACTATTATTTGTAAAGGCAAAATACTTTTATCAGCATATGCAATTGAGTGAACGATTATTTTTTCTGATGGGTGGCTATCTCGTTTTAAACATCGTCATGGGATACGAAAACTGGATGTCTCGGGTGAACTTAAATCAGCTGATAGTGAGGCTGCACATTCGTGAATATATGAATTGTTGGTATTTACTTTCAATGAAAAAAGCAAAATAATGTTAATTGTGAACAATAAATGATGGTTGTAGTAGTAATGTTATTTTTGGTAGGCCTTATTTGGTTCCCAGAATGAGCACAAAAGTTAATAAAATTATGTTACACTGTAATAATTCTGACAAAAAATAGTGAATGAGATAACGAAGAACAACATATACAATGTCTTATAGGGAAGAAGGTTAAAAGATACCAAATATGCCCTCAAACTAAAGAGTTGTAGACAGTATAATTATATATAATTTTTCTTTGAAACTTTTTTTCATAAGCTTAAGAGATTTTTTGATTTTTCTTCTAAACTTATGTTAAACATCACTAAGTAATACCATTGTTTCTGTTGCTACGTTAAAATTTTCTAATTGTTGTCAGCATTGTGTATGCTGCCAAAGGTAATTTTAATTGCGCATTGATATTTTGTTATCCATAGAAACAGCTAACAATTTTCTTATCCTTTTTCTTTTTAAATCTGATGTATCCTGCACATGACTTTCTCTCCATACAGAACAATGATTATGATTGCTCTCAACATCAGCGTCTGCAAGAATAAATCTCGACAATTACATTCGTGAATAATTTTAAAACATTCAATATTAATAATCATTATTTATGTATTAACTTTGTGTCTGTCTGTCTGTGCAGACAATATCTCTGAAATGGTTCATCCTAGAGAAACCAAATTTCTGAGATAAGTTACTACATATGAGAGCTTCCTGTGGCAATCTGAAATTGTTAAAATTCCAATTTTTAGGGGCTAATTTTGCCCCATTATTGCCCCATAAGAAAAGCATGTAAATCGTTGATGTGGTTTAAGTATTTGCTTTTTCAAATTATTTCACATCAAGATTCAGACTTGGGACTTGAACTGTCAGAAAGTTTAGAAATTGTAGTTTCATATTTTAGAAGATGGAATTCAAATCCCTTCAGATTTAACGTACAGTTTTAGTTTTTATCAGAAAAAAGTTGGAGTTTTTCTGGGTTTCAACAAAGGAAACACAGGCAGACCTCATCTTTCGCAGGGGTTATGTTCCTGAAAACACCACAAAAGACAAAATCACGAAAGAGAAGTAATTACGGCAATGGGAAATACAGGGTTTGGTTCCCAACCCAGCAAAAACGGATCATTTGTCCCCTGTATTGGTGACCGCAGAAAAATAGAGAAAGAGATGGAAAAATTAACTTTAATGAAAATGAGACTTAAACAAGTTAAAAGAAGACGAAAAAGGTATCAGAAAAGTCTTATTTAAGTTCCGTAGTAGAATCGATAAAAAAAAAGAACGGAGGCTGCCTAACTTGCAGGGGCTAATTCCCCAAATACGGCAGACCACGTCTTTCTTGGGGTTATATTCCTGAAAAACTGCGAAACTCCACCAATAATAAATGATGTGCAAAACGCAAAGCTTAAGCGTTTGAACTATGTCAAACCTGAGCAAATAACCCAATGATCCTGAATCGGAAGGGTCAAGAGTTGTCTTTCCCCTCAGGACTTTCCTGTTGTAATAAAGACAGAAGGCTCCTGAACGGTGATGCCAGCTTATATTCTGCAACTTTTCACGTGCAAAGGGACACAAAAGTTTGGGAGGATTGCATCCTAAAAATATTTAAAAGTATATATAAGACATGTACACATGTCTTATATATATATATATATATATATATATATATATATATATATATATATATATATATATATATATATACTTTTAAAAAATAGATACACATATCTACTTTTTAAAATTATGTAAATATTTTTACATATCAGAATAACGTAACAACATTTTTCAGGCCTGACTATGAGAAAAATTTGAGGAAAATGCGATTCATTCCATATACGAGGGTAAATCAAAAAGTAAAGGCAATTTGTGAATTAAACTAATACCACAAGCGACAGCAGCCGACTGACGTTAACACCTCATTATGGAAGTCAGACACGTTTGAACCTGCATCGTCAGTCTGTCTCAGGCGGTGAGCGTGTAAACATGGAAGCTCCTCTTTCCGATTGCACCACTGTTGAACAACGTGCCGTCATAAGATTTCTTAGGGCAGAAGGGGTCAAGCCCGCTGAAATTCACAGAAGAATGGTAGCACAGTATGGTGATAAGTGTATGGGCCAGAGAAAAGTTTACGAATGGGTAGAAAGGTTTAAATCTGGCAGACAAGTGTGACCGACGAAGCTTGATCAACGTCGCGAACTCAAGACCATGTCGATCGTGTGAACTCTCTCATTCATGAAGACCGACAGATTGCTGTGTCTGCTGTGGCTGATTTGTTAGACATAAGTTATGGTTCTGCCTATTCAATAGTGCATCACGACTTAGGATACTGGAAAGTGTGTGCCAGGTGGGTCCCGAAACAGCTGACATCAACACAAACAACAGTGTATGGAGATTTACACCCAGTTTTCTCAGCGTTATGAAGAAGATCCAGGTTCACTGGAAAGGATTGTCACTGGAGACGAGACCTGGGTGCACCATTTTGACCCTGAAAGCAAGAGACAAAGTATGGAGTGGAAACACCCTTCATCCCCAGCAACGAAGAAGTTCAAAAGTGTCCCCACCCACCAAAAAAATCAGGCTAACCTTGTTTTGGGATATGCATGGACCGATTTTGGAACATTATCAGGAACACAGACAAACTGTTAATAGTGCAACATATTCAGCCATGCTTAAAGACAAGCTGAAACCTGCAATTCGAAACAAAAGAAGAGGATTGTTGTCAAAAACGGTTCTTTTGCACCATGACAATGCTCGCCCCCATACAGCGGCTGCAACAACGAAAACAATTCATAACCTCAAGTTTGAGCTTCTTCCACATCCACCTTACAGGCCGGACCTCGCACCAAGCGATTTTCATGTCTTCGGTCCGCTTAAAGAAGCATTACATGGTCGGCGGTTTGGTAGTGATGAAGAGGTGAAAGAAGCATACATGGCTTCACGGACAGCCGGAAACCTTCTTCTCTGACGGGATCAAGAAGCTTATGGACTGTTACAAAAAGTGTGTGGAAATGCAGGGAGACTACATTGAAAAATAATGCTAAAATTATGTAAGTTTCACTTTCTTTTTGGTAAATAAAACAAAATTGACTTTACTTTTTGATTTGCCCTCGTATAAAAAATTTCGTGCAGCCTTTTCTGTGATTTTTCCGTGAAAGAGCGAAACATAAGACCGTGAAAGACAAAACTGGTCGCAAATGCGGAACCGCGAAAGATAAAGCCGCAAAAGACGAGGTCTGCCTGTACTTTACTGCCATTGCAACGGACTCAATGCTGTTATTTGTCCAGTGTACCTTCAAAATAGGTGGAAATGCTTGTAGAATGGGGATAACTCCATACCAGACTAACAATAAGTGTTTTCAGAGGATATCTTGAGAACACTATCCTTGGTCCCGAAATGTGCAATTTTTATTTTGCTGATGCCGCTAACAACTTTTTTCAAAATACCTTATAATATCTGCTTTCGCAGTACTTTCCTAACTTGTTTTTGTCTTAAATCTATGGCATGGAATCCTTCTAATTAACTACTATTGAACTAATCCCTGATAAAATTTACTAAAACAGTATAAATTAAAACAAAACTCACATCTTGGGAGCATGGTTGGGGGCTTTTCTTTAAATTTCATTCGATGTAATGCTATGAAAGCTGACCAGTTAATTTTTAAAAAAATAAATCATATGTTATATATTGGTCGTGAATTCAATTTTATTTCTCACAAAATGATTTGTGTTCAGTAATAATATATGGTGATTGCAATTGATCTTCCCAAGTTTAAAAATTTATTAAGAAAAAATAACAATGATAAATTTAATAGCAAGCTATTCCTGTAAAGAGAACCTCAAGAAGTTTTGTAAAAGCTATTGACAGTTGCTTATTCTTCCACATGAGACACTGATTATCCAGTCTTCAAAAAAGCATCCCCAAGAAGACATTTTGTGTACTCGCATATCATACAGCAAAATCTGTGATCAGAGTTCATAGAGATTTCTATAGGAATTAATAAAAATATCTGCCAAGTGGGTACTTCATTTGTGAGTGGTATTAAAAATTTATGGATGCATCTGCAAAGTGAAAACCCCAGGGTGGCCTGCTACATGTGAAACATTAGTTGAGCGTGTTTGAGATACCGTTCGTTCTTTGTAGTCCAAATAAATTTGTGTTGTGCCAGTCGTGAACTTAATTTACCTGAGACGACAGTGTAGAAATTTTTGAGAAACCGTATCACTTTTTGCCGTTATAAATTACAATTGTTACAATGCAAAACAGTGAACAACAAAGTGACTCATTATGAATTTTGCAGTCAGATAATGGACTTACTTACTAATGATGACACCTAGCTATCAAATATTTATTCCAGTGATGAGGCAACATTTCATCATCATGTCTGGATACTTTTTGAACAGACCTTGTATATCCATTTCAGTATCAGTATAACTAAGCTTTGGGGGGAGTTAGTGTTGACAGGAAAATCATGCAGGGACAGAAGGAAAATGTCTTTGTTTTTATCCTTTATTATTTTGTCTTAAAAGGTGTACCATTTATTTAAATTTGTAGATATTTAATAACAATAATTTTAATTGAATATTTCTGTTGTTTTTATTTTTTGAATCAGTTTTATCTTCAGAATTTTCTATAATGTTGATATGTTAATAATTTGATACGATATTTTTTGTTTGGTTTTCATCATATACAGGGAGTTAGTGACAACATTACAACATAGAAACGTGCCTGTTTATCTGATTTCTGGTGGATTTCGTTGTTTAATCTTGCCAGCTGCTAAAGAACTCAATATCCAGCCAGAAAATGTTTATGCAAACCGGCTTAAATTTTATTTTAATGGTAAGACTTTTCTGTAATTATACCTGTAATATAATTGCACGGTCTTCATTAAAACTACTTTTGTAATGCATATTTAAAGGTGTAATACTGAGATAATAAGTAAAATCCATTTTAAAATAATGGCAACATATCATGCTGAGCAAAAAATGAAAACTGTATCAGCATTATTGCCTATCAAAAAACACAAGGTGAATGTTAAATTAAGGCTCTGTTATTACTTTTTTAAAAAGTTTCCTTCCTATACAAAGGAGACTAAGAGTTGGTCACTTATTCAAAAAGCTCAGTAATCTGGAGGAACATTTTCGGTAGAGAAAAATAATAAATAAAGAAATATAGAGTATAAAATAATAATTGAACATCTTAAACAAACAAAGAACAATAGTGTTTTTAGTGGCTGCCCACCCCCTTAAGACGGGCCTGACTGTATGCATACACTTGTATAAAAGGCTATTTTTCTGGTGGTGCACATTAGTATGCAGTTCCAACACCTTTTTTCAAACAATGAAAAATTATTTATTGACTTTTATTGTTTATGCATACATAATACAGTAAAATACAATGTATCTGGAATGTTGTTCTCCATAGAATTTTAGCACATCTTTTTAGAATTCATGAGTAGTAGGCTTCATAAACCGCTATCAACTATGGAAGTAGTTCTTAACCTGTGGGGCACACCTCCATAGTGGGGCCTATGAGAATTCCAGATAGGACGTGAAGTATTTTGGACCAAAATCAGTTTTGCCTCAAATTACCGTCTTTCATATGTTTTTAATGCTGTCCATTTTACTGACTGTAATATTTTCATATTCCTTTTATAACCATTTTGCTGATATTAGTCTTGAACTTAGGTATTCAAATGCTCCTCCAACTTCTCATTTCCATAACAGATTTAATGTAGATGAATGAATTTATTATACATAGAAATAATGTTATGAAAAACTACACAGTTTTTTATGCAGTGACATCTTACTTCTGACTTCCCAAGAAATTTTGCAAGTTTGTGCATCAAAGCCAAATTGAAACATTAGAATTCACTGAATAAACTCACACAATAGAATGCAGCTCATGCACTTGCGTAAGCAGATACTTAAAAAAAACTATGTCATATAACATTGGTTAATTTTACTAATTCTTTTTTATAAACACCCTTAAAAATGCAAAAGAAAATTTTCTGGGGGATTCAAAAAGGTGAGACGAAAAAGGTTAACCTTTATCCGCCGGATTTAAATACCCGCTAGTGGGATCCCATTGCTGGATTTAATTTTGGTCATTTAAATATTTTGTGTACATCTTTTGAAAAAATCGCATATCTCGTGAACTATTTGTGATAAAATGTTCAAATAAAAAGCATTTTGTGGCCAAACTATGAAGAATTATGTTTCTGTCCATTTGTAGAAATAAACGGCAAAATAACTCAAATAGACTACATTATGACGCCGAAATAACTTATTGTTGATATAAATCAAAATAAAGTGCAAAAAAACTGCATTTATTCACTTTTTGGCAATGTGGTTCCTGCTCAGTCCGCAGCTGACACAACCCCAGTATTTACATTTCCCTAGAGAGTCAAGCTAGTATGGTATTCCTCAAAGCAGGGCTCAACACATAGTCACACGTCTTGCACCTATATTTTGTCTTTGTGTATTTGCCTTTGAGGAACACACATGGCAACAGATATGGGTCCCCAGAATGGGCCAATGCTTATTGTCCTTGGCCTCTAAGCACTTTACTTGCGTTCCACTAGCACTAGGTTGCCCCTTTGAGAGAGTCTGGGAAGGAAGAACCCTAGCACCCTCTTCTGCTAATTGCCGCACAAGGAAAAGTCAGAATTGCCTATACAAAAATACGCCGCCGCACGAGGAAAGGGGGATCCAACTATTTAAGATAATTAGATCAACTAAATGAAAAAATAATTTCTTTGTCCATTTCTAAGTGCGGTGACCAATGGTGTAGTTGTTAGCCATCCTATCTCCCTTGTCCACGTACCTCATGTGATGGTTATAATCTTCAACTATAACGGGCCTCACAGCTTTTCCCTCTTCATCGCGGAAGTTTCCTTCTCCTGGTGGATCGTGAATGTTTGATAGCATGCACACGTCTCTTTTGTCCTTCCACATCATAGCGGTCAAGTCATCCCTGGTCCAAGTGCGTATGTCTCCCCATCTTAGTTTCAGTGTTTTACTGGAAAAGTCTTGGGGCATGCCTCTCCAGTTTTGTCTAACAGTGCCGCAAAAGTATATTTTCTTTGACCGAATATCGTTGAAGAGAGTAGGAGAGGAGAAGAAATTGTCCTATAACTTATGCCCAACCCCTTCCGCTCTCCTAGTAAGTTCTCTAACAGTTGCATGTGTCGCTGTCATGTCTTGCGTTGCAATTTGTCTGTCTTTCCCCAAGTACACTTTCATGTCGTAAGTATAACCGGTCTTGTCGCAGAGTTTATAGATTTTTATGCCAAAACGTTTGTGCTTTTTAGGAATGTATTGTTTGAAAATGACTCTCCCTTTGAAAAGCGCAATGACTTCATCTACTGCCAAGTGCTCAGTAGGTTTATAATACTTATCGTAGCTGTCATTGAGCATTTCAAAGAGAGTTCTAATTTTCCATAATCTGTCATAATTTTCGTCATTCTTATCAGGTTCGTTAATGTTGTCATTGAAATGAAGGAATCAGAGAATGTGAAGAAATCGGTCACATCTCATAGTAGCGCTAAAGAAAGGAGTATAGAATTGTTGCAATGTCGACCAGTAGTCCCTCAATGTATCTCTTACATCGTGTCCCATTTGTATAGTTATTGAAAAAAACAAGTACATTTCGTATATAGTCACGTCAGGCTGTGGTGAAGGTCCTTTGTCTAATTTGTCTATATATTGGTGATAGTACCTGTTTGTCTCATCCAAAGGAGTTGGAAAATTTCCACAAAATAAAGGAGGAAAACGCTGAGTGGAATTGAATCGCTCGAGATGTTCGGAGCTGCACCATCCTTCAGTCCACTCGGGCCACCGGTAAAGGGGTGCTCTCTAATTATTCTTCGGCCCTGACGTGGAGATATCCATCCCGACTCACTTTTTGAGGTGGTAGCTCTCTCAGGCTGTTCTTCCAAAAATTCACTCTCACTTTCCTCTTCGTAAGCATCCGAATCAGAGTCAGTGAAGACTTCAGCGATATCCTCGCGTGGAGTTTTACACTTAGGGCCCATTTCAAAAAATATTTACAAAAATTAAATGACCTACAAACTAATTATATAAAAATAAAGGAATCACTAAAAAATAAACAGACGAACAGCTACAGATATTTTGCGCACACAAGTCTACACCCGCTCTACTTTGTGGTTTGCAAATGAATGAACGTAAACGTAGTAAAACACATATGCGGAAAAGAAAGCAGAAAATAACAAAGGGAGGGGACCTTTGGGGTAGGGCTTAGTCCTGGGGTTCAGTTTATTGCATCTCTTTGGGTTGCAACGTAGTAAAACATGCGGAAAAAGAAGAAGAAAATAACAAAGGGAAGGGACCTTTGAGGTAGGGCTTAGTCCTGGGGTTCAGTCACACACACACACAGTAAAACTCGTTTAATAGGTATTTGAGGGGACCGACTCATTGCTTCGTTATAAGTGTGACTGCGTTATATATGAGAAACATGGTTTTTGGCCTATACATCCCATATAACACGTATACACATACAGTAAAAGCTGTGACATCCGGCTATTTAGAACCGGCCACCCTTAGATACACAAATTACACAAATACAATTCATTTTGTATTTCTTTTTCTTTTTTTATGAATTTTTGTTTGAATTGTATATGTGTAACACCACAACTTCCACTTTAAAATTTCTTAAAATATAAGATGTATATATTACGTATTTACTCCGTATACTTCTGTGGCTGCCGAGTAAGTATGGCGTTTTTGGTTATGTAAGCCATTTGCATTGTCTAGATGTTTTGGTGTACTTCTACAATTTCCAGTATTATCACTTTTTATTATTTAAAAAATTACCCATCCATTGAATATGGCATCAAAATAAATACCTAAAAGCAAGGAACAGGAGAGAAAAGGTTGGTTTAACGCTAACACAAAAGCTGGAGCTGATCAAACGAATTGAAAAAGGAAAAAATAGAGCAGCCATAGCAAAAGAATTCAACATCGGATCTTCCACGCTCTACGAAATCAAGGCTCATAAGGCTAAATTAATGAAATTTGTGTCATCTTCTGAGACGAGTAAATCAATTAATAAACATCATACGCTTCATAAGCCAAAAATGGAGGAACTTGATAAATATTATATGACTGGTTTTCACAGAAATGTTCAGAAGAATTAAATAATTTCGTCATTTTCTAATAGAGTAAATAAAGATAAATAAGAAAGATATAATCCAATAAATTCAATTTTGGGAACAGGTTCACTGCCGTAATCCCCAAACTTCCCGGACGCCCTAAACTTTTCAATAGTATTTTTGTTTTGAATGTAAGTGTAGTAACGTATTAAATAAGAATGGGTAAATAGTGTCTAAATCTAACTACGTGTGTAAGAATTAAAATGGAAAATGCAAACCCCATGCATAGTTATGTTTGGGGAGTACGATAGTGAACCTAAGCCCAATTTTGTTTGGTTATTGCTACATTTGCGATGTCAAAATCGAAAATCGCTCCCCTAACCGGCTATTTCTCCTAATCAGCTTTCCACAATCCCCAAGATAGCCGGATAACACAGATTTTACTGTATTTGCAGTGAGTCGACTTCAATGCCGTACTTACATATGCAAAGAGATGCTTTTCAACTTCGCGGCATGTAAAATGTTCGACTGCTATTACATACGATTTTTTAAATGGTCAATTAATATTATTATTATGGTCGTTAATTTACATAAACATTTCGCATTTTTAATATCAATTTCAAAACAAAGGGAGCGTGGAAATTTGTATGGAAGGGGTAGATGGAGGAAGGGGACCTCTACGAACAAGTGCGCGGTAAACGGGCGGATGCTATTCATTACGTATCGCTCTGCTCGCCAAAATTCGTTATATATGGGACATTTTTTTCCACAGGACCAAACATTTGTTCGTTACAGCCGAGAATTCGTAAAATGTGTGTTCGTTACATCCGAGAAATTTAACCAATGCCCTTATGGAGAAGTTCAAGGGACTGAGACATTTCGTCGTTATAGCTGAGATTTCGTTTTAGGCATGATCGTTATAAACGAGTTTTACTGTATATATATAGCACTTATGGATGGATCTTAGGTGTTATATAGTCCTCCTCTTTCTATATCCTTATCCTCCTATGTAAAAGGTAGTTATTTAATTAATGCTAACATTAAAAAATTTTTTTTACTTTTAGGAGAATATGCAGGTTTTGATGAAGAACAACCCACTTCCAAAAGTGGAGGTAAGGGCGATGTTATTCAAAACTTAAAACATTTGAATGGATACAAAAAATTGGTCCTCATTGGAGATGGTGCAACTGATTTGGAAGCATGTCCACCAGCTGATGCTTTTATAGGTATGCTAATGTATGCTAATGAAATGATGGACATACATGAATTAAGTGTTAAATTAAAATAATTTTAGGAAAAAATTAGCAAAGCCATCAGTGGCATATATTCAGGGTGTGTTAAGTGTATGGTGCACACCCACTGAATGTCACGACATGTACATGTGTAATATTATGAATATCATCAGTATACTGGCAACTATGAAATGTGGTTGTGTCGAGAAAGTTCAGTGTACAAAAAATACTTTCACTGGAAGATCTTTAGCGAAGTCATGCTATCTGACACCGCACGCTCTGAAGCATTGAATAGAATAGCAGCTCGGTGGAGAGATACTGGGGTTAAGCATAGTAGCTTAGCACCTGGAGTCTCCCGTTCAGTCATCATAAATGGATTACCGCATTTATATACAACGCCTAGCGTCGTATTGATATCAACTTCCTACTAAAACAAATGACTGCAACTACCCATGCGTAACAGTGAGCATGCAAGTGTGTTCATGTCTTCGAATGGCCAATAAATGGATTGCCACGTGAGGTTTCAAAACTTTTGTATGCAAAGATATGCCTATTTTAAAATATTTAAATAAATAAAATAAACTATAACTTTTGATGTATGTATTTTAAAAGCACAACTGATTTCATCCCATTAATGACCTCTAACGGGACGTAATCAGTCATGATTTTAAAATACATAGGTATGTCTAAAGATAAAAAGTTTATTTAATTTATTTAAACATGACTGAGTTTAACTAAGTTACAACTAAAACTATTGAATATATATTGAATTTCAACCTTGAATACGAGCATAGCACCACCTGTTATTCTTTACATTTTCCGAAATAGAAAATTGTGAACGTAAAATCTGGCGAATTCCGTTGTCAAGACACAAAAAATACGTAATATGCAAATTTGAGGAAAATGTAAATTTGAGAAAACGTAAAATCGGTTAAAATTTTGCACTGTTCTTATACCGTGGCATATTCGGGGGGGGGGGGGTTGTTTGGGGGTCATAACCTCCCCCTCCCTCTCGATTCAAAAATTTCCTTCACGCTCTTGAATCACTACAAAAAAGTATCATGGGGTTTAGCTACAAACGTGTATACAATGGGTAATGCGAGAGTTGGGACACAGCTCAACTAAGTTTCATACAGCAGCAAAAAAGTATTGAGATCTGTGCCTAGAGCAGTGTGAATGTATAAGCCAGTCAGTAAGATTGACTACAGAAGAGGTATCTGTATTTGAATTATATTATAAATGTTTTTACTTCTTGCTCCAACTTGGCAGACCTTCTGGTGAGGACACTGGCATTTTTTATACATAGGATTAAATTTTCACTACATGACTAGTGGCGAACGTAAATAAATTATAAAAACTATAGCTTTCAGTTTCCTGCCGTCTCAGATTCAGGATTTTGGTTGTCATGCCAACGAAATACGAAAACCAATCCAAGCATTAATAGTACTGATTTAGTTCTGCAAAAATTTTTGTGTTATTTAGTTAACGGTTACAAATTTCAATCTCTTATGTCTTGGTCACGAATTAAATTTAGTTGGCACGCAAAAAAATCAAGGACTGTTTGTGGCACGCAAGGCGGCAATATCAGTAATATTGGCACGTGGGCAATAGAAGGTTCACTGTCATAGGGAATCATCCAAGATCGGACTATGTAAAAATAAAATAAGATTAACTACTCGTTATATGTTTTCTCATGGTTCTTTTAAGAGATTTTTCAGCTTTGTGAAACTTCTCCCGGATCCTCCTAGAATTTCTTACTAATGAAGCGGAAATCTCCCGTAATCAACTCCTCACAAGTTGGCAACCCTACCTGTAATGCCTTTTTCGCATCCCCTTCTGAATTTTAACCAGTAGGACCGCTTTCCTCTAACTGTATAGGATATTTCTAGGCAACTGGAGCATTAAAATCCTCCTCTCCATTGCAGTGAATGTTTCATATGCAAAACATACGCGAAGAAATATTCTCAGAAGATTGAGAGGGATATTTGTGATATTATGGATAAAAGTGAAGCTTGAGTGAGAAAATTGAGTTGCGAAATAAACATGCCAGTGGTCAGAGTGTGGCATCAGTGGGCAGGCAATATGCGATAAACTGTATGGCTATGGCAGACTTAAATGCCAATTATATTGGTTCAAAACCACTTTTAGCCTACCTTTTCATCATTTATTGTTGTCAAAATAACGGAGAGCTGCGAACCTAACCCTAATTTTCTCATAAGGCCTTTGCTTCTATTTTTGCATATTCCAAATTCGCTGTGTTTTTGGGAACGTAACCCCTCAAATTTGGGGGTTCTACTGTATGTTTTTTTATAGCTCAGCAACTACAGCACATAGAAAAAAGAGGAAGATATCATTTTAACTGGAATAAAGAGTTAAATGGTGTAGTCAGGTTTTATATCAATTTGATGGATCTTTCTAATTTAAAAAATTATTTTTTTTTCATTTTCTCCATTTGAATAACATAGGGATGAGTACAGCTTATTTTTCATTTGAATTTTAAAATTACTTAGAAATATGGTACGAACTTGAGACTTGGATGGTTCTATGCAGAAAAGAACAAAGTTTATTTTTATTGAAGACAGAATCCGAATCCTGATCGAATTAGCATAAAAATGCACTTAGAATCAGAAAAATATGTGATTTTTATCAATTTTATGACAATACCAATTATAAACTACCATGACAACTCCTACTGTCACCAAAGTTATATATGGGAAAAATTTTAACAAAATCGTTTTTCAATTTCTGTGTGCAATTTGGTTTGTTTACATGGCAATAAAATATTTGTTGATTTTAATTGAAATATTACTAATAAATAGTTTTTAATGATATTTTCATGTGGCGTAGAGTTCTCCAAAGCAAGCTTTTTTTTTAAAACTACGTAGGTAACTTAAATAACAAGACATAGATTTTCCACAAATTGTGATTGGATAAATTGTTTCATTGTTTCCAAAGTATTGTTGATATAAACAATTTTCTCATAAAAGAACTCATGGACGGGAGACTCAAGCTAATAGTCGGAGGGTAATATTCACTCTGTATTTCTTAAACGTTCTCTATTTTCTTTTTTGTCTTTTGTTAAATTAATTCAGTCTATTGTTTCTTTGTTCATCCATTTTCTGTAGATTATTATGTTCTTGTTGGTTTTGCTTACTGTTTTCATTTTGAAGATATCGTCATGAAACTTATGATAGGTATACAATTTTACCCTGCAGGCTATATGGCAATAAAAATTTGGGGGAGGGAGAGCTTAATACAATAATTATTTTCCCATAAATTTTCACATAATTTTCGATTTTTCACAGAGTAAGATTTTCTTCATTCAAATAGGCAAATGAGGACCAGTTTTCTTAATTTTTTCTTTATTGGACAGTTAAAACTGTGTACTATGTTATTCTTGCGATGTTTACATGTTACACAGTCGGAAGTTTTAGATTCACTAAATCCATTCTATAGGATAACATGCAAAAATCAATTTATTGACATGCACGCTTTTAATATTTTGCATTAAAGCTCTGTCTTCTTATGGTAGTCTTTTAAACACATGTAAACATAGAAGTCAACATTGCACTTTTTTCAGCGATAAACTATGTGGCTCTCCATTCCACGTGCCGAGCACACACAGCTCTTGCTATCAATTCGTTTTCCATATCTTTCTCTTTTAGTTTTTACTTCACTCATGAAGGGCTTAATATAACAGGAAAACAATTAAGATTAATGCAGTTGTAAAATAAAATAGGTGAGCAGTACACACACGAGTTACAGTGTTTTATGCCTTGAATGAACTACATAAACAAAAGCGTGTTTTTGCAATAAATTACTCATAAATTACTTGCACTTGTTATATCATAAAATATACAGTAATTCAGACCGTGCTCCTATAATTACCAGAATCAGTGAAAAACGAATAATTTTGACGGAGACAAAGAAATCCAGCAGAGTGAAAGAAAGAGTGAGAGGATTCCCACGGTGATTTGTTTGTTCTACATGGCAGGCTTACACTGACACTATGACTCACTTCATGCAAAAAACTCTTGAGCAAAGTTAGAAGTAGTGATGGACTTGAAACCTGACCTCAACGACCTTTAGAATCAAATATATGAGAGAAAGAAACTTGTGGGAACTTCAGTTCCCTTTTGTCCCTTTGACCCTACTTTTTAATGGGAACTTAAGTTCCCTTTCATATGATAATAATCACCAAACTGCTTTCCTTTAGTGATTACTCTGTGTGATTTTCTTAATTTTTTAAAGATAATTTCAATCTTTAATGTAGTGTATACACAGATATCCATGTTTTCGACAATAACTGTACAACTGTGTCATGGAAATCTGTTATTCCTGCATGCCATTTTTTCCTTTGTATAAGATGCTCCCATGTATTACACACACCCTTAAAAGTAAAGCAGTTTTCCAGTTAAAATTTTTTTTTTACTCATTAAAACAAAGAAAAAATGTCATAGTATGAGGTATTTCATGGCATCGCCACAGTTTAGTCTCATATTCTGGTAATTTTGTAATGAGAAACATTTCGGTAGTGTTTCTTTTCATTCAAAATTTCTCGTCGCTTTCCACGTGCAGCATATTTGAGTAAAATTCTGCCAAAAACATTGTTATTAGAATTTGAAAAGTGTTATGTGTAAATTTTGAGTGAAATATCTTACAGGAATTTAAACCTTTGTTTTATAAGATACAGCATGATTTTAGGACGCATTTCTGTGACAAAAATTGCATCTTATACACAGGAAAATATGATAATTAGGTGGTGTTAGAAACATTTCTTCACAATTTGTTAATGTGAAAATAATAGTAGATATATTTTTTAGGTTTTGGAGGCAACATAATTCGTCCGGCTGTGCAGGCTGGTGCAAATTGGTTTGTCACTGATTTTGTAGAGTTGAAAAATGCTTTGGATATGAGCTAAGCATTGGCTGATATAGCAATATTTTTTAAAAAGTGTAATGCATTTGTTTTTTAGATGGAAAACTATTATATATTAAAATTTGTATATTTTTATCCTGGGATATGTTATTTGTTGATTTGATTTGTTTTTGTTATATATCAGAATTTTATATGGAGTAGGGATTCTGGTTTGAGAATTCTTGACAAAAATTTCCTGCGTCCCAGGAGTTCCTGGGATTTTTCAGAACATATGTCTCGAATCCCAGGAAATGACAAGGGTCGGAAATCAGAATCCCTAATATGGAGTTGTATATCTATACATGTTTAATAATAAATGCATTTTGTTCAGTGTAGTTTTTTTTTGCTTTTCATAGTCAGTACTGGCTTATGGACCATAATAAAGTGCTCAGAAGATCCTTTTCCTTTTTTGAGGGAATTAATTTCAGGAATTATTTTTTTTCACAGAGTTGCAGTTATAAAAATTTTGATAAATACTGATTTAATCAGGTAACTACATTTATTACCCATGTTTAGCATATAAAAAAAAAGCTGGTTGTCTCACACCTTTCAGCCATGCCTTGAGTCAAAGCTCTGTTGGACAAATGATCAAAACCAAACCTTTTTTTATCCCTTTCTCCTTTTCCTTCCAGTTTTCCTTCTAATGCACCTTTAATCATGCTTTCTCTCTCTCCTCAGGTAATGTCCAATCTAGGTCGCCTTTCTCTTATAGTCTGCTTATTATACAGGGTGTTTCAAAAGTCTGTGCAGTAGATTGTATATGTACATTGTACACATACTGCTGCACCTTCCTGTCTCCCACCGGAAACCCCACCCTTGCCTCTTGTCACTTCCTCACTCATTCTTTTCGTGTACACATGTTCATTGCAGTTGTTTCGCCATGGGTTTATCAGTTGAAGAACGAATTCTTTTGGTGGAACACATTTTCAGAGAAAATGGAAAATTTACCAAATCTGTGCAGATTAAATTCACTGAACATTTTCTGGGCACTACAGTTCCACCTAGAAATACCGTTTGTGAGTTGATAAAAAAGTTTCGTGATACAGGTTCTGTACTTGATGCTGTTAGGTCTGTAAGACCATCAGTTCTTACAGAAGAGAAATTACTGGATGTTGCAAATCGCATACTGCAGAGCCCATCAAAATCCACAGCAAGTACAAATGTCTCACACAACCTGTTACAGGGATGTTAGGAATACATTAAAGCTGCACCCATACAAAATAGCTGCAGTGCAAGAATTGAAAGAGAAAGATCATCAAAAATGCTTGCAGTATTGAAATTGGTTCAATTGTTTCCTAAACACGGAGTAGCAGTGGCGGATCCAGGGGGGGGGGGGGGGGGGATCGCCCCCTCCTTGGATACCCCCATTGCACTCCACTGGGCGCTTTCTTAAATTCATTCCACTCAAAAATCCTCAATTATACACTGCAGATTAGGTCTGTATAGCAAAGGAAAGAAGGATTCTGATAGGGGTAGGGATTTTCAAAATATAGGGCAGTTGGCAGGGGTGGATTTGATAGGTGGAGGGGCGGTCGCCCCCCCCCCCCCCCCCCCATGAGAAGTTTCTGGATCCACCCCTGTGGAGTAGACATTTTGGATGTTACTTTCTTTTCAGACAAGGCAATTTTTCACCTTTCAGGGAATGTTAACAGCCAGAATAGTCTGATTTGGTCCTCTGAAAATCCTTTTGAAGTTCATGAATCACCATTTCATTCTCAAAAAATTGTTGCTTGGTTTGCATGTCTTGTAAAAAAATTATTGGCCCTATTAGCCATCAGGGCTATCTCAGAAGAGCAGCTGCAACGAGTACTTAATAACCTCACACACTTGTGTTCAAAAATGTTTGCAGGCCAAAGGGTAACATTTTCAACATAATGTTGTAATTTTACTTAATGTTGTAAATTTACTTAATGTTTTAAATTTTACTTAAAAATTTCTCTTTGACTCATAAGTACATTGTGTTCATATTACAATAAAAATGTTTAATCAAATAATATGAAATAAACCATTTTGTGTACAGTCTACTGCACAGTGACTTTTAAAACATCCTGTACAAGGGCGTCGGCAGAAAATTTTGCAAGGGGGGGCAAAACACAAAAATGCCTATTACCCAGGGGCGGACGCAATTTTTTTCCAACCCGGGAAAATTTTACTTTTGAAGGCTTCGTCCAAAACTTCGCATAGGTATATAATTTTACCCTGCGAGTAACGTAAGATATATGGCGAGAAAAAAGTTGGGGGAAGGAGGTGCTTAATTCAATAATTATTTCTCATAAGTTTACACGTAATTTTCGATTTTTCAGAGCAAGTTTTTTTTTTTAATTCATCGAAATACCTAATTATGGATCGATTTTCTTCGTTTTTGCTTTTTTCGACGGTTACAACTGTCCATATGTGCGACTGTGCGAGGCACACGGGCAGTCAAACAATGGGGGCGGCCGATTTATTGTCAGAAACGTACAGTATTTTTTAACAGTAATGCGGATTATATTACAATATGCCGTATATTCTCTCATATTTAATGGCTACGGAACTTTATCAAACCATAAGGCATTTTTTTATTTTTGTAAAGAACACCTAAACACCTATTATTTTATTCTTTCGATGTTTAGATGTTATACGGTCGAAGTTTTAGGTTCACTAAATCCGTTGAAATTCAACGGGCACTTCCGCTAGTGTCTAATATAATATTTAGGTTTTTACACATTTCCAGGGGGGGCAACTGCCCCCACTTGCCCCCCCCTGCCGACGCCCATGATCCTGTAGTATGGTTCTTTCCTATTCTTCTTAGTATTTCCTTGTTTTTAATCCACTCTGTCCATTTCATTCTCAGCATTCTTCTTCTCCATGCCTGCATTTTGAAGGTTATCAAGTTTTTTATCATTTTTCCTTAGCTTCCAGGTTTCTACCCCGTACAAAGCTATACTAACATGTACAACATGTTCTGTGATTTTTCAAAAGAGCTATTCAAAGGAACAAAAAGTTTGTATCAAGTTTTGTTTCAAGCTTGGTAAACAGATTTTGAAATGATGGGAAATGTGGAAACAGGTGAAAAAATCGGTACAACATACATTGTACAAACTTTCTCATATATTAATGCGTTTAGAAAAGTATAAACTACGAGATTTCATTCATTTTCGCTCTACCGTTTAGGCTCTAGAGCCAGTAACAGACGGCATTGCGAAAACCACATTTTCGGACTCGGCGACACCTAAAACGTATATTTCAGTAAAAATCTCGAGGTCGAGTTTTTTCGCGAATGAAATCTCGTACTTAGGCATTTTATCATACTGAGCAGAGGCTATAAGGAAATGGTTGACATAGCTCAATAATTAAGGGAAGTTTATTCTACCCCTTTTTAAAACAATTTGATTTTCTCAAAAACGGCTCTAACGATTTTCCTCAAATTTCGTACAGTTACTTGAGTTTACGTCTTCAATAATACCTAATAGTTCATACATCTCAAAAAATGAATATTAGGCTAGTTTATTCTAGGCAACTTTAACAATAATTTGATTTTCTTAAAAACGTCTAGAACGATTTTGGTGAAATTTCATACCGTTACTTGAGTATACGTCTTCAATAATACTACATAGTTCACATTTCTAAAAAAATGAATATAAGGCTAGTTTATTCTTGAAGAACTTTAATAACAATTGGATTTTTTAGAAAACGGCTCATACTATTTTCATCACATTTTGTATAATTATTTAAGTTGATGCTTATAATGATTCTACGTAGTTCATAATTTTCAAAAGATAACTCTACGACGCATTAGTATATGAGAAAGTTGGTACAATGTATGTTATACAGATTGTTTTGTTTCCCTCGGGTTGTCGTCGTCGGCGGGTTTATTTGTACGTTCGCTGCTTTCGTGTAATTACTCGCTTTCTCAGCGGAGACGAAATCCGCCGAAACGATGTCACGGGAGCGTTTTCGTTTGGGCAGAGACTAGCCAAAGGCAGCTGAAGCGAAATTACGGAGAAAATAGACATGGAAAACTCGATTCAGGATTGTTTGCATATAATTTCCGAAATTCATTCCGAGAGCCACGCAAAACCAAATCGAGGAACCCGGTTTGAATAATATTCGTCCAGGTAATGTGACGCTAGATCGAGTAAACTCGTATCCAAAAACATTTGCGATTTAAAATTTATAACAAGATTGAAACAGTTGATTGTGAATATGACCCTGAATATTTTATCATATCAAAAGGATGAAGTTAGCGATAGTCATTTTCCACTTTAATAAAATTGTTTTATTCATTAGTTGAAAAGTTCGCGAAGCTAAGTGATTCTACTAATCCTAACCAAAGTACAAATCATCCTTTGCGTGGATTAGAGCTTTCTTGCCGAATGCGAAAGGATTCACCTAATCGCTTGCTTTCTTCCCACTTATATTCCAAGCATATATTTGTTTATATGCATAATACCAGGGATGTGCTGCCAAATATATAACAACCGATTCGCTATTATCGCCGCCCCTGGCAGTTAGGAATCCCATCCAGCATCGATTTCATAGCCTTTTTCGCGGCCCTGAGATCGCGTTATCTGATCTTTGCGGGAATTAGAAGAGATTTCATTAAAAAACAATATACTACCATAAATAAAAATTACGTTATTATTTTTAATATTTAAATATCATTAATGACTAATATATCAAGGGCGGTGGCTTCGAATAAGCATATTCCACGTACAATTATTTGACGTCTTTCAGATAATAAATTGCTGCGTAACACGATCTAGAAAGCACCCTTAAACTGTTGGCATCCCATTATTATCATACCGTGATGCGTCGCTAACCTCCGGATAATGTGGAATGCTTAGCTCAACAACCGAGTTGCCGAGCATCAAAAATTTTAACAAACGGTTCGCCCTAGCCGGACGGAGCCGGTTGCAGCACATCCCTGCATACTACCTTGGGTGGAAATGTATGCACCAGACCCGAAAAATATCAATATCACTATTGAATATGATGATCTCTGATCGTCGTGGAAAAAAATACTCCTACAGTCCATCTCATACATTTTATCACTATAATCCTATATTACAATATATGTGGAAGCTCCAACGATTCCGAGACCTTCCTCAGCTAATATTTCCTATCTGAATTTCTACAGAAGTTTATTCTAGCAAATAGTCGGTGTTCCTCTTCCGATATCCGGTACAAATTCTTTTGCAACTCTATGCATGGGTTCGTATATAAGTTTCTTAGTACTCCGCACTGCACTTTCTCCAACTCGAATATGTGGCTTCCATTACAAGTGTTCTCGACCTGTGCCCTATGAATATATAGGTGACGTAATTATAGATCTTTCTCGGTACCTACTCATTCGGACCGTTTTTCTTATGTTTATCACATGTCAAATCGCTACAGATACTAGATACTTTACAGAATCGACTATACGCATATCTAGAGCATCGATTTAAAAATGGGGGTACAAAATTATCTATTTTATTGAACTAATGATATTTTCATATTTTTCTGCAGAAGATTAAATTAAAAGGTTCGACATGTGCATCGTCAGAGTAACCAAATTTCAAATATTCCCGCTGAATTGAGGAACACATTATCGAGCATCTCTTGGGCTGTTGCAGCTACTACCTGTAATTTTGCCATGTAAACCAAAGACTTAACAAATCCCCACCAAAAGAGCTGCAGTCAGAATAAGGATATTATATGTATAATTTGTATGCTTCGTAAAAGTGGCTGTCATTAATATGAGTATATGTTAAGTAAGTGGCCAACAATAAGAACTAATTTATGAGGAAGATGAAATATAAGAATTAAAAGAGAAATAAATTGATGTGTTCAACACGTGACTTTCTCCATACGTAAGTTGTCAACTAAAATCAAATAAATACTGCGATAGGAACAGTTCAACTTACACGCTTCAGCGCTAGCGATTCAATTGTCACTACCACTTGCGCGAGCTGCCCGCTAACCGTCAATTTCGAAGAAAATTGAATATCGCTTGAAATATTCCTCACGAAAATTTAGTTAAAACAAGAGTTGTAGAAAAAAATAATATCTACAACTTTTATATACATATATGTTAACAAAAATTCAGTTTTAAGCTAAATATTTAAGAAAAACTCAAATTTTACAGGAGTAAACCGCTACTTCCGGCTGACCGATTGTTATCAAAAGCTTTTCAAATCTTAAGAATATACATATGTAAAATTACAAATATAGAATTTCATGCTGGTCTGATGAATAGTTTTTGAGTTAAGAGCGCAGACAAAATTTCTGTCACACACATGCGGACAAAGGCACCATCGAGAAAACGGTCAAAACGTGTTCAGGGACCTCAAAACGTATTGCTGTTGAAATCTCGAATTCGATTTTTTTCATGAAAACAATTCTTTCTCTATACTATGTATATGGAGAAAATAATACACCACCCACATTTACGAAGCATGCAAATTTTTTAATATATATATTTTTTGACCAGGAAAAAATTATTTTCTACCTTTGAGTGCAATTTTAAGTAAAAGTGTGTATACATTAAAAATGATTTTTTTACTTAATTTTAATTTTATCTTTTTCGTATTATAACTGTTATTAATAATGTTTTTTTACATGCATGAGAAATAATTATGGAATATAGAATTTAATAAATTTGGAATAATTGTTGCAATGCAGGATAAATGCGTAACGAAACATTTACCTGTTTTATCTGACTGATGAACTTTTCACTGAATAATATTTTTGATTTTTCAAAACTTCAGACGACTTGACAGTATGGAACTCAAAATTATGTTATCATACCGAAATTTCCGAAGTGAGAACAATTCTAACTTAAACTTAAAACAGCTGCGTATATTCTTCCACGAAAGGGAATGAATGTAATATAATAATTTACGAATGTTGTTTACTTTGGTTTCTATGAAAATAATTTCCCTCGCCTTCCTTCTCTCTCCCTCTCTCTTTCTCACATTAAAAGCATTCAAAGCACGTTTACACCCATAAGGATTTAAATAACAATATGATACCGAGATCTAACAATGGAATTGGTAGGCAAGGCAACGTCCCGTTAAAATGGCAAGATTTCCTCAAACTTTGTGAATTTAACGTTTAAATTAAGCAATTTCGAACGGTAGAGGGAAAAAGAAGAACAGAATAAGAAACTTTATGTTTTCTTCGAAATGGTTCATATCCGAAGATTGTACGTTAATTCTTTCTAATTTTAATCTAAAAAAGAATGAATGTCTGCACGTCGAAAAGCCGATTTTTACGTGTTACCTTATGGAAAATGTAATTATCTTCCTTAGAGTGGAACCCTGAACTTTTGTGAGATTTTTTTCGCCATCACCTTAAAATATGTGAATTTTATAGCGAGCGAGTGTTGATGTGTGACAAATAAATAAACAAACAAATAAATAAATAAATATGAAGGGAAGTTAAGTAAAAGTGTGTAAAAAGGAGGAGAAAACGGGAGTCTTCCAAAACTAACTGATCTATTTACCATAATAAAGAAATGCAACTCTGAGTTCTAACGTTAGAAGATGCCTAGTTTTTCATGAAGTACGAATGAACAACTGAGTAGACGGGATAAAGAGTGAAGCACACGTATACCATAAGTCAGTGCTCTCCAACCTGTGTGCCGCGAGGAAGGCACTAGTGCGCCTCACAGTCTAAGGATATTTAATTTTCACAAAAGCGTTTGGAACAAACAAATTCGCATACATTTCATCATCCTAAGAATTTATTTTGAAACTAAGAGAGGAATTGGTAGACCTTAGTAACAATCATACAACTTAATATTATTGTGCTACCTTTAGATGTATTTTGGCTAAAAGCTAAAGGTGAATATCCTTCAATATCTGAATATCCCATCGATATGATATTCCAAATTCAACAACGTATTTATGCGAATTTAGTTGTTCTTCAACCCATATATTAAAAGGGCATGTTTAAAGAACCTAGACGAAGAATTTCTTGTAGCTATTTCTATTAGTGAGCCAAATATAAAGCGTCTTTTTACCAAAAAGGCAAACCCAAATTTTCTGTCGAAGAGCATAACATTTTTATACGTTGAAATGTATGTGTACTTCATTTACAATAAAATTTTACAATTATTTGAATATTACTTTACCAATCATAACAATCTAATATAGTTGCGACTTTTATTTGTTTTATGCTAGTTTTTTCCTTAAAAATGTGTATTTACGCAGTGAAATTAATTAGGGGTGGTTTGGTGTGCCGCGATGTTTCTAAGCATGTATGAATATGTGCCGTGGAGCAAAAAAGGTTGGAGAGCACTGCCATAAGCGATAGAATCTCCATCCAAGCAACGTTAATGAACTCATGAGCTAGGTTAACACAACAATAAGATAAAATTAAAAATATTATAGAGCTGAAACGATATTATCGCTACCTCAGTGCAATTTTTAAAAAATTATAATTAATGAGTTGTATATATCACCATATTGGAGACCAATTCATTCACAAAACAGAGACATTACAATTGTAATTATATCATGAAATTATTGGATCTTTAAAGAGCTTTCCTCTTTTTGATCGTTCTCTTTCCGAAGGCGAAGTTGGGTTCCCTGAGTACTTCCTGGAGAGTAGAGCTAGAATTCCTCCAATTACACGCGTGGCCTCACACTCACTCACGCTGACCCGGTCTCCGGGACCATCTCCGTCGTCGAGAGCGCAAAAACGTTGCAACTAATGTCTCGAGAGTTCTTTCGCGGAGAATAAATGTCACGGGAGAGGTTGAATGGTGAAGTTCAGCTTAATTACAGTCTTCAACAGATCAATGCGGCAAATTTAGATGGCGCGTTGTTTTCCGAGGATATTGAGCCATCTGTTGAGCAAAATTATCTTGCGAAATCGATGAAAACATCCAAAACACGAGCGCGTAGTTGGAATAACAGTTGGAAATTAAAAAAATAAATTAACCAGCCAGAACGTCGGATTACGGATAATAATACTTTAAGCGAGCGACTGTAGCAATCGGTTTGGCTATATCTAATACGTCAATATTTATTATTGAGAGGCTCATGGGATCGCTATGTAAATATTTATTTTGCGAGATTATGTATAGTTGGAATTTTTAATTTCAAGTAACCGAGGATATTGGCGATCCTTCGGCTCGCTTTCTTTTTACTTTCTCCATACGTAGTAATGGGAAAGTATTGTGATCACGAAAAAAATCGACTTCGAGATTTCAACGGAAATACACGTTTTGAGGTCCCTAGAACACGTTTAGACTATTTTCGGAATGATATCTGTGTGTGTGTGCGCGTGTGTATGTGATTGTGGGCGCTCTAACTCAAAAAGTACTTACCAAATTTCATATATAACACTTTGGTATGGGCACAAAGAACTGATTAGTTATTGGACAATAACGGATAACCGGAAGTCGAGGTTAATTCGAAACCCGATTCGGTTTTTGCGATATTTCTCCGTTAAAACATCATTATTGTATATATATAATTCTATACCAAGGTTATAGAGAATGTAATTTCCTACAACTTTCATTTGAAACAATTTTTTATAGCAGTTATTGTTTAGGAATTATTTATAAATAATCGGTTTTTTCGGTTTCCGTCAAATATCTCCTTAAAAACGTCGTTATTGGTAATCTTCGTGAGGACCAAAGTTATAGAGAATAATATTTCTTCTAGGTTTTGTTTGAAACAAATTTTCGTAGAACCATCCATTTCGGAGATATTAAACTTTTTTCTTAATTTTCAGTATACAGCGCCGCCACCATGTAGCGGTGACTTCTGTAAACATATTCAAAATATACCTAATTTACGGCGATAAGGGCGACTGTATTCTTTTACGATACGAAATAATAATTTTGCCTTATAACGCTATTCATAATAATTAAAATATCTATACCCCAAATATGGAGAAAGTCGTGTTGGCCACATCAGATTTTTAGATTATAATGCCCTTCGCTTCTCTGGAACGAAACTATCCTTCCCCATTGACCGGTGATCTGGTGGCTAAATGTCGCCACAGGCAGATCAGTCATGGGTTTGCAAGCTTTGAAGATATAATAGGTTGACCAAATACAACTGTTTTGTGAAAGGAAAATTCATGTTGGTCGGCAGATGCCACAGCAGTGGGTATTTGGTGGCATTTGCCGCGAAACTAAGAAATGCTTAATGGTTAAAGTACCCGACCGTTCAGCAGATACCGTACAACCAATTATTAAGAAAAAGATTGGACCTAGTTCAAAAATTATATCAGATAAGTGGAAAGCTTACTCTAAATTGTAAAATCTTGGTTTTGATCACTCAACTGTGGGAATAATAGAACAGTACATTTTCAGTGTTATATTGGGGGAGGGGGGTATAATAGAACAGTACCATCTCATTCACTGCGATATGTCAGTTTCTTGAAATCCTTGATGAGCACAGAACTTCAAAATACCAATATTCCGCACATGGACGATTTTCCAAAAAATTATAAGATGCCTTGGATTTTCTTGTAAACGGCTACTCCTACGGTGAAATGTATGAGTGAAGAAATAATGTACGTATTTAGCTAATTCTACAATTTTTAATTGGATAAGTTTTCGGTAGGTTTAATATTTTACGAGATAATGACGCAAAGTTTGTTTTTGTTTTCAGTAAAGTGGCACCTCTGATTGGGTTATGTGAACCATTTATGAAATTTTCTTATTGTGTTTGGCAATACGTCTTAAATACCAAATTTCATGAAAATCTGATAGGTAGAATAATGTGATCTGCAGTTAGTTTTTAAAAAATTGTTTATTTTTTAGTACGATAAAATATATGTTGGTTGTATTTAAAAATATTTTTCGTTTACTATTTTACCAGTAATTCCGAGCAAAGAAAGGAAGCGACGATGTTATTTTATAACTCCTTTAATTTAAGAAAAGGATAAAACTTTTTAAAATGTCTTCCCAGCTGCATTAATCGACTATTTTTCTCTAATATATTATAAGCGCACTATGCGTGACGCTACGCCCGACTCTAGCGCTATCGATTTTTCAAAGTACAAGGATTTATTCCTTCATTCGTCAAAATACGGAAATATGGACATAATTTCTTAGTTTTTAATTTATTCGATGGCTAAAACTGTATCTTATTCTTGCTATGTTTACATGTTACACGGTCAAAATTTTCATTAATAGGCATCTTTTTTCGAAATTTTGTGGATTTTTCGTACTGTTTCCGGATGTTGTCAAGGCGACCCTCATTGTTGCCTCCGATTCAATTAGTGTCAATTAATCCTTCGAAGAGACGAAAGAATGGCGTTATTCGCTTTGAACTTTTGTTTCAGCGTCGGAATTATCGTTGTAACAATCTTTATAGATAACAACGTAAATAGTTACTGATTATTATTTAGCAAACTGCGTATGGGAAACATTTAAAACGATTGACCAAAGCAATTAAACCTTCTTTCGTCTATTGAATACTGGAAATATTTCCTTTTTGTAAGTAAAATCTTCATATTCTACATTCTTAGACGCGTTTCGCTTCCAGCGTGAGCGCCAATTATCGTCCGTCCGCATGTTCGTTCTCGGCTTATACAGAACGGATTTTCATGAAATTTGATATTAAGGACTTACAATCAGAGATAACAAGAAAATCTCAAAAATTAATCACGTACGCCAATCAGAGGTACCACTTTACCGGTGACAAAAAATGAAATTTTCGTCATATCTCGTAAAGTATTGCTCATATCAAAATATTTTTAAAATAAAAGTTGTGGAACTAGTAAATAAGAGTATTTCCTTCCCTATACATTTTTATCGTAGGAGTAGCCGTTATCGAGAAAATCAAACAAGAATGTCTTAACTCGAGTTGAAAAATTCTTGCATGGTTACTACTTCATTGTTGCTAACATAAACAATCTCACAGACGTTTAATTTCCTCACGTGTGCTTGCAATATTTTCAAATAGGAAGAAAATGGATTATATATGACGAAGAAAAAACTTTAAAACGCTGTTTCCCTTACGTACACGTATATAATTTCTTTCTAATATTCCATTGCACGAAACGCTCCCGTTTGTGATACGCTGTACACTTTCCTAACTTGTTAATGTTTATCAACGCAAATAGGCCCACGCATCTAGTTTACACTTACCAGAGCCATTGATAAATCATGGACAACTATACGTTGGCTTTTCGAGTGTTTCTTCCTTACAAGACATCAAAGCCAACGTTTCAGAGAGCCACGGACAAGTAAAAGTAAGAAAGGTCGTAATTACACAAGAAATTTTGTGTAATGTACTTTTGGAAAATTAACGACAAATGCATCCATATTCTTTGTAAAATGACTCTATATAGCGCGCAGGGAGCGGAGTCCCCTAGTTTATTAATAATGTTATTATTATTAATATTCATTAATATTTTTAAAAAGATTTATCCTCGGAGCTGCCATTGAAACAACAATCATTTGACGAAGCATATTCCCAGAAAGGGGAGTTAGGCGCCTCTTGCGGATATGGGGTCCTGCGAAGGGAAGGGGAAGCGGAGGAGCCAATAGAATTCGAGAGAAAAGTATGGGGGAGGGGGATAGAGGGAGGGCGGAATAGGGGTAGGAGTGGGAGGAGCAGTTTAGCGCTGTGTACCCTTTCGACTCTGGAACAGAAGGCATCGGTGTCGACAACCGTTAAGGGGAAGTGCGGAAGAATATTTCTTGCTTCTCGCCCACTTTGGAAGTTGGATAGCATTGCTTGTGCGTTCGTGTTAAGCAAAGGGCGACGTTGTGGTGCGATAATGAAGTGCTTTCTCTAGAAAGGACTCCTGTTGTGTTTAGTTGAGTTCCGCAGATAATTTTGCGAGCGCAGCGCAAGATGTCTCTCTTCGGGAATTTTAAAAGGGTCGTAAAATTCCATTGCGAATCACCGTATCGTTTGTATCACTTTAACTGACTCGGATGAATGATGGCGCGCGTTTGTATGAAGACGTCGAATGCGGTCACAACTTTGTTTCTGGTAGCTTCGTCGTTTGTTTAAATTTTAAGGTCTGAATTGATACTCGTGACGCGTCTTGTTTATTCACCGGGGCAACGCGGGCTGATTATCTTTTACGATTTATTGTCAATCGAAACCTTTCTCATAATTCGATTTAGTATTCTAATGTTAACTAAAAATGGAAACGTTTTGATTAAGTGAGAGAAAATACTCTCACCTGATTGACATCCGGTGCTTCTTTCTTGCTAAGAAATTAAAGCTTGTCTCGTTACTTTCTTTGTTCGATTTTTCGGAAAGTTAAAACAGTCGACGGACTTAATGCTCTCTTCGGCGTCACGGTTTTCCCGGTTCCATTGATTCCGGTTACATTCGCGGAACCAATTTCAGTTTGGTCATTTCGTACTCATTCCCTCGAAAAAAATAACAGCGAGAGAATTCTTCATTTCTCGCTTTCCTATGGACGCCTCGTTTCGCCTCCGACGAATAATCTCCCAGAATTGATTTTAAAACAACAAACTGTTCGCTATCGGCCACGCTGCTTCCGATGGTCCCATGCGGCAGAAAAGTCGTCCGCTGAGAAATTTTAAATCGTTTTTGACAGAGCAGAATTAGTTTCGTGAGCGGCTTTGTTTTTCGATAATCCGGTCCGTGTGTGTTTTTTTTTTTTTTTTTGAGAGTAAAGTGGATTAGCCTTATATTGGACGATTGGCATGCTTCCCATTGTGCGTCGCCGAGTCTTCGGATGACGTCCAGCGCTCTCTCTCTCTTTCCCTTTCGCCCTTCTCGTGACTTGTTGCGTGTCACGTACGTTCGCATAGCAGTGGAAATATTTCGACGTTCGTGGGATAGGTGTTGCCCCATTAAAAAAAATTATTATAGATTATTATTATTATTAGCGAATGTATAACGCTTAGTGCAGTGCAATTTCACAGCGCTGGGATCTCACGACAGGATTTTATGGATGAGCGTTTTTTTCTCTCGATTTCTTTTGAATTTGTTCGTTAAATTTTAACACTTATAAATATTAAATAATCGATTTAATGACCGTTTGAGGAGAAGACATTCATTCACAAATTATCTCTTAATTAAAATCACAAGCAGTCGAAAGATTGTGACATTTAAAAAAAATCGCAAATTTCCTTTTATTTCTCTTCGCCGCACCCGTCGAGTTAGTTTCTATTTTTTTCATTACTTCGCGACTGTCCTCAACAAGAAGCGACCCTAAATAGGGTGACTTAACCTTTCGCCAGTGAATTCCATCCCAGTGACGACAAACCAATCTCTCCACTTTCTCCACACTTCAAAAGGATCACGTTCTAGGAAATATTTCCGACATTAGTCAAGGACGATTCGCCGGAAATTAAAAAAGTGCCGCGGCACGTAGAGAGTATCAACCCAGAGTGTAAGGGAAAGGGTGTAAGGGGAGGGGAGTGCGAGGGTGTGAGGCAGTGGTTCTCAATCAAGGTGACATGACACCCCAGGGTGACGCGACGGTTAATGAAGGGTGACGCGGCCGTTGTTGAAGGGTGGTGCGAATATCAGTCAAACTGACAGTGTACCATATTCTGGCTTATACACATAAATAAAAGCAGGAGATTAAACATTCGTGCTTATTTCAATGCCAGCATTTTATTTTTATGTGGTTAGGGAAAGCCCAATTTATCTTTAAAGGTTACTTGAAGGTAATGGAACTGTAAAAGAGGGGGTGACGCATAGCTGAATGAGATGAACACAGGGTGAGGCAGACAAAAGAAGGTTGGGAATCACTGGTGTCAAGGGGAGAGAAAGGGTGTAAGGGGTGGGAGTATATACGAGCTTTTAAAGCGAATCAGTCTTCTGGGCTAATATCGCCGTAACGTACACGACTCTACACAGAAGGGAGAAGGGAAAACCCGGTACAGCCATTAGCCCATTCTTCACGAAGAGCACCAAAAGGGGCAAAACTGCTTTAACGTTCATTACGAAGGATTGAGCGCTGACTTTCGCGGTCTCCTCGGATCACGCAAATAGGGGGCGATCCCAGTGTAAAGTGAGGGGTGCAAGGAGAAGTAGAGTGTATCTGACGTCACAGGTGACGCGAGCGGCACTCGATTCCGATTGAAAGAAAGACAGCGACAGAAGAGGAAGAAGTCATTCGAAAAGGATCCGTTTCTTGGATTCGATTAACCCGATTGCAGTGGATTTGGTTGATGGTCCGTTGACTCGGTGATGGACAACAAATTTTCTTCGCATCCTGATGTCTTCTACTAGTTATATCAGACGTTGAATAAATGTTCGATTTGAAGAGAGGAATTATTATTATATATTAAGCTGCAATAAAAATATATATAGTGACGAAACCATGAAATTAAAGGTGCAAGACCACTAATATTAATATCCATTCTTTATATTACGCTTTACTGGAAAAGTCTATCCTTGACATTAAAGTTTAGTAATTTAGGGTTTAATATTAATAATGGTACTTATAATACTAAATATTCGTGATGAATCTGACGAAAAAAGAAATGTTAAAATTGCATGTATTGGCATCCAACTTTTCGTGAACATTTTTATTTAGAACAGCATGAGATTGAATCTCAAGAAAAAAAAGTCGACATTCTCGTTCTTTCATCTGCGGTGAAACATACAGTTAATCGAACGAACGTAATTGATTTTTATAATAACTATACTGACATCGAAGTTGCGATCCACTCATTTTGGTGAAGACGAACGAAAACGCTTTAATCGCGTGATTCTTTGGAACGTGCGTGATTCCACGAGAGGCGGAAGATGATGCACTCTTGGTTGGATCCTCTTACGGCCGGGGTCAGGTCCGACGACGTCGACCGCAATGCCACCCCGGAGGACGAAGAAGCGGCGTGGGCGATGCTGTACAACTGCACGGCCAGGGTGCTTCGGATGCGAGGGGCGGCCAACTCGACTTGGGGCGGGTGGCGAGGAGAGGAAGTGGAGGGCGTGGAGGAAGGCCTTCTGCAGGAAGCCATCTCCGAGTGCCTCTTTCCCTCCTCCGCATCGCGCCTCTTTCCTTTCTTCGCCTCCGAGGCATCCTCCGTAAACCCATCTCCCCGCCCGTGGGGCGACCGGCGCCCTTTCTCCCTGCCCTCCTGGCAGAAAGCGGCATGGATATTCGTCTTCTCGGCCATGCTATTGGTCGCCGCCCCGGGCAACGCCATCGTCATATGGATCGTTCTGGGTGAGTCGCAGTTTCCTACGAACATCCAGTGATCGATTAAGAAATGTTTCCCTTAATACAATTCAGTTTTCAGAGCGGATATTATTACGATCACCATACCGTCGCATAATTCACCCCAATTGCTCTACTTTGAGCTCCGCGGCGTTCCGAGACGTCGCAGGTAATCGCTATAATGGTTTCAAGGAGAACGCTGCCGAAATAATAATTATCTGTTAAAGAGTTTTTGTTCTACTAAATTTTTGACGCTGTATGAGCCGAATATGTCCGGTTATTTTAATATCTATTAATATACAAAAATTTCCAGCATAGAAGTTTGGCTGCGGTAAAATTCAATCCATTTCGAGTGTCTCCATTGTGAAAATGCCGACAATCACCAAAATACCAATCCAAAAATCTAATAAAAAATAACAATCTTTATTCCGATGCAGCTTTTGCTTTAAAATAGCATAATTTTCGTCATCTCCTATTTTCCCTTTCTAAATATTTTGAAAAGAATTTTTTCTGCACAAAGCCGCCATGTTTAACCCGACCTCGAACAGCGTTTAATATGTTAGCAATTTTTCTTGTCCGAATGTACATAAAAACGGCTTTGCCATTTTCGCGAACGAGAATAATAAATTTTCCTCGCAAATCAGCTTCTTCCTGTTTCTGTTAATAACATAGGCAAAAAAGGAGGAATTGGTGTGGTAAATTAGATATCCTGATAGGGAGGAAGGCAACTCAAAGGGTTTTCAGATCAGTGTCGTACCCAGAACTTTACTTTGGGGGGGGGGGGACCTCAAACTTTACTATGTTATTCTTTGTTTTTAATATCTATCATTTTAATTAATAAACATATAAATTCTAATTTTTTACCTGTTCGGTCCTCAATATTCTCAACGGAATATTATAAAAACTGTTTTATTCAATTTTTCTGCAATATATTCGCTCTGTCTTCAGGGGGGGGGGGGGGGGGGATGCCCGGTTACGTCTGGGTGCGCTACTGTTTCAGATTATAAGTTTTATGTATTCCCGAGATGAGGCTCGGTTTCATGTGCGATACTCAGGCACGCACGCTCTCCTTTTTGTATAGTGAAATAGCTGCCTAAGGGAGGAAGGCCGCCGAAATACAAGCAAGGATTTGCTCAGTAAATATTGGGATTCGTGTCATGCCCTTGCCTCTGGGAATCGTCTCGCAGGAAGGGTCCTCTGCTTCCTGCAAGGGACGCAGCACAGTGCCCACCCAAAAAAAAAAAAATGACCCTCGATTTCGAGGGTTGCATTTCGAAGAGATTTATCGATCGCGCAGAGGTTAACAGTTACGGTTGTTCCAATTATCCTTATAAGAATAGCGTAATAGTAAGGCTTGAGGTTACCTGTTGATTAATACTTATAGCAAAGTATGTTGCTCCACATAAGCTACATAACTGAATTCTCTTTACCTGCGTATATCGAAGAATGTTAGACGGGTATTTTTATATATTCCCGTCAAAGATCAGATTTAATAAGAGGAAGGTGCACATTGAGTTAACAAGTAGAGAGTGTTAGATCTATAAACATGGATGAAATTAGCGTGTTTTAAAAATTTTTCATGTGGTTATACCGCCACTTGTTTGATCAATAGAGTCCCGTTTGTTTTAAAACGGAGGGTACCACGTGAAGGCGAGGTTAGCGTTTAAATGAGAGGGACAATAGGTATATTGGCGTTATATTGTGCGTCATTATTTTACGATAACAAATATTTTACATAAAAATATCCTTTTTGGACAATTATTTTAATAATAATTTTCAAAATTATTATTAATGAAAGTTGAAACTAAAGGTGGATATATTGAAGTAATCAACTGAAATAGATATTTTGTTAATGTCATTAATTATTTAAGAATTATTTTTACAAAAATAGCTAAAATTTCAAAAAAAATATTTTTTTTAAAGCAGTGCTGGAAAACGTTACATGTAACGTAACGAAATAACGAAAAAACGAAATAATTTTGAGTTAGCGTAACGAAAAACGCTAACGAAATTTTTCAAAAAGCTGTAACGGAAAACAACGAAAACCAAAAATTTAATTTCGTTATTTCGTTAACAGATTTGTTACTACTTGCTCTATCTGGCTATAAAGCTTGTAGGGACATTCATACACGGCATCTGGGCGAGCTAAAGTGGGCTAAAACCCTTTGTCACCCGCTGAGCCATTTCTACCGCCTTGTCGCGAAACGAGCCCTACCCCGCCCATCACCCATTGTCCTTTTGGTTTTTTCCACATTTATGAAAGAAAGGATTCCTTCACGAAGCATAAGAGAAGAAACGAGGAAGATAAAGCATTGATCTTAAATGTATGTGCCGCTTTCACATTCGCTGTTCCCCCTCCCAGTATATCGTCCTTTCAAACTATTGTCTTCAATATTCGTTAGGATTGGGGTTTTCCACTTACTCGTTATACTCAAGTTCCTCTTTTAGAGGCCGGTGCTCTCCAAGTTACTGTCTCATCCTCTCCACCCCTGGATCCTGAACTGTGTCATTTGTTCGTCAGTCTTACTATTTTAGCTGTTGGAGAAAGATCTCACAATCAGTGCTTTTACGATTCAAACACTACCGGCCGAATTCATAGATTTCCAATTAAACCCAGGACAAGGTGGTTTATGCTAGTACCGGTCTAATTATAAAAAATAGTTATTAATTTTACAGCAATTAAGTAGTTTACAGAAAAAACCTTGACGAACGTAGTTGTATCCCATTGAAATCATTCCATAAAAATTTCATAATAAACTTTTTATCGATTTAAATTTAGAATAGGTATTTACTCACGGAAGCGATTGAATACCCACATTTAGGGCCGGTTTCGGTTAAAAAATCTGTGTAAGCGAGATAAAAAATTTCCGTACTCTGGATATCAAAGGCATGAAATAATATTAATTATATATTAAAATAGGAAAATAAACTTATTTTACTCAGTTTTGTTTTTTCAAAAATATATTCAGCTGAATATTTTCAGAAAAAAAATAAAACATTCACTGACCTTATGACAGAATGATTACATTACCGAATATTTTATGATCACGCTTTTGCGCAAAGAGACAAACCTTTGAGTAATCAAAATCTCTAGTATTGAAGGTTCGCTGTATTTGGGGCGGGAAGGTTATTTGAAATTACAATGCTTAAACCCTAAAAGCACATGAAACCCTCCCCTTGAATTCCCCCTTTGAAACCCCCGTTTTAAAATCCCCTTTAAAACCCCCCTCTTTGAAACCCCCTCTTTGAAACCCCCCCTTTGAAACCCCCCCTTTCAGACCCCCCCTTTGAAACCCATCCTTTGAAACCCATCCTTTGAAACCCCTCTTTTGAAACCCCCTCTTTGAAACCCCCCTTTCGAAACCCTCCCTTCGAAATCCCTCCTTTTAAACCCTCCCTTTGAAACTTCCCTTTGAAACTCCCCCTTTTGAAATCCTCCCTTTTGAAACCCCCTCTTTTGAAACCCCCCTTTTGAAACCCCCCTTTTGAAACCCCCTTGGAAACTCCCCCCCTTAAAACCCCCCCTTTTAAACCCCCCTTTTAAACTCCTCTTTCGAAACCCCCCTTCGAAATCCCCCCTTTCGAAACCCCCCCCCCCTTTTATACCTCCCTTTTGAAACCCCCCTTTTAAACTCCCCTTTTGAGACCCCCCTTTTTAAACCCCCCTTTGATACCTCCCTTTTGAAACCCCCCTTTTAAGCCCCCCTTTTGAGATCTCCCTTTTGAAACCCCCTCTTTGAAACCCTCCCTTTTGAAACCCCCTTTTTAAACCCCCCCTTCTGAAACCCCACTTTTAAACCTCCTTTTGAAACCCTCCCTTTTAAACCCCCCTTTTGAAACCCTCCCTTTTAAATCCCCTATTTGAAACCCCCCTTTTTAACCCCCCTTTTTATACCTCCCTTTTTAAACCTCCCTTTTTAAACCCCCCCTTTTAAACCCCCCTCTTAAACCCCCCTCCTTTAAACCCCCCCTTTTAACTCCCCTCCCTTTTAAACCCTCTCTTTTATTCCTCTGAAGAGGTTAAGTAAAGTTCACAGTGCATCAGCATGTTTTTTAGACAATGTAAAACTTTAAAACGTTCGTCTTGCCGTCCTTCTTAAGTGACACCTGTAAATGGTAGGTTTACGTCTCTTACACATTTGGAAAAAATGAAAATTTCAAAATCCGAAATATTGATTTTGCCGCCCCTCTGAAGTGGCGCCTGTAAGCGACCGCCTACGTCGCTTACGCCTGAAACCGGCCCTGCTCACATTGGGTAAAGGTTCCATATTTTTCTGTTTTACCTGAAAAATTACCTATATTCATGTTTATTAACAGTGGATTAAAACTTTATCAAACTATGCACATTTCTCTTTCTCTTCTTTCATATATGTACTTAATAAAACAATCCTTTTGTTAATATCTAAAATTTTATTAAATGCAATATTGTAAACCCATGTATGATTTACATGCATTTCTTATAGGGTATAAGAGAAGGAAGAAAGCTATCAAAAATAAACCCCAGAAATTTCGACAATTTTCTTTGTTTTCGTCGAATTTTAGGTCTGTTGCAAGAAATAGAATTGGTACAGCCGGTGTACTTTCCGAGTTACTTATAAAAAATTCTACGATGCAACATGAGCATTGAAGTATTTTATTATAATTATTACATTATTTTTGTACTTAATGTGGGTTAAGGAAATTAACCTTGATTATTAAATGTTGAATATAAAAATCCTAATTTGTATGCATGATCAAAAAAATAACGAAATCTGTTGCGATTCCTTAGAAAACTTAAAAATGTTCCTTATCTGCAACATATATTTAGAAAATTTTTTAACTATAATTCTAAATGAAAAACATAAACTTACGAAATATAAATATCAAATAAAAAGTACTCATAAGCAATTATTTCGTTATAACGTTAAACGTAACGAAAAACGAAATGTAGATTTTATCGTAACGAAAAACGTAAGGAAAAACGAAATTGATTTTTTGGCCATAACGAAAAACGCAACGAATCGATTTTTTTTCGTTTGCCAGCACTGATTTTAAGTTATTTCACGAAATAGTAGGGTTTTATTTAAAGCAAGATTTATACAGCTAAATATGCAAGTATACCATGAATATAATAAAAATTTTCCGTGAACTTCATCATTTAATAAAAAAACAATTATTGGAGTTAACCCCTTCGAATATTATTATTTGAACACAAATTGTGTGTCATGTGGCTCTCGAACTTCTGAAGATTATCGTATGAGGCTCTCCGAGGGTAGGTAAGCCTGGCTACCGCTGATCTATAATATATAGCAGGTTCTTACATAGGATATAGGAGGATACAAATTATAAGGCACTTCCAGATGAGATAGAAACTTGAAATTTGACACGATTAAAGGGTTTTGGTCACAACCGATGGAAAAAATCCGAAATTGTTGAAATTACAATTTTCAGGGACTATTTTTTCCCCGTTTTTGCTCCATAAGAAAGCATGTAAATCGATGTAGATGTGTTTTTATTTGCTTCTCAAAATTAATTTCCATCAAGATTCGAACTCGGAATTTGAACTATCAGAAAGCATAGAAATTGCAGTTCCTTATTTTATACAAAGGAATTCAAATCCCTGAAGATTTAGAGCAAATATTTAGTTTTCATCAGAAAAAGTGGGAATTTTTCTGGGTCTCAACAATCGATTACCGTGGCAACGAGCTCAAATCTTTTATATGAGTAAGCTATTAAAATGCCATTAATATTAAACTACCTACGAGCAATAGAAAAATTCCAAAATAGTAAAAATTTCAATTTTTAGAGCCTGTTTTTGCCCCATTATTGTCCCATAAGAGGATAAAAAATATAAGAAACTTCTAGATGAGCTAGACGCTTGAAATTTGGTACGGTTGTAGATTTTTGGCCACGACCAGTGGAAAAAATACGAAACTGTTAAAATTTTAATTTTTGCGGTCGCTTTTACCCCATTATTTCCCCATAAATGGATAAAAATTACAAGACACTTCCAGATGAGATGGAGGCTGAAATTTGGTCACAACCGATGGGACGCATCCGAAATTGTTAAAATTCTAATTTTGAGAGGTCCTCGGAGCACCTGATCAATCGCTCTTTCACGCTGTGTCTTTACGTTTTTCATTCAAGTTAAAGTTGGAAATCATTACTCGCACAATAAGTTTTCCAAAATGGCTACAAAAATGTGATTTAATTTATGATACTGCTTGATATTCATTTGCGATAATCAAGCACAAATATCGATAAATTTGATTTTAAAAGTGCGATCAATCCTTCAACGGAGAGTAAGTTTCTCCTGGGCCAATATTGAAATATTCTTAGCGATTTAACTCTGAAAGTCAAATCCTAGGATTAGAAACCCAGTGAAAATCTTCAGTTTGAACTGAAGATAAACGGAAACAATTCAAGAGTTTTAAAATTATGAGAAATTGCATTGGCCCAAACAGTATATTCCATAAACGGACGATTCTAATAAAGTGGTGTGCAATCCATTTGAAGTGGATTTTTCGATTTCGCATGTAACAGGAAGAGAACCAGAAAGCCTCGTGGACATTTATATTGACGGTGACTTGAAAATTAAATTCCCGAAGGCATATTTGATTGCTTTCTGGGAAAAATTATCAAACGAGTATGGGGAAATGTCTAAAAAAAAAAGCAATCAAAATATTTATTCCTCTTCTCACAACGTGCATATGCGAATCTGAATTTTCGTCTCTTGAATTTAATTGTCAGAAATTGCATTTCGAACCTGACTTGCGCTTGAGGCTTTCTTCAGTCGAGCCAATGATTGACTCTGGATGCCATGGAAAGAAAGCACATTCATCTCAACAACTGTTAGTTATTATATGTAAAGTCATTCGTTTTTAAATAAATCTATTTTGTGTAAAACTTGTAGTACTATTTTATAAGGGACTAGCGGAAGTGCCCGTTGAATTTCAACGGACGTCGAATAAAGTAAAATTACCTGTGTAGATGAATGAAGGAAGAAAATTTTGCACTCTCAAAAATCAAAAATTACGTTAAACTTATGGGAAAATAATTACTGAATTAAGCTCTACCTCCCCCCAATTTTTTAAATCGCCATATAGCCTATGTTACCCGCAGGGTAAAATTATATACCTATGCAAAGTTTCGCGACGATATCTTCAAAACGAAAACTGTAAGTAAAACCAGCAAGGACACAATAATCAACAGAAAGTGGATGAACAAATTAATTTAAGGAAAGACAGAAAAGTAAATAGAGAACGTTTACGAATCACAGAGTAAATATTATCCTCCGACTGTTAGTTGGGTTCTCTCATCCACTCTCATCCATGAGTGTCCATGAGTTCTGTTACAAGAAAATTGTTTATATCAACAATACTTTGGAAACAGTGAAACGATTTATCCAATCACAATTTGTGGAATATCTACATAGGTCTAATTATTTAAGTTATACTTACGTAGTTTTAAAAACAGCTTGCTTTGGAGGACTCTACGCCACACGAAAATATCATTGAAAACAGTTTATCTCTTCTAATTGTTAGTATAAATATTTTGAAGAGTGTGTTTATGTGTTTGTGCATTTATAGCGCAACAACTACAAAACAAGAAACAAGAAGAAGGTGCCATTTTAACCGCAATAAAAAGTTAAGCAAAATGGGAGGGTTTTAAAGTGATTTGAACTGCATTTTTTATATAAAAAATGTTTTTCTCTTTTAATTTTTCCCATTTAAATAATATGGGAATGAGCGTATTGTTGATTAACAATTTACGTGACAACCATTATAAACAATACGTAATATTAACTAAAAGAAGTAATATATACCTAATATAAACTAAAAGACATAATATCTACCTAATATAAACTAAAGTAGCGAAGAAAGAAACACAAAGTGTGGCATAGAGTTCTCCAAAGTAAACTGTTTTTAAAATTACGTAAGTAACTTAAATAATTACACGTAGATTTTCCACAAATTGTGATTTTCAAACCTCTGAAGATATCGTCACAAAATAGGTAAATAATTTTATCCTGCGGATAACATTGGCTATATGGCGATAAAAAATTTGGGGGGGAGGAGGTGCTTAACCAGTCAGCGTCGTCATGCGTACTAGGAACGTCGGCCGAAAACTTCACATGCGGTCGTCAAGCGTACTGGGTACGTCGCGGAGGTCGCTAGCTTTCTTTATTTTTTTGACAGTAAATTTTCTTAAATATGGATAACCTTCATATATTTTAAAAGAGAAATCTTTGGCCTACCTATTTATCGTCATTCTGCGATCTTTTTATCTTTTTTATTACACTTAATGTGCATTAAATTTTGTGATTGATTTTTCGCGAATTGGGGAATCGCGTCTTCTCCGCCGGAGAAATATTCTCGTATCGCTCTCAAGAAGTTAGTCTGAAGTGAATGCTAGTAAAAAAAATCAGTATAAATGCTTCATTGAAGTTATATTTTCTTATAAATTTCATGGTAAATGGGATAAAGCAAATGCCTTTTTAAAAAACTTTTAACTTTTCTAATTTTCTTATTACGCGTATATTATGATACTTACAACATAATAGCTCCGTTTCTACTGAACGAAATTGGACATATTTCACCATGTAAATTCTATAATGACTACGAATGACTACTGTATAACTCAAAACTTCATAAGCTTTATGAAGTGTCTTTTAAAATGTATGAAACGTAAAATTTATTTCAAATGTTTAGTCAAAACATGAAAAAGTTGACCTGCGAGAAACTTTTTTCCTATTGGGTTTAGATAGGTATATTCAGCGAATGAAATCTTAATAAAAGCTGAAATATTATTTTTTAAAAGACTGCCGTTTATAGTTTTCGTAATACTGAAAGATATATGAAAGCACGGGTGCGCGCTAACTGGTCGGCATTTACGTATTTCGTATTTCTCTTCTCTCCTGTAAAGATTGTGCTTAATGTAAGATAATGTAAAAGAAATTGTTTATAAATGTTATGATCTACTAAAATCTTCAAAACATTTTATACAAATCTAATAAAAATGAAAAGTTACCAATTTTTAAATTTTCAGAAATCGAAATCGTGAATTTTCGAAAAATTTTAAAAACCTCAACTGACCTCAAACACGGGATTTAAGTAAACGTCCTGCGCGCTTGAAATGTAGATTCAATAATTATTTTCCCATAAGTTTACACGTAATTTTCAGTTTTTCAGAGTGCAAGATTTTCTTCTGTCATTCATCTAAATAGGTAATTGCGAACAGGTTTTCTTCATTTTTGCTTTATTCGACGGTTAAAACTGTGTACTATCTTATTCTTACGATATTACATGTTACACGGTTGAAGTTTTAGATTCACTAAATCCGTTGAAATTCTGCTAGTTCGTAATATTTCAATTAAAATCAACGGAGGAAGTGTATTATACCCCCTCCCACTTCAAAATGGCGGCACTAGATAACATATATTTCTTGAGAAACATAGTAACCTTGAGGAGGGAGGGATATAATACACTTTGGCCAAATCAACAAATATTTGGTTGCCATGTAAACAAAGCAAAATCGCACAGAGAAATCGAAAAACGATTTTACCTTAAAAATTTTCGCATATAAATGCGTAGGACTCTCAACTTCGGCGACAGTAGGAGTTGTCGTGGTAGTTTATAATTGGAATTGTCATAAAACTGATAAAATCACGTATTTTTCTGATTCTAAACGCATTTTTAAGCTAATTCGATCAGGATTCGGATTCTATCTTCAATGAAATAAACTTTGTTCTTTCCAGCATAGGACCATCTACTAAGTCTCGAGTTGGTACCATGTTTCTAACTAATTTTAAAATTCAAATGAAAAATAATCTGCAGTCATCCCAATGTTATTCAAATGGAGAAAATGATAAAGAAAATATTTTAAAAATTAGAAAGGTTAATCAAATCGGTATAAAAACCTGACTACACCACTTAACTCTTTATTCCGATTGAAATGACACCTTTTTCTAGTTACTACGTGCTGTAGTTGCTGAGGTATAATAAAACACACATGCATACATACAAACACTTTATAGATATCTATAGAGTATAGACACTTCTGCTAGTCTATAGATAATTTCGATTTATTGATTGAGTTTTAAGGAGTACATACGCGGTCAAAATAATTTGAGAAACCCTGCTCTAGAGTAAAAAGGCCTCATACTCGCGCCTCGCCGACCGCACGCATCCCTCTTGGCGCGTCTCTCGAAGTAAGTTATTTTATACTAATCGCTCCAAACTCAAGCGTATTTCTTATAAATTATTTCATGCAAATATTTGTAAGTAGTATAAGTTCCCGCGATTTATTGCTCGATTACGATAACCGGACGCATTTGGGACGCAGAACAATAATTTTCTCTCAGCTGCCAGCGTGTTTCTTTCACTCCCAAACACACGACACCGAATCTATTATTTTTTTTTTACAAATGAATGGGTTTTAAGATCGCATCGTAGGTTTGGGGGGAGGAGGGGAGAGGGGGCTAAAAGCCACAAAAACGCTTGAGCATTCTGTGGATTCAATATAAAATGTGTTAATTGCTTGGGAAAAATTCAATAGACGCGAAAGGGACAGCTTCGTCGGTGAGTTCTAAGAGTCATGGAGGAATAGATCGTTTTGATTGTGTTGAGATAGATAGACAAACGTGTTTATTTGGGAGATATTGAAACCAGAGAGTCTCTTTTAAGGGAGGAAAAGGCATCTACGCGAACGAGGAGAGTAAAGAGGAAGATAGGAGGAGGGAAAGAGCGAATGGGGATGAGAGGCGTGTCTATATGAGGAAGGGGGCGTGTTGAGTGGGTGGGCGTAGACGCACTTATTCATCGCCTCGTGTTACAGGAAGAGGAACCATTTCGGAGAAAGTTAACGCCGCGAGGAAAGGAAAAGATAAAGGTCAAAGAGCAGACGTCAGGAGCGAAGGAAGAAAGAGGAGGAGATTAAGAGGGATGAGACGACAAAGAGGCTGAAAAAAGGACGCGAAGAGAGGAAGCGATCTTATTTAACGAGGAAAACTAGGGCCATATCATCCGGTTGGTGTTCGCTATTGGCCACTGCCCGTGTAGATAAAGCGTGCACATGATGTAATTCCAAGAAAATTTCTCTCTCTCTCTATCTCCGAAGAAGAAGTACTATATTGCAATCTGTGGTTCCCTTTTAGCAATGGCGAGCGGGTATGCTACTCAGTTTCCTCAAATCAGCCATCCTTCCTTTGAAAGAAAGCGAACATGCCTGTCTGCATCAGTAAAAATTGTTCTTAAATCCCGTAAAAAAATCTTTCATGCGTAGTAAAATCTTAAATGTAGCCATCGACCGATTGTATATTAGCATCTGGTCTCTCTGTTTGATTCGATCGTCTCTAAGCGACATTGTATGCAGAGTCTGCATTGCAGACCTATCGCAGCATTCGACCGACTCGCATTCGACTATCACGGTCGCAGCCATTGCAATCCAAATTTTGTCAATCTAATCGCCTTCCTTTCATCCACCGCGCAAACCATTTTATCCTTTGATTTGTAATATAGTGCTATTTATTGATCGATAGAAGGAAACAAAGTAAGCTGACATTTGTAGAAACCTCTGATTTAATAAAAGAGAGAGAGAGAGAGAGAGAGAGAGAGAGAGAGAGAGAGAGAGAGAGAGAGAGAGAGAGAGAAATAGGTAATTAGATTCCACGTCGTCGGCGATATTGATGCGGTTGCAATCGGAGGAAGTATATGGAAAGGAGAGAGACAGAGAGAGATTTGGGTTAAATCAAATGAAAATAAACGCGCTTCTGGAATACATTTTTCGTCCATTAATATCTAGGACCATAAAAAAACTGCAAAAATTTGCCAATATTCTACGTTATTACGGAAATTTTTCACTGAAATGCGAATAAAAACAGTCAATATGTCCGATCTAACATGCGCGTATGGCAATTAAATCCAGGGCCGGTCCGAGGTACGGGCGAGCCGGGCGGCTGCCCGGGGCGCCTAATTTTTGGGGGCGCTATCCTGATCCTCTATATATGCATTGCTTGAAAATTAATAAATATTGGACACCAATTTATATCGTGAAACAGGCTATAATCATGACGAAATTCCTTTTATTTACAGAGCGATTAATAAATTTACCTATATTCTGTAAATATCTCAAAAACTATTACGGAGTGGGGCGCTGGTGTGCTATCTCGCCCGGGGCGCCAAAATTCCTCCGGCCGCTCCTGATTAAATCATTATAATATTGGTTGAATACTTTTTAATATAGAGTAAGATTAGCCATTGAATTATTAAGTAATTAATAATCCGTATATATAATAAAGGTTTACCAAATTTTCCGAATCAATATTTTGTAAACCGAAGTTCGGATTCGATCAATGCGTTTGACGAATACAAACGTCATTTTCATTGAAGATAATATTACCCGCAACTTCAAACAATGCGTCCTTTTTATGGCAGATTTTTGCCTTACAATTAGACGCATATTTGCCGAACTCTAAAATACATATTATACGCTTGTGTGTATTATTAATCTTAAAAGCGATTATTTTTCAGACATTTCCCGAAAGACCGTAATTGCAGTATGTGTTGCCATTGGCAGCGAATCTGAGTGATAAATACCTCAACAATTTTGCTGTTTTTAGGCGCGTTTCGCTTCCAGCGTGAGCACAAATTAGCGTCGGTCCTTCCGTCCGTCCGCATGTTCGTTTCCGGTTTCTACGGAACGGATTTTCATGAAATTTTATATTAAGGACTTACAGTCAAAGACAATAAGAAAATCACGTAAATGAATCACGTAAGTCTATCAGGGGTACGACTTTACTGCGACAAAAATTAACTTTCCGCCATATCCTGTAAAGTATTGATCATATAAAAATAATTTTAAAATAAAACTTGTAGACCCAGTCAAGTAGAGTATTTATTTTCCAAAACATTTTTATCATACGAGTAGCCGTTATCAAGAAAATCAAACAAGAATGTCTTAACTCGAGTTGAAAATTTCTTGCATGGTTACTTCTTCATTGTTGCTAACATAAACAATCTTACAAACAAACGTTAAATTTCCTTAGGTGTGCATGCAATATTTATAAATAAGAATAAAATGAATTATTTATGTCGAAGAAAAGTACTTTAAAACGCTATTTCCCTTACGTACACGTATATAATTTCTTTCAAATATTCCATTGCACGAAACGCGCCCGTTTGTGATACGCTGTGTACACTTTCCTAACTTGTTTTACGATTAGTTAACGGATTGAAAAAATTCAAAAAGGGAAAATTTAAAGTAGTGTATCTCCGATTCAAGATAAAAAAAATTAAACATCCACTGCTTTCATTTGGGTTAACAACTATGGGATAGCACTTGTAAAATGCGAGATAAGCCCTCTATAAAACACAACTATAACTACGGTGAGACAGTAAAAGCCTTGTTCGACTTATTTCAGATGAAAAAATATAAAAGCGATAAAACCTACTTTGGGATCGCAATTCGAAATACCCCCGGCGGTCATTGAGGTCACGTATTTCCGCAAATCGAAGAAAAATAGAGATCGCGACCGCTTCGATTACCTCCCATTTTCGTCCTCAAAAAAGAGAAACAGTAGCTATATAAAGGGGTGCTTACGCGAAGTTTCCACGGACGAGTTTTTTCTCGAACTCGAACAAAAGCGATATATAAAAAAAGAAGAGAGAAGGATAACTTATTTAAAGTCTCAGAAATGTGATTCTGTTTTTGATTAACGGCTGTTTATCGATTCGAAACGAATGAAAAAATTGCGTTAATGTGCGTGGGAGAGATGGATAGCGGTCCATTTTTGTTAGCATCGAACGAAACGTTTTAAATGAATCGCAATAATGGTGAGCTAATAAATACTTATTCGGCTCGAAACTTTGACCATTTAAAGAAGAATTGTGTTTTATATTATTATTGTTTTAAAGGTGTCCAGCTTGATCGTGTTAGCACCATTACTGATCTTGGTGTTACAATTAACACTCAATTAAACTTTGGACCTCATATTAGGTCTCTTTGCTCCCGGACTTTTCGCCTTCTTGGCTTTTTAAAGCGTAATTCCCTTCTCAATTTTTCTTTTGAAACACTCGTTCGGTCCTATTGTACTATTGTACGACCAATTCTTGAATACAGTAGTGTGATTTGGAATCCGCATCACGCTGCTTTTATACACATGATTGAGAAAGTTCAGATGCGCTTCATTAAATGGTTGTGTTTAAAAAATAATGGTCCTGTATTTAATAAAGGTGACTATATGAATTTATGTAAGCCTCCTCTTGAGTTAAGGCGAAAAGTAGCTGATGTGATTTTCCTTCATCATATTGTGGCTGGAGCTCTTGACCTCCTAAGTGGTGTTAATATTCATGTTCATTCCCGACGTACAAGACATACCACACTCTCCTGCGATTTGTGTGGGAGAGTTGATGTTGGTAAATTTGAAACTTTATCTCGAATTATGAGGTCAGCAAACGATGTCCTGAATAGGGCTAATGACATAGACTTACTTTTTGACTCCTTGCCTTCTCTTCGGAGAAAAGTATGGAAAATTTTGTTTTCATAGTGTTTCTTTTTTTGTGTGTTTTCTTTTATGTTGGTTTTATTATATCGCATGTAATTGGGGTATCCTGTTTGCGATCAATGAATTATTATTAAAAACGGCGTCTTAGGAAGATAGGACAATGGAACAGAACTTTGGGCAATAATAAGTTCAGCCGAAATTTTCGCCGTAATGGTTATTCAGCGGAATAAACAGAGTTTTAAGAGCTTATATTCTTTATAATTTTGACAGATTTACACTTTGAAAAAAAGGTTTCACTGAATTGGCCACGCAGTTTATAGTATGTGGTTTTTTTAGGTTAGTAAAAATAGAATCATCGTCTCGGTCAATTGTTTTGAAATTTGCGTCTAACTCGAATTATTATGTACGAACATCGTGTCTTCATACTATGTCCTTCTGACTAGCTATGATTCAGTGAAATACGTTGAAACATCGCCTTGAAGAACGTCTGTTGTAGATGATTCACTTTAATGCTACCGGAAGTCTATTTTTTTCAAAACTGATAATTCCCAATGGTTTTGTCTTTGTCGCAAAATGTCTCTTCCCCTGCCTACTCTATTTTTTATATATGTACTTGTATTACAGTACACTTTTGTGTTGAGACTAAGCCATCTATCCCGTAAATCATGGGTGGGAAACCTCCAGCCCGCGGGCCTCACATGGCCCCCGAGAACGTTTTTTGCGGCCCGCGAAGCAGTGATGAAAAAGAGATCAGTAACATTTAACATTTAAACTCATATTTTTTATTCAAATAATTATAATAAAGCATTCAACGCTGAAATGTTAATCCTAAATACTCTAATTTAGAATTTATTTCCACTTACGTGATACCTTATGATCTCACAGTAACTTCAATTTAAATTAACCAGACCCGCCGAAGCAACTTCCAATACGGCCCCCGGGAGGATTCGTTGCCACTTATGCGGCCCGCCATGTGGAAAAGGTTCTCCACCCTTGCCGTAAATCGTGAGTGAACAGGAGGTTATCTGTGTATGCGACGGCTCATTGCAACCTTATCCAAGCAAAAAGCGCTCTTCAATCATCCGTGACCTGTCTTTCACCCTATAATGAAGCCTCCTCCATTATGTCAGCTTCTCCGTTGTTTTCCTTTTAAATTGAGCCTCTCTGCTCTGCGTCAAGCTACGTTCTTCCGACGGGAAACACTTTCAGTCATGATAAATTGACATTGCTTTCAGAACGTTAAAAAACACTACGGTTCCAATGCTTTTAAAGTGACCGAATTTCGATATAAAACTTTTTATTAATATTTCAACTAAATATAGGTTACATTTCGTGGTCTTATGAATCCTCGTCGCCTCTCTAATCTTCTATTTGCATTCTTTTTACAAATAGACCATTTTCACTAATGTTAGTGCATTATTGTGGGACAATGTATTCTGTTGAGCGTTCAAAACCGTAAATAAATGGCGACCCATTTTAAATAGTTTAACGATTACATGTGTTCAAGTGAATACGCAGAATATCCTCTCTGTGATAATTGCTTAAATGGTGAATTCATTACATTAAATATAGTATTAAATGGGGGAAAGAAACGATTCCATTTCAGTTCCAAGCGTCATGGGAACTTGGTTCTTTGCTATTAACAAATTGGCAAGCCAATTATTTCTTCTCCCCCTCTCTCTCTCTCCATTCCGCTTCGCTTGACTAGCACTAGCATTCTCCTTCCACATCTTCGCAGAACACTCTTTCACCCGCCGCCGATTTCAATTTCCCTCCCAACCGTTGCCAGGCTACCACTCTCTCCTCTCTTTTGCTGAACTTTCTCTTTGCCCCATCTGAAAATGAGTGAGTTGGTCTCGAATATGAAAAGTTTTCGTCATTTTTTTGTTTTCGAGTTCTCCTTTAAAAGCATGGAATTATTTCGCCTCGACATAATCTACGATACAGCTTTTGTGCACTGCACCTTTGAGAGCCGCAGAGTTTGTTCGTCCTTTGGAGTCGCATTGCGCTCTTTTTGATCCCCGCAAAGGCTCGGAGGATTATTTCCCGCCCCCGTTCGCCAAACGGGAGGGCCCTTCTCCGGCCACATCATTAAGACCCCTTGGCCCTTAACCACCACGCGTCCCTTCTGAACAACAGTGAGGAAGCGACCAATCGTCCCAGATAATATTTTTAATAATTACGGTTTATTGGTTCAAGTGGAACCGTGAACTTACTTACTTCACTTGGTAATAAACATTTTATCTTCGAAGCAGCCTTCTGAGAAATTAACTGGGAAACATTTACAAGAGAATCATTTCCTCTATGTATTTGCTCAATTAGGACCTAATTATTTGGATGCTTTTTAAAATTTTTCGTTTCATCTTCAATTGACGAGAGCGCTGCCACAATTAGTCATTTTCGACGGCTGACTTTTTATAGTATTTAATAATTGATTGAATTTATATTATTTTATTAAATCCGATTAGTTGCATTTTAGAGAGAAAGAGAGCACCGTTACCTATAGTTAAAGTTTCCATATGCGAAAAATTATTTCATAAATGTTGCGATGACGATACTTGCAAAGTTACTTTTATTATTCTGACATAGTATCTGCTTATCGGAAACTTTTTCCATATTTCATATACGATTTCAATATTTATTTTACTCGAAACTAACTTCCTTAAGTAACTTAAAAGAAATATTCGGATTTGCTCCACAAATTTCCGATCGTGTCTGTACAATTTTACACATTAGACTCCTTCCAAAATTATTCAAAGCGACAATTACTTGTAATGCGCAATTTGCGAACAAGAGTTATGCGCTTTGTTATTCATAGCAACAACTAACAATTTTGTTTATATATTGTTCCTTCAATTTAAAAAGTGACTCAAAGCATTTTTCACATTGAAAATTATTCAGTGTTCACGAGTGTAATTATCTATGATTATTCTTGAGGAAGCTGATGTCGAGAGCAATCGTATTGACTAATCTGATTGGAGAAGGTAATGTGCTGGACTCATTACATTTTTCAAAAAAGTGAAAAGTTTGAAATAATATTGCCGTAAGTTTCCGATTATAATACGCACCCATTTTTTCACGAGTGAAATATAAACATAAACTTAACAACATGAACAATACGCACCTGTTTTTCACTTGGTTATTAGCAATATCGAGACATTTCTCACCTTGCCGCCAATACACGTGGCTTTAAAAAATGTTGCCTCATAAACTTCATGGTTGGTTCTGAAGACGACATCATATGGACTGAGGATTCCACCGAGGTAGATAGCGAGAATGAATATGACTTTCGCGGCGACGCTATTTACGCAAACTATGAAAGGGAACACAAGATTGCCGACCAACTATTTGAGGACAGCGATAAAGAATTCAGAGGCTTTAGTGATGACGAAAACTAGAAGTAATTAAACGATTGTTATTATTTTCGATTAAATAATATTTTAAAGCAATGCTATCGTTATGCGATGACAAGAACGATTTATTATTTAAAGTGTGTCCAAATATCTATCGGTAATATATAAAAGCCCCTTTGTCCCATTGTCCCTGTGTCACTCCCTCTCTGAAACTGCAAAAATATTCAATGTGGACATTAATTTGAAAAACGTTTATTTTCTTATAGTAAATTCCATGATGAATCGCATTATGTATGTATAAAATTTCTCAAAAATCGGAAACTACCTTAAAAGTTTAAAAAACTTGAAATTTTTGTATTCCGTGTATGTCATCCTTTTTAAAACATACAACATCATATCTCGGCTTATATTAATCGAAAAGCGTCAATTATTTTCATGTTACTTCTTTAATGATTCCTAATGACGTTCCTGTAACTGAAAAACATAAAATTTATGATGTACCTTTAAAACATTTAACAAACGTAACTTTCATCTCAAATGTTTAGTCGAGACACGAAAAAGTTGACATTGGACAAACTTTTTTCTAATTGGTTTAGGTAGGTACATCATTCGAATGAAACGTTCGGAAATATTGAAATATGTTTTTGAAAAAGATTCAATATGAATAACTTTAGTTTTCATTATACTGATATATATATATATATATATATATATATGAAAGCGCGGGGCCGTACGTGGTCAGCCAAGCGATCCGTATGTTGTTGGCGGGAAAGAATCTTTGGCTGATGTTTCTAAATAACATTCAAAATTAAATAATATAGCAATGCCTATCCTATAGCCATAGAAAGATCTATAGCAACCCAGTGTTGCTCACATTGCCATTTTGTCTCTTTATCGATAACGCTTGATTTCTCGAAATTATGTGATTTACAGAAGTCCATCTGCCCCTTTTCAGCTATATACTTCTTGTTTTGATTACCATTCAATGTAATTGATTTTAATTAATATGATAAGCATAAATAACTGTATGAAAGCACGGATTAATGATTTTAGTTGAATTACGAAATAGGGTTAGGGCTTTCATGGTCAATTTTCCTGTGTGCGCGCGCGCGAGTGTGCGTGCGTGTGTGTGCGCGCGCGTGTGTGTATAAGCCTTATTCTGTCCCTTTGTCACTCCCTCTCTTGCTCTCTAAATTTATAAAATGTTAATAAGCAGAAGTACGTTTAATATTGTACGCTTTGAAATACCTTTGGGTGATTTGATATAAAAAGAATATCGACTTCCTTTGGTTTCTTATCACGGGCAATATTCTAGTATATAATAATTCTCAAGTGTCCGTCCATCTGTCTGTCCTCCCTCTATCTCAAAAGCCGTTTGTCGTAGAGATATGCGGTAAACTGCGTTTTGTTTCTACAAACTAGGAAGTCCCTTGAAAAATATTTTGATTTTCAGTAAGTCCCGGGTTCGAATCCAGGAGACATATTTTCCAATAAGTTTACACGGGATTTTCGATTTTTCAGTGTGTAAGGTTTTTTCAGTCATTCATCATAATACGTAAATATGGACCGATTTTCGGTATTCTTGTCGTATGCGGCCTATGCTAACCCGGACCCCTTTCGAAAAATAATTTTTATAAATACGGAACAAATATCATTTAAATTGTTTTTTAATTTTTCAAAACAACATTAACAGAAACTGATTGGCCGGTCTCGACATTTACAAACCCAATCACCGGACAACGGGGAGGGATACTTTGGTTCTGGGCGAGGCGAAGGGCGCGGTAGCCGAAGACTCGTCAATATATCCTTTCAATGTTATATCCTCTCAATTTGTGGCGCAACAGTCAAACGAGATATAATTCCTCTGACGCAAATGGAGAGGATATTGGCGAGCCTTCGGCTTGCGTTGTTTTTATATCAGTTGTCGTCTCCGGGCCCTTCGCTTCGCCCGGAACCAAACTATTCCTCCCCGTTGTCCAGTGATTGGGTTTGTAAATGTCGAGACCGGCCAATCAGTTTCTGTTAACGTTGTTTTGAAAAACTGAAACAATATAAATATTTGTTCCCATGAATACCACTTTTAGTATTATTGTCGTATGCGGGATAGCACAGACCGCATACGACAAGAATACCCGATTTTCTTCGGTTTTGCTTTATTCGACGCCTAAAACTCTATACTATCTTATTCTTGCGATGTTTACATGTTACACGCTCAAAATTTTCAGAAATACGCATTCTTTTTTGAAATTTTGCATATTTTTCGTTACCAAGGAGACTCTCATTGTTGCCTCCGATTCATTTATTGCCAATTGAACCTCCAAATGGACGAAAGAAAAGCGTTATTCGCTTCTAACTGCTGTTTGAGCATCGAAATTAATGAAGCTTAGCAACGTAAATATTTAAGGATAATTATTCTGTTGACTGCGTATGGGAAGCGTTTCTAACGATTTAATCGAAGCAATTGAATCTTCATTTCATCGTGTGAATGCTGGAATCTTACCTTTATGTAAGTAGAACCATCATAATACACATCTGTAATGCTTATAACGCAAATAAGCTCGCGCATAAATTAAAAATTAGATGAGAATAGGGACGCACGTTATTTTTTTAACACGTTATATTGTTATCTTCTCTTCATTAATAGCCTAAATAAACGGTTGCATTGACGTCGCATTTATAGCAGGTCCTGTAAGAAGTTAAAAGCAGTCGTTGATAAACACTTGATGGAAAGCGACTGTTTGTGAGTTCGTCTTTAAGGGTGCAACGATAATCATTGGAAATAATGTAAGACAGACTTTAAAAAATTTTCCCCTTTGAATATAAATCGGTATTAAACTAGCATTGAGTAACTCTGTGCCATTGTGATCACGTAATTGCTCTAATATGTTGCTGTAATATCGCAGAAAATTTAAAAATGCCAAGGGGTTAGACCAGTGAAAAGTAGAGCTATTAGTCCAGCTACAGCTGCCAGAGAAAGGAAGAGGAGACAGAGATCAAACGAAGAGTATCGTAGGAAAGAGAGAGAAAGAGATGCGGAAGCTCATAGGATTGCCCTTGTAGATGAGGAGCGGAGAACGCAAGAATTCGGAAGCACGCAGGATTGACCGTGAAGATGAAGAGCGGAGAACGCAGGAAAGAGAGGGGGATGCGGAGGCACACAGGATTGCCCGTGAAGATGAGGAGTGGAGAGTACAAGAAAGACAAAGAAATAGGGAAACACGTTAAATGAATAGGAAACAAAGACGATCTAACCTAGGGCCGAGCTATTTAGATTATTTGCATGCGTAGCTGCAACGGGCTGCTAGTATCAGTTATTTATCGACTGGAAAAGGTTGTACGCGTTTGTTACCACGTATAATACGCACCCTAACTTTTTTGTCGATTTCTCGTGGAAAAAATATGTAAGTATTATATACGGAAAATTACGGTAATTTTATTAGTTGTTGCAAAAAAGTTTTGTTTGAAGAATATTACATAGTCGTCGTTATTATTCTGTCTGTAGACAGGTCCATGATTTTGTCTTTAACCACTTCATTTGCGTTCTTCTTTTCTCGTCAGCCTTCTTCAATTCTCGTTCATCCTCTATCGAATCCTTTGATAGCTTATTAATCCTCTTCTTTTTTGCCTTCAAATTTTCCTTCAGTTACACATTTAACGTTGGAGTTACTTCTTAGAAGATTCCCGATCCAGTTTTGAGACTGTGAGCCTGTACATTCCAAAAGATGGCCTGCAGTAATACTTAGAAATAGAGACACATTAATTAATTTTAAGCTTTAATCATAAATATTACTTATATATATATATATATAAAGTAACATCTTCTTGTAAGTCCTCTGATGCAAACATTTAAGTTTTCTAGCACTCTCAATTCTATCTATCTGTCAATAATCAACGTAAGCGCTGTTTAGAATTTTTGTTATAACACCATCAAACGGAATTCAAATTTGCAGTTTTTCAATGTTTCACCTTTTTAAGATAAAAGTTCAGGGTGCCGCTTAAATGCCAATCTTATTTTATGTTATATTTGTGCTCTAGCACTCATTAAAACTTCGTTATTGTGGAAATTAATGAAATTTTAATGAAAAAATAATTTTCATTTTATTTTATGACAGAAGGAAAGTAAATTTACTCCGATTCATCTCCATTCGCTCGCCGCCGCCTTATATTTCTAGCTTATTGCCCGAGATGACAAAGTGCTCCCTGTATGACAGATACATAGCTCTCTCAATCTCTTCCTTTCTCTTTTTCTCTCTCTCTTCTTCGCTTCCCCTCTTCCTTTATCTTTCTCTCTTCCTCTCTCTCTTCCTTTATTTCTGTCTTCCTCTCTCAGTCTCTCTGACAGCGACGCAATTAAACAATGGCGCCTTTTCCTAAGCTCCCTTTCCATTTTGGCTTCAGGCTAGAACACTCTACCTCTCTCTATCTTTCCTTATTAATTATCTTTACTAACGGTGTTCTCTCTTTCTCTCTCTCTCTTTGTTTCAAAGCCCTTCTCAATTCTTTGACAAGACACATATCTCAAGGTCGTTATTTATCTCCTATTATCGAGATGTAATGGTAAGCGTGTCGGCTTCCTGTTACAAAGTTCCGGGGTTCAATACTCGCGAATGGAGGTTTTTTCACAAAAAAAAACTATCATCGGTGCCTGGCAGTAGGGAGTATTACTGTCAGTATGGTATAGAGCCGAAAACAAATTATGTTAACTGGGTCTATATCCAATAGAGCTGTAGGCGTGATCGGGACGATTTGAACGGCTACAGTACTGCGATGTGGAAAGCAAGAGGGAAACTACCACATTAAAATTCCCTAGTAATGATTATATGGTTGGACAATATGAGTTCTCTCTCGAGGTAAAACATTCCGGAGGTAAAATAGTCCCCCAATCGGATCTCCGGGCGGGGACTGCCTTGAGGAAAGCATTTGTCGAAGGTAACTTACGCATAGGTACTTGAAATGTAAAAACTATGAGGAAGAGAGGAAAGCTAGAGAACCTGAAAGACGAAATGAGAAGAAATAGGATTGACATCATAGGGCTGAGCGAAGCTAGATGTGAAGGAGATGGACAGTTCGACTCGGAAGAATTCACGGTAGTTTACTCTGGAGGAAATAGTGGGGCAAGGGGAGTATCTCTGGTACTTAGGAGAGTTATAATGAAGAGCGTGATAAAAATAATAGCAACGAACGATAGGTTGATGGCAATAAAGCTAAAAGCAGTCCCAGTGGACATGTTGATAATCCAGGTATATATGCCAACGTCCGCTCATGAAGAAGAAGAAATCGAGGAGATGTATGAAAAAATTAACAAGACTTACAAAGAAGATGGAAGAGGAAAGGTAAACTGCATAATAATGGGAGATTGGAACAGCATAGTTGAAAAAGGCAAGAAAAATATGTTTTCGATCAATACGGACTTGGGAAAAGTAACCCAGGAGGAGAAATACTGGTAGAATTCTGCGTTAATAACGACCTAGTAGTGACTAATACATGGTACAAAAAACATAAACAAAGGCTGTGCACATGGAAGAGCCCAGGAGACAGAATGAGATGCCAAATAGGTTACTCCATTATTACTCCCCAACATCACAGCTGCACCATCACATGCAACACTATCTAAATAATTTTTCAAGTAGTCTTCTGTCATCCCGTAAAACTGAAGACAATCGAGTAAAGAATAAAAATTCCTTTTGCAGTAACACTTTGAAGTTCGACAAAGTCCAAAAATAAATTTACCGACGAGTTCATTCCACCATCCGCGACACAAATCCGAACGTACACGATTAGGGTTGATTTTTTACTTAAGGTAGTTAACACGTCGATTATCAATGAAATTTTACTATTCGACCTAGTGATTTCTTGAGTCAAAATTTTCCTCATTTCATCACTAATGAAATCTACGATATTAATGCACGCGTTTGTAGAATGTAAAGTGCGACCCATGTTGATTCCGTTTAATTCTTGAAAATCAATTTCGGATTCAAATTAGTAAACGATTGGTTTTCTTAGGCCACTTTATATGCAGTGCGAAAAAATTTCGCAGTAATCCTTTTTCGCGAGATAACGCCTTTAAAAATACGTTAGCAAGAGTCACTTTGTCGTCTTCTGCGACCAACTTTAACGCAGCTTTATGTCTCGCATTTTCCTTGTGATCGAAAAGTTTTTTTCGCAGAGACGTCATCTGTTGCTGACGATTTTCGTCGAAGTAGTTTATTTGATTGTTGGCCCATTCTTTTGCTACCTTCATCCCTGTCATTTTTTCAACTCCGAGTGTTCCAACTTTTCCGCACGGCGTACGTCCAAGTTTCTTATTGCGAATAGATAACCAATCTTATTTCTTGCACAATTCATTTTTTTGATGCAAAGTACAGCAGCTAGGCCAATCATCAATTTCCTCTTTAACAGCAGACATTTCCTCTTCAAGACCACATGAAAGAGGAACAACAATTGTCACTTCTTCACTTGTTATAGCTATGTTATTAACGGGAGGAGAAAAAACTATTAATTTTTTTATTTCCAAAGTTGTGTTAACTTTTTCACTACAAAATATATACTTTAATGCATTAAAAAAATTAAAACACACGCACTTAGAGACAGTCGCGTCACCACCCTAAATTTTGTAAAAACAGATAACACACATCCCCTCAAATTGACGTTCCCGTCTCTACTGAGGACTGAATCGTGTGAAAAAACAAGTGAGCTGCTACTGCCTGGAGAATGTAAATTTTTAAAAAAGAAACAAAGAGTAAAATCAGAAAGAAAATAGGACAATACGTATTTAGGTAATAAAGTAACCATCCTCAGGGTAAAGGACTTGTGAGAAGGCGAGCTGGTAAAAGACGAAACCAATGTTCAACTCACAAGTGCTTTGCTCTGAGGATGGTTACTTTGTTAACGAAATACAAAGTCAATTTTCTTTCCGATGTTACTGGCTTCTTTGTTTCTTTTTCCAAATTTACACTGAGTTGTATGTTATGGTCTAATTCGCTCGTCGTCACAAAAAAGCACTGGTTGTATTCAGATAAACGCTGTAACGGAATGCTATCATGAGACAACGCAATTCCATTATATTTTCAATCCCACGTCACGTCCCGACATAAAGCAACTCTCATCCAACTCAACGTACGCCTCATCTTACCAACTCCAATTACCCTCCCCCCTTCTCTCACTCTTCCTACCCCCTCCTCCCTCTTCCCATTCCTCCTTCCCCTCCCTCTTCACCCTTCATCCATTCCTCCCCCCTTTTACTCCCCTCCTCCTCCCACTCTTCCTCCCTTCTCCTCTCCAACTTCTCACCCTCCAAGACTCTCTCACTCCGTTGTTTTGACATCAGGAAAGAAAATCTGTCTCCATACTCCGATTAGTATACATATGTATATTTGAAACACAAGTTCCGCTTGATTATCTGTTATTACCCTTTTAGTGAATCGAAGGAATTTTGGCGGCATATCTCGTTTGGTGGGTGAGCTTTTTATTTCCCAAGATATGCGTTTGAACTATAAAATATAATAAAAATGAAAGTTTTTAAACGCGAAATTCCTATAGAGATTTCACGAGGATTCTTAAGAAGGGAAAGGAATCCAATTCTGGCGATACTATATAGAGCAGAAAGTTATGTGAGTCAGAATTTTTTACGTTCCACTAATTTACTCCCTCTCTAAGAAACTTCATATTTTATACAGAAAATACAAGCTTACGCGTGCCAGGTAAAATCGCACGCTTGATGCTTCGGGCACGCGTGCCACGTATTGAATTGAATTGGGACCCTGTGACTTCAAACGACGGCCAGCGCTATTAGGCTTTTCAGTCTAAATCACAAAGCAAGGGAGGAGAGAAAACCGGTGCCAGCTTTAGCCTACTCTTATCGAGAAGCACCAATGGTACCAACGGCTTTGCGTCCCTTCCGAAGGACGGAGCGATGATTTGCGTGTTCTTCTCTTAAGGTGGTTCCACCGTGACTGAAGGGTTTTAGGAGAAGGAAAATACTTTTTTATTAATTTACGAACATGTGCAAAAAAAATTACTTCAACCTTTCTAGTAGATAGAATATTAAATTTATTTGTGAATGTATTAACAAACAATATAATATTAATTACGTGTAATTATTGGTTAGCATAATAATTTTCGCAAAGACTGAAGTTTGACTCATATTTCTCCAAGCCATGTTGACGAAAAAATTAGTTTTTCTTAAAAATAAATGATTCCATAAGTGTTATTAACTATATAAATATAAAATATTCTTATTACAAATCTATTTTTAGTTTGGAAATATGTATTTTCTTTTATAATAAATGTATAGCAACAGGCGAAATCCTTAAATTTGGTAACATTGTATACAAAGATTGTATATGGCATCAACTTCCGGTTTCCGTGGGCGTTAGTTGTTTGCTGCGATAGTTTGTGGACACATTGCCACTTGAAAAAAATGTTTCTTGGACAGGTTTCATACAAACAGAGTTACTTGGTCAAACAATTTACGAATGCTGATTGTGAAAATGCACACAATGCATTATATGATGTACAATCGTTAAATAAATTGCTAGATACATTGAAAGTAGATCAGTAGGCAATTTTATCTAATGCTATATCATATGAGGTTTACATTAATTTAAAGAATAACAAAATGAAAATTTTAGAAGCTAAAAAGACCCTCCAGCCATTGAAAGGTAATATTATATCTGCTACTTTGGTCAATAAAATTGCATCATTTTTCATAACTCTTCATGAGATCATAAAAATATATAATGAAAGTGGAGAAGAGGGTCTCAAACTAAGAAAAAATGATTTACTTAATATGTTATCCAGTATTGGTCTCTATGTTCTCAATAAGGAACGTACTCGTGTTTCTTTACAATCCTGTTCTCTTATTGATTTGATAATATCAAACTTGTCAGTGAATGATCTTCTGTAAAACTATATACGTATACTGATTTTGGAATCTGGTAATACATTATATATTTTCTTCCCATTTAAACATTAAATTCCTCAAATAAGAATGAATTTCTTTTAGGACAATGAATTTTGGAACTTTACTAGATGATTTGGCTTATGGAGTGCAAAATTTGTATGGTTTCAATAAGAGAGTGATTAGAGAAGGGAGGTGAGTAGCAAATTAAATAGAAAAAATAAACAAATTAAAGAATATAAAGGATGTGGAATATAAAAAGTAGATATAATTAAAATAGAGGTATGGAATTGGGCAGAGTTGAAATTGATGAAACGTAGATAAGGTTAAAGAGGAATTAAAAGAATGGATAATAATTAATTAAATAAAGGAAACTGAAATTACAAATATTATAAACGATAAAAAGACAACAAATTAAAGGAAGATTAAATTTTTTCCATTTTGTTTATTGATATTTTGAGTTTGATTTCGAACTTTGTTCAAGAACTAATTTGTTATATTATGGGTAAGTTCTGTCGTCCTTCTCATTTTATAACATTTAAAACAAAATGACGAACAATAATAATGTTTTGTAATTAGTGTCTAAATGAAAACTAATACATGCGAAACAGATAACTAGCTCTCTAACAATTTCTAATGCTTTCCTTTTCGTATAAACGAGAATTTCTACATGCGACGTATATGTCACGTTAGACAGAAAGAGATTAAAATTAAAACATTTATTTCGTTTTTGAAATTCATGAGTATAAGTTCTTCAAGAAACTCGTTATTAATCAGCAAAAGTACATTTAGCAGACTAAAATACTAGCCGGAAATACCGCTACAGCATAGTTGCCACATTTACTTGAGCAAAGGCGCCATTTTAAGCAAATGGCGAGAATTTTGAAATAAACTGAATTTCAGGCAATGATATCTCAAAAACGAGTTCGGGTAGAAGCGTATATTTTTCCATAAAACAAATTAAATAGCACTGATTATTTTAATGAAGTATTTTTAAATGCGGCGTTGGATTCTCTTCACCCTCAAATAAATATTTTTATACTTGTCGGTGAGGATCTACTCATAAGGGGCCATGTTAAATATGTCATTTTTAAGGACGATTTACAGAAAATTTAGCCCGGTAAGTCAGGTTTTTTAAAATGCAATGGATAAATCGAGCATTCAGGAATACACAACGTGATTTTCAGAATTTTCTTGGATAATTTACTTTATGGAGGAACCACCTTAACCACGCAAATAGGGAGCCTCTGAAAAAACCTACTTTCGCAGGATCCGTACCCGGTTCCTGCCGGGCATGTTCGAGCGTAGTGGGCTAACGCCCTCGCCGCTACGCCACGGCATCCCTCCGCCACGTATTTGCCATGTCTTAAGTTTTAGTCCGACGCGGCCCATCGAACCATCTAAGGCAGGGGTTCCCAAGGCGGTGCCCGCGGGCGCCATGGCGCTCTCCGAGGATCCCCCTAGCACACGCCGAGGTTTGTTCTGCTGTCCTCCTTAGCTCTTTGAGTTCTTGTGACTAATAGTTTTGATTGTCTACAGCAGGGCTGTCCAACTTCATTCCATTGGAATCGCTTTGGCATCGAAGCATTCATTCGACAGAGTCAAACATTCGAAGAATCGCATATGGAAGTGAAATGTGAGTGCTTGGTTCGGCCATGTGACTGAGTCAGGCGGTCAGCCGATGCTCCTCTATTTTATGCTCCATATTTGAAGGTTTTATTTCTAAACCGCTGATAGGGATTTTAAAGAGAAAATATTCCGGTTTGCAATCCATATAGCTGTTTTTGTCATACTTATGGAAAGGATTTTCTAGGAGTATGAGCAGGGACGTTAACTACGGTTTTGGGGCCCCCACGCAAGTCAAGTTTTTGGAACCCCCAATTATATTTTTAAAATATGAAATTATGGTACTTACGTATTATCTCCAGGACCTTACTTTGGTATTATCTTACTTACGTATTATCCCCATGCCATAAAAATATTAACAGAATAACAACGTATTGTTGGATTTACGATATTTTATTTTGAAAACAACATTGACAGAGACTGATTGGCCGGTCTCGACATTTACATTTACTTTAATTTATGTGGAAAACTTCTCCTTTAGGATTCCTCCCGAACTGCCGTGGCCCTACGGTAGACCCTTTATTACCTCATCCACATCATCGCCAAAACTCATACATCATTTAAGTCCGCCGTGTGATTTAGTTGAAAGGAGAGGCTTTCCACGTGACTCTTCATCTGTCTCACACCTTCTGCCTCTCTTTGTAACACTCTCATGTGCAGGATACAAGGTGGGGGCGATGGGGGCGATCTCCCCCCGTCCCCTTGGATCTTCTTTAGTGGTAGCAAATGGGAAAGCCGAGAGGGTTGTCATTCATATTAACGAATTTTGTTTTCCTTTACTCGTTGCAGGCCTTCGGTTCTTGTTATGTTATGGGAAAAATCAAAGTAATAAGGCATTCCCTTATATTTGTATATAATCGCATTTATACGTTATGATCAAGGAATCAAAGGATTTTGTGAGAATTATATTTTAAATTTGTAAAAAATGTAATTTTTAAAATATCATACTATTCTATTGTGTTCCATGGTTTATTAATAAATAAATTGATGTGTCCAACACATGACTTTCTCCATACGTTAGTTGTCAACTAAAATCAAATAAATATGGCGATAGGAACAGTTCAACTAACATGCTTCAGCGCTAGCGAATAGTTTCTGAGTTAGAGCTCACGCAAAATGTCCCACACATACGGGCAGACACACAGACATCATTCCGAAAATAGTCTAAACGTGTTCTAAGGACCTCAAACCGTGTATTTCCGTTGAAATCTCGAATTCGATTTTTTTCGTGATCACAATACTTTCTCTATACTACGTATATGGAGAAAGTAATAAGCAATAACAAATAATAAAAGTAATTTTGACAAGGATTTAGTGTATAAATTGAAAATATCCCCCACCCCTATGGATAAATATTTGGTAATCGCTCCACCCCACTCCCCCTCTTGGGAAGTTTCAATAGATCCGCCCTTGCTCATGTGATATCTCATATTCCAACGCTTCATCCCGTTACGCACTCTATCCTACTTATTCCCTACACTTTTCTCGATAATTCCAATTAAAAATTGTCATTAGCTTCTATCACTTTCTGCTACTCCTTTTTAGGCGCGTTTCGCTTACAGCGTGAGCGCCTATTATCGTCGGTCGGTCCGTCCGTCCGTCCGCATGTTCGTTCTCTGCTTCTACCCAACGGATTTTTACAAAATTTGATATTAAGGACATTCAATCAAATATAATAAGAAAATCGCAAAAATGAATCACGTCTGCCAATCAGGGGTACCACTTTACTGGTGACAAAAAATTAAATTTTCGTCATATCTCGTAAAATATTGCTCATATCAAAATATTTTTCAAATAAAAGTTGTAGAACTGATAAAGTAGAGTATTTCCTTTCCTATATATTTTTATCGTAGGAGTAGCCGTTATCGAGAAAATCAAACTTGTTAGTCTTCATATTGCTTCTGCTTCTGGCGTTTCTTGCGTTTTCTATGATAATTCTTTAATCGCCCATATTCTCTATTAATATCCGTGCGGTTACATTTCAATGGCGACTTCGATTTACTGCGTTTGTGAATAACTGTAACTTTAGAGTATTAAATCGATTAAGAAAAATGTTATTAACCAGCCGAATGTGCTGAAAAATACGAGATTTTCACGTCCTGCACTGGACGAGAACGTTGCAAATCGTAAAACTTCTCATCGAACCGAACGTAAATCTTGAAAATTAATAGATTCGTCTACTCGATACTTTTGAAAACTTCAGCAATTTGTTTTTATGCTGTTTTCTTATGTCAAAATTAAAATTTGTAATTCAATTGCCTTATTTCAATCAATTTAATATCCCCGACTTCCCTTTTCAGAGAATTTCATTTCGAAAACTTTTTAATGAAAACTGAACTCATAATGCTCCCATTCCACTCAAATTCATTCCACGCCATTAAATAGCCCGCATACATTTAAAGCATTTTAATTATTATTGTAATTGCGCGGAAACCAATATCGACTGCACGATTGACACAGCGAATGTAGCGATAAGAGTGGTTCATCCAATCGGATTTTCGTAATATTTAAGCAATCAGATGAACGTCTACATGCAGCACCGAATTTATAGTTATCTAGGTTTCAAACTTGGGAGATATAATTTATCGAATTATATTATAGATCCTAATATTGTGACAACCGCGCATATTCTTGTATAACTAACTCCGATTCTCTTGATAATTTTGAAAACTTACTGCTAGGCTTAAAATGAAATTTGAGAATACGTACAAGAGATGGCCGCCATTTCTGTGTGTCGTCTTACCAGACGTTTAATTTATGATTCTCAGCTGTGTGCTTTTCCCCTAATATTGTGACAACCGCGCATATTCTTGTATAACTAACTCCGATTCTCTTGATAATTTTGAAAACTCACTGCTAGGCTTAAAATGAAATTTGAGAATACGTAGAAGAGATGGCCGCCATTTCTGTATGTCGTCTTACCAGACGTTTAATTTATGATTCTCAGCTGTGTGCTTTTCCCCTGTTCTCCCGACACGATCTCATACTCCTCGTTGCTGGCCCCTCTCTAGTCGGGGGCTCTCTCTCTCTTAGTCGGTGGGCCCTCTCTCTCTCTTAGTCGGGGGCCCTCCCTGTTCGGGGGCGCTCTCTATGAGGAGTCTTCCCATCGCTCTTTCACTTTTTTCCTTCAAACATGAAGAGTTTTTTTGTTTCAATTATTTAGAATAAAAATGCTTGATTCTCATCTGTACTTCATCAATAATTTCTCCATTTCTAAAATATTATTAGCTTAAACATTTGCATAACTTTTCGAACTTCTTGAGAAATATTAATATTTTTATGCAGCTAAGTTAGCAAAGATTCATGGGTTAACTTTTACAAATAGAATGATTTAAGACATAAAGTTAATTGAAATGAAACCTTCTAATTTAAAAAAAATACTGAATATAAGTTTTCCGTCTCTACGATTGCTAATTTTCCCCGATCCTCGTTGAAATAGAGAAAGTGGCGAAAAGGCCATTTCCCACTGTGTTCCGTGAAGAGACATTTCGATTTGCATGGCGTGCATAGCATATTCCTTTCAAATTATAGGAAACTGCTTCGCTCAAAGAGTTGAAACACGACGCAAACCATATAAGTTTCTTATTCTGTTCATCTTTTTCCGCGTACAATTCGAAATCGCTCGTGTTATACGTTTAATTCACATATTTTGTGGAAATATTGCCATTTTAACGGAATGTTGCCTTGGCTACAAATTATATTGTTAGACCTCAAAATCGTATTGTTGTATCAATCCTTATGGGTGTAAGCGTGCTTTATGTGCTTTTAATACGAGAGAGGGGGGGAAAGAGAGAGGTAGAGGGGGGGAAAGAGAGAGGTAGAGGGGGGAGCGAGAGGGAGGGGGGAGAGGGAAGTAGAGGGGTGAGGAGGAAAGAGGGGGAGAAGAGAGAGGGAGAGGGAGATAAAGGGTGGGAGAGGGAGAGAGGGTGTGAAAGGGGAGGGGGGAGAGGTAGGGAAAGAGAGGCAACTATTTTAAGTTTAACTAAAGATAGCCCGTCAACAACAGAATATTCACCAAATATGTTGTATATGACAAAATATTTCATATGTGAAAGTGGGATATTAATTATTTTAAATGAAAATAATAATAATCGATCTATCTATAATTCTTCCGTTGATATTTCAACGGGCATTACACTAGTATTTAAAGAAAAGCTGTTCCCTTCCTATTTGTGTTTTCTAAAGAACTTTGCGAATTGAAACATCGGCTGCTTCAAATCCTGTATACGAATTTTCGATATGCGTGCATGTGTCACACACACACCACAGTCCAAGAGGAAACACGCTCACAGCATCCTGCAAGTTGGCCGAAGTTTGATTCCTTTTTTTCAATGATTTTGCAGTGCGCGTGTCGCATTGAAAGTATCACGTACATGTTCATAATTATATTTTCACTTAATGTCCATTTTGAAAATGCCAGGAATAATGTAATTTAAGAGCCTTAACAAATTTAAATATATTCGTTCAAATGAAAATGAAATTTATACATCCTGTCATAATAAACATTTATCAAATGCATTTCGTGTTACGATCGTGATTCGAATGATCACCTACGCATGAACGCCACAGTTGGCGAGCAACCACGAGTCGAAGAGTTTATTCGATGATGACTGGTAGGGAAGGGAGAAAAGGGGTGGGATGGGGAGTGGGGGGGGAGAGAGTAAGAGGAGGGGGGGTAGTGTGGGGAAGAGAGAGAGAGAGGAGAGGGGTGTGGGAAAGAAGAGATGATGGTTGGGGAAGAGGAGGTTTTGGGAGGGAGAGGGAAGGAGAGAGGGAGAGGGGAGGTTTTTTTTAAGGAAATGGAAGAGGATAAACGGATCTGTGGGGAGGATGGAAAGAGAGGGAGAGAGATAGATAGATAGATAATTGTCTTTATGTTCAGGGCGAAATTGAGACCATAAGGTCCCCTCTTCCGTTTAACCCTTCGTTATCGATCACACGATAATAACATTGATATATATATATATAAACTAGAACAAATGAAAACAAGTTAGGAAAGTGTACAACGTATCACAAATGGGCGCGTTTCGTGCTGTGGAGTATTAGAAAGAACTAAGTTGAAATTCAACGGGAAATTCTGCTAATCATAAATAATCCATTTTCTTCCTATTTAAAAATATTGCATGCACCCGTAAGGAAGTTAAACATTTGTTTGTGAGATTGTTTATGTTAGCAACAATGAAGAAGTAACAATGCAAGAAAATTTCAAAGTTCAACTCGAAATAAGTTATTTTTCATTGATTTTCTCGTAAACGGCTACTCCTACGATAGAAATGTGTAGGAAAGGAAATACTCTTCTTTACTAGTTCTACAACTTTTATTTGGGAAATATTTTGATATGATCAATACTTTATGAGATACTAGCAGAATTTCCCGTTGAATTTCAACGGATTTAGTGAAGCTACTACAGCACAACATACAAACTTTTTAAAATACCTATATAGTAGATGCTTTTTAAATTACAATTAGCTTTTCTTAACAATTAATCATATTTGCTTGTAACAATCCGTTTCCGAACGTATTGCATTCAAATGTAACGATAATTGTATTTCCTATCATATATATCACTTTCGCCAAATCCAGCTTCATTTCTTGTGTAATTATGCCTATGAAATGTTTACATTTATGTCTTGTAAGGAAGAAACCCGTGAAAAAGCAATGTACAGTTGTCCATGATTGAACACTGACTGGTAAATGTACACCAGATACGTGAGCCTATTTACGTTAATAAACATTCATAGAAGTCGAGCGTCCAGAGGAGTGTGAAAACAATCGACTTGAGTTTATTGGATGGAAAGAGATGGGCCATATCTCGCCGCCCATTTTCGCAAATACGCATCGGAAAGGATGAGTGGCCGCCCTTGGCGAGGGGCCACCCTGGACGGTCGCCCACGCCTAGGGCCGGCCCTGGTCACACCCATACCACCTATGGAGGAAGTAAAAACATTTAAATATATAGGATACAGATCCTGAATAGATGAGAATCTGATGTTTGGTGGATGTGAATATATAAACGTGAAAGTTCGAGGGATAATCTGAAAATTTTTAAATATAGAATACTCATGAAGTATTTAATTTAAAAAATAAAAAATTTCCGATCAGAAATACATTGCATCGCCATTCATATCCATCGCATTGCTTTTTTAAGAAATATTTGAATTAAGATAGGAAATTGAGACTTTTGCATCCGATAGAACGAAGTATATTTTTCTCGAAAAGGGAATCTGAATTCATGCCGAATTGACTTTAAAATTTGTTTGATTCCCAAAAAAAAGGGGGAATTCATCAAGATTTTAACAATGATACCATAGAAACTTGTTCGATTTTTAAAATGGCGTGATGCTTTTAAATTAAAACTAAATAGAGAGGTATGAATAGAAAGAATTTTCAAAAATCGCATTTCGTACCGTAGGATAAGAAAACGAGAAAAACAAGTTTGTTATTATTGCCATTTAAAAAATTATTCCATTAATTTGATATCAAAATAAAACAAGTTTATTTTAATGCTTTTAAAGTAAACATTACCCATAAATATTGATATATTTTCTCCCTTTTCTTCTTTCAACGATATACCCTCGAAATTCAATCAACGCTGCAACGGGCAAACTGGTTTAAATTTAATTTTTTATATTTCAAGAATTTTAGGAAAATCATTCTAAGAGAGATTGAAAACAAACACAGAAGTTTTGTTATTTTTTTGATTCGAATCTCCGAGCGAAATCGTACGTGGAAGGAGAAAAAGAAATAAAATTCCCTGATTTGATTTGAATCGAAGAATGCTAGTATCGCATGGCAATCTCATGGAATACGTCAAAGGCATTTGAGACGATGCGTTCTCGAATCTTGACTTGGACTCTAAATAAATCCATTTATGTGGTATCTTCCAATTCCTACGACTGCTACCTACCTTTCGTAAACCTAAATGCGATTTCAACGTTACACTCGTTTGGTTTTATCCGTTGAAACATAGTCAACTCTTATTGTGTTTTTGTTATTTCTAGGAATATGTCTCCTTTAAATTCAACGAAATCACGAACTTATAAATAACGAGTTAAATAATATGATCCTTTTTTCATCATTCTTTGAGGGTAATAGACGTTTTATTTCGATAATGTAGAATTGAATTTAAAGTTAGATCCAATCGTGAAATGTAAATTCGCTATGAGTAAAATGGATTTTAAAAGTACAATCAATGTTATATACATTATTAAATTCCATTTTGACTACGTATTTCTCTATGCTTATTTAGATTGTTATACGCAAATCATGTGACGAAAAAACGCAGTTACTTATGTGTTGGAATGTCGTAGGCATGCATTTTCTTGTGTTACGAAAAGACACACGTGACAGTTTTCTTTTGTGACGAAATTATACTGAGGGAAATTTGCAGCTACCAATTTTCAGCGAGAAAGCTCGAAACCCAAATTTGAGACACATTAAATGTTGGCATGTGGAAGTGCTTTCTAAAAATTAATCATTATGATATGACTTATTCTTTATAAAGCTTCAATTATAAATCCTCAGAATTTTAACTCTTCACAAAATGAGCTAGCACTTGACGCAAAGTAACAAAGATGCATTTTTTAAAAACGCAAATGAACTATAAATGAGAAAGTAAGTTAGTTAAGCTTAATAAAATTTAATTAACGGAAGATGTCATTGCCATGAATGAGACGGATTCCATTATTCATTAATTATGAAACAAATTCGTATAAATAAACAATTATATATTTGTGTGAAGAACGATTAATTGATAAATACAATTAATCAGCTCCAATTCATGTCATGGATAATAATATAACCTAATGTACTTCCATGCAAATGGAGCACCGATTCGAATTTTCTCTTCAACATAAATAAACTCCCGTGCTTCCATGCGTACGAACTTATAATTCTAGCTCAGTTTTAACTTATTCAGGAACAAATTATAATTGTGAAGAACTGAGAGGAGAAACGGAGAGTCCATTTCGTTTGCTTTTCATTCGACTATATAATTTATAACTGCTCTGTTGTAATAAGATCAGTATCATAATAAGAGATTTATTTATAACAAAGTTCATCGCGCATTTTCTCTTTTTAGGCGCGTTTCGCATACAGCGTGAGCGCCTATTATCGTCGGTCCGTCCGTCCGTATGTTCGTTCTCGGCTTCTACCGAACGGATTTTCATGAAATTGTATATTAAGGACTTACAATCAAATATAGTAAGAACATCGCAAAAATGAATCACGTACGCCAATCAGGGGTACCACTTTACTAAGGACAAAAAATTAAATTTTCGTCATATCTCGTAAAGTATTGCTCATATCAAAATATTTTTCAAATAAAAGTTGTAGAACTGGTAAAGAAGAGTATTTCCTTTCCCATACATTTTTATCGTAGGAGTAGCCGTTATCGAGAAAATCAAACAAAAATGTTTTAATTCGAGTTGAACTAAGAAAATTTCTTGCATGGTTACTTCTTTATTGTTGCTAACATAAACAATCTCCCAAACAAACGTTTAATTTCCTTACGTGTGCATGTAATATTATTAAATAGGAAGAAAATGGATTATTTATGATGAAGAAAAGAACTTTAAAACGCTATTTCCCTTACGTACAGGTATATAATTGCTTTCTAATACTCCATTGCACGAAACGCGCCCATTTGTGATACGTTGTACACTTTCCTAACTTGTTTAAGAATATTCGCTAAACACGTGTCGTTCGTACATTTTCCTTATATGAGAAATTCCACTTGCATACGCCCGTCTGTGGAGAACTGGTATTTTTCAAAAAGACGTGTTTCGAATTTTTTGTTAAATTTCATAAATTCTTCAACAATAACTAACTACGTCGATAATCAGTTGCATGCGTTTCACTTTCCGAGCCGAATTGCCTCTTTGTTATCGAAGACGTCGCGAAATCCGAAGGAAATGCGCGATTCTCTTGAAACCGAGCGGAGACGTGGAACTCGCAAAAGAATAAAGACGTCGATGGATTTGGAAGTGAAGGATGGATATGGAGATATTGGAGCAAAGGATGGGAATCAACAGGCATTATTAAAGTGGAAGTGAACACGAGAAGAAGATCAATCCAAGTCGATTTATCTCCCTCCCTCTCTCTCTCTCCATACCACTCCCCCTCTTCTTCCCCCCCCCTCTCTCTCTCACTCCTCAATCCAAATCGATTTATGTCACTCCCACTCTTCCTCCCCCTCTCTCCTCTTCCCCTCCCTCCCTCTATCTCTCCATCCCTCTCTTTCACTCACTCCCCCTCTCTCCCTTCTTCCCCTCCCCCTCTATCTTCTTCCCCTCCCTCCCTCTATCTCTCCATCCCTCTCTCTCTCATTCCAATCCCCCTCCCTCCCTCTTCTCTCTCTCTCACTCCCTCTCTCTCTCTCTTTCCTAATCTCCAATTACCTCTCCACACGCCTGGACTTCCACTTCCCTTCCAACTTCTCAACTCCTGCTAATTTCACTCGAAAGACCAATAATCCCTGAAAGCGACCTTTTATTCGATTTTTCACTTTGATTCAATTGCTTGTTTGCTTCCATTCGTCGATCCGTTTCCTCGCTGCACTTTTACACTAAAGGCACTCTTACATCCCTACGCCTTTGGCAATATGTTTCTCACAATCAGACAATATTCCTGCTTCCTTGCCAAAGTCTCTTCGTGCTTATCCTTTTTGAAAGCTGAGCGACTGTTAGACTTTTCTCCTTCGCGCACGTGTCACTGCTCTCCCGAGGAAAATCTTCTGTCCGAAACACGAACTTAAAGTACGAGAGTAGGACCGGGCTAAACAACCGGAACACTCCTTCCATTTTCATATATCTTTCTGTTCCTTTTTGGCCCTCATCTGACGTTTTCCAGTCGACTACCTTTTGTTTTCGTCTTTTTGGGCCGAAACCTATTTGCTCGAGACTTCTTGCGCGCACACTTTGCTGCGATAACGGAAAAAAATGCGATAAAAACTCCCGTGAGCGTCTGGAACAGGCGAGCCGTGTGCTCCTCAAGAGATCCCTTTTCGAGGAAAAAATCCGGAGATAAAGTGCAAGGGAGGCAGATAGATGGTGTATCTCTCTCCTCTCTCTCTCTCCTTTCTCTCTCTCTCCTCTCTCTCTTTTTCACCCTCTCTATTTCTCTTTTCGTGAGCTTTGATCGTAAAGACTTCCACCGCGCGTTATCGCATCACGTCGATTTATCGTTGCCTCGGAAACGAAAGAATTGAGAGAGAGAGCGGACCGAGGATAGTTTCAGTTAAACAAGCAAATATTTACACCATGGTAGAAGAGCTAAACGAATTCGAATCTGGTGAATTCGAATGATTTCGGCGCGTAAAGCGAATAAACGAGTCTACTGCGCTATTTGGAGAGGTAAATTGGTTAAGGAGGCAGATATGGCCTCCTGACAGCCATAGCTGTAATGAAATGAAACATATTGCACTGCTAGCGTACAAGTTGTGGCAGACCTATGTCAGCCATTCGAAAGGATTCCCTTTTTAATGGTTAAAGTATCCCTGTATTATTAATTGACAAATGATACGAAACAGAAAACATTACATTAATTTGTCTGAGTACGACTTTAATAGGAATAGCTCTCGTGATAAGGCATCGTCAAACTTTCGACGACATTTGATTCCGGAGTAAACGGAGAGGCGTGGTGTGCGGAATTATAAGGAACGAAAACCGTCTTAAATCGCTGCGGAAATCGCGAGATTAAAAGCGTACGCGTTGTTCTTATCCGAGTGATAAATCAGAGAAGAGACGTCCCTTTGAGGTGAAAGAAAACTCTTTCAAAGATCAAATTCTAGAGAAAACGCAAGAGGGCGTATTGAAACCCAATGCGCCTTTTTTTATTACTCTATGATTTTCAGCTGACTGAATTAGATAGTGTCTTGTTTTCAGTATTTTATTTCGTAAAGAATTTGCATGAATTCGGAAAATTAATCAGAAGATATATTTTACGGTTTTACCTACGTTATAAATAATTCAAAATCGAGAAAGCGTATTCACACCGTTGCTTTTCCTTTTAAATTTATAAAAATAATTTGGCATGTGTGTCGTGGCTCGCTTAGCTCCATGTAATACGCTCGCTCGCTCCAGGTAGCACGTCCTTGTCTTAATTATTGGCAATTATAAGTGTTTGTGTAATTATTTACAGACCAATTCACTTACCTAACCTACTCGCGAACTGTTTTTCTTTTATTTTTTAAACGGGTAAAAAGTTTTTCAGCGCTGTCAAAAGGCGGTTTAAGAGAAAAGTTTTATGGTTTTGAAATTTTACAAAAATTTCGACAAATTCTATCAAATGAGCGACATAAAATTGGGAATTAAAGCAAGTAAAGATAAAACAAATTAAACCTTTATCAATTTTATATCGCCCACTTGATAGAATTTGTCGAAATTTTTGTAAATTTTCGAAACCATAAAGCTTTTGTCTTAAACCGTCTTTTGACGTGCTACCTAGGGGATCGAGCGTATCACGTGGAGCTAAGCGAGCCACGGGGCCATGGGCGCCAGAGGAGCCCCTAATGTATATATTTATTAAATTCTCAAAGTGGGACTTTCGGCTTCCTACTAAATTTCAAGTAGGACAGAGGAGAATTATACTTTTGGTAGGACTGCCATGCCAATTGTAACCCTAGATGAGAAGGATCCATCGACAATATTAATTTCCAAGCATATAAGGCACAATTTCGCAGCCGTTATAGCAATCAGTTGCTGTAAAATTAGATATCCTTTTTTCACCTCGATCACATCTAAAAATGGGATAGCTCGCCAAATACGTCTTTTGGCGAAACGACTTTCTTTTTTAAGGAAATGAGAATAATACGCGGTCTGATATGAGGTCGTTGGGTTGAGGGAGGTGGAGAAGAGAGGAGAATGGGATTCGAAGCAGCCAAAGGGCCATTGAATGCGGTTTCGGTCTTTTGAGATGAACATCGCCTAAAAAAAATCTTAAAGAGATTGTCACAAGAGACTGCAATCCTCAAATAGACTTAAAAAACAGTGAGTATTCACCATAATTCCGTAAATTTGGCGAATCAAGACTTGCGTTACAAATTCTTTGAAATTTCAGACGAATGCTTAATTATTTTTTGTATAATTTGCCGTGAATCGTTGACTTTCTTAAAAAAAATCTTTAAGTTCCATAGCAACATAATCTCCCCGAACATTGGATTTATTTTTAAAAATAAATTCGCGGCTCATTCCAGGACACACATTATAATTACAACATTGATGAATATTAGCTTCATTCTGTATTTAATTAGTTTTAATTTTAACCTTCAATGTTTTCACTACTTTCAAATATTAATAGCACTTCTTACTATTGAAAGCTCTACTAGAGTTTAGTTTTTATTAACCTTTGTCACCATGAAGATAAAATTAATAAAATTTATGATGAAAACGAACGTCTATCTCGCGGAGCAATGTTTAAAAATCAATAAATATTTTAGGAGGTAAGGATGAATTTCGTGGTTAACTTTAAAGGAAGGAAAGGTTTCATCTGATAGACGACTTGAAGAGTCTTTATGTGTGACAATCTTTAATAAACTGATGTGTCCAACACAAATGTCTTTCTCCATACGTAAGTTGTCAACTAAAATCAAATAAATACGGCGATAGGAACAGTTCAGCTTACACGCTTCAGCGCTATCGATTCAATTGTTGTCACTACCTGTCACTACCACGCGCGCGATCTGCCCACTAACTGTCAATTTCGAAGAAAATTGAATATCTCTTGAAATATTCCTCATATGAAAATTTAGTTCAAACAAGAGTTGTAGAAAAAAATATTATCTACAACTTGTGTGTGAGTGTGTGTGTGTGTGCGCGTGTGCGTGTGTATGTAAACAGAAATGTAGTTTTAAGCGAAATATTTAAGAAAAACTAAAATTTGACAGGAGTAAACCGCTACTTCCGGCTGACCGATTGTTATCAAAATCTTAAGAATATATATACGTAGAATTTCGTGCTGATCTGATGAATAGTTTTTGAGTTTAGGGCGCCCACAAAATTTCTGTCACACACATACCGACAGACACAGACATCGAGAAAACGGTTAAAATGTTTTCAGAGGACCTTAAAAACGTGTATTTCCGTTGAAATCTCGAATTCTATTTTTTTAATTCTATCATTTCATTTTCAATTCTCCATACAATGTATATGGGGAAAGTAAAAATGAAAGAATTTCTAAAATACATGCAGCCGTTATCGAGTTATTAGACGTATTTTTGGTGTCTTGAAACTTACCTACAAATATATATACCTTATAAATCACGGTAAGTTTATTACAGTTTTTAAAAAACCAAACTTTTTTTAGACGAAACGTAAATAAAAATAAAAACTTAAACAAACCAAGGGGAAGGGAAATATTAATGTAATAATGAAATGAGAGACATTGTCTAACTTAAATTGACGGAATTAGAGGTTATATCAAAGAGAATATCGAAAAGACACAGGTAATTTTATTGTGTATGTTTTAGGCCACCGTAGGATGAGAACGGCGACCAACTGCTTCCTGGTGAACCTGAGCGTGTCAGATCTCCTGCTGTCCCTTCTCAACTGTGCCTTCAACCTCGTCTTCATGCTCGACGGCGATTGGCCGTTCGGAGCCGCTTACTGCTCCCTCTCAAACTTCGTGGCCAATTGCAGCGTTGCTGCCTCTGTATTCTCTCTCACGGCTATAGCTGTGGATAGGTGGGGTTACAATCAAACAAAAAAGAAGCGATTCACCTCGAAAGTCTTCGAATTATTTTCATCTGTTTAATTTTATTTCTTCAGATATATGGCCGTCGTTCATCCTCTGAAGCACCGCAAATCGAAAAGAAGAGCTCGCTGGGCTTTGGGTGCAATATGGACCAGCAGTTGTCTCCTGGCACTTCCGTGTCTTCTCTATTCCACTACTATGATGCAATGGTGCGCACTGCCTGTAATTACAAAGCGACTTTGTTTATTAGCTATATGAACGAAGGTATGGATTTTGACTGAACATTAAAATCAACATCCGGCCGAATTACAAAACTAAAACGGAAATCTTATCAATTAACCTTTTAATTTATGCAATGATTATTGCAGTATTACGTTGTTACTATCAATAGTCAAGTTTCAAAAGTTTTATAATATGGTGCAGAAATAACAATTCTCTGCATAGCATTTTCTGTGGCCCAAATAAATAATATAAATAAATAATAATGAATAATAATAAATGACGATGAAATAAAAAAGCAACCGATCCGATAACTGGTCCACCATAACACCTGACTTTCACTAATGCATGTGAGCTGCTACCATTCGACCAGTTGATCAATTGACACGGATAATTGATTTTCAGCTCCTTCACCATCGCTCTCTAATCGCGTATGATTCATATCGTGTATTTCAGGTACCTCAACGGCGAGTCCAGGTGTGTTTGCTTCATGCTCTGGTCCGATGGCAGATTCCCTACGTCTGTAACTGAATACACGTGAGAAATAAGTCGATAATGATGTCTTAATCTTTGAGGAAATTGTCGAAATTTTTACGATATCTCCATAGAAAATTATGCTCATCGTAAAATCCATTTCATAACTGATTATCGAAAGTATGTTCATCACTTCGTGATATTTTCAGTTACAACGTGATATTCCTGGCTGTCACTTATGCTATGCCATTAACTGTGATGGCCGCGTGTTACTCCCTCACCGGCAGAGTGCTCTGGGGTAGTGGTTCAATCGGTGAGATGACGCCGAGGCAAGTGACATCCATCTCCACAAAGAGAAAGGCAAGAAATTCCATTTCGTCCAGTTTATTCTTTCGAAATTTATTATTTATTAGCATTTGTCTTTAAATTGCGTTTTCGCTTTCATACGTATTAAGCATTAGTTATATATGCTCTTCAAGTTTAGTTTTAATTTATTTATATCATAACTAGAGAAGTCTTGCATTTCAAATTTGAAATGTTGCCAGCATTTTTAATAATAAACACAGAGAAGCTTGAATATTTATTGAATATTATTATTTTTTATTTCATATCTAAAATCATATTTGTGTGTATGTGTGTTAACGCTGTAGGTAACTCCAAAACCAATAAACCTAGAAAGCTGAAACTTGGCATACATACTAACAGCACCCCGAGGGTTTGCACCTCGGGCTTATTTTTAAAAAATTTTGGCTTGGAACAGCAACAGGAAACAATTATATTTTCCCATAAGTTTACACGGGATTTTCGATTTTTCAGAGTGCAAGGTTTTCTTCCTTCGTTCATGAAAATACGTAAATATGGACCTATTTTTTATTTTTGCTTTATTCGACCTCTAAAACTCTATACTATCTTATTCTTGCAATGTTTACATGTTACATGGTCGAAGTTTTCAGAAATACGCATTCTTTTTCGAAATTTTGCGTACTCATTCCCGGCGTTGCCAAGGAGACTGTCATTGTTGTCTCCGATTCAATTAGTGCCAATTAAACATTCAAATTTACGAAAGAAAAGCGTTGTGCGCTTCAAACTTTTGTTTAATTAATGACGCGAAGAAACATAAACATTTAAAGATAATTATACTGTTGACTGCGTCTGGGATACGTTTCTAACGGTTTAATCGAGACATTTCATCATTTGTATGCTGGAATCTTACTTTTTTGTAAGTAAAACTATTATATTATACATCTGTAATGCTTTCTAACGCAAATAGTCTCACGCATAAATTTAAAATTAGATGAGAATAGGGACGTACGTTTTTTTTAATATTGAAAGTTACATAGTTATTTTCTCTTCGTAGCTACATTTACGCAGATAAAGTTGTACATTTTGATTTATCCTATAAATAAAAGAAAATATGTTTGTTTGTGTGTTAACGCTGTAACTCCAAAATCAATAAACCTAGAAAGCTGAAACTTGGCATGTGTACTTAGGGAAACCTGAGAGTGTGCACCTCCGTCTTATTTTTTAATTTTTGGTTTGGAAGGGGGGGGGGGCAAAAATAATTAAATCAACGGTCATAAAAACTAAAGAACTGAAACTTGGCATCGGAAACGAGTGCAGCATATTTTTCATTTGCATTTTAAAATTACTTAGAATCATCGTACGAAATTGGGACTTGGACGAAAGAACGCTTAAAAGAATAAAAATTCATTTTCTTGCTGTCGTTTTTTAAACTCTCTCCGTAAATTAGTTTTGGCCCCAAATGAAAAAACGATCAATATTGTATATCCTGAAGCTCTGTACGAATAAAAATTATAGATGTTTCAAAAATTAATTACTGTAAACATACCTAATAAAAATAAATTAATATAGATTTTCGTGTTTTTTTAATTAGGTCATTTCTACCCTGTTCTGAATCCCGGGCAACGCCGGGTAAACTATCGCCAGTACTTAATAATTCGCGTAAATGCCCGTCAATATGACGGGAAAGAAAATTATATTGCCGTATCCTCCTCCCTCCTTCTCCGTCCCTTCCTCCCCTGCCCCTCCTCTTCCACTCACTCCATCTCCCTCCCTCTCGCACGATACATCTACGTAAATGCTTCGTATTTCTATCGTATGATGTATGAATATTGAGGCAATAATAGGAATCTCGAGTCTCAACAATGACATTCGTTGTCCGGGAAACTTATCGATGAAAGCGCGATATTTGGTCAAAATCTGCCATATATTCGTTAAATGTGAGTAATTTCGAACGGAATGCGTAAACCGACGAAAAGAATAAGAAACCTTGTAAATTCTTCTTTAAAACATTCTACGTGCGGTGATTGTAGTTCAAATATTTATAATTTTAATTTGCAAAAGAGTGAAAGCAGAATATAAACAAACTATTGACAATCTTCATGCACATGAAAAAGTGCTTCAAAGCCAACTTTGGAGATTACGTACATCCACTTAATTAGATAGAAATCAATTACAAATTACGACTTTTATTTAGCTAATCATTTAGTCCACTATTTGAAACAAAGCAAACAAATCGTGCCTCGAGCAGTTAATGCATTGTACGTGTGTATATATCTATGTATATCCCTGCAAATTTGTTGGGATGTTAAATGAATTAAATTAATTATTGTAAATTTTTCAATAAAAAAAATAACTAAAATTTCTTGATCGTTGAGGTAATATAAACACTTGTAATCGCATTTTTAAAAGTGTATTTTTAACTTTAGAGCAGTCTGTTAAATGATTTTATGACTTTTTCGAATTCTTATATTAAATACAATAAAATTCCGTTGCGGCAAATTTCTTTGGGATGCTTAAATTATTTCTTTATATGTACTGAAAATTCTTTGCAACGAATATTTCTAAATATTATGCAGAAATGTCAATTAGCTCTTAAATGGAGATTTTAAATATGATTTTCCAAAACTATTATTAAAATTTCGCCTATTTGAAAATATTAATCAGGGCGGACTCTAGACCTGTGCCGCCGCACTCGGATGGAGGCTTATGAGGGGCGGCCTTCCAGTCTCTAATACTGTTCTTTAAACATAAATATTGTTCAGTAAACCGTATCAGGCTCGTACTGGATAACGTGTAAACCGAAAACGCGCTAATCGAGGGATTTCTGTATTCGGTTTAGCTTGAAATATGGGCGGCCAAATTTTCCTTCACACACCCTCGTAAAAACCCTGGCCCTGGTATTAATTAACACTTAAAGTGAAGCAAGGGTCAGATTTCTTTGTATTTGATTTGTTATAATGATTTGGTATCAGCTGTTTAGGTCCTCGATATCCATATTTACTTTTTCCTCTTCCACAAAGGCATGTTAGATTTAGAGAACTATTGGTACCGTTAAGCTTCTCAGGTACATTTGAATGTCCGTGAGATATTATTAGTGTTTTTAGGCGCGTTTTGCTTCCAGCGTGAACGCCTATTATCGTCGGTCTGTCCGTCTATCTGTTCGTCCGTCCGCACGTTCGTTCCCGGCTTCTACCGAACGGGTTTTCATGAAATTTTACATTAAGGATTTACAGTCAAAGACAATAAGAAAATCACGTAAATGAATCACGTAAGTCAATTAGGGGTACCACTTTACAGGTGACAAAAATTAACTTTCCGCCATATGCCGTAAAGTATTGATCATTTCAAAATAGTTTTAAAATAAAACTTGTACACCTATTCACGTAGAGTATTTATTTTCCAAAACATTTTTATCATAGGAGTAGCCGTTATCAAGAAAATCAAACAAGAATGTCTTAACTCGAGTTGAAAATTTCTTGCATGGTTACTTCTTCATTGTTGCTAACATAAACAATCTCACAAACAAACGTTAAATTTCCTTAGGTGTGCATGCAATATTTATAAATAAGAATAAAATGAATTATTTATGTCGAAGAAAATTACTTTAAAACGCTATTTCCCTTGCGTACAGTTATATAATTTCTTTCAAATATTCCATTGCATGAAACGCTCTCGTTTGTGATACGCTGCCTACACTTTCCTAACTTGTTTTACTTTTGCTTAAGGCGCTCTCATAACGTTAAAATAGATTTATTTAGATAAAGCCCTAATTCCGACATCCATCTTCACATTAGGTAGTGAGGATGCTGGTGTTAGTCGTGAGCGGATTCGGCGTTTGCTGGCTCCCATATCACGCGTATTTCCTATACGTGTTCCACCACAAGAGTGCAGCCGGAGCCGCGCACGCTCAACAGGTCTACTTGGCTTTCTATTGGCTCGCCATGTCAAACGCAGCGCTCAACCCTCTTATTTACTACTGTATGAACGACAGGTGAGGAAATTTTAAAATAAATTTTTGCTAATAAATCTTTTTTCTGGTATTAACTGTTAGATTTTCGTGCGTGGAAATTTTTACAATGCCATTATACCCGCATTAATAGAACATGACAGAGAAAAATCTGTAAAAGAAACTCCTACGTGGCAGGTCTTCGGATCAATAATGTCGATCGCTCAAGATGTTTGAGTAAGAAGTCCTGTTCACTCAATTGGCATTGGCCGCCCCCACAAATTTTATTTTTAATTAATCATTCCTTCTATAACTTTGGCTGTTTTAAATATATGTATGTTTTTAGTGAGATGACAAATGATTACGTGAACTTTCCCATTACATCCTTGGGATGACAGATCATTCTACTTTGAAATATATCTTTAAGACATTGAAATCATTTGCCGAATAATAAAAAATAAAATTTACTACAAAAATTTTTCTCAGCTTGTAAAAGCTTCTGTTCTATATTTAGGGTTATTGTATTAATAATCTGAGTGTGGCTTTTACGTGAGCATGTAGGTGAAATAAAGGTGATGAAAGATTTATTTTATCTTATGCAGAAGAATTATTTTTTTCTATTTCTTCAATAAAATGTATATTGCTTTATATTTTTTTATACATTGGGTGCATTCTTACTGACCAATATATGAATTATATTGCTTCGTCTCGCAGGTTTAGATCCTACTTTCAGCAAGTCATTTGTCAGTGCAGATGCTTTAGAAGCCACGCAGACACCAGCATTGCTCTCGGACACACTCCCAAGAGCTGTGTCAGCGTCCATAATACCTGTCCGTCGGATTTTGGAAGATCAGGTAACCGATTATATTGGTTATTCTTCCTTTGTTCATAAACGATTTCTTAAAAATCAATATACGTTAAGAAAATCAGCATTGAGAGCTAACGAATGTGGTTTATTTCAAAGTACATTGTGTTCCTCTTATGGACATGGCTGACCAATTTGCCAATTTCTATTATAGTGCCTTTATTTAAATGAAGAGAAGTAATAACTTATCACGCTAGAATCGCTAATTTAGATGTATTCAACATAAGTTTCAGCTATGGAACATGGTTTCTATATGTTTATCCATGAGCTCATCTAAATCATTTTTTTTAACTAAGGAGAAAGAATGCATTGATCACAGTGTATGAGCAGGGAACCGAGCACGGAACCATGTCCATCTAAGGAATATGTGCATTATATTGAGGTATAAGATCATAATAAATGGAAAAAACAGTAGAAAGTGTGGAGAAAAATAAGTTCGGAGGGTCAGACAATATTTCAGGTCAATCTTCAAAATCAGCTTTAGGGTCGCTAGTTATATATTTTATGGTTTTATTTACCATAACATCAACCGTCACAATGTGGAGTTGGGTACTTTAACCTCACAATTTATCTATTATTCGCCTTGCTTATAATGCAAATAGAATGCTATAAATATTTTATATGCTCGCACATAAAAACCATTCGATGTTGTATTTTTCTTATATGGGTATATTATGTTTAGAACGCAAATACAATAATTCGTCGTTTATCGCAGCTTCGCTTTATCGCAATTCATTATCTATGACCAAATAATCGTTTATAGCAAATGCCTTTCACTTTATCGCAATTTCGTCGCAGACTACAGCAAACAGCCACAAAGCGAATAAGCGCGTTTTTATTCTCGAACGTGCGTGAAAAGATCCATTAAAAGGATCAACGCATAAAGGTTGCGTGGATGGAATCTCTGCATCACCTTTGCATTCTATAGGATAAAGTGTTTCAAAAGTTATGGAAGCTGTTGAGAGAGTGCGACCGGTACTGATGCTAACTAGAATTAAGGACACCGTTTACGAAACATGGAACTGTTATTGAATGCATAGGGTGAAGAAAAGACACATTCATCTATATCTTGCTGATATTCAGAGAAAAGCCCGCAGTTGGTGGAAGAGGCCGTCCAAACTGTATTACCTCCTCAGGGGAACTGATGGCGACGGCAAGCCAACATCGAAGGATTTTTGCGTTTATACAACATAATTGGGGGTTTAGGAAATTATATATATTATATATATGTATATATATATTAACCCGCCACCAAATACACCGCGCCATTTCTCTTTCCCCCGCCTCCGGAAAAACACCGAACCCAAACTCACATACTCTAAGCGACACCCCCTGACTCTCACAGCAACCTTCCACCCAGGGCTACACGAATCCCTGAAAAACATCCTTGCCGCCGCCCACCCCATTCTCACATCCTCACCCATCACCCTTACACTCTTCCCCAAGCCACCCATCATATCATTCCGTCGACCCAGGAATCTATGCGACTTGTTGTGGCGCAAAGAACTCCCTATAGGTCCAACACCACCCCTCGCAGGGTCTTTCCCATGCGAAAGACCACGGTGCCTCGCTTGCCCCATCATAGAGACTTCCGCCACGTTCACCAGCCCGAAAACAGACATCACCTACCCGATTACGTCCCACGGAACCTGAATATAATATAATATAATCTATTTATTAAACTGCACACAATGCCCGGCGTTTTACGTGGGCCTTACCACCACACCCCTCAACATCCGCATGAACGGTCATCAGGACAATGTCGCTCATAAGCGCCCCCTTCCAGTGGCCAAACATGCGGTAAGCCATTCCCTACCCTTCAATAGATGTTTTACTGTCAAAACAATCCGGGCTCTCCCAAAAGACTCTCCCGCCCCACAACTCCGCCAATGGGAGCTCGCTCATATAGAAATCCTCCGCTCTCTTTCCTTTCCCGGTCTAAACCTTCGTTGACACCCTCACCTCAAATACCCAAGCCTCCTTCTCACGAACCCCATCCTCTTCCCATCCCCTCTACCCCCAGTGAGATACTTAGTTTTAGTTTTAGTAATAATACTCTTGTGCCGAAGAAGGGCGGATGCCCGAAAGCTCCAAGCAAAAGCCTTCCTCTATCGCCATGGACGTCCACAACACCAAGTGTCCACTGGCTCCCTCCTATCCCTCTCAACTACTAGTTGCAATCCTATATATATATAGGGCAACTTGGTGTTGAAGGAAACCCAGTGAGCACTTACCGGAAGGAGAGCCGCTGGGGTGTTGGAGAAACACATATGTAGAAGTTATTGGAGCTTAACACCTAGTAGCCCTAAATATCCTCATTTACCTTTCCTCTTCCATAAGTTTATATATATGAAGTGAAATGACAGCTTCTTTATTTTGGCAATTAGTTTACTTCTTATAAATTATATTATTATATTTATGGTCTGATTTTAGCGAGTCATGTTTAGTAAATTGTCTGTTTTATAGCACATTTACATTAGCAAGCAGCGATGGTAAAGAACGTAATGTTGTATATCGAAATTTCTCATTAATCACTCCATGTATTTATTTTTTTAATCTGACGACATTAGTTTCCCACGCAAATGCTTAATTTTATGTCCAATATTTCTCAAAAGATTTTGGCACACGTGGCGTTAGTGTTAAGTAAAAGAAAGGTAAATGAGCATATCTTCTCTCTGATGTTTTCTTTCCTTATTGTTTTTCACAGGTAGCGTACGAGTACGCTGACTGTGTGGACATAAGTGAATGGTGTCCGATAAGGTGCCTTTGGTGCTCGCAAGAGGACGAGGCTTGATATTATTACGAGGAAATCTTTATGCTCCATAAAGCTTCCTTTTGGTTTATGCTGAAATTATAATTGTTTCGAATTCTATCGATAGAATTTGTCTCATAGAGTCTTAATTCCAGCTATCGATCACAAACTCAAAAAATGATAATATTTTGTTAAACATTTTGTCGAGTTCAAATATGAAGGACGTGGTGCGAATTTATTCACCTCATATTTGCCCTCATTCGATTCATTTTAAATTTAATTTGAGAAACTAATAAACGTTTGCGACACTGCCTCATAATATATAGTCTATAAATTCACTTTAACAGAGTGATATCGATGCTAGGCAATAATATGTTTTCCATTTAAAAGTGTTCATTCATTGCTATCGTTTATTTCCCGTTGTTTACAATCGGATAATTTTCCCTATTTTTTATTGAAAACAATTGTTTGGTCTCATTCGACACGGATTGCATTCCGTTTTCATAAAATATAAACCTCAGTCCTTCATCTATGAAAGTGTTCATGTCCAGAATTCTTATCTTAAATTTTAACTAATTTAAAAATGCGAATTTATAATGCTCTGCATCGATTTCATACTTTTCTTATTAATGGAATAGAAATGAAACTAATGGGTTGAAAAAATTATTCGATTACACATCAACAGCTGATCCTAGACCCACTAAATTTGTAACTTGGCTAGCCTCAGTATAGGCCGCCCTATTGTCACAATTTGGCTTCTCCAAATTGTAGGATTCCAGAAATATTTCCCGAACAGAAGGACTGACAAAGCAAATACATAAGCAATTTATTTTACAAAAAAGCGTTAAAAACGTATTTCAACTCCTGAAAACAAGTTCTTGAAATATAATCGTCATAAATAGATATTTTCTTTTACAAAGCCATTTAATTAATGAAATTGTGTAATAGATTAAAATTATTGAATGTTTTTAAATGATAGTTTCAAGTTCCATCTTATGCAGTTGTTCTTAAATGTGAATTATAAATAATGTTTGACCCTCTGTGTACGCCAGCGTTTATTACTTGGAACAGTTTGTAAGCGTTTCCGAAAACATGTCCTTGCCTCCTTCAGATATTACTTTTCCTTTTTTACTTTTCTCAAATAAAATGATTCTGTCAAAATATTTAATTTATATGAAGTGCTCCCTTACCTTACTTCATTTTACCAAACGTTAATAAATGTCGTTTTAATAATATGCAATCTATTCAACATGCCTGCAACCTCATTTCAAATTCGTTGAGTACGATAACAGGATTTCCATTGGTGTTTACAAAAGATAATGGAGAGCAGACGAATTATTCATGATAAAACGTTAACATAAAATTTAGGAACTTAACTAGTCTTCCAGCACCAGAATTATTCGGCAAGCAGTTTTTATTCGCTTTTAGAGGCATGCGTCATGAATAGTCATATTTATATTCAAGAAATCATTTCTATTCTGATTTATGTGAAAGCTGTATGCTCTTAAATTAACCAAGTAACTTTCGTTTTATGCTATGCATATAATTTTGATCACATTCAAGTAAAATTCAATACAAGCAATATTTCGAAGAAAATTTGATGGATACGAAGGTGATTTCGTAATTTAATGTCTTTTAATATCTCCATACGTAGTTTAGGAGAAAGTATGCGTTTGTAGTCCTCAAGATACGTCGTAGAAACGTCCCTCGAAATCGCAACCTATCTCAAAACGACGTATCTCGAAACTCGTTTTTCCATAAGTCACCATTCTATAGCGGGGGATACGCTCCACGTCCACGATTTTGTACACATAATTTGCTAAGTAGCACATAATTTTAAATTTTCGAATAGCTTATTTAACACGTGCAAAATAATTGTTTATGTGGTCACTTCGCCGATTACAAATAATTATATCCGCGATTTAAGAAACTGAATGACAGCAATAACTATGTTCTTGAATGGGGAAATTGCAGTTGGTGTTTTATATGAAACAATATATATTTGTGACTATGAAAATAAAAAAAGAAGTGTCAAACAGAATGAGAACTTTGTCCTCTAATGAATTTCGATGATTGCGGAAAACGACATATAAGCGAAACTTCAGTGACGTACATATGAAACCTATCCCTGATTTCTTGACGACGCATAAACGAAACGACGTATCTCGAGAACTACCTGTATTGTATTCATGAAAAAATCGAATTCGGGATTTTAACAAAAATACACGTTTTTATGTCCTCTGAATAAGTTTTCACTATTTTCTTGACGATGTCTATGTGATGATAGGAATTTTTTGGGCGCTCTAAACACAAAAGCTAATATTCAGATCAGCAGAAAACTCGATATTTAATATTTTTATTAGTACATAATTTAAGATCTGAAAATGTTTTGGCTGAAACTGGTCAAACGGAAGTGCCGATGTTATTAAGAGGTATTTTGATAAGTCATCTGAATTTATGTTAAGTAGTCAGCGTTTCTCAAACTGTGTACCGTGGAACCCTGGGGTTCAGCGCGATGAGAGAAGGGGTTCCACGAGAATATATTGATAACGGTGATATTTCGCGTGTTTGCCCATCTATAATATTAAATATTAAATTATCTACCTTTTAGAACACTTATTTTAATAGAATCTAATCTAGATTTTATTATTATGAATGATGTCAAGACTTCTTATATACTTTTATATGCGCTTCACTAGATAAGTATTCCTTTGTATATCTGTGGTCAACCTTCAACTTTTTATATTCCGGTTCTTGTTTAAGACTTTCGGAAAGTAGTTACGAACGATGTCCTCTTTCGTTTGGAAAATAGGTCGAAGCGCCTTAACAATGTCAAATTTAATAAAAATTATTTCGCAAGAGGGCATTGCGCCGTGTATGCAGGCAACCTGTCATTCACGGGGATCGTGCATTTCGTATAAACGCAAGGGTAGTAGTGGCTCCACTTTTTTCTCAAAGATGCCTCTAACATACGGTGACTAGATGCTGATGATCACAACCGGGACAAAATGAGTTTTGAAGGAGAAAATCCGGGACATTTTCGAAAAAAACCTGGACAAACGGAATTTTGCTATTTTTAGATATTATGTGCTCTAAATTTGAATTTAAAACGTTTGGAAAGAGAAAGTACAGTTTTAATTATTGTAATAGCAATTAAATTAACATATTTCATGAATAATTAAGCAGTATTGCAACAAAATATATCAGGAGCCAAAGGTATTTTAAATCATATTTTAGAGTACATCTGCCTGCCTTAAACATCATTTTTAATCATCTTAAATCTTTACAGTTCAAATTTAAGTTAAATTTACATAACACAATGGAATTGATTGTTTTTATATCCAGGGGGTTTCGTTCATCAGACCACTGAATATTTATTTGTGAAATTATTCTTTCCACATTTCCAATATATGACGGAATGGCAAACAAAAAGCTACACAATTTTTCCATTTCCGGGGTGTGCTCTTGAAATTCAGATTTCGAAGATAACATTGACCACCAGTCGTAACAAGGTCTATTAATCCAGTCATCATTGCTTTCTTTCGGTTCTGTTGAAATTACATTTTTAAGCAAAGAAAACTGATTTAATAATAAGTTTTCGTACACTTGAAATCCCATGTTACTAACATTTTTACGCATACTTTGTACATCTTCCCAAACTGGTGTACCTTTTAATAGAATCCATTCCATATATGTATATGAATATATTTCAGAGTTCCGCCCATTTTTCTAGATAGTCACAAATTGTTTTATACACATAAAATATTTCATCTTGTAATGATTTTATTTCTTCCCCATGAATATTGTGATCAGTTAAAACTTTGTAGGCACTTAAGGGAACAAATTTTTCTTTAATGCGTAATGTCAGCATATCGATCTTCACTTGCACGTAACACATAACCTCTAATATGCAATTTTGCGAATAATCAATTTTTAGTATTTGTTTGTTGAAAATACCAAGCATACTATGCATAACATGGAAGTAAGCTTCATTTAATGGTGAGTCAAAAAAATAAATAAAAAAATTGGGGGGTTTTTCTTCTGAAAGAAAGAATACCTTAAACGCATCGAACATTTTTAATACTCAGTCGGTCGCATGATATAAACTTAACCAGCGAATTTTTGAATGTGTCAATAACTTTTCATAATGCAAAATCTAGTAAGAACAAAATTCTTTCAATCGCTCGGAACGTACTGCATAGGTTGAAAAGTATGACAATATTTTCACCACGACCACTTCCGCGTCACAAGACTATCTCTTGGCTCCCGACTGTATTGCATTGTGCAAAACATTGCGATTGATTTTTTCGCATAATTTATAAAAGACATTGTTTTTGCCTTTTCTCAACCGTATTTGCGTTATCAGCTCCATAAATAATGCATTATTTTATATCAACGCCATACTCGCTAACGCGCCGATAATGAAATCTACAATGCTTTCAGACGTTTCATTAGGTAGAGATTCAATTTTTAGTATTTTAATCTGAACTTCCATGTATCAGTGGTTTTTCAACCAACATCATTTGGTATAGATCGAGTTTCACGTTCAAAATGATTTCGTACAAAAGGAGATGGAAAAACTGCTGAGTAAACCATTACGATTACAATAAAGAATGAGACATTAATGCGACCCGAAAAAAAATTTCGGGACACCGGGACAAAACTTAAAACTGGGACGTCTGGTCACCCTACTCTAATATAAGGTTGCCAGATTTCGGTTTTGAAGTTACGGGACAAACAACCAAATTATTCAATAAAATGCGGGACAAATACGGGACACAAAAAAATCTGAAACAATCTCTATTCTTGTGCGTTGACACTATTTATAGCGTCAATATTAATTTTAAGTAATAAGAAATCAAAAAAACACAATATAAATTTTTATGTACATACTGTAAAATTAACCTCTACCTTCAAAATGCGGAATATACAATTTTAAAAGGTGATAATGAAAAGATAAATTATTAATACACGAGTAATAGAAAGTTTTTATTGACATTTAACATTGTAAGATTAATTAGAACAATAACAAATTATTAATGCTAGTTAGCTTACATTTAGAAAATCTTTATTAGCATTTACCATTGTAACATTATTTAAAAAATTAAGTGCAGTATTTATTTTAAATTTTACAAATGAATATTTTTCTGATGTTTTAGCATCTATCGACAACTGTTTGTTTTGAAGCATTTATCTATCTAATACTAGGTACTAATTTCCTTTGTGATTGATTTAACAATTTTGTTAACATTTCGTTCCCTAGAAATAAACAAAATAAAGAAACAAAATAAAGTTTACATTTAAATATTAAATATTGTTGTATTCTAATACTAAATTAATTTCCTGAAAGTTTACATTTAAATAGTTTACATTTAACCCACTAATCTAATACTACTAATTTCCTTTGTGAATGATTGATTGATTTAAAAATTTTGTTAACATTTAGTTAGAAACAAACAAAATAACGTTTTCTTTTAAATATTAAATATTGTTGTATTATAATACTAAATTAATTTCGCAATGTCCGTCGGGTATGCCACAATATCATCTTCGTCTCAAAGTTGGAGCATTCATCATGTTACTTAGGAATTTAGATCCAAAAAAATCTGATGTGGCCAACACATGACTTTCTCCATATTTGGGGTTTAGATATTTAAATTATTATGAATAGCCTTATAAGGAAAAATTATTATTTCGTATCGTAAAAGAATACAGTCGTCCTTATTGCCGTAAATTATATTTTGAATGTGTTTACAGGATTCACCGCTACATGGTGGCGGCGCTGTATACTGGAAATTTACGAATAAGTTAAATATCTCCGAAATCTACGAAAATTTGTTTCAAACAAAACTTGGAAGAAATGTTATTTTCTACAACTTTGGTCCTCACGAATATTACCAATAACGATGTTTTTAAGGAGATATTTGACGGAAACCGAAAAAACCAATTATTTATAAATAATTCCTAAACAATAACTGCTATGGAAAATTGTTTCAAATGAAAGTTGTAGGAAATTACATTCACTATAGCCTTTGTATAGAACTGTATGTACAGTCACGGAAGAAAAAACTGGGACACCTTAACGTTCTCCTAGCGGCGAGTTGGGGAAGATTTTGAAGAGTACAAACCGAATGACAACATTGCAGGAGAGAAGAGGAGATTAGGAATGAGGAGGGGCAAAGGGCGGGAGGAGGGGGATGGGTCCCGCCGGTATTCGTCACTCTGCTAAGCAAATCAACGGACCTAAAACTTCTGTGAGGCCGAGTCCCCACTTGAAACGAGTTCGTATTCTAGCATCAAGACCTGCGATGCTGTCGGGATAATAGCGATCATGAGTCAATGCCCGATTATTAAGTATCAATTGCACTTAGGATATTTTGCAGACCATAGCAGAGTTTTTATTTCAAAGTTCAGGTATCTTACCTCGAAAATACTGGTTCAGACATTGTTGATTGATTGCTAGAGTAATTTTCAGTGAATATAATGACAATTTTCGATTCATTTTCCGTGAAAAAAATTACTTGAGCGTGACGATTCCGATTAATAACGGAATTTCCGTAGCAGCGCTAATGCACCGCCGAGGATCTTTCTATGTCGCCACAATCAGGGATCAATATGTAGGCTAAAGTAGTCCCTTGAAGTCATATCCATGCATGTGGATCATCCCAATAACAGACATGTTAGCGTGGTTATAACCGTTTTTAAAGAGAGAGAATAAAAGTCACGAAATTACGTTATGTGCTAATAATGCCTTCGTGATAATAGCGATCATGAGTCAATGCCCGATTATTAAGTACCAATTGCACTTAGGGTATTTTACGGACACTAGCACAGTTGTTTTTATTTCACCGCATCATTTGGATCACAACAAGACTTATTCGAAGCTCGCGCGCAGGCCTTGATGCTAGAATACGAACTCGTTTCACGTGGGGACTCGGCCTCACACAAGTTTTAGGTCGGTTGATTTGCTTAGCAGAGTGACGAATACCGGCGGGACCCACCCTCCTCCTCCCCCCCTTTCCCTTCCTCATTCCTCATCTCCTCCAGTCACATCACTGTTAGATGAAAAGAAAAAATCACGAATACCCTCGAACTCTCACAAAGGTTGCCGATCGCACAAAACTTCGCCTCGTGACGTCAGACGAAGCGAAGAAAAATTCTGCCGGAGCAATTCTTCCGCTCCCTTCGCCGCGTCTAATTTTAAGTGTGAGCGGGTCCATTTAACTCTTCGGTAAGAATATTTTTCTTATAGCCGCGTTTCTCCCTAGTGTGAGAGGGCCTTAGGCAGGAAGTTTCCTCCCCTCCTTTACCCCTCCTCATTCCTCATCTCCGCTTCTCTCCTGCAATGTTGTCATTCGGTTTCTACTCTTCAAAAACATCCCCAACTCGCCGCTAGGAGAACGTTAAGGTGTCCCAGTTTTTTCTCCCGTGACTGTACAACAATGATGTTTTAACGGAGAATTATCGCAAAAACCGAATCGAGGAATGAATCTGCAGATTACTAATTTCCGGGAGATTTCGGCCTCCCGGACAAGGTCCGATGGGAGAAACGTATCTACATAAGCTTGATTCCGGGAGACTCCCGGAATTCCGGGTGAGGTGGAAACCCTAGAAAGGCCTGATTTGGCGAATCTAGTAAAAGGGAGATAGAGGATGACAAGGAAAGGGAGGGAAAAGAGGGAGTGATAAAGAGAGGGAGGGAGGAAGATAAGGAGGGAGAGAGAGAGAGGGAGAAAGGGAGTAGGATAATGAAAGAGAGGGATTGTAAGATAGGGTGGGACAGGGAGAGGGAGAGAGAGAGCAAGAAATCGCACTCTGACTGATGAGTCCGTGAAAAGGGAACTCGCATTGATTGTCCAGACGAAGTGAACTGGATTGATCGATTAATAATCACCGAAACGACTGCTGTTTCTCAACCGGTTAGCGTTTGTTTTGTCTTTTATTAATGTGAAGTAAGCCACTTAGATAGATATAATTTAAAATTTTCCATATGTCGATATTTCCTCGGGAATCAATAAAAATATAATTACTTACGAACCTAAAATTTTAAAGTGTTTCTCACTGACGACCTGTTGAAATTATTTTCGAAATTACAACAAAAATATGCACAGATCGATTTTTTTATTCGAGGACCATGAAAAAGAAAGATTAAAATTAAAGAGTCTGACGAACTAATTATTAAAATGTGATGTTAGGCAAAAAAATTCCAATTAAAAAAAAACATCAAACAAAAAGCTGAAGAAGTCCACCGCCATTCTGTATACATAAACGTGCGATTCGTAGAATGTTTACCAACATATACTGTATTGTTTCTCGAAGGATATTTTCAACGACAACCCTGATTCTCGCCTTTTCTTCATCAAGAGTATTTGATTTTTTCAACTTTATACCTGGTTCTCCACATCTATTTTCTACAATCGCATAAAAATCGTGATTCTAGTATGAGTAGTTTTCCAGGTATACGGAGAAAATGTGAAACTGTCCTACTCGAAAAATTGCCTTTTTATTCGTAAATACTCAACGACATAACTAAATTCCAAACCATAATATCACAATTCAAATTAATTTCCATCTATTTTTTTGTCTGCCTCTCTCCTGACCTCGGAATAATTAGCCCGAATTCTAACTCGTATATGATTAAATAAGTTTTAATCTATTTAAAATATGGGAAATGAGGAAACAGGTGAAAAAATCTGCCATGACCGGGAATCGAACCCGGGCCTTCCACTTGCCGGGCAAGTGGAAGGCCCGGGTTCGGTTCCCGGTCATGGAAGATTTTTTCACCTGTTTCCTCATTTCCCATCATAACAGCTTATGCCTGTCGCATAAGGATCTTCGGATCATCCTTTCTATGTATTTAAAATATGATAATGAAACCATAAATTCACTCAACCTTCAAAGTTTCGCTGCTAAGGGGTTCATTGCCCTATATCTTGTTAAATTCAGTTATTTTTTCCTCCTTTCGAAGAATCTGTTAATAACTTAGGCCAGTGGTGCGCCACTCTCCGGGAAACGCGAACGATTTGACATGGACCGCGAATCGCTGTTTCTTTTTAAAAAAAAGTGGTGCGAGTTTACTCAGCCTGATTTTATGTGACTGTATTCGGGACCGATGATAAACTGGCATGTCAATCAATCTAACACAATGTAACAATGTTACTCTCTGGCATTTATAGATTCTTTATAGAGCTACACAACTAAGTACACATTTTTGTCATAAGCCTTCGAGGGTTTGACTTGTCTCGCTAAGAGACTGACATTCACATTTAATATTTACATTTTTCTCCCTAGAGCTTTCTTTGCGTACCCGATTAAATATTGCGGAATATGAATATGTCTAGCACGATCAGGTCTCGCGGATTCATGCGTAATTTGTTCCTCTTAGAATGCATATAATTGAACTTTGCTTTTTTTTCTCGCAATATATTTACCTGCGTGATTTTCCATCCACGTCATAGTTGTAGCAGGGAAAAACAGATGAATACTTTGGCATCGTGACGTAAGCTTTATCATTCCATTTCCATTTTCTCCTGTGGGTGTTTCTTTCCTTCAAATTTTAGTGCCTAACTTATTTGCTTGGTTAGATTAGCGCTGTGAGGACAAATGTCAGCGTAAGATGACCTCCGAGAAGACATGTAGGCATCTCTACGATAATATCAATCAATCCTCTGGATACGAAACAAATGCGCCTAACGCCACGATCTTCCAAGCCAACAAGGCCTCATTTGTAATGTTTCAAACTCGCAATGACTCCTTGCAAGTAGACACTAGGATGTGCAGAGAAAAACTAAGCAGACTAGGACGATGAGTTTTTCAAGAAGGCTATTCACCTCTCTCCTCTGTGGTCTCCTGAGAGCCATCCTCTTCCTTTTCAACAGGATTCTACCTTATTCTAAGTCCAACTTCAGTATCACTGTCACTATCATTATAATTACCATCGAAGAGAAAAATGATTCACATTTGATTTTTAATTAGCCTTCATAACTAATGTGTTGAAATCATATTATCCATTTTTAGGCGCGTTTCGCTTTCAGCGTGAGCGCCTATTATCGTCGGTCTGTCCGTCCGTCCGTCCGTCCCTCCGTCCCTCCGTCCGCATGTTCGTTCTCGGCTTCTACTAAACGGATTTTCATGAAATTTCATACTGACACAATAAAATATAAGGTTCTTTTGTACAGTAGCCCCGCATTTTCAAAAATGCTTAAAGTAAACAGCAACCAAAACAAATCAATACATTATTGTTTTTACAACTGATTGGCCTGTCTCGATATTTACAAACCCAATCACCGGACAAGAAACTGATTGGCCTGTCTTGACATTTACAAACCCAATCTCCGGACAACGTGGAGGGTTTCTTTGGTTCCGGGCGAGGCGAAGGGCGCGGTAGCGCCCGGAGACGGCTACCCATTACAATAAAGCGAGCCGAAGGCTCGTCAATATATCCTTTCAATATTATATACCCTCAAAAAAAATGGAGGATATTAACGAGCCTTCGGCTCGTTTTGTTGTAATGGGTAGTCGTCTCCGGGTGCTACCGCGCCCTTCTTCTCGCCCGGAACCAAAGAAACCCTCCACGTTTTCCGGAGATTGGGTTTGTAAATGTTGAGACCGGCCAATCAGTTTCTTTTAATGTTGTTTCAACAATACCTTATAGATTCGTTTGACTTTCCCAGGTGATTTTTCGCTGCATTTTTGAAAATGCGGGGCTATTGTACAAAAGAACCAAATGTAATAAGAAAATCGTAAAAATGAGTCATGTATGCCAATCAGTGGTACCACTTTACTGGTGACAAAAAATTAAATTTTCGTCATATCTCGTAAAGTATTGCTCATATCAAAATATTTTTCAAATAAAAGTTGTAGAGCTGGTTAAGTAGGGTATTTCTTTTTCCGTACATTTTTATCGTTGGAGTAGCCGTTATCGAGAAAATCAAACAAAAATGTTTTAAATCGAGTTGAACTTGGAAACTTTCTTATATGGTTACTTCTTCATTGTTGCTAACATAAACAATCTTACAAACAAACATTTAATTTACTTACGCGTGCATGCAATATTATTAAATAGGAAGAAAATGGATTATTTTTGATGAATATAAGAACTTTAAAACGCTATTTCCCCCACGTACAGGTATATAATTTCTTTCTAATACTCCATTGCACGAAACGCTCCCATTTGTAATACGTTGTACACTTTCCTAACTTGTTATAACTAACATGTTCGTTGCTCTTCTTGTAAGCCATGATCCTTTTTCTTTATTTCCGTATTTTTCCAACAAACAAACTTTTTCTCTTAAGTCCACGTTCGCGGAAATCTCCATAGCCGTCAATCCTATGAATATTTAGAATTTCTGTATTATAATTACGTTTATATTAACTTCACTCTCGTATATATCTGTCCATTTAAAATTTTATTTTCTTCACTAAAGCTATCCCTCAACGCAGGGTTGCCCAAACTTTTTCATATCATGGGCTACTTTCATCCTGGTAATTGTCTTGCGGACTACTTATTACTTTCTCCAGACGTAGTATGGGAATGTATTGTGATCACGAAAAAATTCGACTTCGAGATTTCAACGGAAATACACATTTTGAGGTCCCTAGAACACTTTTAGACTATTTTCGGAATGATTTCTGTGTGTGTGGATGTATGTGATTTTGGGCGCTCTAACTCAAAAATTACTTGTCATATTAATACCAAATTTCATATATAACACTTTAACATGAGCATAAAGAACTGATTAGTTTTAGGACAATAACGGGTAACCGGAAGTCAAGGTTTATTCGAAACCCGATTCGGTTTTGGCGAAATATCTTCATTAAAACATCATTATTGTATATACAATTCTATACAGAAGTTATAGAGAATGTAATTTCCTACAACTTTCATTTGAAACAATTTTCTATTGTAGTTATTGTTTAGGAGTTATTTATAAATAACCGGTTTTTCGGTTTTCTCCTTAAAAACGTTATTGGTAATCTTCGTGAGGACCAAAGTTGTAGAAAATAATGTTTCTTCCAAGTTTTGTTTGAAACAAATTTTCGTAGAAAAAACAACATTATACAAATGATTAATTTAATTAAATTTAATCTTGATTTACGCGATTATGGGCACGTTTACACTGTATATCTTCAGCTGTGAATGGTAATTGGGCATGTAACTAGAAACAGAGAGAAGTAAAGTCTTCGAGATGTTCATTAGTGAGAGCATTTCTGGTTTTTAATTTAATTACGTTCATATTAGAAAATAGAACTCCTTGCTCAGGATAATAAGCTTAATGCCTGGATGGATGCGTGGGCGACAGAGACCTTCCTAAAGGGCGACCGGTCGCCCACGGGAGACGTAATGGGCACCCCTGCCTCAAGGGATGGAGGTTGAATGCGCACGCTCATAGGTGGAGATATAGGAGGAGATGGAGAATTTCCTCAGGCTGGTGATTGAGCGTGGACACTCATTCGCAATAAGATGAGCTGAGAGGGTTTAAGACTGATTAGCGAATGTAATATGAAGTAGTTTACTTTTTACCAATTTAAGTATAATAAAATTATTCGAATACGATTTTTGTCATCCAAGCCATTTTTACCTTCTCCATACGAAGTAATGGGGAAGTATTGCGATCATGAAAAAAATCGATTTCGAGATTTCAACGGAAATACACGTTTTGAGGTCCCTAGAACACGTTTAGACTATTTTCGGAATGTCTGTGTGTGTATGTGATTGTGGGCTCTCTAACTCAAAAAGTACTTTCCATATCCTTACCAAACTTCATATATAACACTTTAGCATGAGCACAAAGAACTGATTAGTTTTTGGACAATAACGGTTAACCGGAAGTCGAGGTTTATTCGAAACCCGATTCGGTTTTAGCGATATTTCTCCGTTAAGACATCATTATTAGATATACAATTCTATACAAAGGCTATAGAAAATGTAATTTCCTACAACTTTCATTTGAAACAATTTTCCATAGCAGTTATTGTTTAGGAATTATTTATAAATAATTGGTTTTTTCGGTTTCCGTTAAATATCTCCTTAAAAACATCGTTATTGGTAACATTCGTGAGGACCAAAGTTGTAGAAAATAATATTTCTTCCAAGTGTTGTTTGAAACAAATTTTCGTAGAACGATCCATTTCGGAGATATTTAACTTATTCGTAAATTTCCAGTATACAGCGCCACCACCATGTAGCGGTGAATTCTGTAAACATATTCAAAATATAATTTACGGCAATAAGGACGACTGTATTCTTTTACGATACAAAATGATAATTTTGCCTCATAATGCTATTCATAATAATTTAAATATCTGTACCCCAAATATGGAGAAAGTCATGTGTTGGCCACATCGGATTTTTTATTTAAATATAAGATTTCAAAATTAAGCCAATTACATTGAGTCTTTTAACAGATGTTAAATAGACACAGAATATGAAGAAATCTTTATCACATCAAGCGTAAGAAGAAGGAAGAGGGAACGAGGACTGAGATATTGGAAAAGAGAGGAAGAAAGAAAAAAGAGAGAATTAGGACCTGTTTGTTGAGTTTTGGAAACTGGAAGGGGAGGAGAAAATTTCGAGTTATGGATTGAGGTTGTAGATGAATGGAGGTCCGTGAATATCTTTAGGACGCAGAGGGAAAATACGATAGAACGCCATTGGATCGAAACGGCCATTTAATTTGGGATAGAGTAAAGTAAGATCGATGAATTTTCGTCTGGAGTAAAGAGAATCAATGGATGAGGCTATTTATCTTCGGTTGATTTACGAAACGCGTGTACGCGATGTCGTACTAATGAATGGAATAAATTGAGGGAGTGGTCAAGAAAACTTTTCTATAATATTCAAAGCGCGACTTATACTTTGCGATATACGGAATTTTAAATGTTGAAATTGTTTTCCGTTTATTTTTACCCTTAAATGTAATCTCACAAAGAGAAGTGTCGCTAGGTGAAATATACTGTTAACGTTCTTATCTTCACTTGATCGAAACGAACTCAGAAAATATAATTTTACTTGAAAATAAAACTTTTATACCTATAATGTTCTTATTGCGACATAAATTGGTGGTAGGCGCAGCTGCCTTCCAGTTTGCACTACCATTCCTATTATGGTTATGTTCGTACATTTTATTGTAGATCGGCACGTTATAAAAATTTTCCGAAGCTAAAATAGATAAACATACCCAAAACTGGACGATTTTACATACGCCTATGGAATCTTTGTCTCCATGGCTCAACAAATAATTTCCGGTTTTCCTAATTGTTTTCTGATTGCTTTTCGAATTGCTTAGCTTCAAAATGGCCCTTTACTTCCTCTGAATAGTCGCACGTTGTTCACGTAGCGCGAAAACGTGTTGATACGGAAAAACCCAAGAACCGTAAGGACCGCCTCTGAGTGCGTGCATTACGTTTGCTTTACTGCTACTAATACAAATGGGACGCGAATAGAGAGAGAGAAAGAAGGAAGGTGGAGAGATAAGTGTGAGAGACCGAGGGGAGCGGGGGGGGGGGGAATACAAGAGAGAGAGAGCCGGGGGGGGGGGAGGGAGAGATAAGAGATTGAGAAAGGGGAGGGGTGTGAGAAGAGTTAATTACACCGACTGCCGCGAAAGCTTCCCAATGTCCATGACGGCGTTGAAAATGGACTCCTTATCTCGGGGCGAGTCCTTCTTCCTGTTTCCTCTATCTTCCCTCTCTCTCTCTCTCTTTCTCTCATCCGACCTCTAAAATCCCACGGAAGGTGATCGCTGACTTAATGCGTCCTGAGATCTTAGCGACTCAGCTTTGCCAAGAACTCCCACACCTACCCGACATAACCAACGTCCTGTTTCCTTAAAAAGAAACGGCTTCGAATCGCAAAGAAAAACAATTTGTGACGTCTTTTTCCCAGCACGATAGTAACTTATACAACGATTATATAGGGATATTTTACAGATATTAAAATTCTATTTATTAATTATCAGAATAAAGTAAATATCTGTTACTTAACTAACAATAAGATTAAACAATCGTTGAATGAAAGCGGAATATTAAACAGTGGAAAATCAAAGTTAACTTTCATGTTTAGCACCGGAGGGTAACAAATTACTTAAGATTTTTCTTTCTTTTCTTTTAAGTTAAAATGCATTTTGTCAGTGGCGTATGTTAATAAAAGTGATTAATGATTCGGTAAATTATGCGAGAGTTCTCTCGTGACATAAAAGAATCATAAAAGCAGAAAGGACATATTATAAATTTATTTGTTCGGGCAAAATATAAATTTTGTTCCCAAAAAAATGTTTCAAAGCGATTTTTTAACCTAAATTAACGGCTACACGCGCTGTAATTTTTAATAAGGAAATCGAAATATTGCATTGGTTATATACATTCATGAATTATTAAGCATCCATGTTTTGGCTACCTTTTATTCCAGAACTAATATTAATTAAGTCTAAACTGCCATTTATTCGCCTAAAAATGTCACATATTACTTTGACAGCCACAATCCACTTATTGGCTCGAAATCTGTAGCACAGCAGGAAAGAATAATACGTTTGTTGTCTGAGATGTTTCAATTTTCACTTGACCCATTTCTTTGGCCAAGCATTAGGGATTCGTTAATCTTCGTGTATTTCTTGGCCCGGAGAACAACTCGTTTCTGGTAATTGCTTTTTCTCCCAATTCTCCCGCTTCTTCCGCGCGACTGCCTTCGTGATTTCTTACAAATACGGCGTAATGTCAGGGGAAAAAACTGTTTTTCCTTGACGCCGTTCCGGAAGCTCTCAACGCCTTTTCTTCGATAAATACTTTTTAACAGAAACATTGTTCTAAAAAAATACCTAGTGATGAAGACATAATTGAGAGGGAGTTATTTTGGATTTTCCGAAACCAGCTATAAAATCTTTTTTAAAACACGTTTTAGTTTTCGCATCATTTTCTAATACATATGGGTTTTAATTAAACAATAAACTATATTATAAAATGTAAAATGACTTTTCGTTGTTGGAACCACTTCTATTGCGAAATAATTACTAACAACAAAACATAGCGTATAATTTTTATAATATTTTTTGTGCGATAGTCAGTGAAATAGATGAAGGTATTTTAATCACAAAAATTAGGCCAACAAATTTTATGTCACAATAGCCTATTCTGTTACTTTGTTACACTGTTTCTTTTAGTGTAAAGCTTTCCCTCCCTCACAATCTCTCTTTATTTCTCTTTTTCTCTCACCCTCTCTCGCCCTCTCTTTCGTCCTCCCTCGCTCTACCTCCTCTCTCTTCACCTCTTTCCTACGGGGCTTTTCTCATTCCATCCCTCTCTTCCTCTATATCTATCTTCCACTCTTATCTCCCTCTCTATATAGGCCTCGGTTAGGGTATCTGCCGTCAAACATCAAGGTCGCGGGTTCGTATCCCGCCTAAGACATGGATGTTTGTGTTCGTCAGGGTTATATGTAAGAATGGACATGATTGCCAGCGTATTGATAATTTTCCGAGAACTCGATTTCAGGAGTTGCTTTTCAAGTGATTCATAGAAAAAACCGAAAGTATTTTCATCAAGAATAGGAATTATCGATTGGAAGGGATACGTGATCACCGAGGAGTTTTGTCAAGCGAATTTTTCATCGACGACGATATATTGTATTATTTCGGGGTTTTGTGTTCATCGTCTCGGCCCTCTTGTGAAGAAGAGTATTATTCAATTCTTCCTTCAATATCTCGGGAAGATTGCCCCGATTTCCGCAACCGTTTCAAATACACAGTCTTCACTCAAGTAGCATTAAATTTCGAACAGCTTAAGACCAACTATCGCACTTAATTGGGCACAATGAACAAAAAAACTTAATATTTACAGTAAAGCTACCGCGATGTAGAAAATACCGCTATTCCGGAGAGAGAGTCGGCTGCTTGCGTCTTGGGGGACTTATCTGACGATATAGTCGTATCTACAGTAGATCTAATCACTTATCAATTACTAGGGAGGAATTTTAGAATATTTTTTATGGTTTCTCTACAAATTTCTCTATTTAAACAACGAAATAAAATGGTTGGAGGCCCTTCTCGATATTTACATTCCGCAAACTTTAGTTGGCGCTCCCACTGACCCTAGGGACTCGCTTTTTCAGGGAAAGATTTGGAAGTATGTGAGGTTGGTAGGTGAAGGTTGTCGGCGGAGTGGAAGATCAAAGTAACCACAAGGAAGTTGGATTAAAAAGTGGCGCACGCAATAAGGGCCACCCTCTACATTTCACAAAAAAATACACATTATACATATAAAATCCCACGTCTTTTCGTTGGTTGATTACATCTTATACACGTTTAGAGAAATTTTTGCCATGATTCCTGGTAGCCGAACGTTTTCATTGTTGATTTCTCACCTTCAAATAAAAGTGATATTTTCCTTGGACTCATTGTCAGAAATAGAAGAAAATACACGCCGTGGAAATGAATAACTTCAGTGTTAACAGAATTCGTCGCAATAATTTACTTTATTTATTAATATCACTAAAATACATATTCCAACTCTTAGGAAAGGCGTTTTAAATATCGCTGGAATGCATTTTTTTTAAAACTGCATGGTAATCGAGGTATTAAAAATTTTTCGTTCTTCTTGGAATTCATTTCATTGGAATCATTAAAAAGGATTAAATTATCATCTATTGAAAACGCCGCCTTATTTCGTTGGATAAAGGAACTCCATTCCTCCGATCGAATCGTGTAGAAAAGTAAAAAAATCACTTTCTCTTGATTGTCTTTATACTTACCGCTAATAAAATATTGAAAATTTTTCTCGCAAACGGTCATACATAACACTCACACACACACACATACAAACGCGCCCTTAAACTCTCTTTTTCGCCTTTTAAGTGAGAAACGAAAACCACAAGGCGATCAGAGAAGACAATGAAAAATCGTAGGACAATTTCCTCTTCTTTGCTGGGAGATTCAGAGGTCGTTTCCTCACATTTCACTTATACTGGTCCGCAATGTCTTTGATGGCCGTATAAGAACCGATGACCATTCCTACGATAGCGAACAACATTAGAAAGACGTTCTTGGTGAGCATGAAGAGTCTCTTTCCCGATACTCCTTCCCAGGTGTTCGGAGAACCTTTGACCAAAATGCCTGGGATGTACCAAAAAGTGAATGTCTGCACAATGGCTGGATATATGAGACCGACGCAGGAGAGGCAGAATGCTCCGAAGAGTGAAATAAACAGCTCCAGATTTGGAATGGCCACGGCGAGGGCGACTGCAAAGAAAATTTCAATTCTACAAATTTTATCCGGATTGCATAGAGTCTATGTTCCTAAATACGTTCGGAGTTTAACAGATTATACAAAATCACCACTAAAATGTTTTTAAAATTATAAATAATTTCAACTCCGCGGCATAACAAATAGCATGATGTTTTGTCGGTACTGTTTTCGATTCGTTCCGCGCATTTTATAAATGACGTCTTGAATTAACCGGAATTTCTTTCGATTGCAGTATCGTTTTATTCATTTCCAAAGCGCACAGGTGAAAATAAAGGAACGCTCATTTTCACCATAATCAGTGCGCGGGATTTATTCATGACATACCAAACAAAAACTGTTAGCAACAAAAATTAAGCATTGAACTCGGGATATGAGCGCATGCGCGGCATAAATCAAATTTTATTTTTTTTCTCAGCGAATTTAAATCACTTTAGAAAGACATTGTAAATTCTATTTGGACGTAATATAATATTGTAATATTTAGGAAGGATTTGGAAGACGAACTGTAAATGTGTTGCGGTATGTTGGAAAAATATTTGTTAATATAACAGTCTGTAAAGTTGCCACTCGGCCTAATGGCCAAATTGTAGCATATGTGTAATAATAATAATAAATTCCGGCAGTTTCATTAGTACATAGTAAGAATTTATCGAAGATATATTTCAAAATTTTTTTGAGGAAAGCATGCATCCAATATTTTAAACATTTGACAAATACTTAAGATATTTTCCATACATACATATACAGTGAGTCCCCGACTTACACGGGTCCGAGTTACAATAGATGGCGTCACTAGAACAATAATACCTCGGCATACGAGCAATCGGTTTATGAGTTTTCGCTTATACGAGATGCACAAATTAATACCTGTTTTTCAATTTACGAGCCAATTTTCGCTTATAATACGATCACCTTCCTCTCGCAAACCGATCGTTTTCCCCGGCACCTATTCTCGGCTTTCGTCGGTTCCCGAATCTTCTCGAATGCGCAGAAAGTCACGGCATCCCAACTTTAATGATGTAACTGTTGTTTATAAAATTTATAACATGGGATGTATTGGGAAATTAATTTTCGTTTTACGAGTTTTTGCCTTATGAGCAGTTTTAGAGGAACAAATTAAGCTCGTAAACCGAGGGATTACTGTATGCTGACGCACAGCTGACAGCTTCGCTCTCGCCATTTAGATTTGTTATCCCGTGGGTGCAAGTTGTGTCTCGTTACTGTACTGCTATTCATAAACAAACTATAAACCCTCATCACATAAGCACTACTTTTTTTAGCTTTAACTATCAATTGAAACGATCGTATATGTCAAAAAATGGGTATTCATGTCGTATGCGGTCTACAGCCGAAATCAACATGCAGTATGCGGTCTACGGGAAATTATATCTCGTTTGACTGTTGCGCCGCAAACTGAGAGGATATAACACTGAAAGGATATATTAACGAGCCTTCGGCTCGCTTTGTTTTAATGGGCAGTCGTCTCCGGGCCCTTCGCCTCGCCCGGAACCAAACTATCCCTCCCCGTTGTCCGGTGATTGGGTTTGTAAATGTCGAGACCAGCCAATCAGTTTTTGTTAATGCAAACAGTTTATAGAAGCTAAATATTACTCAATTAAATATATTATGTTTAAAATATTGGGTTTATTAAATTTAATTTTGACGTATTGTTGGATTTACGACATTTCATTTTAAAAACAACATTAACAGAAACTGATTGGCCGGTCTCGACATTTAAAAACCCAATCTCCGGACAATGTGGAGGGTTTCTTTGGTTCCAGGCGAGGCGAAGGGTGCGGTAGCGCCCGGAGACGACTACCCATTACAACAAAGCGAGCCGAAGGCTCGTCGATATATCCTCTCAATTTGCGGCACAACAGTCAAGAGGATATACTGTTGTAGACCGCAAACAAACTGTAGATCGCATATGACATGAATACCAAAAAATGTATTGTATTTAAGCATTGTTGGACTTAAAAGGTTTTCAACTTACACGGCGACCTTCGGAACGAATTAACAGTGTAAGTTGGGGACTTCCTGTATATATATATATATATGTATATATACACATATATATATATACATATATACACATATAACTAATAAACTCCGCGAAATAGAAAACACAAATGAACAATAGTAAAATATCAAAAATATTTCAACTTACAGCAAACGAGAACAATGGTCGTGCGGACCACAACTTCGCAAAATCCTTTCCATTTACTGTGGAGTAGGTGCCGTTTCCAATATATGTTCCACAAGATGTCAATTGCGACGAAAGCTTGAAGAGCGAATGTGACGCACATAGCGGCTGATAGCATCACTTTAACGCTTTGAGCAAGTCTTCCAATATGAAAAAGAAAGCAAAATTAGGAGAATATACTGTTGCAACTTCTAAATAGTTTAACGCAAATAAATGGCCCAGAAAATGCCACGGTAATCGTTTTTAAAAATTAAAATATATTTTAATTCGTTTTGAAAGAATAAAATAAAAAGTCGTAGATGGAAAATCTATCTTATGTGATTTAATAGTCGTTTTTTGTTCATGAACATCTTTAATCATTTTTATCTTTGATTTTTGGTTTGCAAATATATTTTAAGAAATTAATAGCAAAGAATATTTTCTATCGTTACTCTTACAATTAGACTAAATTTATTTGAAACATTTCCAAATGAATAAAAAGAATACGCTAGATTAAATAGTCACTTATTATATAAATTTGACAACACAACACGTAAATTGTCGAATAAAATTATCGCCTTCTAAAATCTCTAAAAGTAGTCGTAAAACTGTATTGTAGTTATATTGCCATTGAAATATACTGCAATAAAATTAATTTACTGCATTTATTACTTACACCTCCTCTGTTGGTATATTGAGGGTGATGCTTCCCAAGCAATGGTCACCGTATTTAAGGTATCCGCAGAATCCAATTGTTGCGTAAAAAAGAGCAATAAAAGTCATGGCCCGATTTAGAACTCCAAAGTAGCCGCCAAAGTGTTTTGGAGTCTTCATGTTATTCTCCAGAGGCATTACCTAGGAGAATTTTCAAGATTTGATAAATAAAAATATTTTACGATACTAGCACACACAGTTTGTGATGCGATTAAAAATGGACCCCCGAATGAGAGAAATAAAAACATTTAATGAAAAATGCATTCGGAGGAAAGCGAATTTCTCAGATCGCTTCAATTACCGCAGTCAAACTTGCGTAGGAAATTTTCTGTTTTGTCTTTTCAGTTATAAAAAAGCTCATCCGAATTCGATAATTTTTAATACGATATCTTTAGTCTATTTCTAACCAAGATATTGGAAATAAAATAAAAATAAAAGCCTGAATTTTGTAGTAATTGATACTCATATTAACGAAGAAAAATTAGTTTCGAATTTTTTCATGAAAACAATACCTTCTCTAAACTACATATATTGGAGAAAGTAAAAACTAATTCTGAGATATCTCTGATACCTATGAATTGGCCCGGATGGGTCCATGGATGTCCGGAGAGAACGTGAGCATACGTGAGAGTAATAATATTTCGAGTTTAACAATGTAATCGGTTGGCAAGGCAACTTCACGTTAAAAACGCTAAATTTTGTCAAAATATGATACTAAAACGTTAAATTCGAAAGATTTAGATTCAAAAGCGATAAAATACAATAAGAATAAGAAACTGAATTTATTTTTCTTTAATACAGTCCAAGTCCGAAAATCATAGGTCAAATATGTGAATTTTAATAAGCAAAATAAAATAAGGTTGCAGGTCGAAATACCGATTTTTCCATTTTATCTTATGAGGAATGGAAATCATTCTCGGGAATCGAACCCGGGTCGATTTTGGAAATTTTTTTCTGTAAATGGCTTCTACTTTAAGAACTGAACGTTCCTACCAAATGTCAATCTTCTAGCTACTCGGAAAGTTCGTTAAAAATAGCATTACAGAGTTTCCCACCGACAACGACGACGACGAAGTCAATTTCATATATTAGATTCTTTAAAAAAAAGCGCCTTGTGCAATTTGCTCTGCAAATCATTCCCCACTTGTTCCAAATACAGTAGGGCCTCATAAATCCAGCATTCAAAAATCCGGAATTATTATTTTTTAAAAAAAACTCTTTTTGAAAAGTTTTGCCGCGAGTAGCCGACCGTCTCAGGTGCATCTCGAAACGACTGATATTCGACTGCAATTAAAACAGCCTTCTGATGGTTTTAATTCTCGTAAAGATATGCCTTTAAAATTTATAAGTTGCATAGTTGCTGGACTGGGAAATAAGGAAAATTCCGCGTGTCGGATTTTCACGTTCCGGAAGTAATCATCACTTCGTCCCAAAATTCTCATACCTGCTAGATTAAATTTCGTCGTCGCTATTTGAAAAGTCATTAGTTTCATGCAATACTGATGTAAAAACATGCGTAAAATCATTAATTTTGTGCGACATTCAATACATGTTCACATTTAGGTGGTATACAGAGGAGGGCTATTGTGTAACTTGTAGCGCTTCGATAAGTGCAGATTTTTCGCTTTTCGAGGAAGTCAGAGATCAGAACGATTCCGCTATCTGAAACGACGAACCCTGCTTCGCAAAAAAAAAAATACGCGAACTCGAGGGCCAATTTCCAATCGTCGAATCACTATGGAAATTTGACGGTTGGTTGAGCTGAGTTGCTTGAGATTTCGTCCCTATATAAAACATATATAATTCTCTTGGTAAGTGTGTGTGTGTGTGTGTTTGTGTGCGGACGGTGTAACGCTTGGTTGCTATATGGTATTAAATGGGAGAAAATGAAAACCGCTCATAACTAAAAAGCTTTTCAACCTTTTTCGATCAAACTTTCAGGAATCACTTGACTATTCAACTTTTCAATTTTAAACTGCTCGCCGTGTACATAGTAGTCTTGGGTTTGACTCCAGGAGCACATCTTTTCTCCATTTGAATAAGATGGGGAGAGCTTAAAAGAAGGGAGAGACTTTTTTCTTTAACATTTTAAATATCTTAAAAATGAGATATGGACGCGGGATTTGCACAGTTAGGCCGAGAAAACTATGGAAATGAATTTTCCTATCTTAGAAATTCAAATCTCATTCGAAAAAAGCCAAAAATTAAGTTTAATGATTATTTTTACGTGATTTTTACGCATTCATTCAATTCATCGCCATGGAAACTGCAATTGTTAAAGTATATTGTTGGCTCTATTCTAATGCGTTAGAAATGTACAAAAATTGTGAAAAATCGTGTTAAAACATCATTTTATATGTCCATGGCTATTATTACATTCTGGAACATTCGATGATGTGGATTTCATATTAATTTTTTACTTTTTAGTGCACATAAAAGTTGGTGTCATTAATTTTTATTTTATTTTAACGTAATACTTAATTCACGCCTACCCGTCATATTTGACGGGCAATTACGCTAGTCTATCTATCTATATAGTATGTATATATATATATATATATATATATAAATACTACGGAAGAGGAAAGGTAAGTAAGGATATTTAGGGCAACTAGGTGTTGAAGGAAACCCAGTGAACACTTACCGGAAGTAGAGCCGCTGGGGTGTTGGAGAGACACATTTGTAGAGGTTAGAGCTTTCGGGATGATCCCTTCGTCAGCACAAGAGAGACACAACTGATATGGCAGTGACACTGGGGTGAAGGTGTGGGGGTGGAAGGGAAGGGAGCGTGGAAAGGTCGGGGATTGGAGGATGTAGAAGGGGGAGAGGGGAAAGAGAGGGTGGAAAGAAAGAAATATTAACGGATATTGAGGCCGGGAGGAGAGAAAGAGTTTAAGATTTTGATATGGGCCAGTTCCCATTGACGGAGTTGGGGGCCGGAAGCATCGTCCGGGAGAGCACGGATGGCCCTCACCGTGAAACAAACATTGAAACTGAGATTGTGGTTATTCGCATGCACGGCCACGGGTAGCTGTCGTTTAAGACTAACGCTGTTGCGATGGCCGTTCATGCGAATGTTGAGGGAATTGCTAGTGAGTCCGACGTAAAAGGCGGGGCATTGGGTGCAGGTTAGTAGGTAGATGACGTTGCGGGTAGGGGATGTTATGGGGTAGGTGATGTTGGTGGTGGGGTTTGAGAATGAGTTGGAGGGTGGGTTTATAGGGCATGTTTGGCATCGTGGTCTGCGGCAGGGGTGGGACCCTGCAGGGTGCAGAGGAGTGGGTGATGGGGGTTCTTTTCTCCACAAGATGTTGGCAAGGTTGGGAGGTCTGCGGAAGGAGAGGATTGGGGACGTGGGGAAGGAGACCTGGTAGGGGGAGGAAGTGAGGATTGGGTGGACTGCCTTTAGGATACTTTGTAGGGTATCGTGGATGCCGGGATAGAAGGTGGTGATTAGGGTGAGTTTGGGGGGTAGAGTCGGGGGTTGCGGGGCGGTTGCAGTGTAGGTTAGGGGTGCTGGGTGCGACAGCCCGTCGGATATGGTCCCGAATCAGGTCCGGCGGGTATCCGCGTTGGAGGAGAGCATTTTCGAGGACAGAGCAGTACTCGGAAAGGGAGTCTCTGTCCGAGCAGATTCTCCATCCTCGGCGGGCTAGGGCGTAGGGGATTGAAGTTTTGGTGTGGAGGGGGTGGCAGCTGTGGAAGTGGAGATATTGAAGGCGGTTGGAAGGTTTTAAATGCACTTTGGTGTGGATTTGGTTCTCTCGGATGGAGAGGTCGACATCCAAGGAGGTGATGCTGGTGGGGGAGGAGTGGTAGGTGAAGGAGAGCGTGGGGTGGGAAGAGAGGCACTGTAAAAAGGGTTGGAGTGAGGCGGGTCCATGTGTCCAAAGAAGGAAAATGCCGTCGATATACCTCAGCCACAGGAGTGGTCTGGGGTGTATGTTGAGGAAACGTCCCTCCCATTCACAAATGTGTCTCTCCAACACCCCAGCGGCTCTACTTCCGGTAAGTGTTCACTGGGTTTCCTTCAACACCTAGTTGCCCTATATATATATATATACACACACACACACACTAGTGAAGGTGTGCTCAAGTAAAGAGTATGAGCCGACAAATAATTTTTAAACGCAACAGTTTGCACCTTCTCAACGATTTACGTGTTTTTTTTACTTATGGACACAAAAAGTGCAAGTCATGCTTATTACGCCGTAGAAAATACCGTGACGTCACGCCGACAAAGCACTGAGAGGCGGAAAGAGAGCCGCGGAACGTCTACAATTTCGGCGCTCATCAAATATCTAATTCTAAGTTAATATCTCGAAAACGAAGCAAGATATCGGAATGAGTCTTTTAAATAATTAAAACTTAATCCTTCTACATTTCAGCGGAGACACTTTTCTTCTATCTATAACAGAACGTAAGTTAGTCAGAGACTATTTTCGGGATGTTTTTACGATGCAGCCTTGCAGAAAACTATTTTTAACAACAACTATATAAGTTATATCTACTATTTAATGGGTTTTTCAGCGTGTAAAATGTTTGTATAAGCTGCAAAAACATTTCACGTGATTCCGGGGAATACACTGCCAGTTATCGTCGTCTAAGTTTTAAAGGAGCTTAAACCGTGAAATCTATATAATAAATTGCTTAGTGTCCGTCACGCTAAGATTCATAAAGCTAATAACTCGAGAAGTAATGAAGATAGAAACTAAAAATTTGGCAGGGATGCTTGATTAACACTTTTTCAGGTGATGACGAATTTAAATCGCGAAAAAATTCCATTTCCCATTACTTAACATGTAAAACGCGATTTTTCGACGTGCAGCCTCTTATTCATTTGGAAATTAAAATTAGAAGGAATTAATCTACGACCTTCGGAGTTGAACCATTTTGAAGAAAAATTTATGATGTTTCTTATTCTGTTCATCTTTTTTCGCCCAAATTTCGAAGTATTCCATGTTAAACGTTTAATTTACATATTTAATGCAAATCTTGCCATTTTAACGAAATGTTGCCATAGCGACTCATTATATTGTTAAACCTCAAAATCCGATTAATATATCAATCCTTACGGGAATATAAATGCACTTTGAATAAAACGAGAGAGGGGGAGGAAGAGGAAAGAGAGGGGGGGAGAGGGGAGAGTGAGAGGGAGAGAGATGGAGGAAGGCAACAATATAAACAATTAAAGATAGCCTGTATTATTGATAGGCGTTTCTACTATTTATATTACTACGTTTTACAATTAGTAATATTTTTGTCTGCCGTTGTATTGTACATAGCAAACCGCTTTTAAAACAACGTAAGTAACTCAAATAATTAGAGTTGTCCAAATTGTCCAAATATTTCTTAAAGGTTATGTATTTATCTTTTTGTCTTTCGTTAAATTAATTAATTTCTTTTGTTCATTCACTCAAGTTATACAAGAAACTAAAATATTCACTGTGGTTTTTAAGTAACTGAAACCTCTCCATTATTGAAGAAATATTTTGGTCCAAAACAAAATTTAAAAAATTTTCTCGGAAATAATCTTGGAGATTATGAAACCTTGCGCAGATTCAACACTGGTGTTCTTATATGTTACATCTTTGAAAATATTTAATTTGAGCAAAGGTAACTCTATTTAAAGTAATAATAGACTTCTTAAAGTAAAAGTCTGCCAAACGGGTGAAATTTATTTTATTCCCCGTATAACAATACTGATTTTCCATTCGGGTGGCAGATACGTCAATTTCCCATTAAACCAGCTTTTGGGCTCACAATAAATAAATCACAAGGACAAACTTTAGAAGCAGTTGGTGTTTTTTTTTAAAGAAACTGTTTTCTCTCATGGACAATTGTATGTAGCTGCATCGAGAGTTAAAAATCGACAAAATCTTCGATTTGCCGTGGCCAATTACTCACATACAACAACATTAAATGTTGTTCATAGAGAAGCTTTAGCTTAAAAGTTAAATTTATATCATTGATATTTATAATGCCATATATAACACTAATAAATAAATGTTTTTGTTATATATGGAAAATTTGAATATTAAAAAAGAAACGGTTGTAATATTTTATACATTCCGTGTTTTTTTATAAAATTGTTTACAAAACTTGAAAAATTCTTCCAATGGGACTAAGATTCAGTTCGTCCTCCCAATGCTCAAATGCCCTCCCCCCTTAATCCTCCTCTGCCCCTTCTTTTTAATCCTCTTCCTTCCCCTCTCCGCCGCCCTTCTTCTCGGCTTGACCCGCCTATTGACTGCCTCCTTGCAAAACGTTCCCATTAAAACACTCGCACTAAACCTACTTCCAATACGAATACCTGTCTTCAGTCAGGGGCAACTGTATGTGGCTCTCTCAAAAGTTCGATCATTGGACTCTTTAAGTGTTGTATCTGAGAAGAACGAGATTGTTAATTGCCTTTACAGTGAAACATATGAATAAACTTGTTAAAAAACATTAGGCCGCGTATGTTACGCGGAAATATAGCTAGTATGTTCATAAATCAGTTTAATTATACTTATTTTGTTGGTTATTAAATGTCTAAAATATATTTTCCACGGCAGTTTGATTAAACACTCACCACCCCGATTGCGTCTAGGGCAAACAGGACCATCCCGAAGAAGAGCGGCATGTGAGTGAGTTCGCCGACGGCAGAGCGTTCTGATATGGGTGGTAAGGCGTAAGTTTTCCCTTTTTCTGGTATGGCGATGTAATAGAGCACGATGGAGAAGCCCACGAATGTTATCAGGTTGCCCGCGGTGGAAAAGGGTGCCAACGCTTTAAGGTCCCTGATGCAAACCAAAATCAGCACCAAAGGCACCACGATGATCACCATGTAGAGGCGCAGCTCCATCGATTCGACGTAGGCGTCCGCTACCTGAAATGCGTGACAAAAGATTAAGCGAACAATTTTTGAGCGTCACAAACGGATGGTCGATGTTATCCAGCGATTACTCCTCCGTTGTCTCATTTTATGGTGTTTTGATCTGTCTCGCTTCGATCTCTTTATCAAGACTTCGAATCGCGTGTATAAATAAATTTAATGTTAAAATACGGAAATCTTGAAGAAACGAGAAAATTTTGCAATTGTCTTAGATTTTATAATCGATTTTGATAGCCAACCACACTCCTTAGCTATAAGTATTTGACATCCATGAAATCAGGTCTAACTTTGGGTTTTACTAATTATAATTTTTAATAAAAACTTTTCATGGAAGATACAGAGTTGGTTTGCTTATGATTATGATTGATATATTTGAGTTAAATTCAGATTAGTATTTAGTGTGCATAAAATAAAATACAATTAACTCGTTTATAAAATTTTGCTGTTAAAATGGCAGTTTCGGTTTCATTATTTTGTGATTATAAACGTGTTATAGTATACATTGTTTTCAACTAACCTCTTTTATGTTTTTGGCAATGAAGACAATGTAGACACATAGGGTCCCAGCTTGGTAAATGACCTGCAACCAGTTCAAGACGTGCCTGTAATTAAGAATATTCCGTAATTAAATATATCCGGTATTCCAGTTGCATGGAACATGAATATGACGTGGTATCAGGTAGACTTTGAGAGCTCCGCTGATAAGGTCGCCCCTGCTAGAAAGGTCAAAAGGACCAGACTAATTGTTAAGTCCACCCAGCGTCCGTACCTCAAAGATGTGGCTGCATAAGACGTCTAGTGGATCGGCCTAAGTCAGTGGTGGGCAAACCGTGGCCCGCGAGGGCATTTAATGTGGCCCGCGAGGATCTTGTGAGATTGAAATTTATATACTAAGCACAGAAATCTTCTGCACGATAAATAATTTTTCTTAGACGATTCTCGACTAATATTTAATCGGGTAAAACTTATGTCAAATACATTGTCTGTCATTTCCACTTAAACGTTTTTGCTAAAAGATTATTTTCCGCTTTGATTTGAAGCCTTTGTTGCATCTTGCAATATGCAAAATAATCCTGTAATCGAAAGCTCACATTCATAATACCTCAGGAAACAGGAAGAAACAGTTTGATCTTAGGTTTCCGCGGTGTTTGGCTGCAATGAATTCCATTTTTCTCGGTTTCACGAAGAAACAGTGTAATGAACAAAATTAAATTTTACAAGCCAAATAAAAAGAAACTGTATATGCTCAACAGAGTCGAAATATCGCTTCTTTGAAACTTTGTAACTTTCTCACGTCATATTGCTCGAGTAGAGTGGCAGCCTTTAGATTTACATTGTTTACTTCTCCAACAGGATATAATTACCACACACACTAGGAAACGTTTTCTCCTCCACAATAGCTACTTTATCATAATGTTAATGAAGTCCTTGTTAGAAATGTGAGCCGTGCTACGAGTCTACCCAGAAGCACATCCATAATAGCGTATCAAATTAGTTGATGAACCTACTTGTATCGTACACGTGCTGTCATCATAAATCAAATCTCGTGTTTCATCCTTGCAAAATGAAAACTCGGAAGAAAATAAGAGGAGAAAAAGGGGGTAGAATTTTGAAAAAGGCTTGGACGGAGAAATGTCTTTTTGTGGAGTTTAAATTAAAAGCTATGTGCCTCATTCGTCATGAATCAGTTGCCGTATTTAAAACGACATTTTACATATTAGCATGAGGGACTTTTTACTAATCTATCATTTAATGCAAGATCGAAAAAGGCCGCCGATTTATTATCACAACTGAGAAAACAACAAAGCGTCTTCACGTCACGGAATAACTTGGAAGAATCTGTGACTCGCGCAAGTTTTGCTGTGGCGTATAATATTGTGAAGTTCAGTTAATCGTTTTCAGACAGTGAATTTGTTCAAAAATGTATGGTCGATGTAGCTAAAATAATGTGTCCCGATCAAAAGACAGATTTTATGGTTTGATAATTATTAATATCTTCAAAAATGTCAATTTAACATTTATGCGGGTATAGCAAATTAAGATTTCTTAAATTTATAGTAAACAAAACCATCGAAATTTGGGAAATTTTCGCTCCACATCCACAAGTAGTTGCCAAAAGCGAGGGGATTTCATTGTAAGGAAGGAGTCCCAAACCTCTTTCCTCTAGTTGGCCGCATTGGGCAATTCGAAGATTAGCTAGGGCCGCATTTCAAATGAAAATCTGCTTATATGACTTCACTTAAAATATAATTTTAAAGGATTCAATGAACGGTGCAAAAGTTAACTCAAGATTTTTATTTAAATTATTACAGACTAGAGAAAACAACAAACAAGGAAAGGTTGATAAATTCTTCTAGTGGAAGTAACTGCATGACAACAGTTTAAAGGGCCGCGTATTAACCTTCAAAGGGCCGCGCGTTTGGGACCCCATGTTCTAAGGCATTTCTCTCACCCTGCGTATCTGGAAGCCTTCTTAGCCAAGGGCGGGCCCTCTGCGAACGCCAATTTCACCGTCGACGGATAGTTAAGGCTGGGAACACGGTGGCGGCGACACAGCTCGTACTCGGATGCCACCTGGAGGGAAATCCAGAAAGATGCAGCATTCCAGTCGATAGATGTAAAAAGTGACGAGGTAGCAAAGTGAATCGCGCACACACACACACACACATTGAGAGGGGGAGAGAGAAATGGGGGAGGAATAGTGGTGAGAGGAAAGAAGGGGGGGAGGTAAAGAGGGGGAAGGAGAAATGAGGGAGGGGAGGAAAAGGTTCGAGGCATTCAACTCTTACGTGTATGATAGTCTTGTTTATTTAAATAAAACTTAAACTAAGGAGTTTACCTATAAAAATTCAAATTTTCTTATTGTTTGAAAACATGATCATCGACTTCCCCACATTCTTCTGACCTTTGCTATATTTCTGATTTCCCATCAACTCCCTATCCTTTTCTCTAACATGTGTTAACTTTTCTTTACTCCTTTTTCGCATCTCAATTTTCCTCCAATCGCATCTTTAATTATGGAGCTCTTCCCCCGGAAAATGTAACATCCAAGTCATTTTCCTTCTTTTATTCATACGCATTACCTTATTTCATATTTTCATTACATCGAATTTCATTGTATTCATTTCCATCTGTAATGAAAACATTCACCAATTTATAATTTATATCGTCTGATTTTAAGGAATTTTGTGCGTATATTTTTTGTTTCTGATGGGCCATCATTTAAACATGATCAGTGTGTGCCTCGCTGCTTGTTTATAAATCGGGAAATTAACATTTCTTCTACCCAAGAATGTTTGCTCTCTCTATCAAGTAACATGGCGCTTTCAATAAATTCCTGCCATATTTTTTCTTGTGCACGCCTAATAAGGTTGCATACGGCTTTTAATCCATTCCGAGGCCTCTAACTGCCACATCGAGACCTTGATTGCTGCTACTTGAACATTACTCTATCAAATGCGAAACTCATTTTCTCTAAAGGTTCTAGTCACGCATCAGCTTCTCTCTCTCTCTTTTGTCATATTTCCTTAGATTTTTTATAATGAAGATAGATATCTCCGAATGTTCAGGCAAAGTGACATGGAATTCAATTTTTCATAAATATTGATCGGTGACTAGACACTGAAGACGGTTGCTAATACTTATGTGTATGCATGTCCGATATATCTATTATAAATAAACTATACTTCGGATATTATCTGACCATCAATTTCCAGACACTGTTGACCAAAGTTGATTTTCCAACAATTTTTTTGTTTAAAAAGTAAATATGTATATTATAATGTTAAATATTTTCACTGCGAAGATTCTCGAATATGATATGAACGTGATAAAGTCAGAAACTTGTTCCAATATCTTTCCACCATTACTTATGTTCAAGTTTTCTTCTTTTCCAGATGTTGGCATGACCTTGTATTTTTCTGCATTTATTTCCATTCCGTATTAACTACCTGTTATTACCAGTATAGTTATGATTTTCTGGAATTCATTTTACTTTCTTTCGAGAAGTATTTCAACATATTTAATCGTATTTTATTGTTCTTATACTCTTTCGGGACTTGCTCTTTTGTTTGGCACCGCTCTCCCTCTCTCTTTTCCCGTTTTTCCTTACTTGTTTTAGTTATGCATTTGCATCTGTCATTAGAATGTTGCCCATTATGCCCACTCCTGGAAATCTCTTTGCATTTTTTATGCTATTCTTTGTTTTTATTTTATGTAATCTATTTGGCATCTCTCATTCTATCGTCAGTGAGCTCTATTTCAACATCTGGGATTTACAAAATACCTTGCGCGTTGGAAATATCAAGGAGAGGATTCAACGGGAAGGTAGAGGAAGGGTAAATGTTTTCAAGATACAGGGGTTACTGATAAAAATGCTCTCACCTCATATTTATGCGGACTGTTGATTAAAAGGAGCAAATCACTTGCTAGAATAAGATAATTTGGCCGGCAGGCTTAATCATCGATTAAATTTTATGCAATCGGCCGAAGGAGTAAAGGTGATTCCGACATGTTTGCGCTTATCAATATAATCTTCTTGTGTAACCACTGCATCCATTTACAGTAGCTCGAGAATTCCAGGTAGCTAATGAGAACAATTGATTTCTTTCATGCGTCACGGTGAACGATATTCTTTGAGTACAGTCGAGATTGATTAGGTAGATAAAGCTATGATATGGCATATCATTCTTGGTTTCTAAAGTACTCCGTTGATAAAATCGATTTACTTTTTTAATAAAAATCTTTTTAGTCTCGGTCTAAAGTCAATTTAACATCATAGGGCATTAATTTCGAGTTATCGATTTATATCGCTCTTAAAATTTAACTTGCAATCAATTCAGACTAGGTGCCACTTAATTTTTTCTTTTCGTAGATTCCAACCGAGGATTAAGACGCAATCGTGCAAATAGTATTTTTATTGCAGTGGCGAACAAGGAATTTCTTTGAAAAATAAAGATTCTCCGAAAGCTATTAAATGGTTGTGAAAAGCAAATGCGCATTTCGGCTACAAGACCTCCATCATCAGTGGTAATTCACGGCTATTAGATTCCAGAAAGAACTTTTGAAACCTGCTATCGGTGATTTACCGCTGATGGAGGCTGCCCTGTAGCCGAAATGCGCCTTTTGTTTCCACAACCATTTAATACGTTATGTGGAATGCTGTTTGACAGTTTGTTCTTAGCCATAAAACGAGTTTGGTTATTCTTTTGAAGGAATTTCATTGATATCTGAAAGCGATTTTTTTCTCGACGCAACTATCAACAAAGTAATCTATCCGAAATATGCGCAATCTGGAATTGAAACAGTGAATACGTCAAGTAATCGACGTTTTTCTTTGTCCATCGGTACTCATATGCGGTGAAGAGACAATTTTTAAATTTCAGCGATGTTACGATGAACTCCTATTTTTGAAAGAGTCGCAAGGGTCTCAAATTGTTATTTATTCTTGCTAGTTAACATAAATTCCTCTTTAACTGAAGCTTGAATAAATAAATAATTCATACCGACATTACAAAACGTTTTCAATCTCTGGTGCACAAACGCGCGAGTCACGCGGTGCTGGTTATGCGCCAAGGTATAATGAGTGGGAATAAACAACGTCAAACGACAGCCGAGGAGATGGAAATTCACACTTAAAAAAAATACGAACGTTATACTCACGAGGATGTGCATGCAGTGCGTGTATATGAATGCAATTACAAGGACTCCGATGAATCCTATGATGTATCCTGCATGCATGAAAGCGTTGTGCATGGCGAGAATTCCGGTCCCTAAGCTGCCTTTCAGCAAGTGAAACAGTGTCTCCGTATTCCTTGAAAATGTGAGAGAAAAAATATTTCATGCTATTTATGTTGAACAATTTAAAGTTTCACAAATACTTAATTTGTATCTTAAAAATTGTAATTTAATGCAAATATTAGCGCATTTCTGAATATTAACATTTGATTAAGAAATTAACACGTATATTTAACAATTATTTAAGGATATATGTAAGATTCTGATAATGCGTTCTGATTCCAATGATATGCATTCGTGTGCTTTGATTATCTAAAGACGATGTGCAAAACAATAAGAGCAGCGCAAGTAACAGAATGCGCAACGTAGTTGGTCGTCGTCATTTTCCTTTTCGTTGCGCTAATATATAATTAATATTTAACTATTATTAATTAAATATTTAAATGCACTATTATAATTTATGCTCAAGAAAAAAACTATATTCTATTGAAATTTGACAAGCTTGCCGTAAAAACTTCGATATAAAATACCACATATCAATAATTGCTCGTGAAAACAATAGCGTGCCTAAAAAATATCTCTGCAACGTTAAGCAAAGTTTCGATGCATTAATGTAAACGAAGGGCATCAATGATGATTTCCATGAATAGAAACGCTAAACATATGCATTGAAAAGCTTCGTGAAAATTCAATTAGCGTTAGCGCACCTGCGAATTTTCAGGTTCAAACATTTGCAGTTATATTGCCGAGGTGGAAACATTGAGCGAAGAAGTCATCCATCATTCAGACGTTACAAAGTCGACCGAATTTGCTTTGTGCGCTGGAATTTATTCCAAAGAAATGAAAGCACGTTCACTTGACTTTCAACCACAACTCTCTTGTCAAAATGGTCGCATGTAAAATATTCCCTCTATCCGTAAGCATACTTCAACGCATTGAAACCATATTTTCCGGCTTTCACAAGAAATTTTCGGATTTTTTGCACTCCCCACCAATTGGTCAAATTCATATGTTGTGGAATTAAAAAAAGGATTATTCTGCTTATTAAACCAATAATCAAGTTTCAGAAAGCACAAAGTTATTTGTTTTACGGTTAACAATGCATCAATAACGAAAACACTTGATACCATCCAGTGCATTTTCCTCAATACGCGTGTTTTCCCTGATTTTCATCCTCAGCTTCTCTCCACAATCGCTAAAACTCCTCTGAATGGAATGGAAAGCCCTGATTGGTGGGCGGAAGAAAGATTTGAGGGGATGTTGGTCCCTTATTGGGCAAAAATCTTTGTTCTTGAGTCATTAGGTCAACAACGTTTCCGAATTCGTCCCTGGCCCATCTGAACAAATAATTCTTTGAAAAGTATTATTAAGTATGAATACTTATGATTATCTTACCAATGACATGTCTCATTTGGAGACAATTACAACTATTATTAAATTATATGGGTCAAAAGAAAACATTATTAATTACATATTAGTTCCAAATGTATTTGCTAAATGATAATTAACATTGGTGATGATTGGTGATAGATAACAGATATGATTGAGAATAGATAAACTTAAAGAAAAGCTGCATAATATTAGGGACTAGTGTATAGCCTGTCAAAAATGACGGGAGTAAATATTCGAACGTTCAAGCTATTTATGGAGAACAAATTGGCATCAGAAACATAAATTGTATTGAAAGTCATTTCCCTCTCCTTCATTCCCCCTCTCCTTCATTCCCCCTCTCCTTCATTCCCCCTCTCCCACTCTCTTCCCCTCTCTCCTTTCCCCCTCCCTTCCTCTACCTCCCCCTCCTTCCCTCTCTCACCCTCCCTTTGTCCCCTCCCTCTTTCGTATTAGATTGAAATAACAATATGATATCGAGGTCTAACAATGGAATTGGTAGGCAAGACAACATCCTCTTAAAAAGGCTAGATTTCCTCAAACTGTGTGAATTAAACCTTTAAATTGAACGATTTCGAACTCTAGGTGGAAAAAGAGGAACAGAATAAGGACCTTTATAATGTTTTCTTCAAAATTATTCACATCCGAAGTTTGTAGGTCTATTCTTTCTAATTTTAATCTCAAGAAGAATGAAAGCCTGCGCGTCGAAAAGTTCATTTTTAGTGAAATTACGTGTTATCTTATTGGAAATGGAAATTATCCCCTGGAGTCGAACCCGGATCTTTGATCTCGAGTTCGATATATTAAAACGTTTTGTTATTATATCATAATACTATCCTGAAAATTTCATCAAATTCGGTTAAGATGTTTGCGAGATATTAAGCTTCAAAAAGCATTACACACAAAGTGACAGTCTTTTATATTAGTTTAGATAGATGGAGAAATAAAATCGCGATTATTTACAGCCCGCCATTCATATCAACGGCCGTCTCGTAATCTCTAGCATGAAAGCACGCCATGTGACTCGCCCATTAACTCTTTGTTAGAAGGTGAGCGGACTGCGTGCCAATGGGAATGCGATATCCTTTTGGTGGGGCGGAATACTCACGACGTGGGTTTATCCACGCATCTGTGCCTGTACGGGTCGTATTCCTCGTTGGCTTCCTTCTCTTTGGCGAAGTTCACCACGAACACGCCGCTCACAGAAGTCCGCTTCCTCTTGTCCGATCCTTCCATCGCGGGTCTGTTGCTGTCACCTGCGCGAAGAGAGAGCCACGGACGTGGTATGGGCACGAGCCTTCTTGCGCGAGGCAGCGGCGATAGCCACGCGCGTGTCAGAGGTCGAGCCATAGTCTCCCTCGGAGAGACATTGACCTTCTTGGAAGACGCCTCCTTCCTCCCTCTTTCCTTCCCCACCCTCTCCTCCTCATTTAATAAGGGGCCCTCCGTCGTCCCCGTGGAAACACGCGCCTCGCCAAAAAAAAAAAAATAATCGCACGAAGCGAGATACGATTTGCAGTCAGTGAGCCGAAGAGAACCTTCTATTGCGCGCCTATTTGGATACGTGTGCCGAAGAAGGAAAGTCCTTAACAAAAACAATTCCTGCGTCAGACTATCACTATCGACGTTTATCTCCGATGGAACACGAGCGAAAAAAAGGAAGAAAGAGAAGGTGCGAATTCGACTATCTCGAGTGCCATTGTACGTACTTAAAATCGGCTCTCAAAACGTTGTCTCTGTCCAGGCGCCATCGAAACGCCAGCGACGATTCGGGCGAAAGAGCAAACGAGAAGACGCGAATGCGCTTTTGGTCTTCATCGGAAGCATTCTTTGGAAAATTGGAGAACAGGATAGAGATAGAAGGCGTAAAGAGTGCGGTCGAATAGAACGAGTCCGATTGGAAGTCCGGGCGAACAAACGCGATAGAAGCGAACATCGAATGCGGTCCTTCGAGAAAGGACGCGGCTAACCTTCTAGTTGGAGAAAAGAACTTCCGCGTCTCTCTGAACCTCGGCCGCTCTGTGTTTCGTAATTGCATCGCGTTCGTCTAAACTCCATCAGTGTCCGAGGAAGTTAAGACAGAAGACTAACGGCGAGCGTGTGACGGTTTCGGGATTTACGTCGAGCGGAATCGGTGTAGTAGTCAAGAATCACATCGACGACATCTCAGCGAGGGCCCGTCGTCTTTTCGGGGCCAAATAAGAGTCCCCGATGGAGGTGAGAGGGCTTCCCTCTCTGCCTATCTTCCTCCGCTCAGATCACACTTATGGTCTCTTACCGTTTTTTTAATGATTGAAATTCGAGTCTAATGGGAATTCGCAGCTCCCTTTCATCGGCTTCTATTCAGGTTTCTTCGGATTCCACCTCTGAGTTAAATCGACATGGCAAATAATAATAATATATATAATAGAGCGAACGCTGCAGAAAAAAATCCTCTTTGAAACGGTGGAGATAGTGGCGCGGATGTCTTTTTTTATTCGCTTTATTCTCTTTGCTCTAACATTGTTATCTCTTATCTCTTTTCGATATCCTCGGCGATTAGGAATTGTCTCAAGAAGCACAAACATTATGAAGAAGGCAGATTATCCATATATTTTTGCGTTTAAAATAGAAATCTATCGTTCAAGGAGATTTTTCGTGAGGCCGAAGACAAAAAAAAAACAAACTCGTGGGTATGTGCTTGACGTAGATACCGTTGAGCATAAAGAACTCATTTTAGGATCTGTTAATTTTTAAATACTTATGCCAAATGAAGATTTGAACTCCTTTCGTGTACGTATTGCTTCAAGACAAAATGCACTAACATCTCAAGATGAAAGGATATAGTAAGTTTTCTTTCTGCCGAATTATTCATGTAAATAAAACAAATGGACCCGTGTGCGAATTCGGAAAGTGGGCTAATAACGCTTTGAAAAATTATAATTATTTGTCACCCGCTCAAAAGTAAAAACTCCAAGAAATGAACACAATAGTTATTGCAATATTTTGGCACTTAATAAAACTTGTTTGCATTGATAAGATTGTGATTGTGGTTGGTGAATGCGATGATTACTAGAAATGAGATTTCTCTTTTCACCATTTACTTTTTCCAATCCATAATCCGGGATAAGGTACAGTAGAACCTCATAAATCCGGCACCCTCGGGACCTAGCGCGAGCCGGATTTTTAGAAAATTCCGGTTTTTTGAAAATGTTGCACATTGCGTAAGTATCCAGGGGCAAATCGGCCTAATGCTGGATAAAACAAAAGAAAGTTTTTTGTAATCTATATAATGTATTTCAAAATGTAATCAGAAATCACGCCAGAATATTTTAAAATATGAAATACATACACAAAATGTATGTAAATAAACATGCTAAATATTAAATAAATCATAATAGGCGCCTTGCCCTCTTGCCACCCTTGGCTACGCCACTGCACCTTCATACCATTTCACGGCCTATACGTAAAAAAAATAAAATACATAACATTAAAATCAAAAATTTACGCCAAAACTTATAAAAGAAAGAATCATTAACAAGTGGACGAATTTGGAATAAGGTCATAGAAAATTTAATGCCAATTTAATACTAATTTACACGTCTCGTTTCTACTCTCGATGGCTGGACGATAAGGTCGAGACAGCGTCTTTAGTTGCGGGAATGCAAGTTTCATTTCATTTCAGTGTTGGAAGCTTTTTGAAGGTTTTTCTGCGAAATTGTCTTGAACATATCACACAGGTTGCTTCATACATAGTGATCTTTCCTTAATAAGTTTATCTTTAATTAGATACAAATTCATCATATCCTGTGATTCGATGCATGACCGCTGCTCTAAAGCCGATATTGTATCAGTGACTAATTCTATGCAACGGTCTATTGAAGGCTTGTTCGCAGCTGCATTGTCATCATCGTCACTTTCACATTTTTCATAATTCTCACGTTCGGGTATCAAAACCATTTTAACTATTTCTCCGTCAGTTAGCTGTTTCACTACAGGCACTTCAAAGTCGATTTCCATCCAGTTTTCAACGTCTTCTTCCAGACCCTTCGTGAAAGCGTTATTCGTCGATCCCTTAGCAAATTCCATAATTTCAGACACCAGTCTCTTTTTGTCACTAACATTGAAACCTAGAAAATCTGGTGGTGATTCATCACATTCTTCAAACATGCTTGCAGGCCACAAATTATGGCAGGCATTTTTCATTGTTGCGGCCGTTACATCAGTCCACGCTTTAGCTAGAGTCCAAATCGAGTCCTTAATGTTAAATTCCTTTTTAAATCCGTCAACATCTTGGCCTCTATTGCAAGCAACAAGCAATTTCTGCATAAAGTGCTGTCTGTAATAGCATTTTAGTGAACGTAATATTCCCTGATCCATAGGTTGAATAATAGATGTACAATTTGGAGATAAATAAACCATACGCACGTTACCCAATACCAAAAGTAATGCATCAGGATGGGCAGGACAGTTATCTAATGTCAGAATTATTTTACAATCATCACCTAGTCCCTTAGATTTACAATGAACACGTGCCTCCGTGCAAAATAATTCAAAAACCAATCCAACATTAATTGAGAAGTTATCCATGCACGTTTATTAGCACGGTAGTTGACAGGAAAATTCCTTACACTCTTTAAAGCAAGAGGGTATGCACTTTTACCAATTACAGTTAGCTCTAGTTTGTGCGTACCTGCTGCATTTGCGCAAGCAAGAACCGTCAGCCTCTCCTTTGACTCCTTCACTCCAAATGCCATATCCTCATCGGCGGCTGCAAGTGTGCTCCAAGGAAGACATCGCCAAAATAATCCTGTCTCGTCCGCGTTATATATTTGCTCTGCAGTAAGATTTTCATCCGAAATTAACTTGATAAACTCCTCTACAAATGTTTCGGCAGCATCCGAATCGGCACTAATTTTTTCGCCAAACACTGCTAATTTTCGTATTCCATGGCGAAGCTTGAAGCGATGAAGCCAACCTTGCGAATAATCGAAAGCTTTATTGATTTTCAAATCGTGGTGTAATTTCTTTGCTTGCTGTATTAGCAATAGGCCTGATACCGGTACACTTTCACTTCTTCTTTGTCGAAACCATTCAAACAATACTCTATCGATATCGTTGGCCCTGGAAGTGTGTAATGTTTTTCGGCCTTAGAAGTGTCACTGTCTGCATAAAATGTCAGCAACTCCCTTTTTCGTTTCTTCAAGTCATACACAGTAGAACTGCCTACGCTATATTCTTCACAAAGTCTCTTAACTGAAGCACATTTTTCAAGTTTTCTTAATAAATCTACTTATTGTTCAATAGAAAGAGATTTATGTTTACGCTTCATAATACTAATGGAGGGGTTTTCAGCTTTTTTTTGAAGACATTCCAATATGAACTTGAGCAATATCACACTAATGAAAGACATGCGATCGCTGCGAATCTGAACACGCGACTGTATACAAGTTATTCAATGTGACTGTGGAAACTATTCCCTAACACGTACCAACATGTATCGGTCAGCTGACAATTGGACTCACTCACCCATACAATGTAACTGCTGCCGTCAAATTGGTTCTAGAATTCGCGAATTTTGATGCGAAGCGGTGCGTTTATCGTTCCATAGTGCATTAGGCTACCCGCGGCAAAAGTTTTAAAAAGTGCACTTCTCAAAAACTGCCGGATTTTTTATAATTCCGGATTTTCGAGTGCCGGATTTATGAGGTTCTACTGTATTTTTAGGCTAAAACAAAATTCCAAAATTGCGCCACCCACAAACATGAAACAAACCAGCACACTCAACAAATATTGAATTATATTTTTTAACCTTTTACGAAATAATAATACGCTTGGTTTGGGCCCTAATCATCACGGATATAAAGCAGCCATAAAAATTCAGGAAAAGTGAGAATATGGAAGCACAAAATTTTAAAAACTCACAAAGCTGCCCGTTCTGTGATAATTTTAAGTATTTGCACTAATTTTCTCAGAAACTATTCTATGTATCATGGAAACTCTATTGTAAAAATGCTTTTTCTCTGAAGATTTTTAGGATCGGACCTCACCACTGGAAGTCATTACGTTACATGCATCGTTCCCAAAAATAAACACAATAAAAGCTAAAACTTATCACTTTCTTTATGTATAATTGATGATTTCATTAGAGCCGAAATGCTAAATGAATCAGCATGAAAATGTAAACTGTAGAATTCCACTAAACAAGCTACTAACTCACTTTACAAAAATAACCTCTAATGAGTAATATGCGAATCTTTCGGTAAAATGGTTTCGTAGTTGCTACTCAAAGAACTGTCAAATGGATGTAATTTGAATGTTTCTCAATCCGGGTCTCTTCCCTTGCTGAATCTCTGTCTTTATTATTATCTCCGAAATAAGTAAGTTCTCGCTATCCGCCGCTTCGACATCCATTTTATTCAGGTATCTGCGGCAAAACTTGGTAAAATATAAGCTACGAACACATAAGTTGCTGAATCCTCGTTTATAAAAGTGTGTTTACTTTTTTCGATGCGTGTAATCGATATTGTCCAGTAATTTAAAGGAAATAGGCACTTTATATCATTTAGCAATTTATTATTTGGTTCTAAATTCTGAGCAAATTCCGTTTATGCAACGTCACTTTTCTTTCAAAAATTAAATTTCCTGCTCGTGGTATAGAAACACAATTCTCATAGGTTGGCACTCAGTTCTTAGTATGATTTATATAATTGAACCCATCGGTGAGCTCGTAAAGAAACTATGCTGTGCCTAAAACAAAAGAACGGAGATTACGTAAGCACGTATAGGTTTAAGGATGGTTTATGGATGATATGGTGTTAATTTGGAGTGGTTTTAAGGAATTGAATACAGGAATCTTACATTTTTGTAAGTAAAATCATTATATTTTACATTATAACGTTTATTAAGGTAAATAAGTTCACGTATCTGGTGTACATTTACCGGAGTCAGTGTTCAATCATGGACAATTGTACGTTGCTTTTTCACGGGTTTCTTCCTTACAAGACATAAAAGTAAATATTTCAGCGAGGCATAATTACACAAGAAAAGAAGCTGGATTTGGCGAAAGTAATATGATAGGAAACAAAATTATCGTTATATTTGAATGCAATAGGCTCGGAAACGGATTGTTACAAGCAAATATGATTAATTGTTAAGAAAAGCTAATAGTAAGTTCAAAAGTATCTACTATATATTTTAAAGAGTTTGTATGTTATGCTGTAGTAGCTTCACTAAATCCGTTGAAATTCAACGGGAAATTCTGCTAATCATAAATAGAGTAGAAAAACTACGGAATTTTTCACATCACAAAGTCACAGTTACATACAAAACTGTGGAGATCGCGTTAATCGCGTTACCCGAAACTGTTCCGTATGACTTACGATTAGTTTCTACAAGAGCTAACTATGTTGCAGCCTCAAGTAACTGAAACAGGGTAACAAATTCAGCCATAAAGTATCGCTGTTTATTTAAAGTGTTTTCTGTAGTCGTAGCTGGAGGATATTAAAACGTATTAATAACCCTCCCTTTCTTATAACATACAATATACCGCGGCACATCAAGGGCTTAATCGCGGCACACTTTTTACGGAGATCTGCCGTATCAGCACAATATTAAGCACACATACGAATCTTTCGATGCAACATTTTTATAAGATAAAATAATTGCATGAATCAATTTCTCATTATTTTTTCTTTAAATTGTTTTAAGTTGAAGTTTTTATCATTTATATTTTAGGAGAAATTTAAACTTTTTAGCTTTCACCTTTACAAATTAGTGATATACCAAGTAAAAAGATATGTGTGAGGTCAAATGGTGCCCAAAAACTATAAAACGGCAAACAAAACACATCTTTAAAATTTGTTTCCACATCATTTATTGGCAAAGTCCGTGAAAATGAACTTTTGAAATTGAAAATAAGCAGAGAACAACGAAAATGTTTTCCGCTGAACCTTAGGCTTTTCAAAACAAGGTGAAGAGTGAGAATAAATAATAAAGATAAGATGATGATGTGTGAGAGAAGGGAAGAGAAAATATTCAACGAAGAAGGGTGTCCCGCAACAGGATGTACATAGCCTAACTACGTGCTCTTGGGATCATTTTGAGTCGAAAAGTTCAAATAAACATGGGTCCGATCTGCAACGGTTTGTCAAGAAAATGAGAATTAGCATTTTATTGCATTTATAATTTGTACATTATTTCCATTGGTTTTTAATTAATTAATTAATAATCTAACATTATTTCAATTTGATTTTAATTAATTAATTAATAATCTAACATTATTTCAATTTGATTTTAATTAATTAATTAATAATCTAACATTATTTCCATGAGAATGCCACGAGAATGCGCACACATGACGCACATAGGCAAGATGGCAGTCAGTGATTGCCAGCTGTGCACTGACGAGTGAGTGTAATTTGTTTACTCTTCCTTTCGTTCACTGTGTCGCTGAGTGTTAAAGGCAACAATTACGTAACAATGGCTACATTTTCTAACGAAGAGTATGCCGATATTCATTTTGTGTATGGTTACTGTTATGGTAACGCAAGAGCAGCAGTCCAAGAATATCATTGGCGGTTTCCTGATCGTAGAGTCCCAGATAATCGAGTCTTCGGTAATGTGCACCGGTGTATCAGCGAAACTGGTACAGTCCCACAAGCAAAGTGCGAAAGACCAAGACGACGCAATGTCAACGTGGAAGATGACATAGTGGAAATGGTACAGCGCAGTCCAACTACTAGTGTCCGAAGAGTTTCCAATCGAGTTGGGACCAGCCAGATGACAGTTTGGAGAACCTTGCATGAATTTGGTATGTACCCGTTTCACGTACAAAATGTCCAGGCTCTGCAACCAAATGATTACTTTGCATGTGTAAACTTCTGCAATAGGCTGCTTCAAAACCAAGAGCTGTGCACGAAAACTTTATTCACGGATGAAGCTATCTTCAGCAGAGATGGCATCACAAACACAAGAAATTCACATGTGTGGTCTGACGATAATCCTCATGCGACCAAGGAAACACATTTCCAAACCCGTTTCTCGGTACACATTTGGTGTGGTATTATCGGAAACACACTCATCGGACCGGTTGTGTTTGAAGACCGCTTGACATCTCAGCACTACTTGCGTTTCCTCCATGAAGATCTACCATTGCTATTGGAAGATGTTCTTCTGCTAACCAGGCAAGAGATGTGGCTGCAACAAGATGGCGCACCTCCTCATTTTGGTAAAGAGGTGACTGCATTTCTGAATCAACACTTTCCAGACCGTTGGATTGGCAGAGGTGGTCCAGTTGCTTGGCCAGCGAGATCACCATATCTTTCGCCTATGGACTACTATCTCTGGGGTCACATGAAATCCCTGGTGTATGCTGTCAAATCAGATAGTAGGGCTGAGCTGCTGAATCGAATAATGGACTGCGGTGCTCACGTAAAAAATGATGACTCTGTGATGAGGGCTGTTACTTCACTTACTTACACGAAGGGCTCAACTGTGCATCGACAATCAGGGTGGCCATTTCGAGTCACCGAAATGAAAATCAATTTAAGAGTGTAATCTAACTTTACTACTACTACTAATAGCAATCATCATGTAACCTAAAATCAAATGGAAATAATGTACAAATTATAAATTTTATTAATGTTAATTCTAATTTTCATGACAAACCGTTTCAGATCGGACCAATGTTTATTTGAACTTTTCAACTCAAAATGATCCCAAGAGCACGTAGTTAGGCTATGTACATCCTGTTGCGGGACACCCTGTATATAAGGAGCAACGGAATATCTAAATAGGGAGTAGCGTTCAACGAATCATAAAAACCCACAGATGTATTAGTAATTACGGCAAGCGAAGCATATTGGAAGAGAAGCAGAGTTTAAGGGAACAGGAATGGACCGTTGGAAATTAAAGAGAATATTGATGTGCTCAAAATTCCACTTTGTTCGCTCGTATTTTTAAGAAAGCAATTATGTAGAGTCTCCGACACTATAATTATATCTTATCTTATCTTCGAGATACTGTATAGCTAACAGTAAGTCAGATGATAATTCAGTTGCAATGACAATTCGTAGGAACATCTTTCTCTGAAGAAGCAGTTCAGATAATCCTTATTGAATGTTTAAAGATGTGTATTAACTGCGCATTAAGCGCTGTTGAATTTTCAACATAAATATATTACTGTTAATCGCAAAACCTTTGTATCTATCAGAAGTGTAATAAAAACACAAGCACAAAAATATACGTCTAAGGAAAAAGGCTTAGATAAATACAATTAAAAACCCCCATTAGTTTATCCATTATATCTTTCCATTATTAAGGAATTCTATTACACTTTATATGAATCCTCTGAAGGGTAATGAGGTGTTTGTAAAATGTATTCGAATATACGAAAAAATGCCATTTTGGATATGGAAACAAGAATGAAATCATGGCGAATTTCTGAACTTCGTTGCCTTCACTTTCCAACTTTAGTTTATCATTGGCAAATATCCTGCCCTTGAGAAAATTGTAAATACTGTATAATATTAGAAGGAATCTTAAAATCTCACGAGCAATATTTGCATGAAGCCGATTCGCCAAATAGAAAAAAGGCTGAAAAATAAATATTATGCAACCAGCACTGTAGACCCATTTCTTCGTATTATTCTCGTGGATCTTCTAATTAACTTCACGCGTTTAATTGTTAATTAACCTTATCCGGTTTAAAATTGAGAAATACCATTGAATTTCAAATTTCGGTGACTTTCATATCTTTAAAACAAGTATCTTTAACTTCATCCGTTTTCTCACCTCTGTAATGATATTTTTCTAAGACTTTTATGGTTTTTCCTATCGCGAATAACAAGCCACCGGAGCCGGTCGTAAAGATAAAATCATTTGTCCTCTCAAATTTTCAAGCGCAAGATTCTATTTTTAACCCGCGTGCTTAGCCGAACGACATTCTATTTCTAGTCAGGTCATGGGTGTAATTTAATGAACGAATGCCCTATACCGAAGTTTTAAAACTTTCTGAAGCCACGGAACTCTTAAATAAAAGTACATATATAACTTTCCTGGAACCCAAATCAAGATGTGATGCTTCGAGATTGTTACAAGTTAGAGTTGGTTACGGTGTCTCAACTTGTATCCCGACAAAGTAGCCCAAGGCATAACAGCCCCGTCAAAACAACTCTGACAAAATAGCTCTATGAAATTCCGGCAGACAAAATAGCTTCGACTAAATCGCCTAGAAATTATCTCTGTTCGTGAGCAGAGTAAGTTACCTCAGAGCTAAAAGTAATTGGTAGAAACCGACATCGACCGCACCGCCGTCGCGTCGATCTCGGTTTTGACTCGTACGCATAAAGATCGTTACCCATATGCTTAAAAAACTTCCTAATCGATCAAACATGGAGAAAATAGAATCACAGAAAGGAAAAGATGTTTTGTTGAATGGTGGGATCAGGTATCGGAAGGCGAGAACAAGCTTTGGCGAGAGAACTTGATGGAAGTGCTTCGAGCCAATATGTTTTAAAGTGTTCCACAATGATGCAACACTATATCACAGAGCACAGCCATGCACCTCATCTAGAAAAGAACGAAGCAGTGAAGTCTGTCGCCCAGATGCGCATACGAGTAGCACGCGGCGTCGAAAAAACCAGACAAATAATTCAAAACTGTACAAACGGAATATAGCCGGAGGCGTCAAGTCATCTGCCAACATATACAGCATCGCAGAGGTCAATCGAACGTATACAGAAGCGCACGCAACAGCCGTATCCGAATACAACTGTTGCAGATATTGCTATTCCTGGTGCTCTTCAAAACAATCGAGAAACATGAATTTGGTTTAGTAGAATTCTGGCGAAGGTGATTCCAATCGTATATTGATGTTCTGTACTGAAGAAAATCTAGTCATCCTGACAATTAAAAGAAATTGGGCTAATTGCCTTTGGCTGTTTTGTGTGTAGGCTATTTTGACGGGGCTCTTTGTCGGAGTTATTTTGCGTGGGCTATTTTGACGGGTCTCAATTATCTGGGGGCGCATTGCTTAAGGCCGTTTGCTTGTTTTATCTAGGTAATACGTTAGCTCGTGAAATTGATTAAGCTTAACTTGTGAGATCGACTCTTATTTTGTCAAGGGTAAATCGTAGATTTTTCCCAAGAGTAAGAAAAAAACATCTTTCGATTGTTGTCTTGCAACGATACCGTTGTCTTGTATTTACGTCATTTTTATGCTTGTAAAATTTCTTATCTTGTATCTTTGTTTCCTTTTCGTTATCGATATGTCTCGCGTGTAATTCTTTTCCTTTGGTTTAAATCATTCTATGCTTCAGCGCGAGTTTTTATTATTGTCGCCGACTGAATTTAGATTGTGCGCGACCGTGGCAGGGAGAGGAAAAATAAAACATGAAACTTGATTGAAACGATGGAATTGAAGTGAAAATTATTAAAAACCGATGGTTCGCTGCATATTGCAATGAAATTTTACGAGATTGAAGAAAATCCATTTTTTTACACCAAAAAGAGAAATAAATTTATAAATGGATCAATAACTAAATAAATACTATTATTTTGAAGCATGGTATACCTGGAGCAGCAGAAAACAGGAGAAAAATGGAAAGTAAGCACACATTTTAGTGTTGTTGACGGAAAGCCGGTTTTAAATGGTACAAACGACGTCATTCATCTGTAGTTCGAGTTATTTGTATAGAAATGCTTGCTACGACGAAGCGATTCGGCCAAAACTTTGGTCGGAAAAGTTTCAAAGCCAATGTTGTTTGGCAGAAAAGATTTCGGAATTGCTAACAGAAAACAATTGTGGTGAAGTGCTTGGTGCGGACGTGGGAAATGTGGAAAACGCTCAGGCTGGTAAAAATGAATCCCTAGCGTAAAATCAACGAAGAAGAGAAAAGCCATTCTATTGACGCTGACGGAACAAAAAATTGAAATTAGAGAAAAATCAAAGTTCTTCCAAAAAATTCAGTATGAGTACCTTCCGTATGCCACGCAATGCAAACCTAAATGCTTGGTTTACAGGAAAACTAATTTCATTATGGTTCCACGGGAATGTTGAAATTCGCCTATTTCAGTGAGGCGTCTTCAAAGTTGAACAGCGAGATATTTTGCTTTTGGACAATGCACGTGACCACTCGGCGAGTGGTTTAATACTGATTACATTAAATTATGTCTCTCATAACTTCCTCACTCACTCAACCGGTGGGCAAATTCTTAGCTGTTAACGCCTTAACACGCGGTGCAACTTAAAGAGTTTCTCGTTATTTTGGATGAATGTGAGGAAAAGTAAGAGGCAAGAGAATAAGGAACGCTTACAAGTTATGTAATCTTAAGCAGTGGTTCTCAAACTGTTTATAACAACGCCTCCCCTGAAGATGTAAACATTTTCTACCCCCCTTTCATTCCTTAAATAAAATCAAATCATATTATGAAAAACTTATTGTCATCAAATGGAAATATTTACTTTAAATTTTACAGATAACGTACCTAACTAATGAGACGGATGAGTGTGTTTATCGCTGCACATTGTATCAAAATGTGGCATAAATTGGACACTGACACTATCATCTCCCGTCCGACATTTATCTTACACCTAAATTTCGTCGTGATAGTAGCAGCCGCAGAACATACAGCTTCGCATAAATATGTATATAATTCAAGATAATGACAAGTATCTCTATCGAATGCGTGCAGAGCCGGCAAAGAATATCGCAGGGCCCTGTGCAAAGTGGGCGCGAGGGGCCTCTTACGCGTCCAAAATTTTGAATAGTAAATTTTAATAACTAAAGCAATCTCTCTCACTATGACACATCGATATTTTTCAGATTTTATTAAAAATTCTTATACGCCAAATATTTTTTTAGAGAGCCTCTTTTAAGCGCAGGGCTCGGTTCAGTCGCACCGCCATCAAGCCAGCTCTGGCTGCGTGACAGTATGTTCGCCATTCACCAATATTTTTATAAGTCTGGATCAAATAATTTTTATGTTTAAATTTACCAATTTTTCACCCCTTCCGATCTTTAGGCTCGCGTCTCCCAAGGGAGACAGTTTGAGAACCGCTTAACTACAGCACTCGAAGCGCAATTTGTATTTGAATGTGTTGTTGGAAGGAAATGAGGCATCTGCCATTACCAATACGAAGAAAAGATTGCTTTTTGATGAAACACTTTAATTTGGCCACCAAGAGATTGAAGGAGATTTAAAAGAAATTATCGAAAAATATTGGAAAAATGAAATGAATCTAAACAAGTGTTTGAATAATTGCGGAACAAATTATATAAAGCGCTTTCTTGTTTTAGGATTACGTCTTTCATTAAGATCGACGCCTATAAATTCCCTTTAAAAGTATTATATTCTATCAATGCTACGTTTCCCATTTAAAAGAGGTGGACTCGTTGCCGTGGCAGTTGATATTTCTTATTGTGAAAAATAAAATTTTCACTATTTTTTTTATTTAAAAGCAATTGTTCGCCGTCATTCAACACAGATTTGGGTTCTGTTTTCAAATAATATAAATCTTAGTCTTGCAGCTGTGGAAATGTTCATGTCCAGAGATATTATCTTAATTTTAACTAATTAAAAAATGTAAATTTATAGTGTCGTGCTTTTCCTACGAAATGGAAATGAAACAAATGGGTGATAAAAAGACACCGATTACTCTTGACTCTGTATCACTCAAATTTAATCATGTCTAGCCATCCTGAAAATTTGGCTTCTATAAGTTGCAAGATTCCGGAGAGATATTGGCCGAACAGACGGACGGACAGACAAACCGAGCAAACATAAGTTATTTTTTTTTAGAAAAAAAGCTGTAAAAACGTGCAGGAGTGAATTATTGGAGATGACCAAGTAATGAATTATGTAAACCATGCAAAATAGAAAATTGCCTGGAATATAACCGGAGGAGACGAAGATAAACACAAGTTGGCAGTTAATACGAAATAACTCATTCTCTATCAACAATTAAAACTATCTAAAGCTTACAGACAGAAGTGTTGACTCATCATTTTCTGTATACGAGAAGTGAGATCGCGAATGATGTGTAAAGGAAGCAAAACAATTCAAATAAAACATCGCTGATTTTTTTTCAAGGAGGAGAAAATATTTTACTTGAAAAGCGTAATCGAATGACAGAAATGCGATTATTGATTTTTCTCCAGTGTAACTCCGGAAGTTGTTAGAGTTTTTTCGGCAAAATATAAAACAACTTACTTAAATAAGGCCGCATTTTTATGAAATTGTAATTTATTAGCGCTCCTAAATGAACTCAATATTTTTTAACTTAATTAAAATTTTGCTGGGTCTCAATTAGTATCAATTACTGAGGCTTTACTTCGTTCAGTTTAAATGCAATTGCATGAAAAAATCACATTTTAATAAAATTAATTACCTCACTTCACCTAATACTAGTGTAAAATACAAAAAAATGTCTTTAAGATGGCAATGAACTATCGCTGAGAATTTGTAACAGTTTTTTTTTCATTGACTCGGAATTAATAATCAGTTCACTCTCACTCGCTCACCCATGCTTCATGGGAAATAAATGTACTATGAAAGCGAAAAAGAATCTAGAAAATCGCAACAGAATTTTCGAGACGGTGTTTATCTTTTTCGTTTTCATAATTATGCTAAATAAATGGCATCCGTATCTGTTAAAATTACTCATAATAAATACAATTAATGAACTCGATGTTGGGGTATTTCTCATTTTCGCATATTAAAAAAAAAAGAAAATGGAGCTCAATTCATGTTATTGAAGATAACTTGAAATAACATTGAAATTTTGGGAATTCTTGATCTAACACGATAGCGGTGGATTAATTTTCGAAGCGTTTCCAATCTTAGCCCATAAAACATTAAATAAATTAGATTAGCTGCCAATTACTCGAAACCTCCGATCTATAACTGTATCGATTCCTCTATCTCCATCCGTATCAAGCTACATGGACAAATGTGTTCTGAAGGTGAATTATCATAAAGCGAAAAGGAAAAATATTTCTCATTCACTTGCAACGAACCTTTTCCTTTGTATCCTTTCGCTCCTCCCGAAAACCCTCTTTCCAGAAAATGATTTCTAAGTGTCCGACGTGACTTATCTAGTGACCGCGGTCACCTGGATTCGATGATCTGCCGGAGTCGCCCGCGCCAATGCCGCTGCGGGGACTAATATCACTCTCGAGATAACGCTCGGCGCCTTTTATATTGCGATTGTCGACAGAGGTGGTTTTGTGGAGTGGGGCGATGATCACCCGAGGAAAGAGAGCGAAAGAATAAAGACGACCGAGCACCACTCGGTTTGATCAGGCATTCGCTTATGCCGAAACGTCTCTTTCTTTCCGAGCGGCTCACGATAAGGAAAGCCTAATTACGTATTCGTTAAATCTTTCTCCTAATTCCGTGAAATCCCACCCCGGAGATACACACGGAAAACATCCTTTCTAATGCATGCCCCGCGCTCTCTCTCTCTCTCTCTCGGCCTATTTAGGAGACTAATTTCCATGGCCATCGCTGCTGTCGATTGACTTTTTGAAATCGTCGACTAAACGAATATCCAAAGCATGAAAGCTGTCTGAGACAGATCGCTTCGCCCGCAAATGGTGATTTCTTTCTTCGGTGAAAGCGTGTCATAGAAATAAACGAAGAAGATAGCAATTTAATTTATATTAAACTTAGAACCATGGGCTTCCGGGGCCGATATTTTATGCGAGCCTCTTTCGAAGCCACTCCTACGCTACGCTCCCCCTCTTCCCTCTCTCCCCTCCCCTCTCTCAACTCTCGTCTTTCCCCTCTCTCCATTCTCCTATCTCCCCTCTCTCCACTCCCTTCTTTCCTCTTCCTCCTCTCCCCTCGCTACCCTCCTCTACCCTCTCTCTACCCTCTCTCTACCCCCTCTCTACCCTCTCTCTACCCTCTCTCTACCCTCTCTCTACCCTCTCTCTACCCACTCCCCCACCGTGTGGAATTCATGAAATTTGGCATGCATTTCGAGGAAGGTACAAAAGTTTAGAATAAAAGAATTCAAACTCGTTTAAAATTACTAGTAAAAAGTTATTTTTAAAAAATATACGAAATCGGCTGATTAGTCGCATGAATTTTAATATTTTTTAGTTATATACTAGTTATATTTGATTAATGTATTTTGCGAGAAAAGATACATGCTAAATATGTGAGCCTCGTTTTATGACGCAGTGCGAAAAAGCGCGTTTTATTTAGAATAGTCAGCTTAAAACTTTTTATAAACTTAATAAAATTATTAATATATTACATAAAGTAATATATGCCGTAATTAATTTAAAAAATTTAACTTTCTAACTAAATACGTTTGCTCAGAATCTTAATTTGAAATTTTCGAAGACACCCCCTGCCACCCACTGATTTCTTCAAAAAATATTGTTTAGCAGCGTAATAAATGGCGTCATAGTTCACATCCATTCTGCAAATTTAACCCTTATGTTTATCCGTTTACTTGCTATTTTGATTTCATTAATTGCACAGACAGCGAAAATGTAAGAGCGCTTATAAAATAAATTGCGCTAAAAAATCGAATTGTAATTAAAGTGAGTCAGTAGGCGATGGAAGTGAGCGTAATAATATTGTAGGCTAGCGTTCACTTCCAATGCCACTTCTCTACAGCGAATATAAAAAGAGTTGTTGAGACAGGGTCATTTTATGCATACGATTTGTTTTATGATTTCATGGAGTAAAATGAATTCATTGCATTTCAATGGATTAACAGTAAATTCTGACGCCGCGGCACAAGGAAACCATTGCGTCAAATTCTATGTATTCTGTGAAGTTGTGAGCTCAGATTCTCTTCGTCGTGTGTTATGAGCCACATTAAATGAGAGGTTGGCCATTCTAATGAGTGGAATCATATGCTTAGAGCTATCCGCCATGGAAGGGATTTTTGATAAATAACAATAGGAAATTTTAATAAAAGTAAATATACGGAAAGACGCAACAATTAATAAAGCGCGTCTTTTTAAGGAAACGTTCTATAAAAGTGTTGAAAGGTATTTTGAAAATGTGCCATTCGCCTCTGGTATTCCCGTTTGCGTAACTCGAAAACCTCATCGGCCTTTATCAATAAACATCTTAAATATCTACGTTATCATTAAAACGTACGATATCAGAAACTTTATTCCAAATCAGATATCAGGGAATGAAGAAAAAACAGTTTTCGATGTGAGGAGACAATCAGGAATCAATGGATTTTAAAAACAGAAAAAGATTTATCGATTTTTTATTTATCTATAGCTTGAATTTTCATTTAAAATTGATAGCAATAAAAACTAAATATTCATTACTTCTCGGTTGCGAAATAGTCTTAACATTTTCCCCTGATTCATTTTGCAAGGAACGATTATAATTCTTCGGAGAAACCATTTAAATTGATGAATAAATGAGGGGTGTGAGGCAAAAACATGGTAACCCACAAACTTATTTATGTATTTGGAGCTAGGTTGCGTACAGAAAATGAAAAAAACTTCAATTATGATTTTGGAAATTTTTTTGTCATTTGTTGTAGTTCATATTTTGCAATTTGCATGTATTTCTGATGAAAATATAATTTTGAACCAATAAAATGTCAATTTTCTCAAAACAGCATAAGTGTGGGTTACCACATTTTTGCCTCACAGCCTTCAAATCTTTAATAGCGTACAGATAATACAGACAAGCTTTGATTCTGGGATATATAGCGATAGTCAGTTATCTCATTAAGTTCCATTGTCTTCGCTCTTTTTATCTCTCGATTTGAGTCAACATTGTAGTCAATTGTTTAATGAAAAAAAGAACAATCATACATGTCCTAATGGTTTTATCTGGGTGTAGTTAACTATTTACAAGCATTCGTGACAGGAAAAAATTACGAATAAATCTAATGTATTCATTTTCGATCAAATCTCAGATTTACTGTGAAGCAAATTTACATTTTTTAAAAGCAATTGTTTCCGCATAGAAGATGAAGATTTCAAACCAGCAATAATAAAGATATTGATTTGTGAGGCTATTAGTGTTCTATTAACATAAACAGTAATATCTCACGCGGTCTCACTTAAGCCAAGGAAATAAAAACTTACATACGCTTTGACTAACTCAATATTACTTTATTTTCTTAAGGAACTGCAAATTATAGACTTTTTATTGATTTTTAATTGCCACAAGTTAAAAATAGTAAAAATATCTTAAGCTAGTTACGTGTCCCAAATTTACACTTTTTGTGAATTGTTGGCCCAGAGAATTATTCCAAACATTGGGTTATTTATCTGAACGAAGAAATGAAAACATTTCTTGATTTCAATTTGGGGCACGTTGAGGAGGACTATTGTGATTTTGCTTCCCGGTGATGTTTGCTAATGACATGGGTCCGAAGACGGAAAATAAAGCAGATATATTAACAGATAAAACTGGTTTCTCTAGAAACACCCTTGAATACCTTGAAAATCCCTCTTAAAAATACTATTACACTTTTCGATATTAAAAGGAATCCCGTGACACGCGTATGAATTTTTAAACATCGGCACTTTTGCTCGTTAGGCGCAATCCTGTACAAATTCCTTAATATGTACGTATATATGCAAAATTTAATACGTACAATATTCTCATCATTAGAGTATGAAAATCCAACCATTCCACTTTATGATTTTGTGTCTGGTTTTACAAAACAATAATAAAGTTCTTCACTTTGAATATTCATAACTTGAATTTTTATTCGATTTCAGTTTCACCAGCGCTCGCGAAGTCAATCGACAAAAATCTTCGTATTGCGTATTATCTCCAACTGCCGATGCTTCATATTTTCAAGACATATTTGTATATATGCAGACTTTAATATACCATAATTTACAATCAAATCACTTAAATAAGTTATCGTAGAATCATTTTCCTTCAAATTTTGAAAAAAAATGATAATGTACCTTTGAAAGATTCCCGCTATAAATTGTCGACCGAAATAACTTGATAAATCCGAGGCGGTTTTGTTTAGTTTGCCGCCAATAGCGTTTTTTAAGAGCGTGAGTTCGGGTGTGAACATTGTATCAGGACGAAAAGCAGTGTGTGACACGTAGATAGCTTATCATCGACAATAACTCTCGCACCGTCAGTCGACTGCAATAATTGCCCTGAAAGTCTAGGAGAGAGAGAAAGAGAAGGGGAGGGAGAGGGAAGGTTAAGGAGGTAGGGGAGGGAGGGAGAAGGAGGGGGAGAGGGAAGGAAGTGAAGAGGGGAGTTCTTAAAGGATGAAGGTTTTAATGAATTCAGATCAAGGGTTTACTGTTTTCGCCACTCCGTTGGTATAATAGAGGCGCTTACTCGATTCGTCGACCGATAGCTTTCTTTTTTATTGACGGATGAAGGCGTCATCCAGTTTCCCCTACAACTTACTTCTCATCCTCCTCCAAGTTGAACATAAGAAGAAAATCTCTCGGTGTTCCTTTCAGTCTCTTGGTGCTTCTTTGGATCCATTCGATGATGTACAATCATTGCAATTCACTCACTCACCCGTTGACGCCTTCAAACTTTCCTTATAACATATTCCTCACCTAGTCGTTCTTTTCAGTTGATCGGTTGACCCACGATCCTGTTTATTAATAACTAATTTCGGGTAGCAAGGGTAAATTTCAGTGTGCAATGAAGGCAATGTTGAAATATTCTGAATTACTACGAATTTTTGAGAAATTTAATGAACAATGAAATAAAGTCTATAATAGAATTTAACAATACGGCATTAAATTGATTGCATGCCTAAAATAAGCGAAGAAATTGCCTTAAAACCAAATTTTTGAAGTTTTTGAATGAGTTGTGAATTTTTACGATGACAAAATAATTTTCATGCTTTTCTTCGTATAAATGTGTGTCCCTTCCTATATTTTTCTTTTACGATATTTTAAAATGCTAAATGAAAAGGTCTGCATGCTACGTTTTGCCTCTTTCTGTTAATCAATCGGAGGAAAGAAACGCTACCTGGAGTCGACCCCATGGCATCGGTGTAGAAGGCAGGCAATTAATTATTTAAAAGAGGCATTGCCATTACATTCCTGAAATTTTGATCACGTAAGAATTAAGTATCCAAGGATTCTCTTAAGGTTGTTTTTATTTCTCTTGTTTGGAGTAAATTAGGTACATAATAGGAAAATATCATATTTATATATTGAACAAATAAGTTATATGCCTTTTTTGTCAATGTCAGCTATTTTACAGAAAACATTCTAAACTGATGTGAAGTAATGACATACAAATTATTAATTTTTTATATTTTAAATTATTTTATAACAAAGAGTATTCTTAAACTCTTGTGATTATTTTACATGAAATAGTCAGCTGTTATTTGACAAAGTATACAAACTACATCAGCAAAAAATTAAACATAATAATGCTAATGTATTTACACAATTTTAGTAACAATGCAGTAGCTACCATAATTTTCCGATTATAATACACACCCTATATAATGCACACCCATGTTTTCACGACTGAAATGTGAAAATTCTCTTATTATCATGTATAATATGCGCCTACTTTTTTGTAAAAGATCAATGTAATTTTACTTGATTATGTGTAGTATCGGGACAGTTCTCGGCTTGCCACCAAATGAGATACTTGTGAGAGAACTTACAAGAATATCACGTTACATTCCTACTCTCCCATTAAAGATTTCTACGCTGTATAAAAACATTTTGTCTCAATGTCACCTTTAGTTATTAATCTGGTCAGTTGGAATACGAGTTCGCGCTTTGCTGCCAAACTAGATGTGTGAGAGAGTTTACGAAAATATCGCGTTATGTTCTGACTCCCATTAAAGATCGATATAATGTGTAAAAACATCATTCCCAATGTTGCCTTTTGTATTAACCTGGTCAGTTGGAATAACACTTCGTCCATTGCCACCCAGCGAGAGCGTTTACGTGAACATCAAGTCCAGTTCATTAACGCCGATCAAGGCATGTAAAATACAATTTGTTGCTCGCAACTTGTATTCTATTATAATTAATGGTGGTGACCCCCTACTGCATTGTTTTTTTCTCAAAGGAATAAATTATTTACCCGTCACAATGACAACCAAAAGAGAAAGCTACACTGCAAGCTTCAAACTGAAAGTGATAGAAGTTGCAGATAATCTCGGCAATAGGGAGGCTGCACGAAAATTCGGCATTAACGAGGCAAGCGTTAGACTGTGGCGAAACTCAAAGGAGGCTCTCAAGCACCACGGCAAGCTCAACAGGGCTCCTGGACCCGGAAGAAAGGTGTTTAACCCACAGCTGAAGCAACAACATCGGGCATGTGGTTGTGCAGTCAGCACCGTGGCTATTTGCAGGGAGGCCCTTAGTATTATGAAAGGCTTGGATCCCAATAGCACACTTAAGGCATCTTCAAAGTGGTGCTTTCTCTTTATGAAAAGGCACAACATCTCCATACGTAGACACACCTCAATCGCTCAATGATTGCCCAGTGATTTTGAAGAAAAGCTATTTGAGTACCAGAGTTACATTATAAGATTAAGAAAATTGCATCACTATGGTGTCTCTGAAACTGCTAATGCTGATCAAACACCTCTCACATTTGACATTCCATTCACACAAACCATGACAATGAAAGAGAAGAAATCAATCACACAAAGATCAACAGGCAACGAAAAGAACCATTTCACTGTCATGCTCAGGGCATATGGAGATGGATCAAAGATGCCTCCATATATTATATTTAAAAGAAAAACTCTCCCAAAGAATATAATATGGTCGCAAAATGTGTTTGTACGTGCAAAAAATGAAAAAGGCTGAATGGATGAAGAATTTATAAAAGATTGGTTACATGGTGTGTAGTATAAAGACCCATTTCGTAAGTGTTGTATGCTAGTTCTCGACACATTTAGATGTCATCTCATGCCGTGTGTTAAGGATATATTAAATGACCATCACACTGATCTTGCCATTATTCTCGGGGGAATGACAAGCCAGTTACAAGTGATGGATGTCAGTTGCAACCGATCATTTAAAATGCAGATGCATCAGAAGTGGAACAAGTGACTTTATGCTGGTGCACATTCCTTTACACCATCTGGCAACCGAAAGAAACCTGATCTACTACTTATTACTCAATGGATCAAAGAGTCCTGGGATGCAGTTGATCCATCGCTGATTAAGCGTGGCTTTAAAAAGTGTTGCCTCACCAACGCCATGGATGGTTCTGAAGATGACATCTTATTTATTTATTTACATTTACATGGGTGAGTGCACCCTTTATATAATCATATAGCACAATACATCAAAAATACAGTTTTAAACATTATATCAAAAAAATATATAAAAACAAATTATGTAAATCTCTTATCAAATATCAGACATTAAAGATCACTGTTCGTTAAAATCATATAAATCACACAAGTGTTAGGAAACATTTGTCAAAACAATAGTGAAATACAATATTAATAAGATACAATACTTAATTTAAAGTATTGAATCCTGGTAGTAATCACTTACTAAGCATCACAGTCATGAGCAACATTTATATGTCATCATGACTTATCTAATAACACAATTCAAATAAAATTACAGCAAAAATCACAGTCCATTTATAATATCAGCAATAGATATATTATCATGTAATAATTGAATGAAAAGAGGCCTGATTTAATAAAGTTAATTCCTTTTTGTAACTGTCAAGGGACATGTTAAAGAAGTCTCATTTCTCAGACAAGCTATTAGCCATTCTCATCATCTGAACCATAGGGCTGTTATACATATAATTACATCTTTGATACTGTTTACTAAATAGCTGTTTTGCCCGAGTATTCACTAAAGGAACATGAAAATTGACTAAATTTAATAATTCAGGTGATTCAACTGTATTGTTTAATAATCTATACAAGAAAAGAATATCTGCTTTATTACGTCTTAACTCTAGGTCATGTCATTTTAAATTAATTTTCAGTCCTTCATATGGGATGTTAGTAACATCAAAACCAAGTTTACCGGCAATGAGTCTGATAAAACGCCTTTGAAGTCTCTCAATTCTAACAATATGTATGTTATAGTATGGTGACCAAACTGTTTAACAGTATTCAACAATGGGGCGCACCAAGGAACAAAAAAGAATTTTCATTGTAAATACATTAGTCATTGTTTTTGAGAATCTGTTAATGAATCCTAACATTTTATTAGCTTTTTTAATATATAATTAATATGGGAATCTAAACAAAGTTGAGAGTCCATTATCAGACCTAAGTCTCGAATTTCGAAAACTCGTGATAATGTTTGGCCATCAATCGAGTAATTAAAGCAAATGGGAGATACTGGACGATGAAATGTTATGACATGGGACTTTTTAAGATGAAGATTCATTGAGTTATTATAACACCAATTTATAATGGAGTTGAGAACAGCTTGTATGGTATTGCAGTCTTTTACATCATGTATTGCTGTAAATACTTTTAGATCATCAGCAAATAATAAGTATCATAATGTACCAATCTCATAATTTAAATCATTAATAAAAATAAAAAAAGTCCTAAGTGTGATCCTTGAGGCACACCAGAAGACATAAGAAAAGTCTTTGATCTTTTATTCTGAATTTTCACTTGTTGAGTTCTGCCAGTCAAATAGCTTGTCAGCCAATCAAGCAATTGCCCTGACAAACCATAAGCTTTCAGCTTAGCCAAGTGTAAGTGACTAACTAAATCAAAGGCCTTAGAGAAATCTAAATAAATTGCATCAACTTGTCTACTATCATTAAATGCCTATAAAATGTACTGCTGAAATAATAATAAATTTGTAATAGTAGAACGGCCTTGTAAAAAACCATGTTGTTTGTTACTTATAATATTTCTAAAGAGCGGGCTAAGTATATCTAATATTAAAGATTCAAATACTTTACCTATACAAGGCTGAATGGATATTGGCATATAGTTCTGTATATCATTTTTGTCACCTGAATTATAAATTGGCGCAATGTCACTCAATTTAAGTTGGCTAGGATATTTTCCAGTAGACAAAGATTTATTAAATAATATATAAAGTGGGTAAGCTAATGCTGAACCACAGTATTTCAAAGATGATGGTGGGATTTCATCTGGGCCAGGTCCTTTATTAACCCGGCAGGGCTCGCACCCGAATTTCGAACGTTAATGCTCGCACTGGGTCTGAGAGACCCTTGCAAAATAGTTATGACAACTTAATCTATACAGTATATTTCATAATTTTAATGATAATATGACACTATAGCACTGCTGTCGAATGCATTTTATGTGTCACACAATACTGATACATGAACAATGTTTCATTTCATTTTCTAATTACAATATGGCAGAAATACTCTCTTCGATGTAGGGTTATTGAAAAACGGTTATACAAAAGTGATAAAAAGATTCACTGCTTATAAAGATACATCTCAAGTAAATACAATGTATACACAAAATCACTGCGCAGAACCTATTGATTTATAATTATTCCTTGATCATTTTCAGGAACTCTCAAAAGATGAAAAATTATATCTCCAATAAATAAAATCAAATCTATTTGGAATCAGATATTCTTTATTCATCCTTTCTAATGTTTTCAGTATACTGTTTTTAGTTTTCAATATCAAATTACATTTTTAAAATATCATTTTTAGTGACAATGTGAAGTAAACACACTGCAAAGCAAATAAATAAAATAAGCAAAACAACAAAAAAATAATGGCTGTAAATTTTTACAGTGGTTGTATTTTTTATTGCACTTAATTTTACTTGAAGGATAGTTCATACGCTAACTAATATGGATGAAATCGTTAAAAATGCTTTCTTACCTCAAAGCGCGAAATAGTGTCTTGAATGCTCGCAGCGGGTCTGAGAGATCCAGAATGATGAAATGGCATTCTGTACACTACAACGACAGACACTCTACTGATATTAAGGTAAGATGTATGTAGTGCAGGGAGTGATGGAAAGGTATAGGGAACGACAGTTCTACAGCTTCTACCATCTTGCAGTAAACACGATTACTAAATCAAGCGCGTCTCACAGACCCGGTTCATGCTCTGCCGGGTTAACATCTATGTTTTTAAGTTTTTTTTCAATGGCTTCATATGGGATGATGATTTCGACAAAGTGGTTAGTGAGGATGAAGATGATGTTCTCGACGATGCCATTTACGTAGACAGTGAGAGAGAACACAGGACCGCCGAGGAACTGTTTGAAGACAGTGAGGGCAGTGGTAATGAATTCCTAGGCTTTAGTAATTCTGACAGCTAAAGTAAATAAATAAATATTCTTATTTTTGTTTTGAAAAACGACATTTAAAGGAATGTTATTGAAATGCATTGAAATGTACGATTTATTGGTAAAAACATGTTTGAAAATATAAATTATTTCCATACTGAAAAAAGTTGTATAAGTTTATTACCACATATAATACACTCCCTAACTTTTTGTCAACTATTTAGAGAAAAAAATGTGTATTATAATCGGAAAATTACGGTATTTTATGCTAGAAGTTCATTATCATCTCCGTAATAAACAACAAAAACATACAAATTCAACCATTCAGTTACAAAATTAATTTCTTGAATGTTATTCTACGGCAAATGGTTATATACATTAATGGGTTAGAAGTAATGACTATCCTTCATCTATTAAATGGTTAATGCTTAAAACTACTGAAGATATTTGATATGATGAAATATAAAAATCTGCAGAATTTTTAATACCAGAAATCCCTGCAAAGGATTCTTTGTTTGACAAAGCAACTGAATTGATTTAATTCCTTAGAAACCCTCAAAAGAATTCAATACTTTACCAATTGATAAATAGTGGATCAATTTATTTAAAAATGATCACTTTGTTGATCTAAAGAAATTAGTGCACATAATTTTCGCGACTCCAACATCGAATACTAATGTTGGGTGTGTCTTATCATTATATAAAAACAATGGACTGACTGAACAGACTGAAAATTGAAACAGTTAAAAGTATGCTACAAGTGAAATGTAATTATGCCTTGACTTGCGGTGATATGCTAAAAGATGATAAATTGCTTAAGCAAATATGCTCAAATACAAAATAATATTGTAATATGAAATTAATGAATGAAGTTTGTAAATTTATAAGTGTACTATTTTATAAAAAATGCCCTACTTTTGGGAATAAGTGTCCTAACTTTTAAAAAGAATATTCGACTTTTTAGTTGAAAGTGTTTGGGAACCCGAGTTCCAATCTAGGTTCAAATTTCCCTCCTAGATTGAGATGCTTTGGGATGATTAATATATATGTACTTATAGTGTAAAATGTTATACTATTCAAATTTATTGAAATTAAACATTATTTTAAATGTATATTTTCACATCTGTACTTGCTTCAGAGAGAAATAACACAAAATGATACTTGACGGAAGTAATTACCAGTTATGATTCAAAATACTCTCAATATTTTACGAATAAATTTTAAAGAAATAATATTGCGTACGACAATTAGTCTAAAAAAATCTTTCATCAATATTGGCAAAAAACACAAATGTTTGCGATACTTTAATGCGAGTTTCGTATTTCACGCAGCAGGAAGGTCCTATGTTAAATCTTATGCTAGGCGGAATCAGGCGGAATGGGAACAATGATGCAATAATGTGTGTGTGAGGTTAGTCGGTAAGCGTATATATTTATCAGTTTTTTTTGGAAGACAAAGGTTACAACACCCCTGAAAGTGTAATAAAATGCCTATTATATTATGTTCGTACCCAATAGATTTGCATCCTTTCTATGAGTAGTTTTAGTCGTGAAATTATTTTATGCAATCGTGTGTAGGTGTGTAGTATTCTGAACACAAAAAATATCTTCGAATTAAATTGAATTGGAATCACTGTAGTTAATACGTGGTATATATGAATACGCCTACGTACTAAAGACTTTAGTTCCTCTTGTTTCTGATTTTTATAATATTGGCTAATGAAATTTTTCAGGTATTTGGGAATGGCATTTGTTTAATAATGCCCAGAAATGAGCAGGTATGTATTTTATTGCGAAAATTGGCCGTACTTCATGTCAATACATTTGCTGCAAATTAAGCTTAACGAAACAACGTTTGAAACGTGCCAACTCTCAAGAATTCGGTCTTAGAAATTTGCGTCGTAGTTTTTGCATGTCTATTCCTGTATGAACGATTTTAATTCAGCGTACTACTGAAACGTAAATAATATTGGATGTAAACGTGCCAAGCTGCTGTTGCCGGTTTTCTGTTATTTATTTTTATGATTGCCATGGCATCATGTTTGTAAATATTCAAAGTTGAATTTATTCTGGTTGTTATAAAAGTTTGGATATTATATCTTTTTATGGTCCATGTTAATTCATACATTTGTTGGGCCTATATAATATATATTTGAATGGTTTGCTTATTCTGCTTTTTATGTAATTTATGATTTAGTTTATTGTGCACACTCGTGCAAACATTAACATTTTTATAGTGATTATGATAATTTCTGTAACTTAGTGTAAGAGATTGTTTAATAGATTCTTTTGGCTTTCTGTGACACATTTGAGAACATTATGCATACCTTTTATTTCTTATTCTTGCAAAAGTAGGTATTTTATTTCACTCATTTCTGCATTTTATTTGCCAAGAATGTTTTTATTTTCAGTTTGCCTGCATGAACCTAATGTGATATAGTTATGGCTGCGTATCTAAATCGCACTGTTTCCTTGATGGCTGGGGATGGTCCTGGTATCAGATCCACCCTTGCACCAGGTGATGTCCGAAACCATGATACTTCTCCTCTTCAGATTTTTGTTCGAGCCAAGAAGAAAATCAATGACATCTTCCTGGAGATTGAGGACTATGTGAAGGACAGCGTGGAATACATGAACAGTGAGTGTGATTGATTAGTATGAAACGATTTGTTTTATTTTCTTAAATTTACCATATTGTAATATTGTCAGTGTAATGAGACTTATTTTAAGGCATAATTTACATTTAGCTGTTTGAAGCAGCCTTAAGAAATTACTAAATAGGAGGGGAAACCAAATATCTTACTGAAGTTACACAATAATAGTTAATGACAATAATATTATGTTGAAATTCAAATTATCCCTTTAGGGTAAATTTGAATAGTAAGTGAATTTTTTACTTATTATTTTAATAATACAATCTAATACAGGTTTCCCCCGAGATATATTGGTGCTGCATTCCTAGGAAATGTATTTTCTAACCTTTTTCTCAGATGATGATTTAAAGAAGATACTATGGTATAAAAATCTTCTTGTTCTTTCTTTATTAACATAAGAAATTTGGCTTATATTACTTTCTTAAACAATTAATGAAATTATATTTTACAAGATGATTTCTTGTTATACACTCAATTAAGTCGTTTAAAAGTGCATTGCTAGTAGCGGTTCTTGGAGTCAGCTGTGTCTGGAACATGATGTAACCAAAGTTTTGCAAACCGTTGCATGTTACTTCTTCAGGGCAAAATGAATTGTTCGTATTTTGGCCACATATTTATAGCTAAGTGTCTAGTCCCTTCCTCCTCATCCATTGATCTCTGGAGAATTCTCCCCCTCCCCCTGCCTTCGCTCGTGGAGTCAGTATTTATTTCACTGTTTCTATTGGCACTTGCCGTCTTCCATCCTGACTGGTCTGGAGGAAAGATAGTAAAGCATACTAGCATCGAACACCGTCGATTGAAAATGCATTGCTACTAGCTTATAAGTGATGGATAGTGTTTTAATTTTTAGGGAAACATTATGCAAAGTGAAACACTTAAAATTCTTTTTCTCTCAATTAATTCTATAATCTGTAATAACTATAAGGGAAAATATACACTAAGGCCCCTATTTGCGTCTACTCGATTTGAGTTGCTTTGCTTTAGCATCGTTTAGTTATTAACGCCTAAAAATCTGTTGTGCATCATTGGAACCCGCAGTCACGTCGTTATCTACCCAGACTTCCCCATTCACCACCTTTGCCGTCCCCATGCAGCAGTGTTTTCCCAAAAAGTGATGAGTAAGCAAGCAGTGGATGGTTCGAGCTCTTTAAAACTCGTGCTAATCTGCATAATATTGCACTTAAAGGGGAAGCAGCTAGTGCTGATAATGTTGCTGCAGAGCAGTACCGTACAGCGATGAAATCGCCGATTCATGACGGTGGGTATTCTACAAAATAAGTTTTTAATGTAGACGAAACAAGCCTCTTTTGGAAGTGCTTACTGGACAAAACTTACATCTCCAAGGAAGAGAATACTGCGCCTGGTCACAAAGTTAGTAAAGAACGACTAACACTCCTTCTTGGTGATTTCTGACATAGCTACATAAGTGGGTTTTGAGGGAATGGAAGAGGCCGATATCAATGAGTTATTACTTGCCTCTGATGATGATGAGCTGAGTAACAAGGAATTTGTAGATCTAGATTTGCAGAAAGCTTTTGAAGACGAAAACCCTTTGAAAACAACTGACTGTGAGAAACGTACTCTGACTATAAAAAGACTTTGCATAGCCTTTCAGTTGATAGAGGAAGCTATGGAGATCTTCACTGAAGATGACCCTGATGAGGAAAGAAGCTCAAGAGTGGTGAGGAAAGTAACAGATGGAATAAATTGCTATAAAATAATCTGCAATGAGATAAGAAAAAATCTATGCAACAAACTTTGGATAGGTTTATTTGTGTAAGGTCTCAGCATGGGGTTGAGTCAGAACGTGTTGTTGTCATCGTCAGAATAAGAAAAATTTTGTTGATTTTTCCTGTATGAATTATGACAGTGTCATTTTTCTCCTTTTTATAAATAAATATGAATAAATTACGTATTAGTTTACCTTGTCATTGCCAGAATAAGAAACATTTCGATAATTCTTAATGTGTGTATTATGAGTTTTATATTTCTCCTTTTAACTTGAATAAATTACATACCTATTAGTTTAACTTGATATTGTGTTGCTATTCCTACAATGCATCTATTTTTATATGATGGTATGTGCATATTTAAATGTGATTTTAGAATTTTAAATATGGATATTTGGAAGGCTAGAACCAAGCTTGCTGATTTAAAGGATTGATTATGTATGTATAGCAAATTGCAATACGATTTGCGTCGTTTTGCTTTGCGTCGTGTTTTCCAGGAACGTAACCCCAATGCAAATCAGGGCCTTGGTGTATCACTAATTTTTTTAAAGATAATAGCTTAGGCCAAAATTTACTTAACTCAGAGTAGTTTTCTAGTTTTACCTTAATGCAATGGTGAGATATTTCCTTTCTTTCAGATGTCCATCATGAGATGGAAGTTATTCCTGAGAATGAGATAAAAGAAGTTCAGAGCTATGCACAAAAAGTTAAAGGAATTCGAGATGTTCTAACTCGTGACCATATGAAGGTGGCATTTTTTGGAAGGTAATTTGGTTTTTATTGTGTCACTTAAGCTTTTATGGTAAACTGATTTATTATATTTCAGTGGATATTTTCAATAGTCGGCCTAATCTTTAAACAGCTTGAAATGAAGTATTAATAAGTTCATAATTTCTCACAATTTCATTTCTTCTCATTGCTTATTCCTCTAAATACTTGAAAATATAAACATATAGATCTTATAGCTAGGGATGTACGAACATCATATTTTTAAGTTCAGTTAATTCAAGTCGAACTTTATTAAAAAGTTCAAGTTTATTAATAAACTAGCAGAACTTCCTGTTGAATTTCAACAGATTTAGTGAATCTAAAACTTCGACCGTGTAACATGTAAATATCGTAAGAATAAGATAGTACACAGTTTTATCCGTCGAATAAAGCAAAAATGAAGAAAACCCGTTCACAATTACCTATTTAGATGAGTGAAAGAAGAAAATCTTGCACTCTGAAAAATCGAAAATTACATGTAAACTTATGAGAAAATAATTATTGAATTAGCACCCCCCACCCCCAAATTTTTTATCGCCGTATAGCCTATTTTATCCACAGGATAAAATTATTTACCTATGTTATGTTTTGTGACGATATCTTCAAAGGTTTGAAAATCACAATTAGTGGAAAATCTACTTCTAATTATTTAAGTTACTTGTGTACGTAGTTTTAAAAAGTTTGCTTTGGAGTACTCTATGCCACACTTTGTGTCAGTAAGTGTTTCTATCCATTGTAAGACTAAACTACTCGGGTTGCGAATATTTATTTGCAAGGCTGATTGACGTCACCATATAGGAAGGATTTTTCAATTACCTGATCGCTCTCATTATCGTCAAATTGCAAGTTTTACCGTATTTGCTCATGTAAGCCGCACCCCCGTGTATCCCGCGCACCCCGGTTTTTGGGCCAGCTCTAGGGAAAAAAATTATTTGATCCGAAAAAGGGTTTTTTAAATCACCAATTCCTATTTCTCAAAAATGCTACGCTCAAGTTAAGCATCTTCACACTCCTACGTGACGAATTTATTTGGTGATCTCTTTATATCGGTACTAGCAGAAATCTCCTCGGTAGTCCTCTTTTATTAAACACTTAACTGTTTTTGTCGTCATATTGGTCATGTTCGGCAGAAATCGCTCCGGTAGCGATCATTCTGCTGTACATAATTTTCCAGCCATATGGTCACTGATCCCTACCGTAGCGGTCGTCATTTTTTTGGCGAACTAAAATTATGATCAGTGATCACCACGGTGGCTATGACCTATGACTTTCATAGACGTATCATAGAATAAAGGAAGCATGCCGTATCTGAACATGGTAGGCGTCGTCTGCCGTGAGAACAAAACCCCCACCAACCCAAACTGGTCGCGCATGCGCCGTGGCCTCCGTGACGATTGTAGCAGAAAGCCGTCGAGTTTGGGGAGCACCCGTTAATAAACTTAAAACTCATTTAAAATTTTTATACAATGAATGAAAATGACTAAATACACTGCAATTTAGAAATAGAATAATAGATGTGGCATGGGTGCTAGCTTAACGTATATTTGTTTACCAACACGACATTTTGGGAAAAAAGGTGAGTGGCAAATAAAAGAATTCGTGTAAGACGCACGACCTTTTTTCCACCGGCGTTTTGGGGAAAAAGATGCGCAGCTTACACGAGCAAATACGGTAATACCAATAAAATTAACCTTACCCGAGAATGGACTAATTGCCTGGCTAAGCTCGAATTGTTAATTACACAAACGAAAGATAGATTAGCATTGCGCATCGAAATATGAGCAAAGTGCGAATTTATATTGCTGCATAAATTGGTATGTTATTTCGACTTGCTAATATTGCTGCATTAATTATTATGTTATTTCGACTTTTTAAAGTTTATTTTTACTCCCAAAAAATATATTTTTGTTCATTTCCTTGTCAGATATCTCCTTCGTTAGTATACCCTCTGAATTCTGAGGTACAAATCTGAAAATCTTAAAATTCGAATTAGCATGGCGTTTTATCACTCGCTAATTGGTACTTTTTTATTAAATGAGTGCAAGTTTGATATTTCTTTAAATTATACAGCATGTTTCATGACATTAATGTCCTAAAAATGATCGTCCTTTCAGGGTATTAAAATATTTTCTAGATTTGTGGGAGAAAAATGGGTAGGGGGGCTATATTCGGTCAAATACGGTACTCATGTAGAGTGTGATCATGGCCATTTTTCCAGTTGTGAGTAGTATCCACCTAGTTTGCACATGCATTATGTTCTGTGGGTTTCACAGACCCTGGCACACTAACCAAGTTTCTGCATCTAACAGGAAATCAAGAACCGGTGCCAACTAAAAGACCAAAGGGAAATCTTTAAAAAATGTGCTCAGTGTATCCAAAAGACAGGAAAATGAAATATTTTTGCAATAAGTATTTCCAATTTATTTGGTTAGAGTAGAGCTGTCTAACTGGTGGCCTGCAGAATGATTTTTATCCGGCCCGTGGTATGATTTTATCCAGCCCGAGGTAAGGGCGATCTGGGTGGCCGCCAGGGGTGCCAAAGCTATAGCGGTGCTTATCCGTTTGTTTTATTTGTGTCTATAGAATACTGGTAAGCTGCCTAAACCATACCAGTCATAAATCATGCTTCCCTTCATGCCTCTTTCCCCTTTCAAAGTTTTTATCACCATGTGCGAAAACGGATGGGGAAAACTGGAAAGATGAAAGCACCTGAAAAATTTCCCCTGGACACTCGCTAACAAGTGTATCCATTATGGTTCCATATTTCTCTTGGAAATGGCTCCAAACCTACTAAGGGGTGCATGGGCGATACACTATTGATGCACGTTAAGGGTGCATGCTTTCTGTCCTATCTCCGATCTTTGCTCGAACAAAATTTCTCCTACCCCTCCCACAACCCCAATCCGGCCCGCCAGTCAGTGGCTCTCAGCATATTTGACCAGTCACACCAAAGAAGTTGGACAGCCCTAGTTGAGAGCATTTAGTACCTATGTGCTGTAAATGTGCACAAGAGCCTTCCAAAGAGTTTTTTTTACATCAGGTTTATCCACAAATAGGTCTGAAAAATAATTTGTGACAATTCTTCGTCTATAACATTTGTAAATAAAATTTTTCTTATTATTTTTATGCGGTTCTTAATTTTGAATTCATTGAAAGCAAATATCACTAAATATGTACTAATTTTAACATTTCAAATCTGATAATTATGAAATGTAAAGTTGGGTCTCCTAGACCCTGCCGCACTAATGAAGTAACATTATATCACCGCATTAACAGAGGGTTAATTATGTTGATATGAACATTTTAAAACTTATTAACTTGAAAATGATTATATGTCTTATTCTTGGAGTTCCAACTTAAAAGTATTGTTTTGTTTTCTATCTCTTATTACAGGACCAGCAATGGAAAGAGTACAGTTATCAATTCAATGCTGAGGGAGAAAATTTTACCGAGTGGAATAGGTCATACGACAAATTGTTTCCTACAAGTTGAAGGATCTGAAAATGGCGAGTCTTATCTTATGACAGAGGACTCATCAGAAAGGCAAAATGTTAAGGTTTGTTTTCTCAACTATCAAGAACATTATGAGTAGTTTATATTATTTATGTTTATTATGATGTAAGTTTAACATTGCAGTCAGGTGAAGGTTATAGAAAGTATTGGATTCAAGGGAACTAAACTAAATTAAGAGTTATAAAACTCCTGAGATAAAATGTTTTAATACTCTTATTTACCCAAATACAAGACACTCTGAATATAATATGACCCTCCCCTTTTTTAAACTTGGTATTTAAGAAAAAATATTTAAACCAGTAATTTTGACAAATTTACTATCTGATTATATTCAATTATTACAATTTCTGCATTCAAGTCATAATTACAATTATTAAAATTGCCAGTGCGACGAGATTGTTTCTCAGCACATACCTTGGCCACCAAGTGACCGCGTGCGGAGATTGTTTTTCCTGCTGTGGGACCTGGCTCCCGGGAGCATAGTAGGAAACCAGTGATGCTGAATCATCCACGTGCAAGCACGAGCTTTCTAGCGTACCCTGCGTTTCTCTCTGCTGTTTCTGTTATCATTGTTATTGTTATTTGTTAATTGTTAAAATCCCTTTTTAATCATGGCTTCAGAAGTTGCAGGAAACCCGTAAGTTGCTCACCACTGGTTTATATATTTCATAAACCTTGATTCCTAACTTGTTTAGTTTTAAAAAAAATTATCTGGCAAATTTAGATTTTGTCATTTCATTTCTGTTTTTTATTTTTAAGTTCCTCTGTTGTTAACCTTTATCGTACAGATTTAAATTCTCGATGTCTGCTGGATTTTTTTTTGATATTTAAATGCCTTGTTTCTTTTTGAGTAAATTATAATTTGGAAACTAATAATGATAAAACCTTCAAATAAAAAGTATTTTGTAGAAAAAAATAAGTTACCTAGTTAAAGTTATTAGCTCAACAAATTCATAGTAAACCCAAATTTTTATGGCAATATAACTAAAACAAGAAGAAATGAAGCACTATTTTACTCACTTTCTTTCACCATCGGTCCTACACACCCACAGATGTAATGAATGCTATTGAAGATCAGTCAATTCCTTCACTGTGATATTTCTCGAAGCAGGGAACGACTCCCATGTCAGACTGACCACACCTATACACCCTGCGCATGTTTTTTCCCTTCTAGAAGCACATATGGCATTGCGATGACTTCCTCTTTGATGTCATGTCTTTTGTTACACTGTTACTGTCTTTCCATAAGTAGTCTTTCGTGTCGATTCACAGAGTTTGCAAATTTTTATACCAAAGCGTTTGTGTTTTTTTTGGTATGTACTATTTGAAAATCACTCTCTCCTTGAATTGTACAGTAATTTCATCAACTGCCAAGTGCTCAGATGGATTTTAATTCTTGGCATAACTGTCATTGAACATTTTAAACAAAGTCCAAAGTTTTCACAATCTGCCATCATTTTTGTCTGTCTTGTCAGGTTTGTTCCCATTGTTGGAAAAGTAAGGTAGAGTATTTTTTTAAAATCGGCCACATTTCATAGCCTTGCTGAAAAAAGGCATGTAAAATTGATCTAGTGTTGACCAATAGTCTTTCAGTATCTCTAATAAGTTTTGTCCCATTTGTAGAATAAACCCAAAGAACAAAAACATTTTATATAATGTCACATTTCAGGTCGTGGAGAAGGTCCTTCACCCAAGGTAGATAGATATTATTCATCTCGTCTACCAGGATTCTGTAAAATAGAGCATGAAGACGCTCACTGGAGTTGAGTTCTTTGAGGTGTTCAATCTCTCCTTATTTTTTATGCCACATGGCCCAGCAGTAAATGGATGCACACCACTGATGTATCAGCTGAGCTGTGGGGGCTTCCAGTTAGCACTCTCTTCTTCAGTCATTTGCTCCTTTACCTCACTATCAGTCTCCGCACTAGTCTCATAATACACTTCGGAATCACGATAGTACTCTTCCACTTCCCTTTTGGAGTGTAAAATTACTTTCTAAAAAGCTGTTATTCGCTTCCACACAAGTCAGGCACTGGCCGACAACTAAATGAGACTAACCAAGAAATATCCTAATACCACGTGACAATAAAAAAGAAAGAAAAAAGAACACGAGATGAACACAGGGCCGAGAGTATAAATCATGTAATCAAGTCTCTTTACAAAGAGTGAGAAACATTCTTAAGAACTGGTCCTGCGCTTAGTCACTCTTTGAAGTGTAAAACAAACTATTTTGATGATAATTCGATCCTTACAGTGTGCAGTCTTTACTCAGAAAGTGTTGTTTTACACATTCTGCAAACATCACGTCACTCCAAGGAGTCTGGGTGTCATGAATTCAAGGAGACCGTCTGACTCCCCGGCTGGCATTTAAGTATACACTGGGCCAAGAGCACCTACAATTTGTGTACAGTATATCGTATGCACGTACGATAAAGGTTAAGTTCCAACGTGTTATTGTGTTGTCTGGTCATTAATTACATGGCCTTAATAAATTTTATTTGCATTTCACTTAATTTTACTATTGTCATTTAAATAAAGCTGGGTGATTTTCACTCCCCTATATCAGATGTGATGTAGTTCACTGAAGAACCCTATGCTGTATGGAACCCCCTAATTGGAAGAGAGACATAAATTAGTTTAACTTTGTACTTATTTCTACAGAAAATTATCACACTACTTAATGACAATCTATCATCAAAACCAGTATTGTAATTATCTTCTGAAGAAGTTGGTACAATAATAATGAATTTGTGTTTTTTGAAATTTAATATGTGGTCCTGTTTTCTTAGTGATGCTCCAGTGCTTACATTACTTATGATAATATTATCTGAAAGTCATTCTGGATTCAAGCAATGGGATAGGTAGTTATTGAAATAAGACTTTCTTATAGGCTAAATGTGTAACTCAAAATTAAGAGTGGATAAGCCATAACTGAAAAATATTGCTATTTAACTTTTAATGATGTATTTGTAGGATTTTTACTTAAACTAGCTGAGCCCGTGCAAAATTTGCACGTTTAATTTTAAATTGATTCATAAAAAAATAATAAGTTTGTAAAATAAGTTGATGTTAATAATTCATATTTTACTCTAGCAATGAATTTACACAGTATAGGATACTTAGATATTTGACTCCCAATGTAAGGTTTGCGTGTTAGAATCTCACTGAGGGAAAGCCAGTGTGCGCATATTTAAAAAAATGTTATCCGTAGGTAATCAGAAATCTGTATTTTATAAGTTATGGTAGAGAGTAAATTGATGCGGCACAGTAATTAAATTGAAATGATTAGTGATCGGAAGATTATTACGCAACAGGCATAAACTGTAGTGATATGAAATGAGGAAACAGAAGAATAGAACTGCTAAGACCGGGAGTCAAACTGGGTCTTAACACCTCAAAGAAAGCAAATATTGGGAAAAGAAAGATGTGAACTTTCTGTAATTTACAGGAAATGTCATCCACTTAATCAATCACAAAACATAACTCTTGTAAAAGCGACGCCACAAAAAATAATTATTTATCCACTTAAGCCAGGCGAAAGTATTAAAAAAGTAAGCACTGAAACAATTGATTGTAGAATAATGCAGAGTATAAACTTACCGGGGTTTAGGAAGATTCCTCCTCACCAAAGCCTTCGTAATGAAATGGAAGAGTCTTACGCGTATTTCCACTGACAGGGTGATTCTTGGTCACTTCAGTCACGAAAACAAAAACATTTGGTATTTCCAAAAGGTTGAATACTCAGATACAGTATTTAAAAAAATAAATATGCTTTTCTACCACAATCTACGATAAACGCGTAATAATCTTACTGAATGTTCTCGAGTTAACTCATTATCTTAATGAATCCATCCATTGTTATATTTATAACAATAAAACTTTAATTACAGCAAAAATGTAGCATATAATGATCTTACTAACTTAAGGATTCCATTTTTACATCAATATGAACGTTTAATCGATGGTAATTGAATCAGAGGCAACAATTAAGGTCGAACTTGGCAACGTCCCGAAGGAGAGCAAAAAATCGGCAAAATTTCGAAAACAATTGTGTATTTCTGAAAATTTTGACCGCTTAGGGTATAAACATTGAAAGAATAAGATAATTTACAGTTTTAGCTGTCAAATAAATCAAAAACGGAGAAAATAGGTCCATATTTACGTATTTTAACGAATGAAGGAAAAAAACCTTGCACTCTGAAAACTCGAAAATCCTGTGTAAACTTATGGGAACATATAATTATCTCCTGGAATCGAACCTGGGACTTTAGGAAATTGAGAATAGTTTTCTAGGGACCTCCTGGCCTGTAGAAACAAAATGCAGTTTACTGCAAATCTCTACAGCAAACGGTTTTCGAGATAGAGGGGGTACGGACGGATGGACGGACACTTCAGAAATTATATATAGGATACTTGCTGAATTCAGTATTTTTACTTTCTCCATACGTAGTATAGGGAAAGTATTGTGATCACGAGAAAAATCGACTTCAAGGTTTCAACGGAAATACACGTTTTGAGGTCCCTAGAACACGTTTAGATCATTTTCAGAATGATGTGTGTGTGTGGGGGTGGGTGGGGGGGTGGGTGGATGGATGGATGGATGTGATTGTGGGTGCTCTAACTCAAAAAGTACTTGTCATATTAATACCAAATTTCATATATAACACTTTAGCATGAGCACAAAGAACTGATTAGTGACAATACCAGTCAACCGAAAGTCAAGGTTTATTCGAAACCCGATTCAGTTTTTGCGATATTTCTCCATTAAAACATCATTATTGTATATACAATTCTATACAAAAGTTATAGAGAATGTAATTTCCTACAACTCTCATTTGAAACAATTTTCCATAGCAGTTATTGTTTAGGAATTATTTATTAATCGGTTTTTTCGGTTTCCGTCAAATATCTCCTTTAAAACATCGTTATTTTTAATCTTTGTGAGAACCAAAGTTGTAGAGAATAATATTTCTTCCAAGTTTTGTTTGAAACAAATTTTCGTAGAACCATCCATTTCAGAGATATTTAACTTTTTCGTAATTTCCAGTATACAGCGCCACCACCATGTAGCACTGAATTCTGTAAACATATTCAAAATATAATTTACGGCAATAAGGACGACTGTATTCTTTTATGATACAAAATAATAATTTTGTCTTATAATGCTATTCATAATAATTTAAATATCTATATCCCAAATATGGAGAAGTCATGTGTTGGCCACATAAGTTTTTTGTTCTGTATGGAAGCTAGACTGCATATTTTGCTAAGTCATACAAGAAAATTTTTAGGGATTGAAAAAGATTCTATGCCAGTTGGAGCTGTGAAAGACTATTTGTCATGCAATGTTAACATTATGTTTATAAAAAATGCCACAATAAAAGAATAATAAAAAAATGATCACCTATACTCAACACAGGCAAAAACTTGAGCTATTTGCATTTCTTCAATATACAAGTATGAATGTAAAAAAAATTGAATGAGTAATTAGTTTTTAAAAATTTCTAGTTACAAGAGAAATGTTTAAGGCATAGGGGCACCAAAAGACTATTGGGAACATGTGAGTTATGTTTTGATTTAAAAATTTTTGTTTTGCCATTTTAAACTTTCAGTCTGTTGGCCAACTGGCACATGCATTGTGTAAGGAGAAACTTTTCGAGAGTCAACTAGTGAGAATATTCTGGCCAAAAGAAAAATGCCTTCTACTTCGAGACGATGTAGTTTTTGTGGATTCTCCAGGGATTGATGTCTCTCCTAATTTGGATGAATGGATTGATCGTCATTGTCTGGATGCTGATGTTTTTGTTTTGGTTGCAAATGCAGAGTCAACTCTTATGGTCACAGTAAGTTTAATAGTACTATTGCTTTTAACACACTTTTGCCTTACTTTTACTTAAGCTGGTTCATTTTCCATTTGATTATCATTTTATTTATTTGTATTTGCTCATACAAAAGTTAATTGTAAATGAAATGCTTAAGTTTGATGTACAATTTATTACATTATCAAACTGATAAGATGCACTTTTTTCCAAAAACTAATGAAAAATTGACCTGTCTTATTGATTGTTGTCTGTGCAATAACAGGTTTATTCTAACAAATCACGCCACTAGTTGGAGAAAGTTTAAAATTATTTGAAATCAACGTACAAAGCCAGGACTCAAATCCATTTGGAGAAAGAAATGAAATTTTATTTTCAAACCAATAAATTTCAAATATGATGATGTTGTAGAAATTAGAGCTCCAAGAAAAAGACTAATTGAAACCAACAAAAAGAAACTAAAATAGTGGTAGATCAAATTGGGAGGGTAGGAAATAACTGGAAAAACATAGGGAAAGAACAACAGAGCTAGAGAGAATGGCAAACCAAGTCATAAGAAAAAGAGCAAGGTATATAGATACCATAATTCAACACCACCGAAACATGCAATGACCTTATCGTATACTTATCGTATTGGAGTATTCAGATGTAATAAATTTCAAGTGCTTTACTTTCTGGGTGATTTGAATGTTTGTAATTCTCTGTTAAATTTAACAGGCAAGCCGTTAGTGTTCTTTTATATTGTTTTTTTTTAATTGACTAGCTTCTTTCAACACATGAACTGAGAATCAAAATCTTTACAAGAAAAGTGTTACCTAATTCAAATTTTATAAAATTCTCTCCCCTTTTCAGACAATATTTAACAGATTTTGCCTTATAGAGTCAGCAGTAAAAAAAAATTTTACATTTAAAAATGGCCTGGCATTGTTGGAGAAGTAATTACCAAATCGTTCAGAATTTTCAAAGAGGCAAAATGATAAACATTACCTTTACTTTAAACATATTTTTGTTATCACTTAAAACAATGATTTAATTTTAAATATCTTTGCTTAAATAATGATTATAAATTTTTTAAGTTGCTACTTTTTTAGGTGTTCATTCATTAGAGCAGTGTTTCCCAACCTGAGTGCCGTGAAGTGTTCTGAAGGGTGCTGCAAAAAATATTATTTTCCCATTTTTAGCCTCATTTTGCATTGTCGGCTTTCAAAAATGCAAACCAGACTTAAGTCGACCTTCATTTCATCACAAAGGACTTCGAAATGAAAGGAGATATGGAGATTGGAGTTAGGGGTTCAAGATCAGCACGATTATTACTGATGGTAGATAGGGAGGGATGCCGCCACAATCTGAAAAGTCACTTAAGGGTGCCGCGACTCTAATAAGGTTGGGAAACACTGCGTTAGAGGATCGTATTTAGAAATAAGTTCTAGAATTTTGAAAAAGATTGCATTGTTGTTTATATACAATCTGTCAGATTTTCTTCTCAAAGCCAAATTTTAACATCCATGTAACTTAATTATTGTAATTAGCCTGCCTAAACTATTTCTCTAATAAAGGGTTTGCATTTGAATGATTCTTTGATGATCTGAATCGATAATTTTTCTGATTTTCAATCTACATGTGCTAATAACATTCCATGTATTGAAATTTTCTAAATGATCAGTTGCTTTCTGTTTAAGATGGCTTCACTATTTCTTTCCTCTTCATTCAGTTATGAGTCTCTTCCACGGATGTAATGCCATTTGTCAAGAGGGAGTATTTTCCATGTTATGGTTCAGTGTTGTTGGGAACATCTTATTTAAAAAAGAAACTCCTTAATCATAAAACTTGAATATTTAGGGACAAGATGACAAGGAAAATATAAGGAAAACAATTGAAGAAAGAAAAAGAAACGTTAAACTTACAGGTAGGCACCTCACAGCAAGACTGTCAGACAGTCTTGTTTTTTGTATGAGTGGTTGGTTACCTACTAGTGCCCTGTATTTCACCATTTCGGTGAGTGGCAGAGGTTGCGGCCTTGACATCAAGTCTCTTGTGAGGTGCCTTCTGGTAAACCTGTAAGTTTAACGTTTCTGTTTTCTTCCTTCAATTGTTTTCCTTTTATTTTCCTTGTCGTCTTGTACCTAAATATTCAAGTTTTACGGTTAAGGAGTTTCTTTTTTAAATGTCCATTTCACCGTAGTCTCCAAACCCCTTTTTAATTAACATCTTATTTCTTTTTATTTCCATTAACTTTCCCCATACACAGTATAGGAGGAAGTATTTTTTAATGAAAAAATCAAATTCAAGATTCAATGAAAATACGTCCTAAGGTCCCCTGAGTACGTTTTCACTATTTTCTTGATGATGTTTGTGTGTGCGTGTGTGAGAAGAATTTTTGTGCTCTCTAACTCAAAAACTACTTATCATAGTACAGAACTTTATATTTAAATTTTTTTATAAAATCAAAAACTGATTAGATTTTGGCTAAAATTGGTCAACTGCGGTTTAAGTTGCAGGATTGTTTATATAAAATCTGATATCTGCAAGTAATCAGAAAGGATGATTTTATTTTGCACAAACACAAACTCTACAAAATATATAATAGACTAGTGTAAGTGCCCATTGAATTTCAATGGATTTAGTGTATCTACTACAGCACAACATAAAACACTGGTTAATTTTATTTTGTATCATATCACTCACGTAAGATCCAGCTTTGTCAACAATGCTCAGCCCTAAATGAAGGGGGGATCATCGAATAAAATGTATCGTTGAAAATATGAATGGCACATTATTAAAATTTAATAAATCTTACAAAAAATGTAATTGCAAAGTATGACTTTATACAGAACAAACACACTTCAAAATATTTATGTAGAGAAGAGATTACTTTCAGTTGCTATAATTAAATTTTCTAATTGTTGATAGTGCCTCTATTACTATAAAAATTATCCCAATCCCTTCTAGCGTCATATTTTGTAAGAACTGATGTCGAGAGCAACTTTTCATTACTAATGCAATCATATTTGTCGCTCTGTACAGAGAAAGTTGTTTCTTTAGATTGCTTTTATTTCCATGTTAGTTATCAAAAAGGGTGCATTAATCTGTCTTATTATAAATTATAATTCATTAATACGTTTTGGTCATCCAGTTATATCTCAAATTTTTGTTTCGTTTTTACAGAATATTTTGTTCATAATTATACTTAAAATGCATGAATTGTAATAAAACTTGAAATTTTTAATATCTTATTGTTTACAATTTTATGATTTTTCTAGGAAAAGAATTTTTTCCATAAAGTTTCTATACGACTTTCCAAGCCGAACATATTCATTCTTAACAATCGATGGGATGCGTCTGCAACAGAACCAGAATACCTTGACCAGGTACGTGTATAATTCTATTAATTCCTTTGATTAGAAGTTACATACTCTTGTAAACCAGAGATAAAAAATGATTAATGTAACTCCTTTTTCTCTCATCTCCCTGTTTAAAGCAACGTAATGAGCAAAGTGAGGTAAGGTTGATTGTTAATTATGTCCCACTTTTGATTTAAATTGGCTTTCATTTGTATTAGTAAATAGCATGGGTGCACACTTAAGAAATGTGGCAATTTTCATTTTTCCTAATTTTCAGGGAAGGTTTTAAGCTTATTAATTTAGGCTGCTTTACTGCATGCATCTCTGCCACTTTTGTTGAAGATGGATACAATGCAGTGATTGTGCATTGATTGTATTAGTTAAGCAAGAGAAATTAAAGCAAACAAAGATGAAATGATTGGCAGGGTAGAAATTTAAATTGCTGGGATACTAGTCACTTTCCTTCTCTCTCTCTCTCTCAAAATCTGTTGATCTTATTATTTAATTGGTAACAGTTATAATTTTCTTGTACTTTGATCATTACTAAACAGAAGGTATTTTTGTTCAATATAATTTTATAGGTATTTCCTCACCTACTGTATGTTATGTTTTTATTTGCTTGATATTGGAGAAATTGGTTGACTGATTTTGTTTCAGCATGAAAAAGTATAAGATATAGTTTTGTGGCACTTTGAAGTAGATAATTAAAGCAAAAATGTGAATGCATTGAAACTGCTTAACCAGAATATACAACACCAAGGGGCAGACAGGCTAATGAAAATTAAATTATCAAATTCTATTTCTATCTGCTTATTGTCACTGGGATGCTTCAACCCATAGAGAAAAATATCATTAAATCTATAGAATAATGGAATCCTGAGGCGATAGCAATGATGATTTTACTTATTCTCTAAATTAAAGGTATGCAACGTATGGCCTGTGGCTGCATGTGGCATGCATATACAGTGAGTCCCCGACTTACACAGGTCCAAGTTACACGGATACATGATGTAACTTATCAGCACGCTCGATTTTTAGTTCAACTGCCACTCAATAGATGGCATTACTAGTACAGTAATCCCTCGGTATACGAGCAATCGGTTTAAGAGTTTTTGCTTATACGAGATGCACAAATTAATACCTGTTTTTCAATTTACGAGCCAGTTTTCGCTTATATGATCTCCTTCCTCTCGCAAACCGATCGTTTTTCCCGGCACCTATTCTCGGCTTTCGTTGGTTCTCGAATCTTCTCGAATGTGCAGAACGTCACAGCATCCCAACTTTCATGATGTAACTATTGTTTATAAAATTTATAACATGGGATGTATTGGGAAATTAATTTTCGTTTTACAAGTTTTTGCCTTACAAGCAGTTTTTGAGGAACAAATTAAGCTTGTAAACCGAGAGATTACTGCACGTTGACGCACAGCTGACAGCGTCGCTCTCGCCATTCAGATTTGTTATCCCGTGGGTGCAAGTTGTCTCTCATTACTGTACTGCTCTTCATAAACAAACTAGAAACCCTCATCACATAAGCACTACTTTTTTAGCTTTAACTATCCATTGAAAGGAACGTATATGTCAAAAAATATATTGTATTTAAGCATTGTTGGACTTAAATGGTTTTCAACTTACACGGCGACCTTTGGAACGAATTAACAGTGTAAGTTGGGGACTTCCTGTATATATACTTTATGTAATTGATTGTAAGCTGACCCCCACTTTTCACAAGGGCACGTGGGGAAAATTCCATGTTGGGTGCAGGGCAGGATTTAAAAGTATTAGCACCTTAGGCAATTATGTTAAAATGCATTTTTTTTCACTTGATAATGATTAGGTTAGGATTATTTTTTTAAATGCTCCTTTGCAGATTTTGCACCTTTGGAAATTGCCTTAAGGTAAATCTGGAAATGGTTGGGTGTAGAGACGTTCTGGTTTTTCGGGATTTGTCGTGAAAAAAATACCAAGCAGTATGAATGCCCCAGTTTTGCCAATGTGCAGCAAGATTTGGTGTTTCTTCAGCATATGCTATCACTTTTCTCTTAAAGTCCGCAGAATAATGCATTCATCCCATTATGGGATTATTAAAAAAACTGAAAAAATCGACAAAGTAAATGACAAAAATTTACACTTGCAAAGGCATGAGGAAATGATGGTTGGCTCAGGGAATCCTAGGACTATGCACACTTGAATGCTAGAGATGGCTTGGGGAATCCCAAAATTATGCGCATACTAGAGTGAATTTATTGAAGCATTTATTTCTTCCTATTCAGTTATTGTGATTCTTTTTACATTTAAAGTAGATTGTTTACTTATATATTAATTCACTTATATCAAGAGTTATAATGCAACTACAGGCATTAATGCATTGATTACTTTACTGTTTTGTTCATTAATTTTTAAGACCCGATTCTAAGCCTTTAGTAGAGACTACGTTCACTTTTGTAAGAGAGCAATGAAGAGGCAAATTGAGACTACGTTGTATGTTATAACTGAATAAGAGTAAATGCCAGTAAAAAATCATTATGGTCGACAGATTGAAGTTATATCAGTTTTCTTATAGTAAATTGGCAATGTAATGTAATGGTTAAGAAATACAAGCAAAAATTTGTCAGATTGAGTTATGGAACCTAAGCGCCCTATACTGTAATGTATACTATCCATAGTAATTTTGGACTCAGGAGAATTTCGATTTACATAATAGGTGCTAGAATGCATTCCTTACGTAACTCAGGGAGTACAGGACACCATTTCTCTGTTATGCAAGTGGCAGTGGCTTTTTTTAGGAAATACTAAATTTGAAAAATCAAATTTGGCATCATTACTATAATTAATACAGTAGAGCCTCCAAATTTGTGGCTTCCAAATTCACGTGCTTTGCAGTTTCGCGGTTTTTCCGACTACTGCTGCCATCTTTGAAGGGATGAGAAAAACACTAAACAAATGAATTTTCCCGTCTGCGAGGTTTTTTAATCACGCTGTGGCCCTGTTTTAGGAAAATGTCTACCAAGAGGAAAGCAAGTGATAATACTGAAAGCAGAAGCAAAAAGAAGACGTTGACTTTAACCAGTTGAGTGAGTATGCCATATATATTCGTCATGGCCTGTCGTAATCTGTATGCGGTATATATCCATTATGCTGTTTTTCGGGCCATCTGTTATGGGTATGCCGAAATAGTCCATCATGAAGCATCTCCGGTATCTAGCTGTCTCCTTCTAGTACAGGTTAGATAGAGCCCATAGATGGTGTTTCCTTCCTTTTGCTAAGAAAAAATACGCTTCGTACGAAAACCCTGCATGTGTAATGCGGGGATGCCTATACCTGCCCCTGCAGTAGTGAAAGAGGTGTGACTTTCCTCTAACTGTATAGGATATTTCTAGGCAACTGGAGCAATAAAATCCTCTACATTGCAGTGAATGTTTCATATGCAAAACATATGCGAAGAAATATTCTCAGAAGATTGAGAGGGATATTTGTGATATTATGGATAAAAGTGAAGCTTAAGTGAGAAAATTGAGTTGCGAAATAAACATGCCAGTGGCCATAGTGTGGCATCAGTGGACTGGCAATATGCGATAAACTATACGGCTATGGCAGATTTAAATGCCATATTGTATTGGTTCAAAACCACTTTTAGCCTACCTTTTTATCATTTATTGTTGTCAAAATAATGGAGAGCCGCGATCCTAACCCCCATTTACTCATAAGGCCTTTGCTTCTATTTTCGCGGATTCCAAATTTGCGGTGTTGTCGGGAACGTAACCCCCACGAATTTGGAGGTTCTACTGTATAAATACAAAAATTTTCTTTTGTGCTCACATGGCATTTTGTAAGTGAAAATAAATGGATAATTTACCACGACAGAATGCATGTTAACATACAGATTACATTATAACTATTTGAGGTATGTTTTAAATAATTTTCTAATGCTTTAAGATAGTGCTTTTTGCTCAAATTTTGAAAGGACTCACTTCCTATAAGTAGTGCAATAATAAAATTACTTAGAATTTTCTATAGGAAAAACAAGTTAGGTCAGTTCCAGAGTACCATTATTGAAGTTTTTGTGTCACAATTAATTACAACTGATTAGAAAATAAATTAGTAAAGAATGCCTCTGCCTTGCATGTATGTGGACATGAAGTCTGTATCTATTCAATCATACTCAGGCAGGAGCGTACTGATAGGCCCCGCAATGTAGGGAGAGGAGGTCTCAATCATTCAAACCGTACTGATGAAGGCATCCATAGGAGGGCCCCGTATTATTTGCTGGGTGGGGCCCCCAGATTTACCGGTATGCCCTTGTACTCAGGTCATTGTTACAATGGATGAGGAAAGACTGGAACAGGTGATTTTACTTATTTAGGCAGTATTCTGTCACCGGATCGAAGAAGTATAAAAGAGATCAGGACATGGATAGCAAGAGCAAAGGAGGCATTTACAAGATGACGAGAGTTGTTGACTGGCAGTTTGAAAAAAGATATTAAAAAGAGGTTAGTGAAAACCCTGAAATGGAGTGGATCATTATATGGATGGACAATGAGAAAAGAAGATATGAGCATAAAGGCATTTGTGATGTGGGTATGGCATGTATTAGACAAAAATATTTCGACAGAGAGGAAAACAAATGAAGTTTTAAATATAGTAGGGGAAGAGGGGAACTTAGAGTAATAAGGGATAGACAGAAGAAGTGGGTGGGTCAAAATTTAAAAGTTGTCATATAAGGAAAATGTTAGGAAAGAGACAAAGATGTAGGAAGAGGAAAGTTATTTTGCATGATATGATTTCTATAATAATTTTTATTCTCTTAAGAAATGTGAATATTTCATGTTTAGATTCCAGCATGCCAAACCTTGAAAAGGATGTTTTTTGCATCTTAAGAAATAGCAAATCTGTTGTTTATAACTATTTTACATACTTTTCAGAAGTATTTCTCTAGTAATGTATGTTTTATTTTCAAATTAATTTTGACATTTCAGGTGCGCGCTCAACATATGGAGAGGGCTGTTGACTTCCTCGTTAACGAATTGAAAGTGACAACCCGTGAAGAGGCATCAGAGAGAATATTCTTTGTTGCTGCGAAAGAGGTTTTGAATGCTCGCTTACAAGAACAGAAAGGCCTACCTGCTCACAGTGAGGATGCATATTGCATGGTTACACTATAAATAAACCTTATTAACTTTGCATTATTGATTGAATACATATGGGTCTCATATGCAAGTACATAAAATATTTCTAGTATTTCTAGAATTTGAGCCCAAAAACCTCCGTGTGTCTTACATGCAAGTCTTTACAGGAATTGCTTATTACACTGGTCTGGGATTGTTTCTTTGCATTAATCATTACCTGATAGGATGCTATGAAACCTTTTGAAGAAGTATGTTTGTATTAAACGTACAAACTGGGTCCCAGCCATGGGATATCTAAGGGAAGGCTTGCATCCTCCTAACCTATTTTGCATATGCCTTCGAAGGGTCATGACACTAAGCGAAAACTCAGTCATAAATGATGTGATATAATTTCAAAAATTCATTAATTGATATGATGCCATAAAGGGATGCCTGAGTAAGATTTCAAGCAATGGGTCATTTTAATTTTGCAATGCATTTATGTTTGACACATTGGAGAATTTGTGTGCTACCTTTTGAGCCATCTTTTATTCATCATACTAAGAAGCTGGATTGCAAAGCAGCAGATTGTAGATGACTTATATCATAAAACATGTTGAAAATATTTTTTACTTAGAAGTATCCTCTTTGGTTTTGCGTCTATAATTTCTTTTTTTATCTATAGTAAGAAAGTTTATAAAAATGTTTCTCGAAAGATCTTTTGGAAACAGCATTACGTCTATGTTTGGCTCATAATTTATTTTAATGTTACTTTTAGCTGGAGCAATTGCTGAAGGCTTTCAGACCAGGTATTTTGAATTTCAAGATTTTGAGAGGAAATTTGAGGAATGCATATCAAAATCTGCAGTTAAAACAAAATTTGACCAACATTCTCAGCGTGGTAAACTAATTGCAAGGTATTTTCTATTAATAAAACTTCATTATATAATTAATTCTTATATGAAAATATTTCACCTAAAGTGCAGTTAAATTTAAATAATCTGTCGGTTGGTTTACTTTTATTAAATAATTTTCCTTTTAAAAAATAACTTAGCCATGTAGTTGTAGGAGTAACTGGATACTACAGCAACACATAATCAAAGTTACTGTATTCACCTGAATCCAAGACGACCCTGAATCTAAGACGACCTCCCATTTGGATGATTCCAAAACAGAAAAAAGCTCCAATTGATCTTCATTACTACAAAAATTATAAATCTTGTCAAATATTTATTTTCTTCTATACTTTTCTTGAATGTCATTGGTTTTTAACATTTTAAAATCATAAGATCACATCACAAATAGAACTATTCGGGTTTTCAAACAAATTAAATGGTAGCATTCATTTTAAGATAACATTAAAAATAAAGTAAATACATTGACAGAATATACCCATTTCAGGACAACAAAATAACATTTCAATCCAAGTGCTGCATAAAATCATTTTATTGTATTAGTCATCATCACTGTCTGTGTAACCTTCACTATTTTCCTCACGCTCACTATCTTTATCACTCTCAACTTCATCATCAGTCTCCCACAAAACATCATCCTCACTCCCATCCATGGCATTAGATAAGCAGCATTTCTTAAATCCTTTCACTATTACTTCTGCATTTATTTGTTGCCACGATGCCTTGATCCATTGGCAGAGCATTGCAACTTCAGGTTTCTTAAGATTTCCTTTTGGTGTTAAAGTGTGAGTTCCACTCTGTAACCACTCAGAATACAAAACCTTTAAATTATTTTTAAAACACTTATTGACAGCAACATCTAAAACTTGAAGTTGCGATGTCATTCCTCCAGGTATTACAATAAGATCAATATTCATCGCACTCATTATGTTTTTAATTTCAGGAGATAAGTGTCCTTGAATGCATCCAGTGAAAGCATTGCTCTTTGTTTGAGTAAAGCTCCTGGCCGTCTATTCCACACCACATGTAACCAATCTCTCATTAGTTCTTTAGTCATCCACCCCTTTTCTTGACACCTATTATTCCACTTGGCAAATGTTTCTTAGGCATTGTTTTCCGCTTCAGAATCACATATGGTGGTAATTTAGTCCCATCTGCTAAAACCGCCAACATTACCGTGACTCGCATTTTTTCGTTGCCTGTAGTTTTAATTAGGTCGGATTTCGCACCTTTTTCGTTCACAGTATAATTAGATGGCATGTAGAAGAAAACCGGAGTTTCATGGGCATTTCCTATTTGGCTCAAAAGGTAATTATTGGTTTTTCTAAGTCCAATTACGTATTTCTGGTACGCGAGAAGTTTTTCAACATAGTCTTCTGGCTATTTCTGACACAGTAAAGTGCGTCGCCGTAAAGAAAAATTATTTCGTCGCATCATTTTCACGCGCCAACTTCTGCTGGACTTGAATTCTTGCAATGATATATTAAGTCCTCTAGCAATTTCATGAGCTTTAAGTATAATACTTTCAGTTGAAACAGGCATACTGTCCTGCATCATGGTGCGCACAAACTTTACTACTTCTTCTTCTATGCCATGAAATCGGCCTAATTTTGGACCACTGAACGACTTCCTTGTGGCTTTGGCTTTTTCTAGTTCCTGTTTTGAGTGTTTCCATCGACGCACATTTGACTCAGATACACCGAACTTTCTACTTGTATCACAGTTATTAGTTTTTTCGGCGTAGTTTGTCACGATCAGCTTAAAATTTGCATCATAATTCCTTTTGTTAACTTTCCCTTTGCCCTCGTGCCACGTACTTCAACATGATCTGTCATTTTAACTTAAGGGTTGTGCATTTAAAACAAGAATGCACAACTCAAAATTACTGTCACACTTAGTGAGTAGTTTGAAAGGGGAATCCCAATGATTTCCGCTCTCATTTGTTTTTACCTTGCGGTTGCCATTACGTGCAAGATAAAAGTACATCGTCTGTGTTATGATCGTCGACGATGATAGTCTAAATAATTATTATTCCCGTTATGTTTTACTTATTGTTATTACTATTTGTTTATTTCACTTGATTATGTACGTACTTGAATTTGCTGTTGTGAATTGTTTACTCTTACATACCATTTGTTGTAAAAAACATCGATTAAATGCATAAATATACTTTGTATTCGAATGTAAGACGACTCTTGATATTTACAGCTGACAATTTGGAAAAAAAGGTCGTCTTAGATTCAGGTGAATACGGTATTTAAACAATCCCTGACTACTGACTATTTATAATAAATTTGTCAAACGACAAATGTTTATCATCCAATTTTTTATTTGTATCATCCAAATGTTTTTGGGAATGTTTCATTCCATGCTTTTTTGTGACAGTGAATCCTAAAGTCCAAATTCTTGCTAAAATTCCAAACTAAATAAAATGTCCCATTTTCTAAAATTTGGGAAAGAGGTACACGCCTGAGATGAATATAATAATGAACCTTTTCTCTTTGAATAAAACTGTGATGCCATCAATATAATTCTCTAAAAAGGGAGTAGGTTTGGCATTAAAACTCTCAGGCTTTTGAAATCTAAATGTTGTTTTGTTGTTGGCTCTAATGTAAATAAGAAAAGGAATTGCTCTTAATGATTTTCCTATCATAATACGCACCCATGTTTTCATTAGGGAAATATGAAAATTTTCTTAACATCATGTATAATACGCCTAATTTTTTGTAAAAACATTGTTGATCAAACTTGATTATGAGCAGTATTGAAACAGTTCTCGTCTTGCCTCCAAGCTAGATTATTATTATTTTTGTTTAAGAAATATTTTAAAGCAATGCTATCGTAATGCAGCGATAAGTAAGTTTTATTAGTCAACCGGAAGTGAAGGTATATTCTTGTTGTTTTTTTCGTTTTTTTTTTCGAATAGCTCCCTTATAACTCAATTTATCTAAATATGTACCATTATAAAAGTTGTAGACAATGGAATTTTCTACTAATTTTGTTTGAAACATTTTTTCATAAACTTGATAGTTTCAGTGAGATTTCATTTTTTTGCCTGAATTTACTGTGAGTACATTGCTAGTTTTTTCGTTTGTTATGCTATGATGTCGAAACAGGAAAAATTTCAACTACATTACGATCATGTACCTAATGGATAGGACAGAGGGCCAAATACGACCAAAGAGAACTTTTGCAGTCTGCAAATCTATGATAAGTATTGAGAGAGATATTTAAATAAATAAGAATACCACAAATATGGAGAAAGCCATGTGTTGGCGACATCAGATTTTTTCAAAACGTCTCCTCCACAACTCAATCTACATAAATATTTATTATTGTAAAAGTTTAGAAACTGTAATTTTCTACAAGTTTTGTTTGAAACATTTTTTCATAAAATCGATTGTTTAAGAGATGTTTTGATTTTTTTTTCTTGATTTATGTTAAATGCATAGCTAAGTGATGCCATTGTTTCAGTTGCTATGTTAAAATTTACTAATTGTTGGTAGAGTATGCTGCCAAGTGTAATATTAATTGTGCATACATATTTTGTTATTCATAGAAACAGCTAACAATTTTCTTTACTTATTGTTTTTTTTAATAAAGACTTGAAAACGTTTTAAATTATTTACGAGTGTAATTGTTGATAATTACTCCTGAGGGCACTGATTTCAAGAGCAATTATATTCATTATTCTGTATCGAGAAAAAAAATCGTGCTGGACACATCAGATTTGTTGTATTATTTTTGCATATAGTTATTAAATTTTCTATTGATTAATTAGAAATTTTCTCCTTTTTAGTGAGACGAAAGGAATCATGGATGGTATATATGAAAGAGCATTAAAGAAAAAAGCTGAAAAGACCTTAGCCAAAAAGGAAGTGGGAAATAAGCTTAATTATACTGAACAGCAGCTACTTATTATCACGCAGGAGATGAAGGATAAGATTCATCAAATGGTTGAAGATGTTGAACAAAGGGTTAGTTTCTTTTACCTTCAAATCGTATATGCATTTAACACTGTGGGCAAGCATTCAAAATACAGTTTCTTCGTAAAATATTTTAAATGAAGCCATACCCATTAGCTTATGAGAATAATTCTTTTTGTACCCTTCAAGGTTATGGTAACGCATGCCTTTCAACAAGTTTTTTTTGCAACAACGCAAATATATGGAATGAACTTTTAAGCATTTTTTGTTCTATTTTTCATTTAATTTTACAAATTTATGAAACTTTTATTTCTTTTTAACTGAAATGAATTTGTATTTTTTCTCATGAGAGAAATGGGATGAGCAGGTGTCCAAAAAGTGATTGGGTGGGAGTGAGCAGTGTTATTTTGAAAGCAAACCTTTTCTTAAGGATTTGGAAGTTGGTACTTTTGAAGGGCTTGGATGTGGCATATTTTTATAAAATTTCCTCTAACTTATGAAAGCCTTCACTTCCTTAATGTACTTTGTACTCTATGACCAACAAATATTGACATCCACACTCAACTTTACTCATCTGTTTTACTTACACATTGTATATGTGATCTTTTTAGAATCAAGGATAGATGAACTATCACAATGTAGTTATAGGGCACAGCTTCAATTTTCAAGCATTTAATGTCTAAGGGATGTCTTGATCATATCCTAGATTTGGCCTTATTTAGATATCATTATATGCTTACATTTTTGAGCATCATTAAAACTTTTAATTGTCAAAGATAGTTTCCTACATAAAAGAATGTGAGAAATGGATTCAATCATTGTTTATCATCTTCTTCCTCCTGCCTGCATGACGCAATTTATTGGGTGATATCTTCATGCTGATGCTAGCAGAAATCTTCTTCTCAGTAGTCACTGCTCTTTATGTTAAAGGATTGTAAGCAGCTCACGATGAATTCAGCGAACACAGATACCAGATGCCAACTTATTCCGGCAAAAGTATACGTAGAAAATGGTAGTAATTTATTAATGACGGAACTGCTTATTTTGAGTAACAATACTAAACTTAAAAATCAATGAAAAGGTACAGTTTTATATAATATTATAACAATATAACATCATTTCAATTGTGAAAATGTCCATCGCGATCTTGAAGATTCACCAACAGCAGGTTAAACTGTACATTTAAATCCTAAATGTTTGGTGGGTCATATAGATGAGTATACTTCATAGAATTCCTTGTCTTCTATGAATATAATTGTAGGGGAAAGCGAGTTGCAGTAAATTTATTATTGAGACTCACAATTTATGTAACATGTTCAGAAATCTTCATGTATGATGAGCAGTCCCTTTCTTTACCAACATTTTGGGGAAAGGGTGTGCAGGTACATAAGTAAATATGGTATGCAAATTTTTCAAGGTCACAGATTGTAGCATAAATGAGCAAGCCTATAAAATTTACAAGAAGATTGGTTTAGAGATTAATTATATGAATATGATTATTTTAAGCTATACTGTCATTGTAATGATATTATTGTACTGTCAGTTGGAAGGATTAATTTTCTCCTTGAGTTTAGCAGTTTCCTATTAACATTTAATGTACTGCTTCCACCAAGTGGGTGTTGGCCATGATAACTTTAAATGGCCTCCTGGAACCTCATAAGCATAGAAGACATCCTATAGTCTATTTATTATTTTTTAGGCGAATTTTGCTTCAGCATGAGGGCGTAATATCGTCTGTCTGCCCGTCCATCTGCATTTTCATTCTCAGCTTCTACCAAATGAATTTTCATGAAATTTGATATTAAGGACTTACAATCAAAATCAATAAGAAAATCGCAAAAATGAATCACGTAAGCCAATCAGGGATACTACTTTACTAGGGACAAAAAATGAACTTTCCATCATATCTTGTAAAGTATTGGTCATATCAAAATATTTTTCAAATAAAAGTTGTACAACTAGTAATGTAGATTATTTCTTTTCCTATACATTTTTATCATAGGAGTAGTTGTTATCGAGAAAATCAAACAAGAATGTCTTAACTCTATTTGAAAAGTTCTTGCATGGTTACTTCTTCATTGTTGCTAACATAAACAATCTCACAAACAAACGTTTAATTTCCTTATGTGTGCATGCAATATTTTTAAATCGGGAGAAAATGGATTATTTATGATGAAGAAAAGAACTTTAAAATGCTATTTCCCTTACATACAGGTATAATATATCATTCCTTTCTAATACTCCATTGCACAAGTACACTTTCCTAACTTGTTCATTTTAACCTTCTGATTTTTACCCTTTCTCAAAGTCTCTGAAAAGTATAAGTAGGAGTTAGGGAAATGCAAGAGATAAGGAAATAGATGTGAAAGGGACGGGAGCAAAGAAGGAAGAGGCAGGGTTAAGATTTTTCCTATACATTTTTTTGCAAATATACTTACAGGATGTGAACTTCTAAGGGTAAGACACCAAACCATTTGCTTGTTGGGCAATGAGCAAGCAGAATTTTTTTGGAAGCATCACTTGCAGTATAATTCTGTAATATCTTGTTGTGGAGTTTTACATCATCCTTGAAAAAAAGGATTCTGAAAGAAGAGACTGTTATTTATTTTCTTATTGGAGGATACTAATGGTACAAAAATATGTGGTTGATAATTGTATATAGTTCCAATAGCCAATTAAAGGTTGGGGATACAAGAATTTTTAATAGCATAGTCAGCATGGAATTTCATCATTCAAGTAAACAATGTGGTGTTCAGTTATTTAGAAAAAGGAGAATTTTACAAATCATGCAATAAACTAATTTTTAATGACTATATGTTTAATAAGTATAGTCATATATTTGAGTATTTTTTTCAAAAGAAGTTTAATCAGTTGGATTTAATTTTCCATTCAAATTAATTTACTATAAAGGTGGTATAATAAAGAAACGTGTAACCCTTTGGAAAATTTGTTTTATAGGTATCTAAGGCACTGAGTGAAGAGATACGGCGACTTTATGTTTTAGTTGATGAATTCAGTTTGCCTTTCCATCCAGAACCATTGGTGCTAAATGTATACAAGCGTGAGCTCCATTCGCATGTTGAAGCTGGCCTTGGTAGTAATCTTCGGGCACGCTTATCCACTGCGTTAGCTCTCAATATTGAAGCCAGCCAACGGGAAATGACAGGCAAGTGATATAAAGGATATTTTTCATACTAATAACTGCTAAGATAACTCTTCATAAAATATGATTTGTTGATTTACTCAATTGTGATATTAACTAATAACTATAACAATTATAAAATGTGATTTTAATAATTCTAAATCCTGAATAAGTTGTGATGCTGAATCTTTTATTCATTGCTTTATTACATGAGAAGTTAGACATTATTTTGTTGCATGGTGGATTTTACATGCTTACTTTGTCACCATTGCTTTGTTATTGATCATCTTTATATTTTAATGGATCTAGGGCCTATCAAGGCATGACAAGGTGTTGCACTGTATACAATAGACCCTTGATATTTCCTTGCACACCTCTCTTACATTCATGGTTTCAGGTATTTGCAGTTAGTTTCTCTGTATATCCATGTTACATTCACGGGATATAAACCTCTCTTTCTGCAGCTAACCCGCAGAGGCAATGTGATGAATTTATAAACCACTGTTTTAGAGTTTTTTTGTCCTAGGACGTCAGGCAAAAATTTTGAAATGTTAATTTCTCTGTTGCTTGCATTTGCACTTAGATTGACCCTGATGGGGTGTTTCTCCTGTAGAGATACTGTTTTCCCCTTGTTTTGTTAGTACGTTCTCTTAAAATGAAAAACGTGCTTATGTGGTCACTGTTCATCTGTGGGCAATAAACTTTTTTCATTTCATATATTTTTTGCTAGATGGCATCCAAGTTGCAAAATTCAAACTTTGAAATAATATTGAAGCCAAACTACTGAAGCTAAAGTTTTCACAAAGGGGAAGGTCTAGTGGGAATCATACAGGCAGTCCCCTACTTTCGTACACATACGTTCCTGAAAACGTACAAAAGTCGAATGTACAAAAGTCGAACAATAGATTTAGGTGTTATAATGGGGGTTCCATTCCCAGAGAGCCAAAAAATATTATGAAATCTCTAATTATGGTATAAATGTTTAGTTTTTTGAGCAGGGGCCTTTTAGACACAATCGTCGATTTTATAACATAGAGAGATAGGGCAAAATGCAATAAAATATTTAAATAATTGCACAAATAAACACTGCTGTACAGACAAAGATGCTGATGCGGCGGAAACTGGCGGCTGGCAACCAGCACCACTCGAAATATTCGTTCGTCAAGAAAGTCCGAATTCAGCGTACGGAAGGAGGTTTAGGGGTGTCAGTGTATAATGTACGAAAGTGCAAGTTTTTTTCATTAAAGCATTTTGCTATTTTCATAGTTTTTTGTAATATTGCCTAATCATGGCCCCAAAGAGAGTGATGATTGAAATGAAAGAAAAGTCGGTAAAAAGGGCAAAAAAAGTGATGAGTTTGGAGAAGAAAATTGAAGTTTTAGATGGGCTTGCGCGTAATGAATCTGCTTCGTCAGTTGGTAAATTACTTGGTGTGAACGAGTCTACAATAAGATCAATAAGGAAAGTGAAGAAGCGATTAGAGTTAGTGTTGCAAGTGGTACTTCAATGAGTACAAAAGTGTCTTTTGTACCTAGGAATCTGTATGTAGAGAAGACAGAGAAGGCTTTAAACCTGTGAATCAAGACCCAAACTCGCAAGAAAATCACGCTGAGTTCACTTGTCATTCGCGAGAAAGCCAAGCATCTGCACAATCATTGTGTCTCAAATTGTTTCGCGGTCTGCTAACGGGATATTGCCAACGTCATCGAAGCGTGTGTAGATTGGTTCCTTGCTCTTTAAAAAAATGTGGAGTTTATTCAGAACGCTACAGTACGTATTGTATTATTATATTTCATACATATTCTTTAATTTGTTCTTCTCCTTCACAACTGAACACACTCGACCGGCTTAAGTCCAATGAGCGTCTGATTGAAGCTAAAGATTCGCTGCTTTCAGCATGCCTAATTATTTCCATCTTTGTCTCGATCATGTTCACTTTATGAGCCCTATGTTTATTTTCACTTGTATTAGCACTTTCAATTTTCCGTTTCTCACTCATCTTTATAAAATAATAGGTGTAAAATGTACAAACAAAGAAACACTGCTGTACGTACAAACAAAGATGGTAACGTTGCCGAGACAGAATAATAATAATAATTTATTGATTATTAACTGACTTTACAGTGGTATTAATCTTGTCAAATTTCAGTAAATATTAAAAAACATTACACACAAATCTTACATTACATATAATACGTATATTATTATGTAGCATACTTTAAGGTTAGTTTTGTCTTCAGAAATTTAAATCTGTTAGGTCACTTTCTAGAAACTCATCAGTTGAGTAGAGTGATTTATATTTCAGCCATGAATTTTATTATATTTATGCATTTTGCTTCATTTGGTAATTTATTAAAAGTGTTGGCTTGGCTGACAGACAGCGCCACTATGAGATAGCTCGAACTGTTTGATCATCAGCTGATGTACGAAAGTCCGAATTCAGCGTACGGAAGGCAGTTTTGGGGTGAGAATGTATAATGTACGAAAGAGCGAGTTGTACGAAAGTCAAATGTACAAAAGTCAAGGACTGCCTGTATTCAAATGATATAGGTTTCCATCTCATCAAAGAGGGAGGCAAAAAATGTATTTTTTGTGTTTGATGAGTTTTTAAAATTTATTCTGAAGCAGGTTTATTTTAATAAAATACAGTTTTGTGGCATTAAAATTCCCCAAATATTCTACATTTTTGGAAAATTATAAAAATAAGAAATAAATGTTCTGTAATTTTCCACTCAAATTTTCAAGAACTAACTAGAGTATTAAAAAAATTTTCACAAGTTGAAATATGCAAACTAAAAGACACTGTAAATAATTCAGGGAAATTTCTATGATTTTGACATCCATAAATGTATAGAGATTTTAAGAAAATATGTTGCTGTATGAAGTATTTGAAATAAAAATGGAAATTCAAACCCAAGCAGTGTGTTTCGTCCATTTCGGTCCTAAGTCCCAAAAGCCACCAGAAGCATGATCTTGCTTGGCGAGGAAAACTTTCTGAAACATTCTAGTGCATTTCCTGCACTCTTTATGAAGAAAGGCAAATTTTAAAAATTAAAAATCTAAACGTCAAATTACGTCACACAAACTGATGTTTGCATCTAGCAGATGGTTTAAGTAGCTCTGTTGCAAGATATTGGTTGAGTTATCTCAACTTTCACAACAAAGTGGCTATCTTTAGTAGTTGTTCATTGATCCTTGATTCTAAAAAGAATTTGTGTCATGTATTTATTTCTCTTTATAAATGTAAGAAAGAGCGTGAATATCCTTGAAAGTGGGTATCCATAAATACTGTGCCTGGTGTGATTAGTTTAATTTGAAAGGGAAGGTTTTGAGTCGTGCAGTTCAGGGGGTGGCTAACTGGCAGCTCCTGAGCTTCATGTGGCTCTTTGAAACTTTAGCTGCCTGACGTTTACTGCAATTTTTTTTATTATAATGTGTAGGGGCATTGTCAAAGATTGCCAAAAGTCCAACCAAATAAGTTTTTTAAATTATTATTATCACCATATTTTTTGGGCTCTGAGATGCACCCTCATTTTTCAGGAAAAAAGTACCATATTTACTCATAATCTGCACTTTTTTTCCTAAATTTTTATTTGAAAAATTAGGGTGCGGCTTATGCATGAATACAAATGAAAATAATTCTTAAGGTGAGATATTCTCACATTATGATCACAATTCCCACATTTACGTCATAAGTCGTAAGACATGTACATTGTTCTCTTATCTAACCTATCTTTATTGCCTGACTAGTCGAACAAGTTGTTAGCAACCTTTTAGATTTGTTCTTGAGGAGTAAATCAGACGCAAAGCTATGTGTGTTGCTTCTGCCCTGTTAAACGCATCGTGATTTGCCTGTAAAAGTTTAAATATTTCAATAACGTAATTTTTTTAGCAATATTTCTTCTATTTTTACATCTTTGTGCCTAAAATGGAGCTTATATAAACATATTATGATAAAAAAATTTCAGTGCTATAATGTCATATGGTACTAAATATATCTTTAAACTTCAGTTCGTATATAATGTAAAAAATTCTAACAGTAACTTCAATAATGAGAATTATAAATCATTACATCCATTAAAAGACTGAATAAACAAAAATTAGAATGAATCGTTATTATTGCTGTTTACATTCGCATTTTCCTCACATTGTGCCACATGACCAGTTGCATGAAATTTTTTGACGTGCAGCATGCACTGAAATATGCGGTAGGGAAATTTTTGATTATTTCTTTATGCATAGTTTTCCTTTGTTTGCAGTGGCCACATACTCTTACTCATTTAAAACAGGCGGAGAAAAGAAGAGGTAACTCACTAATCTCTTGCGTATGCACCCAGGCAAAGTCAGTTGAGAAAATCGACATTTTAATTCACTCGTAACTTCAGTTATTCTACACCATAACTTTTCAATTGGACAGCAAATAAGAAAATTTCCAGAGTCTCCGATTGTATACATATTTTTGAGTTCAAAACGCAGCTTATATCGAGGGAAGTTTTTTTCTATTTTCAATGTTGAAAAACCCTGAGTGTGGCTTTTATGTGGTGGCGGCTTATATCCAAGTAAATACAATATTTTATTTCACCAAAGTATTTAGGAAAGGCCAAGTTGAGTATCATTTCTAGCTTTGATTAAGTCCATACTTAAATTTTATTCAATGAAGTAAATAAGGATGATCTAAAACATAAACTAGATGGAAAACTATACTCTATAAATGGAATATATATCTATTTCAGTGTTCTTTATGAGATTTAAGTGCAAAATGATATCGAAAGATTGGGCAGTTCACAAATTTTTATCTCCAAAACTCTTAAGTTGTGATTATGTGGTAAACTGGAAGTTCTAATTCTGCGATAAATTTTAATAAGGTCTACTCGTACTTAATTTAATCAAAATCCTTCCAGCAGTTCAGGAGGTGAGTGTCGCAGTGGACGGATGGAAAAATAAACACCAAAGGCATTTACTAAATGACAACAGAATATTCACTAGAAATGTAGTACAGGTGAGCCCCGCTTAATGTGGGGGACGCATTCCTGAGGTCTCCGCGTTAAGCGAAAATCCGCATTCACCGAAGCACCATAGCCCAGAGGGAAATAACTTCCCAAATGGTATTTTTGGACCCACATTCAATGTAAAACATATTTCTACCAGACTTTTAGAACGTAATTTATTAAACAAACTATAAAATTACCTAGTAAACAGTAAGACAAAAAAGCTTTTTAGGGGTAAACGTACGTAATTTCAAAATATTTCTCAGAACACCTACGAAGTTTTATTTAAAAAAGAGTCCAGGGTCGACTGCTTAGCTTTTTTCGCTTATTACGTAAAACTTGTCGGTAGCATTCAAATAGTCCGTCGCAGTCCCGCTTCACATCATTCGCTCGCGTGAAGTCACTGCGCTCCTACAGCAGAGTCATGCACTGATCGACGATGCTCTTGCAGCTGTGCTTATAGATCAAACCCATAGTAGTGCATGTTGGGTTTTCTGCAATTTATATATCATTATATACAGTGATGAGCTGAATCTGGCTCCCTCCGGCTCGTGTGAGCCTGTTAATTTTTCTCAGGATTTGCGAGCCGGTCGTTAAATTTTTAGAAAATATGAAAATTTATTGATTTTGTCCTTTCAAGTGTATACATTTTGCCCTATCTGATAGTCAGTTACCGACAGTGTATGAAATGGAATATATTACGAACGGAACACTTGTTAAGCTAGCGAAACGGTATTACTACACTAGAGTGATATGATACCTCTGGCATATAGGCCTCCTGCCACAGTTATTCACATTTCCTTGCAACTTTTTTTTAGCGAGTCGGTTCTTAATTTTTTTTCAGCTCATCACTGATTATATATTATTATACATTATATGCATTCAAACATTAAGATCCCTCGGTGCGTACCACGTTTTTTCATATGTAGATCAAAACTATATAATTTTTTGATGTGTAGCATTTTTGTTTTATTATTATTTATAATGACATGTTAATACGGTAAATTAACATTGTAATAAAGTAATTATCAAAAATTATAGATTTCAAAAATATAAATCATCAAAAACATCCTTTACGATCCAATGATGCCAAAGAAACATGAAGCATGAATCATACTTCTATTTCCGTTTTTAAAATGTTTTCCGCCTTAGGAGATATGTTTTTTGTGTTAGACCCATGAAATTTATAGGGAAAACAGTGAAACTGGCCACCAGACGATGCAATATTATGCAACACTGCTGAAATACCACAATATTTATGATATTTTAGGAAATTTGATTAGTGCGAAATTTAAAAAATCATAAGATATTAGACTGCGGTCCACTGTTCATAAGATATCTATATTTTAAAAAAATTTTAATTTGAAATAAAATTCACGTTATAACGAATCCGCGTTGGCCGGGGCCGCGTTAAGCGAGGCTCACCTGTATATGATGAAATTTTTCATATGTAAAAGTGTGCTTTAATTATTTTAAATGAAAATGTTAATAATCTATCCACCTATAATTCTTCTGTTGATATTTCAAAGGGGCGTTACACTAGTGCACAATAAATCATTTAAATAAAAGCCTTAGTCTGTAGCAAACATTGTGCGTAATGCTTTTTGAAGCTTAATATCTCACAAACGACTGAACCGAATTTGTTAAAAATTTTAGGATAGCATTATGATATAATAAAAAAATGTTTTAATTTGTCGAACTCAAGATCAAAGATCTGGGTTCGACTCCAGGGGATAATTTCCCATAAGGTAACACATAAAAATGGACATTTCGACGTGCAGGCTTTCATTCTTTTTTAGATTAAAATCAGAAAGAATTGACCTACAATCTTCGGATATAAACCATTTTTAAGAAAACATTATAAAGTTTCTTATACTTTTCATCTTTTTTCTCTCTACAGTTCGAAATCGCTCAATTTAAACGTTTAATTCACACAGTTTTAGGAAATCTTGTCATTTTTAATGGGATGTTACCTTGTCTACCTATTCCATTGTTAGACCTCGATGTCGTATTATTTCAATCCTTATGGGCATAAACATGCTTTGAATGCTTTTAATACGAGATAGAGGGAGAGGGGAGAGAGAGGGGGGGTGAGGGGAGGGAGGGGAAAACGATTTTCAAGACAGTTGAAGTTTTTGATGTTAATATGATCTCCCTAAATAGTTTGAACGATCATATCATTCATCCCATCATTTTTGATGGGCATTACACTATTAGTATACTACTATTTTAAAATACAATCTTTTAAAAATGCGATTAGTACTTATTAAAAGGTTTATGTTGTAAGATTTTAAATTATTAAGGTTGGTATCACATCCTGTTATATTAATGTTATTCGATATACGAAGTTACAGGAACACATCTACTTCGTATATCGAGGTATTACTGTATAGGAATATTTTTTTCTCCCTGTAGCCATTGCTATCTAAATATACATTATGGTGATTTAAATATTTTTATGACATCTACCAGAATTATAAAATTCCATGGCATTAATCACACAATTCAACAATCTAATGAGGAACTAAAATATATTACTAACATTGCAAACGTACCAAAATAGTAATCACTGTGAACGAACACAAAATAGTGGAGAATAGTGAAAATGTATTGTTGGAATTCGTGTTCCATAAGTTTTTATTGAATATATTAATAATTTATTCTGTATGCATTATTAGTAATGTATATTTTAATGATTTTGTGAAGTAAAACTCTCAATTATTCCATTTTGAGGATCATTGGGTTCATGAGTGTCAGTAGTGAATATAGTAATAATCTATAAGAGCCATTTTTCTGAAAAGAATTGCATCTTATAGCCCAAAAAATAGGGTATATGCTACAGCAGCTACATTATGTGTTAAATATATTTTATCAGATAATTGCATGTTACTGCAACTCTTTGGTGATGTCCATTGCAGTGTTGTGGTCACTGATCAGGCCCAAATTGGCCACCCTTGATGTAGTTTATTAGGGTAATTGTGCTTCAATTGAAATGTCCTTCAGAAGGAGATGCTTCCTGCCAGACTCAATAATAATCTGCTTCTTGGAGGCAAATCCCTGAAAACGTTTCATACTTTAACCCTGATTAACCTCTATGTGCTGAGTGTGCCCAGAGAGTGCTGTAAAATGTTTTCCTTTGCTGCCAAACTGGCCATATCTGGCACACTTAGTTCCAAGACTGCTTACAGATGTCGTCCTTGACATGGAATTGGGGACAAATGCCCAAGGTCAAAGGCTCAGGGGAGGGTAAACTCCCTACTAACTGTAAACAGATGTTTATCTAAATCTAGTCCATATTTCAGGCCCTTTTTCACACTCGTGGAGAAACCATATACATAACCCTATGATGGAACTCCAACCCAATAATTCTCTTATTATTTTTTCTTCCATTTGTCATCCACATTTAATGAGTGGTCTTATTCGCTCCTTTGCGAATCACCGACTAGACTGGTTGTAGGCTAAGACCAGTGAAAAAATTCTTAGTACTTCATCTTCGTAATATCTTTTTGATATGTTTCTTCCCTATAGATAACAAAAACATGCAATTCCTCATTGTTTTATTATAAAATACTTATTATTTGAATGTGTTTATCACCAGTAGTTCATGAGATATGAGTTTTTTTTCAGAATGCAAACAAAAATTCTCTAAATGCATTAAAAAATAAATCCAGCATTGAGACCATACACGCATTTAATTCCAGTGGATAAAGATTAAGTTGCATAGTTCAAAATGTTCTCTTTCAAAACAATGCTCTGTGTAAATGATGCATAAGGAGTAGAATTTTAAAAACAATGAAATATTATTAAGAAACCAAAAAATTAGAGACAATTTCTATTAATTTGTTTTTTTACATGGAAATTGTTGTCTGTAAGGGTAGAGCTCCTTAATCTAAAACTGATGGAAGGGTTTAATCAGAATAATCATAGCAGGAAGATACAGCATCTATGGCAAATTTTTGGGAAGCATCAGCAAGAGAGGTCCATGAGGAGGAGGGGGGGCGGGGAGTTGTCACCCCATCTTCCTCTACACCTACAGCCCTTTCCCCCTTTTCTATCTCTACAGATAGCTTATTCATTTCAAATGCCAGAATGTTTCTTTTTAGCATTTGTCAATTTGAGTGTTTTTTATTACAGATAGAATGTCTACACTGCTGCCTAAAGATACAAAACAAGTATCCCTCAACATCCTTCCTAGGAGGGAGCCATTTGAGATTTTGTACAGACTAAACTGTGACAACCTTTGTGCTGACTTCCAGGAAGTCTTGGAATTCAGATTTTCATGGGGAATAACTTCACTTATTCAGAGGTTTTCGGGGAAAAATGCCAATAGACTATGTCTTCTTAACTATAAAGAGGTTAGAAAAATATATTTTGGCTATAAATGGCAGTAATTTGCCTTTGCTTAATTCTTTAATACATTTTTATTATAATAACAGTATGTTATGATTATGGAATAATTGACATCTTTTAAAATCTCACAGAAAACTGCTGATCTTCTAAGTCCTACAGAGTCAGTTGATAATTCCATTGTGTTTCCCAAAACAAAGTGTACGGATTGGTCAATTCCATCAAGGATTGCATTAGCATCCATTGGCTCACAAGGAACTATGGGTGGAATGCTTGTTGCGGGTTTTGTAAGTACATCTGAGTAAAGATTTAAGTTTAAGCTTAAATTTTGATACTTCTCATTAGATATATTACATAAAATAAAAACCAGTAATTGAAGAAAACAAAAGCGTAAAAAATTATTATTTATTCATATAATTGAATGCCTTAAAAATTTAGATTTAAAGATTTTTCTCTTATAAAGATTAATTTAACATTTATTGTTAACTTCCAATTTCATCATATTGAGCATGGAGAGATTTTAAAAAGTGATTGGTCAGTGAAAAACTCAGGCTACTTATGTGTTGCTTTCTGTTTATGAATTATGAATAATATATATTGGAGACACGTTTTTTTAAGAAATCGTCCACATATTGTAAAAAATAAAATATTGGCATTTTCTGTGCATTATCTAGCAAAAATTATGGCCCATTATGTGTTTTGAAATAAGATAATTTAAAACTACCCATAAATATTGTTTATTTACTTTTCTGCTTAACTTCATTATTGTTAGGTATGTTTCACTTCCAGTGTGCCTATTATCGTCAAACATCGTGAATATAATGAAAATGTACTCATGGGACCTCAAAACGTGCATTTCCGTTGAAATCTCATTCAATTTTTTTTTCATGAATACAATACTTACTCTTATACTACGTATGCAGAAAGTAAAAATATAAATATGCCGTAGGTTGTTGATCCCGTTCAACAATAGCCCATATATTTGCCGTAGATAATCCATTTCCTTTCATTTATTACATTCTGTGTGCACAAGAAAGGAAATTAAACATATTTATGTATTTCTAGTAGACCTTGTTTACTTCAGTTGCTATGAAGATTGTTTTTGTTGACAATGATTGATAAATCTGTATAAGAAATTTACTAATTTCAAAATAAATCAGGACTTTCTTGTTGGATTTTTGTAAAACTTTTACAGAATAAGTGGCATCATGTGGAAATTTATGTTTAATTTGTCACCTTTCCATCTGTTATATATTCGGAGATGATATAAAAACCAAAATTTTAAATGGGCCTCAATCCGAACTTGTATATTTTTCTAAACTCAAATAATTATAATTTTAAATAAATATAAATATATTATCATAAATTGATATTGTCTGACTCTGGTCTTTCAACCTTTCATCTGGATCTTACTTTTTTCCATTCACTAGCAAACAAAATTTTGTTCCAACAAACCAATGTCCCTGGTTTAATAACCAAATCAAGGGAATACAAGTGCCCTACTTCAACCTAGTTACGAACATTTTTTTAATTTTGAAAATAGAAAGTTGTATCATAAACTAAAACACTCTCCTCCCCTCTGAAACATTTTTTCTTCATCCATAAATAAATCTATTTTCCTGTATTTGAAGTTTTTCAGTCTTATTAGAAGGAGTTGCAACCTAAATTATAAGACAACTGTGATATGAGGACAAAACCATATTGCCCAATACAGCATGTACACACAACTTTTTTATTTAAAAAAAATTCTTTAATTGCTACAAACATACGCTAACTGCAGATGCTGTACTGGCTAAACATCCATTTGTTGCTTCTTGAGCATTAAGCAAATTAACTGGATCCTCACCTTGATCCTCCCACTCTAGATCACTTCCTTCAATCCCCCTTCTCCTTTGACTCCTTCGACAATATTTTCATCAGTCAAGATATGGCACGCTAATGTAGATGTTGATCGTTCTAAAATTTAATATTTGTATGCTTGAGTAATCCTTGAAAGAATGATTGGTATTGGAATCTTGTTTCATAATCATCCATATATACAGGTGACTCCCGAGTCTCGTTGGGGATGCGTTCCTGAAAACGTGTTCGAATCTCGAATATTCGAGTGTCGAACGCCGTTTTTCCATATACTTGCATGTTATAATCAGGAGATACGTTCCCGCATCTCGGGAAAAAGTCTCCCCTCACGTTCTATAAAGATAAAATAACATTACTAATATGTTAATACAACAATATTAAATTATGAATAAATTATATAATAAATATTTTAAATGTATAACTTATTTTTTGCACTATAAAGGAAGAAATAAATTTGTGTTTCGAACTTCAAAGATAGATGTATGCAATATGCTTTACAGACAGCCCGGTCTGGATCGCGCTAGTTGTTTGTTACAAACGACTCGCTCGAGTTTTAAAGTTTTAAAAGTTTTTCCATTTTAGGAATCACAACACCGCGCCTAGGACTGTTTATTGTTGTTATCAAATTACGTGAATTTATCACATCTTCTAGAATTTTCTCCTTCTGTTTCACATAAGTGCTAATAGTTGAAGGACACATTCCCAAGGATCGTACGATTTCAGCTTGGCTTTCACCTTTCTCAACATGCTTTAAAATTTCTAATTTCAATTCATAACTATGAATCTTATGCCCTCTTTTATTTGATTTCCTTACATTATCACTATTACATTTCCTTTTAGATGCCATGGCAAGTGATAAATTTATAAATAAATCAATAAAATAAATTTAAATAAAAGATTAATGGAAAAAAGAGTGAAATCAGCACAAATTCAAACAATTAGAGCAGATATAACTATGTCTACACCAAAACTAAACCTTGCGTTTTGTCGGAACCAATTACCGTATTTGACCGAATATAGCCCCCCTCCGAATATAGCCCCCCTACCCATTTTTCTCACACAAATCTAGAAAATATTTTAATACCCTGAAAGGACATGATCATTTTTAGGACTTTAATGTCATGAAACATGCTGTATAATTTGAAGAAATATCAAACTTGCCCTCATTTAATAAAAAAGTACCAATTAGCGAGTGATAAAACGCCATGCTAATTGGAATTTTAAGGTTTTCAGATTTGTACCTCAGAATTCAGAGGGTATACTAACGAAAGAGAGATTTGACAAGGAAATTAACAAAAATACATTTTTAGGGAGTAAAAATAAACTTTAAAAAGTCGAAATAACATACCAATTTATGCAGCAATATAAATTCGCACTTTGCTCATATTTCGATGCGCAATGCTAATCTATCTTTCGTTTGTGTAATTAACAATTCGAGCTTAGCCAGACAATTAGTCCATTCTCGGGTAAGATTAATTTTATTGGTATTACCGTATTTGCTCGTGTAAGCTGCGCACCTTTTTTCCCAAAACGCCGGCGAAAAAAGGGAGTGCGTGTCTTACACGAATTTTTTATTTGCCGCTCACCTTTTTTCCCAAAATGTCGTGTCGGTAAACAAATATACGTTAAGCTAGCACCCATGCCGCATCTGTTATTCTATTTCTAAATTTCGGTGTATTTAGTCATTTTCATTCATTGTATAAAAATTTTAAATGAGTTTTAAGTTTAAACGGGTGCTCCCCAAACTCGATGGCTTTCTGCTGCAATCGTCACGGAGGCCACGGTGCATGCGCTACCAGTTTGAGTTGGTGGGGGTTTTGTTCTCACGGCAGACGACGCCTACCGTGTTCAGATACGGCATGATTCCTTTATTCTGTGATACGTCTATGAAAGTCATAGCCACCGTGGTGATCATTGAATGATCACTGATCATAATTTTAGTTCGCCAAAATATGACGACCGCTACGGTAGGGATCAGTGACCATATGACTGGAAAATTACGTACAGCAGAATGATCGCTACCGGAGCGATTTCTGCCGAACATGACCAATATGACGACAAAAACAGTTAAGTGTTTAACAAAAGAGGACTACCGAGGAGATTTCTGCTAGTACCGATATAAAGAGATCACCAAATAAATTCGTCACGTAGGAGTGTGAAGATGCTTAACTTGAGCGTAGCATTTTTGAGAAATAGGAATTGGTGATTTAAAAAACTCTTTCTCGGCTCAAATAAATTTTTTTCCCTAGAGCTGGCCCAAAAACCGGGATGCGCAGGATACACGGGGGCGCGGCTTACACGAGCAAATACGGTAAAACTTGCAATTTGACGATAATGAGAGCGATAGGTAATTGAAAAATCCTTCCTATATGGTGACGTCAATCAGCCTTGCAAATAAATATTCGCAACCCAAGTAGTTTAGTCTTACAATGGATAGAAACACTTACTGACTCGAATGAAATTCATCGTTATTGAAGCTTTGCACACTTGTTTGTACCCACCTAATTTTTAGTGCCCGAAAATAGCCCCTCCCCCCCTCAACTTTTGCACTTCACTTTTGGTCAAAAACAGGGGGGCTATATTCGGTCAAATATGGTACTACACGAAGTTTATTCCGTGTATATTATCGATCACGGGGATCAAAATCTCGAATTAATCGAGACTCGGGAGTCGCCTGTACTCCAATTTATATCCATAAAGCATCGTGGAATCACATATGTCATTATTTAATTAGATATTTGATACTTCATATTTGATTAAGAAAGCAAATATTGTTGCTCATCAATAGAACTAATAAAATGACCATATTTTTCATGCCATAAAATGCACCGGGCTTTAACATGCATCCCGATAGTAAATAAACAAGAAATTCCTTCACTGTAAAAAGGAAAAGAATAGTCACATTTGCACTACAGGTCACTGGTAATACTGTTGCAGAGCCTAAGTCAAAAGGAAACACAAGCAAAAACATGCAAACAAAGGAAATAAAATTAAGTAAAAAAATATTTTTAGTGTGTACACACTTACTTAAAGCTGCACTCAAAGGTAGAAAATAATTTTTTCCTGGACAAAAAATATTAAAAAATTTGTATGCTTTGTAAAAGTGGGTGGCATTAATATGAGTATATGTTAAGTAAGTGGCCAACAATAATAACTAATTTATGAGGAAGGTGAAATATAAGAATTAGAAGAGAAAAAATCCACCCACTTTTACAAAGCATACAAATTTTAAAATAATATTTTTTGTTCAGGAAAACATTATTTTCTACATTTGAGTAAAATTTTAAGTAAAAGTGTACTAAAAATGTTTTTACTTAATTTTATTATCTTTTTTGTATTATAACTGTTATTAATAATGCATTTTTACATGCATGTGAAATAATTATGGAATATAGAATTTAATAAATTTGGAATAATTGTTCCAATGCAGAACAAATGCGTAATGAAAAAGTACATAAACATTAGTCAATTTGTTTAAAATTTGAGAATTTATTACGGCCGAACGAATAACAATTTTCAAATTTCTATAATCCCATTTTCATTATTTGGCAAATTCTACCATTAGAAAAGACATCTTCATTATCAGTCGCCAATGTGTTAAGTACTTTTCACGAATATATGTTTGCGAATTTTTTGTTACTGATTTTCTTTGTTAAATAATTGTGATATGGTATTGTTTTCATAGGTCTAGCAACAGCATTTATTAATATTGAGTTAATTTCCTTTCCTTTATTAATGTTTTTCTTTTTTTCATATCTTTTGAAGATGATGAAAACAATTGGCTGGAGAGTCATTGCTGTCACAAGCGCCATCTATGGTCTCTTGTACCTTTATGAAAGATTAACCTGGACCAATAAAGCAAAGGAGAGAGCATTTAAAGAACAGTATGTTGCTCATGCCACTAAGAAACTAAGGCTTATTGTTGATCTTACTTCAGCTAATTGCAGTCATCAAGTACAACAGTAAGCAAAAATCATATATTTTGTTCAAATTGGTGTTATTCATTTTCTTAAGGTTATTCCTGTCACTTAACAAAACATGAAAAATGTAGTTTGATAAAGCATTCATTATTTTATTGTGTGATTTAAGAAATATTTATTACTGTATTTTCTATGTAAGAAAAGATAATTCATTACCAAAAATCTTATGGAAACCGAGTAGCAGAATGTCATTTTGGTCAACCTTAGTTTAAGTAAGTATTATCTGTAAGGGGTTGCCATATGTGTGACATGTGCAGCACACTCCTAATAAGTGTGTGCATGAAGGGCATATGCAAGTTTCAAAGCAGTTATTTATGTTTTAGGTCAGTGGTCTCCAAACATTTTTACAAGTGGGCCACTTGGTCAATAAATTTTATGCTCACGGGCCAGAGTATCAACTTGAAAAACATTTTGAAAATATAGAGACACAACAGTGGCATACGCAGAATTTTCCTAAGGAGGGGGTTCAAATTCTATACTTAAGGAACAAAAATGAAACAAATTGTTAAAAAATTGAAATAATTTTTATATAAGTAGTAACTAAACAAGTTAGGAAAGTGTACAACATATCACAAATAGACGCGTTTCATGCAATGGAGTATAATAGAAAGAAATTATATACCTGTACGTAAGGGAAATAGCATTTTAAAGTTCCTTTCTTCATCATAAATAATCCATTTTCTTCCTTTTTAAAAATAGTGCATGCACACGTAAGTAAATTAAAAGTTTGTTTGTGAGATTGTTTATGTTAGCAACAACGAAGAAGTAACCATGCAAGAAATTTTCTAAGTTCAACTCCATTTAAGACTTTTTTGTTCGATTTTATGGATAACGGCTACTCCTACGATAAAAATGTATAGAAAAAGAAATACTCTAATTTATTAGTTCTACAAGTTTTATTTGAAAAATATTTTAATATGAGCAATACTTTACGAGATATGACGGAAAGTTGATTTTTTTATCACCAGTAAAGTGGTACCCCTGATTGTCTTACGTGATTCATTTATGCGATTTTCTTATTATATTTTATTGTAAGTCCTTAATATCAAATTTCATGAAAATCCATTCAGTAGAAGCCGAGAATGAACATGCGGATGGCCGGACAGACCGACGATAATAGGCACTCACGCTGGAAGCGAAATGCGCCTAAAAATGAGGGATTATAGAAGTGAATTTTAAAGTGGAAGAACTATATTAAACAGTTAATTAATTTATTGACGTTTGTCTTCTTAAGGGAGGGGTCCAGACCCTATGCCCCCTCCCTGCATACATCACTGGTGCACAATTTACAAATTATGCTATTTTTGTATTAAAAGGTGATTTAGTGAATTGAATAAATTACGATTTTTCAGAGAAATTTTTGATATGTCCATTCTAACTTTTTTTCTTCACTGAATATGAATCAAAATCAGACATAAATGGAGCAAAACTATTTTATAAAGAAGAAAATATTCAGTCTCTTATTCCTGGAATGAAAATTACTTAGAAGTAAAAACAGATAATAATAAACAAACATAAATTGAGGTAATATGTAACAACAAAATAACGCTTTTTTGTTTTCATTGCATTTTTCGTTAGTTATTTTGATAATTTCCTTAACACTTTTCGTTACGTTATTCAAAAATCATTTTGGTATGTTACGCATAACGTTTTCCAACACTGCTTGATTGTTATATCCAGTAAAAAATGGTAAAGAATTATTACAGGCTCGAGGGCCACGTTAAATCATGGATTCCCAAACTTTGTGAACCCACAAAACCCTTATATTCAAATATTTTTCTCCCAGAACCATAACTAAGAGGTGATAAGCCAAATCACAATAAAATTAACTTTATAATCATAATTTTTATTTACATAGTTTATATATCTTACAGTATGCAATTTACAAGTATATCTCATGTTTCCTGCTGTAAATAAGAAAGGAAACACTTATGGTGTCCCTTCCTTTATTTGTCACGGAAACCCTTTAAGCTTCTGCAGAACCCTTAGATTCCATGGAACACATTTTGGGAAACCATTTTATATCATCCTTATATACTTTCACAAATATAGTTTACCTAAAACATTATAATTTAACTGTTATCATACCATAATATTTTCTTTAAATGTTGTCAGATATGGACTAATCATGGCTAGAAATGATATACAACATGGCTCTTCTTAAATGCTTGGGAGAATCAAAATACTTTTTCCTTGAAAAATCTCAAAAATTGGGGTGTCTTACAGCATGATATGTCTTATAGCCCAAAAAATACGGTATACAGGCGACTCCCGAGATTCGACCAACCCGAGAATTCGACTGGTCGAATCGACCCAGCCGATTGATCGGTCGAATTAGAAACTAGTTTACGCGAAGTAATTTTTGGCCCGCCCAACCATGAGAGGTTTAGTTTCAGTCTAGACATCATTATTTCTGCTCTAATTGTTTGAATTTGTGCTGATTCGACGGTTCGAGATTTGACCACATTTTCAGGAATGCATCCCTGTCGAATCTCGGGAGTCGCCTGTATATGAGAAAATTATGCTTTTATAAGAGCAAATGTGAGAAAACACTGTAACTGTCCCTTTAATTTTAAGTTTGCAGTAAATTGATCCCAGAGAATGCAGATGGTGAAGTAGCTAATGAAATAGCTGATGATTATCTCTAACTTCTACTTATGAATAGTTGGTTTAAAATATCAATATTTAGTTAATTTAAGCCAAACTGTTGTAGATACTTAATTATTTGTAGTAAAAACCATCAATATTAAATATTTGTCAATATTTCCTCAGGGAACTGTCCAGCACATTTGCACGACTGTGCCATTTGGTAGATGAATCCACTAATGAAATGGATGCATGCATGAAAGCATTAGAGAAAGAAATAAAAGCTTTGGAAAAAGCAGCCAATGAAGCAAAGGTGCTGCGGAACAAAGCAAACTATCTTAGCAAAGAGCTGGAGATGTTTGATGACACTTACCTAAAAATACATGATTGATATTATGGAGATCTAGGGGATTTTTTTGAAAATTTGAAACATTTTCATCATAGTTGATAGAAAATGTAGGGTGATGCAAAGATTTTTGTACTCCTGGTTAGTGTGAATCCTCTGTCAATGGTGAGTTAACATTTTGCCTCCTAGCAAAGATAGAGCAACACTTAATATTTTGTATGTAAATATATCTATGAAATGTATTTTGGCAGCTTGCGGTGTTACTGCTAATTTGAGATACATCATCTTGTTATCATAATACAATTTCATTGAAAGTGAGAAAATCCCTATATGGTTTTATCAGGACAAATTTTTTAAATGTAAATGTCAGAGGAAGCTCAAAACTACCCTTGGCATACCATTATTATCATGGTTTGGTTGCTGGGCAATTTTGATTGTCTTTAATTGGATGATAAACAATCATGTTTGCTTATTGAGATTTATATTTATTTTCTGAGGCTCAAAATTAATTAACCTCAATTTGGAGGCATGGATATTATATGGAATTTCTGTTAAAGACATAGCTCGTAGTTCATTATTTTTTATTACTACTTAAAGCTGTTAATAGTTTGTTTTGTATAGTTCCAAGCCTTTGTTATAAACTGTTCATGTAACTTCTCTAGTCAAATGACTTGATAATATAAAGTTTTGGGAAAATTTGTGTTTTATTTTTGTATTTTTGTTTAACTAAGAACATTTTAGTAATGGCACTGTTCTCTTTAAATATTTTTATTGAGTAATTGATTGCCACATAAACATGTCAAGATGTTATCACTTTAATCACATTTTAGAACCAATAATAATTATTTAAGTAATGTTAGTGAAAAGATGTGTTTTGGTTTATGTCTAATAGCAAGCCATGGCAGGAGGAAAGGATCAGATGCACTGTTTAACGTTGCACTGGCATTTAATTTAAATCTCCTTATTGTATGAAACTATAATGAGATGTGTATTTTTAATTGATTAATTGTATCCTTTATTTGGAAAATTGTTAAGTATTTACTCTTTTGCATTAGTGAGTTCTAGCTTCTACAGATTTATTGAAAAATTTTTCAACATTGGTTAAAAAAGTGGATTAAGGTGTTCTAAGTATATCATAGTTGATACATACAAGAATGACCAATCATCAGCAGCAATTCACCAATGGTGAATTTTAGAAAATCTCCCCTAGAATCTATTTTGGTGAATCACCACTGATGATGGCTGCTTTATAGCTGTCTCCTTTGCTGGAGACTTCTTCAGGGGTGATCTGGCAGGGTATCCTCATGTTGCCTCAATTTACCATAACTTTCTGATTATAATATGCATTTTTTATCACGAAAAATTGACAAAAAGTTAGGGTGCATATTACCTATATATGGTAACAGGCGCATGCAACTTTTTTAGTGAGGAAATAATTTATATTTTCGAACATTTTTACCAATCATACATTTCAATAACATTCCTTTAAATATCGTTTTTCAAAACAAAAATAAGAATAATTATTTACCGTATTTGCTCGTGTAAGCCGTGCACCTTTTTTCCCAAAATGTCGTCGGTAAACAAATATACGTTAAGCTAGCACCCATGCCGCATCTATTATTCTGTTTCTAAATTTTGGTGTATTTAGTCATTTTCATTCATTGTATAAAAATTTTAAGTGCATGACGATTATAAGAACAAAGATTGAGTCAGCGTCGCCTCCCTGGATTGAACGTGTCGTGAGCGTACGTCACAAAATTTTAGCAGTGATATAAATTAAACACTAAGTCTTTTTAAATATGTAATGGGAGCACCCGTTTCAATATCACATGACATTGTGTTTTTTTATAAAAATAAAATGTGCCTTTTAAATGAGTTTTAAGTTTATTAACGGGTGCTCCCCAAACTCGACGAAATCTTCTGCTTCAATCGTCACGGAGGCCACAGCGCAGGCACGACCAGTTTGGGTTGGTGGGGGTGTTGTGTTCACAGCAGACGACGCCTACCATGTTCAGATATGGCATGCTTCCTTTATTCTCTGATATGTCTATGAAAGTCATGACCACCCTGGTGATCATTGAATGATCACTGATCATAATTTTAGTTCGCCAAAAAAATGACGATCGCTACAGTAGTGATCAGTGACCGTTACATATAGCAGAATGATTGGTGATCGCTCCCAGTGTGATTTCTGCCGAATGTAACCAATATGACAACAAAAACAGTAGTGTTTAACAAAAGAGGGCTATCGAGGAGATTTCTGCTAGTACCGATATAAAGAGATCACCCAATAAATTCTACACGTAGGAGTGTGAAGATGCTTAACTTGAGCGTAGCATTTTTGAGAAATAGGAATTGGTGATTTAAAAAACCCTTTTTCGGCTCAAATTTTTTCCCCTATAGCCGGCCCAAAAACCTGGGTGCGTGGGATACACGGGGGCGCGGCTTACACGAGCAAATACAGTATTTACTTTTAGCTGTCTGAATCTTAGCCTCTGAATTCATTATTGTTGTCTTCAAGTAGTTTGTCTGCGATTTTGTGTTCTCTCTCATCGTTTACATAAATGGCATCGCCGAGAACGTCATCTTCATCCTCACTATCCACTTCGGCGAAATCATCATCCCATACGATGTTGTCTTCAGAACCATCTATGGCGTTTGTGAGGCAACACTTTTTAGAGCCACACTTTTTATGAAAGAAATCAATGCAAGTTGTGAGCAACAAATATTATTTTACATACCTCAACCAGCTTGTATGAAAAAGAGTCAGAACTAGACATGATATTCACGTAAACTATCTCGCTCAGCAGCAAGGCAAAAACTGTTATTCCAACTGACCAGATTATTACACAATGCGACATGGAGACATGTTTTTATACATTGTATCTTTAAAGTGAGAGTCAAAATATATAGATGTTAAGTTTTTGTAAACACTCGCACATATCTCACCTGGCGGCAAGGCGGGAACTGTCTTGATACTGCTAATAACCAAGTGAAATATTACAGTGATCTTTTTACAAAAAATGAGTTTAGTATTATACATGGGGATAAGACTTTTCACATTTTACTCATAAAACATGGTTGTGTATTATATAGGGTTCGTATTATAATCAGAAAATTACGGTATATTACAGTAGCAGAGGTGGGGTTAGGAGTTTAGAGAAAGGGGGTGGGTGAGAGGTGAGGTGCGGTTGAAGAATCCGCCTTATCAGGTTTTTTATCGCTGGGATCCAAGCGTTGCTTATCTTATACCCACCATCTATTGAAATTACTGCCATGTTTCTTGATTTCTAATGAGAAACGAATTATTCCCCAGCATGACATGCTTTAATCAATTAACGTAATCTGATTTATCAGTTTCATAGTTTATAAATATGAGGCATAGAGATTTAAATCAGAATTTTCTAAAAAATAATTTGTTGACAAGTGTATGTCTATAATATATTACCGTAGTATTTTGTTCCCAAACTTTTTTTGCAGGTTAGTGCAGCCTTTTGGGAAGCTTATATCTCGGCTGATGTTTGAACTATTTCTGTCATCTATATGATGTCACAAGGTTGAAAGCTTCTATACATTGATAAGACTAATTTTAATTAGAAATATCAAATACTTAATTTTTTATGTGGGTTTTCCGACACCACTGTCCTCAATAAGAGAAGCATTGGGATCAGTTGGTTATAAAATTGCATTTAACCCTCTCCCGCATGAATTTAAAAGCCCGGTATCTCCAGTTTTGAGCCTTTTAATTCACAAGAATTGAACTCCAAGGACAGTAGTTCACATAAATAACAGTAACTCAATAAGTTTTTACCATATCTTATTGATAGGCTACATAGCATCAAAGTGACAGGTGGAGCTTTGAGTTCAGATGTTGATGTGGCAAATGAATTTCTTAGGGCTCGGGCAAAAATTATCGAAGAAGAATACTGTGCCTGTCAGGCCTTCTTTTAATTTTTATTTTTAAGTTTTATGGTTTTTTTTGTTTTGATATACTGTATGCATGTTTAAAATTAATGTTAGTTAATTTATAAATGCAATGGTGCAATATTCCAACTTGATTTTGAGTGAAAAAATATTGGTTTTTACATTATGGGAATGCATCTCCATTTATAACATTAGCTTCAATGGAAAATGACCATCCACTTAACCCTTAAATGCTCAAGGCGCCAATATATCGCCGTAGTGTATATGTCTTAAAAATCTCATGTGGTCAGTATATCAGCTCCTTCTTTAAACTCGAATAATGAACAAATGATAACTTTTTACATTGCAGTTTCTACTAAATGGAAGGTTATATAGTTTTTCATACTTCATGTATAATATTTTAATTATTATATAGATATTTTGAAGTATTTTTTATAAGTGATCGTAATTTTAGTTCTTCTTTTACAACTGTTTAGAGAAATTTATTGGAACGAAAGCTTAAAAACTGAAAAGCTTTGCCAATTATTCGGTCTATGAATGATAGAAATTATGATTATGCTTTCTTATACACTGGGTGTCCGCTTACCGTGATACCGCTTACCGTGACATCCACATTACCATGTTTTTTCTTTTGGAACAGATTAAAAAAAATCTCGGTCAAATCTGCTTGTCCATGATTTTCTGAGGCACGCGAAAAAAATTTTTTCCAGTTCAAAGGAGTGAAATTTGATACCGCCTATCAGCGACAAGTATGTACTTGGGAGTAAAGCACTGCACCCACAAGATGTCACGCCATAGAGTAGATATTAAATAGAATGTGCACTCAATGTATTTTTAGCACGGTTGCACCAAAGTGAAAAAGAGATGCAAGAAAACATTCTATGGTCACGCCTCGCGCGTGACACTCCCTTGTCAGTCAAGAGAGTATAGACATGCGTGCTTTGCGTATTTTGGGATTTCGGAACATTTGAACAACTTTTATTATTAAAAGCAAACTTTAGTGATTCAATATAATTTTTTGAATTGGTGAATTGTTGATACCAGTGCATTATACTGTACAGTATTATTAATACATAATAATAATAATTCTGATTATGTTAAATTTTTAATTGTGAAAATACTTAGTTATGGCACACACAAAAATGGAAAAGTGATGCTAGTGAATCTGTTTCAAACCAAAGCAAAACTAGTGCATCTAAAAAGTTTACGGATTTGAATACGAAACTTCGTATCATTGAACAAGCTGAAGGAGGTGAACGTGTGGCAATTTAATATGTCATGGACATCTGTGAAAGACATCATTAGTAAGGACAAATACCATGAGATTGCAAAGCATGCACAAGGCTTCATAAAAGTGGTTAAGCCAAGGGAGGAAATTTTACCGCTCCTTGAAACTGCTCAAGTGGTTTGCTGACAAATGTGAAAAAGATACAGATGTGTCGGCGGAAATGATTTGTGAGAAGGCGCAGACCATATTTGTTGATCTGAATAAAGAAGATCCAAGTTGCACACTCAAATTTAAAGCAAGTTCTGGGTGGTTTAGGCTTTTTAAGAAGAGAACTGGTATCAAACCAACTACCAGGTATGGGGAGGCAACATCAGCAGATAAAGCTGCAGCTAACGAATTCGTGGGAAATTTTGAAGAGCTTGTCCAAGGTTATTCACCTTTCCAAGTGTTCAACTTTGATGAAACTGGTCTCTTCTGGATAAGGATGCCCAAAAGAACATATATTGTGAAGGATGAACAGAAGCTGCCAGGACACAAAGCATCGAAAGATCGTCTCACGTTGATGTTAGGATCAAATGCCTCGGGAGACTTCAAAATGAAGCCACTCCTTGTCTACCATTCCGAGAGCATTGAAGAATGTGATTCTCTATTCCCAGTGATTTTTAAGAGTAATTGAAAGGCGTGGGTGACCTGTGAAATTTTTCAAGATTGGTTTGGGGATTATTTTACGCCAGTAGTAGAGCGATATCTTCAGAATAAGAACTTGTCAATAACGTATCATCTCATAGCTTAGACCTGGGGTATGCCCCAGAATTCATAAAAGTGAAATTTTTGCCCCTGAACACAACCTCATTGATTCAACCAATGGATCAGCATTTCATTGCGAACTTTAAGACGAAGTATCATAAGCTCACGTTCCAATAATGTTTCGTGGCGACCGATGGAGAAGGCAAGCCGACATTAAAAGAATTCTGGAAGAGTTATAAAATCAGAGATGCTATAGATAATATTGGTAAAGCATGGGAGAACGTGAGCCAGAAATCGTTGTCAGCAGCATGGAAAAATTTGTGGCCCCAAATTGTGCCTGATTTTGCACACTTGAACTGAACAACAGCAAAAAGAAACTGAAGAAGTGGCACAGCATGGAGAAAATCTCAGCCTTGAGGTGACATTGGAAGATGTGGAGGAGCTTGTCCAGTCTCATACCGAGGACCTCTTTGAAGAAGAAATCCTTGAAATCGACAAAGAAGTTGCGTCAGAACCTGTATATACAGAGACTACGAGGTCTGACAATAAAGTAATGACACTGATTCGAAAAAAATTTTTTTCTGTCTGTTGATCAATTATATTGTGGTCTCCTTCAAAGTAGTTCCCTTGTGACTGCACAGACTTACGCCAACGGTCCTGCCATTGCTTGTAGCATTTCTGGAACGCATCTTGAGGAATGTTGTTTAAGGCCTTGGTCACGGCCATTTGGATGACTTCTGTTGATTCAAAAGTACGTCCTTTCACCACCGATTTGACTTGTGGGAATAAGAAAAGGTCGCAGGGTGCGAGATCGGGTGAATAAGGGGGCTGCGGCAACACCATAATGTCTTTGAAGACCAAAAACTTCCCTACTGACAGTGCCGCATTGGCTGGCGCATTGTCATGATGGAGAATCCAGTTTTTCGCAATGTTTGGACGAGCCCGAATGACTCGCTTTCGCAATCTTTCAAGAATTTCTGCATAGTAATGTTGATTAACTGGCTGTCCAGGAGGTACCCACTCTTTGTGAACAATGCCCTTGGAATCAAAGAAGCATGCAAGCATGCATTTCACTTTTGAGTTGGACATGCGTGCTTTCTTGGGCCTTGGTGATCCCGATGAACACCACTGCGGAAAGCTTGTACTCTTGACATTGCCTCTTCCCCAAAAGCCTGCTGAAGCTTTCCATACATTGTGGTGACTCCTTCACTGAGTTTAACACAAAACATGATGGCATACCGCTGCGCGATGTTCCGCGTTTCCATTTTCGTGACAAGGCGCACAAACATGTCCTCATTCGTCAAGCAACTACTCAAGACTGAAGGAACGCAAGGCGGTGCCACTTGGAGTAAGGGTGGAGGAAGGATCAAGGTCAAACATGGTCTGTGGTAGCAGGCCGCAGCATTGCCAATACAGCAGGAAAAAAATCAGTCTCATTACTTTATTGTCAGACCTCGTATAAAGAACTCATGGTGAAAAATCTGAAGGAAATTGTTGCTGAGGCACACAAATTGAAGTCATTATTGTCTTCATATGTCCCTCACCATGACAGAGCATTCAAGGCTTGTTTAGGAATTGACTCATATTGAGCAATATGCATTTATCCTGAATGAGATGACAAAACCGAAACCGACGAAAATTGATTCCTTCTTTAAGAAGAACGTGACTCCCACCTTCAGAAGAATGTCAAGAATCGGTCCCCTCCACATAAGACATCCAAAAATTTTTTACTGTTCATCGAGTTAATGAACTCTGATTCCATAGATGGGGTTGTGTTTATTAGAATAGGTTGCCAAAGAAAACATTTTTGGCATTAAAATTTTTTGTTATAATTTTCAAGTTTTTTTATTAAAATGCAATGGATAGTTGTGTTTATAAGTGTTAATTATTTTTTGTTTTTAGTGCAGGCTTCCAAAAAAGATTTATTTAAATTTTTTGTTAAATTTTTCAAGTTTTTTATTAATGTGCAATTTGCAGTTGTTTTTATTTATATACATATTTTCTTGAAAAATAAAAGTTAGGTTAGATCTTTGTTCCCTATTTCTTTGTCTTTCTTGTACTCTCCGCTCCTCATCTACACGGGCAATCCTATGAGCTTCCGCATCTCTTTCTCTCAATTGCTTCAATTAAATCGTTAGAAACACTTCCCATATGCAGTCAACAGAATAATTGTCCTTACGTTGCTATGCTTCATAAATTTCAGTGTTCAAACATTTGATGTGAATAACGCTTTTCTTTTGTCTATTTGAAGGTTTAATTGGCCTTAAATGAATCGGTGGCAACAATGAGAGTCTCCTTGGCAACGCCCGGAATGAGTACGAAAAATCGCAAAATTTCGAAAAAGAATGCGCATTTCTGAAAAATTCGACCAAGTAATGTGTAAACATCACAAGAATAAGATAGTATAGAGCTTTAGCCGTCGTATAAAGTAAAAAAGAAGAAAATCAGTCCATATTTACGTATTTTAATGAATGAAGTAAAAAAACCTTGCACTTTGAAAAATCGAAAATCCCATGTAAACTTATGGGAAAATATCATTGTCTCCTGGATTTGAATCCAGGACACTTTAGCAAATGAAAATATTTTTCCAGGAACCTCAGAGCCAGTAGAAACAAAATGCCGTTTACCGCATATCTTTACGATGAACGGGCCGGCCGGGTTAGACTGGTAGGCAGTGCGCCTGCCTTCTAACCCAAAGGTCGTGGGTTCGAATCCCACTTCGAGCATGGATGTTGTGATGTATGTTGATTTTCTCTAAGAGAATTTGACGGTTCAAAATAACCTTAGCTGTTGACACACCTAAAAACCTAATTACTACTACTACTACGAACGGTTCTCAAGAAATACGCCTATATAATTATGCGAGGCTTCATACGCACGCATGCAGGTTCAGACGCATGCACACAGCTTCACTAACGTGCATAATATATAGGATAATAGCAACATAAAGCAACAATTTACATAATTTAATTGAAAAAACTGGTCCCCATTGCTCGCTGACCGTGAAATTCGCTTACCAAGACGTTTTTTTGGTCCCAATTAATCACAGTAAGTGGACACCCAGTGTATCTTGCAACATTTTTGGAGCATTTATTTCAGCTGTAATATCTATATCCTCTAGGAAATGATTCCGTTTCTCCATCTCATAGATTTTTTGTAGTCATCAACTTTTTAAACACACTTATCTTCGCCAAGCCAATTTGCATTTGATGTCTGCTAACACATTGCCAACAGAATGATACATATCTAAAGCTGATGCATGTTTTTTTCTAACTTGAACGTGTTGCTTGTGGCACACACTAAACAAAGTGCTCTTTTTCATGCGAAGAATATCCAGTTAGTCAGTCGACTGTGTGTTTCATCTTTCTCTGAAGACTTTTTACATTTGTTTAGTGCTACAGCATCTTTCTGTGCAGAATATTTTCCTTTGCTTAGTGCTAAAGTATATTTATTTCATTCATCGAATCTTTTTTTAGTGTTTTATTGGTTCTTCTATGAATTTTATAAATGAAAAAACTAAGAAAAACAAAAGAATAAAAAGTGCCATCATTGTCGTACCAAGTCCTGGATGTCTTGTCTTGCTTTCTATACCTATAAAGATGCCAACTGCAGAGAAGAAATAGCAGAAGTAACTGAACATGGAATGGAATACACGATAGTATTAAAATTTCTTCGAATAGGGAATTATCAGCAGAAGGGTACCATTTCTTTGTGGATAACTTCCTCATGTCTGTTCCACTAGTGCACCATCTCTACATAATGGGAACATATCTAAGTAGAACAGTGAGGAAGAATTGGAAAAATCTTCCAGAACAAATCAAAAAGAAATTCTCTCTGGGGAGAAATTATACTGCCATTCTGGGTCTGCTCAGGGAAAAAGTCTTAAAAGGGACCTGTTCTGCACCAAGGAAAGAAGAAGATCAAACAAGTTAGGAAAGCGTACAACGTATCACAAATGGGACGCGTTTCGTGCAATGGAGTATTAGAAAGCAATTATATACCTGTACGTAAGGGAAATAGCATTTTAAAGTTCTTTTCTTCATCATAAATAATCCATTTTCTTCCTATATAATAATATTACATGCACACGTAAGTAAATTAAACGGTTGTTTGTGAGATTATGTTAGCGTTAGCAACAATGAAGTAACCATGCAAGAAATTTTCAACTCGATATAAGACTTTCTTGTTTGATTTTCTCGATAACGGCTACTCCTACGATAAAAATACATAGAAAAGGAAATACTCTACTTTACCAGTTCTACAACTTTTATTTGAAAAATATTTTGATATGAATAATACTTTACGAGATTTGACGAAAATTTAATTTTTTGTCTCCAGTAAAGTGGTACCCCTGATTGGCGTACGTGATTCATTTTTGCGATTTTCTTATTATATTTTATTGAAAGTCCTTAATATCAAATTTCATGAAGATCCGTTCAGTAGAAGCCGAGAACGAACATGCGGACGGACGGACCAACCGACGATAATAGGCGCTCACGCTGTAAGCGAAACGCGCCTAAAAAAGTGTGCAATAGGTGCAGAAAAGGTCTACTTGGGGAATGTTTAGTGAAGAACAAATGTTGAGATGTGAATTACATTTTATATTTTATTTAATATTTCAGGAAATTAAAAACTTAGAAAACCAAACTTTCTACCATGTATAAAACAAGAAATATACCATTTTAAATGCATATTATAACCCAGTAACAAGATATAATTTTAAAGCTACATTACTCTTTAAATGCCAGAATTTAAATACCCAGTTGAGGATCCCAGTGCCGGATTTAATTTCAGCCATTTAATTATTTTGTGTGTGTTTTCTGAAAAAATGTCGTATCTCATGAACTATTGGTGAGAAAACGTTCAAATAAAAAGCATTTGATTGTAAAAATAATGAAGAATCATATTTCTCCTTTTTATGCAAAAGAAATACGTCAAAATAACATACTGCCAAACATATGTAGGTAATATAAAACAACAAATAAAACTAACTATTTTAAATCACTTTTTTGTCTGTAAATTTCCTATTCACTCTACAGCTGATGAAATCCCAGTGTTTTTTTGCCCTCTAGAGCAGTGGTTCTCAACCTTTTGCCTCTTGCGTCCCACCTACCACCTTTCCAAGAAACCCTGGTCCCACCATGATACAAAGAAAATCCTCACTTTTTCTAATAAATGTATTTCTACGTTTATAAGCATATAAGTAGCACGTTATTAATTGGTAGACACAAAGGAGAAGGTCAAAATAAAAAAGATTTACTTGGTATTTCCACAAAACTTTATTTATTTATTTTTAAAAAATAATTTTTGTAGAATTACCAAGTAAATCTTTTTTATTTCGACAATATGAAGAAATTCCATCAAGTTACGCCTGAAACTGTTCACTATATATAGGAGAAGGTGCCAGAAAGTGGAACCGATTGGGGTGCCAAAATGTCTTCAGCTGGCTCTGGTCCCACCAAAACGGCTTTCAAGTCCCACCGGTTGAGAAACACTGCTCTAGAGACTTGGGCTGGTATGCTACTCCTCAAAGCAAGGTGCAACACACAGACCCACGTCACACATGGCTTCTCATGCGGTTTCCCATAATCGACCAATTTTTGTTTTTCTTGGCCTCCAAATGCTTAAGTTGGGTGTTGGTAGCACTAGGTCTCCCCCTTGGTATTGCCTGAGCACGAAGAGTCCTAGAACCTTATCTGCTCTGTTTCATGTCCTCAAAACGAATGAGCAAGGCAGTTCAGAAAATCAAGATATGCAAAATAAAAAAGAAAATGACAAAAGGACCTTAGGGTTTGGTCTGAGTCACTGGGCTCAGTTTATTGAATCTCTTTGGGATGCGAGGGAGGGTCCTGCAGAGGAAGCTTATTTTGAGAGAAACACTCGAGTATTATTTGTGCTCCCCTCTTCTAATCCTTAAGACCTTCGGCTTTATGAGAGGAGGAGGATAAGAGGGGTGTCTGGTCTTTTGTTTCATCTATCCATCTGGATTCTATGTCCAAAACAACATCCATGAGCAGTGTCGTAAGTAAGTGTGCCATTCGGCAGATAGCCTCACACAATTTCCAGCATGCCAGATAAAGGTTAACCTAAATATATATAATTTTTTAAAAACAATAATTATACCTTTGATTTTACTTTTTAATTTGTTAATCTAGTAGTTTGTATCATAAAAGGTTTATGTAAAATGAAATGTAACATGTTCTTGACTCATATGAATATTTTCAATAACCTACAGTTAACACTTTCGCGGACAGTCTATGATTGCCGTATGATTCTAGAAACGCACATGCACATTTATATTCTCTAATAGATTTTGAAACTTGTATAAAGACAGACATATATGTTAATGCTTTACGAGTAATTATAAGGCATGACTGCTATGGCTATAGCCATCTTGTCCACAATCATGTTAAAAATAGTCATGAGGTTTTTAAATAATATTTGAATTTTTTCAAAAAACTGGCTTGAGATTTTTGGGAGACAAAGTCCAAAACAGCCTGGGAACATAAGGGTTAACATACAGGTTTTAAGAATGTAATCTGTACGTCAGGTGAATGCTGCCTACATACTGGAAGCATGTGCATTAATATGAACGATTATCTACATTCATAAGAATGTCTATATCATGTATGTATTTTCTTTTTGTCTTTCTTTCCATTTCATTTTCATATTATGTCTGTTGGTAATTCATCTCTTTTGGAATTCTCCAATGGAACTAAGAGCTCATAAAATCTGCAAATAATACTGTATTTACTTGTGTACTCTGTTTACCTTTTTTCCCAAAATGTCAGTAAAAAAAGGGACTGCATGTCATGCGTGAACATTTCTGAATATGTTATATAAATTGCAAGTCTCAATAGGAAATTTACTGCAACATGGTTGTGTCTACGTTTATACTCGCAGAAGATGAAGAATTCTACAAAGTATGCATGTGGCTATATGACCAAACAAACGTTCAGTGACGTAACTAGCCTCCCAACTTTTGGAGGGCTAGCCTAAAAGATAAAAATATTTGGGGGGCAAACCAAAATTTGAAAGTTAATACATATAAAAGCATAGATCAGCATTTTTGTGCCAATGCTCAATTAACGTCAATTAAGCCTTCAAATAAGCCAAAGGATAGCATTATTTGCTTCCTACTTTTGTTTAAGCAACAAAATTATCGTTGTAGCAACGTCAATCTTTATAAATAGCAACGTAAATAGATACTGATAATTATTCAGGAAACTGTGTGAGAAGCATTTATAACAACCAAAATATTGTCCTCAGCCTTTGATGAAGTATTTGCTTTATTTGTGCTCTTTATACATGGCATGGCATTCAGCGAATGGGGACCGAGGACTTTTAAGCAGGGATGTGATCCGGTACGAAACAAAACATATAGTTTCGGACTGGCACGGTATGAAACGTATTCGTTTCAATAAAGTTTCGGATCGGCACGGTATGAAACGTATTCCTTTCAATAAAGTTTCGGATCGGCACGGTATGAAACCGACTCAATATAGTTTCGGACCGGCACGGTACGAAATAGCGGATAGTAAAGTTTCGGTCCTTGGTCCAATAACAAGTTTTTTAGTTTCGTTCCGGACCTTTAAAAATGTATAGTTTCGAATTTTTCGTTCTCTCCTTTTACACGGTGTGAAACCTCATGGTCATTGCTGGATGACGCATTAAGAGCGATAGGCACGTGCCACATAATCTAAAGTTACAGATGTAAGTCAAAACAAAACAACCTTGGGCGAATATAAAAGATAACCAAATAGTGGTATATCCCTGTTTACCCTGGTATAGAGAGATTCGTAATTAAAAATTTTCATTAAGGGTCTCTACCCTGGTCACATTGTTGCTGCGGATGCAGATGAAAATGAAAAACCAATAACCCAAATCATACTTAAATAACCGATCCGAAACTATAAATTAAAGAGAAGCGGGCCGACCCGAAACTAAATGCATTATTTCGTGCCAAAAATAAAGTGCCTTTTCGGACCGGCAGTCATATCGTGCCTCATATTTCGTGCCTGTTTCGGATCGGTTTCGGTTTAGTGTATGAGGTCCGAAACCTTTAAGTATCGGACTTTATAGTGTAATTTCGTACCGGATCACAACCCTGCTTTTAAGAAGGGGCCAGGGCCTCCCATGACCCCACTTAGTTACATCCCTGCAAATGTTTAGTGTTTAAATTTGCAGTTTAACATACCGTTGGTGCATCTTCAAGATCATGATGGCCATTTTGACAATTGAGATGACGTTGTGTTTTTATAATATTAAAACTGTACCTTTTAAATGATTTTTATTTTCCAAAAAAATTTATAATTCTCCTATCAATGATGCACTAAGATACAGGTATCAGTCCTACTAAAAATAAGTCAGAAATAATACTATTACAATTAGTACAAATGTGGTATTGATGTATTGGGCCAATTAGTTGGAAATTATATATACAGAAGGTGATCTCACAGGTCGCTTTGCTTTATAATACTATCGATGTAGGAGCTATTGAAACAAGTTTTACTTTATGGAAACCGAAGTAGGCGATGGCCATTTGGCAAAAAAGTGAACTCGGTGAAGATTTTTGGGGTCGCAGGCTTTTGTGAGGTGTGATAAGAAGAGGGTATTCCCCAACAGTATTCAGGTGAGAAGGTGAAAAGTAATCACTGTTTGAGTGTTTTTAGTAATTAGTTGAAGCTATAGAAGTAATTCCAAGGTTAATATATTTGAAATTGTAATCTATTATATATAAACCAGGGGTCTCAAATTCGTGGGCCGCACATGGGCCGCTTATTCATTTTATGTGGCCCTCTCACTGATCTTATTCTAATTATATAATTCAGCCCCGCTCAATGTCAAAGAATTTTTTTAATTTAAAGATTTAAAAATGTTTTTAGTCCTTTTGAAGTGTAATTTTTTCGTTATTGGCCTGCGTACGATTTGAGCTTGAGACCCCTGTTATAGATGCTTCTTACATATGTTATAGGAGGATACAAATTATGAGGAACTTCCCGATGTGCTATAAACTTTAAATTTGGTACGATTATAGGTTTTTGGTCACAACTGAAGGAAAAAGTCCAAAATTGTTTAAATTCCAATTTCGAAGGGCCATTATTGCCTCATAAGAAAAGCATGTATCTCGGTGTAGAAGTTTATATTTGCCTTTTTAAAATTATTTCCCATGAAGATTTGAACATGGGACTTGAACTTTCGTAAAGTATAGAATTTGTAGTTTCTTATTCTTGAAGACAGAATTCAAATTCGAGTAGAAAGTAAATTTGTAGTTTTTATCAGAAAAAAGTGGAAATTTTTCTGGACCCCAACAATTGGCTGCCGTGGCAATGAGCTCAATCTATAGATATCTATAAAGAAAAGTGTTTATATGTATGTATGTTTTTATAGCTCAGTAACTGCAGCATGTAGAAACGAGGAATGTGACATTTTAACCAGAATAAAGAGTTAAATGGTGTAGTCAGGTTTTTATTCCGATTTGATTGACTTTTCTAATTTAAAAAATATTTTCTTTCTTCATTTTCTCCATTTGAATAACATACAGATAAATGCAGCTTATTTTTCATTTGAATTTTAAAATTACTTAGAAACAGTATGAACTTGAGACTTGGATGGTTCTATGAATGAAAGAACAAAGTTTATTTTTATTGAAGACAGAATCCGAATCCTGATTGAATTAGCATAAAAATGTGTTTAGAATCAGAAAAATATCTGTTTTTATCAGTTTTATGAAATTCCAATTATAAGCTACCATGACAACTCCTATTGTCGCCGAAGTTGAGAGTGCAATGCATTTATATGGGAAAAATTTTAACATAATATTGTTTTTCAATTTCTGTGTGTGTTTACATGGCAACCAAATATTTGTTGATTTTAATGTAAATATTAGTAATAAATAGTTTTTAATGATATTTTTGTTTGGCATAGAGTTCTCCAAAGCAAGCTGTTTTTAAAACTACGTAAGTAACTTAAATAATTAGACGTAGATTTTCCACAAATTGTGATTGGATAAATCGTTTCATTATTTCCAAAGTATTGTTGATATAAACAGTTTTGTCGTAACAGAGCTCATTGATGAGAGAATCGAGTTAATAGTAGGATGATAATATTCACTCAGTGATTCTTAAACGTTCTCTTTTTAATTAAAAAGTGTTGGAGACTATGGCGAGATGGATATTTAAAAAATTAAGAACTCCTTAACTGTACAAAGTACTTTGTATGGTTAAGGGGTTCTTAATATTTTAAATAGTTATCCTTTTTACTTTTTCTTTCGTTAAATTAATTAATTTCATTTGTCCCTTTGTTCATCCATTTTCTGTTGATTATGTGTTCTCTGGTTTTACTTACAGTTCTCATCTTGAAGATATCATCACGAAACTTCGCATAGGTATATAATTTTATCCTGCGGGTAACATTTGAAGGGAGGGAGAGCTTAATTCAATAATTATTCTCCAATAAGTTTACACGTAATTTTCGATTTTTCACAGTGCCAGATTTTCTTCCTTCATTCATCTAAATAGGTAAATATGGAGTGGTTTTCTTCATTTTTGCTTTATTCGATGGCTACAACTGTATACTATCCTATTCTTGCGATGTTTACATGTTACACGGTCGAAGTTTTAGTTTCACTAAATCCGTTGAAATTCAACAGACTCTTCTGCTGGTGCTTCTATATGGGTAAGCTTTTAATGTGAATCAGAGGCTTACACTTATTATAATGCCATTAATACTAAACTACGACCAATGAAAGAAATCCGATATTGATATACTCCCCATTTTTGGGGCGGTTTTGCCACAATATTGCCCAATATGAGGACAAAAATTGAGGTAATTCCAGTCTTCAAATTCGTAACTATTAGAGGTTTTCGGTTACAATCGATGGATAAAATCTGATATTAGATGAATTCTTATTTTTTGGGGCTATTTTGCCCCAATTTACCCATACGAGGTTAAAAATTACAAGGCATTTCCAGATTACCTAGTTAGAGACTTGAAATATGGCAAGACTATAGAGTTTTGGTCACAATCTATGGAGGAAATGCGATATTATGAAACTTTTAATTTTTAAGGGGCTGTTTTACCCCATTATTGTCCTATAAGATGTTTTAAATTATAAGGTGTTTCCAGATGATCTGGGGACTTGAAATTTGGCAAAACTGTATATGTTTGGTCACAACCGATGGAAAAAATCCGAAATTGTAAAAATTCCAAATTTTAGGGGCTATTTTGCCCCATTATTATCCCATACGAGGATAATAGTTATGAGACCATTCCAGATGACTTAGAGCAGTGATACCCAACCTTTTCTAGATGGCAGGCCGCATCAGTGGTTGCGAATCCCTCGGCAGGCCGCATTGGAGGTTGTCAATTCTTCTGCAGGCCAGATTAGAGTTTAAATCGGAAGCTATCTATATATTCTGAGGTGCCATTTAAGTGAAAATATAATCTAAATTAGGTATTTATGGTAAACATTCCAATGTTAAAAGTTTTATTAACAAACTTTTCATAAAAATGTACGATTTTGTGTGTTTAATTTTTTGGATTGCTTTTTCATCATGGATTTGTGGGCCGCACATAAACCTTTCGCGAGCCACATTCAGCCCGCGGTCCGTAGGTTGGGCACCATTGACTTAGAGTCTTGAAACTTGGCACAGTTTTAGGTATTTTGTCACAATCGAGGAAAAGCTCTGAAATTCTAAAAATTTCACATTTATGTGACTTTTCCCCATTATTGCGCCATATGAGTATCTATATCTGTAATAGTCGACCGTCCGTCCGTCCCACCCTGTATCTCAAAAGCCATCGTAGAGATATGCGGTAAACTGCGTTTTGTTTCTACAAGCTAGGAAGGCCCCTAGAAACTTCTTATTTTCATAAAGTCCTGGGTTTGAATCCAGGAGACAATTATAGTTTCCCATAAGTTTACACAGGATTTTCGATTTTTCGGATTGCAAGGTTTTTTTCCTTCATTCATTAATACACATAAATATGGACCGATTTTCTTCGTTTTTCCTTTATTCAACGGCTAAAACTCGATACTATCTTATTCTTGCAATGCTTACATGTTACAGGGTCGAATCATTCAAAAATATGCAATTTTTTAAAAAATTTTGCGGATATTTTGTACTCTTTCCAGACGTTGTCAAGGCAACAGTAATTGTTGCCTCCGATTCAGTTAATGCCAATTAAACCTTCAAATAGGTGAAAGAGTAGCGTTATTCGCTTCGCACTTTAAGCATCGAAATTATTGCTGTAGCAATGTCAACATTTATACATAGCAACATAAATATTTAATGATAATTATTTAGTTAACTGCGTATCAAAGCAATTGAATCTTCCTATCATCTTACCTCTTTGTAAGTAGAACCATTATATTATACATCCATAGTGTTTATTAACACAAATAGGCTCACACACAAATTAAAAATTATATGAGAATAGGGACACGTTATTTTTTTAAACATATTACATAGTTATCTTCTCTTCATTGATAATCTACATAAACGGTTGCATTGATTATCATATAAAAAAGAAGGGACGTATTTGAATAAAAAGAAAAATATAAAAGTTCGCGATCAATTACTGTGTAAGGAAATGCATTTTTAGAGTTAAATGTGAATTATTGAGATCAACTTATTTTACATACTTCATCATTTTTTATAAATCAATTGAAAATTCACCATGCAAAGATTGTGCGGGATCAGCTAGTAAAAATTATAAGGCATTTTCAGATGAGCTTGAAATTTGGTGTCGTAGTATGTTTTGGGACAAAATTGATGGGAAACATATGAAATTGTAAAAATGCTTGCAGAATGCAAGCACCATCTAATAGTATAATATATTTCTGTTAATCAAAAATTATTGAAAACAGAAAGTGAGAAATAAATGTGGTTTCAAATGAGATTGCTTTAATTAATATGAGATACATGTTAGGATAGGTGGGTAGTCTACAACAGAACTATCATAACAGATGAATTCTCCAGTTTAAGAAAGCAGATTTTTTCCAAGTATGCTAATATGTTGTATGTTTTCCACAGTAAACATTACAAAATGTTTTTTATCTTCTATTTAATTAATGTTCTACAATAAACACTGAAAATTGTTTGATTTTTATTAAAATAAAATAATGGAAAACAATGAAATTAAATTGGGGTTTTCAAAGACCCCAGGAGTATGTAAGTGTTGATTTCTGTGTCCTCAAGGGTTAAGAAGCATTAGGCATTGGATTAGAGTCATGTTAGATGCAGTGAGTAAAATATTTTAATATAATTTAATTAAAATACAAAAATTTCAAGTATTTTGTAATATAGTAGAATTCTGATTATCCGAACTAATTGGAACCATTGCAATAACAGCATGGTAATCCATAAGAGACATAATATTAAAGGACATTTCCAGACTCATCATTTGATAAGAATTATCCACTGGATTCAGAACTTGGGAAAAAGGTTTATTGATTTGAATTTTAAACAAGAATAAGGTCCAATGGTCTCTGATGATTAAGGAAGGCTCATTTTCAAAGAAAATAAATATTTTAATCCAAATGTACTTTTATTAAGAACAAATATACAATTTCTGTTAATGCTTTGAATTAATATAAATTATTTATGGCAGCATAAGACAACAACACCAAAGAAAATGCACATGCCTGTCAATTTCTGTTTCAAATTGTTCTAAAATTTCTATAAAACTTTGCTGGAATATATGTACTTACTTAATTCCATGGAATATCATTTATTAATTACCACAACACATTACCTCTTAAATATCACATTAATAAATAGGCTATTTACAATATTAGTTTAAAGTTTACTAATTTCCCAAATTTATCACCCTCTATTGATGGAAATTCAACTATTTTGAGGGTCCATAAAATTTCAGTACTTTATTAATACTTATCCAACCAAAGAAGAATTTTTCATCTGTATCTTAAAAAAGGAATGTACTCTGCTAAAGCAGTAGTTTTCTTAAAATATTTTAGCACGTATTTTGCCATTAGAGAGAAGGTAATTCACACCATTGGAATATAGATTCTCGCTAGACCTTCCCATGCCTGGAAACTTAACTCCTTCAGCTTCAGTATTTTAACTACAATACCATTTTGAAATTATGAATTTTCCAAATTTGAACTCTGTAGAAAATCTATGAACTATTTGGAAAATCTAATCGTAAAATTCATAGACGGATAAGAGCTATTACATTCAAAAAGAATTTTGCAACTACCAGAAAATCTATAAACTACTAGGAAAATCAAATGTGTAAAATTAATAGACTATTAAGAGATCAAATCCAAGAGTAATTTTCCAAATATCTCTCTAAAAAAATAGAATATCTACGGGCATACAGGACAGATGCGTCATCACACTAGCATGCTTTTTTCTGTCAAGAAAACATGCTAAAAAAAGGGTGTTAGGTGCTCTTAATACAATTTTATTTTGCTTTTCTCGGAATTTAATTTTTAAAATATTTAATTTTTTGTGTTTTTATGCTTACTCCTGCTTCCCATTCGGATATTGTGGTGAGTGTCCAATGGAGACAAAAGGTTGAGAACTCCTGCTCTAAAATAACTTCCTGGTTAAACTCTAATCTGGCACATTGTAGCAGTGGTTCTCAAAGTGTGGTCTGCAGACCACTGGTGCTCCATGAGAATCTTCCAGGTGGTCCACGGGCTGGTCCAAAATGCAAGTTAATGATACGCAATGCTGAGGACATACTAAAGAACAGACCAGAACCCTAATCTCCAACACTTGCGTGACGTATTACAATAGTGTTAAGAATAAATATACCATTTGAAATTAATTTGTTTGTGTAACTCACCTGATTAGTCCTAAAGCAATTAATGTTGACCAAAACAAATTAAATTAATACCACTGAAATTAACTAAATTCTTCACAGCGTAAAATCTCAGTGGATACGTCGAAATGTCCTAGCAGCTGTTCTCACTCCCCTACTTTGAAACATTCAAAAATGGTTACTCTATTAAAGGTTTAGCAGTGGCAAGACAGGAGTGGATGGAGTAGGTGGTCCGTGATGCCTTTTGCCCATCTAAGTGGTCCGTGGACCGAAAAAGTTTGAGAACCACTGCATTAGAGCATTGGCAATTTCCAATGTGGATCTCCAAAGCATTCACTACCACCAACCCTGTACCTTTAAGGAGGTGAAATCAAGTCTTCTCTCAAAAAATGAATTGCAAATATAAAGTTCTGAAGTTAAAAAACAAACAGAAGATCAGTCGAGCTATAGCTGAAGGATTAGCAACAATGACAAGCTAACATCTACATTGTGCTGCTCATAAAAATTTTGGAGAAGACTTGCTGAAATGCTTTTAACATACAATTTCCAGACCTCATCCAATAAAAGGTCATGGAATTAGCTACCAAACTTGGAGTAGAAAATTTTGACTTAAGGTGGTTCGCATTGGAATAGACATGGAATCACTTTGCATGTTATTTGTGGTGAAGCTGAAAAAGTGGATTAGTTCAAGTGTGAGCAATGGCTTCAGAATTTTTAATTCACAGAGAGTTTCTGATCAAGGTATTTTCAATTCTCTTCAACCTGTTACCTGATCGTTCATTGGATCTCAAAAGTGTATCATGGCAATATATAGTGTAAGGAGCATAGCTATTATCTGCAAATCAAATTGCAAAGAAAAATTAAAATTGTGGGTCATATTTCTTAAACGTTTCCTCTGAATTAGAAGTAGAAAAAATCATCATGGTGCTATTTTTGTCAATCTTTGCAGTAGTTATTTTTTTATACTTTAGAGACATGCTACCTGTTTTTATAATTAATGCTTTGATCTCATGATTGTTATATGAGTAAAATACATGGTATTGATGTATACTTTACTGTTTTTCTGTTTTAGTTTTCTTCCAGGTTTTGAAAATTATCAACGATTTATTTAATTGGAAATCAATCTGAGTTTTATGATATGTTAAAAAATAACTAAATGCTCACGGGCATTTTTCCTTCTGAGTGGGTCATTTCAGAGGGACAATTTAGTAAACCATAACTTGCATCTTATACATTTTGGAGCAGAATAATAATGACAAGGAGAATCTTTTGTTCATAAGACAGTTAATGTAAATCATTTTGGCAAAATGAACAGTTCAATGTTGCATGGAGGGGACCCTTTTCCTTAAATGTGTGATAGTGGAAATGAAATCCCAATACATATACGTATATTCACTCAAATGAATTGTGTACAGTTTTATTTGGTAAGTATCAGATAAGTTACTGATAATGGATTTCAAATAAAATAGTTAATTTAAAATGTATCCCAGTTTATAAGGTATCACTTATTCACTTCTTGAAATGTACCATAGCATGCAGCAATGTAGGGTATTATATTCTTGGAGAATTTTACCAAAGTATCTGTTGGGAAATAACAAATTTTACATAAATATATTTATAATATGTATGCAATTCATTATTTCTTGAATTATTATGTTTGGCCACTGAGCAGCTCACATGTTAAGTAGCATTACTACTTAGATTATGAAATATCAAAATAGGCTACCATGTTTATGTTTACAAATATTCATTTCCATTAAATTTGATAGATTATTTTTGGTAAACTTGTAATATTTTCCATGCTATGTAAGTCTTATTAGAAAGTCCTCTACAGTTTTCGTAGTATCAATTTCTACTTATGAACTATTATACTTTGCCTTTTCCTAACACCTTAATTCAGTTAGCAAACTATTTTTATAATAATAGCCGTCGTCCGTTGGTTGGTTGGTTGGTCACGCTATGCAAACGCTAATAACTCGAGAAATAATAATGATAGAAAGTCGAAATTTTGCAGGGATGCTTTATTAACACTTATTCAGAGAATGACAAATTTAAATCGCGAAAAAATTCCTTGGTTCGTCTCCAAGAGAGGCATTTCCATTTCCCATTACTTAACATGTAAAACGCGATTTTTCGACATGCAGGCTTTTATTCACTTGGAAATTAAAATTAGAAGAAATTAACAGACAACCTTCGGATTTGAACCATTTTGAAGAAAAATTTATAAGGTTTCTTATTCCGTTCGTCTTTTTTCACCCACAGTTCGAAATATTCCATGTTAAACGTTTAATTTGCATATTTTGTGGAAATCTCGCTATTTTAACGTGATGTTGCTATGTCGACCATTATCATTGTTACACCTCAAATTACTATTATTGTATACATCCTTCTGGGAATAAGCGTGCCTTGAGTGCTTCAATACGAGAGAGAGGAAGGAAGGGGAGAGATTGCCGTGTTTTGTGGAAAATAAGTATATTAACGTAAATATAAAAAATTTTAAGAATTTACAGTGTCATTTTAGAAAAATTGGAAATAAAAAGGATTCTTAAATTAAATTCTTTGTAAACCATACGTGCTTACGAATTTATATTGTTATTCCTCGAATTAATTTTGTAACAATGGCCGAAGTTTGGAAACAAATATAAATTAAAATTCAATTAAAATTAAAAGTACATTTAAAACTGTTAACAGGCAATTTTCGAAGAAACAACAGTGGATCTTTTAATGAATTGATTTGTTTTTATAAAAGGAATTTTGGTGCTTATTTAATACAGAGTAAGTTCTAAGGCTTATAATCCATTTAAATCTAATAACAGTGGCTATTACAGTTTAAAGAAAGAACTTTATTTATTCACTTTACAGAATGAATTAATTTTAGGCCAGCATTGCATATTATAAAAGGAGTTACTTTGGATTTCCACTATGTAAAGTGGAAGTTGTACTGAATTGACTCAAGTATATTTCAAAGCAAAAATCAATTTAAAACTATTGAAAGTTGTTGTTTCGGAAACTGAGAAGTCCAGAGTGGTGAGTGGACGCTAAACAATATTAAGGTACATTTTATTCCAAAATCTATTTAAAGTATTATCAGAGGCAATTGAAGATTGAACAAATTTTTTGTTACCGGAATTCTTATTTCATGAAATTGAAATGCTAATCCATTAAAATCTGTTAAGAGTGACTATTTTAGTTGAAAGAAATATATGTTCATGGTACTTTTATTCACTTTTCAGGATGAATGACTTCTAGGTTAACACTGCATATTATAAAAGGATTTTCTTTGGAATAATAAGTTTGTTAAGTGGTTATTTTAACTGAATTGAATCAAGTTCTCTTCTAAGTTTGAAATCCATTTCAAACTGGTGAAAGTCGTTGTTTCGGAAAATGAGAAGGCAAGAGTGTTGAGCAGATGATAAACAATATTGAGGTACATTATATTCCAAAATCTATTTAAAGTATTATCAGAGGCAATTGAAGATTGAACCAATTTTTTGGAACCGGAATTCTGCTTATTTAATGAAATTGAAATCCTAATGCTATAATTAATTTAAAACTAATAACAATGGCAATTTTAGTAGAAAGAAAGGTACTATTTTATTCACAAGGAATTTCTGTGAGATTTTAGTTAATTAATTAAAACAGACTTATAATATATAAATATTCAATGGTTAAAACAGTGCACAATTTTATTCTTGCGATTTTTACATGTTGCATTGACGAAAATTTAATTCATTAAACCCGTTGAAATTCAACGGGCACTTATGCTAGTTATATATAAAAGGTAGTGTCCCTTTGTGTGTAATACTTTTTGAAGCTTAATATCTCGCAAACGACTGAATCTAATTTAATGAAATTTTCAGGATAGCATTATGATATAATTACAAAACGTTTTAATATATCGAACTCGAGATCAAAGATCCGGGTTCGACTCCAGGGGATAATTTCCATTTCCCATAAGGTAACACAAAAATGGACATTTCGACATGCAGGCTTTCATTCTATTTTATACTAAAATTAGAAAGAATTGACCTACAATCTTCGGATATAAACCATTTTGAAGAAAACATTATAAAGTTTCTTATTCTTTTCATATTTTTTCCGTCTACCGTTCGAAATCTCTCAATTTAAACGTTTAATTAAAACAGTTTGAGGAAACCTTGTCATTTTTAACGGGATGTTAACTTGCCTGCCTATTCCATTGTTAGACGTCGATGTCATATTATTTCAATCCTTATGGGCATAAACGTGCTTTTAATACGAGATAGAGGGAGGGAGGGGGAAACGATTTTCAAGACAGTTGAAGTTTCTGATGAGCTATCTTTAGCTAAACTTAAAATAGTTGCCGCTCTCTTCCTCCCTACTTCTCTCTCCCCCCCCCCCCCCCCCTCTCTATCTCGTATTAAAAGCATTCAAAGCACACTTATACACCCATAAGGATTGGAATAACAATAGGATTTGTAACAATGTAATTGGTAGGTAAGGCAACATCCCGTTAAAATAGCAAGATTTCGCCAAACTATGTGAATTAAGCGTTTAACGTGAGCGATTTCGAACTGTATGCGGAAAAAGATGAACAGAATAAGAAACTAATTTTTTCTTCAAAATGGCTCAGATCCGAAGATCGTAGGTATTTTTCATCTAAGAAAGAATGAAAGCCAGCACGTCGAGATGTCGATTTTTGCGTGTTATTTTTTGTTTGTTTACGTAGTTATTTTTTGCGGATACACGTACATACGAACAGCGAAATGTTATTTCGTTGTTCGTGTACATAATATGCAGGTAAATAATTACTGATTAATAACATTGATTTGCTTTATGTTCGTTTGAGGTAAGCTTGGTTTAATCTGGAAAGCTACAGATGTCACTATTAATTCTTAAAAACTATCAATCGCTTAATATGTGGATGAGTATATTTAAAATAGGTCAAACCAACGAAGACGAGCGTGAGCAGAAAAAGATCAATATGCGGCTTTTTGTAGTTAATATACGAAATACTGTAGTACTATAAGATGCACCCAGGTTGTTGAGGGGATTTAAAGTATTTCGTTTCACCAAAGCATTTAGGAAGGACCTCGTTGTGTGTCATTTCTAGCCGTGATTATTCCGTATATGGTAACATTTAAAGAAAATAGTATGTCGTGATAACAGGTAAATACAACGTTTTAGGTAAACTTTCTTCGTGAAAGTAAATAAAACAAAACTTAAGTAAAATTATCTACTATATACAGTGGGTCCCCGGTATTTGCGGTACCGGTATTCGTCGTTTCAATTATTCCTCACTAATGAATTACGGAACAATGTTTTGGTATCTGCGGTTTTTTTGTTTCACTTTTTTGTCCACTCGGACTACTTGCCGTGGCGGAATAAGAAGTACGGCACGCATGTTACTTGTTCAACAGTGACTGCCTCATTAAACTCGTTTTATTTTATTATCTGGCCTGTTTTGTTTATTATTTGCTCTCTACAATGAATATATTATGTTGGTAATTATCTGAGGTGCGAACGGTGCACCGGACCACGCACTTAAAGAGGCCCCGCACTCTCTAAGAAATATTTGTCGTACTTATAAAGTAAATGAATTTTTGAAAAAATGTCGTGTCATAGTGAGAGAGATTGCTTTAGTTATTATAATTTAATATTTTAAAAAATTTACGCACAAGAGGCGCGCGCACTTTGCACTTTCCTAGCTGTCTTTGGTAATTATATTTTACTTTTTTTATTCGTTTTAACTAGCGTAAGGAAGTGAACTAACACACCATCTTACCATCTGAGTGTTGTTTTGGAATTGTACCCTGAACATCGTATCCGCAACATATGTGCTCGCGTATATTATTTATGTGCGCGCATGTGAGTTATTTATGTGCGTGTGTTTTCCATCCGTATTTATGTAATTTTAAGTTATTTTCATTTATATAAGATTAGACAATGTTTAGTGTATGTACTGTCCCGTATATTAACCCTTTCACGACCGGAACGCTCGTAAACGAACTTGTTTTCGTAATTTGGATGTCAAAGGGTACAGTGACAACGACTTAAACCTAATCTCCCTTATTACATGAAATCTTGAGAGAGAAAACACCCCATTTTTCGTCACATGAGTGATATTAGGGGCGAATCGGAACGTAACCCCCCGCCCTCCCCCCCTCTGCTTATATAATGTATTTATATGGGGAAGAAGTCCCCGGTATTAGCTGTTTCGGTTTTCGCGACCATTTTCTCCTAAACGATAAAAGTTACCTATAACAACTAAATTTGGTACATTTCTTCCTTACATCCTAACTTGGTGATTGGTCAAGGTTTCGTTTCTGTCCGTCACTTTGATTCGAAATGGCGAACGATTTAATCATCCAACGCCACGTATTTTGCCGCGTCCTGCAACTGATACGGGGATGAGTGGAGACTATTTTTTATTTTACTTCAAATCACGGTACGAATACGAGACTTAAACCCTGAAACGGAGGAAAAACTAAAGTTTCATTTTCTTACCGTCGAATTTCAAATACGAACCGAATTTGTCCAAAGCTAAAGTTTTTACCACAAAATTTAAGGTTTTTTGAGCAAAATTTTTTCTAGCCATGGCAACCCAATTGTAAAGGATTTAACACGATAGCGTAATCCCAATTGCATTGAGATGGAAGCTATGCTTATTATTTATCGAAGTACATATGAAGTTGCGTGAGATGCTATTTGGAACTATTAAAAAACTAATTACATCTTAATTATAATTATGGTTAATATTTATATTGCTGTTGTAAAATGGCCTAATTATTTAAAATTTCTATTATACGTACTTAATATTTTATTTATATGGGAATGGATATAAGATTTATCAATATAAGCCTGACAACGGCTTGTTTACAAAAATGGGCTTAGGTCTGTTATTAGTCGTCCAAGATCAAAACATGCGCCTTTTTAAATGATTTAACAATTAAAGCAACAACAATATTACACTTATTATATCTCGTTTGACTGTTGCTAACCCATGACTGATGGCCGGTCTCGGCATTTACAAACCCAATCTCCGGACAGCGTGGTGGGTTTCTTTGGTTCCGGACGAGGCGAAGGGCGCGGTAGCGACTACCCATTAAAACAAAGCGAGCCGAAGGCTCGTCAATATATCCTCTCAATTTGCGGCGTAACAGTCAAGAGGATATAACATTGAATAAAAACACGTTTCTAATAGCGACGATGTATTTTTGTCTTGGACGACTAATAACAGACCTGTTCCCAAAAATGTACATCGTAGTACAATGTCTTTAGATCGATATTTTGGTACTTTTGACTAAGTAATTTATCTTTTTAAATAGGCACAGTTAAACAAAAACACAATATAAAATTACTTCTGATTATTAAGAAAGTGTAAACGAATTAAACATAAAGGTATGTAAATATTTCTTATTTTTTTAAATGAAAAGATTCAAATTAACAAATTTTTATATCGAACTTGAGTACTAGGAAAACAGTAAATATTGCGTTGTTTTTTTGCCAGTGTTGTTTACTATTTGAGGTGTGTAATGAATACAATCTTAGGTTCCGTATTTAATATTATGGCTTAGATTTGATATATGTCACCCACGGCCGCTGTTAAATCTGTCCCAGATATTTTACTGACAATGAGAGAAAGAAAAATACCTTGCATGGCGGATTTCAAAATTCCCATGTAAATCAAACAAGTTAAGAAAGTGTACAACGTATCACAAATAGGCGCGTTTCATGCAATGGAGTATTATAGAAAGAAATTATATACCTGTACGTAAGGGAAATAGCATTTTAAAGTTCTTTTCTTCATCATAAATAATCCATTTTCTTCCTTTTTAAAAATAGTGCATGCACACGTAAGTAAATTAAACGTTTGTTTGTGAGATTGTTTATGTTAGCAACAACGAAGAAGTAACCATGCAAGAAATTTTCTGTTCAACTCCATTTAAGACTTTCTTGTTCGATTTTATGGGTAACGGCTACTCCTACGATAAAAATGTATAGGAAAAGAAATACTCTAATTTATTAGCTCTACAAGTTTTATTTGAAAAATATTTTAATATGAGCAATACTTTACGAGATATGACGGAAAGTTGATTTTTTGTCTCCAGTAAAGTGGTACCCCTGATTGTCTTACGTGATTCATTTATGCGATTTTCTTATTATATTTGATTGTAAGTCCTTAATATCAAATTTCATGAAAATCCGTTCAGTAGAAGCCGAGAACGAACATGCGGACGGACGGACCGACCGACGATAATAGGCGCTCACGCTGTAAGCGAAACGCGCCTAAAAAAGTGTGCAATAGGTGCAGAAAAGGTCTACTTGGGGAATGTTTAGTGAAGCACAAATGTTGAGATATGAATTACAACGTTTTATATTTTATTTAATATGGATAAAATATTATATGACTGGTTTTCACAGAAATGTTCAGAAGAATTAAATAATTTCGTCCTTTTCTAATAGAGTAAATGAAGATAAATAAGAAAGATATAATCCAATAAATTCAATTTTGGGAACAGGTTCACTGCCGTACTCCCCAAACTTTCCGGACGCCCTAAACTTTTCAATAGTCTTTTTGTTTTGCATGTAAGCGTAGCAACGTATTAAATAAGAATGGTGTCTATATCTAACTAAGTGTGGAAGAATTAAAATGGAAAATGCAAACCCCATGCATAGTTATGTTTGGGGAGTACGATTTTACTCTATCAACGACGACGAAACATATGCAGCAATCTTGGCTGTACTCTATTGCCCTTTCTGATATGATTCTCACTACACCGATAGCATCTCTGGTTCCTCGTCCTTTCCTGAAGCCGAATTGATCTTCCCCTAGCATTTCTTCGGCCTTTTTCTCTAGTCTTTTATTAAGAATCCTCGTGATGATCTTCGAACTGTGTGACAGTATATATCACAAGCCTCTAATTCATTTATTCTTTAGGACAAGTTTCCATTTTTTCGTAATTATTAGTTAAATGCACTGACCCGATGAAATTGATGTAAAACCCTGAAACCGAGGAAACTTTATTTCGCCCGAAGTCTCCGGGTGAAAATTACACAGTTGGCTACCCTAATTCGGTATTTGAAGCGTTTCGATTTCTGAATGATAGTAATTCTCCCGTTAAATTTTAACGGGCAATTCTACTACAAGTAGTTACTAATAAATTCTTTGTAATGATATTTTCGTGTGACGTTTTTAAAACTATGTAAGTAACTTAAATAATTAGACGTAGATTTGAGAAAGCCGTTAAATGTTTAATTGTGATATTGGCTAACAATGAAAGGGAAACATCGAACTCATAAGATTTATTTACGAAGAGAAAATTACGGTATTACTTCTTTCATTCTCAAGACAATGTGGCGTGTGCGCGCGCAGATAACAATAATCTCCCGTCCACACCTTCCCGCCGGGAATGGGGAACGTTATCGGCAACAATCAGGTTGCTATGGTGACAAAAAAATTTGACTTTAAAAATCTTGTAATTTTTTTGTTAAAAGAACAATGCATTTGAAATTTGACGGTTTAAAAATAAAATTTCGCTTTCATCTTCGAACCTGGATTCAAGTTCTGATTTTGTATCTTGATTTTAAGTAATTTTAAAGTGCAAATAAAAATATCCCGTGTTATTAAAAGGGAGGAAATTAAATGAGCGATAAATAGTTTATTTTATTGGGGTGGTTGGAATCAAATACCTCTTAGAATACAGTGCTGGTTACCCCGAATAAACAGTGAAAGTTGGGTTGAAACCGAAGCATTAGTTCCGTATAAATTCGCCAATTACCTTTGCTGAGGAAACACTCAGAAAGACACTTGATTTTTAATTTCTCCATACGTAGTATAGGAGTAAGTATTCTACAGGTTTACCCCGATTTACCTCGTTCCGATTTACGTAATTCTGAATCGAAGTTAGGTCTTTAGAGGTCTTAGGTTCTTTGAAAATTTCATCGCCATCTTCCTAAAGCTATTATTTGATTAGATTACCAAATATAAATCACATTTCAAATTTACTGCGATATAAAAATTTGCTCTATGTAATATAACGTCTAAATAAACAACGATCTTAAATATGTTGTGTTACTCCGAACCCATCCCAACACCTGATTGCTTATTATACTGCCTTTGAGGGGTTTTATAATGAGGGAACCTAGTGTAGGAAAAGAAAATTGTTGAATTGGGACGTGAAACGCTCGGGACAGCCGAGCACATAAGCGATTTTTTCACGACCGAGCTGATCGCGGAGTAACATGACGTACAACTACTAGCTTCCACCTCTAGAATTTGCGTGATTATGGTTAATTTGTCATATAAGTGAAATAGTGACGCTCTCTCGTAGTAAATTTCACGCTGAATGTGTTTATGCATATTATAATTTTCGAAAAATTCGGAAAAATTAGTAAATATTACAGAAGCTAAAATATGGGTACGGTAGCAATATTAATAATTATAATTATTTTTATTAATTTGATGTCTGTATTCTTAAATACTGTTCTCGTAAAGAATGTGCATCTTTTCTAATTCACTGATTAATAATTCTCTGCAAATATGACGTTCATGTTTCTTGGTAGCAGAGCCGTGTTTAGGACAATCGGGGTCCTAGGTAACGCAATTTTTGGGCCCCCTCTTCTCATGAAAAAGGAAAATATGTATGTAGAAATAACGGAAGTGAAAAAATGAAGTAAATCTGTAGAAAATGCTAAAATCCTTTATTATAAAGTAAATAAACATAGATATTCAATTTTTTTCTTTCTTGCCTTTAGTACTGCAAATTTATCAATCATGTCATCATAATCAATTTCATCAGCAATCTCACTTTCAACACAAAACAGCGCCAACGCACTTCATTTTTCTTACGAAATACTGCTATGTCGATAGTTTTTAACAAGTTTCAAAGTTGAAAAGCTCCGTTCACCAGTAGCATTACTGATTGGAATTGTCAAGTATATTCGCAGTAATACTTCAACGTTTGGGAATGTTGAAGCGATATTATTTTCTATTATTAACTTTAACATCTTGTGTATTCTTGCACGTGGACCTCATGCGATAGCGTATGAGGCAAGTGTGAAGGACGCCTGAGAAATTCTGGATGGTTTTCCGTCTGAATTTTTGGGCCCCTTAAATTTTGGGCCTCCAGCATTTGCCTAGCTTTGCCTTACGGTAAACACGGACCTGCCTGATAGCAAAAACGACGCCCTTGTCGAAGAAAATCTTCTCGTTCTCGTTATGACGACTACGTTTGAAATTCGTATAAGAAACAGCAGTGTTGCGATCATATTGCCGGAGGCCTTGAGACAGCGCTACTGTTTACTCGGACGGGGAATTATTGTCTTAATGGCTAACTGATACTCTTTCCTTTGAATCCATTAGTACATGCGATTTTTTCTCCCTCCCGACTCGGACTCAAGTTTGTCGGCTCTCTAGCGCCAACAGAGGTTACTGCAATCGGTTGTTCAGAACTATCCTAAACTCACGCATCCCCTCTCAATCTATTGATTCTAATGGGATAAACTGCTTCCGTGTTACATCACATTTTTCAGGAATGCATCCCCGACGTAAATCGGGGTTATGCCCGTATTATTCGCGAAAGAACCGAATTTGGGATTTCGACGGAAATTTTGAGAACTCCCCTGAGTACGTTTTCACGATTCTCTCGATGATGTCTGTGTGTGTGTGTGTGTGTGACGGAATTTTTTAACTCAAAAACTAATAATCAGACGAGCGAAAAACTTTATAATTAAGATTTTTATTAGTAATTCAAGATCTGGAAAGGTTTTAGCTGAAACTGATTAACCGGAAGTGGAATTTTATTCTTTTTTCTTTTTCCGTTTTTTTTTTCAAGTATCTCGTTTACATTATGTAATTATTTGTTATTATTGAAGTTGTAGAGTAGATAATTATCTACGAGCTTTGTTTGATAAATTTTTATGTAAAACCGATTGTTTAAGAGAAATTTTTATTATTTCTATGAATTCATGTCAAGTGCGTCGCTATATTATAGCTTAGTTTCCGTTGCTATGATAAAATTTCTCTAGCTTTTCATTGCGACGACTACGCTTCCAGGGGTAATTTCTCTTTCGCATCGATATTTCGTTATCCATAGCAATTTTGTTTATTTATGTTTTTTCCGATGTGAAAAGTGATTGAAAATATATTCACTGTGTAAATTTTGTTGAAAAATATTCACAAATGTAATTGCCAATCATTATTCTTGAAGATGCTGATGTCGAGAGCAATCATATTCTGTCACTTTGTCCGGAACGGTGTATGGAGTTAAATGAGAGTATGTATAAACGTTTATTAGCCGAGAATGGTATTTCCAATATGAAAAATACTTTCAGGATTTACCTACTTGGCCTTACGCCTTTTGACATTGTTCAATGTTTGCGGTAACCTCATAGGTTCGATTCCAGGAGCATTTATTCTTTGAGCTTGAATTACATAAGCATAGCTGAAATGTAGTTCGCAAGCCTTTTTTCGTTAACATACTAAAGTGATTTATAGTCATCGTGGAAACTCGGGACCTGCACCTAAGTACGCGCAAAAAATCTAAAATTTATTTTCCTACTGTCGATTTTTGAATGCGGGTCGAATCGTCTAACAAATTCGATTTTAACGCCAAAACGTTACGTCTCTTTAAAAATAAATATCGGTTGCCATCGTGACAACCCTAATTGTTGGACTTTTCGCGAAATTACGTAATCCTAATGGAACTGGCATTTAGTATGGATTCTTTTGCTTAACTAAACGACTAGGTATATAAATGTAGAGTGAGAGGGGATTTGGGGAGAGAGGTAATGAGGGAAATAGTAAGAGAGGAAGATAGGTGAGGAGGGAGGGATAGAATTAGAAAAGGACGGGAGGAAAGAGTTAAGGATGGAAAGCGATGGATTGGGAGAGGAAAGAAGGAGAGGGGAGAATGGGAGTGGGAGGAAAGAGAGAGAGAGAGGGAGATGGAGGAGGAGGGATATGGAAGGAGAGGGAGGGAGAGAGGTAAGGAGAGGGAGGAAAGAGGGGGAGGGAGAGATGGAGAGAATGAGAGAGAGGGAGAGAGATAGGGAGGGAAGGACAGATAGACAGATAAATGCCTTTATTTGGGCGAGGAAGAAGAAGCTTGTTATTCCCCCTCTTACAGCTAAACCCGGAGAGAGGAAGTTCGGGAGAGGGAAGGAGATAGAGAGTGTTACACAAAAAGACACAATGTTGTAACAAAATAACAGAGAATGCTTTTATTACTTTCTCCGTACGTGGTATATAGGGTCATTACCTTATTATGGGTTATTTCCGGGAGATTTCCACCTTAGGAGTCAATTTCGGGAGATTTTTCATGGCCGAAAAAAAACTAATCTGAGTAATAATACTTTGGTTATTTATTTATTAGTAAACGTATAATTAGGATTCAACCTGCATTTTGTTGTGATAATACTGTACATCGGCTTGCCAGAATATAAATCGACTTCGCTTATGATCACCGAAACGAGAGAGCGCTAACTGCACAAACTAGGGTTGCCACATCAGGAATTATAGAATCTAGGAGATATCCACTGTGTCTATTCTCTTGGCATATTAAAAATAAAAATTAGTCAATAGTAACTAAACGAAGTACTTACTGTATTAACCTATTATTTACGCGAAAATATATATTGACTCATGACACTGGAACGAGAAGTACAATATTTTGCTATGATTTTTCACGGAGAGCTGCCTTCTAGTGGCCACACCCGCAGTGCAAAAGAACACAATGTATTTACAGGCACAGCTAGGTTAATTGGATTTTCTGCAAGATCTGTATAAGCAGGACATTCCCAAGACAACCTATCGTCTGCCGCGAGATAAAACGCAACTTTAATTTACAAAAACATTTTTTCTAATAAGCAGGCTGAAAAATTCCGCTGCATTGGTGGTACTCACATAAAAATGGCGACTCATGATAAAGATTAAAAATAAACTTCTCTTTATCATTGATTAAGAAGGATCAAGAGATTAAATAAATAAATGTTCGTAGGTAGATTTAAATCCGGCATCCCCGTTGAAAGACACCTGAGTTATCTTCGGTACGATGCTGTGTAAAAGTATACATTCTTACATTTTCATTAATTTTAATCAATTTATTGACTACACCAAAATTTCAATATTCTAATTACGTAAATAGAGAAATGAATCTGCAGATTACTAATTTCCGGGAGATTTTAACCTCTCAGGCAACGTCCGTCGGGAGCCGGGAGAGACATATCTACATACGCCTACTTCCGGGAGAGGTGTTAACCCTACATTTTCACTCTGAAGCCTACACTAACTAAATTACGCCAAATGTTCCCCTGATTTTATGTCATCAACTTACATTAGGCTGCCTCTAAAACCTATATGTACAACCAAACAGGCACCTAAGGCCCCTGAATTTATGCCACCAAACGTACACCGGTTGCCCCTGAAAGATATACCACCAAACAGGCAACTACCGCCCCTGATTTTATGCCACCCAACATACACGGACATGCCCCTGAACTTTATACCACCAAACAGACTCCAAATCCCCCCCTGATTTTACGCCACCAAACTTAAATTAATATGATACGATAAATAAACGTTTGTGGGTAGGTTTAAATCCGGCGCCGCCGTTGAGAGGCACCTGAGCTATCGCTTGTACGATGTTGTGTAAAAGTATACTTTCTCCATACCTAGTATAGGAGAAATGATTGTATTCGTGAAAAAAATCGAATTCAAGATTTTAACAGATATACACGCTGAGATCCCCTGAATTCGTTTTGACTATTTTTCGATGATGTATTATGTGGGTGTGTGTGTGACAATTTTGTGGGCGCTCTATCTCCAAAACTAATATTGAAATCAGCACAAAACTTTCTACTTAGGATATTTTGTAGGAAATGAAGATCTTAAAAGGTTTTGGCTGAAACTACTCACCGGAAGTGGAGGTATATTCTTGTCATTTTTCCTTTTTAATTTCTCCATATACGTATTGTTTTAATGAAAAAAATCGACTTCGAGATTTCAACGGAAATACATGTTTTGAGATCCCTAAAACACGTTTAGACTGTTTTCGGAATGATATCTGTGTGTGTGTGAGTGTGATTGTGGGCTCTCTAACTCAAAAAGTACTTGCCATATCCTTACCAAACTTCATATATAACACTTTGGTGTGAGCACAAAGAGCTGATTAGGTTTTGGACAATACTGCTTAACCGGAAGTTGAGGTTTATTCGGAACCCGATTCGGTTTTTGCAATATTTCTCCGTTAAAACATCATTATTGTATATAAAACGCAATAAAAATATTATAGAGAATGTAATTTCCTACAACTTTTATTTGAAACAATTTTCCATAGCGGTTATTGTTTAGGGATTATTTATGAATAAGCGGTGTTTTCGGTTTCCGTCAAATATCTCCTTAAAAACGTCGTTATTGGTAACATTCGTAAGGACTAAAATTGTATAGAATAATATTTATTTCAAGTTTTGTTTGAAACAAATTTTCGTAGAACCATCCATTTCGGAGATATTTAACTTATTCCTAAATTTTCAGTATACAGCGCCGTCATCTTGCGGTGAATTCTGTAAACATATTCAAAATATAATTTACGGTAATAAGGACGCCTGTATTCTTTTACGATACGAATTAATAATTTTGTCTTATAATGCTATTCATAATAATTTAAATATTTATACCCCAAATATGGAGGAAGTCATGTGTTGACCACATCAGATTTTATTTGCAAATATCTCCTTTAAAACTCAATTTGTCATTTGTTATTATAAAAATTGTATACAATGTAATTTTGTACATGTTTTTTAAACATGTTTTCATAAAACCGGTTGTTTAAGACATTTTGATTTTTTTTCCAAATTTATGTTAAATACGTCGCTAAATGATACAATTTTTTCTGCTACTACGATTAAATTTTCTAATTGTTAATAGCCTGCCAAGGGTAATTTTAATCCCGCATCGACATTTTATTATCTATATATGAAGAGCTAAACATTTTTTAAATTTTTTAAATAATGACGAATATGTTTTTTAAATTATTCAAAGTGTAGCTAATTGCTGATAAATATTCTTGAAGAGGACGCTGATTTAGTGAGCGATCATAGTCATTGCTCTGTATGAAGAAAGCCATGTGCTGGACACCAGATTTTTACATTAAATTTTCATTCATTTCAATTAAATGTAATGGCTATATCAAATTTTAAAATATTATTTACGTAAATAGAGCAATTAATCTGCAGATTACTAATATCCGGGAGATTTCGACCTCCTGGGCAAGGTCCGTCTGGAGACGGGAGAAACGTATCTACATACACTTGATTCCGAGAGAGGTGGCAACCCTAGTAGTATAGCAGAAAGTATTAGTGTATTAGTGAAAAAAATCGAATTCAAGATTTAAACGGAAATGCACGTTTTGAGGTCTCCTGAGTCCGTTTTTTTACTATTTTCGCGTTGTCCGTGTGTGACAGAATTTTGTGGGCGCTCTAACTCAAAAACTAATAATCAGATCACCACATAACTTTATAGTGAATATTTTAATTAACATATATATATATATATATCCATCCTTTAAACTCGATTTACGTAAATATTTGTTATTATAAAAGTTGTAGTGAATGTAATTTTCTACAATTTTTGTTTGAAACAATTTCTCATAAAACCGATAGTTGAAGAGATATTTCGATTTTTCTTCTAAATTTATGTTAAATGCATCGCTAACATAAGTCATACAATTTTTTCAGTTGCTATGTTACCATTTTCTAGTTGTTGATAGCGTTGCTTACGCTTCCAAATGTAATTTTAATCGATATTTTGATACCCATAGAGGCAGCTTACAATTATATTTACTTATTGTTTTTTTAATAAAGACTATTGAAAATGTTTTAAAATTATTCACGAGTATAATTTCTGATAATTATTCTTGAGGACGCTGATGTCGAGAGCTCATTGCTCTGTATGGAGAAAGTCATGTGCTGGACACATCCGATTCTTTATATAAGATAGGAATTTGTAACTAAAGCCATTATAAGATAAATCTGATTCACCTTCTTTTTAAGTATTAAAATCCCATGATAACTGTGACATGCAATTACACCAGTAATGCGATAGTAATATTCTAATTTCGTATTATTTGTTTTTAATAGTAGAGTGTATGTAAAGAAGCACCAATTTACCCTGGAAAAAACCAGCATACTTGGAATTTTGAAACATACTATTGCTGCAATTATTATTAAAAACAAAAAGGGTTGATAGAAAGGCATTTAGTGCAGCGATTTTCAATAATTAACTTTCATTATATCTAATCATGCCAAGTGCGATTAATTCTAATATTGAGTTTTTTCGTAATGTCGTTTTTATGTCAAACTGACGGCCCTTTTTTACCGTCATGTGGCCCTAATTAGAATTTCTGCGTCATCTGAATCTTTAGAGGTTTTATTTAATTACTTTATTTTTGTGACAAGAAGACAAGATTTTTTTTCTAAGTTCTTGAGGAACAATAGAACGCGGTTTCTAAATTACTTATATTGTTTTTGTCAAAACATCAAATCCTGTCACAAAAGTTTTTTTTTTCAAATTTAGCTCTCGCTAAACAACTTCTAATCCGTGACATTCACAGTGTTAATGCGGTCCCGATGTCTCTTCTAGGTTGGCACGCCTGGTCTAGATCTTCCGCATTCTTCGACTTCCAAAGGGAAAAAGTCTCAACAATCCGAATTTCCCGCCTAAATCGAGCGGAAACAAAATGGCGTCCTCATCGGCGTCTTTCTCTTCGCAGCTTGGCCTGAATCATATCGACATTCCGCAAGCGCGAAGGAAGAGAGGGAGGGAGGGAGAGAGAGAGAGAGGGAGGACGTCGTCTCGAACGTAAACTGAATAAGCGCAAATCGTTCGCCCGTTTTCGCAGGCAGGCACAGTGGGCGTGCTTTTGCCGCATGCCGGAATAGGAGGGAGCGAGGGAGACGGAACAAGGAAGAGGGGAGGGGTCCACGCGTTACGGCACGGGCCCAAGAGATCGGGGCCCCGCCGTTGCGGCACGGCTAAGCGGGTAGGAGGCGATTCGTATCGGTCCGTTCGCCCGCCAGCCTCCGAGCGGTGGAGATAACTGGGTGCGGAGGAGAAGAGGGCGATATCGGTTGGAGTCCGCTGCTGGCCGTTGGTTAGGTGGGAGAGTGACGGCAGGACGGAACCAGCCTCCCTCCCCCCCACACCCGGCCAAGAGACATCATGCCGTGATGGCAAGAGAGGTACGCTGCTCCAATAAGCACACCGCCGCCATGGACAGATAGGGAATACCGCACTCTGTTGGATTAACACGCGCGCGCGAGCCGTCGTCCGGGGGAAGTGCCCGGGAGTGGATGATCGGCCAGGATATAAGAGTTCTACGAGAGGGCTTATCCTCGCCGCCGTTCCTTTATCACCGATGAATTTGGTGCGTGTGCTCACGAGTGGTGCGTTTCGCATATATACATACACACACACACACCCATCCCGAATCGTTTACTCCCGTGGAAAAAAACGCTCCGCCCTCGAAGTGACTATGATCATCAACTGTTTTTTTTTAAGAGAGATCAGCCTTTCGATGTCCAAAGAGTGTCCATCCGGCCGCCCCAAACCAAAAAGGGCAACTTCCCTTTTTTATCGGGGCTTCGGTGGACATTTTTCGGCATCGAACAAGAGGATACGAAATTCGCTGCCACTATTTTCGTTATGTTTATCGTCTTTCTTTTCCGGATCGTCGCTCGATCGCTCCGCCGTTAATCTTAGGGGGAAACGACCGTCGACTTTTAACACGGCGATCTCTCTCTTTCTCTCTTCCTCTCCCTCTCTCTCTCTCTCTCTGCCCGTGTTTAGCCGATGATTCGTCCTCCGTGATGTCCCCTTGATTGTTTTATTTCGCTTCCTCTATTTTTTTTTTGATTCCTCGAAAGTCCTTTTGGAGGGCCTATTAAAAAAAAAGTCCTCCGCCCTAAAACGGACTCTCGTGTCTTCTCGCGAGCGGCGTTTCCATTCGAATCATTTTCCATCATTAAACGAAATCAGTCTTTTACTTTCTCTCTCTAGCGCCCTTACCTTCCGGTTGGCCTCCAGCCCACTTATTATATTTCCTCGTCCATCCTTTTCTTCTATTGTGTAATTCAGTGTTTCATCGTTCGTGATGCGAGAAAGTGTTCGAACTGGGAGGGCAAATCGAAATACTCCCTCCCCCTTAAACCGTTCCCCTTTCTCTCATCCTTTTTCTCTCCTATTCCACTAAAAAATTCTCCTTTCTCTCTCGCTCCTTCTTGGTTACTCTCCTTTTTTTATGGGTCATCCCGACCCATTTACACGTTACACACATCCGCCTCCCTCCTTCTCCTTCGATTAAACCCTCCTCTCTTCCCCCCCACCACCTCCCTTCCCCCTTCCACCCTTCCCCCTCCTCCTCTTCCCAACTCCACTCTCTCGCCGTGTCCCTTCCGCATTGCCTTATTCTCTATTCCCGTGTAAGTATTTTTCGGGCGGCGTCCATGAGAGATGAATATGAGGACAGAGAGAGAGAAAGAGAGAGAGAGAGTCGTGTTGATGCTCCGATGGATGACCAACCCGGAATAAAATTATCATCTCGGATGGAGGAAAAAAATCTGACTACTCGTCGGCGCGAATGATTACAAAAGCAAAAAGTTATATTAGTTTTTTGAAAAATATACTAAAAATGCTTCTCTTAGGAATTCGCTCCGCATTAAAGATTTTTCCCGCGAATTTGTTTAGTGATCGAACCCTTAGGAAATAAGTAAACATACTATGGGGCGAGGATCTTCATAGCATTTATGGGTAGGAAAACAAAAGTGTTCCAAAAGTGTGAGGTAGAGTCTATCGTGACTTTCAACGCGTCTCGTCCCATCTCAGTGCATATCCTCCCTCGGCGACCTCCGTTGCCCATGCGACCTGCGGAGGTTCTCCGCGGAAGGGGTGGGTGGGTGAAGGGGAGGAGGGGGCACGAGGCACGTTAGGCCGTGTGGGAGAGTGAGGAAGAGGGAGTTACCATCGGGGTAGTAGGTCAGCAGGTGAGTCCAATGAGGAAGTGGGTGAAGGGTGCTGCTAGTGGAGATGGACACACCGGGGGCGGGTGAGGGAAACAGAAGGGCGAGGGATAAAAGGGGGAGGGTGCGTATGTATTTAAGTGATAAAGAGGGAAGGAGGCCGCCGGAAGACTGGGAGGGCGTGGGGTAAAGGGGTGGCCCCTTCCCTTCCACTTTCAATTTGGGTTGACGACCGCGATTACTCTCGGCGTGGTGCCGGTGAGGGTGATCCGTGCCGCCATCCCCTCGTAGAGAGGTGCCGATAAGGGGCGAAGGCGGCCGCCCCCCCCCCCTCCTCCTCCCCGGCGCTTCGGAATCGTGCATCGTGCGTGCGATCGGGGGTGGTAGGAAGGTCCCTCGGCGGGGGTGTGGCAAGGTGGGTGGGTGGGGTGGTGGGAAGGAAACCGGTGGGAGAAAGCGTTTGTGTGTACGGCGGGCGCCCCTTTCTCGTGTTTAATAGTGAGCGGGGTGGAAGGGGTGGGGTGGAAGGGGGTGGGAGAGAGAGGGGAGGGGAGAGGGAGTGGCGGGGCGACGTGCGCGCCTCATCTTCGGAAGCTGGTCTCCGCGGGCCATCAGAGAGGGATGCGTTTAAGCGCTCGAGGGCCTTCTCTCGGAGGACCCGAGAGGGAAGGGCCCTCGAGGAGGCCACGGTCACCGGTGCAACCGAGGCCCCCTACCGCACAAGGCCCCCCTCCGCTCCCCCCGCGCACGCCCTCCTTACACCCCTATTAAGAGAAATGATCGTCTCCCTGGTTTGACCTATCATACCTGCACATTTTATGAAGCGATCGGTTCACTGGACTAGCACGGATTTTTAAGGGAGCGATCGCGCAACGATTTCAGTTTGAGAGATTCGATTTTAAACGAGGAATGAGAAACAGTGGACGACAATGCTAGTGAGCGTTATCATTCGTTTAGGTTTAATTCGAACATATTTCCAATACATTACATCATAACCTCCTATATGAGGGGGTATTTTATTTACGTGTTTATGCATGAATATATATATAGATATGTGTGTGTGTGTGTATGCACGCACCATACACACACACAGAGAGATGGTTTCACCCATTACCAAGGTTTGTTACTGCATGAGTTTATTCATTAGTATCCTGTATCTTCGTCGTCCGGAGTAACAGCCTAGTAGAGCGGAGATGCATACCTTCCAAGGATACTCTCTTATTTCTTTGAGAGCCTGTCATACTTGCACCTTGACGTCAGTGCGACACCGCCTTCCTCTCTCTCTCTCTATCTCTCTCCCATCCACTCCACTTATCTCTCTCCATTATTTGCTCTCCTCGACTCGCTCGAGCGCTTTTTACTTTTGAACACCTTCAGTCACTCCACCACATCCATCTTTCCCGCATTGATCGTCCCAGGTTTCTGCACGCGTAATTTATGCCGCCGTAAATATTTAATTAGATTTTCTCGTTCGTAAATCCTGAACGGGGTTTCGCGAATTGATTCGTGTTGACTTTACCACACTTTATTACCCGTTGTGCCCGAGTGCTAAGCATGACAATCTCTTTCAATCGCGTAGATTGGCGAACGTAACGATGGGGCATTTATCTTCCGACAGGAGGCGAGAGGGAAGAGGCCCTTCAAGATATGGGACAGCTGGAGAAACGTACGAAAGTCCTTGGTGGTCAGCAGTTTTGAGGAGCTCCTCGTGAGAGGTGAGTGGCCTTTTTTCGATTGACCCTTTCTCCTTCCAAAACGGCGTGTTTCTTCTTTTCTCCCTCTCCCGCGAGAAAGGAAGCGTGTGCTACGGGAGTGTGAGACGACACGCGTGTGCCCTTCCGAGGAGTGGATCGACGTGTAGTGTTTTCTGGACGTTCTGACGAAATTATATCCCAGTTTTCTCTCCGAAAATTCGTGGGAGACTCGATCGTGTTGTTGGCGAGGAAGCGCTGAGAAAAAAAGCGAATCGCCACCTATAAAAGTGGACGCCAAACTTCGCTTCCATGATGGACGAACTCGCTATTGTTTTTCTTTGTGGAAAAAATATTACTGCATATCGTTCCCACTCCATCACCCTTTCTCTATCACTCTCTAGACAGGATGAGCAAAATAAATTACGCCCGTGGGAAAACTTCTTCCATACTGAGCCCATTAAAACTAAAATTTCGACGAAAATTGGCCACTATGGTACCAATATCGGCCACATAAGTGGCGTTAGCGGCGGGGAAGTTGGATCTAAGCTAAGGGGCGTTCTGAATAGTTGAAGATCGAGATGAACAAGGTCTGAGTAAAGAGGAAAGTGTGAGAGTGGGCGACGAGAGAGAAAGAGAGATGTGTGAGAGAGAGAGAGATGTGAGAGAAAGAGAGAGAGGATGAAGAGGAGATGAGAAGCTCAACACTTTCATTCTCCAAGGCGAGCGAGATGAGGATACAGGTGAGGGGGAGGTGTGGGAAATTGGGGAGGGGGGAGTGGGTGGGGATAATGGGGGAGGGGGAAGAGAGGGGGGAGGAAAGTCGCCTCTGACACGTGGGTGCTGGAGAATGGGAGAGAGGGAGTAGCTGTGTGTTGCTAGAAGCATTCGCTCCTCAACCGTCCGCCTATCCTGTCGTATACAGCCATTCACGTTCGTCCTCTCTCTCTCTCTCATTCCCTCTTTTACTCCTCTTCTCTCTCTCTCTCATCCTTCCCTCCTCTTCCACATCTGTCTTCTTCCTCTCTGTCTTCGCTCCCTCCCCTCTTCTTCCGCCTCTCTTTTCTCTTCCGCATTCTCTCCCTCTCTCTCTCTCTCCCTTCCCTCCTTGCTTTTTTCTCTTTCTCTCTCTCCCTCTCACATTCAACCTCTTCTTCTTATTTCTCCCTTTACTTCTCTTCCTCTCACGCTGTACATTCTCCGCCTCCTCTTCTTCCTCCTCTCTTTTCTCCTCTTCTTTCTCTCTCCCCTTCCCTCCCATTCCGCCTTTCTTCTCCCATTCTCTCTTTATCTCCCTTCCTTCCTCTTCCTCCTCCCTTCCCTCCTCCTCTTTATCTTTCTCCCTTCCTTCCTCTTCCACTCTCACTCACTTCTCTCCTCTTCCTCTTTTCTCGTATTCCTTCTCTCTCCGCCCTCCCCTTCCCTCTTTCCCTTCCCTCCCTTTCCACCTGTTCTCTTCTTCCCCTCTCCCTTTCCACCTCTTCCTTTCCTTCTCTTCCCTCCTATTCTTCCTCTCCTTTCTCGTCTTCTTTCTCTCTCTATGTTCCCTCCTCTTCTTCTCTTTCTCCCTTCCCTCCCCTTCCATCTCTTTTTCTCCTCCTCTCTCTCTCTTTCTCCCTTCCCCCTTCTCCCTCCTCTCTTTTCTCTTCTTCCTCCTTTCTCCCTTCCCTCTTCTTCCTCTCTTTTCTCCTCTTTTCCTCTCCCTCTCCCTTCCATCCTCTTCTTTCACTCTGCCTTTCTCGTTTTCCGCTCTCTCTCTCCCTTTTTCCTCTTCCTTCTCTCCTTATTTCTCCTCTTCCTCGTCCTCTCACTCATATCTCTCCCTCCTCTCATTTCTCGTCTTCTTTCTCTTTCTCTCTTCCGTCATTTTCCTCTGTCTCTTTTACCTCCTCTTGTTTACTCTTCTTTCTTCTCTCCTTGTCCTAGCTCTCTCTCTCTCTCCATTTTCTCTCACTTTTCTCTTCTTCTTCCTCCGCTCTATTTCCATTCCCCTCCTCTTCCTCACACTCTCATTCTCCTCCCTTTCTTCCCCTCATCTCTCCTCTTCCTCTCTCTCTCCATTTCTCCTCTCTTTTCCCCTCATCTTCCGCCCTCTCTCCTTTCCCCTTCTCTTGTCTCTCTCTCTTCCCCTCCTCTTCCACCTCCCCTTTCAAACCCTCTTCCTCTTCTCTCTCTTCCTCTCTCACTCTCTCTTTTTCTCCTAATGCCAGTTTGAGAGTGGGCGTGCTACAACAGAACGTCAAGGCCCCAGAACCTTGTCGCTTTCCCTCTCTATGGCTACCACCACTCGCGCACCTCCGGTTAACTCTCCAGATGGAGTCGTCCCGGTCATTCCCTTCCTTCGTTCGTACAAAGAATATTTCTGTTTTCGTTGTTCGTGTAATGTATTGAGAGAGGAACAGGTGGTGGGCGGGCACGAGGCATATGCTTTTGCGGCAGGACGAAGAATCGCGTGAGCGTGGTTAAAGATGGGAGGATTTTGGGAAGGAGACTGTTCCAAGATCCTTTAAACTCGTCACCTCTCGCGAGGGAACGTTTAGGAGAGATTTTGAGCGACCGGCGAAAAGAGTGCGACCTCTCGACGACCCGATTTCTCGGTCGGTCGGTCGGTCGGTATCTCGAGGTTTCAATCTCGGCGATATCTCTCGCGTCCTCGCTTCGATTTTTCTCCTTATGCCGACAAAACCCGAGGGCGACAGACAGATCCAAGCGACGAAATCGTTTACCCTCAATAGCGATCCGAGAGGTGAGAATCGGGGGCGGGACAGAGGAAAGCGCATCCGAGACGGCCGCACGCCTGCAGGGTCTAAAAAAGACCGACTTATAAATAATAATCATTCGCGCGGCTGATGCGAGTTCATAGAGAAAGTATCGCTCGCGCCATGTGGTTCTGTCCTCCCGAGCCGATCCACGCAAAAGAGGTCGCGGGAGGAAGAATAGGGACGGAAAGGAAAGCAGGAAGCAAATGACCGAAGGGAATGGCGAACGAGCCACGTGCCCAGTTTGTGTCGCGTGGGCAAAGGGACGTGCTCTCGACGGCACGGGGGAAAGTAAGGAAGGCCGAACGTTTAAGAGAGAGGAGGACCTTCTCGCCGCAGAATGATATCCACTCGCTCCTTGAAAAAAGGGAACCCACTCCTCCGTACATTTGACACGCGCGCGCGCGCGGGCGGCGTTTCTTTCGACGGCCTTCCCTTCTGCGTGTGTACCACTCACGCTTCTCTCTCTCTCTCTCTTTCTCACTCACTCTTCCTATCTCTCCCTCGCCCTCTTTCTATCTCTCTCTCACTCTCTTCTCGCACCCATTTACTCTTCAGATCGATAAAGTTTCGACGCGATCCGCCCGGCTCGGTTCGGCCCGGCCTTGGCTTCCTTTTTGGGCCTAACGCAAGGTTGTCTCCATCTCCCCTTCCTTCTCTATTCTTCTCTATCTCTCTCTCTCTCTCTCTCTATCTCCCCTATCTTCCTCTCCCACGATCCCATCCTTCTCACCTCCTTCGGCCTCCCTTCCAAGGAGGGCAGCAGCTAAATCACATCCTTTGGAAACCACCTCAAGAATGGTATCCCCTTTTCACCCGTGTGTGACCGTCTCTCTCTCTCTCACACACTCTTAATCTCTCTCTCTCTCTCTCATCTTAAACGGAATTCCCTCGCAATACGCTCGCCTTCTCCCCTTTACCATTCGGATTTCCTCCCCCACGGTATCCTCCCTCCCTCCTCTACCTCCTTTATCTGAAGAAACCTATCGGGAGAAGGAATGGAGGGAGAGGGAGAGGATAATCATTTAAGAGGCAAGGAGGAGGAGCGCGGTCGACCCGGCGAGAAGATGAGCGGAGGGAGAGAGAGAGGATGGGGGTGAGGGCGGGGTGTGTGTGTGGGGGGGGGGGGTGGTGGGTGTGTGGGTGGGTGAAAGGGAGGAAAGGGAACTCGTACGAGAGGAGAGGTCTCCCACGACAACGAGTACTCGACCCCCCCTCCCCACCCCCGCCCTCTTTCTCCCTCTCCCTCTTCATGTATTATTTGAAGCGACCACCCTACCAACCGACTGTTCTTGGTGGGAACTCTTAAAAGAGAGGATGAGAGGTAGTGGGGAGCGCGCGTGTGATAGAGGTGCATTCTATCGAGGTCAGGGTGAGGGAAACGCAGGGTTCCGCACGGAGGGAGTGGCGGAGGGGAACGGTTTCCCCCCTCCTCCCCTCTCCATCCCCCTTCCTCCCCCTCCTTCTCTCTCTCTCTCCTGCCGCCCGCAAGTACTGCGGAGGTCGGGAAGTGGGGGAGGAGGAAGAGGGAGGGAGGTTTTTGTAGGCAGAGTGGCGGTGGGCGGCGTGTAGGATGGAGCGTCTCTCTCTCTCCCCTCGAGGTACGTTACCTTCCTCGAATGGGACGTGGAGAAGACCTGAGGAACGCATGGGCTGTATGGCGGCCGCCTGCGAAGCGAGGGAGAGAGAGAGAGAGAGGGAGGGAGAGAGAGAGAGAGAGAGAGAAAGATCGATATTGGGGAGCGGAGGAGCAGTCTACTGTTGACGTGACGGTAGTGGCGTGCGTTCGTTCGGGAGGGGGCCTTCCCGCTCTCACCGGCCCGACCTTTGATTCGCGTGGACGCCGCCACTGAGGATGGACCGCTCCTTTCCTTGCGGAGCCTTTCCTTTCCCGTGTCTTCCCGCTTCCCTTCCCTTTCTCTCCCGTCCGCTCTCCTTTAGCCGCCTTAAGCCGCCTCTTTTGGACCGAACCGTCTGGAAGCAACTCCATCGCCACTTTTATGCGGGGGATTGATTAGCTTAAAAAAATCTCGCCATTTCCTCCTTTTCTTCTCGACCTTCTCCTGCTCGCGTATAGACGCGCGCGCACGTTCTTATTCACCCACTTCTCCAGAATTTTCGCACGTTTTAAGGAATTAGGCTCTTCGATTCTTTCCCCTCCACCTACCCCGCCCTCCCCTCCCCCTTCCTCTTGGTCCGTCCACCACGCCTCTCTCTCTCTCTCTCCCTCTCCCTTCTCCCTTTCCGACCCACGCCTCCCTCCTCTTAATTTACGCTTCCTATCACTTCACTAACAACACCATCGGCACGTTTTTAACCTGTTCTTCATTTTCTCCGTGTGTTCTTTTCAACTTCTCTTATCTCTCTCCCGAACCTCTTTCGCTGTCTCTTCCTTCGATTTTTTTAAGCTGAGTCAGGTGGCGAGTATAAGAAAGATGAATTCCCCGAGGAAGGTCTGTGTTGAAGCGGGTTTTTGGGAGGATGGGTGAAGAGGTGAATGACTTCGTCTACGAGAAACTGGACGGAAATGACGAAAATAAATAACGCTGTTTGATACGTGTCGGCACCTTATACGTATAACTCGCACCTTCTTTCCGTGAGCGCGAGTGGCCTTGTTGTCGTACAAAAAACGAGCTTTATTTACCATCTCGATGGGTTTTCCCTCCTACTCTCATCCTACTTCTCTCTCTCTCTCTCTCCTCCTCGGTCGAGCGATGAACAACTTATCACTCCTAATGCAAGATTTTGGAACTTCGAAAGCCTTTTTATCTTAATATATTCCACGCTGGCGGAATGGTTTCGTCTGGAGATTTTTACGTATTTATTTTGTTTTTTTCCTCGTGCTTTGAATTTCACGCTCCTTCTTTAGTTTAATGTGAATGCGTCGCTCTTAATACTACTTTACTCTTGCTGGGACTTATTGGTAATCGACGAACAGTGAGAAGTCAGTTTCAACCGTCTTTTAAAAATTTATAAATTTAACTTCGAAAGTTATTATTTGATATGAGTAAAAATTCACAAAAATTTCAACCTCAGATGACGTCTAACAAGATGATAATAATTTAGCAATTATCAATGTATTTCTCGGATTTTATTAGCCTTTGAAATAATTATTTCATCGAATTTGAAATAATTTTCCAAAACAAAATGTAGAATCGCTTGTAACTTGATAAAATATTTCAGTTTGATGATATACAAATATTACTATGACTGATATAAAATGCTTCTGTAGGATAAATTTTCTGTAAAATTTCTTGAATTTTTGTTTGTCGTTTATTTTAATCCTCAATAATTGTTTTCAATTCAATTATTAATTCACGCCGTTAAACATTAAAAATAATAATCTTGAATCGGAATTTGTCTTATATCATAGACCAGGGATGGCAAATGACTTTTGTGTCGCGTGCCAAAAAAGTTATGTGAACCATCAAAATTATTTTTCGCGTGCCACTAGTTTAGTCTTTCTCTAAGAAACAATATTTTATGTATAAAATGCAAGCCTACGCGTGCCAAGTAAATTCGCATGCGTTCCACCTATTTTTCATCCCTATCATAGACTAACTTCTATAAAGATATAAATAACATGGCATAAATAGCCTGGAAATACACATTTTTATAGTGTTAATAATTCCGTGATTTTTTGAGAATCGGCAATCGAAAAAAATAAATTCATGTCTAATTAATTATCTTATCCTGTAAATTTGGTTTTCAGGATGACCTTATAGATTTCACTTTCTTCGAATAAATATTTTATTTAAGAAATGGTATGGAAATATAGGAATAAGCTTAATTTAGTCAATATTAATGCGATTTAATTGAGTAGATTTTTATTATAAGTATAAGTTTTACATTTTTATTGTCTTTTATCTAATTTTATTAAAGATATCATAACTTACAAGTATCATCAACATTTTCATTATGTCATTTCTACCATCTAGAAATACCTTGAATCAAAATATTACTATATAGTATAAGATGTGATCGCGGTAATTTTTATATTTATAAAGTTACAAATTGTGTTATCCTATTTGGTAATCTTGAATCACTCTCCTCTAATGCACGCATATTCCTTTAAAATTTGTGAGGTCATATTCGGGAATCGTCAATTATAAAAAAATTTGCCGCATTCCGGCAGCCACATTGAAGGCAAATTGCTCAAAATATCGAGTCATAAAATTGAAAGTCGCCACTGAATATACGGATTTCTTTAAAATTCAAAATAGATGTTTGACCGAAGAAATTTTACAGTGCAGTTAGTCCACGGGATGAAAACGACCATTCGTAAATAATAATAATAACTGTTTCATCGAGTAACCAAAGGCTTTTGACACTGAAAATCAACTGGTGGCCGAGAGTGAAGAGGATAGACCGAACTAACCCTAACCAAAACATGCTAATTGAAGAAAATATAGGTAGCAGGTCAATAACCTGTCCGTTTCGCACTACTCAACATATTAAATCGCTCGTTTCACACAATCCACTGTGCGAGGGTCGAATCGTTGAACATTTTCCCTACGCTTCGACTTTCGAATAAAATAATTGGGTCACCTTCTTACCGTAGCGGCCAAAAACACTTTACTGCTCCTCCGATCGGATATTCCACCCCTTCCCCTCCCGCACGCCTCACCGCCGCTAGCCCTAGTTATTGTCGCAGCCCCACAATAACCTCCCCCCATCCCCACCCTCTCCGAAATACCGCGGAGCCCATCTCGCCCCGCCCCTCGCCCCGCCCTTATTTCCACAACCTAGCCGTTCTCATACCAGACCCGTTCCGTTCCACATAACCTTCCATCGACCTAAGACCCAGCCCTCCTTTCCCCTCCCTCTTTAACCATCCCTCCTTTCCCCTTCCTCTTTTCCCCTCCCCTCCCCTCCTATCTCCTCCGTCCTTCCCCCTCCCTTCTTTCCCCTATCTCCCTCCCCCTCCGTCATTTTCTCCCCCCTACTACCGCCTCCCTCCTTTCCTCTCCCTCTTTTCCACTCCATCCTTTCTCCTCTTTTCCCCTCCCTTCTATCGCCTCCCTCATTTCTCCTCCCTACTATCGCCTCTCACCTTTCCCCTTCCTCCTTTCCCTTCCCTACTTTCCCCTCCCTCCTTTTCCCTCCCATTTTTCCTATCCCTCCTTTCTCCTCTCTCTTTCCCTCTCCCTCTTTTCCCCTCTCTTCTTTCTCCTCCCTCCTTTCGCCTCCCTCATTTCCTCTCCCTATGTTCCCCTCCCTCTTTCCACTCTTTTCCCCTCCCTCCTTTCTCCTACCTTCGTTTCCCCCTTCCTCATTTCTCATCCCTACTACCGCCTCCCTCCTCTCCCTTCCCCCCTTTCTCCTACCTCCAGTACCCTCCCTATTTTCCCATACCTATTTTCCCCTCCCTCTTTCCACTCCCTCTTTCCACTCCCTCTTTTCCCTCCCTCTTTCCCCTCCCTCCTTTCCCCTCCCTCCTTTCCCCTCCCTCTTTTATCTTTTTCTTGTTTTCCCCCTCCCATTTTTCCACTCACTCCGTTTCCCTCCCTCGTGTTCCCTCCCAATTTTCCTCTCCCTCTTTTCCTCTCCTTCCCTTTCTCTCCCTCCTTTTCCCTTACATCCGTTCACCTCCCCCACTTTGCCCACCTCCTTTAACCCTTTTCGTTCCGCTGCGGTCCTTTCTCCTCTTCTCTTCCTCTCATCTCCGTTTCTTACGCGTAACTCTTGTCAAGCAGATCGCAGCTCCCTCTCTCTCTCTCTCTCTCTCTCTCTCTCTCTCTCTCTCTCTCTCTCTCTCTCTCTCTCTCTCTCTCTCTCTCTCTCTCTCTCTCTCTCTCTCTCTCTCCGCTTCCACTCATCACCACTTCTCAGTTAATAATTGCAAGACCTGAGGATCGAAGCGTTTGGTTTTCTAAGTCGCCCTCCACTCTCTTCTTCGACCACCGCTATCCTCACAATTCTTCTTAGTTCCGCGTAAAATCCGTCCAAACGCAAGACTATAGCAAATCCTTTCTCTATATCTCTCACCCCTCTCTCTCTTTTGTCTCACCCCTTTCTCACTCCCTCTGTCAATCCTCTCTCACCTATCTCTCTCTCTCTCTCTTTTTCCACCCCCCTTCACTTCGTGGGTGTTTTCCTGCGTGGTCTTTTACTAGGATGGCCAAGTCTGGCCTTTCCTAGGTTTTTACCAAAATTACTGTCTTTATATAGAAACTTTCCAAATTTGTAATCTGGTGTTTTACTTGTGTTTTTCTATTTTCTTTTTTTTATGGTTCTCATTCTATCATTATCATTTGTAACTGTTGATGAAGGGTTAAATGTAAGAAGGGACTTCACAGTCTCAATTTCGCCCTGAATAAAGTCGTTTGTCTGTCTGTCTCTCTCTCTCTCTCTCTCTCTCTATACACTCTCTCACCCCTCTCTCACCCCTCTCTCACCCCTCTCTCAATCATCTCACCCCCTCCCTCAATCCTCTATCACCCACTCTCACAATCCTCTCTCACCCCTATCTCACCCTCTCTCTCAATCCTCTCACCCCTCTATCACCCACTCTCTCACCCCCTCTCTCAATACTATATCACCCACTCTCACAATCCTCTCTCACCACTCTCTCACCCCTCTCTCAATCCTCTATCACACCTCTCTCACCCCTAACTCACCCCCTCTCTCAATACTATATCACCCACTCTCACAATCCTCTCTCACCACTCTCTCACCCCTCTCTCAATCCTCTATCACTCCTCTCTCACCCCTATCTCACTCCCTCCCTCAATCCTCTATCACCCACTCTCACAATCCTCTCTCACCACTCTCTCACCCCTGTCTCACCCCCTCTCTCAATACTATATCACCCACTCTCTCAACCCTCTATCACCCACTCTCTCACCCCTCTCTCAATCCTCTATCACCCACTCTCTCACCCCTCTCTCAATCCTCTATCACCCCCTCTATCACCCCCTCTCTCAATCCTCTCTCACCCCTTCTATTACCGCTCTCTCACTCCTCTATGATCAGAGGGGAAAGAGTATATGGGCAAGAGGATACGGAAAAACGAATGTGGAAAGAGGATAGGGAAAAGAGGCATTGGGGATAGAGGATAGGGGAAAAAGTATAGGGAATATCTTATGCGGATAGGGAAAAGAGGATAGTGGAAAGAGTACAGGGGAGAGAGAATAGGGGAAAAGGGATAAGTGGCATGGGAAAGTTAAAGGGTGAAAGGGGAAAGAGGGTAGGGGGGAAGAGATACGAGTTAAGGGATTTACACTCAATCATTGAGATACTCATAAGTCTCGTGTACGAATAGTGCGGAAAATAAAAACTCTTATGTGTCCAGCACATGACTTTCTCCATGCAGAGCAATGAGTATGATTGCTCTCGACATCAGCGTTCTCAGAGATGATTATCAGCCATTACACTTGTGAATAATTTAAAAACATTTTCAGCGGTCTTTATTTTTAAAAAGCAGTAAGTACTGGAAATTGTTAAGTTTCCGCGAATAACAAAATATCGATGCGCAATTAATATTACCCTTTGCGGCGTAAGAAACGCTTCCAATAGTTTGGAATTTTTATCATAGCAACGGCAGCAACGGTATCACAACGTCGTATTTAACATAAATTTAGAAGAAAAATCAAGATATCTCTGAAACCATCAGCGTTATAAAAAAATGATTCAAAATGATTCAAACAAAAATTATACTTTCTACAACTTTCTTAATAAAATATATTTACGTAAATTGAATGGGAGACATTTGGGAAGAAAACGAAAAACGACAAGGATAAACCCACTTCCGGTTGAGCAGTTTCAGCTAAGACATTTTCGGATCTTAGTTTACTAATTAAATATCTTAAATGCAAAGTTTTATGATCTGATTATTAATTTTTGAGTTAGAGCCCCCACAAATTTCCGTCACATACACACATACATCTGCGCGAAAATAGTCATAAACGTGTTCTTAGGGACCTCAAAATGTGTATTTCCATAGAAATCTCGAAATCACGAATACAGTACTTTCTCTCACGCTATGTGTGGAGAAAGTAAAAATGAAATCTGCCTCCTTTTCAATTCGCACTGCGTTTTTCGAACGCGTTTTCACTTTTTCAAGTTTATTCTTTAACATTGCGTCTAAAGTTTTTTGTTACGTATAGGAATCCCAAAACAAAGACCATCCTTTGTTTGACCATTGAAATTTTACTTAAAATATATGGCTGATTCATTTTTTTAATAAAAAAATTATGACTAGATCTTTTAAAATGCGTTTTTCGCCTTCTTTTCGTACTACATTTCGATCTCTTTTTTCCATTCTTCTTTCCATCTATCGCTCTTTCTCTCTCTCTCTCTCACACACACCCTCCGGCGATGCCCACATCCTCCGACGGAGGAGCCCTCTCCCGCCCCTCAAACCCCGCCCACGAACCTCAAAAATTGGGCGGGGCTACATCCTTGGCTCCGCCTACAACAGTAGTTCACCCCATCCCTCGTCTCATTCGTCTCGTCTTTTCTCCCCCTCCCCTCCCCCCCCCCTCCTCCTCCTCCTCGCACTCCCCTCCACTCACCCTCTCCTTCTACCTTTCCTCCCCATCTCAATCCCTTTTTTTTACAACGTCACCCCTTTCATTGAACCCTCCTTCACGCCCACCCCCTCCGCGCATTCACCTCGCACGACCGTTAGAATGTGTACACAGAGGAAGTAAGGAGAAAGAGATATCGGATGTCCTAGCACCAAGGGGGTTGATGGCAGACAGAATTGAAGAAGGGAGTGAAAGAGAGAGAGGAGCTTTGAAAACGAGATCGGATTTATACAACGAAGGCTTCCTGATGAATCAGCCGACGGTCTTAAATTTTTTATCGATTAGCATGAATGCGACGATGTTTTTAAAAAAAACCAAGTTAGCGGTTCCATTTAAGCCTGCGAATCTGCTTTTGAGATATTGACTATTTAGCTATTGCTCCGCGTCGAATTTCTCGTCCCACTCCCTCTCGATCTACCCTACCTCTCTATCTACCCTCCCCCTCTATCTACCCCCCCTCTCGATCTGGCCCCTCACTATCATCCCCCACTCTATATGCTCCCTCGATCTTCCCTCCCCCCCTCCCCCTCTATCTGTCCCCATTTATCAGGTCCCCTCCTTGTGCCCCCCTCGATCTGCACACACTATCTGCTCCCCTCGATCTACCCCCCCCTCCACTATCTGACCCCTCGATCTGCCCTCTCGATCCACCATTTCTCGATCTACCCCCCCCCCCATCTGACCCCTCGATCTGCCACATCGATCTGCCCCCTCGATCTTCCCTCCCTCTATCCGCCCCCCTCTATCCGCCCCCCCTCTATCCGCCCCCCCTCTATCCGTCCCCCCTTTATCTGCCTCCTCGACCTGCCTCCCCCCTCGACCTGCCTCCCCCCTCTATCCGTCCCCCCTTTATCTGCCTCCTCCTCGATCTGCCCACTCGATCTGCCCTCCCTCGATCTGCTCCCCTCTGTCTGTTCCCCTCGATCTGCCTCCTCGTTCTGCCCTCCCTCGATCTGCTCCCCTCTGTCTGTTCCCCTCGATCTGCCTCCTCTATCTGCCCTCCCTCGATCTGCCCTCCCATCGATCTGTCCCACCTCGATCCACCGCCTCTCTATCCGCGGAATGGGACAGTTCGCCGCAAGACTGAATTTACTTTTCTTATTATAAGATATACGATTTCTGGACCCAATTAAAACTAAATCCTAAACATTGAAACATTAAACCAAATTTAATGGGGTTGGTTATAATGCATGAAATATATATATGTCATTTAAAAATGTTTTTAAGATGGCATTAACTATATATTATCCTTTTAAAAACGCCATAAAAATAAGGTTCTACGACAACTCGTCGAGGTCAGTTCGTCACGCGTCAATTCGTCGCGAGACAAATTGATTGATTGGTCTACGGCAGAGATACATTTCCACAGCAAAATTTTTCTTTATATTTCGATAATACCGGGATGAATCGCAATTGTCTTTGCAAGTTACGCAGGCGAGACACCATAGCTGGTGTACGGCGGGTAGTGACACATTTTCACGCCAAGTTTTTCCTGTTGATCTAGCAACAAACCAGATGAACTAGAATTCACTTTGCAAATTACGCAGGCGAGAAACGATGCTTAGAAGTGTTGCCTTCCGATTTTTAAAAAATGAAGTTGTAAAGGTTTTGGTAAAATTTAAGATTCTTTCCTGAATATGGGGGGGCGTTATTCATTCTTACTTAGTTCCCTATTTTTTCTTACGAAATTGTATTGTTTGTTATTTCTGGCATAGTTTAGATTGCATTTTATCTTTGTCTTAAAAGTCTGTCTTGCCCTTTTCTTTTTACGATATTTTTTCCTTTGTCTCATTCAATTACTTTCATATCGCGATTAATATAGTTTAAGAATTTTTTATTTTATCCTTCAATACTGAGTTTTAGATTCCTAAGATTTTTCTTACACATCCAAAGATGAATTGGCATTACTATAATAACATGTTCTTCAGAGAAATTTTGATCGGTGAATTACCACTGACGACGGTTATTCTTTAGCTAAAATAACAATTAGGCTTTCTAGCTAATAGCTCATCCTTGATCATTATATTCATTAGCGCCACGAACTCTTAGGGACATAAAAAGAAAAACCTTAGTGTGAGCAATTGTCACCCCCTGCCAGACACCAATCATAGCGTCTTGTCTTCCGTAATTCGCAAAGAGACTTCCAATTCATCTTGATGTTTGGGACATTAATAGAAAATACTCGGCGTGGAAAAGTGTCATCCATGCCGTACACCAACATATTGGATAGTTCGCAAATATGCTTCTGATTCATCACGCTAATAGCGACATAAACAGAAAATGTTTGGTGTGGAAAAGGTGCCACCCCCTGCCATTCACTAACCATGCTATCTCACCTAGCGTAGTTCGCAGAGAATTGACGCCCGACGAACTGGCCTCAACCATATTTTATAACTACGTTTTTTCAGGTTAAAATGAAGTTAATGCCATCTTACAGTCATTGCCAAATGTCATATAATTTGCATTATAACCAATCGCACTTATTTGGTTTAAAGTTTCAATGTTTAGTATTTAGTTTTATTTAAGTTCCGAAATCTTATATCTTGTAACGACAAAAGTAAATTCGATCTCGCGGCGACCTGCCCCTGCGGCGAACCGTCCCAGCGGCGAACTGTCCCAGCGGCGAACTGTCCTAGTCCCCTCTAACCATTCTCCTTGATTCGCTCTTCCTCCAGAGAAAATAGGGCGCATATTCCAATATATCTTACAATCTCTATAATTTCTATCATCTTTATGTTAGCAAGAGTTATTTATCCAACATTTTCACATAGCAGCATGATATCTCCCATTCCACCGCTGTCTCGCTGATATGACTCTCTGCTGCCATAAAATTATTTCTGCGTTTAATAATTCTACTCCATTTTAAGTGTGCTATATATATATCTTTTTGTGTCACTGAGACTCTCCAACATCTTCAATACGAAATTTCAAGTTGTACGCATCTTTCGAGGTCTTCTTCTATCCCTCGTCATTAAAATATTCGTTACCGATGAGTATTTGTAGTTGCGGTTCTCAATTCCTTACATCAGCATCCTCATCAATCATTAAGGGTCCTTTGGTGTTCTTCACACTTCTTAGGAAATATTCGTCGCGATAAACACCAATAGACCGATGTCCGCAAATTTTTCGATTGAGTTGAGAATTTAAATTATGCCAGCAGTTTTTCTAAAGCCTTTGAATTTCCCTTCCCCATAATTCTCTACAAATAACCCATCACGATGTTAAAAGAACTTGTCTTTCGAATCGACCTCATGTATATGACTCTGTAAACCAATTACCACTCCAATATATGTATCTGAGAGCGGCATTTGGCCCAAGGCTAACTTTTCCTTAAATATTTATAAAAATCGCTGATTACTTTTACGATCTATATTTTTGTCTACGTTAGAATTCTTGACCATGCGAACAAGTCCCCTACCGTCAAATCTAATCCTCACTTCCATTCTCTGACAGCGAATTGGCGCTTTTCGTGACCTTATGAGGTTCATTTCATACCGCTGAGGTGTCCTTTCCCAAATGGTCACCGAAATTCTCTTTTCCTACTCCAGTTCCTTTACCATTCATCCACATCTGCTATTTTTTCTCACTTCTTACCCAACACTTTTCTTTCCTAACGTAGTATTTTTTCAATTCTCTGGATGCGAGAACCCCAGCACTACGTTGTCTGTTCTCCTAATCATAGTCTGCATCTATTCTTTCATTATAACCTTTTTACTTTCTCATACGAAGTATTGTTATCGCAGAAAAATTCGACCTCGAGATTTTTACGGAAACACGTTTTAATTGTCGCTGAATCCGAAAAAGTGGTTTTTGCAATGCCGTCTGTCTGTCTGTCTGTCTGTTACTGGTTCTGGAGCCTAAACGGTAAAGCGAAAATGAATGAAATCTCGTAATTAAGTATTTTATCATACTGAGCAGAGTATATGTAGAAATGGTTGACATTGCTCAATAATTAAGAGTAGTTTATTCTACGCATTTTAAACAACAATTCGATTTTCTCAAAAACGGCTCTAACGATTTTGATCAAATTTCCTACGGGTACTTGAGTCTACGTCTGCAATATTACTACGTATTTCGTTTTTCTCAATGAATGAGTATAAGACTAGTTTATTCTTGGGCAACTTGAACATAAGTTGAATTTTCTAAAAACCGGCTGATACGATTTTCATTTTCTAAAGATAACTAAACTACGCATTATTATATGAGAAAGTTTGTACAGTGTATGTTGTACCGATTTTTTTATTTTGTGTTATCCTTTCTAATTATGCTATTATAATTGATAATTACTGTCACTGACACTATAAGGGCCTGTGACTGGAAAAAATACGCTAATAAAAATTTGTAAGTAACACTCTACGAATAATGCAGCGTTAAATAATCATTTCTAACTGATGGTTGCATTTTAACACTTAAAATACTTAGCGTGACCGTCGCATCTGCATCCAACAATGAGCAAGGGACCTACCACTTACGCCATCTCACGTAGTCCGGGTTTAGGGGAAATCGCTCCGTGCCAAGGACCCTTGGTTCACACACCAACAAAAACACACAAGCAAAAAACCACACACGTGTGCATCATTTTTTTAATTGCCTAAATACGTATTTCGGAATCTAAGATTCTATCCTCAGTAAGCCGATCAAAAAGAAGATAATTTTTATGGTCATTAGGAGGTTTATCCGTTCCTTATTGTAATTAACGCAGAGTATTAAATTTACTTTTTCTCTTAATGGTTATCTTCACTCATCGCTTACAGGGAATTATGGGTGATATTACATACCCACAGGCATAAGAGTGAATATAAGTTTTGCTTGAAAACGTATTTATTATATTGATAGACTTTCAACTCTGGCGAGGGAATTACATTGCAATTAGATAAGAAAAGGCACTTTCTTAAGAACAGGATTTAATGTTGCGACTGCTTTTCGCGGCCACGGATTAGCACCTGCCCCGGTGAGATCTTTCCCGCTCGAATTTTTGCCAGGATATGTGAGGAGTGAGCCGAAAAACCGCATTTATCCCAGCGCGTGCATATTGTTTTTGGCGAAAGGAGAGGGCAGAGGAGGGGGAATGGGGAGGATGTGGTTACGGAGACATTCATCTCACGGCCGTTCCCCATATACCAAACAAACATAAGCAAACAAACGGAACTCTTTAAGAGTTCCTACCCATCGCTACACACAACTGCATAGCCAAAAAACCCAAGTCCAAGACAGAAGCGTCGATGTTGGGGAGCGGTTGGGTTGGTGGGAAGTAGAATAGGAGCGGTGGGGTAAAATAGTCCCCGTTTCCCCTATTCTCCTTCCCGGTAGGAAGAAGACACGGAAGAGGGAATAATGAGGGAGAGGCGAATTCAAAGGACGGAGGGGAAAAGGGTGAGGTGGAAAGGGGGGGGAGGGGTTAGTGCGAGAGTACTCCGCTCATTACTCCACGGCCGTATACGCCGACGCTGTGACAGCAGCCGCCTCTGCGATTTCTGGTGTTGGTGATCCGCCGTCTGACTGTTCATTCCTCGCCCTCCCTCTGCCTCATCTGTCTGGCTGGGAGGAAAGGGAGCGTCTGGTCGCGAAAGGGGGGGGGGGGGAGAGGCCTTCCTCTATACACTTACTCCCCCATCCCGCCCCACTGCTTCCTTCGGCACTCTTTTTAAATGACCGCGGGCTACGGCGAGGATGGCACCGCTATTCCGTTCGCTTTATCAATCTCTCTCCTTCTCCCTCTCTCTCTCTCTCTCTCCCTCCCTCTCTCTCTCCCTCCCTTTCGCGTCGGCGCGGCTCCATTCCCCCTCAATCCTCCTTCCCACACACTCCCCGTCCCACCTTCTTCCCTCAAACCATCCACTTGCACTTGCACTCCACCCTCCCCTCCTCTCTCTCAACTAATCTTCCAATCTCCCCTCCTCTTTTCACTAACCATACACCCTCCCCTACTCTCTCTCAACTAGCCCTCCAATCCCTCCTCCTCCTTCCACTAACCCTCCAATCCCTCCTCCTCCTTCCACTAACCCTCCAATCCCTCCTCCTCCTTCCACTAACCCTCCAATCCCTCCCCTACTCCTTCCAGTCACTGACAAATCTCTCCTCCTCACTTCACTAACCATACACCCTCCCCTCCTCCTTCAACTAACCATACACTCTCCCCTCCTTCCTCCAATCACACACAAATATCACCTCCTCCTTCCACTCACCCTCCAATCTCCTCTCCTCCAAGAAGGTGTGGGGGATTAGTGAGTGAGGAGTGATGGAGGAGAGAGGGACGGATTAGAGAGGGAGGGAGGAGAGAGAGAGAGGAGAGAAGGATGAGAGAGAGCTAGAAGTGTTGGTTACGACGTCGGTATATCTAAATCCCTATATGTACCTTCTCGTTTCCTCGCATTTCCTACCTTATCTTCTCTTCGCTCCATCTTATTTTCTCCATACGTAGTATAAGAGAAAGTATTGTATTCGTGAAAAAAAAGTAATCCGAGATTTCAACTGAAACACACGTTTTGAGGTCCTTTAAATAATTTTTGCGTATATTTTCGATTATATCTGTGTTTATGTACGTGTATGTGTGTAAGTTTGTATGTATGTGACACATTTTTATGGACGCTGCAACTCGAAAACTAATAATTAGATAAGAACAATACGTTATATTTAAGATTTTTATTAGTAAACCAAGAACTGAAAAGGTTTTGGCTGAAACTGCTCAACCGGAAGTGAATGTTTATTCTTGTCGTTTTTCCGTTTTTTTTTCAAATATCTCCTTTAGATCTCAATTTACGTAATTTTTTATAACGAAAAAAATGTAGACAGTATAATTTTCTACAAGTTTTGTTTGATACATTTTTTCATAAACTCAATCGTTTAAGTGATATTTCGATTTTTCCGCCGAATTTACGCTGAATTTGTTCGATTGCAGCGCCACAAGTTCGAAACAGGAAAAGCGACAACTAAAATCGATCGTGTACGCACCGGATAGGTATCCTTACGCCAGAATACGACAAACGAGGACTTCTAACGGCCCACAAATCTATGATACAAAAGTGGTCGGTAAAATGTAGCATAAGCAATATCATATATTTTCAGTAAATGTATGTTTTTCCAAATATTGCCTTTCGGACCTACTCTATGTAAATATATGTCAATATCAAAGTAGGAGAGAATGTAAGTTTCTACAAGTTTTGTTTGGGACACTTTTCATGAGAGATATTTCGATTTTTAGTTTTAATTTATGTGTAAGTGATACCATTGTTACCGGTACTATGATAAAATTTTCTAATGGTTGATCGCAATGCGTACGCTGCCAAGGATAATTTTCATTGCGCATCGATATTTTGTTATCCTTAGAAACAGCTAACAATTTTGTTTACTTATTGATTTTTCAATGTAATGATTATTGGAATTGTATTTATATTATTCACGAGTGTAATTGCAGCTAATTATTCTTGAGGACACTGATGTCGAGATCAATCATATTCATTACTCTGTATGGTTAAAGTCATGTGCTGTTTTTTTCATTAAATATAGACGCGCCAATTCTCTTGCTCCATGATAATAAAATGAGAGAAATAATTAACTTGTTTCAATTTAACATTCTTCTCGGTTTAAACGTGCGGCCTTCGCCACGCACCTGATAGTTCGACGAGCTTCACTTATTCTATAAGGCTGTAGACCACTGGTCTAGAAAATGAAGCGAACCGCTTTTCGGATTAGTCGCTTACACACCGTCAATCGCAGAGCAAACAAATCGTAAGCGATAACCTGCAGATGATCGAAAAATAAAATCTGCTCCATAAAACCGTAGTTCATCGTTTCAAAGGAAATAATTAAGATATTAAATAGTAAATAATTTACAACTGTGCAGTAGTGCCGCATTCAGCTTACATGTTTAGGAACAGCACATAACTGGACCTTTATTATTGTATGACTATCCAAAACGGTTCGACGAATAAATATTTCTAAAAGTTCGTCGAAAAAAAGGGCTTGGGTCGAACGTCAAATGGGACAGAGCGTGGTTCTTTTTGCGGCGCGAAGCGATTCGCGTGGGTTTTCAACCTCCTCCGTCGTCGTTTCTTTCTCTTCGCGATTTGATCGAAAGAACCATGACCTCCGCATCGTGGGTGACGCAAGGAAGCCGCAGTGCTGCCCTCTGACAATTCCTCTCTTTCTCGCTCGCCTAATCTCTCTCCTTCCACCGGATTACATCGCCACACTCCTCGGTCATTCGCAAATCTATGTCGAACCGATATTCCTCCTCTTCCCACTATTTATTCCTCCTTTCTCACCCTCATTACCTTTCCTTCCGCAAAATCCCTGTGTTCCCATATACACCCCGCTTCTCCTTAAATAGAACGCGGTAATGCAGATTGTCGTGCAGGTGAACTCCTAGCCGATGCAACTCACTGCATTGCTCCACGATTCACAAAGGGTAACCCCCCCCCTCCCCCTTTTTCTCCTCTGCATCGCCCCCCCCCACCACCTCCCCCTTTCTCTCCCCTCCCCTCTCGCTCCTCCCTCTGACCCCATTCTCAAGCCAACTACAGGTCCTCGTCCTCAATATCGCCCCACCTACCCAAATCCCACTCGCTACGCCCCAATCCTCGACTATATCGTCTTACTACCTGCTCCCAACAGGAACAAATTTCGATTCTATCCCTCTCACCTTGGACATATTATGGATGAAGCAATCGTCAAATTATCGCATTTACGCAGATTTCGATATTAGATAATAGTATAATAAATTCGAATAATTACTCGGCTTTGCGCTCGAATTCAAGTTAAGCAGAATTTTAATATTTTCAGATATCAGATATAGATTTAAAAGTTGGATAATTTGAATTAAAATCGAAAAATGATAATAGGACCGAGTATTTTTTTATGCATCGAGTTGCATCGATGGATACGAGATAAAATGAAAGAATAAAGAGAGGAGTACGGTTTCATTTATTACGGTATGATCTTTCATTTTATGTTTTATTACCGTAAAATAACAATTAAATGCACTTTGCAACGAAAAAAATTACTGTAAAATTAACATTCATACGAACAATGCCACAATAAATTGCTCGGATTTTGCTATTTTACTACCAGTTGCTTTATCAAGTATTTTTTACTTCAAGGTTTCATTGAGGATCACTGTTCTTAATCCCAAAAGAAATCCAACATTTGTTAATAAATTCCCCCAAAAATTTTAAGATGGTGGGTTTTTCTTTGTTTTTAAAACATTTATTTTCCAAATGCATAAAGGTGCTAGCAGAAAATTTTTAAGAAGAGCAGTGAAATCTCGTTATAAATTACTTCTGCATAAGGTTGCTCTCCTATCAGCGTATGAACAATGTAGCTGGTCAATAACAGCGTAAAGCACCACGTGCACTTTTGGGAAATGTGGGATCAAAGTGTTGGATTGTCATGGGCTAACTAAGCTGAAATTAAGGGGTTCACTATATTATGAAACTTTTGATCCAAGTGACGAAGTTGAATCAATTTTTAGCAATAATTTGGTGCCATAAGACATCACGAGGGTACAGACGACAATTTTTTTTCCGTTAGAGACCGGCGCATAGGAAAAAACATTGAAGATTAAGATCGCGTAAGCAGAAAAAGATAAAAATAGGTCGAGAGGAAACTCCGCGCCAGGGAAAAATTGTCAGGTATAATTAACAAGCGTTGAGGTTAGCGCTCTTCAGACCGCCACAGAGACGTTACTATGCTGGCGCACATACGCGCACTCTGAACGCATAAGAAAATGAAATATACACGCGCACCCAAACATTCAACTCAATCTCAAAAATTTACTTTTTTAACATCACATGCTGCTCATTTCGTCAACTTACGACGTCATCGTACAATGTTAGAGATGTCTACTTAAGAGAAAAACGGAGAATCTTCCCTGAGTCTTCGTGCCCTTTTATATTAATACATCGCCGTATTTCCTCCTTTAAGGCTTTTTAAAACACCATTATTGCTTCTCATTCCGGTATTACGCAAAAATATATAGTTAGTACGATTAAAAATAGTTCCTGAAATCTTTTGGAAGGAACTATTTTCGTTTTAAAATTCTTTTTCTAATTCACGAAGGAATTATGTAAAAGTTAATATGAAGAACTGTGAGTGGTTTTTTGTGAGTAAACTATTGAAAAATACTTATTCTCCTTTGACTATAATCAAGCATTGAAATTTCAATTTTATAAATATACTAGCTGAAAGTACCCGGCGATGCCCGGGTTATGCCAGACACGTAACCAAGTGACCAAGAGAAAGTCGCCGTTACACTGTAATCCATAAATCTTAAGAATTTTAACTTGTAAGAACATTCAAAATGGGATCGAATCTTTAATAAGGCATACTTACCTTCTAATTACAGCAAATGCCCCATATATTGCTGTGCGGTACGTGTGTCATTTACGAACCAAAGAAGCTTTTGTCACTTTCTGGGGAAATGTTGGCGTCCTAGAAAAACTTGCATAGATTAGACGTTTTATTCACAACCACAAACTTATGTCGAGTGACTTCTATGGAGAGAATTATAAATGTGCGTTAGTAAGCATTACAGATGTATAATATAAAGGTTTTACTTACTAAAAGGTAAGATTCCAGCATACACACGATGAATTGTCGTTATAAACGCTTCCCATACGCAGTCAACAGAATAATTATCGTTAACTATGTACGTTGCTATATATCATTAATTTCGATGCTTAAACAACAGTTCGAAGCGAATAACGCTATTCTTTCACATATTTGATGGTTTAATTGGCATTAATTGAATCGGAGGCAACAATTACGGTCGCCTTGACAACGTCCGGATAGAGTACGAAATATTCGTAAAATTTCGAAAACAATTGCGTATTTCTGAATGATTCGACCGTATAACATGTAAACATCGCAAGAATAGTATAGAGTTTTAGCCGTCGAATAAAGCAAAAACGAAGAAAATCGGTCCATATTTACGTATTTTAACGAATGAAGAAAAAAAACCTTGCACTTTGAAAAATCGAAAATCCCGTGTAAACTTATGGGAAAATAAAATTGTCTCCTGGAATCGAACCCGGGTCGATTTTGGAAATCCCAGGTACCCTATGTTACTCGTAGAGTCATATGAAGTCAATTTGCAAAGTTTGGTCCCGATAGGTCATAGGGTGTGGGAATGTATAAGGAACACACGGACAGACATTCAATTTTATTATATAAGATTTTCAATATTTGTTCTTTGATAAATATAAATTATTTTTCAATCGCATGTTGCATTTAAAATGAGACATTAGCCTAAGAATGTCATAATCTGACCCAATATATTTTATTGTAAAGGATTTTTTTAGATTAAATTTATGTTAACATATCGACTACATGAAATATTTCATCATTAAAATAAAATAAAAGGCTAAAAAGGCATGCAATTTAAAGTGATATCCTCGTAACAGTCGCAAATGGCTTAAGTAAGAAGCGCTGCAGTTGTTCACATTTCCTCCAGATTTTGCCTTATTCTCGTTCGATACATTCTTATTTTCACTTATCCAGGTGTGTCTAAATTTTTGCTTGCGTTCATTTTTTTATTTCTAAAACCGATTGGTTCGATCCGCTCATGCTTTGTCGAAATGTCCTTTGCTGTATATAACTTCAAGTTTCAGGCGAATTAATCTTTTTCTAAAAATACTTTTGGAATGCAGAATAGGTTCAGTTAGCGTTAGGATACAGTATGTTTGGAAAAAATTAAATTTTCTCTTCTTAAGACGCGAAGTTAATATTCAAGGGCGATCTTTTTCCTATTATGCAAAATGTAATGATTTTCATATATCACGTTACGGGTCGAATAGAAAATTCTGTATGATGATGTCAACAGATAGCAAATTAATATCCAAATTAAGAATGTTTTTCATCCTAATCATCAGCTTTGCTGTAAGAAGTACCTACAGTAGCAGATGAAGAAATTGTTCATTTCAAAACATACACTATTTCAATTTATATACAAAGAATGTTTTACTCTTCCATTTTGCTTAAACTTTGGACTGATGAGATTTTTTCAAGGTTTTATAAAAAAGAATCTCGCAAGATTATTGTACCCTTGCATGTACACAAGATTATTTTTAAATAAGTAACCGAGAGTAAGATAAAGTTTTACATAGAAAAATATTTTTTTGGAAGTATTTACTGTCAATAATTTTTACGGTCACGCCAGAATACGTTCTTACAACAGAAACGATAATGCACGTGCATAAGGAATAAACTAGAAGCCAGTAATTACAGAAGGATGAAAACGAAAACTCCAAAAAGATACTGACCGCCGAATCTCTGACCTTCCAAACAAAGAATTCGATGTCATAATCGACGGTGAATGTCTCAATATGATGAAAGTGTCAAAATACCTCGTGCTTCATTTTTGGTTTATATTTTGAGGACTAGTACTCTTGTAAAGGGCCCACCCATTCTTAAAAATTTGGAAAAAAGGTTCGTCCAATACGAGGATATTTAATTTATATTAAAAATATGTAACATAATATGAAATTGACGTAAATTAATATACGATGGAGAAATATTTTGGCAAAAAAAGCTGTTCAATATATTCTTCATTGAGGAGTTTATTTAGTCATTGCGCGATTGGCTAGAATGATCAGAAGCCGTAGTTTACTGGTATTCGACTCAGTTTTCATTGTATGTCACCATTTTCCTGAAAAGTCTGTGGGATTTTCTTTGTAGAGCATAAATAGAAGTACTATATTTCTTGATTGCATCGAGTGACAAATAATTTCGCTTCGCACTGTGCGTTAGTACAATATATTGTTTTTTCGATATTTAAAATTAACAATGTTTCCCTGTCTGTTAAAGTAGTGTAAATAAGTTCATTATCAATTAATATAAAGTCGTTTTAAGCTCATTCAATCTACTTTCTGATCTCCTTAAATTCAATTTTTGAATCAATATGTATGTATTCTAAAACGCACACATTTCTTATTTTATGTTGTTGTGATATATAGAATAAGAGTTCTTTGAGTACTTTTAACTATATTTTATATATATATATATATATTCTCCAAACGGAATCGCATTCATCTTTTAAAAGATACAACCGAATCTTTAGCTGAATGAGACCTAGGATTTAATCGTTAATGTTACCATAAAGAAGTTTTGAGTTTAGATCGAAATTGCACTGGGAGTTCTAAAGTTACGAGCATACACTTTATATGAAGGTGAGCGCCGACGGGAAACGGTGCGGCATATTTTTATATGCATTTTGAAGTTGGTGACACTTCGTTGTAAAGTAAACAAATTCGATGCACATTCAAACATTTTTTCGGCTATTTTTGCATTTTTAATTTTATATAATCAAATTTTGGAAGCTCTTAAAACTTTTTTAAAATGCTAAAGATAAAATGTATATTTAACGAAGAATAGTAATTTAAATACATATTTAAAGAATAAATGTTCCAATTTAGCTGTTGATATATTTTGTGCTCATACGCTATTCGTATTTTATGAATCTGTATAATTATTTGTTAACCATGAAATGAAAATGGTGTGTGCATTGTGCTATAGGCGAAGTAGTGTAAGTGGAATAAAATGATAAGGTTATTAGAAGTGAGTTTGGTGATAAACGTTTTATGGGAAGTTGAATGTAATATGGGTTGCATAAATTTAGGGAGATGATTTCCGTTTTGTGTTTTATGTTTCAGGGACAGAAATCAAGGTATTATCTTTTTCATGAAAATTTGGTTTTCGTTTGGTGGTATAAACACACACATAGGAGGAACCTAACAGGGAAAAACTTGCGCTGTTTTAGGCGGAAAAGTCAATTGTAAAATTTTAGTGTGTATAAATGGTATCATGGTCATAGTAAAAATAACTCAAGGTAGACCTTAGCTTAGACATAATGCAAACTGTCGCTAGATTTGCTTCTTGGTCATTGTAAATTACTTTCGGTATCCATATGGCTGATATCTTCCTGCACCCTATATCATTGCGGACAACACTGTGAACCACTCTATAATTAATGCCCGCAGTAGTGAATATTTTTCTCAATCTAATACCACGGTTACTTTTTATCAATTCATCGATTTGATTAAGTTTTCAGATCTTTGTGTGTACGGGCAACCACTTCGAGTTTCATCATCAATTCAGTCGCATCCCTCAGAAAACCATTTATGCCATTTAAACATTTCACAGCGAGTCAAACAATCCCCGTTGGGTGCGTTTTTGACCACTCCAAATGTTTCTGTGCCTATTTTTCCAAACGCACAATAAAATTATAGCATATTGTTGCTATAGATATTAGTAAATTCGTGATCTGCATCTAAAAAAACGCTTAATAATATCTAAACAATAACGGTTAATACTGAATTATACAATATGAAACCTATTTAAAGATCACGCATTTTTATCATTAATGTTTCATAAAATTTTTATTATGTGGCAAATATGATGATTCGTTCGCATAGGTTTGAATAACTTCGAAATTCTGTTGGACAACGCAGTTCTAAATAGACCACGTATCAGCAATTGATAAGAGAAAATGAAAAGTATACAGCAGAAGCGTGTTTCTGGATCGCATGTTATCTAAAATTCAATTTTTACCAATAACATCCTCATTTATATAATAAAAACAGCTTTACCTAATTAACAGAAATCGTTCAGGCCGGAATGTCACAAATAATGCTAAAATTATAATTAATTCCTTCACTCGTCCTATTCTGATGTCCTGAATCATTTGTGTGAAAACTTATGAAAATAGGGTATTTTTCCTTTGTTAATACTAACTCTATCGAAGGATTAGTTCCATAGATTCCTTTTAGAAAAACTGTTCAACGATGGAAAATAATTTATCTTATGCTATACACATAACTGTCCTACAAAAGTGCTGCGTAAAAAGATTAAACGGAAAGTAGTGGAAAATTAATAATCCTTTTTAAATTATTAATTATGAAAGTTATGCGTGATTTTATTTTAAAACAAAATGAAAATACTATTCATAAAAATAAGCCAGTTTAACTGGCGGTGCTTAGGGTTTAGGGATTTAATGCGAATCGGTTTCGATGAATATTTTAGCAAGCACTCTTATACGTGTTATAAGGTCCAATTTTCAAAAGAAAGGCGAATTCTCAGTGGACAAAGCGTTTCCTTTCACCAAAATGTGAATGATTTTTAAGTTTTTTGCTTGCATTTTAAGCTAAACTACATTCACGACACGAACTGAAGATTTCTGCGACCAAATGAGCAGAGTCTTTCTGCTACTCAAATAAATTGTTTCAAAAATTAGATTTTCAATATTAATAATTTTCTAACTACGTAAAATGATAAATGTTTACTTCCTGCAAACACCAACGCGTTTTTTACGAGAAAGATGTGTGTGGATGTTGTTACATTTTAATTATCGTGCTATGTATTCATTGTTGACATTTGACATTAAAACGCTTTGCTTTAATCCGTAACATTTCCACTGTGTAAAAGGAAGTAACACTAGTAGAAAATAAAACAAAATTTATCGAATAATTTTTCGTGGATCCTACATTGAAATTTTTATTTTCTGTTTAAATGTTAATTATAAATTACCAAACATTACGGTGCTGTCAATTAATTTCACGAAAATAAATCAACTTGAAAAAGTATTTCTGAAGAATAATTAAACTCCAAATCAGTTACAACGGAGATTTAAGATTGATCAAAGAACGTGAAGGAGCTAATACTTTGGTTAGTTTTAAAACGAACCCTTTCTGTTATGTGTTACAATGGCACCGAAAAATATTTATAAACGAAAATATGAATGAACATATCGAATAAAATCAGTGTTTATAAAATTTCAATAGATGCAACTTTCGAATACAAACAAACAAACGATTATTGTTCTTTTTATTTATTAATTCGTTCGGATTCCGTTTTTAATTATAATTATTACCTTTTAATGGGACGTACTATTCTAATTGTTGATAGCGACGCATACGCTGCCGAGGTTAATTTTAATTGCGCATCGATATTTTATTATCCAAAGCAACAACTAACAATTTTGTTTACTTTTTGTTTTTTTTTCAATGTGACAATTATTTAGTGTTTAATAATTATTGACAAGTGCAAATGCTGATTATTATTATTGAGGACGCTGATGTCAAGAGCAGTCATATTCACTCCTGTTCACTCCTCTCTATGGAGAAAGTCATCTGCTTTTTCACTCTTTTATTCCGTTATTCTTAGGAAACTATTCATGAAATTGATTGGAATGAGTCTAGAACGACCAGTTAGATTTTGACCACGGTTCTGGAGTAATTCGCCATGGTTAATTACAGGTTTTTTTAACTGGCAATCATCTACGATAAAAACATGAGTTTTATATTTAATCTGAATACCACCATTTAGATACATTTGTAAATGCCTCGTTAAAGATCGTTCATGCCTTGTTACTAATGCGTGTACATCCATATTCTCGTTGTTAGTCGAGAATTTTCGAGGTAGTAACTTTCAGTTTTATTATACGATGCATGTTGTCCGTTACAGTGTTTTCTTGGACCTTTACTTATGATTTGTTTTAATCTATCGCATATTCACCCTCTATACTGTCCCACGGTGCCACAAGAATTGACCTTGGATACTTATACATATTTTCCTATTCACCACACTATGGCATTCCAAAAGTCGTTCGTTGTCTCAGGGTCAAACCTCTGGAATTCATTGCCGTACGACCTAAAATGTTCTTCTCCACTGTCCATATTTAAAACCAAATTGTATAGGCTATTACTTCACAAAATTTGTTTCTAGTTTGTACCTGTTAATATCTTTTATGTGATTTATATAAGATTTATTTATTTTTCTTTCTGGAATGAAGTGAATTATATATATATATATCGTATACGTATATATATATATATGTTTATGTATATTTACGAAACGTATATGTATATAATGTACTCGCCATAATTGTCTCCGCACTCAAAATTGAGTTGCTTATTATGTTGATATATTTACTGGTCCTTGTATCATGTTCTATGGGACCCTGTCCCGGAACAATAAGATTTGTATCTATCTATACTCAAACAAACAATAACAATGCAGTTAATATCGTTGAAACATATATGATGGCGAGAAAGTCTATAGCAGAATTAATCGGAGAGATGTTTTTACGTTTGGCGTTTTATTCCGTCTTTTCGGGTATTTCGCATCAAATGTAAGTCATTACTTCATCAGAAACTTTTATAGTAACTTACTGCGATATATAGTACAGGGTGTAACAGAAGTCCGATCTCATAGGCAAGTAAAAAATGTAAGAAAATTAAACGAGAAAAAATTCTCATTTTTCTGTTGTTTGAACACGATGAGTTTTTATGCATGACATTGCAACACTCCTAAAGTCGCTTGCTATGTGGCAGCATCTAAAATGTACACAGCAAATATCAGTATTTGTAAAACTACTTTCTCGTTTAATTCTGCTATATCTTATTCCCCTATGAGAACGGACTTTTGATACACCCTGCACATAGAAATATTCTATTGTAGAATGTCGAATAATTCAAAAACGGTTCAATTTATTTTAGCCATTCTTTCAGATTTTAAAATGCTCATATCTAAAGTGAGTTTATGGTAATATCCGCATGTTATTACGGCCCGAGTTCGATCGCAGTTTCGTTCCTTCATAACACGGGAATGGGTATTCAGTATTTTTTCTTTGCATTTTAAAATTACTGGAAAATATCTCACGACCTTAGGACTTGAGCTGAATAATGCCAAAAAGAATACAAATTCGTTTTTGATGCCCAGAAACTAGAAAATTTTACGTTTTTAATTTGAAAAATTTTCGTCGTCAAAGTAAACCGAATTGTTGCTAAATTACCGACAGTGAGTTGCAACATATGGAAAATTCATACGTAGGTACGTATTATCTATATAAAAGTTCATAAAAATTCATTTTTATATTTTCGCTCGTAATCTTCTAATTTATATTCTTTTACATTATTTCCCTCTGTTTCGCACGCTCCTGATATTGGCTTATTCATTGTAAGCAGCCATTTCTCTTTTACCGTTCCAAGGTAAATCCTTCATCCAACTCCTCTGGGATAGTGTTTCCCAACCTGGGTGCCGTGAAGTGTTCTGAGGGGTGCCGCAAAAATTATTGTTTTCCCACTTTTACCCTCATTTTGCGTCGTTGGCTTTCCAAAATCAAAACTAGAGTGAAGACGAACTTCATTTCGTCGAAAAGGCACTTCGAAATGAAAGGAGAAGCATAAAATCTTCATTTCATGCTTTAGATATGGTAATTTAAAAAACCACGATTATTACTGACGGTGGATAGGGAGGGGTGCCGCCAAATTCTGAAAAGTCACTTACGGGTCCCGCGACACTAAAAAGGTTGGGAAACATTACTCTAGGACATTCCCCTTAAGGAAGAAGGCCGATTCGTCTGTTGTTAATGACACCCTCGCATTGCTACCCTGGTGTCTTCTCCACTCCGGTTCCATAGACGCCCTTGATGTATTCTGCGACTGGTGCGCTGCGGTGGTGAAAGTAACAAAGTCCCGGCGTGGTTCAAATTTGATACAATTCCTGCATGGTGTTTTATTTAAGAGTTTTCCCAATCCAGAGACTTTGAAGACTTTCCGTGACATGACGGAGGCATTGCAAATTCCTTCTAAAACGTGATATTAATTCTCGCCGCAAGAATGGTGATATTCCCGAGCATATCGTATGTATCCTATGGCGATGAAGAATTCACGGGCTCCCATCGTCCCGAAATGTTCAATTCTTATTTCTATTTGCTTCAAACTTCTCTCCTCCCGCCCCACGATTAGTGTATCGATAATATATGTTCTGATTCTCTATCGATGATCTTCCGATGAATGCTTCCATCTCCTCAGTTCTATTTCTCTCTCTCTCTCAATCGTTCATCTGGTCCTGACAAGCTCGGTACTTTATTTCTGAAAAAAGCTGTGCCATCTTTAAGCCTTATCTCTTTCCCTCTTCTTGAACAGGTGTTTAACTTCCTGAATAAAATGAGAAAAATTACTTGGTATAAGTTTCACTTTATTAAAATAGATACGACCGGTTTCGACTAATATCTACTCATCATCAGGTTCAAAAACAAGAACATATTAGTCGAAACCGGTCGTGTCTATTTTAATAAAGTGGAAATTATACCAAGTAGTTTTTTCTCATTTTATTCATGATGGAGTTTCACCAAGTAAAGGCTTCCTCCGTTGATTTTAACTTCCTGTTATTTCCCCCTTCATTAGACATCGGCCAACGTTATACCTCTTTATAAGTCTGGCAATAAAAACTCTGTAACTTCATGTAGCATCATTTCGCTACTTCCCATTCAGTCAATCATTTACGAATGCATTATTTTTAGGAGGTTATTTTATTTTTACTTCACCACACCTGTCAACGAATCAACACGGTTTCCTTCCTGGTCGCTCTAGCCTTACCAACTTGTCTGTTCTCCAGCATTATGCAATTCATGCTCTCTCCACGAAGTCCCAGATTGACATTTGTCTTATCGATCTGGCTAAAGCCTTTGATTCCCTTGATCACAAGCTTCTGCTCCACAAACTAACCCATCGATTTGGCCTCCATGACCTTTTTCTTTCCTTAGTTCACAGTTTCCTCGCTGACAGCAGCGTGTTGTTATTTCTGGTTCCTCTTCTTCTTGGACTTATGTCCTTTCGGGGGTCCCTCAAGGCAGTGTCTTTTTAGCTTGTATCTTGATGATCTCCTTGAATCAGTCCCCAACTGATTGCCGTCTATTGCTTTATGCAGACGACTGAAAAATCGCCCGAAAGATTAATACTCATCATGACTGTACGCGCCTAACAAAGACTTAGCGGAGATTGGTCGTTGGTCTGTCAAATGGAGACTGAATTTAAACCCTGAGAAGTGCAGCCTACTCTTTATTTCCCTCAACAAAAACCATTTCTTCTAATCCTACTTCTTGAATGGCAGCCCGATCCCAAGAGTCTCTTGTCAAAAGGATCTTGGTGTCATTCTCGACTCCAAACTTACTTTTCTTCAACATCCGACTTCAAATGAAAATAAGGCAGTGGCTCGGCTTGGGATTCTCTATCGCTTTGGCGACATTAAAGACCCTTCTGCTCTATGCCCTTATTTCTGTAGCATCGTTCTCCCCATCATAACCTATTGCTCGCCCGTTTGGTCCATGTCTGCTCAATCCAATCTCTCTCTTCCCGATCCCATCTTAAATTTTTATCAAAATAATTTGTCATCGTGTCACCTCGTTTCAAAATTTAACCAAATCCCAAATTCTAACTGCCCTCAACTCCATTGACTTATAATGCGTTCTGACATTTCTTTCCTTTATAATGTGTTAAATTCCAAAAATGGCTGTCCTTAATTACATGGCATTTTAAGTTTCGTGTTCCCGCAAGAAAGACTCGCCTTAATTCCATTTTCGTCGTAGATACTCCCTGCATATCCTGCGCTCGCCTACTCTTTTTTACAGAATCCCCCTTCTTCTTAATCGCCTACACTCTCATCCCAACTTTGATATTTTTCACGCTCCTCTGAGAACTATGCCTCCGAGTCAATCATTGACTGTTAATATTTTATGTAGTTTTTTTATTTTGCCTCAGTTTTCTTGTTCGTTTTTAATTTTTTATATTCTTTTGTTGATTTTATGTCATATTTTTATCATGTTGTGTTGATTCCTTGTTGACTAAGTCTGTTGCAATTGGCCTCTGTGCTGTAGGTGGAATCTCAACCCTGGCCTCCAGTCTTAAGTGCCTACAGTTCTCAATACCGCCGTCGATAATGGACTAATATAGTCAAAATTAAAATTTCTCTTTCTTCACATTTGCGATCAGTCTTATACACTCACGCATATAAGTTAAATTTCCATTATTTCACTCTTGTTAAAATTTATGTTATTGAAGAGGCCGAAGTGCGATTAGTTCACGGACTGAATGATATCCCTATCTCATGATACCATTATTTATTTACAATCCTATGATTACTCTTTCTAATTACTTCCTCTACGTATTTAGTGTAAATACATTATTACTGTAGCCTCATGTCACTTTAGTAACATCCCGAAGTATTACTCGTGAGCACAATTTTTGGCGTAAAAAAAGAGCACAATTAGACTGCGCGAAACCGCTACGGTACACAAGAGCACAAAATTTAGACTCCAGCTCTAACAAGAATTTTTGCAGTGAACGTTTTAAAATTTTTGGTTTTTACGAATTAAATTCAAATTTGAAAATATCACTCTGGGGATAAACGTCTGAAAAAAATCGGGCACATCCCAAAAAATTCATATCCTACTTATTAACCGGTAAAATGTAAGATTAAAATGTAAATTCCGGTAATTTTTCTGTATAACGCGATTTTTCAGCCTGTGAAATAAGTTTTTAATTCCGTATCTGCACGTTTGGTGGCCTATTGAGATTTTCGAAACGTAGGGGTAGTAGTGTTGCCAGAGGGAGGCAGTGCCACCAAGCTGCCTTGATATGGATTGCGTAAGACTAGGAGAACGGCGTCGTTTTTTGCTGTACATAACTTCTCTTTACTTTTTATTAGTTTTGTTTTGCATAATAAATATAAATTTTAAGGATGGCATATTTTATATACATTGTAGGACTTAAAATATGTCTCTCAGGGATCACTCCCCATAACCCCCAATTTCCCACGTCAACCGCGGTCAAGCTAGGAACGTATCCCCCGCGATTGGCGAGGGACTACTGTATTTACATATAAATTTGGTTGTATATTATAATAGCGTAGCATTAAGTTTGTTATTGAATGGTCGCGATTTCGTAAGGGTAAGATTCAACGAATAAAATTTAGTTTCTCATTTATTTCCGGATAAATGGTTACCACACTTACTATAATTTACATAATAGCGGATACGAAGTAAGTCTTATACTTATGCGCTTTCAGTAATGTTTAATTCGATGGAAATTATACTTGTGTCAGCCTTATTTGCGATATTAAGTGTACTTAAATATTCCAAGCTCAACATTATAAAAAATGGCCAATAAAGAAAGAAAAGCTACCATATCTCTAAAAATAATTGGGAGTAAACAATATTGTTCTGTAGAACTGACCGTACATTGACACTCCGAGTGCTTTGGGGCCCGGGCCCAAAGACGGCATTTCCCGTAAGGGAGAAAAAATTATAGTTTTATGCTAAGGGGTGATATAAAAGTAGTGGGTAAAGCTTGGAAAACCCTAATCGAGATCCGGGCCTCGGAGATTTTGCCACGGTATCCCCACCCTCTCGGTGGCCGTTCTTATGGCCATATTTTTATGGACACTTTTTAAAAGTTTTTGCAGCATATAAAGTTAATGATTTTAAAAAACATTTCCAAATGACATTTTTCGTTTATTATAACAAACCTCATTTGCTTGGTTTAAAGTTTCAATGTTTAGGATTTAGTTTTATTTGAGTCCCAAAATCCTATATGTTATAATAAGAAAAGTACGATAAATTCGGTCTCGCGGCGAACTGTTCTCTGCGGCGAACTGTTCTAGAACCAAGAATAGAATTTTAAAACCCAGCAATTGGGAAGAACTAAGATTTTCTGTCTTAAATGTGAAAAATTATTTTATTCCAATTAAACGAGAGAGAGAGAGATAGAGAGGGAGAGAGAGAGAGAGGAATATCTATGAGACAAGGCTTCTTAGATGATGTTCGGAACTCTGCTGCCCGCGAAGCCGTCATAACGAAGCCATCGGAAGAGTCGCACCAGCCTCCTTTTCGGTTCGAGGGCTACTTCTTCCCTCCGAGTGTTTTGGAGTGAGCGAGACCTTTCCAAGCCACCATCTACAACCAATAAACTCGCCCTCGACGCGGGCTCCACGCTGCGGCGGTTTATTAAAACGTAAGCGTGTGTTTTTGTGATTTTTCTGCAGATGAGGAAACTCGGAGGCGAAAGAGATATCCAGATAATGGATTTCTTTGATATGAAAGTATACACGAAGTGTGTTCATTCGGTCTGCGGTAGATTTCTTCCAATTATCGGCAGAAGAGACTTCTAAAGATATAAAATTGGCAGCCATGATGATTTCTACACATAGCCAAATTTATATTTCAACGGCGTGATTCCATTAAAGTAAAATTAAAAACTAGTTCTGCGTTTGTTCTCTATCCAGAGAGCATATATGTATTTGCTTTACCATAGCACGGTATCGCTGTTTAATCCTCTTAAACAGTATATGGTGAAGTCGCTAAAAATTGAAATAATTAGAATGAACGCCGAAATACACTAAATTTTTAGCTCATATTTCTAGTATCGATATTTGATCCGTTGCACTATTTTAATTAATAATGAATGACTGGTAGAAGACGTTCAATTGAGAATTTAATTCTCAGTGCATCATATGTTGGCTCAGAAAGATAAATAAAACCAGGAGAATTTGCGCGAGTGCTTCTTTAAATACTTAAATTTTCATATGCATGCTATAAGGTAAGGCAAATTTATCTTATATTCACTTATATACTTAAGGAAACTTGAATAAAATATTTTCCAAATAGGTAAATCCAATTTGACGGAGACGATCTATGTTTCACAATAAGCTATAGTTCAAATGAGTTTCAATCCGATTTCCCTCGCACTTTCTTATCAAACTCCCTCCCCTATTTCAAATCAGAATTGGTACAGGTACATGTTTAGCTTTATGATAACATTGGCGTCACGTAATTCTCCCAATTATGATCACCATGAAAGGACTTTTTAATAGAAAGAAAAATACAAGGATTTCAACTAACACTACTCGATAGATCGATTTCAGTCATCTCATAAACGGCACTTCGAAGGCGTTACAAAGGAAGGATGGCAATACATCTTAACAAAGATGAACAGAAACGATCATATTCAAGTCAGGATTCGAACCCACGACCCTGAAATGCATAGGATAACAAGTACGAGATTTTCAGTTAAATAATAAATAACATATACCTTCATGTCATATTTACGGGCTTTTATACTTGTAATATTATAAAAATAATATAATTAAGAAGAATTAAAAGCAAAACATTCATCAAAACAGGAAATTTAAATTAAATTTTTACCCCTCTCCGGCTGTCCACTAGAACCCATATAAGAAACGATGCACAACAACACAGGATACGGAATCGATTTGCGAAAAAACGAAGCTTCAATCTACTTTCATTTAGGAATAGTTAACGCGTCAGGCAGACAAACGGACAAACCCAACGAATAACTAGGAATAAAAAAACGATGATAATTTCAAAAGTGAGTAATCTATAACAAATGTTCTTCAACTATTCAAAACATTTTTGAAGACATACAACGAGTAAAGATTGTCATAACCGAAAATAAGTTAAAATCCGATGACACTAAATATATTTTATATTTTTACTACAAGCGCACTTTCTCAAAACTGAACACACAGGATTTCTACGCTATAAAAATACATATGCCTCTTCTTCGCCCATCAAATGTTCAAAGATTTTCTATTTATTCCTGAAAATATTACACACCGAGTGTCCTTAATGTGTATTCATAACTCTTTTGTTTGTCTCTCTTTCGTACTTGACCGAATCAGCTGTTTAGTGAACAAGTCGACGGAGCCAATTCTCAAAAAAAGGGCTTCTGTCGCTCGGACTCCATTATCTAATGTTTCTAAATCGTTCCTAAGCGGAACACTATGGCCTATTTCGGTCAGAAAATATATCTTTCTTCCTTCAATACCTTTATCATTAAAATATTTCATTCTCCGCATTATCTAGCATATTTGCATTGGTCTGTTTTCACCCTCATTTACGTCATCTCCGTCCATATTTTGAAAACCTTGCAACAATATATATACACACGATGTACCGTCGCTTCAGGTGCAACGAAAACCATCTGAGTGATAGTTTCTGTTGAGTGACGAGGTCTCTCGGGCAGTGAGAAAAAGGCAAGGAAATAGGTAGCGACTAGTTTACTCGAGGTCACTCTATAATAAATCGAAAAAATCGAACAAAACAAGGCACTGGCTGGAACTGGAGTGATGTAAATATATTGGGCGCGGTCACGTGGAATCCGTTTAATGGTTATTGACCATTATCGATGCATATTCTATGCATTCTGTTGAAATGTAAATAATGTTGGGTGATGGAACAACGTGTTATTTTTACATAAAAACAGGTCTACTCCGTTTTAGAGAGAGAGAGAGAGATGCATCGATGCACCACATGACCGCAGCCACGTGATACCTCTAAAAGTAATTGTGAAGCACGATCGAGAGGACTACGAATACAAAATTATTTTTAGCATTTATTCATACGAGTAATAGGCGAGCGTGGAAACGAAAGATTCATTGAAGAGTTTAGAAAAATTTTCCAAAAAACGAATTGCAATGGCTTCAGAAAATATATTTTATATTTATAATGAAATAATGCGTCGCGTTTCCGGTGTTTCCTCGCCCCGGGCTCCCCTTTCGTACCGGACGACCCATTCGCCCCGGACTCCCCATTCGCCCCGGGCGCTCCCTCCGCCCCTGGCGCCCCTTTCGCCCGGGGCAATTCGAGATACGATCCCCGTGTGTCTCTGTTTGGCGACCCACAGGTCGGGAGAAGCTGGGAGTGAGTTCGGGAGAGGCAGTGAGAGTGGTGCTGGAGAGCGACGGAACTCAGGTCGAAGACGGAGAATACTTTCGCACTCTGCCGCCAAACACCGTGTTGCTCCTCCTCCGCCAAGGGGAGACGTGGGGTCCAGTGGGAGGCGTCGACGTCATCAGGGCCGGTGAGTTGTCTGCATCCCCCTTCGGACCTCTTAAGAAGGTCGTTTGTGTGTGTGCGTGCGTGCGTGTCTGTGTGTGTGCGTCCAGACTTCTTGATGCGATGACATTCTGAGAGTATTTCTGCTGCGAATGGCAGAAATTATTATGTTCCGATTTAAACAGATGCCTTAGACCAGTGCTCCGTAACCGGTGTGCCGCGGCACACTACTGCGCCGCGACAAAGTACTCGGTGTGCCGCGGTAAATTTTGAAATTACAGGCAAGGAAAAAATACTATTTTTTCTTCTAATTCTAAGACAACATAAACCAAATGTTTCTTATGATGCGATTTCTTAGGCTGTTGCCGCTACTTGAAACCGAAAACAAGTTGCTTCGTAACTGGGGAATTGGAATTTTTAGCATAGGATTCTATAGTAAGCCGGGCTAAACAATTTGAAAAATGTATATTCTAGCAGTAATTTTCTTCTTATACGTGATGAAGGCGATTTTATCTTTATTATTGCTACAAGATGATAAAAATTTTCTACACAGTCTCAAGAAACGTAATTCGATGTGCCGCGAAGTTCGAGAGCACCCGAAAGTGTGCCGTGAAATTAAAAAGGTTGCGGATCACTACCTTAGACGAAGAAAGTATTTCCTGTAAAGCCAACTTCCACAGTGTTACATGTGAATTACATGAATATTCACGATATACGAAATGATTAATGCAGATTTTCACTCGTTGCTTAATAATTGTTTCAACATCTATTTCGGATGTTCTGTGAAATCTTCCAACAAATGTAAAATCTGCATACAAAAAAAGTCATGGCACAAGTCACTTTTGCATTAATGTTGCAATAACTCCTTTGCAAACTATTGAGAAAGTTTATGAAATGTCTAGAAATTTGTTCTCCGTTTTAAACTATCCTCAAACACATATTATGAAGGCTTTTTCAGTAAAAAGGAGATAGAATGTGAAACTATCATCACATGCTCACTAAAGTTACAATGAAAGTGTTCTGTTCCCTCACAAAACAGAAAATTCAAACTGTAAAAATGATTGAAGAGGATTGAATTTTTTCGAGTTTCAAATATATTCTTAACTTTGTCTTTGATGATAAATTTATGTATCAATTCAATATTTGGTATTTTTTTCTTTCCCTCATTACCGAATAAAGCTTTAAACATTTGAATCGCTTTCAATCATTCATTTTGTCTTTTAGTTGCGTTCATTTCTTAAAATCTACTTCCTCCTAGTTTCCAATCATCATGTGTTATTATATTAATGACTGCCAACATTACACCTTATTCGCCCGGCTGTGTGAATGTGTAAAGTAAATATATTTTTATTTCAACCTTTTTCCGGACCTGTTTCTATTGATGGGCTATTATCGAAAGGGACACAGAATCTGAGTTTATGTATTTCACTTAGAGCTGTCATTTCAATATGTCCACCATAAATTCCAGTACGTTTCATATGAGTTGCATTCTCCTCCCATGTTATCCTATCTCAAAAAAATGTGTAAGTCGTTACCAGTTTTGAACTACGTACTGCACTGAATACGTTAACATCAAACTTGTTGTTCCTTAGTAAAAACGCAAAAAAATTAAATGAACAGTTTCCTAGCTTTGGCGTTTGCAATAAAATAAATAGTCTGTTCTCAAACACTTTAACACTGTTTTGAAAACGCTCACAAACCAGGCACTATACACTACGTTATCACGTTCGTAACATTATAATGTATGTATATTATAAAACACTGTTGCTAACAAACAAAGCCATTTTTAAATGTATGGTTGGTTTTTAAATCCAGTGCAATATGATGAACACAATGTACTTAAACTGATTTATAATTCAAAAATCAAATACATAATTGGCAGTCAAACTATCTTATACTATTAGGCGGTGCTTGCATTCTGCAAACATTTCAGCCTACTTTCAATAATGGGTTAAAAACAACCCATAAAAATTAGAATTTTCACGGTGTCGGATTTTTCCATTGGTTGTAACCAAAAATCTATAAACGTGCCAAATTTCAAGTATCTAGCTCATGTAGAAATGCCTTATAATTTTTATCCTAGCCCTAAATAAAGTCGTTTGTCTGTCTGTCTCCAAATTCCCCTCTCCACATTCCTCTCTCCAATTTTCCTCCCAACTTCCTCTCTCCACCTTCCCTCCCCCCACCTTCACCTCTCCACCTTCCCCCCCCACTTTCCCTCTCCAACTCCCCCTCTCCACCCTCCACTTTCCCCCCTCCAACTTCCCCTCTCCATCTTCCCCTTTCCAATTCTCCCTCTACTAAATTCTCCTCTCCAACTTCCCCTCCCAACTTCCCCTCTCCACCTTCCCTCCCCCCACCTTCACCTCTCCACCTTCCTCTCTCTTCCTTCCTCTCTCCACCTTCCTCTCTCCTCCTTCCTCTCTCTTCCTTCCTCTCTCCTCCTTCCTATCTCCTCCTTCCTATCTCCACCTTCCCCTCTCCAACTTCCCGTAGAAATGAAGAGTTCCGTAGGATATTTCGATGAATTGCACGTCCAAATAATATTTTATATTAATTGGGCATGCTGTTTTCTCTTTTAGTAACTGCATTTAGTGCGAAAAAATCACTTTGAGCTTAAAGCTTATATCACTAACATGGTGAATATTTTGATAATTCTATCCGTTGGCCGGGTAATAAAGGTCTCACTTAATTCACTCTGTTTTCCTCTCCCTTCTCTCTCTCTCTCTTTTTCATTCGCAGCCATTTCTGCCATTCCCAAGATAGTGTGCGAAACCATTCACGCGCTGGAGTTGCACCGTGATGAGACGCCCTCCCCATCTTGGAAGATCATGGACAACAAGGGTCGCGTCACCGTGGTGCTGCACTGGGATCACCCTCAACACCACTACCAGCCTCCCCCGCCCTCCTCCCGCTCGCATCCGCGAAATACCTCCTCCGCAGCCACCTCCTCCACTTCGCCCTCTTTGGGACTCGGTGTGGACGGCGCCGTTGACGTGGCGTCCACCTCGATGACCAGGCCCTCCCTCGTCATCCATGGCGCGGGAACGACCACCGTTGGGCGGGACGGTAAGAAAGAGACCCTCATCAACGACGTCTACACCCCCGCACGCTACGGCGGCGGAGGCGGAGGCACCAGCCCACAGATCACTGTGATAAACCACGACGCGGCGACGGCTCGAGTCATGGGAAGTTCCTACGGGGGGGCGGCCGGCAGCGGGGGCACGACCGGGGGCGGAGGAGTGGTGGGGGGCGGCGGCGGCGTGCACCATCCCCCTCGTCTCTCGCGACAGGGAAGCGGGGGCTCGAGCTTCGAGAGCGGTGCGGCGATACACGTCCACACGGCCGAGTGCTCGGCCCACCATCTCCACCACCCCATGCACTCGTCGGCCTCCTCGCCCCCCGCGCCCTCCCCCACCGGCCACGACCCCCAGGGCCCGCACACCCACGGAGGCGGCGGAGGAGGTGCCACGGAATGTGACTTTCACTGCTGCGCCTTGCACGAAGAGGGCAGGAGGATAGCCGTACACAAGTCCGTGGCCACGTCCCCCATCCAGGACCACGCGCAGCCCCAAGACGGTGGAGCGGGGGCGGCGAGGGTAAGCAGGGGGGCGGGGTTACAGCCACCGGTGGCCACGGGCAAGCAACACGTCCGGTTCCTGGACATCGAGAGCGGGGCGGAGGGAGCGGTGCCGAGGGGAGGCAGTCCGATGGGGGTGGGCAGGGTGCTCTCCGCGGCGGCGGTGGCGGCGGCGGCACCCGTGGCGACGGCGAGTGCGATGGGGGCGTCTCCGGGCGGAGGAACCTCTTCGGCCGGAGAGAGTTCGGAGTCCGAAACGGAGACGACCCTATTGGAGGAGGAGGGGGCGACGTCTGAAAAGTTCCTTCTGCTGGTGGACCAGCCTGCATCGATGGACGCGAGGCGGCATCTGACCATCAAGGACATCGGCGTGATACTGGAGAGGCTCAGGTCGAAGATCGTGGACGTCGAGAGGCTGGAGAGGGACTCTGACGGCGGAACGGGAGGCGCGGGAGGAGTCGGAGGGGTCGCGGAGGGCGGAGGGGCGGGCAGGGGAGGTGCGGGGGCGGTAGGAGGAGTGGGACCGGGCAGTGACGATTGCCACAACTGGACGATCAAGGCTACGATTAGGGGCGAGACGCTGAGGGAGCTGGGAGTGATCTACAACGGGAACTATTACGCGATTTCGGAACATCCGGGTTACAGGGCGGAGGGGAACAGAGAGGAGGAGGAAGGAGACGGCGAGGAGGTCGAGGACGAGGACGAAGAGGAAGAAGAGGACAGGCTGTAGCGGAAGGCCGGGCGCTCGCTGCGCCCGGATGCGGGCACCCGCCGCCGTTACGACGGCGACTCTTAGCGGCGTCCCTAGTAGGCGGATTCGAGGGACGTGGGTTCCGTGCCACTGCCAGTCGGAGAATGCGGCCCCCGAGAGGGGCTCGAGCATCTCCGAGCGAATCGGAGAGTGTTTCGGGGCGTGTTTCTGTTGCCGTCGCGTCGCCGCATCGACGACGAGAGATTATGACGAATGGTCTGTAGTGTAAGGGCGGACGATACAAAACATAGCAAGAAAAATTGCGATAACGCGCACTACACACACGTACACAAATAATTTTTAAATTCCAATAACAACGCGTAAAAAATGCTCTGCGCGTCTTTTACGAGAAGTTTTCGGTAGATGCTATAAGAAAATGATGATTTCTGTATTATTTTTTATGTTTTCGACGGAGCGACCGAGAGGACAAGTGAGGTTTTTGCCGGATAATCAAGTCGTCAAGGAGTTCTTTTTGCTTTTGGATCGAGGAAGAAGGAACCATCGTGGAAGTTATCCTACCACTCAAACCAATAGAACTGTCATCGACATCAGTTAATAATGATGAGGTTTGAAAAGGTTTTCCACACAAATGTGCGAGTTTAGAATTTATAAATATTATGTAAGTAGGATAAAAAGACCCAAGAAGCCATTGTACCTTAAAAAACATACATTACCGTGATTTTCATGGGTTTTCCAAAAAGAGCGCACACAGTGACTAATGAAACAAAATCACGTCTCGCCATTCGAGTGAGAGCAGCTGCGGTCGGATGTCACGCGGAAGGCACCCCATTTGCCGTAGCGAGCGTTTTTTTTATCGATTTTTGTTTATAGGGAGAATGGATACAATCAAACTCTTTAAAGAACAGAAGAGACAAATTAATTTTTTTAAATGCCAAAAATATTTAGGTAGGAACGACATTCTTATTATCATCATCATGAATTTCGAGGTTTCAAGGGAAAATAATAGTATTGCTCTATCCTTAACCAAAAAATAAAAAAGTTCCGTCTATCAAATTACTTTGTTTCTCTCTCACTCTCTCTCTCTCTTTCTCTCTCTCTCTCTCTATCTATCTATCTATCTCAACTTAGCTAAAGAGCAATTCCCATTTTGTGGGAGACGGGAATCAACTTGCCAGAACACAAAGTAATAGGTTCTAAGCAATAGCTCTGTCGCCAGCCCCTTTCCCTCCCTCCATCCATCCTCCCACCCTCATCCATTCGCCGCGTTTCCTTAATAATAGACTGGCGAAAAGTCTTCCTCTCTCTCTTTGAAAGAGCTTCCTTTTGCCCCCGCGACACCTCCAATCGGCCCCACGCCGACACGCCTTTTCAACTTTACCAAAGAAATCCGCTCTCTTCCGTGGATATTGGTGCGAGTCCATTCTGGAAGAGCTAACGGAGCCTACGATATTCAAGGACCTCCTCACCTAAGAATGCAGATGATGGCGCTCGCACCCTTCCCTATCCTCTCCCTCAGGATTCGGAGAAAAACCCATAGCAGCGACGAAGGAGTTTCTTTCTTTTTTCTCCCCGCCGCAAAAATATCCCTTCGCCGCTTCCTTCCGACGCATCGCTGTCGCCATCGCAACGAGTGATTAGTTTATATTTTTTAGCGCGCTACCCGACCTTCTTCTTCATCCCTTCCGCACCGACTCGATTGCATCGAGTGACGTTCGTATTATAACAACCGGCCACTCGAAAAAAAAAGAATTAACACAAGCATAACGAACTTCCTGAATCGGTGAAAAAAATCTTCCGTGCGCCATTATTTTTTAATTGTTCCGATGAAGCGATTGGCTAAAATTGGAAAAGGTCTCAAAGCGTTAAAAAAAAAAGACTGGTTAACTCTATCTTTGGACTGAGTTGTTGTTGTTTTCCGTTGTTCGTGTTGTTTGGAAAGCAAGGAACCTGAACGAACCCGTCTCCGGATGGTTTTCGATCGTAGAAGGTGTTATGCTGCGATCGTTACGTACGATAGCTTTAAAAAAAGAAAAAACCTCAGAAATGGCAAGAGTGCGCGAGGAGAAAAGCTGATCGGAATTTCTATAAAAGGGGGGTTTCAGACGTTGTGCGCTTCATTTGAATCAAATGGACTCTCTACGAGATGATTTGGAATTATAAGTTTTCTATTTTTTTGGAGAGGAGAGAATTAGGAGTTTACAAAAAACTTCAAAAATTCATGAGTGGCTTGTGAGAGACTGACTCATTGACTGATTTAAATCTGCAATCTTATTCAAATTAATCTATATTTAAAGAAAATAGAACGGGTCAATAGCACAAAAATACTGGCGAAGGTGAAGGAAATATAGAACATTTAAATGAAAACATTGTAATAAAAAAACAGCCATATCTGATGTGAAGTGTGACATCATTTTTATGTGCATCGTGTTATTATTATTATTTTTCTTTTTTAAAAATTGAAGTTTAAAAAAACAAAAAGATACAAACTCGAATTTTTAGACATATGCTGTGCATAGAAGAGTAATTTATAATTTTCAGGTTTATATGTACAGTTACTCTTTAGCAGGACAAATTTTTTTGGCGAGAGGCCATTAAAATAAAATCCAATTGTTGTGGTTTTAATGTGTGTTAAAAAGAATTGGAGAGATAAGTAGAGAGAGAGCTTGTTGACGATGTGCTTGATTCAATCCCCAGGCTGACAAAAAAAAACGTTCATGGCAATGCAAGGGGGATCGAATAAAAGGAATAATTATATACGTTGGCGCATTTGAAATTATTTATTGACACGCAGGTGTAGTATGACTCGGTTTTCTAAGGAGGAAAAACCTATTGTATGTTAGATCTGTTACTAAGCAATTGTTGGTCTTTACCGTCAAACTATGTAAACGTCGCACAAAAATACCTATGATGAGCAGATCCTCGTGGTTTTGAGTAGCAAACAAGCCACCGTCCCATTTGAAAGACGGAATCAGAAAGAAAAGTCTTCAAAAAGTCCAAATTGGGGCAAATTTGCGGAGTTCCAAGTATTGCGGTGCTGTGTTGAGATTTTTACAAATAATTACTAATTAGTATCGAGATGGCTGAGTTTGATATGTATCAGTAGTGAAAAAATTATTGCATACGTAATTTTTTTTATACATAGAGTTGTTTTATGATTAACTATCTGATCTTTCCCTTTTCGGCATGAAATGCTGCAGCAAAAGACTCTTAGTTGAAGTCATTTTATCGATTATAATATTGCTGACGAGTCATGCCTTTCAACAGTGAGCCATGATTGAATGTAAGTTAACTAGGCCAAGCCGAAATACTGCCAACATAATTGACAAGGCCCGTCCTCAGTATACTGGAGGTTTTTTCCCCTTGAGCCTAATAAAAACTGTTTATAGCTCTCATAGGATTAATTAGTATGCATTTTTCATTTTCACAACCTCCTTTGGGTCCGAAATATAAGAGTTGACTTGAATTAATGATAATTATAAACATAGGGAATGTATGGGAGTAAACATTTTTTAAAGTTTCCTGTGTCTCGAGATGACGGTGGAGGCCACAAACCAAATTCAATTACTAAATCATAGTGAAGGTGTTTAGCTCTCATTATAAATGGTCAAAAATACCCTTTGAGAAAATAATAAGAGAAGACGAAGGTTGGGGGGATTTTTTGTGCATGCATAGGTTATTTCTTTTCCTTTTATGGGCGATTTTTTACATAAAGGCATAGTAAAAATTGTAAATTAGAGGAGCTGCAGAGGCACAATTGTTAACGGATGAAGTGTGAGTAGAAAATACAAGTTGTTTTTTCTTATTTGGATATGTGGATTTGTGAGACAGAGGGTAATTGATGTGCTCGACTGTTAAGCGAGGAAATTCGGAGGAGTTTTTTTTGTGAACAATCTCGAAACTTATCGGAAAGGATAAAGAGAGAAGATGGAAACCTCAAAGAAGTCTGTGCAAGTGTTTTTAAGTGATGAATTGCGGCGTTTGTGTGTTGTTTTTTCTAAGAAGAACCGGGTGCATTGTGGAGCATGGATTTCTTCAGGAGAATAGCTAAATAAGTCCTCGAATTCCCGATTCCCCGAAACGAAGGTAAATATTCTACAACAGTTTTGCAGCTATGATTTGCCCACATACCGGTTTCCCTCACATTAACACTGAAATAAAAAAACATATTACAATTGCCCCCCTGCAAAGAAAGTGATCCTGTTTTGTTTTGTTTTCTCGGGTCTGGCATCCGGAGTGAATTACAAAAGATTAAAAAGAGGAAGTGTATATCCTTGTGTTTCACTGCCTCTTTTGTGCGAAAGGATTTCGATAGCGCTGAGGGAAATTATAAAAAAAATACTCAACCGAGTGATTGGAGTTTGAACAGAGTACTAAAAAGTGAAGTGTTAATTTTTTAGAGAATTTATCATCAGAGACTTTAAAGAAACAAGTCGGAGGGATTTGTAATAAATTAAGATATAAATGATAATTGAGTTGTAGATCGAGTTATTATATATGAATGTATATATAACGATTGAGACACAAATCTTCAAGAAATCTATCCCTAAACATCCAAACACATTTTTTCAGTTTTTAACAAAAGGAAGCCGTCAAAGAATTAAGTGATCCGTTTTGTGAAAAGACGGCCAAAGAAGATAAAGTGTTCCCGATTACAAAAAAGATATTTTTTTCGTTGTTATACATGTATAAAAGATGTGGTGCTGATGCGGCTGGTTCCTCCCAAAAAACGGAACAAAAAAAATTGAAATAATATAAAAGAGACAGTGTCAGGAGTCAGAGAGATTTGGCTCGCGAGAATGCGTTATGAATGAACAAATCCCACACGGAGCGTGTGCCTAGCGTGTGCGTGTTGTGCGTGAGTGTTTAGGGCGGAGTTGGGGGAGAGAGGGAAGGGGGGAGAGCCGACGGCGTTTAATACTTCCACCCCCCTTCCCGCCCCCTTTCCCATCGCCGCCAGACGTTTAATTCTTTCGACAAAAGTAGCCTATTCGGGGCGCTCCAGTGGGCAAATAAGCCGGCGCACTTGAAACTAACGAAAGATGAAGGTCCTTTTCTTTTGCCGAGGATCACGCGACAACAATCACGGCGCGGCTCACCATTGGCAAGGAACGACGGCTCGAAATGCGGAAGCGAAGGTGGGCGAGCGGTCTCTTTTCTGCCGGAGGGCGGGGCGGACGTCCGCGGTGGGGGCGAGCCACGAGAGGGGGTGGATGGGGGGAGGGGGGACACGCGAAGGGGTGGATGGAGGACGGGGGGGAGGGGGGAATCGAGGGGGTGGAGGGAGAAGGGGGAAAGCGAGGGTGGCGAGACGACGTCCGTCGGAGGAACGACGACTCGCCTCCCTCTATGCCACGCGCCCCTAACGAGCGACAGACAGATTTTCGGGAGTCAGATACTTGCGGGGTCGAGGCGTCCCCAACCCTCCATCCAAATGGTACGCGCGCGCGCGCACACACGTTTAGTTTCATTTTTTTCGATCGTCTCACGTCGCGAACGATGCGCCTCCGCGACGTCTTAGAAATGCTGCCGAGGGCGACCTCTGGCGCAGCGAGGAGGAGAGAAAGAAGAAGAATCATCGGGTTCTCCTCGAAAGAGTCCGAGGCGGAAGAAGGGGGAGATAAAGGGAGTAAGAGGTGGGGAAAGAGGGGAGAAGAAGGAGGAAATAAAGGAAGAGGGAGGGGGAGGTGAAGGGAGAAATAGAAGGGGGTTGAAGGGGGAAATAGAGGGGGGTTGAAGGGGGAAATGGAGGGGGGATGAAGGGGGAAATAGAGGGGGGGGTGAAGGGAGAAATAGAGGAGGAGGTAAAGGGGGAAATGGAGGGGGGAGGGGGGGGCGATGCCCGATTCGGGCCGATGGGATTTGGGTCACTCCTCGCTGCGGATTTCCGAGACCTCGGCGCAATTAATGGCGCGTCGCTCCATAGGCCGCTCCCTCTCCCCTTCGCCGCCCTGCTTCTCCGCGGTTCTTTTGTCATCGGTGTAAGGAAGGAGAGAGAGAGAGAAAGAGAGAGGCGGTGGGAAGGATTAGGCCTTAGCGGAAAAGGGCTAGCGATATGCGTCCCATCTCTTTCTTCTTTCACACGTCACGAGAGAAGCGCAGTTTTCCCCGACCATCGCTCTCAAATAACGCCTTTTTTCCATTTTTTCCCCCTCATTAGAAACCCGTACGATTTCCACGTCCGCGGAGGTAGAAACGCACCCACGTGTTTCCCGAGAAAGCAAACCGGAAAAGAGGGGAAAATGTTCCGCAGAAAAGGGCCTTCCTTAGCGTGACTCTGCTTCGCTTGTGACAACACCTTTTCCTTCTGGATCTCCGAGGCTTCGGGTCCACCATATTCCCCGTCTCTATCTCGCCCCCCCCTCCCCCCCTCCCTTTCCTTCCTCCTCCCCATAACCAAAGACCGCTCGACTGGCCTAGTCCGCCTCCTCCCCCTCACCTCTCCCCCCCTCCTCCCCCTCTCACCCTTGCCTTCTCTATTGATCGGCTTCGAGTCGGCTCGCCACGGCCCGGCCCCTCCCGCGCCCCCTCTCAAAAGCTCCCCGCCCCCCGCCCCTCCTTCTCTCCGACCTCTTTCATCGATCCTTCTGAATAACCGTCTACTCGGAATAACAGCATCGGAATTTCCACCCTTCCCCACTTAATTCCTCTCTCTCTCTCTTTCCTCCCCTCTCTTCTCTCTCCCCCTCTATCTTCTCTCTCTCTCTTCTCTCTCTTCTCTCTCCCCCCTCTATCTTCTCTTTCTTCTATCTCTCTCCGCTCTCTCTCTCTCTCCTCACTTCCCTCTCTCTCCCTCTTTGTCTCCCCCCTCTCTCTCTCTCCCTCTGTCTCTTCTCTCTCCCTCTGTCTCTTCTCTCTCTCTCTCCCCCTCTCTCTTCCTCGACGGACTCAAACTATAGTACAAAGTGAGGGACGGGCCTCTGAGAATCGATCCCGTAGTCCCTGGGTGCGCAGGCCGCCATAATGGTGCACGCCCTTAAAAGATACGATGCACACGCACGTTACTCCTGTGTGCGCGCGTGCGAGAAGACTCTCTCCCGAGAAGATATTTGGAGGAGCACGAAGGCCGCGATGAGGGATCGCTTCGGGCACCGCGTGGGGCACGCGTCTGGGTGAACCAACCAAGTCGGGGGCAGGAGAAAGCCCGGGAGGAGGGTGCGTGAGAAATATGTAATAAAAAGGGCGTAGAGAGGCGGAAGGGTAAATGGGAGGTGGGGGGGGGGGGGAATGAAGGAAGGGAGTTCGAACGAGTGGCCGACGGATCCATCGAGGAGAGGGCAGGTCGGTGGTGCGTGGGCGTCTGCCGCGTTCGTGCGGGCGTGAGAATATAGAGGATGGGTGTGTAAAGGGGAGGGGAATTGGGGGAGGGGGAAGAGGGAGGAGCTCCTCGGTGGAATCGAATCGAGTGAACGAGCGAGGTGTCGCCGATGCGTGGGATGCACGAATGCGGAGCTCCGAGCTGGGGCGGGGGCAGTTTCGTGGTAAGAGGGGGGTTTCGGGGCAAAATTGGGCGGTTCCGGGGCAAGGGGGGATTTTATTTCGCTCCCCTGGTGCATCAGTTTGCGCGCGTGGCCGTGGGTGGGTGGGGGGCGTGGGTCGGGTGGGAGGCGACTACTCTCCCTCTTGTGCTTACGTTCCGTCCGATTGAAACGCTCCCGCCGCATCTGGGATTTCGTTCCCTCCCCCGCACCCTGCCCTCTCCGCCCCTCGCCCCACGATGGACTCCTCTTAATTTCGAAGGTCTGCCCGTCGTTTCTCCGTGTTGTCCGTAAGGGAATCGAGGGAAAAGAAGAAAGGTCTCGGTCGCGGCGATATCCGGCGGCCGTCCGTTTTCTGCCCCTTCCGAAGGGCGGCGCGGAAAAGAGCGTGGGGCGGATTTTGTCGTTTGGCATCCAGAATCGAGGGCGGCGGAGGTAGGAAGCCGTGCGAGGAGGGAGGAGGAGAGGGTAGAAATCTCCCCGCCACGGCTTTCCCGGACTCGTATGAATGAACTGCGAGGAGCGGGGGGAGGGAGGCAGAGAAAGTGGGAGGGAGAGCCACCTCCAGAGGAAGCGATCGAGGAAGATTTTAGCCCGAGGTGCGCATGTGCGGCGACTGGCGTACTTCGTCACGGCTCGCCACCCTTCCTCTCGCCCCTCGCGGACGAAAAAAAAGTGTGCGTACGAAAACTGTGCGCCTGCGTCCCTGCTGTGCGTGCGTGGGCGGTGTTTATTAAAGGCGATCCCGATATTTAAAAAAATAAACGTGAGCAAAAAGAAAGCGCTCAGTGCCAACCTAACGGCTCGCGCCTGATCCAATGCTAGTGTCTCTTTCTCTCTCTCTCTCGTAGTATTAGAAGTGTTAGTGAAAGGAGGGAAGGGAAAAGGGGAGGGGGAAAGGAGTTGGAGGAGAAAGGGGGGAGAAAAGGGAGAGGGAGAAATGTGGGTGGGGGATGGAGAGGGAGAAATGGGGTTGGGTGGAAAGGGGGGATAGAGGGGAGGAGTAGTGTGAGGGGGAAATGGGAGTGGGTGAGAAATGGAGGGAGAAAGGGGAGAGGGAAAGATGAGGGAGAAAGGGGAGAGGGAAAGATGAGGGGGGGGGGGGGGGGGGGGGGGGGCTCGCCGAACACTCGCATCATCCGGAAAAGCCTCGAAAAGGGCAAAAGGCGTTTTCCGCGTGAGGGCCTTTTGTGCGCTCCGCCCTTTGAGAAATCGAACCGAACCGCTAACCACCTTCTTTCCGAAAAATTACGATATTTCCGGAGGGTTTTTTTTGACGTCTTGCGTTTTCGGTGTCATGGTTTTCGTTGTCGCGCCCGCCGCAAAAGACGAACGCAACTCGATTGGCGTCGATGTGCGTTCGGAATTGCAGTCTGCGTGAGCACGCGACTGCAGGAAGACAATGGTTGAGTTAGTAATTTCACACACGCTGTTGATCAGGAAGGAGTGTTTGGACTTCAGTTTGAAGTTGTGGCCATTTTTCTCTGTAATTTACGGACAAATAGTCTACATTTCACATTATAAAGCTCACTTAAATCTTCACTGCCCAATTGTTGTTTACAAAGGAAGCAATGTTACAAATGCATTGGTAACCAAAATATTAAATAAAAAATATAAATAATTTGATGTAAGATATTTTATTTATGTAAACCAATTAAGTGAAAGGAAAAACGTCCTCTAGAATATGATAAATAAAATACTGCTTACAAAAGGAGATAATTGTCTCAGAAAATATGCATTTTTAAATGCAACTCTGTAAGGACATAACTTAACATACATCACAAGGTTCATCGCATGATCATAATCATACAAAGCTGTTTACTTCACTATTTATAATAACTATACGGAAAAATACTGTATATTAAAACTTTGTAAATCCTTCATTCATCTGCAACTTCATGGAATGTGCCATATTGTGGGTTCTCTGCTCGACTTCCATAAACTGAAATGAAGTTTAAGACATTTCATGAAAACAGTGTATTTAGCTTAACAAATTAAGGCATTTTATGAAGAAAAATTCATCATCAAGACTGCAAATGACTACTTACTTTTTTCTTTGAGGCCTTTCCCAAAATTTTTATAAACTTGAAGCGTGTTGACAATTAACCAAATATGTACAAAGAGAAAAATTACTCCAGAGACAGTGACTACAGAGAACTCTAAGGAATCTGTTTGCTGAAAATAATATTTCAAATTTAATGAACTTCCATAAGAATTATTATTTAGGGAAAAATGATAATTTTTTGCAATACTTACATATTGTCCATTACTCACTAGGCGCCAGACTATATATGATGGATGAACAGTTGCAAATATTAAGAAAACTGCAACACAAGCACAGCTCTCAAAGCGAACCTATGATGATAATTTGCTTTAAAATGTCACTATATTTCACCAAAAATCAACATCTAAGTATTGTCGATTACAACTAACACTTACAGTCAAGTACCCTAAGACAGTCCAGCAAACAGTAAAAAAACTACCAATTATTAGCACCAGCAATTCTTGGAGGAGATTAATGTTGGCAGCATGAACAGTCAATACAATGCAACTTAACTGAAAGTTTGAAAGGAAACAGGAAGGGTTTTATTACAATAAATATTTTTCTAAACTGCTTTATAAACAGTTAACTAAACAATTTAGATGAAGACGTTTTTTGGCAAAACCAGAATTATCGACTTTACTATAAAAGTATTTTTGTAAATTTAAAATCAAAACTTCAACGACTCACTAGGGATTCATTCCTAAGAATGGATAAAAGATGACAGCAGATCACTTATATTTTCAGCAAACAAATGCCATGCTTTACCATTTCTACCTTTGTTTAAAAAATAGCAAATGGTTTTTCTTTTACCACTGCATCATTATACAATTTAAATTAACAGTTTTGGATATATATATATATATATATATATATCTGAGTGTTTATTGCCAAAAATGGCTATGAGGTTCAAATTTGGACGTAGGAACATGAAAGCTGTTGGGTAAATAATGACCTTCTTCATATTTCTTTTGTACTAATCATAGGAGTGACTGCATACCAAAAGTTTTACATTTCCAATCCAAAGAACTACAGCAGGACGCTGGAAAATTTTTAAGCTGATTGATATTTCCAAAGATTACAGCATGATAAATGACTTTTTATGCCTCTACCATTCTCTACTCCATCCCTTCTCATAATACAGTAAACCTTCCTCCTGGCCAAGTTAACTACCTTGGAGTTCTTTTTTAGCAAAGTTAATTACTTTGAAGTTCTTTTTCCTCCAAATTGCAGCAGTTTGTTCAACAATTCCCTCCTTTTTTGTTTTTCCTTTTCCAATAACTGCCAATCTCTCTCGCTACCTTTCTTTCCTCACATTTGGTCATACAATTACATATGCGTTAGACCGAGCATGTAAATTGCTTGCAAAAAAATCTCTATAACAGTGGAAATTATTAAGTTTAGGATTTTTTCTACTATAATGACTTTCTACAAATCTATGTCTACATCGATAGAGATTATTAGAGTCATGAAAGGGCTCAATGGAAAATAGGTAAACAATACAATGTAAATTTCAGAATAAGCAGAATGCATCAAAAACTGAACTGCTCCTCTTAGGCAATTCCAACAACCATAACAAGGACACGACAAGTACTTAATTTTTCAATTTTTGATACTGAAGTGCTTATTCTGACATTTATTTTGTCATATGGCAAGCTCAATAATTCTCCAATGAAATACAGTGGTAATCACTCAGAAGGTAGAAAAAGGCCTATTTGATTGCATTAAGATAAATTGTTAAATACATGCATAGTATTTCCAACTGGAAATGCTACTTTATGCTATTTTTGTGGTTTAACGATCAGTGACTACCATTAAACTAATCATGAAAGAGGCTGGTTTAAGAACGGGTTAGCCAGGTGCACTTATGGGCTAGCATATTCTGTACCATGCACTGAAAAAACTGGCAAACAGAATTTCCGACCAGATTCATGTACCAGTCGAATTTAATGCATTTCTAGTTTTAGCGTCAACTGATAAGCAATGTCCATATTTTGTTACTGAGCCACTAAAATACACAGTAGTCCCTCGCCAACCATAGTTTTGCTAACCTTGGTTAGCTAAATGTATACTGTTTTAACAACCACGGTACAAGGCTTTAAGTATCCGTGGTTTCAGACACATACTCAAAGTTTTTTTCTGCAATGGTATTTTTAAAATCTGAATAATTTGTATGTATTTTAACAGAAGAACATCTATACTTACTATTTATGTTTAATTCAGCAATTTTATTTTCTTATTCATAAGGAATATATCATCTTTTTGTGTAGTAGAGGGAAATGGAGCAACGGTGAGCTTATAAAAACTGATCCTATCACTAATGAACTTTATTTTGGCACGAACAAACTGAGAAGTGAAATGAAAGGTATGCAATGTTTAAGAAGTCACTCTTGTTTGCAAAATGGCTAAATATGCATCTATCTCCTTCAGGACAGGTTATTTTCTCCTTTGCCAGTACTGCTTGAGAGCAATATATGTATTGTGAGAGGTAGGGTCTTTCATGCTGCTACGTAGTTACACAGTGATCCACTCCAATTTTTTTCATTTACACTCACAATGCCACTTCTTGTTCTACATGCTCCTAGCATTAAAGCTGTTTGTTAGACCAAATTTGAAGTTTTTTTTAGTTTATGGAAGGTACAGATGTTCATTTTTAATCTTTGGCACTTTTTAAACCTTCCCCAATACCAGAGGTCAGCAACCTTTACCATATGAAGAGCCACTTCTTCAAATTATGCATAAAACGCAATATAAAAAAGATGCACTCATTGGCAAATCCACCAGGGGTGCTTCCCTTAACCTTGCCTTTGTTTTACCTTTTGCGATTATGTATATTCTAATAATATGTCCATACCTTTCACTTTTCTGCTATTTCTATTAAAATAATTCATTACAAAGCCAGTTTCTTTCGGGAGATTTTAGGTGTTTTATCAGAGAGCTGCCATTGGGAACCACATGCAAGTCCTTAAAGAGCCTCATGCGGCTCAGGAGCCACAGGTTGCCGATCCCCTGCCCTATACTATTCTTAGAAGTAGGTGCCCCTAACCACTTATTTCTCATAAGCTGTGGGTTTCCCTACCACAGTTTTGCCAACTGCAGTGTTTTCCAGAAACAACTCTTGTGGTTGGCAAGAGACTACTATATTTAACAAATATCAAAAGTTACAAGATTATATCAATTTAATACTATTTCGTAAAATGTCTGCAAATTCCATTCCATCTGTGTGAAGAATTGTTTATGCATAGTGATGCTTTAAAGTCATTCCTGCTCTATATATTGTTTTAACTTCTTTGGTTACCTCCTATATATCTGCATTCATAGGACCAGAACTGCACAGCACAACAAGCTACAACTATTCATTAATTCACTGTTTTAATGTTTTGTTAATTAAACTAATATAGAAATGCTAACAGAATTCCCAAATTTCGCCACTGTGTATGAATATGAATCAAAGGAGGCAATGAAGAAAAAGAGAATGTCAATCTGAAATGACAAACATACCAGAATAGAAGAACTGGTTGATGAAAGTGGATGACAATGACATAAGTGCACATCTTCAACATTGTAAAGTCAAGCTAAGTGTAAAGTACAATGCAGCTGCAGCAGTGTAAAACCACACAAATTCAATTAAATGCAAAGAATATACAAAGGCAAATGAAATTTCTACTGCAATATCTAATTTTTTTTAAAAAGAAAAAACTACCGAGGAAGAAAAATAATTTGCTTCTTTGCCTATTATTATGTTAAACACAACCATAGTACCTGTCTCAACATTGTGGCAATAAACTTTTGAAAAGAACATTTAATGATTATAAAATAGTAAATAATACTCACTGTGGTTGAACAAAGGCAGAAGTATAATAGAGGAAAATATTTTAGTTTCTAATCCTCTTGAATTAGTTTTCAAAGATTGCAATTGCCATTGATGCATCAATAAGAAACTTTTCCCTGTTGATGTTTGATATTTTTCAAAGAATGAGCTATTCACTTTTATTTTAATTTTTATGAGGACCATGATGAAAAATCATATGCTATAGCCTTTAAGCTAATTGAATGTCTTACTACTAAGAATGAACTTACAAACAATAGACTAGTATAATATGCAACTGATAATGATTCAGTATATTATGGCATGCTCAATTCTGTATTTGATCATTTAAAGCAGGAACTGAATATTCATAATGTAATTGAAGGTCACTGCTATGATCATATTATTTATGACACAGGTAACCAAGGTAGCCCTTTAACGCATAAAGTTTTGTGATAAAATTTCAGAGAAAATTTTCATTTAATGCTAAAAATAAAGCTGCATTCAGACATTTTTGTTATCATGGAAATGACCACATTCGATTACATGCCGACTTGATTTTTAACACCTTTTTTTATGCTTCACTACATTTTGCAATCTTAAAAATCCTACTATCCAATGAATGGCAAGAAGACCATTGGCAAAACAATTTGAAAGTGTCCACAGTAAGATGCTAAGGTGGAAGAATTTAATTAATTTCCTAAAGTACATAAGTATTTTATGAATAGCGTAATGAGCTTGTTATCAAGCAGCTTAAAGCACTTGGACAGTTATTAAATACAACTGGCAGAGGTAACTGACCTATTTAGTAAGCTGAAAATGAAAATCTTAAGTAAAAAAGATAAATTTTTTGGTTTGAAATCTAAACAGATTTTAAAGCTTCTGCCTCACCAAAAATAATAGTTTATCCTTACAGGATATATTGTATGTATCCCGCAGTATCTTGAAAAGTAACTACTCCATAGATGCCTTTCACTATATCAGCAAACCTTTTTATTTAAATAAGGAATTAAATTTGGATGAGAACGTTAAAGCAGCATAAAAATTACAAGTGAAATTGTGATGATATTTTTCTGAAATTTACATTTAAAATGATAGTAAAGTATGGATTAACTGGGTTAAATGGGATGGTGGAGGGCATGGATAATTGAAAAACACAGATAATCCAAATTAATTTTTTAAAAGTTATTCACACTGTTATAACGCCATGCAACACTATAATAGTACATATCTAGACATATTTAATGCATAAATTCAAAAATAAATGCATAGACTAAGCAACTAACCTCATTATTTAATCACTTGAAAAAGTTTGTAATTTTTGTTTTTTTTTTTTTTTGCTGCCATCCCTTTTCTTGGATGTACCATCGGATGTGTATAATGTCCATAAAATCAGTATCGTATTGGTTTTCAAAATATCCTATAAGCGTCTTTGCTGCCACTAGTGCTTCTTTGTTGCCACTAGTGCTTCTTTGTTGCCCACACGCAGAGTGGTTTGCAGTTCATCATCACTTCCCACTTCCTCTAAAATTTCTTCTGTAGCAGAAGCAGGACAGGCAGTGGGTTCAATTACACTCTTCTTCGTTCAAGATGTAATAACCAAGTTCATTTTCATTGATTCTTAACCACTCTTCAATATTAGTTTTATCAACTTCTAAGCATCTCTCTACACCTTTTATCAATGCTAAAATTCTTTCTAAAGCCACTTCTTCAGTTTCTCCAAGTAATGATTCAATTTCATCTGTTTGTGCAAGAATTTTTCTGAAAGACTTCTTGATGTTAAAAGTTTTTACCTCATCCAAAGCGTTTGAAATTGAGAAAATCGCTTCCTTTATACTGAGCAATTTCCAAAATGAGAATAGGTGTACATTTTCAGTTCATAAATCCATCATTAACCCTTTTCTATAAAGCTTCAGTGTCTCTATAATTCCCTGGTCCGTAGGTTGAACTAGAGAGGTCACCTTCGGCAGCAAAAATTTGTCCATCATCAGACACTAACTTTTCAGCAGGAGGATGAGAACGTGCATTGTCCAGTATTAGTACTACTATCTGTGGAAGGTTGATCTCAACTAAATATTTTTTAACATGCAAGACAAAACAAATTTTCCACCATGTTTCAAATATCTCTTGTTATCCATGCAGATTTGTGGTGTAAGTATTGCGCTGGTAACTAGTTCATGTTCTTTTAGAGTTCTGGATAACTTGAACTTTCAAATAACAGTGAGAGGAAGTTTATCATTTCCTGTTGCATTAGCACAACACAAGACTGTTATCCTGTCCTTGCTTATTTTATAACCAGGTGAGTTCTTCTCAAGAGGCGATGTTCAAGTACAGGTTGATATTGCCTGCCAATATAACCCTATCTCATCCACATTATAAATTTGTTCTTCTACTAAATCTTTTTCCTATATGAGTTTAAAAAGTTCATTGATTTATCAGATTTGCCCAAAAAATAAAATGAAATCTTATTTTAGCACAGAAAATCCGCTGACAGTTAATCCACACCCGGATAATCAACGCTTTACTGCCATTATCTGAACCATAGCCAACTACATCTATTGCATCATTCAAGTTACAGAATAATGATGAGTTGATCCATTTTTGAAAATTACTAAAGTCCAAATTTATTATCAACAGTTCAGCATATGTTTTTTCTGCTTCCAAACAATTCATACTTAGTGGGATGTTAGTGTCATGCAAAAAATATAGAATGATAAACACTCTAGGGTGCTCATTAGTCATGGTGAAAGTAGAGTTGTTTATCCACATCAGCTATTCAATGTTTTGATCAGAATTTGCCTACATGATTAAGGCTAGCCCCAGCAATGATTTAATAAAAGCTGCTAAAAGTATCACAAATATGCATTCAAGAACATTTAATAAATAAATAATTTGAAACTATTTAACAATTGAAAGGAATTTTCAATGTTTTGTAAATAAAGTAATTTCTTTGTCTGTGAAATTAATGATTGGTTGATACCGTTTTTTACTTTCTTCATACGTAGTACTGGCAGTCCCCGCTTATACGTGAAAACTGCGACGAAAAGCGGATTGACGAAAAGTGGATCACTCTTTTCCATAGACACAACATTAAATTGAGGGATAAAGTTCAATGTTCCTGGGGTAACAATATGAAATATTTCCATTTAAAAATATACCATGAAATTACATATAATTGTAATTTTCTACTTAAAACTTTTAATATTTTGAAAATACACATATTGATGCAATGCATCATAATCAAACATAAAAAGCAAATTACACATTTTTTATGACATCGTCATCACATCTTTTCCCTCCACTTGTAGGACCATTCAGTTTGATCTACGTACGTTGCATCACCGCTATCACACTGCTCGATGCATGCCCCATTTTTTTTAAATGAGCATTTTAGTACCTGACCAAGAACACTAGAGTCAAAGATTCCCGGAAATACCCATTTAAAATACTATTGCAGTTTAAGTTAGGATTTTAAAAACTGACGGGATAAACTTCCAGAGATAGGCAAAACACAAAATTTTCACTAAAAAGTTCATAATTTGGCCGCTAGACGCTAGATGGTGTCACCACAAATTTGCCCGATAGATAAATCGGAATGACGAAATCTCAAACAATTGAGTAATTTGGGCATACACAGTAAACAGATCCCAGGGATGGAAGAATGAAACAATATTTTCATTTAGGCACTTTCATTTGAATCGTAACAAAAAAAATCAGAATGACAAAAAACATTAATGCGATAATAAGCGCATCACAAGGACGGAAGAATGAATCAGTAGTGTCATATTGCATCTGACGTATGAGTGAAACGACGAAAAGCGGACCGACGAAAAATGGGGACTGCCTGTATAGGGAAAGCATTGTGATCACGAAAAAAAATCAACTTCAAAATTTCAACAGAAATACACGTTTTGAGGTCTCTAGAACACGTTTAGACTATTTTTGGAACGATGTATGTGTGTGTGTGGATGGATAGATTTATGCGATTGTGGGTGCTCTAACTCAAAAAGTACTCGTCATATTAATACCAAATTTCATATATAACACTTTAGCATGAGCACAAAGAACTGATTAGTTTTTGGACAATAACGGTTAACCGGAAATCGAAGTTCATTTGAAACCCGATTCGGTTTTTACGATATTTCTCTGATAATACGTCATTATTGTATACATTGACCATTACAAAAATGTAGAAAGTATAATTTCCTACATCTTTTATTTCAAACAATTTTCCATAGCAGTTATTGTTTAGGAATTATTTATAAATAATCGGTGTTTTCGGTTTTCATCGAATGTTTGTTAAAACGCTGTTATTTACAATCTTTATAAGGAACAAAGTTATAGAAAATGACATTACTTCCAACTTTTGTTTGAAACAATTTTTCATAGAACCATCCATTTCGGAGATATTTAACTTATTCGTAATTTCCAGTATACAGCGCCACCACCTTGTAGTGGTGAATTCTGTAAACATATTCAAAATATAATTTACAGCAATAATGATGACTGTATTCTTTTATGATACGAAATAATAATTTTGCCTTATAATGCTATTCATAATAATTTAAATATCTTTACCCCAAATACGGAGAAAGTCATGTGTTGGCCACATCAGATTTTTGAAGATTTCCAATTATTTCAAGAAGCTTGTAACTACCAACACCTTTGTCTGTCTATATAACAATATTACTTCATTTCAAGAATAAATTTACTTGGAAACAAATTTGTTAGTGATTATTTCTCCACTTTTTATAGCTGAAAAAGCAAAAAAAATGTATAGTAGGCCCTTACTAATGCAGTAGTTACATTCTTGGAATACACTTTAGATGTGAAAATCATGGATACCAATCAAACAATATTGTTTCCTGGCCTATAAGATTAAAGATATTATCAAAAGAATAAATTTGAAGTCATAAAAATAGAACATGGTAATAGATGATAAACATGCTAATAAATAAAATATTGTCATCAACAATTTAAGTATAAACTCGTGGTAATTTATTAAGTGTATTAAGATTCCCTGAAGATGTGCACCTGTAATGGGTGTGAAAGGTGTGAAACTGTGTTCCAGACAATGAAGCTGAAACCTAAAACTTACAGCTGCAAGTGTATTAAGACGTTATAAATAAAGAAAATATGTATGTATTCTTCAAAGTTATTCAGAATTTATAGGCAAGTAAAATATTACTGACTATATGGTTTTCTTTACATTCTTATCTACCATAAAATTATAGGTCGGTTTCAATAATGGATAATGAAAAAATTATAAAAACTTTCTGTATGAATAAGAGACCAGCATGACTGCACAATACATGTACACACACAGTTGGTTATATACTAGAATTTTACTGTAGAAAGCCGGAAGAGATGGAAACAAAACCACAGGTAGTGAAGGCTCACTATACTTCAATTACGATACTTTGTCAGACAAAAACTTTAATAAGAACTACCACTGCACAATATATTATATAACACTCTTTCTCCAACTTCTCAGATATAACATTCTAAAACAAACTGATATTGTACTTCATAATTACTCCCTCAAACACACACTTTCAATGACTACCTTTGCCTATGCCATTTCCAATTACTATAGTTGTTTTGTTATTAGTCATAGAACCAGTTTTAAAATATCACCCTCTAACCCAGTGTTTCCCAACCTTTTTGACCCTACGGTACACTTTTCAGTGAGCAGGATTTTGGCAACACAAATGAGGAGATTTAAATTAAATATGGCCAACACATAACCATTCACAGTTAGAGCAGGTAAAGTAAAAAAAACGTATTACCAAAAAAAAACGTGCACAAAGATATCAAAACTAATATTAGTATAATATATAATATTGTTTAAAAATTTTCTAGAAATGTTGGTGAAAATCTATTCCTCAAGCGATGTGTTGTGACACATTAATATCGTAAATTTTTCTAGAAATTTTGGCAACACACTAAAGACATGTTTGCGACACACTAATGTGCCACAACACACTGGTTGGGAAACACTGCTCTAAACACATGCACTTCACAGCAATATGTACTGAATCCTCAATGCTATAAGATTCTCCTTCTTTCCCTCCCTTCCACCTTTTAATTACCCACATTTACCCTGCTATTTCCCCCTTGGATCACTCAACACTACTTGCTTTTACCCTTTCCCATTAATTACCTCTGTTCAACCATGATATTAGATTCCAATCTACTGTAATTCATCATGGCAAAAATAAAAAGTTATTAAAATGTTTAATAAAATGTTCCTTATCTTCTTTTATGCAGATTCCAGCAGCATAAGCAGATCAATTAACACAATGTAATTTTCTAATAAATTCAGTATACATGAGTGAATAGGTACAAGATGTTATCAAAATGTAAGGTAACAACCTGAATGATGAAATTTTGAGATGATGAATTTGAAAAAAAAGGAAGATAGGCAAAATTACAACATGCCACATTACTATTTCACATAGTCACCACCTTAATTAAAGCATTTTTCCAGCGTGGTAACAACTTCTTGTTTTCGATATCATACAAACCCTTGTTGCAATTCTTCTTCTTGACTTCGTAAAGAGATGAAAGTCAAAGGGTGCAAGGTCTGGACTAACATGGATGGTCTAAAACTCCCCACTTGAAATGTTACAACAATCACTGAGATGAAGCTGCAGCATGAGAAGTCCAGACAAGCACCTTCTGACTCCCATCTCTTCAGGAAGTAGAAGGTTGATTTTTTCAAGAATAATTGTAAACTGTGGCTTTCAGTCATTGGTAAACTTATTACTATCATGATGATGCATTATCCATAGAACTTTATTTCTGTTTATGATGAAAACTAAATAAAAATTTAAATCATTCTGGACTAAAAAACCTTTGCAAATTTAGCTCTTATCATACACTACCTAAAAATCAAAATATTACATTTTAAATGTATCAAAAGAACCCATATTAAGCCATAAATTAAACGATTACTACAATTACAATAATTGCAAAAACATATGAGAACTTCTAGTTGAACATATCCCTAAAGAGCATGACTACACAATAGCAACGTCAATATTATATTCACATTTAGTTTAAATTAGTGCCATTTCTTAAAATTACTATGACATAAGGTATCCTTAAACTTAAAATAATCATTACTATAAGTACAACTTACAATAGCCTGCATATCAAAAAACAGCAAAACACACTGCATTTGTGCTTCACGACAAATCTTTTGCATGTATGGATCCCCTCCTACAGTTCTGAAAATTAAGTTTCCCGACTTTCTGTAGGTGCATCCTATTTGCAAGCCTGTTACAATAATAACAGGCCCCACAAAAGCAGTATAGATGAGTTTTGCCTGTGAAAATTTTTAAAATGAATGGTTAGATAAAAATGCCAGGTAAAAGAATAGCATCTGATAATTCAAACCTTACCGATTTGATATAATCTTGTATGTCTCCTGCATGATAGCTTATTACAGTATATATAAGGATTATTGCAGTGGATATAACAAGAAAAAGAATTTCATACGGCTGTTCAAACAATACTCCATGAAATGTGTAAATATAGCAGAAAACTAAATAAAGTAAATTGCAAACATTATTTAATTGTATATAATATAATGATAACTTATTTTACAAATTAAAAAAGCATATCTACACACATATATTGATAAGCAAGAGAATTGCTAAAGTGAAGTCACTTGAAGTTGTAGGTAGATCAAAAATCCGAAATAGCGTTATTCCTAAAATAACAGTGAGGGTTAAACTGACTATTGATAGGAACATCCACTCATATCTGGTGACAGTATTGCATGCTCTTCTCTGAAATATAGCAGATAAGGGAAATTATTTTTAAAACAAACTGAATGAACTCTATAAATCGCTACTCTTCAGGTTACATTAATTCAAATTCAAAATACAAATTCATATTCCTATACACATCACTGTAAATTTCTTATAAATTCGATAATACTTCTCACCTTTCCTAGTAATGAATTTTGAGTTGATAATGCTCGCCTTACATTTAAAAGGGCCCAAGAAACCTCCTCGGCATCTTCCATATTAAAAATTAACGATTGGTGTATTACGTAACGGGAGACATAACAACATACTACAACAAACTACTAATCTGAAATAAAATCCCAAATTACGAGTACTTTATCGTATCAAATAGGAAGTACTGAAAATATTAGATGAAAAGCACATACGCGTAATGTCATGTCAAAAACATCGAGATTTTAATTTAAACTACATTTAAATAATAATTTCACTTCAAATCACTGATTGTATGTTATCAATTTTGACATTATAAGCGATTACAAATACCGCTTACTTAAACTAGCTACACCCACTCGCCATGTTATTTACGCTCCTCGCGTAATATGTTTATTTTCAAATTGTATCCCGTTTGATAAAAGTGGATATAGTTTTTTTAAAACATCATAAGATTTCACAAATGACTTTTAGTTGTTTAATAATACACACTTCGTCATGAATATATTAATTGAGAATTACATCCGAGTATTCCTAGGAGTACAAAATATTGCCACTACGACTCTGCTGAAGTGAATTCATATACTTCAGTTGTATTTTATCTAATATATATCTTTGCGAAAATATTTTTAAAATCCATTGAATGGGTATGTTCTAATCTTGTTATCAAAATAGTTATACAACTTGCACGATATTCGTGCATGACACTATATAAACTTAAAATCAAGGACAAATCGTTGGCATAGTTGTATTAAGTTAATCTTCCATCCCTTACAAGAAAGGAATGACCTGGAGAACTTGCTTTCGTAGTTGTTCGTCTAATTTAGCATTTCACCGGGTAAGATAAAAGAAATATTTTAGGAATTATCCGCCATGTACTTCCGTAATGTGGATATCATACTAATTTCCTCTTTAGTTGAATTCCTCTGCCAGTTCTCCCACGTGGAAGTGTGTTCATCGCAAAGGACTTGATCCAAAAGAAATTAAAAATGATTTAATAGGTCCAGCTGATCCAGTTTCCAATTTGAGACCAGTTGTTTTTAGAATCGCTGGAAATGAGTCGGAATTAGAAAAGAAATTAAGACTGCAAAAAGAGGAGGTGCAGAACTGGAACCAAAACTTCTGGAGGAAACATAATAGTAACTTCTATAAGGTAATTATCCATAATATACTCATTTTTTTCATCATCTTATTGCTATTGGTGATACCTTAATTTCAGTGTAACTATTGTTCTTATTTTGTATTTTTATCTGTAAGACGGGATTTATTATATTATAGGCAATTGTTTTTCCTTACTTTGTGTCTATGTTGAGTTTTATTTATTTATAACCTACATATTTGCATTTTCAGCAAAAGCAGGAATTTATGAAAACTTTGTCCCCGGATAATGAAATTAAGACGACCGGAAAGAAAGCCCCAACATCGGAAGAAATGTCTATATTTTACAAGAATTTTCTCGACAAGAATTGGGAAGTTCATTTGAATTATAACAAGGAATGGTATAAGAGAAATTTTAAATTGCTATTTCTATCATATAGAGTGAAATGTGATAATTTTATGAGAAAAATTTTCTCTTAATTTAGTACAGGTTATAAAATGTTTTAAATGGGAAATAAAAGTATGCTTAATATCACTTTACACTTATTCACCATATTTTACTGATTGTGAGTTATGGTCAGTAGCGCACACAGGATTCTCTCAAGGGAGGGTCTGAAATATTTGACAACCACAAAAGTTGTATGCAAGTTATATCACTGTCACGTATTGTAATATTAATTATATTTAAGTTAAAAGCAAAGGGGGCAAACCCTCTCCTATTCCTCTCTGATGGTGCCCATGAACCCAGATTTAAAATAATGGTCTATGTTTCAATAGTTTAGAAAAATCATAATTTTCCAAGGGGGAAGTCTGGACTCGGTGGACCCCTTCCCCCCATGTGTGTGCCACTGGTCATGGTACACTGTATATGCCATAACTAAGTTGGCTTATTTATCGAGATTTTGGGTCAGCATAGTCTATTGGCTTACTACCCTGGAGTAGGTTGGATTACTTTATCATTTTTTACCTTTTCAGCTAATCCGGATCGTTTTATTTGATATGTATATCTTTTGTTTTAGACTAATATGTTTTATGCTATATTATTTCAAAAAGTTTTATTGACATCACGCTCAAAGCAACCTGTTAGTGTGAGGCCCACAATAAAATGTTCACCTTGTAGTTAACGCATGGAATCAGTGCTGTAGCAAGGAAATGTGGCACATGGGACAAAACTGTACCACGGTGCCCCTTACCTTTATTTTAAATGTGTCTTGTGCATGTTTGTTGCCCTTTAAGCTTCAGCGCCATGGGTGGTCAACCCATTCACCCATCCCTTGCTACACTGCTGTATGGAATGATGACCTTGAGTCAAGTAGTGCCCTGAGCTGGAGCACCAATCCCATTACCCTTCCATCAGGCCTGAGTAATTTTTGAAAAGTTCTTGAAAGTAAGTTTAAGAAGTTGAAAAAAAGCATTATTTATTTCTGTGAGGTATGGTATTGTGTGTGTTCTTTATGTCAGTAGAAATCTAAAAGTGCAATATCAGATAATATATGGTAAGAGTTCCTTCTCTATTCATCATGTAAGAGTACTACGACTGTAAAAGGATAAGTGTCAGCCAAGGCCGGATGAAGAGATTTGAGGACTCTGTCACATGATAACAATAACGAGTGATAATAACAAGCGGTACCTAATTGTACTTTTAGAAAGGTCTCAAATAATATATAGGCCCTCTCACAGATTCAGAGAGGCCCAAGCCACTTCCATATTTTGAGGTCCCAGGTTACAGTAAAAATTTAAAATAAGCCCCATTTAAATTTATTTTTATCATGAAATGAAAACTATTTCTGATCCAAACAAGGAGGGTCTCTCTTGTCTCATTTAGCGATATGCCATAACTGCCAAAAAAAAAAAAGTGCCTGAATTTGGCCACACTTGAGGCTGGGGCCAAATGGCCCTCCTGGCCCCTTCATCTGATTGGCCCAGCTAATATGTACAGCTCTATTTTTTAAGCTCCACTTAACAGAATATTTGAAACAATGGAGGAAACCTACCAAATTTTATTATGTAACTACTCTATTACTAGTCTGCTAAAAAAAAGGCCGTGTCTTCCTTCACTGAAAAAAAAACAGAAACCAGCAATTTTTAAGGACTTGACTGTGACTCACTAAACCAACTTCTACTCCCATATTAAACACGGTTGTAGGTGAATTTGTCGAAAATCATTTGTAATTATTTCATAGAAGAAATGTTAATGAAAATGATTTGCATTCAGACTGATTAATACAATCAAGTTTTAATGGAGGGAAATAGCTTGAGATTTATACTAACACTTCGGAATACTTAGTTTCAAGTTGGAGTCATTATGTGGTAAGGTTTGTAAATTTGTGAAAATGAATTAATCAGTTTGCGTGAAGCTTTAAGGCCCATCCACATCCTTCAAAACATTAGTGATCCCTTACAAGTTGGTATGAAAAAGATCAAAATTAGTGCAGATGATAACAGTGAATTAAAAAAGAGGAAAGTGATTACTTTACAAGTTAAATTAGATATAATTGTTATAGGAGGTACATATTTGTTTATGTTAGTTGCATATTTGTTAGTTTTATTTATTTATGTTAGTTATTGATTTGGTTGTTGTTGTATTGTATGGTTGTGGAAGAAATAAATGGCTTGCAATTGAAACTAAAGCAAAACATGGCTGAACATGGCACAGTCGGTTCAAGGTCCTGAACCTATGAGAGATATCTCAGGGAGTGAGTGGAAGAAGCCGTTGTAGAATCACCAGTATTAGCATTATTCAATCCAGCAAAAGATATTTATATGCATGTTGATGCAAGTTCCCATGGGCTACAGAATGGACATCCTACTGCATATGGCTCAAGAAGTTTAACGGATACGGAAAAGAAATATGCTCAAATTGAAAAGGAGCTATTACCACTGCAAGGGAAAGACAATCCTTGCAATACATTTGGTACATTTATGGAAAATTAAAATACACAATTACTAAATAATTATTCACTTTTAGTAAGTTGATATTGTTTTTACTCTCACAAGATGGTTTTTAGAGAAATAAATTGCTTTACAGAAACTCATAATATATGTCTGTTTATTAAGATTTATAAAAAGCATTAAATAAATAAAAGAATGATGAAAACAGAAAAATATTCATATAGGAGTGATCAAAATGTAGGCCATGCGTAAAATCTAGAACAGTATACAACTATCCTAGATTGTAAAAATATTTACACAAAACAGTTACAATAAAAATATTTAAAAAAGTGAAGTATATAAAAATCATAATGGCTTGCTATGAAAATAAAAATGAAATACAAGGGTGAGTCAATAAATAAGGTGAATTTACATTACTATACATACTGTGTTGATGCTATACTTAAATGCACCTTATTTATTGACTCGTCCTCATACAATAAGAAAAGACTGATGAACAAGAAATAAATGTAAGAACTATTATTAGAATAAAAACAAAAATGCATAAACTAATTGTAAAATTAGTTTATACATTTAATTTTCAAAGAATTTTTACATTTACAGTGGAGAGAACATATACTATAGTGTGTTTCCCGAAGTCGTACGGGTCAGATTCGCAGTATTCCGTCCGCATTCAGGTTATTTTGCTTAAGCTATGACCCAATGTTGCCACATTTCGAATTTCGCTCATTTCAACAGCAGCTTTTTTTTAGCAGCTGTGGACGAGTGAAGTTCTGAGAGCAATCGTGTCAACAGCGCTCGTCAAGAATTTTTGAAAGGCGTGGGAAATTTAAGACTTATTGGCTGACACTTTCTCCCCCTCACCCTACAAGTCTAACCGTAGACACGCCTCACCAGTACGATCTCTGGAAACGCAGTATAGCGGACTTTCAAGAAAAAGGGTGAGCAAAATTTGTACCTTACAATGTGGAATAACTTCTATTTTCATTGTTCCTGTATTTATATTATGTATTGTGTTTGGTTTCAGAAAACTTGCTGAAGAAATGATGCAAAGTGGCAATGTTCAGTATATACCTATTTTCCACGTCACCTCTTAAAACTAAAATAAGTTAGAAAGTTTTCATTTGATAATCTGATTTTTTCCAAACTCGTCCTTTTCGACAAATTTGCCCTTCAATGAATTGATTGTTCAACAAATTTGCTTTCATCAAATGATGTTAGGTTTTATAATTCGGAATACTTATCATTTTAAAAACATAAATTCATTGAAAATTTTATATTGTTTTTTAGTGCGATCTAAAATTGAATATGCTTCAACAGTGTGGTATCCATATTATAATGTACACATCAAAGAGATTGAAAAAATTCAACACAAATTTTTACGCTTTATTAATTTTAAGATGGGAAATTCAGCATAAAATACTCCATATGACTTCTTGTTACACAAACTTCATCTGCAAACTTTGTACCATAGACACTACCATGGACCTAGTTCTACTTTATAAACTGTATAATAACGACATCAGTTGCCCAGAATTATTATCATTCATTTATTTTCGGATACCCCAATACTGTACCAGATCAGACGACACATTTTTTGTTAAAGCGTACTCAACTAATTATAGGTATAATGCACTATTAACTAGAATGCAGAGACTTGGTAATTCTATTCTAGCTCTTAATAACATCAATTTCTTCAACACCAGTATTAGACATTAAATCCATCACTAATTTCACGAACAGCTAATAATTGCTGTACTCGTGATATTATGTTTTAGTAAATTCTTATCACATTTTTTTTGTATTTGTATACTTTTGTATAATTAATCCTTGTTTTGTATTGCATTTTTATGCTTTTTGTAAGTGGGGCTTCCCGTATAATTTATTTAAAATAAATAAAATAAAAAAAGAATTTGTCTGTTCCCATTAAACACCAAGAACAAGCACCTCATACTCAAATCATGCATGTGCAGCATACCAAATCTGCAGGCCTTATTCCATGTTAAGAACATTCTACTGTTGTAAGTCCAAAAGTGGTATGTGAAGTTTTTTAAGTGGTACTTGAGAACTATTAAAACTCCTGCGGCGACCCTAGTTTTTTGCTATTTTTGTCTTTTATTTTAATGCTTGTTTTGTTAATTTTTAATTGTGCCACATAATTTACACCATAAAAAAACGTACGTACTTGATAAATTTTTACAATACATCCTCGAGGCAAGTGGTACAGAGAGTCATAGCATTTTTGTGGGTGGTTCATGAAAAGAAATATTTGAGAACCACTGGGGTACTGTTTTAAGTGGGAATGAAAAAGTTACTGAGGATATTTTGGAAGTGTAGATTTAATAAGTTAATTAAATTTCTTGGATTGTTTAAAAAAATACATTTATTTGGTTGCATCATAATATAAAGTATCTTGTTTCACAGGTCATATAAATGTCCTTTGCAGGCCATGTTTGAGATATCTAGCCTAGAATGTCCAATTCAATTGACTTTGATTACCAAACGGTAACATTAACTTAAAAAATGTTCCAAAATCGTAACCTCTCATGTTGAATGTAATTCAATACGTTTTGGAGAGAGGAATGAGATTTGTAAATATTTTTCTGTTGCCTTCTTGCAATTACATTATTTCAAAAGCCCCCTAACCGTAAACAAGTTGACTCATTGGTATATCCTAAATAAGTGAGTCATTCTGGAAAAGAAAGAAACTTCAAGTGCCAAGGATAGCAACTATTCTCCTTCTGGTTTTTACATTTAATTGGAAAAAGTCACTTCTTGTCATTTCAGTTACCGACCCCTGGCACAGACTCATGAGGCATATTTTTCAGAATGCGTAAGAAAAGCCCAAGCATTATGAGAAACTTAAAAGTACTAGAGAGACTACCAATTGGGATACTCATAAATTAAACAAGAATAAATATAGGAAGTAAAAGCTAATTTATTAGTCTGTATTTAACTGATAATGACTAAACTTCCACAGGAAGGAAAGCCTGGAAGATCATTAATGACTATAGAAGAACCTCTAACAATACTACAAAATAAATTAAGCTACAAGTTGAGGATGAACTTTGAAAATCCTACAAAAATAGCTAATATTTTCAATGATTATTTTATTAATACAGCTGATACCATCTTGAAGGAAATTGGGAGACAAGCAGATGACTTTATTAGTAACAAATACATTTCTAACTCAATACTTTTAAAGGAAGCACTGACCTGGAGCTACTAAGAACCATCTCAAAAACTAATGATCCTCTGGAATAGATGGTGTTAATATGACAGTTTATTAAAAGTTTGTGCCCCACTTTTAGTTAGTTTTGAGTCATATGATCAACTCCCCACTGTTTGAAGGGGTGTTGTTAGGTTGGTTTTTAAAAAGGGATTTGAAACAAATTTAGGCAATTACAGACATCTCCTTGCTGTCAAGTTTTCCAAAAATCTCTGAAAAGATAATACCAAACCGTGTTGGATTTTTTCAACAAACATGAAGTTTTCAACCCTAACCAGCATGGATTCACAACTGGTTTGTCAACTAAAACTGCTGTGGCAGAATTTGTAATTAGGTAGTATCTCTTTATGCCTTAACAAAGGAATGAATATCTTTGTTGACAATTCCCAGATTATACAATCTAATTCCTCTTTAAAGTCTTTAGGGATTTATATTGATGAAAAACTTAATTGGAAGGCTCACATTGATTTCATTTGTAGCAAACTTTCTATAAATATGTTAAAGCTTCAGAAATTAGTAGATACCAAAGTACATACTTCTAATAATGTATTATGGCTTAATATACAAATATCTCTCACATTGCATACATATTTGGGAGGAGGAAGAGCCTCACGAATGAATAGGATATTTTTGCTTAAAAAAATGGGCATTGAGAACCACTGCCAATTTGAAAAGGATGGAATCTTGCAAACCAATTTTTAAAATGTTTAACATAATGATATAGGTACTTTATATATATACACACACATAGGCGAATCCAGGCATGGCTAATAGGGCTTGAGCCCTGGGCCCCATCGAGTCCAGGGGCCTCCAAATACCTAACTTGTATTTTTTGTGTAAGGGTATTATTAGTAATTTGTAAAACGTTTTTTATTTATTATTTACTGTACAGACAGACACTGTAGACATTCGAATTTTTAAATGATTAACGGTTATTACGACCTTGACGCAGCTTTTCAGTTTCAACCGAATTGCTCCACAAATCGCGGGGGATGACGGAAATGTGCGAGCAGAACGAACTCGTCCGACGGCTGCCGATGGACCACGTATCGGCTGGAATGATTAGAATGTTGGTGGAATTGAATACTGCACTGGCTCTAACGCGGCCCGGCTAGAAATAGAAAATGGTATTACCAGATCATTGACGTATGATACTGTTATTAAGGATTACGCCAATAAAAAAGGTAGAAAAATGCACGTGCATCCATGATTGATTAATATGTTTGCCAATCTTTCTGCTATCTGTGCAATTTGTTCTTTTTACAGTTTTTATAATTACATATCATTTAATTTTGTTCGAAGTTTCTCTATGTTATTTCTTAATAAAAAATTATTTCTTTCTTACAATATTTTTTTGTTCCTTATCCTATATCTCCAACATCAGTGACGAGTGAGTGTCATTCATCTAGACAGTGTAAGCTGACCCCTTCATGAACCGATTATATTATTCATGAAGTGACCACATTGCTTTATATGATTGTGCATGCACATTATACTAATAATTTAAAGGGGCCCACTAACAATAAGAACGCCAGCCCTGGGCCCCCAAAAACCTAGATCCGCCCGTATATATATGTGTGTGAATGTATATTATTTGTCGAAGAAAATTATAAGGAGATAAATATGCACAAACGTGATTATATGACTAGGAGAAATTACTACCAACTAGAGAACAGGCAGACCTCGCCTTTCGCGGGGTTTACGTTCCTGAAAGGCCCGCGAAAGAGAAGTACCTAAGGCAATGGGAAATACATCCAAGCAAGAATGGATCATAGAGCAATTTGTCCTCTGTATTGGTGACCGCAGAAAAATAGAGAAAGAGACGGAAAAATGAACATCAATGAAAGAGAGATAAACAAGACAGAAGAACACGAAAAAAGTATCAAAAAATAAAATCTTATTTAAATTCCGTAGTAGAATCGAGAAAAATAAACGGAGGTTGCCTAATTTGCAGGAGCTAATTTCTCAAAAACTGTAGACCTCGTCTTTCTCGGGGGTTAAGTTCCTGAAAAACTCCACGAAAGACAAAATCGAGGACAAGTAATTAAGACAATGCAAAATACAAGGTTAGGTTCCATTCCAGGCAAGGACGAAAAATAGCATGATTTTTTGTAATATTGGCGACCGCATGACAGGCAGAGACGAAAAATATATGAAATTTAAAAGAATATGTACAAAAAATACAAAAGAACGCGAATAAATGTATTTATAGCCTTAATGAATGTGTAATTGTTACCTTTAATGTATAATTTAAAAAATTTAATATTAGATATATATACTTTTTGACTTGTCCTACGTTTGTAGCTTAACAAATCGACGGGATTAATCAAGAGAAGAAGAAGACCTTAAACGCCTTTATAAAATTTGCAAATATGGCAACACTGCTCTCTAATATAACAAGTGCCAATCAGAATTCGAAGTTCGTTGGTTGGTTATATTCTGCCGAAATTTGTTGTGGGCAGATTATTAAGTCTCACGGTGGCACTTTTGCATAAGTTAGTGATATAAGGTAATTAGATTATCTTCTGCATATTGGGCACATTTTTCATCCCCGGAGAATATTCCTGTTAACATTTTTCTCTTTTAGGTGTCCGAGGTCCGGTACAATTACTGTTGACAGGCAGAAGTTGTCATTTGCTGTCTAAATTCCATTTGTTAGGCATGGATGGCATGAATAATTTTTTTCGTCCCTTTCTTTGTCTAAATTATAATCTAGTGTTCTTAATTATATTTTCGATTTGTTATAGAAACAACCTGTCTAAGAATATCAGCTATATCAAATCATAATATTTGAGAATATTTGAATTCAAGAAAACTAAAATTATGGGCTGTAAATATTTTGGAGTACGTTTCTTAAATGGTCATTACATGAGTATCGTTTTAAATCAACGCCTTTGTCGTAGATATAAGTATAGTAAGTACCGACCTATTTACGAAGAAGAGAAAATCGATGATTTGAACCACATTCCCAATGAATCTGTGTCAGACAAGGAAAGTGTAGGAAGGCCTCTCAATAAATTAGCAGCAAATCAAGAGTCCGAAGAGAGTAAAAACAGAAAAGGTGCAGTTTCTCTCGAAGAAAGCATTCACGCTGCGATATGCGAGAATATTCCTCAAAAACACACGAAAAAGTTCGGAAGTAAATTTACAAAAAAAGTAGTGCCAGCAAGAGAAAATAATTCCAATAAGCTTATTGATTCAAATCCTGTGATTAAAGTAGACGAAAAATCTGAAAGGAGGTTCAACGCTTTAGGAATACAAATGCTTAGTCGTTCCTTATATCAGCAGCTATTTGGAGTAGAGGAACCGAATCCCACACAGAAACAGGTGATGCGAGCTCGAGAAAATTTAGCAGCTCATGGTTTGATTAGAAAGTCAACAACGATTGTGCCAGATGTGTCTTCTTTATGCTTGCCCATTCTAAAGGGGGGATCTATTGAATCACATTTTCAAGAAATTGGGGAAGAACAAGCCGGGCCGTATAGAGCTCTGCTTCAATGTTTAGTGAATTCCTTGCCCCCAAGGGCTCCACCTGTATGGTCCAGATTTTCAGGATGGACTCGTTATGGATCAGAGGGAGAAATGGAGAGGATCGACTTTCCTAATGAAGATGCTTTGGTTTTTGATGTGGAAGTTTGTCGGTCTGTTGGAGATATTCCAACTATGGCCACTGCTCTTTCACCTACTCATTGGTACTCTTGGGTGTGTCAGTGGTTATCTGAGGATGGGGGTAATGGTGATCCAGGTCCTCCAAGACAAGGAAAGCCGGTAACATTAGAGGAGCTTATACCCTTAGAAAGTGGACCTTCCGACCTTTTTCAAAAGAACCTTAATAAAATAAGAATTGTTGTTGCTCACCATGCATCCTATGATCGAGCCCGTGTGAAAGAGCAGTACTGGCCTTGTGGGACAGGTCTTAGGTTTTTTGACACGCTATCAGCCCATGTATGTATTGGAGGTGTAAGCAGCTATCAGAGAACCGTGCTATCTGCCGATGAACGACGTAGGAGTAGATCAAGCAGAGAAGACAGAACCTCAGATGGAGAAAATACAATTTCAGAGACTGATTTGGAAGATCAAGCATGGAGGGAAGTGGCATCTTTAAATTCCCTTTCAGAAGCTCATCGATTACACTGCGGGGGACCAGGTCTTGATAAAACTGCCAGAGCTGCTTTTGATCCAGATTCTTCACCTTCTGAATTATTGTTGAGGTTTCAGGAGCTGATGACTTATTGTTCAAGAGATACAAAAGCAACTCATGAACTCCTTTCTGCTCTGCTGCCTCAATTCCTTGAAAGGTTTCCTCATCCAGTAACTCTTGCCGGTATGTTGGAGCTTGGTACAGCCAGGCTACCAGTTTCTTATTTATCATGGAACCAGTATCTTTTTGATGCATCTGAGACTCATGATGAGCTTGAGTCTGAGCTAAAATTAAAGTTGATTCACAAGGCTGATGAAAGCTGCAGATTGGCAGAATTTGGTAAAGAAGCTTACCAGAAAGACCTTTGGATGTGGGATCAGGACTGGACTACACAGGACCTTGTGCAAAAGAAATTTTCGAAAAAAGTGTGTAAGAATGAAATTTCTCAAGATTCCATTGTGGATTTTAAAAATTTCTTGTGTGATGAAAAAGGAGAAGATCTGTCTGCAGAAGAGGAGCGCCTTTCATGTAAATTTTTTACTCTTATTCAGTCGTCTAAGTACTTACCATCTCGTCGACCTCATATGCCAGGTTATCCTAAATGGTATCGCAAACTTTGTGCAAAACCTTCTAGCTCTGACCCAGACAAAGAGGATGAGTGGATACCTGCTCCTAGTTTACTTACTCCAAATGCAAGAGTAGCTTCAAAGCTTTTTCGACTGTGCTGGGAGAAGTATCCACTTCATTATGTTAAAGGATATGGATGGGGTGTACTAGTTCCTGGCCGACCCTTGCAAGTTGACAGTGAAGCTAAGATAAGTAACCAACCAATGCCTCCTCTTGAAGAACTCTTAGATTTCTGTCCTGTACCCAAACATTTTAAGTCCTTTTCAGACAGCAAGAGCACCAAAATAAAGCCAGTTGAGGTTCATGGTATGGTTGAAGAATTCATGTCTATTAAGGAATGGATTATTAAAAGAAAATCCCTAGGCAAAGAAACTAACAAACTCCCAGGGTGGTATGAAGGAAGTGGATTGCTTTGTCCTGACGTGGACTTGCCTGGGATATGGTTCTGTCGAATACCACATGGTGATGGACCTGGGAAGCGGGTAGGAAATCCTCTGTCTAAAGACTTTTTAGATGCAGCATCAGATGCCACACTGAGTGCTGATGATGCAGCAAAGGATGGCTTGACACCGAGATCTACACTCTCTATTGGCAAAATGATCTCTTACTGGCGTAACAACAGAGATCGAGTTAGCTCGCAAATGGTGGTGTGTCTTCCAACAAAAGGAAAGGGTGTTTCAACTGCAGAAAAATCAGATGATGCATTTATTCTGCCTCAAGTGATAGTTTGCGGCACGTTAACTAGAAGAGCAGTAGAACCAACATGGATGACAGCCTCAAATGCCGAGCCTGACAGAGTAGGGTCAGAACTTCGTGCAATGGTAAGACCACCAAAAGCAAATCAGTGCATGGTAGGAGCTGATGTTGATTCTCAAGAATTATGGATTGCAGCATTACTTGGAGATGCATCTGATGCAAATGGTATTAATTTGAATGGATCATCAAATGGGAGTGGGTTACATGGTGGAACACCACTTGGTTGGCGAACTTTACAGGGACAGAAATCTGAGGGTACTGATATGCACAGTGCTACCGCTGCCACTGTTGGATGCACACGAGACCAAGCAAAAGTGCTGAATTATGCACGTATTTATGGAGCTGGTCATCGTTTTGCAACTCGCTTATTGCAGAAATTCTCACCTTCCTTGTCTGCTGCTGAGGCTTCTAAAAAGGCTGATGCCATGATGGTGCTGACAAAAGGAAAAAGGGTCCATAAAAAAGTTGAAACAAATGAATTTAGAGAGATTCCCACCAAAGAGAGCTATTTTTGGGAGGGAGGTTCAGAGTCTGCAATGTTTAATGCTTTGGAGAAAGTAGCCAGGATGGATTATCCAGAAACTCCATTCCTGAGGGCAAGACTGAGCAAGGCTTTGGAACCAGAGCGTGTTGGTAGCCGCTTCCTGCCCACAAGAATCAACTGGGTTGTCCAAAGTGGAGCAGTTGACTTCCTCCATCTTTTGCTGGTTGCTATGAGGTCCTTATCTCCTGGAATTCCTGAGAATTCTTCTATGTCATTGTCTTTCAAAAAAAGATTTGATGTCAGATTTGCCCTTAGCTTTCATGATGAAGTACGGTACGTTGTCCCTTTTTCTGGACGTTATGAGGCTGCCCTTCGCCTTCACGTAGCTCACTTGTTAGTTCGTGCATTTTGTGCATCTCGTGTAGGTCTTGGTGACCTTCCCATGAGTGTGGCATTTTTTGGAGGTGTATCTGTGGATGGAGCAATGCGTAAAGAGCCAGATGATGAGTGTATCACTCCATCTAATCCACATGGCTTATTTCGAGGGCATGGCGTGCCACCTGGAGAGTCATTGGATATTTACACAGCTTTTAAAAAGGCCAAGGGAAATTATACTTTAGCACCTACTCAGAGACTAATTCGTTATAAATCCAAGATTCCAAGGGATACTGATTAAGGTTATTTTTCTGAATTTAAATTAATTTGTTATTTTTCATTATATTTACTTTAACAAACAAGCACTTTTTATGAACTTTAGCTTTGTCAATTTGTTTGTTGATAATTACTGCTTGATTGTTGGACAAAGCTCAGTATAATTGCAATGTTTTTGAAATCAGCAACTATATTAATAATGTTCAAAGTATTTTTCTTTCAATTGTTGTTTGGATGCCAAATATGACAGTGTGTGTATGTAGTGTTTTTTTGGAATTCCCTAAAAATAACAGTTTAACTTTTAAAATTACCCTTAAGATATTTAGAAGGTGTAGTCATAAATTTTTATTCATCCAGTTAAAAATCAATTTTGTTAATAAAAGAGCGGGATTGAATGAGTGTAGTGTATTTGTATTTAACTTGTTGATGATTTTTCCAGGGTGCAACATGTCCAAAGCCACTAAAAGGAAGCATGTTCGACAGGAGGTATGTGATCCTGAATGGCAACCTCCTGGCCCTGGACAGGCATTGGCACGAGTTCTTGCTGGCAGAGGAAACAATCTTCATGAAGTATTGGTGGCTGGCAATATCCCTTCATCTCGTATGAGGTCATCTAGTCCTCAGATAATTCTCTCTAAAGCAGGAGCAGATTCTACAAAGAATTCATCCGATCAAGAAGCTTCTGTTTCGACAGAAGATATTCAGAAAGATAAAACAACTACCAATGACGATAACAAGCAGAAGCCTGATGACAGTGGACTAGTCAAAGTTAATGGTGATGGTGATGCTAAAGAGAAGGAGTCCTTGCAACTTGGTGGCTGGACAGAGAAGCGGTTCCTGGCATCAATGCCACGCAAGTTCAGGCGAAGCGTTTGGGTCCGCAGAGGGGATGTAGTGGTCGTGGAATGGATCCCTGAGGGTGACAGAGTCAAAGCAGAGATAGTATCAGTGCTTCTCCGCAAAACAGTGCGTTCTCTTAGGGCTTCAGGAGAACTGGAATGGCCTCCAGAGTTTGACCATCCAGACTTTGGTGATGTGGAAAAATCTCGAGATGAAAGTGAATCCGGCGAAGATGATGATGAGAACTTCCTACCTGCAAATACCAACCGTAGGCCTCCATTAGAAGTTGAGACATCATCTTCAAGCTCATCAACAAGCTCTACGGGAACATCATCTTCTTCTGATGACGAGGACTCTGAAAGTGAAGACGATGGTGAAAATGAAGGGGCTGGAAGTGTTTTTGAAAATCCAAACAGGAGGACTGTTTCACGCTCTGTTTCCAAATCAGAGTCATCACAATCTGATATAGACAATGTGACAAAAGGAGAGGTGAAGTAGTTTTTATATCAATAAATGGTTAAATGCAAATAAATTTCATCAGTCAAAGTGAAACTAGTGAAATATATTTTGCTATGAAGAAAATGACAGGTATATTTTTAACGTATATTTCCTATTGATTGCTTCTTTGACTTCTACATTTGCCATGTAAGGTTTAAATAAATGCCTTTGTTTCAAGTGTTAATTCTAATTTGATATTGATTCTTGTTATAATTATATCAGTCCAGCATTTTAATTTGATCATTCTAACTTGATTGCTGAGTTATCTTTAATAAAAATTCATAACCTTTGTTTTCCAAGGTTAACACTAACAATCTATATTTATTGCAAAATTAACTTTCAAATCTTCTAGCATTGATGCAATCACCCCATATTGAATTCTGAAATATTCTTCGGAAGCAATTCTATGTATTGTGGAATGTCTAGTCATAAGAATTTGAATCTAAAATGAGTAATAGAGCCCAAGAAATATGAGAACTTGATCTTTCACACTATGGAAATTGTTTACTTATCTACTTTGCATAGGTAGCATAATGATAGTACCAAGGCTAGCACCCTCTATAATATGCTAATTCTGCTGAATATAAAATGTTTCATAAGTTAATAATTAATTTGAATTATTGACGTAAATAATCTGTTCATGTATCACAGGGTTTCTCAAACTTTTTTGACCGTGTACCCCATGGAACTCAATCAATTGAAGTACTCCTTTATAAAATAATACTACAAGTATCAATACAAGTGAGACAAAATATTTCATATGTAATAGTGTACTATTAATTATTTTAAATGCAAATATTAATAATCTATCTATAATTCTTCCATTGATATTTCAATGGGCATTACACTAGTTAAAATATATTTAGAAAAGATTGTTCTGTGGAAACATCTAAAAAGAGTCATGGTGGCGGTGTCTTAATAGCTGTTAGTTCAAATTTCAAGATTGAACCTATACTGTTTATTAACAATGTAGAACAACTTTTTGTTAAAGCTCTTATTGGCGTTGTGTATTTACCTCCAAGCACTAGCCCAGACCTTTATGAATTGCACTGTCAAATTGTAGAAAATATTCTAATTTCAAATCAATTTACAGATATAATCATTTTTGGAGACTAATATTCCTGATGTTAATTGGAATACGGAGCATGAAAATTTGAGAATGATTGCTCCACAGGCTAGAATAATACTTAATTATTTTTCATTCTTAGGATTATCACAAGTTAACTCAGTGTATAATATTTACAAAATGCAACTGGACCTGGCCTTTGCAAAACTTGGCAAAGTAATATCAACAGTTGATACCGACCCTTTTGTTAGCTGTGATACTCATCGTCCTGCAATATGTTACGATTTATGTCTTACAAAAAAGCTCGAGTTAATTATACTATGACTATTTATGATTATAAAAACTGTGATTATGTTTCTTTGATAAATTACTTAGACAATATTAACTGGTCTGGTGCCTTATGTCAATTACCTCTAAATGAAGCCATTGACGTGTTTTATTCCATAATTTACAGAGCTATATTGAATTCTTTACTCCTATTCATGGGTGTCTGCAGGGGGCACTTGCCCTCCTCTGGAAATGCCATCATCTTACTTGCACCAATCAGGGAATACCAATTTTTTTTTTCGTGTGATAGTTTTTTGAATCTGACATATGTCATAACAGGAAACTTACAATTAGTGCTTAGTATTCATGCTTTATTCCTTAAAATTTACTTTATTTGTGCCTGCCACATGTAGAGGTCAATTTTTAATTCGAGGGGTTCTGACCATGAGCCGAAGCAGCCTCTTATACTGCTCTTTTGCCCAAAAACACACTTTATCCTATTGAAACCTTTCACTTGGAAATTAGAAATTTGGAAATCTCTATGGTATACAGTCAATGCATGACTGCGTTCGGAAAGAAGATGCACTGGAGGTCCTAGCTAAGAAAAGGAATGGTCGCCATGAAACCCTTTAAAAATGCAACATTTTTTAGGCATTGTTTATAGTTGCGTGAAATGCTAAGGTTATTAGCGACTATTCACAATATTCAGCTCTCTGTTTTTGGTGAGCATATACATTTATGCCCAGAGCGGGATTTAAACCCACGACCCTAGAGTTGGGAGTCAGACACGCAAACCTCTCATCTACCGGGGACGGCAAAAATGCAACATAAAATAACTTCCGTACTCCAGGTGGCCTGGGACCTGCTCTCTTGTGTCAGCTTGTCACAACAATGTCATACATTCTTACATATGTTCCAATTCAGCCCACATTGTAGACAAATTAAGCCTTTAATATTCCTTGAAAAGGGAGTTACATATCAGTTCTGCTCTGAGATCTATCCAAGTAACACCTAGTGTGGAGAGTGCATTTGTGATGGCGCTTTTTGCTAAAAATCAGGTTTAATTTGTCATCTGCAGTGAGTGTTGTGTTTTGTGATTGTTTTACTATAATCAACTCTAAATTTCCAACATAAATATCGGATGTATGTACTTTAAGTAATTTGAGTTAAATAATATTTTAGATTTTCTAGTTAGGTTGTAAACTCTTTAATTTTGAAAAGGTACACGGATATTTGATAAAAATAAAGAGCCTGCAGGAGCGGGTTTGTGTGAATAAGAAAAGCGCTATCTTTGCAGTCCTCCAATCACTATTTTAAATATTAACTTAAAAGAAGAAAAGTACAGGCGACTCCCGAGATTCCACAGTTCGAGATTTCAACACATCGAAACCTGCTTATTTGACCCATCGAAACCTGCTTATTCGACCCATCGAATCTGGAACTAATTTACGCAAAGTAATTTTCGTCACGACCAACCACGAGAGGTTTAGTTTCAGTGTAGACATAGTTATTTCTGCTCTAATTGTTTGAATTTATGCTGATTTCATTCTTTTTTCTGTTAATCTTTTATTTAAATTTATTTTTTTGATTTATTTATAAATTTATCACTTGACATGATATCTAAAAGGAAATGTAATAGTGATAATTAGGATTGGCCAACCGGTCAATTGATCGGTCAAAAATTGTTCAATTGACCAAATTTTTGAGTGCTTTTTTTGACCAGGTCAAAAATACATGCAGATTTCTTGTTGCCATTCTGGACCTGTTAAGACAAAACTTGAAGTAACACTAACAAATTTGGTGGATATTAAACACATACTATGGACTTGGGATATTTTCCGGTTAGGTATCAAAACATTGCTCTGTCTGCATAACAACCATTAAGTAATACTTAATTGAAAAATGGTTTAGGGATAAGTGGATAACACATGCAATCACAAACAATCCCTGCTTAATATGTATATAGGATATTTTTACGCTGAACTATTGCAATCTCAGCACAACAAAGCTTCATAAAAATACAAGTGTATGTAAATACTTGTATGTCTGATGATCAGCGAACACCCCCGCAATCTCTCCTCCCCTTCCTCCAGGACCAAATAAGGCCCAATATTGAGGAATTGGGGACCCATTGTTTTACTTGGCAGGGGGGCATTTTTTTTTCTTGGTGGGGAGGCCTTGAACGATTCCGCTATGCCACAGCTGATCATTCAAAAGATAAAGATTTTACTGTTACAGCAGTTACTGACCAGTGCTGCCAAAAAAAATTTGAAAATGTCACTAAATCCATCGTCAAAAGTAGCTAAAAATAAATAAGTGCAGAAATACTTGAAAATATTTCTTATTACATCTAATTAGTAATACTATATTCTTATTGAAGATAAATCACAAATTAATATTTGAATAATTAGAATAAATTAATGCAGAATTTTGACAAAATGGAAAGGATAAAAGCATTTATAGTCCAAGCTTATAAAATAAGTAGAAAAGTGAAAGATTTAAGAAAATGTACAATAAAAATACTAAAGTAATTCTTCAAATACAAACAAATCACATTGGGGTAATTCTTCTCCACTTATATTACCATCTTTTTACTTTCTCTTCAGCTGAATACCTATATGCACCAGTGGAACCAGTTTTATTATTTACAACACTCTTGGGCAGATTGTAATCGTAACAACATTTTCCATGTCTTCTTAAACCATATTTAATAGCCAAAATTGCATTTAAAGTCTTGACACATTCTTTTCCATAATTTCGACTTTATAACATTCATGTTACTAAACTGACATTCAACGTTACATCATTTGAGTGGGGTAATGTGAGTACAGGCGACTCCCGAGATTTGACCGGTCGAATCAACCCAGCCGATCGATTGGTCGAATTAGAAACTAGTTTACACAAAGTAATTTTCGGCCCGCCCGACCACAAGAGTTTTAGTTTCAGTCTAGATATCATTATTTCTGCTCTAATTGTTTGAATTTGTGCTGATTCGACTTCGTGATTTGATCACATTTTCAGGAATGCATCCCTGTTGAATCTCAGGAGTCACCTGTACTATTAATGCCAGATCTGAAATGTCCTCAAAAGGATTTTCACCAATTGCATCTCGGTAGCTAGCAATTTCTGGCCAAAGTCTTAACAATTCTGAGTTTTCTGTCCACATAATTGTATGCTGTTTTTACACAGAAAATCAATATGAGTCAGCAATGCTGAATCATCGACAAACATTTTAGCTACCTATATTAAGTATTCCTGTAGTATTGGGGAAATTACAGTAAAAAGTATTTTAAGATTTACCAAATACTTATATTGATTTTAATAAATCTATATAAAAGTAATTAGATTTGTTTATTTTGACTATTGTATGTATTTCTTTCCAAATACAGAAGACGCTAAATTTGTTGTCAAATTAGGAGAAAATCGCTAAATTAGCAGCATGTCGCTAAACCATAAAAAAGTCTCAAGTAAAAATTCGCTAAATCTAGCAAAAAAGTCACTAAATTGGCAACACTGTATACCTGCCAATTCATCTTTGGCAAGTGATGTGGGCCCCACAACATCTCAGCAGCAGTCACTTTCCAGCCATTCTTCTTTATTGATTTATACTTTCAAAAAAAACCAGGATTATTAGGATTTTTGGACAGAATGAGTCCACAAGAGAAGACTGAAATTGACAGGGTGTTTGCTAAAGCTATGCATGCAAGTAATTTGCCGTTTCACATTCTAGAAAACCCCTATATTGTAGATTTTTTTGGCAAATTGCATCCAATTTATACTCTACCAGGAAGAAAACACTTGGCTGGACATCTTCTTGACGTGGCTTATGACAAAATACAACAAAAAATTAGTAGTATTATTGAAGATGCATGTCATCATGTGTCGTTCAACTATTAGCACTTATGTGAAACAGAAGGAGAAAATTCTAGAACGTGATAAATTCAGGTAATTTGATAACAACAATAAATAGTTCCCCACCCAATAGCTCCTCTTCTTCCAACTAAAATCTTCCAACTTCTGAATTAATAAACCAAGTCCAGTAAGCACAGTTGAAAAAGATTTAAGGTATGAAAATATTTTTAATTTTATTGTTTCTTTATTCTTAAGTTATTTGTGCTTTTTAATAACTTTTATATTAATTTTGCTGCGATAAATAATTGTATGTATAGATAGATGTATGCAGGTATGTTGTCCGGCTCGCACGAGTCGTTTGTAACAAACGACTCACGCGATCCAGACCGGGCCGTCTGCAGAACATATTGCATACATCTATCTTTGAAGTTCGAAACAAAAATTTATTTTTTCCTTTTTAGTGCAAAAAATAAGTTATAATGCATTTAAAATATTTATTATTTAATTTATTCATAATTTAATATTGTTGTATTAATATATTAGTAATGTTATTTTATCTTTATAGAACATGAGGGAAGACTTTTTCCCGAGATGTGAGAACGTATCCCCCAATTATAACATGCAAGTATATGGAAAAATGGCGTTCGACATTCGACAATTTGAGATTCGACCACGTTTTCAGGAACGCATCCCTGTCGAATCTCGGGAGTCACCTGTACTCATATACGTATTTAACTAAACATCTTTCGGTTGCAAAAATATCAACACTAGTTTATTTCAGTAAGAAGGTAAGGTAATTTTTAGACGTATTTATTATCTGGTATATTAATCACACGAATAAAATATTATTTTTTTCAATAACAGCAATATAACCCCATGTATATTACAAATTATTTCAAAAAACCGAAATTGGATCCAGGAATTGATGAAGTGGATGATCAACTTGAGAAATCTGGAGTAAATACCTCTCAGACGATCAGAAATGCATTGGAGTCTTCCAGGGTCGGTTCTGGCTCTTTGGCCACCTGCATGCAGCAAATATTTGGTCGCCCCTTTAAATTGTATTTTAAAAGGAAAAAACTTTTCCAAAAAAACTTTTAAAACTTTTATTTTTTATTAGTAATATGAACACAATGACACAAATTTAAATTAAATTTTTATTGAAACCGAAGCATAAAACTACATAAAAATATAAATAAATATATAAAAATATTGCATTTAAAATTTTTTATTAAAACTGCACCCTTCTAGCTTTCTTATTGGCTAATTCGTCAATGATGTTAGATAACTCTAAACTTTCACACAATTCATTTTCGATTGATAGGAGTCCCAAATCACTTAGCCTCTCTTGACTCATAGAGGATCTTAAATAGTTTTTTATTAGTTTTAATTTTGAGAAACTTCTTTCACCGGACACTACAGTAATCGGTATTGTCAAAAAAATTCTCAATGCTATAAATAGATTTGGAAATGATGATTTTTAAATCATTTTTTACAATATATTCCAAGTTTTTCAGAGGATCTATTATGTCATTTTGTAATATAATATAATATAATGACATTAACTCATTAAACAACTCAATACCGTCAATATCCTTGGAAATTGTATTTTCTTTAACATCTTGCAGAGCAACATCTAAATCAAAACAAAATCTTTTTATTTCGTCTTCAGACATTTCATGAAATTCACATAGAAATCGAAATAAATTATTACATTAATTTAGATTTTGAAACCTTTCTTGCATGGCAGTTAAAGCTGTATCTACAATTGTTTGATAAAATTCAATTCTAAATATTTCTTTTGGATATGTAATAGATTCATCAACACCTTCATAACTAAAACGACGAACTTTGGTTCGACTTCGTGTGGTCGGAAATTCTGCTTCTAGATTTACTTCTGCAGCTAAAGCTTCAGCATCACTGATGTATTTATTGAAAGCCTAATTGGATCTATCGTCATTTAAAAATTTAATCAATTCGTCCAAAACTTTAACACATTCATTTATATTGGATTGTGGGCATTGCAACATTTTGCTTACAATATCTACTTTTGATAAAATATCATTCCAAATTATTACAGAACATATAAACTTAAAAGACGCAACTTGATTTAATAATAAATTAGCTGTATGTTTTGTTTTCATGACTCTGGAATTGTCTTCTAGTAGGTCATTTAAACTTTTAATAACCTCATTTAACTGCAATCTGAGAGGTCAAACTGCTTTTATTCTACTCTCCCATCTTGTATCACTTAAAGATTTTAGTGTTAATCTGGAGACATTACATTTTAGTATATCTCATCTGTAAGGGGATACAGAAAAAATGTATATAATTCTTGAACAATGCTAAAGAAATTAACGGTTTCAAATGTTATCTTGGCAGCATCATTTATGACTAAATTTTGTAAGTGAGCAGCGCAAGGTACAAACAAAGCTCTCTGATTTATATTTTTAATTCTATTTTGTAGGCCAATATGTTTACTGCACATGTTTGATCCGTTATCATAACCCTGTCCACGCATATTTTGAATGTCTAAATCATAATCTTTTAAAAGTTCATTTAAAAGGTAATTACAGAAAGCTTCCCCAGTGGTATCTAATCTTGGATAAAACCCTAGAAACAATTCCTGAACAGCAACATCAGAAGTGCTGACATTGACAGTTCTAATAACAAATGCTATCTGTTCAGTGTGGCTGATGTCTAGCGTACAATCGAGAATTACAGAAAAATTTCATCATAAATGCCTCCCTTTGTTTTTCACTAAGCTGTAATAAATGTAACTCTTTGCTTTCATATTTACATCATTATTCATGAGCAACTAACTCATAATTATTTTACCCACATATCTGGTACATATTGGGAAATGCATATGTTTAAACTATTTCAGCTGAATTTGACATTAAAAATTAATTTTTTTCTCATGGAACTCTCTCATGCACCCCTAAGGGAGCATGCCTCCCAGTTTGGGAACCACTGCCTTACAATATACAAAGGTCTCTGCCCCTGGCCCCTTAAAGGACATGACCCTGTCTGGCAGCTCATTTCGCTCACCTATTATTCAAAACTAATTTAACAATAATTAAATAAAGATTTCAAATATCAATAACAATTCAATAAGTATTCAAATATCATTAACACAACATCAATGGATTATTGAATATTTTTATTACCACCGTATTGCTTATCATTACCAAGGTATTGTTTGGACTTCAAAATAGCATTGAAATTTTGTGAATATGTGGACAAATGTGATGCAAATTTATAATCTCAGTCAGTCATACTCAATTAAACGAAATTGGAAACAATACAAATCCCTGTGATCGACCCTAATTCCAGGCAGTCTTCTGACCCCGTTCCTTGACCTCCCTTGTGCCTTGCACACCTCGCCCACCAGCTTGAAGGTGATACCAACAGGTATCAATGTCAGACAGCATCTAGACATGCCCCTGCTCACACAACTGTCGATAATTGCATCCACATCTCATAGTGTATGTCTTACAGAGAGACATTTGTGTGAAAAACAGTATCAGGGGGGGGCGACCGCCTTGGACTGACTGAGATTATAAATTCGCATCGCATTTGTCCACATATTCACAAAATTTCAATGCTATTTTGAAGTCCAAACAATACCTTGCTGTGAGGATTATTTTTGTTCACAATAATTAAAAAAAACCACTCAATAAATACTGTCCGAAGTGAATTCTTGTTTGATTTTCTTGAAAACGGCTACTTTGATAAAAATGTATAGGGTAAGAAGTATTCTATTTGGAAGAAAGTTAGGGATTGATGTTCCAGCGGCAAATTGAAAATTACAATGAAGTATATTTCTGTGGCTGTTAAAAATTAATAAAATTTAAACAAGTAAATATATGTAAATACACTTCTAAATGTGCTACATCAAAAAAATTTAGCAGAAATTAGGGTTATTCGCAACAAATGATGAAAAAATATAAAATTCTTATAATTATAAATTTTAGGGGTTTTTTCTACCCCAATATTCTCCAAAGCCTCTAAATTGGTGCAGAGGTGCAAACTTTTGCTTTTGTTGGCTCTTACTCTGTATAATAAAGTAGATGAAATGCTAAGCACCTATCACTAGTGTGTGTGTGTGTGTATACACACACACACACATATGTATATATGTATAAGTATGTACTTATGGAAAGGAAAGGTATTGAAGACAGTGGAAAAAAATATATACGACACCAGTGGCATACACAGGGGGGATCCATGGGGTCTGACCCCCTTAAGAAGTAAGACAAACGTCAATAAATTAATTGACGATTTGATATTAGTTCTGCCACTTTAAAATTCACTTCCATAGTCCCCTTTTATAAACCCTCATTTTTAGTAATTAATTATTAATAATGATATAAAAATTGTTTCATCTCTTTAACATTGAGTTTCATTTTTGTTCCTTAAGTTTGGAACCCCCTTTTAGGAAAATTCTGCGTTAGCCACTGGGATATAAATGCATAAATACATCTACATTTATACACACATAGAACTTCTCTAATTGAAGGTTCCAAGAGATTAATTCCTTAAGCATTTAGTTAACTAAGTGTTAGAGAATGGATCATCATGTTCTTCATTGTCAATCTGGGAAGCATGATTTTGGGTGGCTGTCATCAACAGTGACAAAGGATTTGTTCCCGAAGACATATCATCGAAATCAAGTAGATTGTCCACTTCTGCTACAAACTGTGCTCCGCTTTGAGCTGTCATTTCAGCATAACATTCATCGAGAATCTGCAACGATAAAAAATGTGACATACAACAGATATGCATAAAAATACTATATTTTCCAGCATATACTTAACTAGAGAAATTTCCCCCTCATAAATGAAAGGTATGCACAGGACTGCACCAAGAGGGCTTGGTGCAAAATATTTCTGCCACTCCACCCACCCTTCTCCTACATAAACACAAGCAAAGTCAATTGTTCTTTGTCCGTGTTATAGAACGATGTTTCCAATTCAACAATAATTGATCTATGATGTATAAAGTTTGATTTAAACAAATTAATGTATAATTTTGCTGCATTTGTTAACTTACAGATATCGATTACAGTACCAATCAATTTACAAACTCTTCTTAAGCACACTTTCATCATGGAACAACTATTTAAGTTAATGACAAATAAAGAAGACAAAGGCAAGAATTCATGGAATTCCATGTTATTTTCATTCATTATTAGGTGTTTAGCATTCCTAGAATCTGAGAGTGGTAAACACATTGCAATCATATTACTGCATGATTGAAAGCTATTATAAATGTTGATTCACTAACCAAGTGGATATAGGAAAATCTCATGGAATTAAAATCTTTGTAGCCACAGGCTCCGTAACCCAAAAATATTATTTTATTCTAACGTAATTAGTAAATTCTGAAAATTTGGTCGAAATCGGATGAGATTAAAAGAATCTGAAAATAAATCGCAATGATGGGACACATTCCTAATAAATTATTGGCAAAAATATAATCCAGAGCATTATTAACTGTCATTCCTGGTTTTAAATGTCTCTTGAGTTATATCAACCTAATGACAAACAGGTTCATTTCTGAGATTTCGAACTACTTGGTACAACTTTCATAGGAGGCCCGTTTGGACTGATCTGCTATAAAAATTTGAGTTTTCATTCTTAAATTTTTAATTTAGATTATTTGATTTTATTTATCATAAAATACCGAATGTGTAAATAGAGGAAGACTCGCTTATTGGTAGCAATTCCTGTGGTTATGAACACAAAGGCATACATCTGAGCAAGAATCAACACACAGGTCTCACAATCCGTGAATTGCTTTGGGGCCCACTATATGAGGGACCTGTTGGTTCGTTACATTGGTGTTAAAAATGCCTCTGCGTCCATGTTTCTGCCCCATACAAATCTAGACTCCATACATAGCATTTTATCAACTTCTTGCAGATACCCTCCTTTATATTCCCCATTACTAAGAGTTTCTTACTTGTGAAAGCAGCTTTTGCTTTCGCTATTCTAACCTTTATTTTATCAGTGCATTTTGCTTCTTTCGTTATGATGCTTCCAAGGTACAGTGAAACCTCCCTAAGACGACCACCTACGGTACCCAGAGAATTCGGTCGCCTTGGAAGGTGGTCGCCATAGGGAAGAATGTTATTGAAGAGCGGTCATTGGTATTTTTAAATGGAAGTACTAAAAAAACAAAACGGTTATTGTAGAAATTTTAACTTTTATTTATTTAATAGTTTACCATTAAATCCTCATTATTCTACTTAAAAAAAACTGAAATTTGAGCCAAAAAAAGTTTTTCTTCAAATAAGTACTCACAAAAGAATGCCAATACACATTATGAAAATTAATATTATTATAAATTAACACGTTCACTGCAGATGGCCTCTTAAGAGGCCAAGGCGGTCTATTCATTGTGGCGGGTGGACTCTTAAAAGGCCATGTGATTTCTAACGGTTCTTCTGCCCTTTTCTCTTATGGTTGGGCTTTGGAAGGGGTTTTTTCTCTCAGAACCCTTCAGTTGTTTCGCTAGCGTCGTGTCGGTAGCAGCCGTTCCTGAATTCAGTGCCGAGTTTTCTTTCTACAAGTTACATCCCAGAGGTAAGCTTTTTTTCGTTTTTAATGTATTTTTACATGCCCCGTGTTGGTTTTAATTTTAGTTAGCACAAAGTCATGACTAAATATTTTACCGGTGCTCAATAGTATACATAAATCAGTATAAATTAATCATGCATGTGCATTGCATGTAATTATTGTAATTTTTATCAGTTTTACATTTGCCTAAATGATGTAGCTGTTATATTTGTGATTATTCTTTATTTATAGACTTCATCTATTTTTTCAAGACAAGCTGTTTTGATTTAAATTGTTTATCCTCGCCTGCATATCGACAGCATTTTAATTTACATAGTGTGAAGGTGAGTGGCAGTGGGTGTCATTGAAGCAGTCTTGTGGAATGTGTCAGTGGGAATCAGAGAAGGAGATATTTTTTTAGGTAAGATAGTATATAGTTTGGTGCTCTTTGGATTTATTTTTAAAATTATGTGAATTTATAAGCTTTAGTAACTGTGTTTAGGCTAATGGCTGCTGCATGATTTATTTTACAATTATATATTTTGTATTTTATAAATACCATGCGTCCGACCGTTCATCCAGAATTCATTTATCTCAAAACTCTTTTGATTTGAGATATTCCATAAACTGTATTTTGTTTTAATAAGATGGAAATCCCCCAGAACAACATTCCATTTTTGTAAAGTACTGGGTTCGAATCCTGGAGGTATTGAGTGTTTTCATAAGGTTTCACGTAAATTTTTATTTTTCGTAGTTTAAAGTTTTGTTCCTTTATTCATAAAAAAAATAAAAATATTGTGTGATTCTGTTTTTGTTTTCTTTATTCAATTTGAATCTCTACGACGCTTACATTTAAATTTTCCATTCATATAATTTACAGAAATGAACCGAGGCAAATCTGAGACTTTGCATGTGGATGATCAGGGCCCATCAACATCTGGTACATAATCAGTCTACTGTATTTTATTTCTTCCTACTATTTTTAAAATCTAATTTTTTGCTAAGAGCTCATGAATTCCATTTTTTAAACATTTATTATTTTTAGGTACTCCTCCTGTGAAGAGAAAGAGATATGGCCTTGCAGAAAAAATGACGGAGGAGGAGCTCCAGGATATGATAGAGGCCATGTCCTACGAAGAGGATTTCTCAGACGAAAGCGACAGTGAGTTCGTTGTCGTGGAAAGCGAGGAAACCGAAGAAAGTGACAAAGAGGACCTGGATTCCGAGACAACACGTGAGGGTCATTCATCCTCTGCCTTTACATCGGCATCGGTAACCGTTAGGGACCCAAAGACATGGGAGGTGGACCAACCCTTACTCCCACTCATCCCTTTCACGGGCTCGGTAGGGTTGAAAGTCCCACTGGAGGGGATTAGCCCAAGGTCTTTTTTCGATCTTGTAGTAAACAAACGGGTTTTCGACCTAGTAGTGACAGAAACAAATAGGCAGGCCGAGGAATTATATTCTAAAAATATATCTCCATGCGCGAGAATCAGTGGCTGGAAACCACTACATAACGAGGAATTCGAAGTATTCCTCGGCCTTTTATACCACATGGGCACAATACGAACAAATTGCCTGAATGACTACTGGAAGAAAACCCGCTTGTTTAATCTACAGTGCGTGTCGAGCCACATGAGACGGGATCGCTTCCTTGGGATTTTGCAAGCCCTCCATTTTGCTAAAAATCCCGAAGAAGACGACCCAATTCCAGACGGCAAGCTATACAAAATCAGGCCACTGTTGGACATATTTCACAAAAATATGTCCAACATCGAGTCCCCTCCCAAAGAGTTAAGTTTAGATGAATCAATGGTTCTTTGGAGAGGCCACCTAGTGTTCCATCAGTACATAAAGAATAAGTGCCACAAATATGGAATTAAACTTTATATGCTGATGGAACCCTCTGGTCTGGTTCTGAAGTTACTTGTGTACGCAGGATCTTCAGACAAGGAGGTAGGTGGCCAAGGGCATGTGAGCAAAGTCGTTAATAAACTATTAGATGACCGAACAGGGGTTGGGCATTCAGTTTTTTTAGACAGCTTTTATACAAGTGTTCCATTGGCCGAAGAACTCCTAGACAATAAGATATATTGTACTGGGACTCTAAGACCGAACAGGAAAGGAAATCCCACCGAAGTGTCAACAAAAATATTGACAAAAGGTGAGGTGATACATCGCTGGAATGACAAAGGGGTTTGTGTTCTCAAATGGAAGGACAAGAGAGATGTGATGATGATCAGCACGGAATTCGGGCCGAAGATGGTGGAAGCGTCTAATAGAAGAGGGAGAGTACGTCAAAAGCTGGAAGCAGTGGCTAAATACAATCAATTCATGGGAGGTATTGACCACTGTGACCAGCTGATGGCTTACTATCCTTGTGAACGCAAATCCCTAAAATGGTATAGAAAACTTGGTATACATATTTTCCAGTTAATGCTACTAAATATCTATCTTTTATACCAAAAGTATAGCGGACAGAAAAAGTCTTTGTATGACTTTCGGCTGGAGGTAATCGACTCGCTATTACCGATTACCCCCGGCCAAGGCTCACGTCCCTCCACTCCCAAGGCCATTGACTCACACTTCCCGGATTTATTGGAGGTTGAGGGGGCAAGAAGGAAGCAAAAGAGGAGCTGCATGTGTTATGACAAAGGCATCACAAAGAAGGTCACCACATGTTGTCCTGAAGTACCAGGTCTCTGTCTGAGACCATGTTTTAGGGACTTTCATAAGAAATTGGAGAAAGGTGAAATCGAGAGTAATTAGTTTTGTTTTTGGTTTTTAGTTAGTGTTTTATTGAACTTAAATTGTATTGTGTTGTTTATAGATAATATGTTGTGTAATGTTGTTACTGCGTAATATAAACGTTTAAAATAGGCATAGTTTTAAGGTGTTTTCTACTTATGAATATCAATTCATTCTCGTAATATAAACCTTTTGTAAATACCTATTGATTTTTATTGAACTTTAATTCGTATTTTTTATGGGTACCAAATTAGGATAATATCTTGTGCAATGTTGTTACTATGTAAACATTTAAAATTGGAATAGTTTTAAGGTATTTTATAATTATACATATCAAATTATTTTTTCAAATATAAATTTGTATTTCTGTGTTTTTGCTGAACTTCAATTTGTCTTGCTTATATAAAGCTTATAAGGATGCAAATTTTGAATAATATGTAGTGAAATTCCACAAACTTGTAATGTACATATTAAAAATTGGGATATTTTCATATTTTTATTTATAAATCCATTGCATTTTAATTTTCATAAAATAAATTTTAATTTCTGTGATACCTACTGAACTTCAATTCGTATTTCTTTTATGGATGCAAAATTTGAATAATGTGTCGAAAAAAATGTTGTGTGATGTTGTAAAATTGTAACATACATATTAAATTTGAAATATTTTCCACGGTATTTTATATTTGTACATCAACTTCTTTTTCAATTTTCTTAATATAAATTTGTAATTCTGCCATTTACTAAACTTCAATTTGTATTGTTTTTATGGTTATAAAATTTTGGTAATACACTGTGTAATGTGATTACCGTGTAATAAAAATATATTTAAAATTGGAATATTTATATAATTAATTGGAACATATAACCTTCGTAATTACTGAGAATACGATATGGGCAATTTTTTTAGGGTAGGCAACCATCACAACGAGCGGGTTGCCTACCCACCATTTATTTCAGTTGATGGATGGCCTCTTAAGATGCCACGATTTTTTTTTATCGATTTCAGTAGTTTTTTTGCATGGGTGTCATTTTATTATACCTTTTGCTACTGAAAAATATATTTCTGTAGGGAAATACGAAAAATAATTCTCCTGCCACCGGAGATAGACGGAAAATTTCTTCCTGCAGTGAACGTGTTAAATAAAAAATAGACATAAAATTAAAATTTAAAATAATCCTGCAAAACAGTCTGTCTGCTCTTTTTTGAGTTTGTATTTATAATTTCCTTTTCTAAGATTTTTTCAAATTCATATAACAAATCTACAATTCTGTTATTGCCTAATTCACGGGATACATTTTTTAGTTCTGACACTGTTTTCAAACCTTCATTAATAGGAATTGATCTTTGGTCACTTTCATCTTCGGTACGTTCATCTTCATTTTCTTTATTTCCATTGGTAACATCATAACGATATTCTGATTGTACATACAATTAACTCTTTCTCCCAGTTTTTACAATCACTGTCACATGTTTCGATGTTTTCATCAAAACTGATGTCAGCATCTAAATTAGTTTGTTTACCAAGTTGTAAAAGTTCGTTCTGCACAGATAAAATTTCCCTATTTTCCTCTAACTTCTACTATTTTCCACTATCTCATTAATATTTTTCTCTATCTTATCACAACCAATTCCACATTTCACAAAGCATTTTTTAATCATATTTTTCGAAACTGAATCCCACAATTTGGTGATGTATTTTAAAACATCTGCAACTCCAGTTTTTTTCACCAGATCTTGAACATTTTCTGCCCAGTCCATATTTACAACCAATGTAGTTAAAATCCATCGTCTATAAAACAATTTGAACATTTGAATTATTCCCTGGTCTAGGAGCTGTAATTTGCTGGATGTATTGGAAGGTAAAAACAATAACCTTATATTAGACAACATTAACCCTCTCGGATGGCATGGAGCATTATCAAACATCAATAAAACCATTCTTTTTTTCATTAAACATTTCAAACCACTTGGTAAAAATCTTACTCGTCATCCATGCCTTTTTATTCGCGTACCAATGAACACCCATAGCTGCCACATTCATGTTTTTAAAACATTGTGGTCTCATGGCAGTATTAATTACAAAAGGTTTTTCTTTATGACCTAAAGCACTTGTACAAAGCAGTGTACTCAGTCTTTGTTTTGCTTTCTTAAATCCAGAACACTGAGAACCTTTCACTGCCAATGTTTTGTTCAATAAATCAGGATAGAAAAGTCCTGTTTCATCGACATTGTAAATGCCTCTCAGTTCATATTTATCAATTAACAATGGTAAACGTGAAATCCACTTCGCCACATCTGCATCATTCACTCTTCCACTTTCACCACTGATTGATTTCAATAAGATGTTGTTACAATTGCAAAATTTTTCTAGCCATCCAACACTGGCAAGAAAATTTTCGATTTTTAAATTTTATGCAAAGAATTGAGCTGCTTCCTGTAATACTGGGCCACTAACAGGTAATCCTGATGAGAATCACGATGTACACTTCTATTTGCGTTTTGCAACCACTTCTGTTTAATAAAGTTTTTGTCCTTCAATATTTTTTTAATCTGTATTTTCCCACAGTTGTATTTTTTTGCTAGTCTCCTTTGCGACAAACCTTTTTCGGAATCTTCTTTCACTTTGATTCATACTGATAAATCCAATGCTGTCATTTTTCCCTTAACTTCTGCCATAGTGTCCGTATTTTTCGAAGGGCTAGTACAAACTGAAAGGGAATATGATGATTTTGGTAGAGATCTATGTTGCCAATTTATGGGATATTTGTTTCAGGGAACATGATTTTCTGAGAAGAGATACCTTTCAGAGAAAGAAAAACATCTTTTGAAATAATTCTATGAAAATGTTGTCACCAAATGATTTGGTCAAAGAAGAGGCATAAGAGGGTAGTCGGAACAGAGGATGGTAAAAAGAAGTGCCTTGAAATCCATTAAGAAGGATTACGGTTGAAGGAATAAAAAGATTAAGCAGGGTCAAGGAAGACATTACCAGATCAGCGGGTTGTCGGGACAGAGGGTGGTAAGTACGGAGAGTGGTCGAGATCAGAGAGTGGTCGGGACAGAGGATGGTTGGTATTGAGATTGGTCGATACCAGAGGGTGGTTGGGTTGGATAGTGCTCGGGTGGCCGTCTGAGGGAAGAAAGCTGTAATATAAAGGATAGACCTTAAAACCATTCTGCTAAATAGTGGTCACTTCCAGAGGTGGTTGTCTTAGAGAGGTGGTCGCCTCTGGAGGTTTCACTGTATTTATCCTGTGAAACTTGTTCTAATGGCTTTCCTCCAATACTTATGTTCAAATTTTCTTCTTCTTTACTTGATATTCGCATGCCCTTGGATTTTTCTGTATTTATTTCCATACTGTATTTTCTACCCGTTATTACTAGTCTATTTATCATTTTCTGGAGTTCCTTTGCCTTCCTTGCTAGAAGTACTTGATCATCCGTATATTTCACTGTTCTTATAATCCTTCCTCCAATTTTGAAATTTTCTGTACCTTGTAGCATTTCTTATATTAACTTTTCTACATATATATTGAATAGGATTGGTGATAGAGAACAGCCCTGTCTTACTCCTCTAGCAATATTTACTCTGCCGGTGTCCACATTCTTCAACCTGACCTTTACAACTTGATTCACATATAGATTCCTGATCAGTCTCCTGTCTTTCCTCATCAGCAGTAGCCAATTTACTCTATCAAAGGCTTTCTGCCAGTTGATGAAACATATGCAGCAATCTTGGCTGTACTCTATTGCCCTTTCTGACATGATTCTCACTACATCGATAGCATCTCTGGTTCCTCATCCTTTTCTGAAGCAGAATTGATCTTCCCCTATCATTACTTCGGCCTTTTTCTATAGCCTTTTATTAAGAATCCTCGTGATGATTTTCAAAGTGTGTGAAAGTAGGCTTATTGTTCTGTAGTCTTTATACCGAATTGCCCTTGACTTCTTCTTTATTGGGATCATTGTTACTTGTAGGAAATCCTGAGGCCATTCTCCTGAGTCGTAAATCTTATTAATTAATTTTGTAATCACTTTTAGTCCATCTGAGCCCATGACTTTAAGTACCTCTGCCGGTATTTCATCACTGCCAGCAGTTTTTCCTTTTTTCTGTTCCAGTATCGATTTTTGTAATTTGCTTTCCATAATATTTGGTACCAAGTTGTCTTCTTCAATGCTGTCCTCTTCTTCCAGTTCCATTTTCTGCCGATCCTGCCTGCTTTGCTGTATGGTTCCTTAACATATTCTTCCCATACTTGTGTTACATCCTTTGGTTCTGCAACTATTTTTCCATCTATATTCATAATTCCTTTATCACGAATTCCATTAGGCATCTTATCTTCTAATTCCAGTACCATAGCATATATCATATCGTACGATTCTACCTTCTCTAATTGTTGTATTTCATGACTTGATAGCACTCATTACCACAATGTTTATTTTTTTATTTATTAGTAACATTGCTAAAGCTTTTTTAATGTTATTCATTTATAGTCATTTCCAAGATAACATATATGTTTATATATATATATATATATATATAATTTGAGATAATCAAAAGAAATTAATTATGTTGCGATTGATTCTGAATAACTGTGGTTAGACAACAATGTTTGCTGTAAGTATACATGCTTTTTAGATTGTGCATAATTAAGTGTTAGTTTGTCATGAGATGCCCAGTGGATATCCTTCCCCCTATTGTATGCTTTCTCTTCAATTTTGCAGAGATGATGTCAAGTAGGATACGTTCCAAAACAGTCATCTGATTTAGTAATTCATACAAAATAGTTTTTTCTGAAAAAGTTTATTCATTTATTTAAAAGTTTCAATTACGAGATAGCTCAACTCCTTGCCACTAGAACAGGGCTGTCACTTCTAGGCAGTCAATCATATTCCATATGGCCAAACACACTTTCCATTATACATAGCGATATTTTTTTAGAAGTGTCTACCTAGTAGTCAGTCTGTGCTCTTCTAGATGTAATACAATTGAAATTCTTTATTATTTAAGTAACCCTATGTAAGAGGTCATTTATTTGTTTCACGAATGTTGCAGCCACACACTACATCTTTCAGTTAGGCTAAACAGCTTTTCTCATGTGTATTCCATCTCACCAGCAATAGGCAACTCGAATTCTCAGTATTATTTGGTGCATCTTCCTGAAACCAAATTTATTGTTGGCAGCTCCAACTACACGACCCATGACAGGTGCGAGAGAGTGTTACTTCTAGATACTTAACAGAGCTCACTAATGGTAACATTAATCCGTCAATTTTATATGGACTATCCAATGATTGATTCTTGCCTTGCAAGAAATTAACAAGTATGTCCAATTCTTGTTAATTTCGATCCAAATATACCTTTATTAGGAATAAATATACAATGTGTCTTATTGCTTTGAATAAACATAAATTATTTGTAGCAGCATATCACAACAACACCGAAGAAAATACATCTCAAGTTTCAAATTGTTCTAAAATGTCTAATGAAATTTTTCTGGAATATGCTTCATTCCTTAGATTTCAATGTATCATTTATTAATTCGCCACATCTTACCACATGGAGCCCTCTCACCTCTTTCAATGTTTTCAAAGCCTTCTCTGTATCCGCCACCTCATTCGCAGGCAATCCACCCTCTCCGGAAATGGCCAATTGCAGGAGGATACGGAGGGTGGTGAGGCGCTGTAGTGGGACCAAGACCAGTTCCCTTCTCCTCTTGCCTGACGCCGCCCAAATGCCATCCGCACGCACCTCCCTGTTCCAGTTTAAAATAAAAATCAGTTTGATGCCTTCTACTGCCATGAACTGTGTAACCAGGCGGTTCAAAAAAATCTTTCCCCACTTCGGCATATTGTTGGAGCATTTGAAGGTGAGCAGTCATGCTTTGAGCTTTGTGATCTTCCGTCAAAGACGCACACTCTAACGATTTTGGAATACAACTGATAATCATTCAATAGGCTATAAACTATATGGCTATCTTGGTATCTGTATTGCTCAAAATTGCCCGTTAAACAGTGTCTAAACCTTATGTTAGACTGTTTATACAAGCTGCTGTTTGCACTATCCAGCCAGGTTCATGTAACACGATTAATTAGAAATATGCCGGGTTATGGGAGAAATTGGAAATCAGGTTTTAAAATTGTGCTATGACCCGTAATAGAATTCTGGCAATGAGATTTGATTGTTGTACCTCATGAGGAGACTATATGCTACCTTGCTACAAAGATAATTTCACATTCTGAAACAGGAGAATTAGCCTGACTCGTTAGTTCAATGGTAGAATATCTGACTTTGATTCCGGATTGTGGCATCATTTTTCTCCTAATTTAGAATATATTCCAAGGTAAGAAATTAAACAAAACCGTGTCAATCATTTGTTTAAAATGTTATTTTTATTTTATATTTTAAAAAATTGCAATTCAAGGATTATTGAGCCGTTTGTGATAATTTAGGAACATACTAACAACGTGATGCCAATCTGTGAGTTCATGGTATCATTGCATCATTTTACGTCAATATTTTTATTTAATAAAAATAGAAATATATTTTCCATTAAAATGAAGTTTATAAATTGCACCCTCTGTGATTTACTGCTCAATTACAGTGTATATAATCTCATGGCAGTCTTTTATTCCTTTGAAGTTATATTTATGCTATTCCTTGCCTAATTTGAAAGAATTTTACTTATAATTCATTTTCCATAAAGATTTCATTAGTGCATGCACCATGTTATATAACTTACAGTGCCCTCTGGATGATTAATTTTGCCTCCTCTAAATTTCCACAGTAAGCTGTATAAGGCGCTCGGAATTCTGGTATGACTCGTGCATAAATTCCATGCACACCGATCAGGGATGGACGTTTTGCCCAAAGAGACTCCAGTTGAACCAAAAGACCATCGGATAGGAGTTTCACTGAAAGGAAATATGTATTAATGTATTTTTAAGTAAATTATTTATTAAAGAACTCTAGGAACATAGTTTGTAGTGACCGTTAAAGTTCTTGTTGTTAAAAACTTCGTGTCTATGCTGACTTTCAATCGAAACCACATGTTCAATATCCTAACATCTATTTTTCCACATCTCATTTTTGCTCTAGCAATGCCGCTCTATGACATACAATTTATCACCATAGCCCTTGGCACACATTCATTAATACAAATGTGTGCGACAGTCATTGCTTTCAATGTTTGGACTTTTAGATGCTAACATTGAAAGATAATCTTGCGCTCTCGTAAATTCATTTCATATAGCAAAATGTATTATTGAGTCAAAGATGTAATAATTTTCGATTAAACCATAAGAGCAGGGTCAGCGTGATGGGGTATGCAGAGTATGCTACGCATAGGGGCCCCCACCAAAGGGGGCCCCAAATTGCACTTTTCTTCCCCCTCTCCCTTCGCCTTCTTCCCCAATAGTCTCTTTGTTTTCCCATGCGGTCATAAACCTTGAAAACTCGAGGAATGAGGGCCCTGAGCATGAGAAAAAATAAATGGCGTGGGAGGATAGTTTCTCTTCTCTGCATTTCATAGATTAGCAGTTTGATTTGTTCAAAAGTAAAGCTATCCAGACAGCACCTCATCTTACTTTTTCTAACGTATCTGTGCTCCAGATGGAGAGCGTTGTGCTCTCTGTTCCAAGAGAATTGACTTTTGTTTAATTTTCAGGTTAGTCTTCAATATCCCACCCTCAGTACCCTGGCGTCCTCAGGTGATGAGATTCGCATGTATACTTAAAAATAAAAAAGTTAAAATTCGTAGTTACAATTTAGCGAAAACCTTCTCCTGAAAAACATTTTCTGAGCACGAGCGTAATTTTCCTCCCTTCCTTGGAGGGTCACGTGAGCGACCCCCTAAAATTTTTAAAAAATAAAAAGTTAGCTTCAAAATCTCACCACTCGCGGCACCATAACGGCTGAGGGTGGAATATCAAGGTAGTTCAAATTTTCACATGGAAAGAATTCGAACGTCTGGCTCTTGTATTTACAGTTTTGAATGCCAACGAAGTGTTTATTTGTTGAAGTATTTGCAACATTGAATGTCTACCGTAAAGATCGATGCTCCGCAAGCTCCTATCCCTTTCTTATTGAATAGTACGCATCGTTTGTCAGTCATTCTTTGCAATTTGTTGGAGTAAGATAGATTTGTTTTTCTATCCTGAGTGAATCGTTATCGTTTATTAGAGGTTAGTACTTTTTCATATCTATTATAAATATGAAACATTTACAATAATATTGGACGGTTATCGTTTCGTGGAAATGAAGAGTAATCTAAGTTTGATAATTTTTTATTTCAAGAAACCTTAGCTGGCCAGAGGGAAAATAATTTTCGCCTGCCTTAAGAGGAACAACGACCATTCAGCAAGTCTCATTTTCATATATACATACTTTGAACTTCAAAGTATATATATTAAGTTTAGATTTATTTTCGAGGTAATTAAAGACAGTGATTTAGTGCTTTGGATTTTTTCGATATCTTAGGTATACAATAATAACTTCAATTAAGACAACCAGGTTCATATTAAATGCCGTACGAAACATTAAAATTATCAATTTTTATTTTTTACTACCAAACTTCACGTAAAAGAATGTAATTTTTTAAATTAAACATTTAAAAGTCACGGTTGTTCTCGTGGAAAAAAATAAACCTCAATATTTGCATGATAAAATGTAATATCTCCTTGTTAAGTGCGGTCGTATTATGCAAATGTCCTGCGCAACACCTCCTGGCCTAGCCAGGGTTGGGGAGGAGGGAGCTAGACGAGAAGGAGAAAGGGAGGCCACACACCAGTCTTCCTTCCACTTGCCTCCCTCCACTCTTTCTCTTCTCCTCTATCTCTCTCCTCTCTCTCCCTCCCTCTCTCCTCTCTCTGACCAATAATTTGCGGGGGGATAACCGACCAGTATCCAAAAGAATCTGGAGCTAGACAATGGGCCTGATTACTAAGGCAACTTTTCATTAAAAACCTAAGATTTGGCCAAAATACGTGATTCAAACATTAAATTCGTTCATTTGTTAATCAGAACCTTTTCTTCATAAAACAGAAATACTTTTAAAAAATACAATTTATATGTTGTAATCTTCTTGTTGTATAACTGATATTCAACTTAGGTGAAATTTTAAAATTTTCTTAGCATTATTTTTTTTTGTGTGTGCTGTGCTCAGGACCGGCACCAAATCGAATGGGAAACCGCACTAATTAATGTTAATGCGCCTGAAATATATTAACCGAACGTGTGAAACACCGACTTTCATCCTATTTACAATTGTATTTCTATCCTTGACAAATATCCCGTATTCAAATAGACTATCAACTGATCGCTGTAGTCTGGCCATTACCCTTCCCGTTAAACGCGCATCTTTTCTTAAAGTTAAGAAATATTTAAATTTCAGTGAGAAAAGTATATTCATTTTGTTTTATCGCCAAAATATTTCATATGAAATAGCAATCGCCAAGTAAGAGGATGATAATTTTCTCACGCATCTTTTGAAAACAAAAATGTAAAATCTTAATATCTGCAAACTGAAATTATTTTATCTAATGAACATATACCTATATATATATATATTCATATACACATATATTCATATATACACATACGCATATGTTTACCGCCGCCTCACCAAAGCACGTCACGTGATGCCGCCGCTGGAAAACTTTCTTGCAGAAAAAGTGAGGGGGGTCCCAAAATCGGATTTGCATAGGGGCCCCTAAAGTTTTCATGCCAGCCCTGCAGAAGAGTTACCGAAGAATGGAAAATTGTGACGCCCGGTGCAAAGTATACGCGCCAAAAGTAAATTACAGTAAATAAGCTAGCCTGTCTCTCATAATGACCGTGTTCAACATTTTCCCGATTTTTTAAAAGGTTTGTATATCCCATATGCTGGCATCCCTAACTTTACGCGATTGATTCGTTCCTAGAATGGTCGCGTATTCGTTGGCTAAGCTTCGAAGCTGGTGTCCGATGTCTGTGTGAACTTTACGATAAAGTGTTTATTGCCTTTTAATCGACGGATTTGAATCTTGTTCAACAATTGAAAGTCGGCGGTGCACGATGCTGTATCGTATTCTCGAAAGTCTTTTTATCAAAGTTTAGCTCAGTAATCCATCAGCTTCAGTAGGCAGGCTTAACCATAGTTGATACTGTTTACATAATTCAGAAATTTCAAAATACGATAAAAGATATGTTTACATGTGAAAGAAGAAAATAATTTGACCCTGTTTCCTTTCCAATTTCCTTCTATCGCAATAATAGCAATTCAAAATGAAATTAGCAAAAGGCTAATGACCCACACAGCACAAATGTCCCAGGGATATCCCATTCCGTCATGGACATCCCAGATGTCCCTTGGAGATCCTCAGGATGTCCCGAGGGAAAGTATGCATAATCAAATGAAATTAATTAGAATTCAATAGTGCACGGAAATTCTGTTATTTTATAATGTTCTGTATATTTTTTTTTCAGGTTAGTACATTTTATCATCAATTTTCACTATAAATTTTTAATATCCTGAGGACGTCCGTATGATATCTCAGGGATGTTTTTCACGTTTCTCGATATTAGATGAAATAACATGATTATTATAGTCAAAAAATCTTTATAATAAGGTTTTTGAACAAATGGCTTAATCATTATGGGTTTTATTTCTATGAATACGTTATATTATACGTATTTATAACAAAGCAATATATTATATATACATTACAAACTTACAAATTTATATTTCAGATATGAAAATTATCCTTTTATATTTATCATATAACCATGAATATAATCTAACCATATAATCATATCTTTATTGTAAATTACTTCTATATCCTCACTTATATTAAATTTTAATTAAAAATATACACCGAAAATTGTTATATACATTCAGGTTAAAGGAGGATACCGCATTCACTGAAAGCAAAAACTGCTCGAAAATACGTTCTAACACGCTGGTATACAATCTTCTAATAATTAATATACTCGTAGAAAACTACAGCATTTTCGACCTTGCGTTATAATGGCTGAAGATTAATACTGTGATACAGTGAATGGCGATATTCGAGAAACATTGAAGTGAAAAAATATATCAGAGGGAAGATATTCTGTTGCATGATGAAGCTTAGAAGCACACATTGAAGAGTAGCCGTTGAAAAGAGGGAAAACATCGAAAGTGTTCAACTTTTTCTACGAATTCAAGAAAAATTATTTGATAAAGATGTTCACACGGACAAAGGGATGTAACTTGGAATGCATTATTTTTATTTTGAAAAGCTAAATTTAATATGGTCATGTTTTAATGACAGAACGTATACGTCAATAATATAAATAACGAGTATTTAATATTTAAAGTACCGAGAATTTTCTGCTATTTATTCAAGTAATGCCATTTTTGTACAAGGAACTGAGGTAATCATTACAATATTTACAGAAATACTTTATCTAAATATATTGGTTATCAATACGTATGACTTATAAAATAAAAATAATATAAATACATTTTTTTTTTCGTTATAAATATATTTTTATGTAACTTTTGCAATATTTTTTCATCTAACCGGAAGTCTCACGTCCCACTATATTGACTAACTCTGGACATCATGGATGATCCTGGAAGCGTTGAGGTCTTGAGAAATCCTGGCGTGCTTGGTAGAAGTTACTATTGTGGTTGAATTTTTTAAGAACGAGAGTATCGCCTTTAAAGGTATTTATTATTAATTACGTATACATATATATAAGTATATACTTGTTCCTCCATTTATATTACAATTGTGTCTGTAGCCTCAAATTGTTATTTTCATATACTTGAGGATAGGTAGATTGTATATAACATTAGTAAAAACCACATATTATGGTACGTTTAGGCGTGATTACTGTTATTATTACGTAGGTGATGGTTATCCGTGATTAATAAGTACAGTGAGTAACGTGTAAAAGCCGGTCTACACTAGGCTTTTAATCCGCATTAACTTGCATGAAATCATGAGCATGAGGAAATTCATGATATCCAGCACGCAATAAAATGCAAGGCGTTTTACATGAGGCATTTAAATCCGCATCGTGCACGAAAATCATGCATCAAATTAGGACAAGTTCTATTTTTCATGCACATGAGCCTTCAGTTTGCACATTTTTTCGTTTCGTGCAAGATAATGCGGATTAAAATGCCTCGTCTAAAACGACCTAGATTTTGCGCACATCTTGCACAGAATGAGTACGCATTAGCACTTTGGGTAATTATGGTGTATGTGGTTATACTGTTTCGAAGCATTGCAAACCATTTTAATTATTTAAATTCAGTTTTACTTGGCCCAAAGACTGAGAAGGCTTCCAAACGCTTTAATAATATTGTGTGTTTTATAATGCAAATAAGGAATTTGTAATGCTTTCTATAATTTAATCTTTTTTGAATATTTATACAAGTGGCTTATAAAGTCTGAATAGGGAAAAAAATTATTGAATACATTTAAAAAACCTCGTCCTCAGTTATATTTAATGAGGGAACAGTGATGGAATAGTTGGATGGTTAAGAATGATAGCACTATACCAATTATAGAATATCATTTAATTATATTGATATATTTCAGATTATGCATTACTTTATTAGGATGTTATTTTATTCTTCTCGGATTGAAGAGTAGGAATATCCTAGGAACAATGATCAGAGTTAAACCTCGAAAAAAAATTAATCAACTGTCATCCAGACATTTAAGGAGACTAGTAAGAAATGAGGTATTGAAAATTTCTACGGGTTTGGGAATAGTGGAAAGTAGATCTAGAGAGCTACCCAGAACTTCCAAGAATGTCAGCCCATGTACAAATAGCACTATGGTTGAGGAAGAAATCTCAGATATTCAAGAAAATTCTTCATCTATTGATTCAGCAGATGTGCATGATTCTTCTGATTCAGATGAGTGTCCTCACTTTGCAGATGAATGTATTTCAGGTGAAGACAAGACCGAAGATCTTAGTCTTAATTTTTCTTTAAAGTTGGCAGAATGGGCTGTAAAAGAAAGGATAACACATTCCTCTCTCTCTTCCTTACTTAAAATATTAAAAGAAAATCCATGTTTTTCTGCATTGCCAAGTGATCCCAGAGCATTGCTTCATACACCGAGGAACACCATTGTTAAAGAAGTACATCCTGGCTCATATTGGCATTCAGGTTTAGAGAATGGGATACGGAATTTCATTTCTGGTAATCCTTCAATTGATATTGGAGGCGAGGTTGGTATTTCAGTTAATATTGATGGAATGCCATTATCCAAGTCAGCAGGCAGTTCGTTCTGGCCTATTTTAGGGAGTATTTTTCCATACAAAAGTGTGTTTGTCATTGGAGTTTATCATGGTCAGTGCAAACCCAGTGATGTTAATATATATTTAGAGGATTTTGTGCAAGAAGCAGTTCAACTTTCAGAACAGGGAATGGATAACAATGGGAAGACTGAAGGTTTATATAAAGCATATAATTTGTGATTCACCAGCAAAAGCATTTATTTTGAATGTTAAAGGCCACACTTCAAGCTGCACAAAGTGTGCTATTGAAGGGGAATATAGAAAAGGAAGAGTTTGTTTTCCTGGCAAAGCAGGACATAGTCGTACTGACAATGATTTCAGAAACCATATTGATGAAGATTACCATTTAGGACCTTGTATTCTGGAAAATATTCAAAGTCTTGGATTTGTCACTAATGTTCCCCTGGATTACATGCACCTTGTTTGTCTTGGAGTAATGAGAAAAATGATGTATTTGTGGTCAGGTGGAGACTTGGGAGTTCGATTGCAGAATAGAAAAGTTATGGAGGTGTCTGAACATTTGGAATCTTCAATTAAGGCTTACATCCCTCGTGAATTTGCACGGAAGCCACGGTCCCTAAAATACATGAAGGTATGGAAAGCTACGGAGTTCAGGCAGTTACTTTTGTATAGTGGGCCTATTGTACTTAAATCTGCCTTACCAGGGGGCATTTACATGAACTTCATGACTCTCCATGTAGCTACAAGAATACTTTGCAGTCCCGAATACCACATTAAGTTCTTAGACTATGCCCAAGAGCTTTTGGAACATTTTGTTTTGGCTTTTTCACAGTTGTATGGTGAACATAACATATCCTATAATGTTCATGGGCTCCTTCATTTGACTGTTGATGTGCTCAACTTTGGTCCACTAGATAATTTTAGTGCATTTAAATTTGAAAATTATATGCAAATTCTTTAAAAAAACATCAGGAAGTCAGAAAAGCCATTGCAGCAGCTCAGTCGTCGCTATGCAGAAATACAGTTACATTGTAAAAAGATGGAAGCCTCTTCTGGGACATCTCAGGATATAACATTAAATTCCGTGCATTATGGTGGCCCTCTTCTTCAAGGATGCAGTAATCCTCAACATAAAGTCATTCATTTCAAAGATTTTAAATTAGTTGCTGGAAACAATGGAAACAACTGCTGTGGTTTAGTGGGTGGCAATATTGTCCTTATTGATAATGTAACCTTCAGCCATGCCAAGAACTCCCATGTTGTTATCGGAAGGGAGTTTATTGTAAAGGAGGATCTATACAAGACTCCATGTCGTTCTTCCTTGCTTGGCATCTTTCTTTGTGAGAAATTATCAGAAACCAGGACATGGCATATAGAAGAAATTAACCAGAAGCTAGTCATTTTTCCACATCGTAACAATAAATATGCTGTTTTTCCCATGCTACACTGTGAAAGAGATTAATAGTTTTAGGTGAGGCTTCTTTAAATTTTACAGTTTACTCTGCAGATTGCTAATCTTCAGAGTATTTTTTGTTTTGCTAAATATTTTATTATAATAAGCTCTAGATTTTTGTTGCAAAGTAGTTTGGATTGCTTTCATATCTGTTTGTGCTACATATTAATTCATAATTCCGGTGGTTTTAACCATCGCCTTGCATTCTATTCATTCCTTTACTATATGCTGAACTGAGCAATAATAGGAAATAGTTGCATGCAAGTGCTTAAAAATGGAGTGAAGTAACAAGCTACCTAATTTCATATTTTTAGATAAACATTCATTTTACAATACTGTGGCCGATACCTCAACTTAGAAAGGTGAAGTTAAGGAAGACTTGAAGTTTTTCATATTCCAATTTGGACTTTTTTCTATAAAAATGGATTCTTACCAAGGAAAGTATGTCATTGTTGAATTTGCTGATGGTCTGCAAATAATACCTAGAAATTGGATTACCATGGGTGGAAGGAGAGCCCATTGGCCAAATATTACAAATGCAAAAGCATATGATCGTGCTGTTGAGCATATGGATCATCCTCTGGAGCATTGGACCCAACACCAAATTAAAAGGGTTCTTGGATCCTCGAGGTACTTTTTTAAATTTAATTTTCTGCCATAACCATTTTCCGAAATTAATATTCAACATCTTAAATTAATTCAAACTCCACTATCGTCTTATCCCTCTGTAGATTCCCTAGACCAGTGGTTCTCAACCGGTGTGCAGCGGCACATTAGTGTGCTGCGAGGAAGGGACTAGTGTGCCGTACACTCCGAAGATTTTTAATTTTTAAATTATGTATGTATTTAATGTTCAATAAAATTATACAATTATTGCTTTACCAATCGTAACAATATAATATAACTTTGACTGTTACTTGTTACGCTAGTTTTTATCTTTAAAAATGTGTATTTACACAGTGAAATTAATTAGGGGTGGTTTGGTGTGCCGCGATGTTCTTAAGCATGCATGAAGGTGTGCCGTGGAGCAAAACAGGTTGAGAAGCACTGCCCTAGACTGGGCAAATATTAGATATTAAGGAAACTTTGTGGAAATTAACAGATGAAGCTTCGTTTTATGAAAAATGTCTGTCGTGACATTTTCAAAAATTGCCACCATTACAAAGAGTTGTCACATGTGGCTCTGTTCATATTAACTATCTTTCTGACCACAGTGATGTGTGAGTGGACATTTAATGCGCTTCACTTTATAAAAAGCAAATACCATAACAAAGTAAAGGATATACATCTTGAAGCTGCACTACGATTACATGTAAAGGACGAATTCCTTTTTAATAGGCCTCTTTAAACCACGTATGTATGCTTACCAGTAATGTCAAGATAATAACTAAGTTTCTGCTTTCAGAAAATTTTTAAGGTGCATACATTAATATTGTCTAAAAATTTACAAATGTCGCCACCGGGTATTTGCTGCACTTGCAGCAATTTTTCCCTTGAGAACCGCTGCTCTTAAGGTAAGTAGATCACTTACTTCGTTTAATATGAGCCACTAGGGAACGTCGCAGAAAAGCTGGACAAGGGTCGTCAGCCCACTGCACAACGATCCGCATTCCCAAACGACACAGGTCACTAAGCTCATCGTTGTAAGCCGCTTCTGATGCCGCGAGACGGAAGGCTGGCTCGGCACCTGCATTGCCCAGTGACTCTGCGAAAAAACAAAGTAGGCCAAGGTGTCTCTCTCTCTCTCCATTATATCCTTTCTGCTAAAGATTCTCGTCCCACAAACCTCCATCGAGGGGGTGGGCTTCGCGCACCCCTAAGTACATTTTACGTGGTGACTAAATGGATAACTGTTGTATTAAAATAAACAACCCATGTTTGTAACGATACTAGCTGCAACCCGCGAATATCTTCGCGATAGGCAATAATTCGTGGTGATAAGAAATCGTAATTGTAGGATGAGAGCACTGGTTTTTTTTAATACGGAAGAGAAAACTTGTAAAATAAATTACACACTCTGTGAGTCCGAAGCCTTTATACTGCACTAACAAACTATGGATGGAATACGCTTTCTGCCTCTTTTTCGTCGAATATATCATAAGAGTTTTGGGTTTTCTTATTGAGAGGGATTAACATCGTTCGGATACGAATAATACTTAGAAAGCTACAACTGATTGAAAGCAGCAAAGTTAACAGAGAATTCTATGTAGTCCCAGGGTGATTTTGCTCGTTTCCATTTCCAAAATCCCCTAATTTTAGTTTAAGTGATGAAATAAATTCGCTGCCGTACCATACGGGGAATTTAAACGGGTTAAACTTCAATAGGGGGGACACAGCTTAAAATACAGCTTTCAAAGAGAGAATAGAACAAATCACAGAATTCATCTGTAGAATGATTTATCAGGTAATGTAAAGAGTTAGGTCAGACTTCTCGGATGACACTCTTGTGTATGGTGAAATCAACTCAGAAAACGACCAGGTAACTTTTCAAAGGGACCTTCAGGCTATTACGATGTGGTGCAAGGATTTGTAACTTGATCTGAATATAGAAGAATGCATCGCAATAAACTTCACATGTTCCAGGAATTTCACTTGTTAGCCGTACGAAATATCTCTATTAAATTTAAAATGCGTCTATAGCTACAAATGCTTAGAAGTCAAACTCAGTAGCAACATGTCCAGTAGGGCAGTGGTTCTCAACCTTTTTCCTCTTGCGTCCCACCTACCACCTTTTCAAGAAACCCTGGTCTCACCATAATATAAAGAAAAAACTCACTTTTTCTAATAAATATATTTCTACGGTTACAAGCTTATAAGTAGTATATTAATAATTGGTAGACACAAAGGAGAATGTCGAAATAAAAAAAATTAAATTGGTATTTCCATAAAAATTTATTTATTTTTAAAAATTAATTTTTGTGGAGTAACCAAGTAAATCTTTTTTGTTTTGACAATATTAAGAAATTCTATCAAGTTACGCCTGAGACTGAAAACTATACAAAAGAGAAGGTGCCAGAAAGTCGAACCGATTAGGGAGCCAAAATGTCTTCTGCCGGCTCTGGTCCCACCTAGACGGCTTTCAAGTCCCACCGGTTGAGAAACACTGCAGTAGAGAACACATCAAAACCGTTATAATATCGACAAACGGGTCAAGGGATTTCTTCCATAGTCCTGGGGGGATATGATTCGGATGTGAAGGAAATCGCATATTTTTCCCCAATCCGACCCGTCGTCGAATGCTGCTGAGCATTCTGGGACCGTTTCAAGGATGACCGACTTTGGGAGCTCGAAATGGTTAAGCGTAGAGCAGCTAGATTATTGTGCGTTTCACCATTTCCATGCAGTATGGCAGGTATAGGAGATTCTCCCTCTCTCTCTCTCTCTATGCTTGTACGTCATCGGTGGATTCTATGTATTTTTAGTTAAAGAGGTACTGCCGCTGGAAAAAGTGCTGTAGTGTTAGCTATAAGTAACATATTTGTGAATAAGTTTTAAATTTAGGAAATTTATGCTTATAAAATAAAATAAAAATTAATGACACCAACTTTTACGTAAATTAAAACTCAAAAAGAATATAAAATCCACATAATCGAATGTTCCAGAGAGTAATAATAGTCATGGACATATAAAACACAATTTTATCACGACGAATTGAATAAATGCGTAAAAAATCACGAAAAATATTAATTAAACCTAATTTTTGGCTTTTTTCGAGTGAGATTTGAATTTCTATTATATGGAAATTCATTTCCATACTTTTTTCGGCATAACTGTGAAAATACCACATCGATATCTCATTTTTAAGATATTTTAAAATGCTTCGTTTCAGCTCTGCCCATGTTATTCAAATGGAGAAAAGATATGCTCCTGAACCCAGGACTACTATGTACACGGCGAGCAGTTTCAAATTGAAAAGTTGAATAGTCAAGCGATTCCTGAAAGTTTGATCGGAAAAGGTTGTAAAGCTTTTTAGTTATGAGCGGTTTTCCTTTTCTCCCATCTAACACCATATAGCAACCAAGCGTTACACCCTCCTCACCGTATCGCGAATGCCTGCTTTCATTACAATCCCCTCCGAAAACTCTTAGGAGCTTGGTATTTCTTGGCGTCAAGATGAGATGTGAGCGTAAATATGTTATTATTTATCGTAGAATTCCGTTAAAAAGACGCTCTTGATCAGCGCATTCACCCGAATATGTTGCTTGAGTCGCATTAAGTTAACAACATAAAATAGTTTAAATTTTATTGCAAAAGACATGGTCGGCTAGTGCCCCCCTGCTGAGAGGGTAAAGACACCTGAGCTCGGATTTGAGGATGGTCCTCTAACCCGAGTTAATGACAGTCGAGGGGTCAGCGTCGCGGTCAGTTTTGAATGTGGTTCCAGTTAGTCGACACAAGCCGAAAAGTTTAATAGCTCAGAATTCGTTGAAGACGTACGCGGCATATTTGTACCCATCGAAGTTTGCGAGCATAAGGTTAGATAAGAACGTATGAGAAAATACGTCGAAACAGTCGCTAGAACCGTGAAACATTACAAATCTCTTTTACCACACGCGACGAGATAGGCCAACAGAGGCATTAGTCAGAGTTTATGTTTGGTATAGTGACACCCCCTGCCATCGCTTCTGACGGCTTGCAGGGCATTAAAGTAAAAGTAAATTCTCGAGAACCTGATAAACCGCTCCGGACGACTTCCGGGAGGCTACTCCACGATGGCAGCGGCGCACCACTGGAATCCGATGCCACGATCTCCCGGAGGGTTCGGTTCACGGGTTCACACGACGGTGCCTGCAATCGTGAAGAAGTCAGAAGAGATTAAAGTATGTTCATTCATTCATGAATCTTGTAAGCTCATTGTGAAGAATATGGCAGTTATAAATAGCTTGTGCAAAATTTCTTGAGGTTTTCTTTGTAAGTGTAGCTTATTCATTACTGTATCTTTTTAAATTTTTTTCGTAATAAATATTTTAATTGTGAACATAATTCGCAATCACCCTGTAGTTCTAATTCGCTCATTTCGAATAGATATTTTGTCTATCGTTTGATTTGGCTGCGACCATGATGCTGGTGCATCTACTCTTGGTAGGGTCACCAAGGCCAGTAAGGTCAATAAGTAAGAACCGAACTAATTGTAAGAGTAGTGCACCTCAGAGACATGACCAAAAGAGGCATCTGTATCCGGTTGGCTGGCCTAACTAAGTGATGGTCCCACGTTAAAACACCGTTGAGGAAGACAAAGAGAACACTACCTCATTATTATTATTATTACACTGTTGCAAAGATAATATTTTAAACGACTCCGGTCCAATCACCAACGACAGGCTCCTTTCACTTTTTAACCAAAAACCAACGATCAACCTGATCCACCAATAACAAAACATCCCGACACAAATATAAACTCAGCGTCGAGTAAACCCGTTCAGTCCCTAAATCCTATTGATTATGACATCGTGGATGTCGAAATGTACATTTAGGTGTCTAATAATTACTTACTGGTTTAGTGCTTCACTTTGTGAGTGTGAATGAGAAATCGTGTGAATCTAAGGAGCGGAGATAAAATTCTCGCAAACTCGCGTAAATTACTGCGGTCACTGGCGTGAATTCATTTTCTGTGAATCGGGTGTGTGTTCTTGTTTTCTGGCGTATAATAATTCTTTTTTATATCGCAAAATAAATAAACTTTTGTATGCATTTAGCAGGTAACATGTTTAAGGAGTTGAGTTTATTTCGTGTCGTATCTTGAGTGCCGGACTAGTGGAATCTGCCGTGTTTTAGTGTGTTGTATGTTCTTTGAAATGTATTTTATGTTTCGTCTGGTTCGTTCTATGTAGTAGTAGTCGCGTCCATTGCAATTTATTTTGTAAATTTTCTGTTGGTTGTTATGTCTTTCATATTTCATAGGGATTTCTTTGTTCGTGTCGCTTGGATATATAATTTGAGTATTAATTGCTTTGAAATGTTTTCTAATCCTTTTGTCAATTTTGGAGAGAAGGATAGTTTGATGTATTTTTTCGGTTCTTTCACTGACAACGTAGTGCGCTTCCGTTGCTTTAAAACTTTGTTAATGGTCGATTGGATTGGATTTTGTTACCTGCTTGATGTGGTTTAATTCAATGGTATACTAATTTGTTTTATACAGCGAGATGTTTATCAGTTTGTTTATCGCCGAGTGAAAGGTCAATATAATTTGTGGTTATATGTATAGTTGTCTGTGTGTTGACTTCCTGTACATGTAGAATTCTATTGTATTTTGATTTGCTTTTGTTAATAGTAAATCTAAGAAGAGCAAGTTACTTTTTGTTCTCTGTTTCATGAGTGAATTTTATATTGGAAAAGAGACTTGGATGAAACTCTCTATGTTAGGGCAACTTTGGTCAAATATCGCAAAAACTTCATCTACATGTACGTACAAGAAAGACACTAGGAAAATATTTAAGTTTCGTTTTACATATATTTTCAAAATGAGGCATGATTAGGTTAGTCAATAAGAGGATTACAGCATTTCCCGTAGTAGCGCCAAAGTCCTGCCTATACAATTTCTTATTAAACTGAAAATAATTTTGTCCCATAATCACGTTTGTTAGACGTACGTACTCGCTAACTACAGCTGGTTTTATACCTTGGTTTAAGAGCCATTTTTCTAGTACGGAGAACTTGTCATGAGTTAGGAATTATAATTGTTACCGTCGAAAGAAACTAAAGTTTCGCTTTTACTCAAGATTAAATCTTTAGTTTTCTCAATGAATTCTGTCCAGTTTACTGTTTCGTTCTTTTATTAAACCTATTGTGATTTAGGTAAAATAAGAAAAAAACACATATACTATTATCATCTAATGGCCTGAGTGATTCGGTTTTAATAGTAGGTATTACATTTCCAATACGGAGTTTGTTTTATCGGGGATAATGTTGTCCATTTTGTCAGTCGCTATTGTCAAATATTTTATATAGGAACAAGCGAAGGTAAAGTGGTTACAAGAGTCATCAGCTATGGAGGCCACATAAATTAACAGAATGGGCCGGAATTTTTCCTACGAGTAATCATAAACTGTTATCAATACAATCCCGTCCAAAAACTCTTAAAAGGTTGGTATTTCTGAACAGCAAGATTAGATATGAGCGTAAATATCTCATTATTTATCGTATAATTACGTTTAAAGGATGCTCTTAATCAGTGCATTTACCCGGAATAGATGCTTGAGTCACTCTCTCACTAACAATAAGTTAAATTTTAATGGAAATGACGTGATTGACCTTTGAACTGAAAGAAAAAGCTTGTTTTTTGTGTTCATGAAATTTTAACTATGAATGAACGATTTAATCCAAGCAAGTCATTTTCGTCTTTCTTTAAGAGTGCTGAAGACGGAGTTTCGTAAATTTAGTTCAGTGCTAAACCACCGGAGACATGCGTACAGATGGGGACAATTGCAAACCATTGCATGACATCCGGGATGATATATCTCTTCGTCGGTGCATGGAGGTCGACGATTCGCTCGTGGCGAAGGACGCGGTGCGACCGACTCCATATTGCCTCTTCCTCCTAAAATTAGAAAGAATTATTCGTGTTATGTGAGATTAGCTTGAAACACGGTAGGCTAGAGATCTATATTTGATTGAAATTGTGATTTAATTTGAAGCTCTAGATCAGTGGTCTTCAACCTTTTTTGAGTCACTGCCCACTTTTACCATATGTTGTCCTTTGAAATAAGTTCACCGCCCACCCAATGGCGTAGTGAGGGTTTCTGGCGCCCGGGGCAAAGAATAATTTAGCGCCCCCAGTAGCAAAGCTATTTACGGAGGTAAGGTAACCCTAATACTAGTGGGATTGTCGTTAGATGAGATTACCGAATACGGTCTCAGTGGTAATAACAATGTTTAAAAATTTATGATTTTACATATTTGATAAAATTAAACTTAAACTCTTCACTGTTTCTGTGAGAGACTCCGACCACCCTCATGGGCCTTTCGATTTTACCGCAGCATGGATACTTTGTCGCTAATATAGTATGATATGCTACTGTAGTTAACGACAAACTAACTGTAATAGTTGTACAGAATATGTGCGCTTTTTTAGAGAATTTTATTTTTCTGTGTAAAAATTAGAATAGCATTTGGTGAGTTCTTTAATGCCCACCAAAAATCCAAAAACGCCCACTGGTGGGCGCTATCGCCCACCTTGAAGACCACTGCTCTAGATGAAATTATAGTTAATAAAGATGAAAGATGCTATGCGGAAATGCATAACCTTGAGCACACGATAGAATCACACGATTACCATTTAAATCACCGAAAACGTTAAACGGGTAGTGCTTCTGCACTATGCAGAAAAAATACCAATTGGAAACGTCTGTAAACCTGTAATGTAATGGTTTCTACGTATTTTCTCTATCACCGTGATTTAACCCTGTTCTCATCAGCACAAACAACTATGCCAAGCACATTTTTGATAGATTCGGAGAAAACACTTTTCGAAGATTTTCCATCTGTACTCTTGGTTTCATCGTGTGACGAGACAATTCGCCTATTAATATATGATAGCATGAAAATCTTATCCGCCAACTGAAAATCGAGCCATTTTACGTTACCATTTGGAGTATATACCATAATCTTGGGCAAGGAAATACAGTGTGCGTGCCGGAATTTGAGAATTATCCTATTTCTAAGATCTAGACGTAACTTTAAGTATCCTTGCTTCATCAATACACACTGTGTCTGCAATTTCAGTCTCCGGCCCAGAGGAAACAACTTACTATTGTCCTCCAAATTCAGATATAGAATTTAAAGTCAGCTTGATAGCTCAATTCAGATTTTTAACTGAACGTCAATTGAGTGGGCAATTCATTCACGGATGCTAAAAAAGAATTGTGTTTAAATTTAATAGAAATCCTCACGGGAAATGCTTTAAACAAGTAATAGAAGTTCCTGCTCATGTTGACAAGACATTAAATATACATATCTTGAATATAGTCGCTATCAGGCATACTAATCTATTTTAAACAAATGTATGGCCGAAGATGTTAATGACCACAGAACAATATTTGCGGAGATCACATGTAAGTTGAGTAGAACCTTTCAACTAGCTAAGAAATATTTCGTGTATAGCAGGGATGGCAAATGATTTTTATCTCGCGTGCCTAGAAAGTAATGTGAATCATCCGAATTTTTTTTCGCGTGACACTGGTTTACTCCTCTAAGAAACTTCATATTTTATACAGAAAATACAAGCTTATACGTGCCAAATAAAATCGCAGGCATGCCACTTCTGGCACGCATGCCACGTATTTGCCATCCCTGGTGTATAGGATATCTAACAGTTGAAAACCTACATAGAGGATAATGCTGATTATTTCTCAGTACACATCAGAAATCTATTCATAGAAAGTTCATGGAATGAACTTTTTCGTTAAATGGAGGATTTTTGCAGTTCGTGTCTGCAAAATTTGTTAGAGACAGAAAGGATTCTAGTTGGTTTAGTCCAAAACTAGATAAGCAACTATACTCACAAATGGCTCGTGTTATATAAATATGGATAACAATTTTGAAGAAAACTAAAATAAATATAAGAAAGTCACTTATGATCGAAGCGGGAGCCAAATTCTCCAAGTTCAAAACTCTTCCTGGTTCTCTAAGAAATGATCTGAAAATGTAATACCATCACTGGCGAAATCGAAGGCTGCGAACAACTCTTTACTAATGACAATAATCTCTTAGTCAGTTTCATTCCATGAGTATTATGCTCCATGCAAGACCTAGAGATTTCCGTTTATGGTGCATACATAGAACAAAACCGCTGAAATCCATAAAGGCCAGAAATTTGCCAGGTCTTGAAGGTATTCCAGCATTATTCATAAGTGATCTAGCAGAAGATCTTGCCTGAGACTCTTCTTAGGTAAAATTTATTTTAAGGAATTATCATCCCATAGACATGAAAACTCGCCCACGTGACTCCCACACATAAGTCAGTCTCTAGATTAAACCCGGAAAACTATAGATTTCGATCATAGCCGAAAAACACATTCACGCGAGGCTTAACATTTATTTTCGCTCACCATCATAGTTTTTGGACGTAGTCGAATTAAGTGTGTGCTCATAGGTCGCATGAGAAGCACGATATAGGGCGCTGGCTCTCCTCTTCTCGATCCATATCCTCTTCGCCTCCATCATGGACCACTCCCATTCTGCTAGCTCTTCTTCACTGGAAGCGCGCAGACGGAATTCTCGATCTGAGCCACGCATACGTACTGTCAACGCGACACCACCATCTCTCCACGCCTTCTCGATCACGGCGTTCATCAGAGGTAGCGAACCTTCGATGGCTGTGTCTTCCGGAGATCTGTGCCAAACGAGGGGAAATGGCGATTCGTTTTAAAAATGCTTTCGCACTCTGCTGGAAAACAGGGTCGTTTTAAACTGCCATTCGATTGCATTTTAAGATGATAAATACGGAGAGAAATTCCTAAAACTAACGGTTATTTGTTTAGCTTTAATATTACTGTTACATTTAAATCTCATATTTCAGCTTATTATTATGCATTGGGAATATTTTTAATATTATCCTTTTAATTACAGCTAAGCCTTTTGGTACACAGTCTTAGCTGAAATCTTTTTAGTAGCCGTTGTGAATTACCACCCAAAAAATGTATTTCATTCATTTTTTGACATTTAAAACTATATTTTATAGATTAATCTCAAAATATTGCCTATTTACTAATAAGTTTGCATGAATAGAAATTTGTGTACGAATTTGAGTAATGATCTATGAATGCCGACTTTCTTCCAAACAAAGTCTAGCATTTAACATACCGAAACTGCAGTTTCAAAACCTTTTTTTTTACGATACGAAATAATAATTTTTCCTTATAATGTTATTCATAATAATTTAAATATCTATCCCACAAATATGGAGAAAGTCATGTGTTGGCCACATCAGATTTTTACTTTCTCATATACGAAGTATATTGAGAAAGTATTGTAATCGCGAAAAAATTCAATTTGGAGATTTTGATGGAAATATGTTTTAGGTGTGCCTGAGTCCGAAAAAGTAGTTTTCACAATGCCTTCATCTGTTCGCAGCTCTAGAGCCTACACGGTAGTGTGAAAATAACTGAAATCTCGTACTTAGGCATTTTACCATACAGAATAGAAGCGATGAAAAAATGGTTGACATTGCAAAATAATTAAGGGCAATTTATTCTAGGTAATTTTAACAACAATTTGATTTATTAAAAAAATATTGACTTTACGTCTTCAATAATACTACATAGTTCATATTTCTCAAAAAATGAATATAAGGCTAGTTTATTCAAAGCAACTTTAACAACAATTTGATTTTATTTAAAACGGTTACAACGATTTTGATCAAATTTTGTACAGTTACTTGAATTTACATCTGCAATAATACTACATATTTCATATTTCTCAAAGAATGAATATACGGCTAGTTTATTCTTGGGCAACTTTAATAACAATTGTATTTTCGAAAAAACGGCTAATACGATTTTCATCAAATTTTGTATAGTTATTTAGGATGATGTTTATAATGATTCTACATAGTTCATATTTTTCAAATGGTAACTAAACGACGCATTAGTATATGAGAAAGTTTGTGCAATGTATGTTGTACCGATTTTTATAACTTAAAACAAAGAAAAGGGTCCCATCGAGGATATATGCCCCAGGGCCCATGCTGTCTCTCGGCAGCCATGGTTATATACAGGGGTGTGCTGCCAAATATAGTAAAACTTGTTTAATACGTATTTGAGAGGACCGACTCATTGCTTCGTTATAAGCGTGACTTCGTTATATACAAGAAACATGGTTTTTGGCCTATACATCCCATACAACATGTAGACACATATAGTAAAAGCTGTGCTATCCAGCTATTTAGAACCGGCCATCCTTAGATACCGGCAATTACACTAATGCAATTCATTTTGTATTTTTTTCTTCTTTTTTTTATGAATTTCTGTGTTAACTGTATTTGTGTAATACCACAACTTCCACTTTAAAATTTCTTAAAATATAAGATGTATATATTACGTATTTACTCTGTATACTTCTGGGGCTGCCGAGTAAGCATGGCGTTTTTGTTTACGTAAGCCATTTGCATTGTCTAGATCAGGGGTGGAGAACCTTTTTCAATCGGAAGGCCAAAATTCATCCTTGAGAGATCTCATCAGGCCGCACTCTGCATTGTGGGTCACATACATACAGGCACTTCATCTAGTACATTTGTAAGGTTTGTTGTTGGTGCTTATATACGTTTCCACGAATGAAATTCAATGGATACGGTCCTCGCAAATAGAATACCCATATGCAACTTTTTAAATCACGCTTTAGAGCACATAGTAGCCACTATCTTTGTCACAATGTATATATCTCTTCTTGAAGCTTACCAAATATTAATACACATTGATTTACTTAAGATTGAGCATCACATATAATAATTATTTCAAAAAATAAGCTTGTATTTGTGACATTTTTTACTAAATCTTCCTGATATGTTTTTGATTCACCGTAGTATATGAAAGGCACCGTATCTGATCTTGCTATCAGTATGCTATGCGTCAATCTAGGCGACATAATAATGAGGATCCCGAGTACGTAGTAAATCGAACGTTTAAATAAAAAAGTGGTTTTTTGATTAAATATCGAATTAAGCAAACTTTGGGTGATTTCGAATCTAAAGTTATATTCGACGGTAAATATCCTTTAATATTTTTTTTTTAAATGATTCTCATCCGTAATGTTAATCTTATGGGAAAATAGGCCTATTTAGGAATTTCTGGAGTCGAACCCGTGGCACTTAGGAGAAAGATGACAATTTTTCTGGTGGTATATCATATAGGACTAAAATTCCTGATAATCTCATATAAATCGGATAGGTAGATTTGACTGGACATGCTTTCTTATGGGAAATAATGGGGGTCATCCGGAGTCGAACCTGGGCCTTGTTATGAAAAAGTGATATCGTCAACTGATAGATTTGGTGTTCTACTAACGTTACACCAAAATTTATTTCAATGCGATAATGGGAAGTCCCCTAAAATGATTTTCAATGTGCCCTCAGTGTTATTCTTATGGGAAAGTAGGAATTTTTGGGGTCGAGCCCGGGGCACTTAGAAGTGATCTGACAATTTTTCTGGTGATCTCTTAGTTGAAGAACGAAGTATACAAGATGTTCAACTTTAACTCCTTTTCTTTTTAAAATGAACAAGAACCCAGGGAGATTTAAGAGCGAATATGTATTTGCACGAAGGAGAACAATTTTAAAGAAATAAATAGAACCGGTTTCTGGCAAAGCTATACCGAGAGATTGGGTTTTCCCAAACTCGATAAATAAAAGAAAAGGGGTAAGAATTTAGTTTTCTTCCAGAGAAAGGATTCGTGGAGAAGGTCAACGGCACCTAGTTCAAGGATTGCCGCCCCAGAAGGGTCGTCTCATTTCGTACCGGATTAGCCTGCCTCTTCGCTACTCCTACGGTGAATTGATCTTTTGCCGCTATTGTTTGTATTCCAGCATCCCTGGGCCATAAAAAAGGAAATTTTTCCTGGGATGTTGACCCATGTTAGGGTTTTGGATTTCCCCATTTCCTTCAGAGTAACAAAAAAGCAGACCTTAGTCGACTGCTGATTCAACTACCTCAAAGGGTAGGTGGCGCCCTGCTGGATCGTCCACCCGGATCGCACGGCAACACTGCATAAAGCCGCACTGGGTACCACAAAAGGCCCCTGGTCTAGCTGTTTTGGTGTACTTCTACAATTTCCAGTTTTATCGCTTTTTATTATTTTAAAAATTTCACATCAATTGAATATGGCATCAAAATAAATACCTAAAAGCAAGGGACAGGATAGAAAAAGTTGTTTTAACGCTAATACAAATGCTGGAGCTGATCAAACGAATTGAAAAAGGAGAAAATGAAATTTGTGTCATCTTATGAGTAAATCAATTAATAAACATCATACGATTCATAAGCCAAAAATGGAGGAACTGGATAAAATATTATATGACTGGTTTTCACAGAAATGGTAAGAAGAATTAAATAATTTCGTCCTTTTCTAATAGAGTAAATAAAGATCAATAAGAAAGATATAAACCAATAAATTCAATTTTGGAAACTGGTTCACTGTCGTACTCCCCAAACTTCTCGGACGCCCTAAATTTTTCAAGTCTTTTGTTTTGCATGTAAGCGTAACAATGTATGAAATAAGAATGGGTAAATAGTATCTATATCTAACTACGTGTGGAAGAATTAAAATGGAAAATGCAAACCCCATGCATAGTTATGTTTGGGGAGTACGATAGTGAACCTAAGCCCAATTTTGTTTGGTTAAAGCTAAATTTGCGTTGCCAAAATCAAAAAACGCTCTCCTAACTGGCTATTTCTCCTAATCGGCTTTCCACAATCCCCAAGATAGCCGGATAACACAGATTTTACTGTATTTGCAGTGAGTAGACTTCCATGCCGTACTTACATATGCAAAGAGATGCTTATCAACTTCGTGGTATGTAAAATGTTCGATTGCTGTTACATACGATTTTTTAAATGGTCAATTAATATTATTATTATGGTCATTAATTTACATAAACATTTCACATTTTTAATGTTAATTTCAAAACAAAGGTAGCGTGGAAATTCATATGGAAGGGGTAGAGGGAGGAAGGGGACCTCTACGAACAAGTACGCGGTAAACGGGCGGAAACTATTCATTACTTATCGCTCTGCTCGTCAAAATTCGTTATATATGCGGTGTTTTTTTGCCACGGGACCAAACATTTGTTCGTTACAGCCGAGAATTCGTAAAATGCGTGTTCGTTACATCCGCGAAATTTAACCAATGCCCTTATGGAGAAATTCAAGGGACCGAGACATTTCTTCGTTATAGCCGAGATTTCGTTTTAGGCGTGATCGTTATAAACGAGTTTTACTGTATATAACAACCGGGTCACTATTATCGCCGCCCCTGGCAGTTAGGCATCCCATCCAGTATCGAATTCATAGCCTTTTTTTGCGGCCCTGAGATCGCGTTATCTGATCTTTACGGAAATTAGAAGGGATTTCAATAAAAAATAACAAAATAAAATAGAATGTGTGTGTGTTAACGCTGTAATTCCAAAACCAATAAACCTGGAAAGTTGAAACTTAGCATACATACTAAGAGCACCCTGAGGGTGTGCACCTAGGGCTTATTTTGTAGTGTGGCTTATCTACATAATTTATATTCAAAGTGAGTCAATTTTTTTCTAAAACACATTTTCAATTTTAACCAGGGTTGTTAAACGAAACCGAACCTAAAGAATAGTTTCGGTTCGGAACGAAACTATATTTTCTCTTGGCATTTAGTTTCGGTTCGTAACGAAACTGTATGTTCCGTGATGGGTTTACTTCCGTTCCGGAACGGAATTGTTTAGTCGGAACGAAATATTTCGTTTCGGAACGGTTCCTTTTCCTGAATGGGTTCGGGTTCAAGTTGAGAGTAATTGGGAGATACCTGTTCAGTAGTTTCGTTCCAAGCAAACTGCGCCATTATTCTGGTCGTGGTGCGGAGAAGAGAGCGTGGTACTCGCATAGAGTAGAAGCCCGCAAATCATACCCCCTTAGGGGCTTCATTTTATTCTTCTAACATAAGTCGTTTTAACACATTCAATATCTTCTTGGTTTTTTAGATCCATCCCCAATGGTCAACCGAAATTTCGCTATTTTTTTAAAATATCCTTTTTCCGGAAAAATTCGCACTAAATCAAACTAACCGATGAGCAAACTGACAAACACTAAACTGAGGAGCCGGCTTCCTACGAGAAGCCAATGTACGAAGCCGTCGCTTAACGGTACGGTTATTACGGAGCGGGAGATGCGTCGACTACGCGTCGACGCCGGTCGTCTGCGCGCGGTAGCAACCGTCGACGGCGGCACTGAATGTGTTAATGATATGGTGATTTTTCCGCGAACACCCATTTTCCGTCAGCGAGAAAAACAACTCCGTACGAGGTCGGCGTTCTCTACTCACTGCGCACTCTACATCTTCCCGGTGGTGATATTAGGAACTAAGATCCCCCTCCTATCCCCGACCTCCCTTCTCGCCGTTAGACGCGAGTAAAAACCATTGAAAACTGGCTGGAACCAAAGCTGGATCGGTGTAGGAGTCGGAACGGAATTATTTCATGTGCGAACCCGATCCGGAATGGTTCAGTATCGTTCCATCGACATTTCGTTCCGAAGATTTCGTTCCACTTTCGTTCCGGTTCCACTTTCGTTCCACGACTTTGGTTCCTTTTTCGGTTTGGTTCCTGTGAACCGTTCCTTGAACCGGAACCTATCTGGAACCGTTCCTTTTCAGTGAGTTCGGTTTCGTTTAACAACCCTGATTTTAACACAGGATCTATGGGTTATTTATTTTCGATTACGTAGTTTTGATTAACATCTCAATTTGCAATGTGGATCAAGGACTGCCTGCCCTTCAAATCTAAGGTTGCAGTGGGTCCCAAAATGTCTAAAACCGGCCCCTTGGGCGATCGTCTTACCGTCGAATCCATAGGACGCCATTGTCGAGTGCGACCCATCGCCTTCCGTTTTCTCCTTCATCGTCCTGCACCTGCAGCCATCCTCGGGGGGAAGTCCTACCATCGTGGCAAGAGGCATGCATCCTACGACGCCTTCGTACGCTCTCAAAGGGTTTACTGTGCAGAGCGAGCGCGCAATAACCGTTTCAGACGTGATAACATAATGATTTATCCAATCGAAATACTTTTATCCCAAGATAGTACGAACGATGAACGATAAATCGGAGATTACTTTATTCCAATGATTACCTACGCGCTAGCACATTTGCGTGGACATACATTTTGGTACACGGGTAATTAAGAGAATGTCATCATCTCGTTGCTAAAGAGACGGTTTTGTTTCTCTCGTTAGTTAAGGAGATATTTGCTCATTTCAAATGCTAACCGACGTTTTAAAATTACTGTAGTGAGCTAATGATTATAAAATGAATAAGTAGAAACATATTCGTCCTGGGTCTGTCCAAAGAAACCCAACCAATCTTCGGCGTTTTTCCAGATTTTTTCGGTAAAACTGTGCACGACTTCATACGTGTATGTAGGTAGCTGAGAAACTATATCGATCGGTGATTTATGAACGTCAGAATGAAGATTTGGTGTAGTATTAATCTGACAGTTACATCCAAGAAAATTATGCTTTTGTAATAAAACTGGAATGGCGAATCGCTCCAAACTTATCATCACTACACAAACTAGATAAAAGTTTCGTTAGAGTTGATAACGTATATGAGATTATACAAAAAGGAGATTTTAAGATATAATTCTTAGCTTAGTAGGTCGTAAAGTATATGCAGCAGACACTTGTGAAGCATTCGAGGAAATTTCTAATAAAACGACTTCCTTAGTTTTGATATTAAAAGTCTATACATAATTGATGATAAAAAAACTGATATACGATAGAAACCGGTTAACACAAAATGTTGTGGACAGACACAATCATTTCGTGTTATCCGAATGTCACATTAACTGAATTCCATGTTAATAGTTTTTATAGTAAAATTTTCATTTTTCAAATATGGAAGTAAGCTCGTATGCAAATCTACGATACATAACAATAATGGGATGCAATTAGCAAAATAATTGATTATACCAATTATAGGCGAGTTCCAATTATCCGAGATTCCGTATTATCCGAGGCGCATGAGAAAGTAGTAAAGTATTATTTTGAAAAATTTCAATTGAAAAGTATCATATTTGATTCTTATCAAAATGGCAACAGTGAACTTAGCATTTAGGGCAGTGGTGGCGAACCTATGGCACGCGTGCCGTAAGTGGCACGCAAGACGATTTTGGTTGGCACGCCAACGAAAGGCGAAAACCATTCAAAGCATATATCGTACTGATTTAGTACCGCAAAATCATTTGTGTTATTTAGTTAACTATTGTAAATATTAGTTTTACGGTTAAAAATTCCAATCTCTAATGTCTTGATCACGAAATTAATTTAGTTAGCACGCAAAAAAATCAAGACCTTTTTTGTGGCACGCGAGGTGGAAAAGATTCGACAATTTCAGTATGATTGGCACGCGGGTAATAGAAGGTTCGCCATCACTGATTTATGGTATCTCGATAATAAATCCAATTTATTTCACAGTATGCAACCTGTTTGTATTTCTATTTATTTCAACATGCAGGGTAACTAACTTATGTATTGTTATATATAGCATACTAGCAGAATTGCCAGTTGAATTTCAACGGATTTAGTGAATCTACTACAGCACAACATACAAACTCTTTAAAATATACAGTAGATGCTTTTTCATTTACTAGTAGCTTTTCTTAACAATTAATCATATTTGCTTGTAACAATCCATTTCCAAACGTACTGTATTCAAATAAAACGATAATTTTATTTTCTATCATATCACTTTTGCCAAATCCAGCTTCATTTCTTGTGTAATTATGAAAAGGAAACATACAGTTGTCCATGATTGAACACTGACTCCGGTAAAAGTACACCAGATACGTGAGCCTATTTACGTTAATAAACATTAAAATGTAAAATATAATGATTTAACCTACAAAAAATGTAAGATTCCAGTATTCAATAGACGAAAGAAGGTTCAATTGTTTTCGTCAATCGTTATAAACAATATAAACGCTTACCACAGGCAGTTTCCTGAATAATAATCAGTATCTATATACGTTGCTATGTATAAAGATTGGCATTGATCGTTTCGTTGCCTAAATAAAAGTGCGTCTATTTGTAAGCTTCATCGAAGCTAGCTGAATCGGAAGTAACAATGACGGCCGCCTTGGCAACGCTCGGGAGGAGTACGAAAAATCCACAAAATTTCGAAACAAATTTCGTATTTCTGAAAACTTCGACCGTGTAACATGTAAACATCGCGGGAAAAACATAGTATAGAGTTTTATTCGGCGAATAAAGCAAAAACGAAAAAACTCGGTCCATATTTACGTATTTTGATGCTTGAAGGAAGAATACATTGCAAGTCAAGAAATCGATTCATACGTGTTATCTTATGGAAAAATGTTAATCCCCTATATTGGCAGCACTGACTAGTCCCGGTTGACCAAACCTTGACCATTCACTAAGTTAGGATGTAAGGAAGAATAGTACCAAATTTAGTTATTCTAGCTTCAATCGTTTAGGAGGATTCCATGAACAAACCAACAAACACGCTTCAAAATATATTATAGGAGATAAGCCTAAATAATGAATGTAGATATCGGGAAAACATATTACGGCTTTTGTTAATATATATATCTCACAAAAATCGTTACGTAATTTCCCGATATGGGCAACGTTTAGTATTATCCGATTTGTTGATTAACCCGTGAACCTCGGATAAACGGGACTCCTCTGTAAATGAATTCGATTTATTTACCATACAATTTTAAAGACATTTTCTTTCTATACCAATGAGAATGCTATGACAGTTCTACTCTCCACTTTTTTGTAATAAAATCTGGAATTTTTTTCTGGAAAGCGTTATCAACAATTTTCTGAGCATCAAATTGTTCCAGTTCGTGCACCATTTCATATACTATACATATTTTGTCCACCTAATTGAACTTAAAAAAAATCTGATGTGGCCAACACATGACTTTCTCCATATTTGGGGTATAGATATTTAAATTATTATGAATAGCATTATAAGGCAAAATTATTATTTCGTACCGTAAAAGAATACAGTCGTCCTTATTGCCGTAAATTACGTATATTTTCAATGTTTACTAAATTCACCGCTACATGGTGGTGGCGCTGTATACTGGTGTTAAGAAAAAGCAAAATATCTCCGAAATGGATGGTTCTACGAAAATTTGTTTCATACAAAACTTGGAAGAAATATTATTCTCTACAACTTTGGTCCTCATGAAGATTACCAATTATGACGTTTTTAAGGAGATATTTGACGGAAACCGAAAAAAACCGATTATTTATAAATAATTCCTAAACAATAACTGCTATGGAAAATTGTTTGAAATAAAAGATGTAGGAAATTACATTCTCTATAACCTTTGTATAGAATTGTATATACAATAATGATGTTTAAATGGAGAAATATCGCAAAAACCGAATCGGATTTCGAATAAACCTCGACTTCCGGTTAACCTTTATTGTCCAAAAACTAATGTCTTTGTGCCCATACCAAAGTGTTATATATGAAATTTGGTAATGATATGGCAAGTACTTTTTGAGTTAGAGTGCCCGCAATCACATACACGCACACACACACAGACATCATTCCGAAAATAGTCTAAACATGTTCTAGAGACCTCAAAACGTGTTGAAATCTCGAAGTCGATTTTTTTCGTGATCACAATACCTTCCCATAATACGTACGGAGAAAGTAAAAATGACGCATACTTTTTAGCATTCCAAGGATATCCGCTGCACTTGGTGTGGACAACATTTCATCGTAACCATCATTGACACTATTGCAGCAGTCACTTTCTGTTAATACACTAGGCAAGGGATGGCAAATAATTTCTGTGTTGCATGCCAAGATAGTATTGTGAATCATCAGAATATTTTTTGCGTGCTACCAATTTATTCTTTCTCTAAGAAATTTCATATTTTGTTCAGATAATATAAGCTTCTGCTTGCCAAGTAAGATCACATGCATGCAGTGTCTTTTCCATCCCTGCACTAGGCCTCACAATATCCAAACTGTCTGTTAAAATGGGTGTGGTAGCAATATGATCATCCACTTCAATGTAATCAGTGTGGCATCCAGTGCTTAATTTGTAGCCAAATAAGAAAGGGAACGCCTAACCTTACCTAACCACTCAGAATAAAACTGAATACATAATTAGATCTATTGTCTTTTATAAATATAAAGTAACTTGAAAGTGTAAAATAAAATAAAAAACAATCTTGTACAAATCAGATGTTGTCCCGCAAGAGAGAGGTTGAAATGTAGACATTCATCAGCCTTTAAATTCTTGTAACTTAAACATTTTTTATTCATAACGTTTTAGAAACTTCCTCCCAAATAAGTGAGGGAGCGCTTTTCCCTTGTGTCCTCCCAGAAATTAACCACTGGTGATATCCAACAACACACGCCCGAAGATATTACCACAGTCATAGGAAAACCCTTACTCTACTTCCATTTCATGTTATCCGATGAATTTTGCATGTAATTATTTTCTTAGAACCAAAAAATATTTTCACGTTAAGCATTATTTCAAGTAAACCGTTTCATGTTAAGCGAATAAATATACAGTAATACCCCGATTTACGTCGAGGATGCGTTCCTGAAAATCACGAAGTAAATCAAATCAACGTAAGATGAAACTGTTTTCCCATAAGAATCAATGTTATAAGGGGGAGCATGCAGGACGTCGGAATTTTTACCTTGAATATTACTTACTGTATTTACTCATGTACTCCGTGCACCATTTTTCTTGGAACGCCGGTGAAAAAAGAGGGTGGGCATCTTACAAGAGGATTTATGAACAGGTTATATAAATTGTATCGATAGTAAATTCTCTGCAATATGCTTGCGTCTACGTTGATAGTCGCAAAAGACGTTGAAGTCTACGAAGTATATGCCTATTTATGCGACCAAGCAAACGTTTTGGTTACGCTTATGCCAGTAGCAGATCCTAGGGAGGGGCGGGGAGGCACCGAGGCATGTGCCTCCCCCTGTCGTCAGACCCCCAAATATTTAATTGAAAATTTATTAATTATATATTAGTATTAATTCATAGCATTCATTCCCAATGCTCAACCACGTAGTATAAATGTTATTTCGACTTCTGTATGGGCAACAAAAGAGTAATTGAGCTTAACCTGCTCCATACTGACTTTTAAATGTGCATATGGTTATCCCTCTCCGTACCAAGCCAGCCGAAACTGGCCGCTCCACTTCAATTCAGATTAAACACTTTGTCACATTGAAAACGTTTATGGATTTTTTGGTTAAGTATACACTAATCAAATTTTGGTGTTTAAGCTGAATTGACGTTGGGCTGCAGAGTAACATTTTTCTCAGCGTTCTCATAAAAAGCAGAGCGAGTAAACATCTTTCTTACAAATTAAACTTAGGTTTGTTACAATGTAACATCCCTTGCGACATTTGAAAACACATCTCACAGTTATAATTCATTTTTTGTTTATTTTTCAATATGTGCAAGTTTATATAATAAATATTAAATTTTCTATTTATGCATTTATGTAATTCCATTTATTTAACCTGCTACATACACTTTTTCCATAAGTTGTAAAAATTTTTCTAGATTTAGTGCCCCCCGGTCAGTTGGGGGCCTCCCGAATTTTTTGCGACTGGGGCCTTCGAATACCTTAATCTGCCATTAGGGTGCGGCAAAAACAGTGAAACAGTTTAAAATTTTAATTATGCATTTCTCCAATAGGGTATCATAGAGTACGTGTGATGGAGCTATAGCAGTAATCTTGGAATTCATTTCGAAATGGAGAGTTGGACAGTGAGGGAGTGTTTGTGTGCTATAGAGCTTTTCATTCAGATGGGGTTCATTACAGGAACTCAATGCGGATTTCGACGGGAGTTTAACCAACAGGAAGCCCCTTCTCCAAACACAATTCACCGATGGGTAAGACATTGGCACGAACAAGGCTGTATCTCATGTAAAAAGGCACCTGGGTGGCCTTGTTCGGTTCGCACACCTGAGAATATTGCCCGAGTGTTTGCGTCCGTCGACCGCAGTCCAAGGAGGTCTACATGTAAGCACGCTAAAGCTTTACGCATGTCTGACAGGAGTGTATGGCGCATCCTGCATAGTGACATGAACTTTCACCCATACAATTAGCGCAACAGTTGAATGACCGTGACAAAGAGGTGCACTCACAATTTTTTCAACAGTTTCAGAAAATGTTGACTGGTAATCTTGACTCCTCGTTCACCAGAACTAACTGCCCCTGACTTTTTCCTCTGGGGATATTTAAAAGGTAAAGTCTATGGTATTCGGCAGGCACACTTAGAATCTGAGAAGAAATCACCCACATTTCGGAAGAAACACTTCGAGAAGTGATGGCAGCTTCTCAGCTCGTGTGTACCAGTGCATTCAGGAGGGTGGTGGTCATCTAAAAGAGGTACTTTACAAAAAGTAATTTATTGTAAAAAAAAATGTCAAATACTACAGAAAAAGATTATGTGTTCAAAATAAAATACATTGTTTTTTGTAAAACATTATTCTATTTTTACAATGCTTCACTATTTTTGCCGCACCCTGTGTTACAACAAAAATAGTTAAGGGGTTAACAAAAGAGGACTATCGATGAGGAGATTTCTGCTAGTATCAGCATAAAGAGATCATCCAGTAAATTCCATCACGTAAGAGGGAGCAGTGAATCCAAACCAAATTGTAAAATTCCATCGTTACACTATCTTTTCTAATTTATGAGTAAATATAATTGTTTTTGTCTTAATACTTTTAAAATGTATATTAGTTAACTATTGTAATTCATTAAAAAGTTCAAGAAGATGGAAACAACTCTTTAAAATATACAGTAGATGCGCTTTTTCATATACTATTAACTTTTCTTAACAATTAATCATACTTGCTTGTAAAAATCCGTTTCCGAACGTATTGCATTCAAATATAACGATAATTGTATTTCCTATCATATACCGTATTCACCTGAATCTAAGACGACCTTTTTTTCCAAATTTTCAGCTGTAAATATCAAGAGTCGTCTTACATTCGAATACGAAGTATATTTAAGCATTTAATCAATGGTTTTTACAACAAATGGTATATTAGAGTAAACAATTCACAACAGCAAATTCAAGTACGTACATAAAGAAGTGAAATAAACAAATAGTAATAACAATAAGAAAAACATGACGGGAATAATAATTATTTAGACTAATAATCATCGTCGACGATCATAACACAGACGACGTACTTTCATCTTGCACGTAATGGCAACCCAATGTCAAAACAAATGAGAGCGGAAATCATTGGGATTCCTCTTTCAAACGACGCACCGCGATTCACTAAGTGTGACAGTAATTTTGAGTTGTGCATTCTTGATTTAAATGCTTAAGTTAAAATGACAGATCATGTTGAAGTACGTGGCACGAGTGCAAAGGGAAAGTTAACAAAGGAATTAGACGGAGCTAAGATACAAATTTTAAGCTGATCGTGATAAATTACGCCGAAAAAACTAATAACTGTGATGCGAGTAGAAAGTTCGGTGTATCTGAGGCAAATGTGCGTCGATGGAAACTCTCAAAACAGGAACTAGAAAAAGTCAAAGCCACAAGGAAAATTAGGCCAATTTCATGGCATTGAAGAAGAAGTAGTCAAGTTTGTGCGCACCATGAGGAAGAACGGTATGCCTGTTTCGACTGAAAGTATTATACTTAAAGCTAATGAAATTACTAGAGGACTTAATATATCATTGTAAGAATTCAAGGCCAGCAGAAGTTGGTGCGTGAGAATGATGCGACGAAATAATTTTTCTTTACGGCGACGAACTTCGCTGTGTCAGAAATTGTCAGAAGACTATGTTGAAAAACTTCTCGCTTACCAGAAATACGTAATTGGACTTAGAAAAACCAATAATTACCTTTTGAGCCAAATAGGAAATGCCGATGAAACTCCGGTTTTCTTCTACATGCCATCTAATTATACTGTGAATGAAAAAGGTGCGAAATCTGACCTAATTAAAACTACAGGCAACGAAAAAATGCAAGTCACGGTAATGTTGGCGGTTTTAGCAGATGGGACTAAATTACCACCATATGTGATTCTGAAGCGGAAAACAATGCCTAAGAAACATTTGCCAAGTGGAATAATAGGTGTCAAGAAAAGGGGTGGATGACTAAAGAACTAATGAGAGATTGGTTACATGTGGTGTGGAATAGACGGCCAGGAGCTTTACTGAAACAAAGAACAATGCTTTCACTGGATGCATTCAAGGACACTTATCTCCTGAAATTAAAAACATAATGAGTGCGATGAATATTGATCTTATTGTAATACCTGGAGGAATGACATCGCAACTTCAAGTTTTAGATTTTGCTGTCAATAAGTGTTTTAAAAATAATTTAAAGGTTTTGTATTCTGAGTGGTTACAGAGTTGAACTCACACTTTAACACCAAAAGGAAATCTTAAGAAACCTGAAGTTGCAATGCTCTGCCAATGGATCAAGGCATCGTGGCAACAAATAAATGCAAAAGTAATAGTGAAAGGATTTAAGAAATGTTGCTTATCTAATGCCATGGATGGGAGTGAGGATGATGTTTTGTGGGAGACTGATGATGAAGTTGAGAGTGATAAAGATAGTGAGCATGAGGAAAATAGTGAAGGTTGCATAGACAGTGATGATGACTAATTTACTTTATTTTTAATGTTATCTTAAAATGAATGCTACCATTTAATTTGTTTGAAAACCTGAATGGTTCTATTTATGATGTGATCTTATGATTTTAAAATGTTAAAAGACAATGACATTCAAGAAAAGTATAAGAGAACATAAATATTTCACAAGATTTATAATTTTTGTAGTAATGAAGGTCAATTTGAGCTTTTTTCTCTTTTGGAATCATCAAAATGGGGGTCGTCTTAGATTCAGGGTCGTCTTGGATTCGGGTGAATACGGTATATCACTTTCGCCAAATCCAGCTTCATTTCTTGTGTAATTATGCCTATGAAATGTCTACATTTGTGTCTTGTAAGCAAGAAACCTGTGAAAAAGCAACGTACAGTTGTCCACAATTGAACACTGACTGGTAAATGTACACCAGATACGTGAGCTTATTTACGTTAATAAACATTATAACGTAGAATATAATTATTTTACTTACAAATAATGTAAGATTATAGACAAAAGAAGGTTCAATTACTTTCATCAATAAACGCTTCCTAAATAATAATCAGTATCTATTTACGTTGCTATCCATAAACATCGATCGTTTCGTTGCTTAAAAGTGCAAATCGAATAACGCTAAACTTTCGTCTATTTGTAAGCTTCTTTGAAGCTAACTGAATCAGAGGTAACAATGATGGCCGTCTTGGCAACGCCTGGAAAGAGTACGAAAAATCCACAAAATTTCGAATCAAATAGCGTATTTCTGAAAACTTCGTGTAACATGTAAACTTCACAGGAATAAGATATTATAGAGTTTTATTCGTCAAATAAAGCAAAAATGAAAAAAATCGGTCCATATTTATGTATTTTAATGCTTGAAGGCAGAATAATTTACAAGTCAAGAAATGGATTCATACGTGTTACCTTATGGAAAAATGTTAATCCCCTATATTGGTGGCACTGATTAATCCTGGTTGACCAAACCTTGACCATTCACTAAGTTAGTATGTAAGGAAGAATTGTACCAAATTTGGTTATTCTAGCTTTTATCGTTTAGGAGGAGTTCCATGAACAAACACACGCTTCAAAATATATTATAGATTCAATTCTGTCCTTTTTTACTTTTTGTTTTATAATATTCTTCAAACATTTATTTATACTGTTCACAGCAAATGTAAGATTTAGGTATAAATGAAAGCTAACAGAGTCTAAATCTCACTCAAATAAAGTCCTATGTCTGTCTGTCAATCCGTAACTATTAGTAGCATGAATATTACTAAAACTAAGTCAATGTAAACCTTTCACAAAAGAGGACAAATATTTTACTTTAGATCCATTTTAATTCAAGAAAAACTTTCACATTTTATACTTTACAAAAACCTTGCTTGCTATCTTTCAGTACATTTTACAGAAGCTTCTCTGTAAAACCTAATTACAATTACAACAGCCCTAATCCATAACAATGGCTCCAGCATAAAAAAATCTAATTCCTTGAATTCAACATAGTTATGCAATCGAATGACAAACCAAATTAAACAATTCAATTTTGAAATAATGTTTGAAACATCACAGGTATAAAATGTTTGTAAGCAATAAGATTTATGATAATATAATAATATAAAAGTCAACAAATGTGATGATAAATAAGAACTAATGTTTTAATTAGTAAGTATAATAGCATTAAATATATACTTTGTAAGTTGCCTAGAATACATTGTTGTATTTTCACATTTGCTTTTTTGACTCCAATATTACGTTTTAAATTGCTATATTTTCAATGGTAAATGAGTTACTAATTGTCATATTAACATTACTAACATGCAGAGCAATGGATGAATCCAGTAGATTTCCCATTGCTTCGCATTAAAGGCATTCACATCACTCATGTCTAAAGAAGCTATAGCATCACAAAAATAATATAGTTTTCTTTAAAGATTGAACATCCCAGCATGACCAGTTATTTAATAATTGATGGTCCATTTCTTAAGCATGAAGCTCCAACTATTGGCCAAATTTACTAAGGTGTTATTTATAAAAAGTAAAAAAATTAACAACTTATGGTCAGGTCCTGTCCATCTGTCCGCATGCTTCATCTCCAAAATAACTGAATGGATTTTAATGAAATTTGGTACCAAGGAGTTCTTGAGCAAGGACAATAACGAAATGATATACAGTAAGTACCCAACTTACACTGTTAATTCGTTCCGAAGGTTGCCGTGTAAGTTGAAAACCGTGTAAGTCCAACAATGCTTAAATACGATATATTTTCTGACATACACGTTCGTTTCAATGGATAGTTAAAGCTAAAAAAGTAGTGCTTATAAAAACAAAGAAAATAAAAATATATTCAGTGCAGTACCTATATAAAAACGTAACTGTAAGAAAACTTACACCCACGGGATAACAAATCTAAATAGCGAGAGCGACGCTGTCAGTCGTGCATCAACGTACAGTAATCCCTCGGTTTACAAGCTTAATTTGTTCCCCGAAAACTGCTCATAAGGCAAAAACTCATAAAACGAAAATTAATTTCCCAATACACCCCATGTTATAAATTTTATAAACAACAGTTACATCATTAAAGTTGGGATGCCGTGACGTTCTGCACTTTCGAGAAGATTCGGGAACCGATGAAAGCCGAGAATAGGTGCCAGGAAAAACGATCGGTTTGCGAGAGGAAGGAGATCGTATTATAAGTGAAAATTGGCTCGTAAATTGAAAAACAGGTCTTAATTTGTGCATCTCGTATAAGCGAAAACTCGTAAACCGATTGCTCACATACTGAGGGATTACTGTACTAGTAACGTCATCTATTGAGCAAGTTTAACTATCGATCGAGCACGCTAAGTTACGTCATGTATCCGTGTAACTCGGACCTGTGTAAGTTGGGGACTTACTGTACTGTATTTTCCTGTGTATAAGATGCATCCATAAAAATAAGACCAATGTATTATTTTTTTAATCTTCCACTCATTAAAACATTTGTTTTCATAAGGCATAAGATTCAATCATCTGTTAAAAACAACCAATTAATAATTGCTAAATAGTTTTGAAAATATACTGTATTAAGTCGCTTATAAGGTACACATTTTTCCTCCAAATTTTTCATCTCCAGGATGTGGCATATGTGCCAGAAAAAAATCAGAAAAATCCAAAAAATAAGAGATAATTATTAAAAACCATTAGGAATTTCCTAAATGGCTAGGTGATTCAATGTGCAGTATATGATGCACAAAAATATTACCTAATTATGACAACAAATAAAAAGGGAAAGAAATATCATTATTATTGACGACGGTGTTAAAAACGTCAAGTTTTGCCGGGGATCGCTACAGTAATGCCAGAAGCCTGTGAGAAAACTGCCATAGTCTGGCAGATATCAAGGCAACATTACAGTTTAATATTTTGATAATTCTATCATGAGTAGTATTTCTTTTGGTTCAATAGCCATTGTGATTTTTCATAGCTTTCCATGCGCTGCAACTTCGAAGAAAAAGAGGAGCATCCTGAGATATTCAGTAATATCGTCCTTTGTATCCTACAAAATCAATATATCACTGATCGGTTACAAATAATCCACTGAATCTTTATTATTATAAATAATAACAATAAGAATGAACTTAGGTGTTTGAAGTTGCATGTACTTCATAGAACTCCTCCCTCTATACCAAAAACAGTTGCGAGAATTTCAAGAGTAAATATTTAAATTTTAAGTGAAATACCTCATCAGCATTTAATCTTTTGTTGTATAAGATGCAGCATGATTTTAGGATTCATTTTTGCTTCTTACATACAGGAAAATACAGTAAACAGCTCACATAACTAAAGCAAGGGTTCCAATTTTCCATGAATAAACAATGATAAATCAGAAAAATATTACTGTAATTTTCCAATTATAGTACACACCCCATGTTTTTATGAGTGAAATGTGAAAATTGTCTTATCACCATGTATAATACGCAACTCATTTTTTGTACAAAGATCACTGTAATTTTTCACTTGGTTATTAGCAGTATCGAGACAGTTCTCACCTTGCTGCCAAGTGAGATATGTGCGAGTGTTTACGAAAACTTCACGTTATATAGTGACTCTCACATTAAAGATCAATAGAATGCATAAAAACATGTCTCCATGTCGCATTGTGTAATAATCTGGTCAGTTGGAATAACAGTTCTCACCTTGCCGCCAAGCGAGATAGTTTACATGAATATCACATCTAGTTCTGTCTTCATACAAGCCAGTCGAGGTATGTAAAATAATATTTGTTGCTTGCAACTTGCTTTCTATTATAATTAATGGTGGTGACCCTCCCCTACTGCATTGATTTTTTTCTTAAAAATCGTATCTTTAAAAAGTGTTGCCTCACAAATGCCATGGATGGTTCTGAAAACATATGGGATGATGATTTCGCCAAAGTGAATAGTGAGGATGAAGATGACATTCTCAGCGACGCCATTTACGTAGATGATGAGAGAGAACACAAAATCGCCAACGAACTATTTGAGGACAGTAATAATGAATTCAGAGGCTAAGATTCAGGCAGCTAAAAGTAAATAAATAATTACTATTTTTATTTTGAAAACGATATTTAAAGGAATGTTATTGAAATGCATTGAAATGTATGATTTATTGGTAAAAATGACCAAAAATTTAAATTATTTCCTTACTGAAAAAAGTTGTATGCGTTTGTTACCATGTACAATACACGCCCTAACTTTTTGTCAATTTTTCGTGAAAAAAAATGTGTATTATAAACAGAAAATTACGTTAGTTACATCTAGGCTTGGTTGCATTCAATTTAAATTGATAAATTTGCATAAATGTCAAATTTTAATAACTTCTAAATTTGACAAAATTAATTATCGATAAGTGTCAATTTTTCACTGCTACATGTTTTCTGAAATTATGTGACATGACTTTAAAATTTGGTTTACCATACTCAAACAACTGGGATAGCAGTGTTGACTAGTGTTGACCTTCCATGCAGCAGTCCCAGGTTCATATCCTGCAGTCAGGTTTTTCAACCTGAGATCATCCCATACCTTACTTAAGTGGTTTCAGGAGACCATGCAAGGCATGGCTCTGTCCTTCAGAAAGGACATTAAGCAGTAGGACCCCTTTGGGCTTTTCATAAAAAGTGGGCTAATGCTGCCACTTGGTTTCCCTCGTCCCTTATATCAGTGGTTCCCCACCTTTTTCAGTCAATGTAAAGTAAGGCCTTACATACCCCTTCTCAATTTTTTAGAGGCAAATTTTACTGTTTACCATGTACGGTTATTAGGGTGGTCCTTATTTTTCAAGTTTTTATTTTTTATGGTCTGACCATCTCAAAAGCTTCCGTTTGGTTGAAAAACACCATGTGCAAAATTTTAGCGAAATATTTTGATATTTACTGGTCGCTCAAGGACCTCAAAGTTATGCCTATGATCTGTTAGACACTACGGCGGGTGAATCAGCCGGCTGCAACAACATACTTTGCCTAATCGTGAAAGCGTGTTTTATTACTTATTTACTGAAATATTCCTGGAAGAAAATATCAAGAATTACAGTTTGTTTATTTTAGAAATTTGTATAAGTGTATTTTATCGTCAATAGTGAGCTGTTTTTCAGCAGTAAATCAACAGCGATAATGTTTTTTGTGTAATTTTAGGATATCCCATTTGTGATGGCTGCAGCTAAGAAAGGTCGAGCAACAGTGTTTTTAATCGAGAAGTACGAGGAAGATACCAAGGGTTTGAAGCTTCCGTCCAACCGGCAAGCTCTTGGATACTTCCTTTATCTCCACCGAGAGCAGAAAGAGTCCACACGTGAAGCGGCGGCAAAAACTATCAAGAAGATCGAGGAGTTTTTGAACCGAGCTCACATTCCAGTGCGCCATAAACAAGATTCGATCAAAAAACTCGAGAAGCTCTTCACCAGGTGAAGTGCCACAGGACGACCTGCGTCTTTTCCAATCCCGTGTGTCATACAACACCACCCACGCTGGAATATCCAAAGCGACATCACAAAAGATGGCTAACCATCTGTCGTACTTGTCCAAGGAGTTGGTAGGCCTCTCCTTCTTTGACGACAATGTCGCCCACGACATTAAGGCCCGCCGTCCACTGCAGCGAGAAATGTATGAGCGAGGCAGGTGAGGTTTGTTCGTCCACTACGACGAGTTTCTCGCTCAACTAGAAATGTGTTTAGTTTGGAACGGTGCGGCGACGAAGTCGGACGCGTTCGATGTTCATTGTTTAAAAAGCATAAATATGTACCCCTTTTGTCCAATTCCTTCCCAATTGACTTCCAAAGGACCTCTTTCATTTTGACATTTTTATAATCTTCGTCCACAGTGTCGTACAGACAGGAATGGCTCCTTACTAACTCGATTAATTTTTCCATGATCTTAATCGAGTACTATAAAAGATTTCAGGAACAGTACCTAAACGCAGTGTCCACAACTAAGCTACAAAGTCAACTGAATATACTGTGAGAGATGAGCTTGGAAGGATCACGTGCGGATGACTCAGGAGTCATCAGGAAATGCTTGTAAGAGAAAATTCGCCCAGCTAGCGACTTGGAAGAGGTTTCCCGCTCGCCGAGCTTGACACGTTTCTCGCCTTGGTCAAATGTATGAACCCTCATTTAATCCTCATTTCTCGCTGCAGTGGACAACGGGTCTAAGGACCGAATGGTCAACGCCATGTCAGTGGACGACGGCGATGAGGACTCTCCGAAGCGAGTGAATGGGTCCCTGGATGCATTGAGAGGGAAATCAGTCGTTGACTTCACGACCAAGAACACCAGGTCCCTCTTCACTAAACTTAACCTCCCCCAAGGCTTCCTACAAATTCCTGCGTCGCAGTGGGGGGAGAATGAGGACTATCAAGCAGCTTGGGCAACAGCAAAGACACTAGCAGTCACAAACGACCATGCCGAGCGCGGGGTTGCATTGCTTCAGGATTTTTTAGGTCACCTGACAAAGGACGAAACTCAGCTCCAGTTTCTCCTCCAGGTGGTTGCTGACCACCGCAAGCGATACTTCGAGGCCCTCAAGCGGACCCTGCAAGAGCATACTGACAACAACAATGAATGACTGGTCAATGGTTCATTACACAACAGTGTTAAACATTCTCTGAAACAGTGATATAACATAATTACATTTTAACCTTTGATCACATTCATCTGCTATTGAAATTTCTTGAAGATTGCTAGGTTGCTATGATTGTTTTTGTTATCTTTATGTTACAATAAACCACTGAGTTCTTTTTCAATTTTGGAATGATTCTAGTCACTTATGTTAAACAGCAGCTACCGTAATGTACATTTTTATGTCATGGGAACCCTTACAAGTCATCCACGATTTTGCATTATATAGTGTAAATTAGAGGTAATTGAGCGACCCCTAATTATGAAAATATTTCAATGAAATTTTGCAGTGTTTTGAAACCAAATAGAAGTTTTTGAGGGGGTCAGACTAACTATTTTTGAATTTTTATTTTTCATTCTATAAATAAGGACCACCCTAATGGTTATACAGGAAAATACACAGATATGGAAATTTTTCGATTTCCTCGTTCCAAAATAAGGCAAGTAATGGTTGACACGTTAATAATAAATGCAGTTTATGAATTTAAACTCCTAATTTCAACAACCATATTATAGTAAATATTAAGTGTATCATAAGGTTGACTTCGAACTGCATTGTATTTTTGGATTAAAAATTTAATTGAAAATTAAAATATGCAATGAGCGGTTTTTTTCTTATTGTATTGACATATTAGTTACATAACTTTAAGCCTAACAAGTGATACTTCATGTTTCGATTATCTTTATAGGTATCAACAATGGGCTGATGTTGCTCAAAACCCAAATTTGAATGTGCAAAAAATGATGACTGCTTATCTCTGCGCCCGTTATTTCAATAAAAATCAGCTCAGACTGTTTAGAACTATAAACATGTTTTAAAAAGCCAAAAAACAAATCCAAATGTCTGAAAGCAAAATAATATTGAATTTAATAAGTTTTGGTGAGGAATAGAGGTAGGCAACAGAGGCATAGCGATTTTCAAAGATATCGTGTAAGCTCTTTTGAGGTTTTGAACGTGTAAAATATTTTATTTAACAAATATCTCATGCACCCCTTGACTTGGCTTCACATACCCCTTGGGGGTACATGTACCCCAGGTTGGAAACCCCTGCCTTATATGCATGTCCAGTGTGGAAGGAGTTAGAGCCAAGAGGAAATTCAAACAAACATACTCAACCAAATATATTTTAGCACCAAGCATATAACACAGAAGAGAAAGTCAGTAATTTCACACCAGATGGCCACAAAACATTTGGAATTCACTGTGCCTTGCTTTCAAATGGCACTGTCTTAAAGACAGAGTTGGCTCGGGTACCAAAGGTAAGAGACAACAATTTGATTGGTTTATTGTGCTGTCTTTACCTTGACCAGATCCAATAATCCCGATGCATTTGGAACTCAATTTATCAAATAGTTGGGGGACGTCTATTCTGTGCGACAAGAGAACTCCTCCAAGAGGCAAAAGGAAAGGTTTTCCCAAACTTCAAAATGAGTACCCATCCTTATGGTATTCTCAAAAGCAAACTAATATTTATATAATCCATCCTCCGAGTGTGAGTATCCCCCATGCTTAGTTTCTTTTGCATTGCTACCATAGGAGAATCATTCCATATACACACAATGGGCTTTTTTCTAAATTCATAGTTGTTACTCAACAGAACAAGACTTTTTTCCTCAAAACATTCCATGTATACATTTGGTAGTACATTATATTCAAGTCACATTAATTTTTTTAAAGAATGATCATGATTTTGTGATTCATTCTAGGACATGAATGAACAAGTAAAATATATTTTCTAATTCATCCTGAAAAATTAGATGTTCCAGGTTGGAGGTAAAATTTGAGAATAACTCATTCACCAAAATTTAGGTAATAACAAAAAACAACATACAAGAAGTCTTATTTTTTTTATAGACTTTTAGTTAAACTTAATTAGAAGGAACTGAATTCATAAAACTTTTCTAGATAAGAATCCATCATATGTATTAAAATAAAATTCATAATCAACTTTTAGAAAAAATAAACATCAATATTAATGGTTACACTTGAAGAGATATTAATGTAGAATACTACTAAGCCTAATAAAACATCAAAATAAATGTTGATATTCATCATTGATTTTTAGGCAAAATAAACATTGATTTTTAATAAAAATAAAGTTGAAAACTACCAAGCATAAATCAAAAGAGGTTTCTAAGAAAAAAAGTAGAATTTCACATGATTACATAATCTGTAAAGAAAAAGATGCACCCTTAACGGATGCTTTAAGGGTGCAACTTTTTTGTAAGTACCTCAATCCCAACTGCCCATCCCCAAATGACTTCTCTAATGCTCAGAACAAGAATTTGATCAGACTGCACAATTTAGGAGATATTTCAAAGTATTGATCGATAATCTTAGAAGTCTGGTCACTATAATTGGTTACTAAAGATTAAAACCAGGGCCATGGATGGACAGAAAAGTAAGGGTCACTTTTGGTGCCCCCTCAGATTGAGGCCCCACTGGCATATGAAGACAGCCGGAGGCAGTGCATCCCATGTGAAATTTTGAAGAAAAAAAACAGGCACAGCCTATTAAAACCCATTTTCAAAGATTGACAAAAAATGAACAAATTTTAGTTATCATTTTTACTTTCTCCATATGTTGTATAGGGCGGCGTTTCCCCACCTTTTGAACTCTGCAGACCACTTCAGCAATCCTTCTAGGCCCTGCAGACCACCTCATTCCTTACAATAACTTACTTATTGTATCTACGTTTAAGAAAAGGAGTTACTTGGTTACGTAGTTTATTTGACCATTTTCAAATAGTATATTACACATTTTTTTGTCTGTTTGAGGATCATCTGATTATTTTTTTTTATTCCAAGAATTATTTTCCACATTTGTACAAGAGAAATTTAAAAAATATGAAATAGTTTTACAAACTTCATTAATAAAAACATTCAATACCTGTGAGTGTAAAACTTACTTAACTTTTCCCAAGAAAATTCCAACTAAATATGAGGTGCGGCCTGAAAAAACTAAATTTTGGAAACCTCTGTGGACCACCGGCAAAACCTTTGCGGACCATAGGTTGGGAAACACTGGTATAGGGCAAGTATTGTTTTCATGAAAAAAATCGATTTCGAGATTTCAATGGAAATACACGTTTTGACTATTTTCACGGTCTGTGTGTATCTGTATGTGATAGGAATTTTGTGGGTGCTCTAACTCGAAAAGTATTTCAGTACCAAATTTCAAATATATTTTCATCATAGGGACAAGAGCTGATTAGTTTTTGAACAATGTAGGTCAACTGGAAGTGGAGGTTTATTCCTGCTGTTTTTTCCTTTTTTTCCAAATATCTCCTTTAAAACTCAGTTCACATAAATATTTGTTATTATTATAGTTGTAGAAAATGCAATTTCTACAAGTTTTGCTTGAAACATTTTTTTCTTAAACTTCAAATTTATGACAAATACATCGATAAGTGATACCACTGTTTCAGTTGGTTAAAATTTTTTAATTGTTGATATTGTGGCGGTATTTGCACTAGCGTCGTCTGCTGGTGTATCACAAGCGCGATGCAGCTGTCAGTTGTCGTGGACCGGAAGCAGGTGGCAGCACTGCGAAGCGGGGGAAAGCGGAAGGCGTCGAGGCACGCCAGGACTCTACTCTCTACCCGCGTCTCGGAAGGTTGCTTACGGCAAAAACTCCGATACGGTGGATCGGTCGGCATCCTATGTACCAAGCACCTCGGCGTAATAAACGGCATTCGTAAATCAAACCCGTGTTTATATTCCTCCGAAAACATCCCCAAAATATCATTGCTTACACTGCCAAGGGTAATATTAATTGCACACTGAAATTTTGTTATCCATAGAAACAGCTAACAATTTTCTTTACTTATTGTATTTTTTTAAATAGCATAAAATCTCAATGGATACAATGAAATGTACTAACAACTGTTCCTACTCCTCCCTCTTTTTTGGAACAATCAAAAATTGTTACTCTATTAGTCTTGAGCAGATGGAGTAGCTGGTCCGCAAGGTCTTTTACCAATCGAAATGGCCTGCAGAGCGATAAAGTTTGAGAACCACTGTCGTCGAGCAATAGAATAAACTTTTTGCACCTACTTCATGGCAAAGTCCTTTTCCAATGGACATTTTGGCAAGTGATGTCATTAGTCTTCGGCCATTGTCAACCTGAGATATTTTAATAAGCTTCATTTTTTTAAAATTACACTCAGCACTGATAGCGGTCACAGACAAAAGAGGGCACTATAAACTAATGAACCCAGAAAAATATTGGGAAGGAAATTATAGGTTGAAGACAATTATGAACTCAGTGAAATTTTTCACACGGATTGAATCCTTTATCTAATAATCACATGGGACCTTTCCAAACTTTTGCAACCTGGGTGGCCATCTGTTGCTCATCCCTCTGATTACAATTAGGAAAATATAACGGCTCACTAGGTGTGCCATTGAGCCACAACAAAACTTTCTCAATCCTCACATGCACCAGAGCACCAGAAATATTTAATAATGGCATTCAGAGCTATTTGAATATTATCTTCCAAAATGCAAATGAGGGTCATAATGAAATTATTTTCATTTTTAGAAGATATGAGGATTTTGTGTGATTGTTTTCTAATGAATTTTCCAATTCTGATAATGTAGCCCTTAACAAAGGGTGTGGTAAGAGAAAGAGATCAGAAAGCTGACATGCAAGGTGATCTATTACTGTTCAATTAAAAACACAAAGATGGAAATACAGAAAATGTGGAAAATAACACAATGTAGTGATTGAGTGAGAAAGGGATAAGAAACATACAATATTGTCCATTGTCTAACTTGCTGGCCATAAAGTTGTATAGATAAGTACTTTAGCTCCCTTATAGCTCATTTCATTCACTAATATTCAAATACCTAAAGCTCTATATGAATCAGAACTATCTGAGAACTGCTAGGCTGTCCAAAATGTCATTATTTTAATGAAAATAGTCATTTTCTTATATTGGCTTCACTACATTTCAAAACCATACATGTTATCTACCTGCTTCACTGGCAACTGTGAATTAATGCAAAGGTTAATACCATTGCTGAAAATATATCTCTGTTTTCAGCTCAACCATTATAAAACATCAAGAACTTATTTTACTTTGAATACAAATTTAAGGTAAACCCAGATTATAAATCTGAAATTTGAAAAATACCTGTTCTTTCTTTTGGTGAACAGGGCTCCATATATATATTATGGGTGAGTTAAACAAGGACAGTGGCAAGTACATTTTAGTCTAACCAACCATAATATGAATTATGGGAGAGAATGGTTAAGTGGTGACTAGGATTTACTAGTATTATTTTAGCCCTGTGAGTTAATTCTGTATTAAATACATCAAGATAATTGACAAACATCAACAGTGTTACACTAAAACAATTTTATAAATATTTTATAAACTTTATAACAAGAACTTTTGTATTCTCAATGTTAAAAATAAAAATTTGACTAGTCAAAACATTTAAATTCACTGTCTAGTCATAATTTGGAGCCCCAAATACAAAAAAAAAATTTCTAAGGTTCCCACTCATGCCTTGAACGTACGTACAATTCTGACCACATACTGCCTGCAGATGGGACATTCACTCATACGCTTGCCACAAGGTGTGCAAGTAGCCACATGACCACATTCAAGCATCACACAGTCAATAGCAGCATCCATGCACACTTTGCACAGTGAGTCATCGCTGAGGTTTCCAGAAGTGGTGGCTGCTGGTAGAAGTAATTCATTATAATCAATAAAAATTATTTTCTTAAACAAAAATAGGTACAAAACAACCATTAAAATATTTTGTTTGAATAAAATGGGTGTATTGAGTTTTTGAAGTTGCAGTTGTTTTATTAAACTGTAACTGATATACCAAGGTTAAACTAACATTATTACCCCCTTTCTATACAAGCAACTTTTGAGTAAAATATCTATGTCATCAAGACTGCAACATCATGATACCCCTCACCATAACCTTATTAAATCATGTTTACATTACTACAAAATGAATAATTATTTCAAATGTTTCACCTAAATAGGTCAGATATATTTGTTTACTTATGCAGTTTGTTACAAAACTGAGAAAAATCCCATTTCACATCTGACCTATGAAGATTCTCATACATACCCCGATGCTCTCTCCACAACCTTTGAGCACGCTCCAAAAGTTCTTTTTTCTCACAGCACCCACGGTAGTCAACACGACTGCTAGTAAGGAGCTTCTTCAGTTGTCTGACGCTTAAAGATGCAAGGTCATCTATGCTGCTGGTGCTGGAGAGAATACTTGAAGCAACGTCTCTTGGGGCCTAAAATAGTTCCTCAAAACTATTATTCGAGATAAAGTTAATAACACTAACATTTAAAGCTAAATATTTTGTTCATAGTAAACTGTAAATTAGAATTCATTACTAAAATGAGTGTGCACTTTTGCTTGCAATACCTTATTAATCTGTAAATATACAGTGATTTTCCTACCTGACACAAGTCCAACAATTAACAGTTTGACAATAGGTTAACACTTAGTGGATGGGATAATGAAATCAAACCCACTGTTGCAGGATGAAGCTTCTATATATGTATGTTTCAAAAAGACACCATTATATAAAAAATATATTCACTTCACTTTTATACAAGCCAACATTGTGCAACTGAATTCAAGATTTGTGTTAATGTTAATATTTGCAGGTTTTATGACATCACTAGATCATTTGTTGGTACAGTCCGACAAAGTTACCATATGAATTATAAGCAATATCAAAATTGATGCTGCAATACTCTAAACACATCAGAATCACTTCAGAAAAGGAACTTTTCTGAAATAATTTTGAATCAGAACTCAAATATCTCCTTTTTCACTCTTCTACTGTTGAGTGAAAGAATAACAAAAGCACATTTCCTCTGCTGTCCTTTGTCTTGTTGCCATTTATTCTTTTCTATCTATTATCGCATTCTTTTTTTAATAACATCTTAACCACTCGAAGTCTCTCAATTGTTATATTTAAACCTAAATGAATAATTTCTCCTTCATTACATTTTATATTTGCACATCATAAATGAAGACATTCATTCCTCTGCCACACATACTCCTTGGCCTAATAATACCCTATTTTATGGAATCTTCGATAAATATTATGGCCACATCGAGTTTGCAAAATATTAAATATGATTTTGAAAAATTCTGAACATTCTACTTCATTGTTCTATGACTCAAAAAGGTAAAAATAGTTTAAACCACCCTTGTGTGGCTATAGGTTGATACAGTATAACCCCATAAATCTGGCATCCTTAGGACTTAGCACATGCTGGATTTTTTTAAATGCAAGTTTTTTTAAACTTAGGCACATGGCCTACCTATCCAGAGGCAGATTGGGCTATTGGGAAAGCCAGGTGTGTTTATAACATTAAATATTCTAGACACTTAATATTATCTTAAATGAATTCTAATTCAATATCTGATGGGGTCATATACAGATGTACATGACTTGAAACAGAGAATTACAAAAGAAAGAATCATTAACAACTGAATAATGGGCATAAATTTAAGGAATTCTACATAAAGTACATGCCACATTATCCTTCTTGTGCTGCAGTTGAGGCAGAGGTGTCATCTTGTGTAGTAAAATTTTTCATAGATGGACGCTTTCTACACATTATTCTGAGAATTTTTTCTAAACATATCACACAAACTAGCTTGTTTCAGAGATTCTGCTTTTTCCTTTTTAAGCTTAACCAGCATTCGATGAAAACTCACTATCTCTTGGAAATCCAAAGAAGATCGTTGTTCCAAAGCTGAAAATGTATCGGTGACCAATTATATGCAGTAGTCTACAGAAGGTTTGTTTTTAACTATACATTGGTCATCATCACTTTCATTTCCTTCATCTATTTTTATGCTCAGGTTTCAAAACCAACTCGGCTATATCTGCATAAATTGTTTTCTGTAAAATCATTTTAGCAATCGTAAAATTCCCTGGTCCATAGACTGAATTACAGAAGTACAATTTGGCGGTAAATGAACAAGATGCACAATACCTGATACCACAACAAATGCAAGCATCATGGTGCCCAGGGCAGTTATCTAATAACAAAATTATTTTGCAGTTATCATCACTTAGCCCCTTATATTTGCAATGCGCACATCTAAAATTATTTTGAAAGTTATACATGCATGCTTGTTTGCATGGTAATGGACTACAAAACTATTTACACACTTCAAAGCACAAGGGCATGCACATTTACCAATCACTGTTAATTTGACTTTGTGCATGCCTGCTGCATTTGCACACGCAAGCATTATCAGCCTTTTCTTTTGACTTCTTAACTCCACACGCCATGTCCTCAACATCAGCTACAAGTGTGCTATGAGGAAGACAATTCCAAAATGGCGGTTTTGTCGGAATTATAAATTTGCTGAGGAATAAGATTTTCATCCACTACGAACTTAGCAAATTCGTCGACAAATTTCTCTGCAGTCTCTGAATTGGTTTTTTGCCAGAAACTCCTAATTTTCGTATAACATGACAAAAGGTGAATCAATGGAGCCTGCCTTGAGAATAATCTCAGAATGTAGTGATATTCAGATAATCATAAAACTTTTACACACAGTGTATCAGCATCTGCCCTGATATAGGTACACGTTCACTTCTTTGTTGCCAAAACCCCTTGAACAATACTCTATCGATATCATTTACCTGCGATGTGTGTAATGTTTTATGGTTAGTCATAGCTTCAGGCGTATCACTGTCTACATAAAATTTCAGCAATTCGTTTGCTTTTTCAAAAAATACTCAGTGGAACTACCTATGCTAAATTCTTCACTCAGTCTCTTCACTCAAGTTCCTTTTTCAAGCTTTTGTAGTAATTCAACTTTCTTTCAATTGTAAGAGATTTATGTTCATGTTTCATGACAGAGGGGTTTTTTGATGTTTTTAAAGCCATTTTAAGGTGATAAGTAGTAAAACTATCAATTACACTTGCGAAAGACACAAAATCATTACGTAGGTAAACACACAGCAGTAGGCTGATGCTCATGAGGCAAGCATAACAATTGCTATTAATAAAGGGCCATTACAAACAAAAGAATTACTATTGATGAAGCGCTATTACAAGTACCGTAATTTTCCGATTATAATACGCAACCTATATAATACGCAACCATGTTTTTACGAGTGAAATGTGAAAATTCCCTTATCACTATGTATAATACACACCTATTTTTTTGTAAAAAATCAATGTAATTTTACTTGACTATGTGTAGTATCGGGACAGTTCTCGCCTTGCCGCCAAATGAGATACGTGTGAGAGAGTTTACAAGAATATCACGTTATGTTCTGACTCTCCCATTAAAGATCGCTACACTGTATAAAAAAACATTTTGTCTCAATGTCGCCTTTTGTATTAATCTGGTCCGTTGGAATACAAGTTTGTGCTTTGCTGCCAAACTAGATATGTGTGAGAGAGTTTACAAAAAATATCACGTTACGGTCTGACTCCCGTTAAAGATCAATACAATGTATAAAAACCTTGGTCTCAATGTTGCCTTTTGTATTAACCTGGTCAGTTGGAATAAAAGTTCATCCTTTGCTGCCCAGCGACATCGTTCATACAAGCCGATCAAGGTGTGTAAAATGTTCTCAGCGACGCAATATACATAGATGATGAGAGGGAACACATGATCGCCGAGGAACTGTTTGAGGACAGTGAGGGGAGTGGTAATGAATTCCTAGGCTTTAGTAATTCTGACAGCTCAAATAAATAAATAAATATTCTTATTTTTGTTTTTAAAAACATTATTTAAAGGAATGTTATCAAAATGCATTGAAATATACGGTTTATTGGTAAAAACATGTTCAAAAATATAAATTATTTCCGTACTGAAAAAAGTTGTATGCATTTATAACCATATATAATATGCACCCTAACTTTTTGTCGACTATTTCGAGAGAAAAATGTATTATAATCGGAAAATTACAGTACAAGAAAACAGTAGAAATTCAGTTTCTTTTTTGGAAAAAGCATCTACTACTCAGGATTCTCATTTTCAAAAAGTGGCAAATTTTTGTTAATTCTGGAATTATGAATGCAAAATTTATGAGGTTTTTCTGTATTTCATTAAGTACTTATGCAAAACAGTAACATACTGTTCAAACTGCTCAAGATGATCAAAATTCCCACCTGACCAAAAACCAAGGCATTTGTCGACATGATTTCTATCAGGCCTCATGACTCATTATTGTTAAAGACTATTACTCCAATAGATAGGGTGATAGTTTTTAACTATAATAGTTTTCTCTTATTATCTGAATAATAAGTGAATTGATGTATTTCAATTACAAAAACCATGCTGCAAGCAAGATCTGTTTTTTAGGTAAGTTATTTAAACACTTAGCTGAAATTCACCTAAATACAAAGCCAGGTAATTGAAAAAACAATTAATACAATGGAAAACAAATGGTAGTGGCAACTAAGCTCTATTTTAATTACTATGTTTACCTGGATAGAGTAAAAACCTGAACTTAAGATGACTCCCTGATACGAAAAATATGTACTATAAAGCAATTCTTTGTCATGTAATTACTAAAAACAATAGTAAGAACCAGAAAAATCTATATAAACATTTCTACTGTGCTGCATTTTCATTTCCACATGCTTTAAAAGTAGATAGATAGCAGAACTTGTGTTTTGGTAGCAGGAATTTCTTTTTATATTGTTTAAATCACTGTAAACCTATCAGAAAGTAGAATTACCATATATGTACCGTATCTGCCCAAATACAAGCCGATGGTTTTTGTCAAAATCTATCATGAAAAAATCACTCCTCGGCTTAAATATGAGTCCGAAGAAAATTTGGGTTATGGTTAAATCTCGAAGTCTCTCATTGCCTTCAAGTTCAAATGATAGTACTATACTTTTCGTAAAGTAAATACCTACAATGAATATATATAAAGATATCTTGGCGAGATAGCTTGCATAAATTAACGATTATGCAAAATGTGTTGACGGCTTTGAATGCTCAACTGTTTGAATTTCAGTAAAACTTTACATGGAACGTGTATAATTATAAAAATGAAGTTTCTTAAGGCAATGTATATGCTAATTTCATTGGAAATAGACATGGATGAAAAAATATCTTGGCGAGATCGCTTGCGTAAATTGACGATTACGCAAAATGCGTTGACGGCTTTGAACGCTCAACTGTTTGAATTTCGGTAAAACTTTACATGGAATGTGTATAATTATAAAAATGAAGTTTCTTAAGGCAATATATATGCTAATTTCATTGGAAATAGACTTGGATGAAAAAATATCTTGGCGAGATCGCTTGCGTAAATTGACGATTACGCAAAATGCGTTGACGGCTTTGAATACTCAACTGTTTGAATTTCGGTAAAACTTTACATAGAACGTGTATAATTATAAAAATGAAGTTTCTTAAGGCAATGTATATGCTAATTTCATTGGAAATAGACATGGATGAAAAAATATCTTGGCGAGATCGCTTGCGTAAATTGACGATTACGCAAAATGCGTTGACGGCTTTGAATACTCAACTGTTTGAATTTCGGTAAAACTTTACATAGAACGTGTATAATTATAAAAATGTAATTTCTTAAGGCAATGTAAATGCTAATTTCATTGGAAATAGACTTGGATGAAAAATTTCTTGGCGAGATCGCTGTTACTATATTTGACCTTTTGTGAAAATCAAGATGAATGAAATTATTGTCACTGAATGTGGAGCATTATTCAACGATGCAAAATTATTAATTGGAGTAATATTTCAAAATGTCAACAACTAAACCATTTCCCACACATTTCTTCGATCTCGAATAATGTATTCTAAGGTGTGCATGAATGCCCGGCACACTTCGGCATAAAACCTACGAAATTTACGTTTTCGCCAAAAAATTATGGAAAGTTTTGGGGAGTCGGCTTAAATCCAGGGTCGGCTTCTATTTGGGCAGATACGGTATGTAACGCCCATGTCATGCTTTCTCAAAGGAGATCTCTTGATGACATATATTTTTAAAACTATAGATCAACAAAGTCATGTGGGTAATGCCTGTAACCAACTGTAAAAACTAGAGAGACTTTGAGCTTCAACAAATTTCAATGTAAATATTGTAAATAATTTAACCTAAGCTAATGTAACTAAAATTAAGTTTATGTATATAAAGATACAAACTATATAATAGTTATTTAAAACAAATTTTTGTAATATCACTTGTTTAAACCAGAAAATTAAGGAGGAAAACTCTCATCTTGCTTTCCGCTAAACATACTTTATTAGATTCCTAAAAGAAACTTTTAAGTGTCTCACCTTCGTTAAAGATGGTTCATCACTGTTAGATGATAAAACATTGTGGAATGAAGACAAGGGATTTTCCTGTGAATTTATCAGACTAGCCTCAGGCTCTGCATTAGAACTTTCAGATGTCATGATGACATTTGTCACTGAAACTGAAGGTGGAGAGGAAGAAACACTGTCTTCAAATGTTGGCCTTGGAGCAGAGGCTGTTGGTGCTGCTGAGTTTATTTCAGCTTGGACTGATAACATGGGCACATGTGTATCAGCGACACTAGATGGTGATGGATGAATGTTCTCAACATCATTTCTTGGTAAAGAGACAGAACTACTACCACTAGATTGTAGCAAGTGTTTTACTGTGGCATCATTATTTGATGAGAGAGAGTTTGCAGAGATAAGGGCAACATCTTCTGGTTCTATTATCTCCCAGTCTCCATCCTCTAAAGATGAAGGTCTACTTGGAGGTTCCATTATGATCAGCAAACCACTTTGGGATGCCTGTTCAGATAGAGATACTGAGGGGGAGACATCATGATTGAGCACAACTTCATCAACACTCTGCATCAAGTCTTCAGTAGGGATTTGGGGATAAATTCCATCAAGAGTGGGAGGAAAGGAACTGTCTTCGATTTGAACATCTGAAGAAGACACACCTCCATTTCCTGATCTAACAGAATGCCGTGAAAAAGATGTCTCGACTCTTTCATCTCTTGTCTGTATATCTCCTGGAAGCCTTCTTTCTGATTGTGCAGTTGGTGGAGGATTAACGGAATGAGACTGAGTTTGTTGGTCGGATGTACTCGCATGGGAATCACCATTAACCTCATTGCATGACAGCTGAATAACAAGGCTCACCAAATCATCTTTTTCTGAAAAGAGACAACTTTATTTTAACAGTCACTTTTTAAATAGTAACATATTTTCCTCAAATAGCAACCTAGTAAATCTGCATAATTTACCAATGAAAGAACTCTGTTATGATTCATAAGAAAATTTACAAAATATAATTTTTAGTGAAAATAACATTTAAACTAGTACAAAATCTAAATGAGACAATGAGATGAAAGCATGCTTTACTAAAACAAGTACATATACCATATTTGCCCAAAACAGCACATTTTTCCTCAATTTGCCAATTCAAATATCGAGGTGTGGCTCATTTTTGCATAGGATTTTAGAGAGGATTATTCTGAAGAAAGAGGCTTACCAAGGCACCCATGGGTAGGGACTCCTTGAGAAGCAAGGAAAGCCTGTAGATCTCGAGTGCGAAGTCCATGGATAGCTGAGCGTGAAGGAGGTTGTGCCAGCAACACCATGCATCGGCTGCAAGTAGTCTGGCGCCTTTCTCTTGTGCACCAACCTCCACTGTTTGCTCCACTGCCTAGCATCTTTGGCAGACATTGGCTGCAATACATACGCTTGCAAGCCATGCACTCCCTCTGTTAGACAAATTTTAAACTAAAGATAACTTCTGTGAATTCAGAGTAAAGAGAATATGAATTTCTATATTGGCCAGAATTTGAATGTCTTGCATTTGTCAGGCTCTTTACTGAGATGTTATAGACAGTTTGAAATGAGGAATTATCAAGGATGAAGGAAACCACAGCAAAGATGAAAACACTGGATATAAGAATTTTGACATAATCAAGGTGTTCTGGCATGCTATCCTTATTTTGATAAGATTAAAGATTGAAGAAAGAATTAGTAAAAATCTTTAGAAGATATGATTTAATCTGGAATGATAGTAGGTAAATACATTTGCATGAAACAGGTGGCATGGATAAAAGTTGCAAATGGAGAATCCATAAGTAAGCAAAAAATAAGGCAAGACTTTGAAAATGCAAAGGCAGAATTAAAAACAAATAAAACATTTTAAAAAATTCAATATATATTTGGAAAAAACAGAAAAATTACAAGACCAGTTTCACCCAAAACCTTTTCAGATTTTGAATTACTAATAAAAAACTTAAATATAAAGTTTTGTGCTGATCTGATGATTAGTATTTGAGTTAAGAGTGCCCACAAAATTCTATCAAACAACCATAAACAGACATTATCGAGAAAATAGTCAAAACACTCGCAGGGGATCACAAAACATGTATTCCCATTGAAATCTCTAATTCAATTTTTTCAGGAATACAATACTTTCTCCTATACTACATACAGAGTAATTTGTCACTATTGGGATATGACGTTTAACATATAATAAATTGATGTGTCCAACACATGACTTCCTCCATACGTAAGTTGTCAACTAAAATCAAATAAATACGGCGATAACAACAGTTCAACTTACATGCTTCAGCGCTAGCGATTCAATTGTTTTGTAAAATTAAATAAACAGATTTATTAACCGTTATCATGTTGGTTCCAAATATGCCAAGAATAGCGCTAGTGTATGCAAGTAAATTTACAATAAATTCACCTTTGCCATCACTACCATCAGTGGCGGATCCAGGGGGGGGCGATCACCCCCTCCTTGAATAACCCCATTGCACTCCACTGGGCGCTTTCTTAAATTCATTCCATGCAAAAATCCTCAATTATACGCCACAGATTATGTCTGTATAGCAAGGGAAAGGATTCTGATAAGGGTAGGGATTTTCAAAATATAGGGCAGTTGGCAGGGGCGGATTCGATAGATGGAGGGGCGATCCCCGCCCCCCTTGAGAAGTTTCTGGATCCACCCCTGACTACCATGCGTGTGAGCTTCCCACTAACTGTCAATTTCAAAGAAAATTGAATATCTCTTTAAATATTCCTCATACGAAAATTTTGTTCAAACAAGAGTTGTAGAAAAAAATAACATCTACAACTTTTATATATATGTATGTTAACAAAAATTCAGTTTTAAGCAAAATATTTAAGAAAAACTAAAATTTTACAAGAGTAAACCACTACTTCCAGCTGACCGATTGTTATCAAAAGCTTTTCAAATCTTAAGAATATATATAAGATCACAAATACAGAATTTCATGCTGATCTGATGAATAGTTTTTGAGTTAGAGCGCCCACAAAATTTCTGTCAAACATACGGACAGACACACAGACATCATCGAGAAAAGTCTAAACGTGTTCTAGGGACCTCAAAACGTGTATTTCCATTGAAATCTCGAATTCGAAATTTTTCATGAAAAGAATACTTTCTCTATACTACGTATTTGAAGAAAGTAAAAAGTGAAAAAAACTTGACGCTGAAATTTTAGTTTCTTTAACATTTAATAATTTTCCCAAATTTTTATAAAATTATAATATGCATAATCAGTTACGTTTACTATGATTGAGCATCATAATTTCACTTAAATGACCATGTCACCGTAATCACACTAAATTATGGAGGTGGAACACACTATAGTTAGTACACTCAGTCATCGACTTACGAACGAGTTATGTTCCAGAAACTCGTTCGTAAGTTGATCTGTTCGTAACTCGAACTGATCATTACCATAAGACAACGCAATCTGCAGTACATATATGTGTTCCAAAGCTTACAAACAAAGTCAATTTAGCATTTTTAGTATTTAGTTTATATTGAATGAAGAACAAAGTTTAAATCCACAGACAGTGAGAATATAAATAATATTGCAAATTAAATAATAAAAGAAAAAAATCGAATTATAAAATTAACTAATGTAATTTATTTACCTTGACTGTTGATGTGTTGCATCCTGAAAGGTGAATGCAATTTCTTCCAGGCAAAATTCATTGTTGTTTCCTTCACTTCATCCCAAGAGTATTCAATATTTTTCACAGAATTGTAAATATTAAATGTCCTCCAGAATTCCTTCAGGGTTTTGGGGTGTTCATGTTCAGTGGATTTCACAGCCATAGAAAAAGTCTTATGAGTGTAGAGAGCTTTAAATGATCGTATAACAGCCTGATCTATCGGCTGTAATATTGAGGTTGTATTTGGGGGAAGATACATTACTTTAACATCAAGATGAAAATCATCTAAATGAGATGGATGTCCAGGAGCATTGTCTAGCACTAACAATATTTTGAAAGGTATCATATTCTTTTCACAGTAACGCTTCACCTCAGGAACGAAGTGCTTGTAAAACCACTCTTTAAAAATTTTGAGTCATCCAAGAAGATAGGAGACTGACTGAGAAGCAAGGGCGAGGGAGCATTGTGGCATTCATTGTTGTCTGGCGTTTCTCGGCCTTTCTAGGAACACAATAATGCAACTGTTTCTTTGTAACCTAGGCGTCTAAGCGTCTGAATGAACTCATCGAAGTTATGAGTAATTTGACAAAACGAAACGAGATGAAAGAAGGTCAAAGAGAGCCGAAGCCAAATCTTAACCTTTCTCATCCTTAAGGGAAAGGTCCAATTGGACGAATGGGAACAACTCTCTTTTGTTTCTTGAAGGGATCTGGCCTTCCTCAAACGTCTTTCCTGTCAGTTACACCATGCAAGAGGCATAGGAGAGCAATTCAATGCATTTGCTGTTCTCTTTTTTTCAAAGGTAAACAAATTCTCTCTAACATAGATTTTCTTGTTTACTCTCTCTATGCTCGACTCAGCTCCGATGCCTTCAATAGATCAGAGGATCAGTAAGGGAAAGACTAGAAGAAGCGTTGGTCATCAAACAATTGAGCAAAGCATAGCAGGTGACTCGGAAAAAATGAATCGTTCATATAAATTAACAATTTTGACCACCACTAGTACGGATAACTCTCGTTCAATGAATGTTCGTTGAACGAATGATCGCTGTAATGAATTTTAATATTAATTGAAAGGAATTTTACAAATGCTTTCCAAAAACGCATGTTGTTCATTGGATGAGAGTTGCCTATATTCAGGAAACTGGTCCGTTTGTATCTCTGAATGTTCGTAAGTCGACGACTGAGTGTAATTTGACTTCATGTGACTTCCAAAAGCATAACAAAATTGGGTTTTTATATAGATAATTCTAATTCACTTTACTGAATCTGTTTTTATATTCTTAATTCCTATTATCCTAAAGAATAAGCTGTTTTTCTACTTCACCAATTAATAACTCACTGTAAATAACAGCCAGATTTTTCCTGATATCAGAACACCTGAGCAAAGAGAATCCCTTCATGAGGCAGCAGTGTTCCAATCCTATTGTGGGTAACCCTGAGACACAACACTTACGTTTACTTGGACAGAAAATTCTCACCTAGCACTCATTACATTGGATCCATTTCCTAACTCAGATATGAAACAAGTTAGGAAAGTGTACAACGTATCACAAATGGGCACGTTTCGTGCAATGGAATATTAGAAAGAAATTATATACCTGTACGTAAGGGAAATAGCGTTTTAAAGTTCTTTTCTTCATCATAAATAATCCATTTTCTTCCTATTTAAAAATATTGCATGCACATGTAAGTAAATTAAACGTTTGTTTGTGAGATTGTTTACGTTAGCAACAATGAAGAAGTAGCCATGCAAGAAATTTTCTAAGTTCAACTCGATTTAAGACTTTCTTGTTCGATTTTATGGATAACGGCTACTCCTATGATAAAAATGTATAGGAAAAGAAATACTCTAATTTATTAGTTCTACAAGTTGTATTTGAAAAATATTTTGATATGAACAATACTTCACGAGATATTACGGAAAGTTGATTTTTTATCACCAGTAATGTGGTACCCCTGATTGGCTTACGTGATTCATTTATGCGATTTTCTTATTATATTTTATTTTAATTCTTTAATATCAAATTTCATGAAAATCCATTCCGTAGAAGCCGAGACCAAACATGCAGATGGACAGACCGACGATAATAGGTGCTCACGCTGGAAGCAAAACGTGCCTAAAAATACTGGAGCGTTTGCAGCCTAAGGATTGTGGTAGTAACCACCAAGTTTCTATTAAATAGAAATAGGTTTTCAATGAAATGCTCCCAATAAATCCATATAAAACACTAAATTGTGAAACATTACTTCGCAGATGATATAACACTGCTTAAATAGGATGTTTAATGGGACTGCAAAAAATAAACATAATGCAGGCAGACATTAAATGTAGAACTCTTAAATCAGGGTTTCACTGCAAATACAGTAAAGGCTATAGTTGATTGGCACTACACAGTTTTTTTGGCCCCCTTTCTTAATAAGTGCTGAAAATACCTAATGCATTCACAAAAGTCAAGTAGATTTCTGTTTTAACCATGGCTACATGTCAAATCTTCAATAAGGTTAATTACTTTCCAAACTAGATGTCACTATGTGATTGAAAAAGATTAAAATATTGCATCATGTTTGACAGTTAATCTGTATTGCTGTTATGCTTGCGATTTGGAAAAGGGATCACTTTTGTAATCAGTGCTAATTTTGACAATTGATTGAAATTTTTGATCTGTGAGTTTTGTTATATATTTTGTTTAATGTTATTTATTCATATACACATTTATTCTTTCTTTGATGTAAATCACATTCATAGAGAGTGCCCCATAACTGTCGACCCAAAAATGAATAAATCAGACACCAAAAGTAAAAGGTGCTGTTTCCACACATTAAAACTTTCTTGTTCACACTACATACATGGCCATCCTTACTCTTTTCCTCCAATGTCATTTATCTGCCAACGGATGCTAAGGTCCCGGTTTCAAATCCAGCCTAGGATATGGATGTTTATGTTCGTCAAATTGTCTAAATATCGCTCTTAATAGATGGATTATTATTATTCTCCATGAACTATCCCCAACTTACCCACCAGTCATATATGTGGTTACTGTGTTTTATCTCTATTATCATTTTCAGCTTAGCTCATAAAATAATCAATCCAACGTCAAGTAGAAAATTTTCAAAGATTTCTTATTTTTCTTCTCAAATTTCGGGAAACAAGATTCCCTCCCCCATCATCCTGCATTTCTTTTATTATCTCTTTCTCTGCAATTTTTCTCGCATAAACTGTTCCACTAAAAATTATGATAATTTACAGTGTATATTTTTTAAAATTATTATTTTAGATCAGGGGTGCTCATACATATATACAGTAAAACTCGTTTATAACGATCACGCCTAAAACGAAATCTCGGCTATAACGAAGAAATGTCTCGGTCCCTTGAACTTCTCCATAAGGGCATTGGTTAAATTTCTCGGATATAACGAACACGCATTTTACGAATTCTCGGCTGTAACGAACAAATATTTGGTCCCGTGGCAAAAAATGCCTCATATATAACGAATTTTGGCGAGCAGAGCGATAAGTAATGAATAGTTTCCGCCCGTTTACCGCGCACTTGTTCGTAGAGGTCCCCTTCCTCCATCTACCCCTTCCATACGAATTTCCACCCTCCCTTTGTTTTGAAATTGATATTAAAAATTTGAAATGTTTATGTAAATTAATTTATGTAAATAATATTAATTGACCATTTAAAAATCGTATGTAATAGCAGTCGAACATTTTACATGCCGCGAAGTTGATAAGCATCTCTTTGCATATGTAAGTACGGTATTGAAGTCGACTCACTGCAAATACAGTAAAAGCTGTGTTATTCGGCTATCTTGGTGATTGAGGAAAGCCGATTAGGAGAAATATCCGGTTAGGTGAGCGTTTTTCGATTTTGACATCGCAAATTTAGCAATAACTAAACAAAATTGGGCTTAGGTTCACTACCGTACTCCCCAAACATAACTATGCATGGGGTTTGCATTTTCCATTTTAATTCTTCCACACGTAGTTAGATATAGACACTATTTACCCATTCTTATTTAATACGTTGCTAAGCTTACATGCAAAACAAAAAGACTATTGAAAAGTTTAGGGCGTCCGGGAAGTTTTGGGTTTACCGCAGTGAACCTGTTCCCAAAATTGAATTTATTGGATTATATCTTTCTTATTTATCTTTCTTATTTACCTTTATTTACTCTATTAGAAAAGGACGAAATTATTTAATTCTTCAGAACATTTCTGTGAAAACCAGTCATATAATATTTTATCCAGTTCCTCAATTTTTGGCTTATGAAGCGTATGATGTTTATTAATTGATTTACTCGTCTCAGAAGATGACAAAAATTTCATTAATTTAGCTTTATGAGCCTTGATATCGTTGAGCGTGGAAGATCCGATGTTGAATTCTTTTGCTATGGCTGCTCTATTTTTTCCTTTTTCAATTCGTTTGATCAGCTCCAGATTTCGTGTTAGCGTTAAATCAACCTTTTCTCTCCTGTTCCTTGCTTTTAGGTATTTATTTTGATGCAATATTCAATGGATGGGTAATTTTTTAAATAATAAAAAGCGATAAAACTGGAAATTGTAGAAGTACACCAAAACATCTAGACAATGAAAATGGCTTACGTAACCAAAAACGCCATGCTTACTCGGCAGCCACAGAAGTATACGGAGTAAATACGTACTAATATATATACATCTTATATTTTAAGAAATTTTAAAGTGGAAGTTGTGGTATTACACTTATACTATTCAGACAAAAATTCATAAAAAAGAAAAAGAAATACAAAATGAATTGTATTTGTGTAATTGCCGGTATCTAAGGGTGGCCGGTTCTAAATAGCAGGATAGCACAGCTTTTACTGTATGTGTATACGTGTTATATGGGATGTATAGGCCAAAAACCATGTTTCTCGTATATAACGTAGTCACGCTTATAACGAAGCAATGAGTCGGTCCCCTCAAATTCGTAATAAACGAGTTTTACTGTATATATATATAAATAATATATTATTTTTTATTATATATATATATATATATATATATAATTATATATATAATATATTATTTTTTATTTATATATATATGAGATTTCCCGACAAATTTTTCTTTATTCATGTACCTTGATTTTTAGGGTATCTTTGTTAGTTTTGTATAACAATTTTTTTAAATCAGAAAGATCAGTTGCAATCGACTTGCATATTAAAATACAAATGAAGTAGCTTCAGTACAGCAGTGTGACTTGTTAAATTGGTCAAATGACACTGACCTTTCGTCTCCAAACAGAGAATTTAGCCGAGCATCCTTGGCAAGCCATGGCTTTTTTAGTAAGTCCTCTAGTGTCACTCTCCATTGTGCTGCCTCCTTCAGATGTTCCACGTGAGCCACACTGATTTCTTGATTGACCAAAACGAGGAACACTTGTATTTACTTCGAATCTTGAAAAATCCTTGAATAAGATTAATTTATTATTTTCATCAGAATTTAGTTTTGTACTTGCATTTAATGAATAAATTTGGGGCAAATTTTGTATTAATTGCCATGTTAGGCTAAATAGAAGACTGTGGACGGACAGCAATTTTAGAGAACATAAAAGTCTGTTTCTTCCCTGTGCCATTTCTAAGTGATAATTTGAACACTGAAATTTGTCCCATTATACTCTATATATATTCTTTAAAAAATTTCCAGGCCTATTTCTATAGATGGGCTTTTTTTAAAATGGACACAAACTCTGAGTTTACATATTTAACTTAGAGCTGTAATTTCAATATGTTCACAATAAATTTCAGTTTCATATGAGCTGCGTACTCCTCCCACATTCTTCCATCCCAAAAAATATATGTAAATCATACCCATTTTTGAACTACGTACTGCACTGTTTAATAAATGAATTCAAATCCAAAATTGAAGTGAGCACAATATAAAAAAATATTAGGACAACCCTCTAAGACAGCGGTTCCCAAACTTTTTTTGGTACTCTTCAGTTATCCCGGACCCCTTTTGAAAAATAATTTTTTGTGATAAATCTTTCCCGGGGAAAACATTAAAACAAACTAAGGAAATGAGAACTTGACAAAAAAAATTTTTATTTACAAGTAACTGAGGATGTTAGCGAGCCTTTGGCTCGCTTTCTTTTTAGATTATTATGCCTTTTATATCGAGCGTAACCGTCTCCGGGTGCTATCGTGCCTTTCACATCTCTGGGACAAAGCTATCCCTCACCACTGGCCGGTGATCTGGTGGGTAAATGTCACCACAGGCAGATCAGTCATGTATTTGCAAGTTTTCATTTTGCGTGAAAGGGTTATCTCAAAAAATTAATTTTCAAAAGGGGTCCGGGATAATCAAAGTGAACCCCTTTTTTCAAGTACCACCAAAAACGTGACAAAATTTCTTCGTATCACATAGTACTAGGTAAGTATGAATGTAATGAATGTGTACCATTGGCAGAAGCATCGCGTACCACTAGTGGTATGTGTACCATAGTTTGGGAACCGCTGCTCTAAGACATAAATATTAAAACAAATATATCCATTATAGTATGAATTGAATTTTGAATCGATATTCATTGAACTGCTTTCATGGACGCATAACAATCGCATGCATATTATGTAAACAAACAACAATGCCATTTTGTTCAATTTTAAAAATAAATAAACATTGAAATTGTCTTATGCTAATAATAATCCCAATCATGAAAAGAAAAATTATCAACAAAACAGAGGTTGAAAGGCTTGCAAGAATAACATGCCAAAAAGAACATTACAAGAAAAGAAAGTGAAACATTGGAACAGATAAGTAATCATCTGGAACATATGAAAGCAAAGCAAGGATAAAGACATTATGAAGTTAAAAAATGTCTGCAATCATTATAAAAGCTCAAAGGAACAATAAATTATGCCTAAAAATGGAAACAAAAGAGCAAAGAGAAAAACGCTTATTTCAGCTGAGTGAAAATCAATGTCAACATTTGAAAAATAAAACTGAAGAGAGGTGCAATGTAGGTATATAAAACCGTTAAGAATCAGTAGTGAATTATAGTATGGGAGCACTACAAGCTAGCTTGATTTGATTAGCCTAGGGCCTCACATTTCTAGTGAATGCAGATTTCAGCTGCTTTGTACTGTGATTATCAAAAGTTTACAAAAACATAAATATTCTCTTTTGTATTTTTGTAAGTGAAAAATAAAATATCCTTGTTTATTTTCTTTATTTCATTAATATGAAATGGTGAGCCTCCATTTAACCTAGCACCTAGAGCCCCCCGATCACCATAATGCACCACTGTAAAGAATCAATATTGATGTTTGATAAATGAAACTGAAAAGAGGTGCGAGGTGTCTTACTAATTATTCTTTGTATATTTCTGACACATAAATTATTTATGTATAAGAATGTTGCATATAACACTATTGTATATTTTGCACTCTTGTACACTATATTGGCCTCTCTTCAAGCATCTGTAATTTTGTGGCAAAGTGCTTGATGGTCCAGTCGGATTGGTAGTTAAGTGATAGTTAATGGCATTCATAACCAGCTGATTAATTCTTTACAAGGAAAGTAATTGAGGTATATCATCAGGAAATAATATTCTTTGGTTGTGAACTTTGTAAATGCACAATGAACCATCGGTAGCAGTGAAGAGAAAAATGTTGTCGATAAAGTTTTCTCAATTATTTTCTTTTGTGAAGGAATTATTAAACTTTAAATTCACACATAAATGGTCAATTTGCTACGATTACATTTGTTAACAAGCATACTGTGTTAGTTGACATAATTTGGCAGTACAGAAAAAGTTTTTTCAGAAGATCCCAATATGCCAAAATCTTTGTATTATTCAAGGCTCTATTAGTTCACAGGTCTCACATAAACAACTGGTATTTGTAGTAGTAGTAGCCTATATAACCCCAAAAGGCTGAGAAAAGAATAGTAAAGAAATGCAATAGTTTGCATACTCTCTAATAAACATAGATATGTACATACATAAGTATAATTCTCCAACAAGAACGCTTAAAGCAATAGAAAATGCAGAGCTTTCCAATTATGAACAAAATAATTCGTTGTTTTTAAATACCGTTAACTATTTATTTAAAAATTTTGAATATTTAGTCTTAGAATCCTGTCTGACACGACAGCCGATACACCGTCTTAGCAACATTGCCTTCGAAGATACTGTCGTTCTATTATTGAGTAAAAGATGTAATTTCCCGTGCAACATTTGTAAATATGTTTCAGCATGGTGCGAGAAGTGAACAACACAAAACTTTGAAGCTAGAGGAAAAAATCTATAAGTAGCAGTCAATTAGGCCGTCGAAGCTTTTCTTTCTACGAGTCCACGTCACATTCAAATTCAAGTATAAGTACTTAAGTATTAAAATTTTTAAAACAAGTCCTCGTCTTAAACATCCTTAATAGCCATAACAAGGTTATGAAAAATGACGCCAAAAATAGTTTTCCGTGACCTCGTTAGGATTATTTTTTTACTTCCTTTCAGTTTTTTATACTCAACTGATTATTCTTGAATTTGTTTTCCGCCATATGACAAACTCCGTAATTATCTCGTGAACCATCCTACAACGGATGGATGAAAACACAACCCCATTAGTGCTGAAACCGCTGAAACTAAATAAGAATAACAAACGAGGGAAGGTCCTCGTACGATCTCTCGGGCGTAGCGCATAGAACTCAAACGGCGACTTGCGTGCGCTCCCTGCAACTCACGCAAAGTGCTCCGACCAGCTCCGGCTTTGCATCATTTCGTACGAAACGGTAACGCAAAAAACCGTATTCAAAGGTAATCAACTCGATCCTTATTTCCAGCTCTCACCTTCTCTATCTCCTCTATGGCCCTCTTGATGAAATTGTTAGCATCTCTACCGATGGCGTTCAGCGTTCCCATCGCTTCCCCAGCGTCGAACCACGCCATCCGGTAAGCGAGGACACGTATTGCGTGAGGAAAAGACGGAATGACTATCGGTCTAAAATCGTCTACCGAGAACGGTACGACTCCTCTAGCCAACTTATGCAGCCTCTAAGCGCGAAATACTGTTCAGTCGATGAGATTCCCCTTTCCACTGACAATTAGTGGGCGGGGCATACCCTCGCTGCCTTCTCCCCTTTATGTCTACGTCACGCGGCGCAGTTCCACTGAATCTGGGGAATTGGGGTGGTGAAAGAGGGGCTTCATATACCATCGTACCCCGGAACAAGCCGGCGAATCGAATTTCTCGTTAAGGACGTTATGGGATAGATAAAAGGAATTCCTATTTCCCCATCGCCATGATTTTATCTCACTAATGAGTGCGGCGTATGCTAAGTATTATCAATAAAGTCTGAGAAAACGATACGGGTGATAAAATGGCTGCGTTGCCAGTGGGTGTCTTTCTTTATGACATCATTGTTCATTCTTGCATAGATAAGCTAAGATACTCTAGCCGTGTAGATACGATTTTTAAAATATCTTATTTTTGAGTCGATGGTCGCACGAAGAAGCAACGCCATGCGAGTACTAAAGATCGATAAAATCAGCATGAGTAAATTCTACTATCAATGAAAGTTGGTAACACTTTCTCAACGACTAATTAAGAAAGTTGGAAAGATTTGCAATAATTTTAAATCTCAATAAGAATTTTCAGAAATTGACTGAATGCAAAGTTGGACAAATTCAAGAAAAAAAAATCTGATGTGCCCTGCACGTGACTTTCTCCATACAGAGTAATCAATAATCTCGGCATCAGCGTCCTCAAGAATAATTAGCGGCAATAACACTTCTGAATATTTATTAGACTGAATAATTTTCACATTGAAAAAACAATAAGTAAACAAAATTGTTAACTGTTGCTATGGTTAACAAAATATCGATGCGTAATTAAAATGACCCTTGGCAGCGTATGCATTGCTATCAACAACTAAAAATTTTACCATAACAACGGAAACATGGTATGTACCACTTAGCAATGTATTTAACATAAATTCAGAATAAAAACAAAATATCTCTTAAACCATCAGCTTTATGAAAAAATGTTCCAAACAAAACTTGTAGAAAATTACATTGTCTACAACTTTGATAATGACAAATATTTACGTAAATTGAGTTTTAAAGGAGATATTTGAAAAAAACGGAACAACGATAAGAATAAACCACTTTATTATTTGAGTGGTTCTACGAATTTCTGTATTTTTTGTACCAGAAAATTCTGTGTACACTAATGAATTTGTGTTAATTAAAAAAGCAATAATACTTCAGTTTTTTTTAATTTTCTGCAAAAGTGACGCTCCCCACGTCGATTTCGCCATGTCGGTGGATCTAGGGAGGCCTTCGGAAGCCTCTCAACCGGCGATGCCTTCCCCTTCGTACCGGCTTCCCCTTCGTACCGGCACATCGAGGGATATCCTCTCCCCCTCCCTTCTTTCCCTTCCCTTGTTTCAGACCTTTCAATAGAGGTCTCGGTCCTGGTAAATTTGCTGAGCCTTCTTTCGCGCTCGAGGAACCATAGCCTTTACCCTTGGCCTTCAACCATCGACCCGGCCCTATCGTGAAACCACTACAGGATCGTCGAGTTCCACAGAATGGCCTGCTCTTAATACGGCTGGATGCCCTTCCATCGATCGGCTTTACCTCAATTCACCGATACAACGAATCGGCTGCCTGCTCTTAACCATTAGTGCAGTGGTAGTCAGTGTGGTCCGCAAGAGTCCTTCAGGTGGTTCGCGGGCTGGTCCAAAATGCAAGTTACTGATACACAACGTCGAGGCCATACTAGAGAACAGACCAGAACCCTTATCTCCAACTCACTCGCGTGACGTATTACAATAGTGATAAGGATAAATAAAACATTTTAAATTCATTCGTTTGCGTAGCTTACATGATGTCTTAAAGCAATTAATGTTGGCCAAAACAAATTAAATTAATACCGCTGAAATTAACTAAATTCTTCACAGTGTAAAATCTCAACGGGTACAACGAAATGTCCTAAATGTTCCTACTCCCCACTTTGTTTGGAACAATCAATAATCATTACTCTATTAAAGTTTTAGCAGTGGCAAAACGGGAGTGGATGGAGTGGGTCAGGGGTCGCCAACCTTTTCATGGTGGCGGGCTACTTTTGGTAATACAGTAAAACTCGTTTAATACGTATTTGAGGGAACCGACTCATTGCTTCGTTATAAGCGTGGCTACGTTATATACGAGAAACATGGTTTTTGTCCTATATATCCCATATAACACGTATACACATACAGTAAAAGCTGTGCTATACGGCTATTTATAACCGGCCACCCTTAGATACCGGCAATTACACAAATACAATTCATTTTGTATTTCTTTTTCTTTTTTTATGAATTTTTGTGTGAATTGTATATGTGTAATACCACAACTTCCACTTTAAAATTTCTTAAAATATAAGATGTATATATTACGTATTTACTCCGTATACTTCTGTGGCTGCCGAGTAAGCATGACGTTTTTGGTTACGTAAGCCATTTGCATTGTCTAGATGTTTTGGTGTACTTCTACAATTTCCAGTTTTATCGCTTTTTATTATTTAAAAAATTATCCATCTATTGAATATGGCATCAAAATAAATACCTAAAAGCAAGGAACAGGAGAGAAAAGGTTGTTTTAGCGCTAACACATAAGCTGGAGCTGATCAAACGAATTGAAAAAGGAAAAAATAGAGCAGCCATAGCAAAAGAATCCAACATCGGATCTTTTACACTCTACGATATCAAGGCTCATAAGGCTAAATTAATGAAATTTGTGTCATCTTCTGAGACGAGTAAATCAATTAATAAACATCATACGCTTCGTAAGCCAAAAATGGAGGAACTGGATAAATATTATATGACTGGTTTTCACAGAAATGTTCAGAAGAATTAAATAATTTCGTCCTTTTCTAAAAGAGTAAATAAAGATGAATACTAAAGATAAATAAGAAAGATATAATCCAATAAATTCAATTTTGGGAACAGGTTCACTTCCGTAATCCCCAAACTTCCCGGACGCCCTAAACTTTTCAATAGTCTTTTTGTTTTGCATGTAAGTGTTGCAACGTATTAAATAAGAATGGGTAAATAGTGTCTATATCTAACTACGTGTGGAAGAATTAAAATGGAAAATGCATAGTTATGTTTGGGGAGTACGATAGTGAACCTAAGCCCAATTTTGTTTGGTTATTGCTAAATTTGCGATGTCAAAATCGAAAAACGCTCACCTAACCGGATATTTCTCCTAATCGGCTTTCCACAATCCCCAAGATAGCCGGATAACACAGCTTTTACTGTATTTGCAGTGAGTAGACTTCAATGCCGTTCTTACATATGCACAGAGATGCTTATCAACTTCGTGGTATGTAAAATGTTCGATTGCTGTTACATACGATTTTTTAAATGGTCAATTAATATTATTATTATGGTCATTAATTTACATAAACATTTCACATTTTTAATATTAATTTCAAAACAAAGGTAGCGTGGAAATTCATATGGAAGGGGTAGAGGGAGGAAGGGGACCTCTACGAACAAGTGCGCGGTAAACGGGCGGAAACTATTCATTACTTATCGCTCTGCTCGTCAAAATTCGTTATATATGCGGTGTTTTTTTGCCACGGGACCAAACATTTGTTCGTTACAGCCGAGAATTCGTAAAATGCGTGTTCGTTACATCCGCGAAATTTAACCAATGCCCTTATGGAGAAATTCAAGGGACCGAGACATTTCTTCGTTATAGCCGAGATTTCGTTTTCGGCGTGATCGTTATAAACGAGTTTTACTGTAATTAAATAGTCTCGGGTGCCAAAGAAAAATGCATTTATTAAGGATTTTACATATAACAATACTACATATTTCATATTTCTTAAAGAATGAATATAAGGCTAGTTTATTCTTGGGCAACTTTAATAACAATTTGATTTTCGGAAAAACGGCTCATACGATTTTCATCAAATTTCGTGGTTTTACCGATTTTTTACCTCACTTATGACGTCACACAGTTCATTTGTGCATTTTAACTGATCGTGTATGGGGCCCTTAAGGCCTTCGGCCATGGGAGAGGAGGAGAATAAGAAGAATTCTGGTGATTCGTCTCATCTCACTATCTCGACTCCATGACAATCAGTGGCGTAGCTAGGGTCTTCGGCACCCGGGGGCAAGGCATCTTCTTGGCGCCCCTAAGAGGGGTGGGGGGGCTATATCCCCAGTCCGGGCCATAGGACCTTTTTTCTTGCCGCCAAGTTCCAGGGGAAGGTGTTTACCGGGTGTTCTGTACTCAATTTAGCGTGTTGGCAATTCCATGTTTTGCTACCCCATTAGGGTGGCTCTGGGAAAGTAATGAATGCAACAAACATATTTGAATGGGAAATTGGTTCGAGTAAGGCTAGATGGCAGGGGATACCTCAACTGAATTGCAAACCCCCTGGCCCGTAGGCATAACATCGTTTACAAGTGAGATCTAGTCTCATAATTGTAAGGAAATATATAGGCAAAACAAAAGTGTAACCCGAAGAATGAGCGATATCCCCAAAGACTTCAAGTGAGACATGAAGAGGTGGTAACCCGAAGCGCGACTTCACACATTTTGTAAATATTTTTCTCTTACCTGCTTATGATTGCCATTTCTTAAGTCTCAAGGACCATCTAAATGTAAACAAACTACGGTATCACTATATCCTAAAGATAAATACGGGGGTGATTCAATGCAGCTCGGGCCAGTTCCCAGAAGCATTTTTGATGACTCATGCCTCTTTTGTCTTAATCCGCTAGGACGTAACGTTACTCCGCGACCTCCTAGCGGATCTGCTTTCACCGATAAAAATCGTTTCGTGCGCCGCTTAAGCCCTGCGCCCGGGGGCAACTGTCCCCCTTTGCTCCCCTTACCAATCGCCACCACTCGCTGCGCTCTGATAACAATTACTACGTCTGTAAGCGATCTTGAAAGAAAATGTAAGGGGTCGAGTGTCACTGTTATTTAATAACGAGTTTCCCAACAACAGTTATTTTTATGAACAGTTTCAAGACTGAAACTGTTCTAAAAAAGCGGTATGTTATTATCCGCAATTCTCAAATATCAGCCCTGTGCATCTTACTCTTGTGGGAAATAGGTTCAAGTTACGACTACATTTGTTCATAGATGGCACCACCATCGCACCAAGCGCGCGCGTTTAAAATATCAGGTTATTTATTCCTCGTAAAATGCTTAATATATATGATCGCAAAATTTTAAATAGAAATATAAAATTGAAAAAACAACAAAATTATTGTAAGTTATTGATATTGCTTTATTTAAGCTTCGTTAGATGTACACATAACAAGTAAATGCCGTATTTTAAGTGAGAAACAATTCTGTAGCATTTCAGCTGAGATTGCAAACAGGTTTTTGCAAACATCACAAATTATTTGCGATATACACTCAGAAAGATGGCACAGTTACATTACAAAGTAGTACCAGATGAAAACAAACAGTTGCCAAATCTCAATTCAAACATTAGCAATTCAACAGAGATCACACATGGATTATAACCTACAGATACAAAGTCACAAAGTTCTTTCAAGGTTTCTGTTCTGGCCGTGAATACAGAAAAACGATTATAAATTGTAACCAAATTTGATTCAATATCAATTAGCCAGGAATCCCTTGCATGCTGAACACAATTATGTAAGATATACGGGCAGGGCATTTTATTCCAAGTAATTCCCCAACTTCCGCAGACAAGAGTACATAAACATTGCTCTGTCCATTTCCATCAACATAACCAAAATTGGAGTTGCAGTTATCCCCTCCAAATGCGATACACTCTTCTGGCCAATCATATGTTTTTAAAACAAGGTGACTTATAGTCCCCTCTGATTCATTTTAAACATTTCAATTCAACTAGCTTGTGTGAGTCCTTAAACATGACGATCAAAATACTGTACGAGTATTCGAAAAATTTTTCGTGATAAATTATTGCTACCATCAGTGGAGATCCTGATGTACATATTCAAGTTTAATTTTTATTAAAGGTAGAGAATGTGGAGCTAATACCTTGTCAACTATTGCTTATGTCTTAGCTGTGGCTGGTGAAATTTTAGTAGCCATCTTTGAATCCGCAAATAATCTTATTTGTGCAAATCACTGATCGATAACTCAAAGTGATGTCAAACTGAATGAAAGCCTAAAGTTACAAGCAGAAACAATTTCAGCCTACTTTCTATTTTTAGTAATAGCATCATTTGTAATTTTTCCTCATGTAGTGCCAGAATTACTGTTTCTCATATGCTTGGCTGAATTTAAATGCTACTCCAAACCTAATTTTCCCTTTTCCACTACATATATTGATTTTACAAGTATTGCTTTTGTCACCATCTTTGTGAATCGGTGTAATGTAAGCAATTTTAAAGAGGTCAGAAAAAACGCCACTGCTAAAAGATTTTTAAATAGTATAAACAGTGGGTAAACCAGTGATTGACTGCACTTTTTAAATAAAAAAGGGAGAGAGTTCATCTGGGCCAGTACACTTTGTAACATTTGTAGACAATAATTTCCATAGTACATCCTCAGTTGAAACTGTCATTTTGCCAAAGGAAAACGTGTAATTTATGTCAAAGGCAGGCTTTGTGTCAGGTATCACAGTACTGTGGACCTTAGAAAAGTTCCTTACAAAGAGGTTTGAAATATCGTGGTCATTATTTGCAACATGTTCTTCATAATAATACATTATGCTTGGTATTCTATCCAATTTTTGATGATTTTTAACATGTCTCCAGAAATACTTTAAGTTATAGGGAATATTTGTTTCCATGTTATTTTATATTGTTTTTGCAACATGAACCAGAATGTTTTTTGCATTCACCTCGGATTTTAGAAAAATTATGATAATCATCATTACTCCCAGTAATTTTGAAAATTTTATGGTAATGTTTCTTGAGTTTGATACATTCCTTTAATTCAGCACTAAACCATTTAGGATAAGATGATGTTTTGATTGTTAAGGTAGGAGTACACAGTTCTATAGCTTCATAAAGAATAGAGTAGAAAATTGATAGAGCATTATTAATCTCCAAATTGCACAATATTCCTAGCCAGTTTAAAGTATCTAAGTAGTTAGTCAATGTAGTATAATGACAGTTTCTATAATCATAAATAGTAAATTGATAATTGTTATAATCTAGTTCTTTGGCCAACTTTACACTGTAATGAATATCAAGGTGATGATTAACACATTTTTAAATAGGATATGGATCCTTTTCGGAAGTTACTTGCCCTGAATTAGAAAAAGCTAGATCTAATAGTAAATTGTACAAATAGTACTCATCTGCTTAAGACCCAGTAATGTAAAACTTTCATTTATAATTCTTGCTTGAGTGGTGAAAGACATGCTATCACAGTCAGTGTTCCAACAGGGATCAAGTAAATTGTAGTCCCCAGTACAATAATATCAAAAAATTGTTATTATTCACAATATCTTCAACCACTTCACAATGAGATAAGTACTTATCAATGGCAGAGGCTGGGGGGATATACACTGCCCCAATTAAAACCTTTGCCTCTTGACTACAAATGTTTACAAAAATGTTCTACATTAATAATTTGGCTTATAACCTTTACAGATTGCAATTTTGTTTTAATAGCAATTAAAACCCCACCACTACGAACTTTATTAGAAGTAATTACACTGCGATCATGTCTATAAATGTCTAAATGAGGTAAGTCCAATTCAGAGTTATGTCTTCACTGAGCCTAGTCTCAGTGAGTACGATAACGTCATAGTCAGCGGTAGAAATAGCTAGTTTAAGATGCTCTAATTTTGTCCTTAATCCCCTTACATTCTGATAATAGATTGAAAGCGTTGTTAAGGACATAAGTCTTTTGACACTTTTTGCTTTTTTACTATGTTAGGAGTGACAATACTACTTGATATGCTACTCCTTTACATTCAAAGGAGGAATAGTGGCCTTATGTTTTTATATAAATTGTTAAATAACCATATTAAAAGCCCAGAATTACTTAATTTAATAAACCTCAGAGTGCCTTTAATGTATACAAGGTTAGATATGACTTTTCATATACCATATATGGACAAATTATATGTGCATTTTACCTTTGTATACTATGATGAGAGACTACAACCTTATAAGTCATAAAGTTGATATATTCAATGAATCACTGCAATCATTTAAAACTAAGCTGCAATGCCTAACTTAAATGTGGTAGAAATTTATGCCAACTTATGTCTATTTTAATTCAGGTAAATTTTTATTAAGTACCATGAATCTGATATAATTTTACTTTATGCCTTAGAATATTTATTTATTTATCATTTTTAAAGTTTACCCAACAAAATAATTACAGGATAAACTGGTTTACATTTTAATAAATACACTTGATTCTAATTATCTTGATATCAAGATGGCAAATTATATATGTAACGAAAAAGCAATACAAAAGCATATACATTCACAAGCATAAAATATTCATTATTCAATACAATGATATATATATATATTACCATACACGACCTATGAACTATTTATAAATAAGGCAAGTAACAATGGTAGTTATACAATTGTAGTTATGTATTACCAATAACAACGAATGAAATATATTTATAAAAGAAGTGAGGCAGATAACAATCATATATTCCTTCATTTTCAAGATATGTACATAATTTCAAACAATGGTGAAATTATAAATTCATACATATCTTTTATTGAGTACCCCAATAAAGCCGATAATTATGTTATATACTCAGACTTTCTGATAAAAATGTCTAGATTAGAGAAGTACTTATTATAACTAGCACATATCCTCGTTAATGTTGAGTTCATACAAAGGTTTGTACGATATTGTTATATTGTCAGATGGATTTTGAGTATAATTTTTATAGGATTTGTGATTTTTATGTGCGATAGTATAATTTTTCTTACTCTTGTGCTTTAATGGTTTATATTGTATTAGAACGCACGTTTAAATATTTTGGCTTATTTTTAATACATTTCTGATTGTATTTTTAGGAAAAGGCCTTGTCCCGTAAATAGAGTATTATTATTATCAGTGTAAAATTCATAATAGAGAGGAGTTTACCTTTATAAAATATACGATAATATTACAATAATAAAATTTTATAAATTTCTATAAATTGATGCAAAGGATGATTCGAATATACTTATGTGACAGGCATTAGCTGTAATAATGGGAGATACAAATGGAGAAAGACGGTCGGACAATTGTAAAATTAGATAAAGGATTTGTTGGAAATTGACGCATGAATGCTGTTTTTGAAAATATATTACGTGAGTTTTTGGATTTCAAATAGGAAATGAGGTGGAAGTTTACCGTGAAGAAGGAATCACCCGAGTTTTTTATGGTTCTTAAGTTCTTATGAAGGCTAATTCACTTACTAAATAGAGTATCTTAGTTAGGACAATTACAAGTGTATTTTTCTACCTGTTCCGGACATCTGTGTTTGTAAATCAGTAGGTTCCTACGGTAGGTACCTACATTTCAAATTTATACGAATATTTTATCGGTATCAATTGAATATACCACAGGTTTCCAAAGTACATGGATAAGATAAAAACCTGAAAGTATTTTCCGGAGTATAATTGCTATTCTTATAATTACACTCGTGAATAGTTTTTAATAACTAATAATTGTTTCCGCATAATTTGTAAATGCCGCCGAAACTACCCATGTAATTGTTTATGAAGACGTCCTACAGAAAAATAAATGTTACAAAAAAACGCATACGTATTTGGACCAAAAATTCGTTATTAATTAATTAATTACATTGTCGGTTATTAAGCAATCTGAAAATATATTTTAATGCCTTATTTTTACCCCTCTCCATGACGAATCCAAATTTAGGTTTGCAAAGCAAAAGTTTAATGCCAATAAATTTGATTTACTGCAAGTAATTTATAACATTTAAGCAAATTTTATCGATGCTACAATAAGTTATAATTGTGTTCCTACTAAAATGAGAAATCAAGATATAAAAAGGAATTGTTTATTTTTTGTGGTTTTTTTGTCGAAATTGTAAATATCCAGGTTTATAAGGGGAAATGTTGGTTAGCCTGCGCGCCTGCGCGTTACTTCTGGTTACTTCGTAGAAATCTTAAAATGGCTGACGGGGTTGTCTGTTATGTGCGTAATACAGTTTGAAATTTATTTTGTTTCCATCAGACCTTTTTAGAAGGAAAAAACTAGACCTTTTTATTGTATTCGAAATTTAATGTTGATAGTTATGATCGTGATATATGTTTGGCCGTGTGTTCTTCGAAAACTGGTCCACGTGATAATCATTTTGACAGCAGAGTTTTAATACTTTTGGTTATTTTGTGTTTACACCAGAACTTTTTACAAGTAAAAAACTAATCCTTTTTATTGTATTCGAAATTTAATGTCGATAGTTTTGATCTTGACAAAATTTTGGCCGTTTATTCTTCGAAAACAGTGGTGCATGTGACGCATTTTGACAGCAGTTTTTAATTATGTACTTTTAGTTTGATTTGTGTACGTTTTAAGACACTTTAAGCGAAGTGAAGTATTATCTAAAGTTTTTTATAGTTTCAATGTGTGTAATCTTCACATTGCTTACTGGACATTAATTAACTTCTCTTAATAGTACTATTTCTTATTTTATAATACAATGATATGTGAATTTGTATATGTAATTATTCAGTATGCCCTGCTTTGCCACTTAATTGTAATTTATGGTGATGTTTTGATGTATTATTGTTTTTCGTTAGTCCACTCGTGCTGTTATATTGTTTTACTTTGTATTTTCTTTTGTGATTGTGTTTGTCTTATTGATTTGCCATGTAACTTTGATCTTCTGGAAAATAAATGTACTGTTATTATTGTGTGATACAGCTGTCCTGGACAATCTCCTCGAGGATTTATATCTACAAAGGTAAGGAAATCTTAAATAACTTCTCTGTTCATCTTTGATTTATAGTTGAAATATCTTTACCGTATATATATGTATATAGGAAATGTTATATTTATCATATTTATGTATAATGGAGTAATTATTTTTATAAATTAGTCCTTATGTATAACATTTTGTTACTGCATAACATGTTTAATGAGTGATTTTATCGTTGTAAAGTATCATTTTCTGTGAAGAGTTGGTAAAATTTTTTGCAAGGACGGATTTGTTTATGGGCAAATATAGCCAAGATATGGCGTTACACTCTTAACGTAGGATTAATTAAGGGTTTGTTATCAATATATATTGTGTTTTGAACGTAAAAATTATAGTTTACCTCATAAAATGAGAATCTGTGTTTTTAAAAACGTATGAATAATACATTATTAGCCGGTTTCCATTACTTTATAAACTTCAAATCAAAAGTTATTGTTAAGGTTTTGTAGGATTTTTATCCTTTGGGTGCGAGATTTCTGAGTTGGTTCTGTCGTTGTTTCAGATGCGAGCCTCCGAAGAATGAAGTCTGAAAACGCAGCCAGCATGGTAGATCTTCCACAGGCCAGCTCTGCTTTGCGATGTCAAGAAAGAAGATGGGTGAGTGTGATTGATTTTGCATTTCAAATTAGAACTAATGAGCTTCCCGCTTTAAATATATATTTCATGTCCTGGCATGTGCAGAAACTACATTAGTCTTACGTATTTTTACACATAGGGGTATTTTCTCTCTACGGCAGTTTTAATATATCTGGAAGCTGCGGAAGTGCTCTTCTCGTACCAGCATCTGTTATGCTTTTCTCAGTTATTAAAAAACAAAGCTCTACGATATTGACATTCTTTATTAATTTTTCCTAAATGTGAATCATCTCGTCGAGTAGCTAATCCGTTTCCTATTGCTGAGTTTAAATTTGTGTCGTTTCTTCGTCTTCCGCCGTTGGCTGCATCGATTCTGTTTTGGCTTCTTCTTATATTACTCCCTTCTTCAGTTTGTTCGTTTCTTCTTTGCTACCTGATTTCGTTTATGGTCTCTCTCGCTGTTTGCCTTTGCTCATCTGTCCGTATTTTATCTTCTCACTCTTTCTCTTCTACGTCGTTCTTCTTTATCTTCTTCTGTCTCTATAATATTTATTTATTTATTCATTTAGTCACATGGTGGCTGGATGTGCCAGGTGGCGACAAGTAACATAAAATGACACAATAAAGTACGTTTGAATCAGATTTACATTAAAATTTTCGAAAGAATCAATTTAGATTCACGTCATTGGTACATAAGTAAAAATTACACAGATTCAAAGGCCTCGTTATCTTCTTCTTTCTTCCATTTGATGAATTAATGGGCTATTATTGCCTTAAACTTTAATTAAAAGTTATATTTGTAGTAATTAAAATGCTGATAGTAACAACAACCTGGGAAATTGCAATTGATAGTGCTTTACCGTCAGAGGTAATAATGAGTAAAAGCGTTGTTATGTAAACTAAACAAACAAAATTATAAGTTCTATTTGATGAATTAACGGAGTACTAGCTGTACCCACACAGTGTTTTCACTGTTTTTTCAATTAATTTATAAAAAATTAAGAATTGTGTAGAATAAGTTGATCTCAATATTTCACGTTTAACTCAATAATTCGCATTTAACTCTGATAATGCATTTCCCCAGTATAGGTAAGGTTAGCGGGTAGAAATCTCGCTGAGGGCGAGGCTGTGTGTGCATATTGACAATTAATTATGCAAAGTCAGTAAGAAATCTGTATTTTAAAAGTCAAATTAGAGAGGAAATTAATGCTACACAGTAATTGATTGCAAACTTTTATGTTTTTAATTTTCTTTGTTTCTTTTTATTGAAGTATACGTCCTTTTTTTCATATATCAATCAATGCAACCGTTTATTTAGATTAACAATGAAGAGAAGATAAGTTTCGGCGAGTTCTAGGTTATCAATCTAAAAGAAATGTTTTCATGCTGCTCCTGAATAAACGTAGCCCGTCACCTAACATTCTTTGTCATTTAGATTATCTACGAAGGTGACATAACCATATAACTTTCAATTTGTTAAAAAATAATGTACGTCCCTATTCTCATCTGATTTTAAATTTACGCATGAGACAATTTGCCTTAATAAGCATTATAGATGTTTAATAGTTTTACTTACTGAAAAAGTAAGATTCCAGCATCCGAATGATTTTAAATAAGATCAATTGCTTTGATTAAATTGCTAGAAATGCTTCCCATACACAGTTATTAACTGGATAATTATCCGTAAATATTTGTGTTGCTATCTATAAAGTTTGACATTGCTACAGCATTAATTTCGATGCTTAAAGTGTGAAGCGAATAACACTATTCTTTCACTTATTTGAAGGTTCAATTGGCACTAATTGAATTGGAGGCAATGCCAGGAATCTTTCTCTCTCGGTCACAGTGCAATCATCATTCATTTGTCTGCTTCATTCAAAACTGGCATCGGAACTTTTTAATTTTTTTGTACCATTTGGCGACAAATGAGGGTTGATCAAAACAACGATTATCAATGGTGATGTTTATAGAGGTCCAACTGTATTTCAAATGTTTATATAAACTCAGATAGCGCTTGCAATTGGGAGCTTTTAGAATAACAAAAGATTGTTTCATTTTTAACTCTTTTTAAGTACTAAGTTAAGATTCCATTATAAGCACCTGTTGGCATAGGTTTGTAAAAGTTTGAAAGGATTGAAAATATACGTTGGATTCGTTATAACTATTTTAATTTTTATTATTCCAGAGCTTGCGATTATATACTTGATACGTTTTCGTGTATGGTATATTCCAAAACGTGGTATTGTACACAGTCTGACATCGCATTCTTTACATACGTACAGTGAAGCCTCGATATATTGGACTAAAAGGAGGGGAAGGCCTGTCTGTTATATCCGAAACATCCGAAGGAAACGTATGTGTTGCCTTAAATTGTTAAAATGCGCATGTTATGAAAGACAGTGTTTTACTCTGCTATATATTTATACAAATTGTTAAGAGCGCATGAAATAATAGCACAGAGTTTTCTAATTAATTTAGGAAAATAGGAATCGTATTAATTTTTATATTTTACTAGTAAAAGGTGCTTGCAGTGTGCTAGCAGGAGCATACTTTTATAAGAACATAATTAAGAATGAAATAAATTATAGTGACCATAAGAAAAATTGATTTTCCCTTGCGTTCTTATTTGAAACGGAATTATTCTTAGGAACGGAACTTGGGATACTTTTTCGAGATTTTAGATTTTTCCGGACCCTGGTGGAAATTGGCAGAAAGTAACAATGAATACAAAGAATGTTTTAAGACAAACAAACCCCACAAGTAATGCAAGTCAGTCAATTTCAACCAGTCACAAAGGTCAAACGGAGGAACAATTAATTTTTGCGGATTTGCTACACCAATAAATTATACATTGTATCTACCATATATACTCGTGTATAACGCGCTGTTTGAAGACCAAATTTTCAGGTCATAAAGTAGGGTGCACGTTATACACAGGTAACACTTCTCTGCACTTAAAATGGGAACCTACCTCGCACCAGATTCATGCTTTTTGGGTTAATTAATGGGAAAAGCACAATAATTATTGATACTCCAGGTTATACATACATAATTATATGTATAGAACACCTAATTACTTCTATACATTTATAATTCCATCCTCTCTAATTATTCCGCATTTCACTAGCTCATCAGCTGATTGCTGTAATTTTTGCAAAATCACAAGATAGTCTTCCCGCAAAACACCCATCAAAAACAAAAAAAACATAGAATAAGCAAATTGAAATAATTTTATTTAGTAAATGATTCTAGTGTCTACGATTGACAACGTAAGTAATTTAAAACCCATAGAATCTCGTGTGTGAACTTAATCATACCTGTCGCGTTTCCTGTTTCCAGATTTGTTTGTTAAATTTTTACGTTATTCCTTCTCTTAAACAGTTTTAGAATGAGATAGGAAAGAGAGAACCAACGTCCACTTTAAATCAAAACTAATTTATAGATCCCTTTTTGTCTGATTTAAAAGGATTGGCAACAGTGGCGCTGCAGTTTTCTACACGGCATCACTTTGCCCAACTTACCATGTGAGGTTGCTGCCATCTCAACTCAGTCGCTTTAATTATTGACGATGTCTCTCTTAGACATAATATGGAGCTTATTGAACGTAATACACTTATGGACAAGTCCAAACGTTTTAAAATTCATATACCTCCCAAAAATCAAGGATGTGTGTCATACACGTGGTATTAGAAAAAGTCGGGATTTTTTGGAATAAAGTACGAGTGCGCATTATACACGGCAGTTATACACTGGGACGCATCATACACGAGTATATACAGTAATTATATACATTATAATATGTATATATATATCCATATATTGCAATGTATAAGTCGACCTTGAATTTTCAACTTGAAAATACTAGATTAGGTATATGTTCGCAGTATAAGTCGACCCCCTTTGTTTCACTTAAAAATACTTCTCATGAAATCGTTGCCAGGCAAAATCAAGGTCATGTACGATCCAAGTTTTAACAAGATACAGAAATAAACATAGTAATAAAAAAATATAGGAATATTTTTTCGAGTCCGTGCTATTCTTCTTGAGCCTTCCATTTGACAGGTGTTTTAATTTCAACCAATAAGAAACTGCTATTCTCAGAGAGCTTGACCAACTAAATAATGGTTCCTATGATTTGATTGATGTCGGCTGTTAATGATGCTATCAAAATTAACTGCACCTAGTTATCGCAATCAATATCTACGGTGGTGAAATTCAATAAAGTATCGCATGTTGGCAGGCGTGAGGATGGTTCTGATAATTACATTATTCCCCTTTTCAAAAAAGGAAATGTTTTTTCCGCATATTTTTTGATTATTTTTTTTTGTCTTCTTTCATGTACTTTTTTGTACTTGATTTATTTGCATATTCCACATATAATTATAACTTGCAATTAGTATGGTTAATTCCGATCGAAGTGTACCTCTTCTATCTCACTTACTTCTACAGCATTACAATACTTTGGATGATACAATTAAAAAACAAGGTAATTGTCCGTAATAAACATTTCATAAATGTCGTATTAAAGAATTGATATTTTAATAAACAATCAAGTAATGATTATAACATTCTAAATTTTATTATTTATTTATAATTATAATATCATAATTATATGTGGAAGGTGCAAATAAATTAAGTACAAAAAGGTACGTGAAAAAGACAAAAAAAATAATCACAAAAAATTGAGGAAAAAAACAAAAATACAAAAAAGACATAATAATAATACAATTTTACTAGTTAAAATATATGTACAGACCACTTCTGAAAGAAAAAAATGCTGGCTGCTGGGAGCGAACCCCAGCCCATCCGATACTAGACATTCATTCTACCCATTCAGCTATCGCTGCTTCTGTTTGTAACCTTAAGGTTAATGGTATATGTTGCATCCGTGCTTACACCTGAATTTAAATTGTTAAGATCTTTTAAACAAGGGCCCATTGGCAAAAACGCAGAGAGATATAGGTGATGTTTTAGTTCTAGTTTCACCTCCTAAAAGGGTATTACGAATTTCAATATTAATGTTATGGCCTCCCCTTGTTGGTAAATATCGATGTTATTCATCTGTAATTTAAGCTTCACAATTTTATATTTGTCGTATAAGTCGACTTTAAGTTTTAGGAAAATTTTTTTAAGCTTCAAAGGTCGACTTATACGCCATGATATACGTTAGTTATAATGTTGCGATGTATTCATTAGGCCTTCCAAATAACGCACATGTGATAGGTCCGCATGAGACACAATGTAGTAGTGGCGTCATTTAACTGTTTTGCATCGCCGGACATTCTGTCCGTTATATCCTAAGTACGTTCCATCAAGGTCCAGTATGCAGAGGGTTCAATGTACTGTGGATTTCTTCCTTTTCATTGGCTTCGTGGTACTTTTGTTTCGGATGATACACTTCCTCATGGCTAATCTCATCACAATTTACCGAAAGAAGTGAATAATATCAGTCAGTCTCTCTTTTACAGTAAGCACCGCCTCGAAATATTCCAATTCATTTGCATCGGAATCAAACCATTATCAGTTTTGTCTTTTCATTGGGAATCAGTGGTCTAATGAAGTTTATTCTAATGAGTACTTGAAGTTGTTTTATTTATTTAACTAGTTTATAATTTTTACTTTGCAAAAGCCATAAATAATGACTTGAAACGCTTACAGAATGCAAGTACCTTCTACTTGTATATTGAACAAATAAGTAACATATCATTCTTGTCATTAAAGACAATTTTTAGTAATGTATGTGTATCTGTAAATGTAATTACATGCAAGGTTATTTGTCAGGTGCGTTTCGCTTCCAGCATAAGCGCCTATTAGTATTAGTCTCCATCTGGTCTGTCCACATGTTCGTTATCTGCTTCTACCAAGCAGATTTTCATGAAATTTGATATTAAGGACTTACGGTCAAAGATAATAAGAAAATCACATAAATGAGTCACGTAAGCCAATCAGGGGTACCACTTTACTGGTGATAAAATATGAACTTTCCCTCATATCTCGTAAAGTATCGGTCATATCAAAATATTTATCAAGTAAAACTTGTGCAACTAATAAAGCAGGGTATTTCTTTTCCTCTACATTTTTATCGTAGGAGTCGCCGTTTGCGAGAAAATCGAACAAGAGTCGTAATTTGAGTTGAACTTTGAAATTTTCTAGCATGGTTACTTCTTCATTGTTGCTAACGTAAACAATCTCACGGAAATATGTTTAATTTCCTTACATATGCATGTAATATTTTTAAATGGGAAGAAAATGGATTATTTATGATGAAGAAAAGAACTTTATAATGCTATTTCCCTTCCAAACACGTAAATAATTTCTTTCAAATACTCCAATGCACAAAACGCACCCATTTGTGTTACGTTGTACACTTTCCTAACTTGTTTATATCTTAAAATCTCATTATAAATATTAGTGTTATTTTAAACTCTTGTACTAATTTTTAAACGAAGTAATCAACTGATATTTTATAATTAAACAGTTTGCGTAAGCACAACATTAAATTACCATAACTTTAATGTATGTTAACAACAAATTGTTGACAGCATATTTGTAGTGATTATGAGATAAATACAGAGTTCATAAAATTATTTCTAACGAAGAATGTAAATTAAACTACAAAATATCCTTCTAAGATTTAGTCACATTAAACGTTTATTAGGAAAATTACACTGTAATCGTTTTTGTGCATCAAATCTTGGAGTAATTATTGGAATTTATTTTACAATGCTACACAAACATCTTTATATAGTTCTCTGGTGAATAAATTAAATTAAAATGGTATTGCAAAGTTCTTTGCTTATAAATAACTAGCAAATTTACCCAGCGTTGCTCAGGTTATGTTTTAAATCATCGTGACTTCAAATTATGGCAATAATTATGAACAAAAAATTATATCTATGCTTGAATTAAGTTTTATTTGGGAAATTTTTTCATATTTTAATTGATATAAATGAAAGAGTTGGAAAATATTTTGAGGATTCGTAATTAAAATTGACAATCAACGCAGTCGATTCATTTTGTGAGGTGATGCTTTTTGCCAGGTGGAGTTCGTTCTCTAAGCTTCCGGTAGAGAACGTGCATGTAGAGTACAGGTAGTTCTGCCTAATGTAGCAATTGAAAATTACTAGAAGTTACCTTACGCCTCAGTGATCGGAGGTAATATGTAGAGTGGAGGGGAACGAATTCCATTAGAATAGAGGGGCATTGAAGGTGAGCGCGCTTCCTAGAAGGGAAATCCCCTTGCACGCAGAGTAGAGAGGTGACTTCTTAAGTCAGTTACCATACGGTAGCTTTGCTTTACGCATGGACAGTTATATGCGGGATGCTCAGGAGTTCAAAATAAACATTCTTTAAAAATTCAGATAATACCAGGTTCCTAGAAAGGAGCGTCTGTCTCACACAACATTGTACGAGGGTTTCCCAGAAAGTAATGCACCACATGTTTTGAAATTACTCACATTTAACGAATATGTGACAGATTTTGACTTTTATCGATAAGTTTCCTGGACAACGAATGTCATTGTTGAGGCTCGAGATTCATATTATTGCCTAGCGAGGGATAAGGGGGGGAACAGCAGAGGGAGGGAGGGGGATAAGGCATTGTCGAGTACAATTTGTAACGTGTTAACAAAGGTATTGCCCACTTATTGTAACAAAGTATTATTCACTTGACATAAATTTATTTTAACAAAACTCTTTGCTTATAGAATCGTTCTAAGAGTCGGAGCATTGAATTCCTGTGTGATTTTAATTCTCTTTTCTACTGTTTTTGTTTTTCGTTGCATTAATTCTTTTTGTTTGTTCATCTGTTGTTTGTCGTGTTGTATTAACCAAACCACATCCAACACAGTGTAATGTGAGCAAATAAAGTAAGTGGTAAATGTTTTCACTTGTATAAATTGTGTAGTATCGAAAGTAAGATTGCATAACCCGGCCGCTGTATGGGTTTGTTGTCTAACTAAGTAGGCTGTTATGAAGGTTGGCGTTGTGATAGTGTCTCATCGCACCGTCAAATGTCATGGATGTCTGTGTTGACCAGCATCATAGCTAATCCTAATATACAATAAACTTTGAAGCTTCTTTGTTTATTGTAAAAAATTCTGTCAACATTTCAAATTTGAAATGCAGGCATCTCTAGTGGAATTGTAAAATGTTATATTCCCCTATATTATTATAGCACTGACTATAATTAACCAATTGACCAAACCTTTTATACATTCATCAAGTTAAGATGTTAATAATAATTGTACCAAATTTTAGTTATTCGTGTCTTATAGTTTATGGCATGCATAATGAGACACGCAAACAAACTTTTGCAAATATATATAGATTGTGGGAAGCTCATTCAGTTCTATTTGGTATAATAATTATAGGATATTTATTTTGTTTCTCAATTTTGTAGTTATTCTTTTGATTCTCAGGTTGGTCTCTATGTAAATATTAATGTTGTCTCTTGTTGGTTGAGTTATATTTTAGATTACTTAACAATTTCATGGCTGTTGTTTAAAATATCTTCATTAAGTTATCGTAACGATAATTTTGGTAAACTCCATATGAGATTTTGACTTATTCTAACATAAGCGTTACTGAAAAGGAATTCTTTAAATTTATTAACATAAATAACTCAATTGTATACAAATATTTAATGAAATACTTTAGTTTTTCGTGCACTCAATACTTTCATAAATTACAATCTGAAAATTCTTCAAATATAAGTTTTTAAATAAATGTTTTGTAATGATAATGTATTGCTACTTACAATTTGCACATTTATAATGTTAAAAAATATAATTATTGATAAATTTTTAATGATTTGATTTGCTGATTTTCCTTTTAAATTTGACAAATTGGCCATGAAAGTGTTAAGCTGTCGATAAGGAGCACTGTGATTTGTTAACGATAGTGAGTTGAGTCACGCAATGCAATTACTACTTAAATTTAAAGTAAATTAACCTCAAGTCGTTAAATTTTACGCACTTACTGTACATTACCTGGAAATATAAGACAAACTTTGAGAATATGCTATATTTTTTCATAAATAGGGTGTTTGCTTTGATTAAATCAGTTATATTTTTGCATAATAGCTTTGAATCTGAACTTTACATTAGAACAAATATGTTTTTGATATTGTAAATATAATCTCACCTTGATTAAGCAGTTATATTTTTAAATGCAAGATAATTTTTAAAGACAAAATGTATTTAGTTCAATCTTTGCTGTTATAAAAATTAAATTGCTATCAGAAGTAAATCTTTGTTTATATTATGCTATTAATCTTTTTCAAAAAACAGTAATACGTCTAATTGAGGTAATATAATTTGTGCATTTATACAATAATTAATTTGGCAAATATAAAGGTTTAATTTTATTAACATTTGAAATAGGTATGACATGAAATTTTAATATTGCATTTTTGAAGTTTATTTCTGACTTGGAATAGTTTATAAAAATGTTATCCTGGCATTTAAGTAATTCCAATTAAGCATTGCTTTGCGAGATTCATTATTTTTTCGTCATTTATGCAAACATTGCTCCCATTTGGAATCAGTTGCGTGCATTCAATTTTACGTATTTCTTGACCAATAAGAGACATTGTTAATTGTAATTAAGGTCATTGATAATGTGAAATGTTTCTTTTTTAAGTGTTTCCAGAACAAGTACTTTGAAAGATTGCTTGCCTCAGATAAAAATAGCTGCGACAGAGTAGTGAAAAAATTAATACATGCATTTCGACTTCAGAGCAGTTGTCGTCAGTGGCATTTCGCCACTGATGACGGCTGTTCTGTAGTCTAAATGCTTGTATTAATTTTTCCACAGCTCAGTCGCAGTTATTTTTATCAGAGGCAAGTAACTTCTTCAATAATTTATTTCAGCTGCAAAATGTGTTTGATGGTTTATTTTTTCATGTTATATATGTATTTATGTCAGCTGTTGAACAACAGTTGAAAATATTGTGTTATATGTAATATGTCAGTTGTTGAATAGTTGAAATGCAGATAAATTGTCATAATGTTGAATAATTTGTTCAATAATCAGCAAAATTTGGCTGAATTGGTGGTCAAAAATGTCATTTTTAGGCTAAAAATGTGCTAAATTTAGCAAAAATATACCTAAAAAAACCCCTTAAGTCCAACGATACCTAAAAGAGGCTCCGAGAAAAAGAAATTATTCCTATCTAAAAGGAGTCAACAGGTTTTGATCATAATAAAATGTCTTTATTGCAATTAAAATGTACAGTGTATACATACAAGTTCAATAAAAATTTTACAATCTGAAATAATACATTTTGTCTACTTATTTTATCCTGCACCTGAAAATAAAAATTATACTGGACTTAAAAGAATTTTTGACTTGAGAAAAAAAATTGATTTGTTTACAATTTGTACTTAGAAAAACTTTTGAAAAAGTCCCAATTCCAGAAATCTTTCAAGTCTAAGAGTTAAAAACTATTGTCCAATTTGTAAAGTAATTTGTTTACAATCTGGATTTCTGAAATTAGAACTTGAAAGAAATTAATTTGTTTACATTTTGGACTTAGAATAATATCTGACTTAAAAAATTTCTGGACTTAAAAAGATCTGAATATTAGCACAAATCAAAATTGCCATTTAAAAATATTCATGAACTGCAGAAAATTTTTTAAATATAACAAGCACTAGAATAAAAGTTGGACATTTTTACAAAGTACTTTGGCAAGGATAATATTTCTTTAATCATTTCTATTGGTGAGAAAGTAGAGAGGAAAAATAGCATGGCTTAGAAAAAAATATGAAATGAGAGACGATAAATATATACCCAAAAGCGCTGCTAATTCTGGTTTGTTCAGATTTAAAAAAATGGCAATAATTATACAGAATGGAAAAGCAATAGCTTATATACATTTAGACAAAAGAATTTGCAATTGTTCTGAATAATATATAAATAACACAACACTTTGGAAACGTATTTACAAATAAATAACATCTAGCAAATTGGATATTGATGGAATTATTAAAAGAACTTTTTTCTGGACATTGACTTTAATTAAGAATAAAATAACCTGCACAATTTTTCTTAATTAAGAAATTTAACTCTCCACAAAGTTAAAACTTTTTCTAAATATCGTCTAGAATCAAGAACAATTAAACTACCATTTCCGATGCATGGCTTAATAATTGGAGAATATAAACTTTTCACAATGAAAATACTTTACATAGTCTGGATTTTCAATCAAAACTCTCAAAACTAACTGAAATTTCATTTGCATTTTATCTCTTTATCTGATTTTGATAACTTGAATAATGAACTGAATTTGTATTGCCTCAGAATTTTTTCTGCCTTGAATAAACAACAATAAAAACCTCAAAGAATATTTTCTGAATTAATTCAAGCAGATCCTACATCTCCAAATTTCTTTAAATTATTAAATTAAATCTGGAATTATTTAACCACGACAAACCCTCTTGGTAAAATATTAAATGTAGAACACCAAAAATCCCGATACAAATAATCTTTTTTAATGGCTGCTCCTATTTTAAGATTAAATTTAATTAATTACTTTCCAACATCCAATTTGCGGAACGATATTCACATGACAAGTCTGCAAACATGAGCAAATACAGTGCTGTCTCAGAAGTCAATACGAAAACTTGGCATTTTATAAGTTTTCTAAAGTTTTTAAATTCAACATCTTCGGAAATTCGTAAATAACTTGTTACTACATTTGATTCTTATTAACGGAAGTGAATTTAACAAAAATTTAAAATTTATAGAAGTACGCTAATAAACCTTTACAAACAAAATGGAATATTCTTTATAAAATCAAATTAAAGAAAGTTTTCAGAGTTCAAACTGAAAACCAACACCTTATATTCTTGTAAATTTATAATAAAAAATTAAATGCATTTTATAAAAAAGTTGAGTTATCAGAAAGTTTTTAAGTTCAAACAGAAAATTGATGCCCTACATTCTCAGAAATAAAATACTCTTACGGACGATATCAGATAAAACTTTTTTTTCAGACGTAGCACTATATTTTCCATTTACTTACTTTTAGTGTAAGTTGATTAAACAATATTTTTAAAAGAAATCAAATTCTTGGGGAATCGTTTAATCCTATCGTAAATTTCTGCTCATTCTGAATGACAGGAGAAAAACCTCCTAAAAATTGGAATTCTTATTGTATTGTATTTATTTTCATTGGTAGTGAGCATAAAGCTATAATAATGCCAAATTTGAAGCGTTTAGCTCATCTGAAAGGGACTTATAATTTACAATCTCTCCTACATCCTCCGTAAGATGCAGCTACATATTATACAAGATATTTATCGCCTGACATATTGAACAAACCAGAATATAGCAACATATAGGTATAAAAACCTTCTCTCATCCCATATGTATAGCCTCCAGCTCAGATTCCTCTATACTCTCGCACCCAGGTGTATCAATTGTCGTCTCAGCAAAGCAGTACTCTTCGATTCATGGTTCCTCGACGCCTCAAACCATCGCATTTTCACTCAGCATCAACTGTGAATGCCTACAATTAAGAGGAAAAATGGTTGTGGTGAATTCAATAAAGAAATATTAACTAAAAAATCTAAATATAAAAGATTAATTTGCTTAAACAACATGAAAGAGCACATTCACTTATCAAGGTCTATTTAGAATCTTAAAATTTTAAATTCTTTACGAGTTTATTCAAATTATTATGTGAAAGATTCGTTTGACAATTAGTTTTAAAATTTTAACCTTCCATAAGGTGTAGTGCTTAGCGTGTCAGCTTCCCATTACAAAGCTGCGGGGTGCGATCCCCGCAAATGGAGGTTTTTTTCACAAAAAAATTAATTACTTAATTAATAATAAAAAACTATCATTGGTGTCTGGCAGTAGGCAGCAGTACTGTCGGTACGGTATAGAGATGAAAACAAATGATGTTGGTTGGGTATATATTCAATAGAACAGTAGGCATGATTTGATCGGCTACAGTACTGCGATGTGGAAAGCAAGAGGGAAACTACCACATTACATTTCCCTAATAATGATTATATTATATAATATTCCGGAGGTAAAATAGTCCCCCAATCAGATCTCCGGGCATGGACTGCCTTGAGGAAAGCAACTGTCGAAGGTAACTTATGCAAAGATACTTGGAATTTAAAAACCACGAGGAAGGCAGAAAAGCTAGAGAACCTGAAAAATGAAATAGGATTGACGTCATAGGGCTGAGCGAAGTCAGATGGGAAGGAGAAGGGCAGATCCGCTCGGAAGAATTCACGGTAGTTTACACCGGAGGAAATAGTGAGGCAAGGGGAGTAGCTCTGGTACTTAAAAGATATGATGAATAGCGTGACAAAAATAACAGCAACGAACGATAGGTTGATGGCAATAAAGCTAAAAGTTGTCCCAGTTAACATGTTGATAATCCAGGTATATATGCCAACAACCGCTATTGAAGAAGAATAAATCAGGGAGATGTATGAGCAAAAGAATGACATTTATGAAGTAGAACTGCACAATAATGGGAGATTGGAACAACACAGTTGGAAAAGCCCAGGAGATAAAATGAGATGCCAAATAGATTACATCCTAGTAAAACAAAGATTCAGGAACAGCATAAAAAATACTAAGACATTACCAGGAGCAAACATTGATTCAGATCACATCCTTCTAATACTCGATGTAACCACAAAGCTGAAACAAATAAGGAAAACGAGAAGAGAAAGACAGACTTGGGACCTAAAAAAACTGAAAGAAAGGCAGAATGCTTTCAGCATGAAGTCGAAAGGTCGCCTTAGAAATTTGGAAAACAAACCAGAGACCGTGAATACAGAATGGGAAGAAATTAAAGCCAGCATCAAAGACACCTTGAATAAAGAGATTGGGAAACAAGAGAAGAAAATCAGAAACCCATGGATCACTAAGGAAATGCTGGAGATAATGGATGAGAGAAAAAAATGGAAAAAAATGTTAACAGTGAAGAAGGTAGAGCCAACTATAGATGCACAAACAATGAGTCGAGAAGGGTAACAGATAAAGCTAGGGAAATTTGAATAAAAGGAAAATGTGAGGAAATACAACTGAGAAGTTATGACGGTATGATATGATGTATGTTAGGGCACTGGAGTTAGAAGATTAGAAGTCTAATGGGATTTGTGGTAAAGCAATTATGAACGCAATGGAAAAATAGTCGCAGAACCAAAGGATGTAGCACAGGTATGAGAAGTATACATTAAGGAACTATACAGCAAGCAGGCAGGATCAGCACAAATAGAACGGAAGAAGAGGATAACATTGAAGAAGACAAACTTGGGAACAAGTAATATGGAAAGCGAAGTACAAAAGGCAATTCTGGAACTGGATAAAGGGAAAGCTACAGGCAGCGATGGAATACAGGCAGAGGTACTTAAAGTCATGGGATCGGAAGGACTAAAAGTGATTACGAAACTAATTAACAAGCTTTACAACTCGGGAAAGAGGCCTCAGGATTTCTTAGATGTGACAATGATCCCTCTAAAGAAGAAGCCAAAGGCAATGCAGTGTAAGGACTACAGAACGATATCCCTACTGTCACACACTTCGAAGATCATCACGAGGATTCTTAATAAAAGACTAGAGAAAAATGCCGATGAAATGCTAGGGGAAGATCAATTCGGCTTCAGAAAAGGACGAGGAACCAGAGATGCTATCGGTGTAGTGAGAATCATATCAGAAAGGGCAATAGAATACAGTCAAGATTGCTGTGTATGTTTCCTCGACTGGCAGAAGGCCTTTGATAAGAGTAAATTGGGTACTGCTGATGAGGATATTAAAGGATATAGGTGTAGACTGGAAAGACAGGAGACTGATCGGGAATCTATACGTAAATCAACTGGTAAAAGTCAGGTTGGAAAATGCGGATACCAGCGGAGTACATATCGGTAGAGAAGTAAGACAGGGCTGCTGTCTATCGCCGATTCTATTCAATATATATGGAGAGAGGCTAATGCAGGAACCGTTAGAAGGCATGGGAGATTTCTAAATCAGAGGAAGGATTATAAGAACAGTGAAATACGAGGACGATCAAGTACTCCAGAAAATGATAAATAGACTAGTGATAACAGGTAGGAAATATGGAAATTAATACAGAGGTTTAACTACTGACAAGTATTAAATATTATCTGTTAATAATTTCAAGTAGTAACAGCAATATTCATTTTAATTTATGCTATAAAATCAACTAAATTGATCAATTAACTTTATAAAAATCATTCCATGTACTCTTAATTGGAAATTATCGACAAATCACAGCATTTATTATAATGTCTATATCTATAATACAACCTAAAACCATTCTATTTCTAATCTTCCTAAAGCTTGCATTGTGACAAGACTGCACTTAAAGAGGTAAAAACTGACATTATCGCTTCTGACTTGATCTCACTTCTTTATTCATTGTCTTTAATACTTTGTAAATAACAGGCTAATAATATAAAAATCGTTATGTTAATGCTATGAAATATGTTTCACATTTTAAAAAGCATTGGACCTCTTGTCGCACACCAGTTCCACCAAAAATAAAATCCTCTGTCATAGTAATAAATGGCATAACACATGACATACACCCCGCAAACATCAACCTTCTATCTCTTACAGTTAAATTTCTGTTTTGATTTGATTGATTGAACATTTATAAAATAAAATGCACTAAAATAGTAGTTGAATAAATTTTCTACAATTTTTTGATGCTCAACTGATGATTAGCCAACCACCGATGGAAATAAGCATAATAAAAACCAACTGTCACGATAAACACTTTCCAAAAATTTGCATGTACTCCAAGAATTCGACTAACTTTGACTAATAAATCTTTTTCCTTAAAATATTTCCTTGATTGTGTCAACAATTTCCGTTCAGACACCTTTTCCAAAGTATTTTAATCACTTTCAACTGTCTGAAAATGTCTCCATAATTTCAACATTAAATAGTTTACACATCACCAAAGAGTAAATCCAATAAACATTTCACATTACACTGTCGCTACAAAACTAATATTTTTGTTTCTATGAAATTATCTCATATTTTTAATTGATTTACGTTGAATTGGAAGTCAGTAGACTGAAAAGTAAAAGTTCTCCAGCTCAAAGAATTTCATAAAATATGCCAAAAATTGAAGCGTTGATAACACTTATGTTAACGATAATTAGCAAATCTTTGAAGGTCTAAATTATAAAATCAATTTTATTCTATCAACAAAATATCCACTTAAAAGATGTTGAGATTTATCACTTTCCGATATACGCTGAAGTTACTACATTTTCACCGTTAATAGATGAATAACTAGCACAATAAGTATTGAACATATAGTAAAAAAACAAATGCATGGTTACACGACTAAATTCCTCCTAGCTATTCATTCAAATAGGTCGATAATTCTCACTGGGAACTTCTTGAGGTAACAGCCAACAAAAGTATCACAAAACAACCAATATGTCAAATGCAATAGGCAAACTACTTAAAAGAAACACACGGAATATACTCACTGTTATTATTTCTTGTTATCACACACAGGAGAATATAACAGCTCAGTCCTGTGATGTCTGCTGCAAACATTCCTATGAAACAAGAGAATAAAATCTTAAAATATATACTGTAATTTCATGCTGAATAATATTCCAGATTACATTATGTAATGTCTCTCGTGCTAAATCACTGAGGTAACATTGGAATCTTTTCTATTGTAACTCAAATTCAAAGATTTGTAATGAAATTAAAGACTTATATTACTTAAGTGGCTTGGTTAAGCTCAATACTTATTTCAAAACCACCTGACTACCATATATTGATTACGGAAATGAATATCAACTAAATAAATCATTGATTTGAATGAATTTTTCGGTAAAGGGTTTCCAACATTTAATAAGTCTAGACAGGAGTTTGCCCGAAAATTGAATACATACTTGGGAAGAAACCTTGTCAATATACTTTCAATTATTCATTAAAATAAAATCCTTCGTCATAGTAATAAATGGCATAACCACATTTCAGCCTTCTATCTCTTACAGTTTAATTGCTATTTTGATTTGATTGACTGAATATTTATAAAATAAAATGCACTAAAATAGTATCTGAATAAATCCTGTACAATTTTTGCATGATCAACTGATGATTAGCCAACCACCGGTGGAAATAAACAGAATAAAAACCAATTGTCACGATAAACTTTCATTAGCAAACTTTTCAAAAATTTGCATGTATTCCAAGAATTCGACTAACTTTGACTAAGAAATCCCTTTCCTCAAAATATTTCATTGATTGCTTTAGCAATTTCCATATAGATCGCCTTTTCCAAGCAAAATATTTTAATTACTTTCCTCAAAATGTCTCCATAATTTCAACATTAGTTTACACCTCACCAAAGAGTTAAAAGTCAATGAACATTTCACGTTACACTGTCACTACAAAGTAATAATTTTGTTTCTATGAAATCATCTCGTGTTTATAGAGCATACTTAATTGATTTATGCTGAAATGGATGTCAGTAGATTGAAAAGTAAAATTTCCCAGGTACAAAGTATTTCATAAAATATGCCAAAAATTGAAGCATTGATAACACTTATGTTAACGATAATTAACAAACCTTTCAAAGTCGAAATTATAAAATCAATTTTATTCTCTCAATGAAATATTCACTTAAAATAAATTGAGATTTATCACTTTCCAATGTAAGCTTAAGTTACTACACTTTCACCATTAATAGATGGAAAAATTAGTACAATAAGTACTGCACATATATAGACGCAATTAAAACACATGCGTGGTTACACGACTAAATTTATCCTATCTATTCAGTAAAATACGTCGATAATTCTCACTGGAAACTTCAAGTAACAGCCAATACAAATGCAATTGGCAAACTACTTAAAAGATTGTACTCACCGTTAATATGTATTTCTTGATATCACACAAGGGAACATGACAGCTGTTCTGTGACGTCTTCTGCAAACATTCCTCTGAAACAAGAGAATGAAATCTTAAAATATGTACCTACTGTATTTTAATTCTGAATATTATTTCTGATAACCTGATTACATTATGTAGTGTCTCTCGTGCTAAATCACTCCGATAATATTCGAAAATATTGCATTGTAACTCAAATTCCAAGATTTGTAAAATATAAACTTATATTCCTTAAGTTGCTAAGTTAAGCTTAATACTTATTTCAAAACCATGACACTAGTATGTATTGATTACGTAATTAATATCATTTCAATAAACGAAATACAGCATTGCTTTGAATGAATTTCTCGATAATGGTTGCCAAAAATCAAATACAGTTGCACACGGAGAATTCTGTCTGAAAACTGAATAATTAGGAGAAAACCTTATCAATATATTTTCAGTTGCGCATTAAAATATTATTATTTTATCAAACATACGCTTTAACGAGATTAAAATACACGAAAATGAGATGGATTACCTCAGAAACTCATATCAAACTCCCACCGTTGGCCAATCTGATCATAGGCTAACACCGTATACATATATCATTTCTAAAAATCAAAGTTGATAGAAAACGAACCTTTACCTTCAAACTATACGCTTACACAACCACTCGACAAATTAATAACCATATTCATGTCTCAACTTGACTCAGTTCACCCAAAATACACGTGATTAACTTTCACCAAGGAAAATAATTGCATAGATCCACATATATCTTATGTAAAGGTCTCTCCTAATTAATGTAAAGATTATGCCGACATAAAATTCAGTGAAGAGATCAACCATTTCGTTTAATTAAGAAATAATTTCACAAAAGCTATGAACTAAGGATCAGAAGAAATAATGACCTTGAGACAAAATTGAACGGTAATATTAATGCGATGATTCTACCCCGATGCGGCGTTCCGACAACGACAATTAAATTTTCGCTTAATTCTAACTAAAGCATTTAAAACCGACAATCAATCACAGTAACACGAGGTCGACGTAAATCTCTTGCGAATTACGAACGGAAAGTTACTTACCCGTTCACGACCCTACTCTTCCTGGACGTAGAATTACACCCAGACCCATCCCCTCCCCCACTTTCATTTTGAAGCGCACCCAGTGACACCTATCAACAAAGATGAGCGTAACTTGAAACTCTGAAAACCGTTGAGTTGCCAGGGGCTGTCAAATATAGATTGAAAGCTGTAGGTGCCGGCTTTACAGATTTTTACTTTCTCATATATGTAGTATACTGAGAAAGTATTTTAATCGCGAAGAAATTTGATCACGATATTTCATACATATAACAGTAAGTAATTAGTGTGTTAGAAATTGGCAAAAACTAATTGTGATACCATTCCCCGTATCGTAAAACCAATCAAGAGGTTATCTGTATCAGTGACATTTGTCAAAAACGGAATTCGTGGCGAGGATATTTTTGTAAAATCGTGGTCTTTTCATAGTTAACGTTTGTTACAGCACCACACAATCGGGAGTTTCAATTACATGCTCAGCGTTCTGTTTATAATATTGAGAATGCCAGTCTTAAAAAGACGAAGTTTTTATCGCTGTACTATAAGTAATTTCGTTTGACACGTTTTATTTTTTCTCTATATCCCGTTTTAATCAGTTTTATTTAGATTTTATAGATATTGATCTATCTTTATATTGTTAAATATGGTACAATTATTATGACTTTTCGAGCTTCCTAATTTAACGGATGAATTCCAGCCTTAAGGAGTGCTCGATATTCAATTTTGTATATTCATTCACGGTGTAATTTATCATAGTTTTCAATAAACATTGGATCAACAGTGAGGTAAAAGAAAGAATCCCTTTTAATTATCATCAGTGGGGAGGAGGCTGACTAAAGTACAACCGAAGATTAGCTATGGAATAAAATTTATTTTTATGAGCCACAAAATGTAAATTCAACTTGAAGTACGGCAAAAATTAGTTTTTAATCCTGGAGAAAGGAAACTTATAAAGCCTTTAAAAATTCTAATTTTACCCTTGCAGCTTGCTTGCCGAATTATCTATTTTTCCTTTATCAAACGAACAGAGAACCGTTGTACTAATTCGGATAATAGTTATAAAGAAGTTAATCAATGTACCACAGAGATTACACAAAGTAATCTACATACATTACTGTCTACGTCTCTCCACTTCCCAATCATACTTTTCCACCCTTGCCTTAAGACTGAAAAGGGTGGCACCAACGTTAAATTCATAAATACCACAGATAGCTGTTGCTGACTCACCGCTGAGGATCCTAGGGCATTTAAGTCTGATCACAGATAATATGTTATCTTCAGCCATACTTCATAGTAATGCAAGAGTGAGGCAGCACTATTTTAGTTATTATACAACTCTTTCACGTCATCTTGATACAAAGCTGTCATCTGATTCCCCCCCTCTTTCCTTGCCTACCTGCCCTTTTCCCCGCCTTTCTTCTACCTCCCCATCACCCTGCAATTTAATAGCATTGAGAAATGTCAATTTCCGAACAGCGTCTCCTCTACACCTCCATGCTCAAGCTCACTCATCTTGCAACTGCCCCCACATATTCTATGACGTAGTTCACAGAGAATCTTTACGGTGCAAATGCAAGTCCAGGCATGTTGATTAAAAATTTTGTTGTATTTGCACATAAATAAGTACATATCATTTCCCGGAATCCCGTGATAAAACCAATAATTTTCCCAGGATTGGGGATTGAAATTTTCTTAGGTTTTCTGAGAAATTGCTCCTGGGAATGAGTCTCTAACCAGGACAGACACTCGATTATTTTTTTAGTAAGATTATTTTTTAATTCAAATTGACTATGGAAAAATTTGCATTGAAGTCCATTACAGTTTTTCCACTTATCTTGTGTATCATATGCCTTTTTCAGTTTTGCCTGTAACCACATTTTTTGCATATTAATTTGTGAATTGAGGGGTGTGAGGCAAAAACATGGTAACCCACAAACTTATCTATTTGGAGACAGGTTGTGTACAGAAAAGAAAAAACTTAATTATGATTTTAGAAATTTGTTTTTCATTTGTTGTAGTTCATATTTTGTAATTTACATTTATTTCTGATAAAAATATAATTTTGAACCAATAAATGTCAATTTTCTCAAAACAGCATAAATGTGGGTTACCACATTTTTGCCTCACAGCCCTCAATTGTTAGGAAAATTTGTAATCCTAATAGTTTTCAATTTTGTTTATATAATATAGAACCTTTTATCCGGCAAGCTTGGGATATGGAGATAGCCAGTTATCTGAAAATTCCAGTAATCTGGGCTATACTCATAAACAACGCTCAGAAAGAGCTAAGACCTTACGGATCGGCATTCTGGTCTGTCGCATGTGTCAATAATATCATTCCGTCTCGTCAAACATTTAGTAATACCATTTTGGTAACTTCATTTAATAAAAATAATATAATTTTTTTTACTGTCATCCATCGTAGTACATAAGGAATAAATCAAAATTTAACTCGATTGTAAATGTTCTATCAGTTATTTCGCATTCACTGCTTTCATTTCCACTACCAGAACATGTATTTCATTTCGTAATATTTTCCATTTGTAGCACTATTATAATATATACCTGTACTGTACAGTAATCAGCAGGTGCGACTGCACTGGGCCCCACACTTAAAGAGCCTCCACGCTCATGAAAAATATTTGTCGTACTTAAAAAGTACATGCATTTTTAAAGAAAATTGAAAAAATATCGAAGTGTCATAGGGAGAGAGATAGCTTTATTTATTTCCTAGCTGGCTCTGGTAATCGGGTACTTTTCAATATAAATTCCTTGTTCAATTATTCACTGGAGCTCACCCAATGCATGGTGGTGAGTCAGGTAATTACTAGCGAGGCTTAGCAAAATTTGGAAAAATGCATTATTATATTTTCAAATACCTGGTTAACTGGATTTCTGGATAAGTGGAATCCTGTTAAAAGGTTCTATATTGTATAATTTTTATATTTCACTTAATCATCAATCTGGCTTATAGTTTTATCTAACTCTATTATTTCAATCACTCAGAAATAATAAAGTGTAAAATATTTCTCTATTACTATTTCAAATTTTTTTCTTGTATGTAAGAAAAACAGTCGTTTAATAAAAATATCATTGCCATTAAGATTTAATTTCACGAGAACATTAAAGCGATACTTGCAGTTATGAAATTCCATTCAAACATTTTCTGAGTTACGATTCTAATGTGTTCCTGAAAATTGCATCGTAAGTCAAATTATCCTAAGTTGAATAACAATTTCCCATAGACTTACATGTTATAAATTGAGATATGTTCCAGGACCTTGGGAAAAACGTACCAATCCGTATTTAGGCTATGAATTAATAGTTTAAGAACCAATCAGTGTTATATAAACATTTTTAAGACTTAGAACAATCAATAAATTAATACTGACCATTCCTGGCTTACAACTCTAATGCGTTCCTGAAAATCGCATTGTAGTCAAATATCAATTTCCCATAGACTTATATGTTACAAATTGAGATACGTTCCAGGACCGTGGAAAAAATATGTACCAAGCTATATTTAGGCTATTTAAGAACCAAAGAGTGTTTTATATTGTATAATAAACATTTTTAAGACTTAAAACAATCAAATAATACCTACAATCCAGACGAGTCATATCATCCAACTATATATTGGCCGAAAATATGCTCGAAAGTAGACTCGGAGCATATTGGATGTTGAATATTGTATGTGGATTTCGAGGTATCAATGTATTAATGTCATAAGTCCCAGTTTATTGTAAGTTGAAATGTAAGTTGGGAACGGCCTGTACACATTGTGTGATTTATGCTATAATCAATTTATTTCCAGAAAAATTGTCTTATGTACTGATCAATTGTCTTAGTATATCTTTTCAACTCTTTCCCAAATTTAGGACCTTTTAATGATAGTGCAGCTGACATTAAAGAGGCCATGAGTAAAAAACAAGAATCTGGTTGTTCATCGGGAGAATTGTCACCACAAATTGCAGTTGATGCTATTCATGGGAGATTCATGAGTGACCATTATATTTGTGTTCAATGCAAAAACTATTTTGAAAATAGAAATTGCATTGAAAATCATTTTAAAACGTGCAAATCTATTTGTCGTAATTGTCAGAAACCAATGTACACAAAGAAAAATGTGAATGGAGTTGAAAGATTACACAGATGTAAAAGTCATTAAATATCTCTAATACAGTAGAAAACCTTAGCCTTGAGTTATTATTAAGGAATCATGTAAAATGCAAATATAAATTGATATTAAAAAGTTTCATGATATTGGCATTGTTTATTTAGACCATGGGTGTCCAAATTGTGGCCACCGGGCCGCATGCGGCCACTTTCACGATTTCGTGCGGCCAGCTGGATGATTTTAATTTTTAATGTCTGTACTTGGGGCCATTTTCAAGAGAAGAAATTCACAAATATTTTCAATTGTCATAATTTTATTTGCTGTGTAAATATATATTCATATTGTTGTAGCAATATGGCCAATTAAAGTTTCTTAATACTGGTATAATTTGACCAATGAAAATCTGACCCATCAGCTCAGATTATCATCCACAAAATTAAAGGATTTACAAATTGATGATCTTTTGAATTAAATAAATTTAAAATACTTTCTAAAAAATTAAACTATTAAAGAACTATGTATTATAAAAAAGAAAATAAAAATTTGTAATTTGAATTAAATGAATTAAAAATACTTTGAAAAAAACTTTTAAAGAAATATGCAATATAAAAAAATAACAAAAATTACTAATTGTTTTAACAAACAAATCCTACAGACCCGCCTTCTAGTGTGGCCACTATAAGGCTACATGATCTTCTATATCTGGACACCCATGATTTAGACATTATGTAAAATTTTGAAAAATAAATGGGTGAGTTTGCCATGTCTGTTTTAATATAGCATATAATTATACATTGTGTTAGATGTACAAATGTCAGGGTTATACATCTTTAATATTTAGCCAGTTTGTCAAGGGGATATTTGTTGAAATTTTTTCTATTGTTAAGCGAGTTACTTAAAAAATACGCACTAAAGCAGCGGTTCCCAAACTTTTTTTTGTATACCATCGAAAACATGACAAAATTTCTTTGTATCACATAGTACTAGTTAAGTATGAACTTACAAAAATATGCTTTACTAACAAAAAAGGCATTTTCTAAACAAAAAGGCAAATAAAATAGGTAGTACTGAAAAGGATTTATTTTCTTGCATTTATCATACAATACAAAGAAAATCAGTCAATTTAATGGATTATCATGGATATTTGTAGATAACATTTTAATATTTGGTTCAATGTTAGTTAACTTCAAGCGAAGGTCTGATTCGAGGTTTAGTTTTGTTCGATATTTGTTTTTAATTACCAACATAGTAGAAAACCCTGTTTCACATAAGTAAGTCATGCAGAATGGAATTAGAATTTTCAACGCTTTGTCAGAAAGTGAGATATTCAGCTCTTCTCAATAACCAAAATCCTTCGAGTTTGTAGCTGCTGAATTCAAATGGTAGTCCATCTCAAACCAAATCAATCGGCTGGTATTTTTCCCTCGCATTCACATTTTCACAAATGGAATCAATTGAAGCAGAATGGGTTTCTCAGGCAATTCAGTTCAGAATAATCTAGTTTAAAATATTTTTCTGTAATGTCTATCTGCAGAAATAGATTTTTTTAATGGCACTATTTTTTCATTATTTTTACTTAGATTCTTATCATCTTTGTCAGTACAGCACGCAGTTAAAACAATTTTCAATTTGATTTAACCACTTATTCATGACTAGTGTAAATAAAGGGCATGAATTAAATATAAATTATATACTGATAATTTATTAATAAATTTAAAACATTTGTTACCATTCAATGGCCATACGTTTACACCTCACACACTTGCAACATATGCTGAAATAAGTCGTAAAATGTTAGTAACATGAAAATGCGAAACAAACAGTAATGACATACGGGCAGTTGACTGAGTCATGAGCAGGGGCGGATTGGGAGCAAAAATCTGCCCAGGCAAATACTCGGATATCGGCCCACCTAACAACTAAAATGATGTTGCGGGGACCCCTAGGAGGCTGCAGCCCATATTTTGCGAAACATTACGTTAGAATACGGAAAAGCACTAGCTCCTAGCCGAAGCATCAACCCAGTGGCATATTGAGGGTTTCTGGCACCCGGGGCAAAGAATAATTTTGTGCCCCCAGTAGCAAAGCGATTTACTAGGAGGGAGGGATGCAAATCGCTATTTGCTATTTTTGCGCCCCCACCGATACGTGTCCCGCAAAGGCAGCATCGGCCCACCGGGACCTTGCCCGGTGTCCCAATCTGCCCCTGGTCATGAGCAGTGCAGCAGATGGTGCAAGTGATTGTCTGTCCCTCTCTGTGGTCATGCATTGAGCATTTCCAAGGGTGAATACTGGCACTCACATACCACTATAGTGATACAATAGTTTGGGAAACACTGCACTAAATAATAAAAAATTGAAAAAGTTAGTACCCAGGCAACACCAATAGACATTCCAAGCTTATGAACCAGATGCACATTTTCTACAATGCAGCCAACTTCAGCAATGATTCAGTGTTAATAGATTCAAATTCATTTTTAGGATTTAGTTTCGATGAATCACCACTGAAAAAGGCTGCTTTGCAGCCTACATAGGCATAGTGTTTTACATAGCCTGATGAGACAAGTACAGGTACTCCCCGAGTTATGTAAACCCAACTTACATAAACCTGCGCACCAACAAAAATTTTTGTTACCCGGAAAGTTTACCTAAGTGGTTTGTGTAAGCTAGCGGGATCTACTTATGTTTGCGGAAGAAGAATGCAAGGCATGGTCTGTAATGCAGTGTTCTACCACATTTGCTTGATCTCGTAACTTGTGTTTTGCTTTTGCGTAAATTAACATTAGTGTTACCCTTGCAATCATGGCTGATAAGCATCGCAGTGAGAGTAAAAGTGCTAGTGCTGCTAAGAAGCAACATACCATTAATTAAGAAGAATAAATGGATATTTTGAAGAGATATGAAAATGGCCAATCGCTTTCATACATTTCAATTGCACTTGGTATGGCATGGTCGACCACAAACACCATTTGTGAAAGATAAAGAATGCATTAAAGAGTATGTGAAAGGTTCTTCGTCCATGAAGTTAAATATTATTACCAAGCACTGTTCTGATGTACTGTACAAAAAGGAAAAAATATTAACTGTGTGGATCGAAGATCAAAATCAAAGGTGTGTACTGTTTAGCCTTCTGATGATCCAAGAGAAGGCTAAAAGTCTTGAATGAAAAGAAAGGTGAAACAGAGGTAAGTTTTTATGTGAATCATGGGTGGTTCTGAGAGAGAGAGTGGCAGAGGGAGAGACCGAACAGTCGCAAAACACACAGGATGATGGGAATGACAATGATCTTATAGGTAGGATAACTTTAATGTTTAATTCCACACTTATACAATACAGAGGCACCGACCCTACCAAAAGGCCTTATTTCCCCAAACAAAACACGTCTTCAAAGCTAGCTAAAATAGTTCAAGTGCTTAATGAAACAGTCAGAGAGTATAGAAACATTTGAAGACCTACATGTAACAGTATATTGTGCTGCACTGGTAGCAGTGCAGTGCAACGGCTCCAAAATAAGTGTAAATAGCGAAAACCTGAAACCGACCAAGGACGTACAGTTACCCTTGTGGCATAGGAGGATAAAAAACAAAATTGAAACTTTAAGAGCAGACATAGCCCGCCTAATACAGTACACAAAGGATAATCCCACCAAGAAAGTGAAAAACAGAGCAAAACTAATCCAACAAAAATATAAAGTTCATACAAGATACGACACATCTAATGGGAATATATTGGAATTTATAGATACATTGAAACGAAAACTGGCTGCCTATAAGACTAGACTGAACAGATATACGAAATGTAGCAGACGAAGGAAACAAAATTATCAGTTTAACACAGATGAGAGAAGGTTCTATAGGACACTTAAAATGAACTCACCCAATTGTAACTCTGACTCAAATATAGACTCACCAACTGTGGGAGAGATAACGAGCTTTTGGTCATCCATCTGGTCAAATAGTATGTCTCACCAACACAATACAAGCTGGATATCTAGGGAAATAGCGAGCACATCAGCCATACAGAATATGCAAGCACCTGAAGTTACAATGGAGCTAGTAAAGTCAGTTATTAGCGCCACACACAATTGGAAAAGCACAGGTAGCGACAATATCCACAACTATTGGTATAAAAAATTCACTTGCCTTCACCCATAATTAACCCGCAATATCAACACATTCTTTCAATGCCCTGAAAGGATGCCCAGATTCCTGACAGATGGTAAAACCTACCTGCTGCCTAAAGGGAAAGCCTCGAGCGATCCGTCTAAATATCGGCCAATCACATGTCTACAAACTATCTATAAAATAGTCACATCATGCATCACTCAGTTAATCACCTCCCATTTAGAAAGCCAAAACATACTAACAGAAGAACAGAAGGGATGCAGGAAGGGCATGAAAGGATGCAAAGAACAATTAATAATAGATGCTATCATTTTGAAAGAGGTACAACGAAAAAATAGGAATCTCGTGTTGCTACATAGATTACCAGAAAGCCTTTGACTCCGTCCCCCACACATGTTATTAGAGGTCCTTAACATTTATAAAATCCATCCAGTCCTTGTAAATTTTCTGCAGCATACAATGAAACAGTGGAGGACAGTTATCAACGTGTCTGATGTGAATAGGGTCCCAACCTCTACTGAAATTAAAATAAATCGAGGCATTTTCCAGGGTGACTCTCTGAGCCCGGTCTGGTTCTGCTTAGCATTAAACCCTCTATCGAATCTGTTGAATCGAGCTAGGTTGGGATATCAGATAGGGAACAGTCAGACAGGCCACCAGATATACCACCTATTATATATGGACGATTTAAAACTTTATGCATCATCACCAGCCAAACTACAGCAGCTAGTACAATTAGTAGAACAATTCTCAATAGATATAGATGTGAGATTTGGACTAGACAAATGTAGGACCATTAATATAAAGAAAAATTCAATAGAACTGATTGGATTTGAGACGGCACAGCAAAGTGAGATACAACCAATGGATGAATATGAAACTTACAAATATCTAGGATTTGAACAGTCTAAGAAAATAGATCACGCAGCCATAAAGAAATCACTTACATCAGAATTTACCTCCCGGCTTAAAAGAATCTGTCAAACTGAGCTCAATAGTAAAAACCTGACGAAGGCAATAAATAGTCTAGCAATACCTGTACTAACATATTCATTTGGAGTAATATCATGGTCTAACACAGAGTTAGAGAATTTGCAGAGGAAACTAAGGGTAGAATTAACAAATCACAGGAAGCACCACCCACTCTCTAGCACTCTTAGGATGACATTACCTAGAGCGGAAGGGGGACGGGGAATAGTGGACATCAAAAACCTTCATAATAAGCAAATCAGTCTTTTATGGTCATATTTCTACCAAAGGAAAGAAGATTCGGCACTGCATGCAAGCATCTGCAGTTCAGATAATAAATACACCTCTCTTAATTTATTAGACACTATAGTTCAGGCAGTGAGGCAATCATTACTACAGCAGATAAGATGACCCGATGGAAGAGCATGGCCCTTCATGAAAGACACCCCCATGATCTGAGCAGCCCTGAGGTCGAAAGGAAGTGTCGAACGCCTGGCTCAGACGAGGGGAACTCTTCCCTGAAACCGAGGGATTCATCACTGCCATCCAGGACCAGGTCATAAATACAAGGAATTACCAGAAATATATTGTTAAGAACCCCCAAGTGCAGGACGATAGGTGTACAAAATGTAAAGATAAACCTGAAACAATTCAACATATAACAGGTGCTTGCAGCTGTCTGACTCAGTCCGATTACCTCCACCGACATAACCAGGCTGCGAACATTATACACCAAAGTCTGGCATTAAAATGTAAATTAATAGAAGGTAAATCACCCTGATACATACACAGCAATAGGCCAGATATAGTGCTGCAGGACAAACGGTTGAGGATTGCCATACCTAACACCAATAATATACATAAGACCATACAGGAGAAATATCGAAAATACACAGAACTAAAATCCGAAATAGAAAGAATGTGAAACATGACCAAAGTCTTTATCGTCCCAATAGTACTATCAACCACTGGCGTTGTCCCTGTATCCCTCCACAATAGTATAAGGATAATAGGACTAGACAAAAATATATATATATCCCATTACAAAAAGCTGTACTACTGAACACAGCCTGTATAGTAAGGAAATTCCTGGATACTCAAGAGTGAGTGTGCTTGGCGAAGCCCGTACCTCACTTACTACCAGCAGAATAGCTGAGAGAACTGAGGAGATAATAATAATATTTATTAATTCCTTTTGGTCATAAATGATATGGAATACGTCAATAAAATAGGAAGAAAAAAGAAAATTCAGGTATATACATAGAACAGAAAAAAAAAATAGTAAAATAATAGTAATAAATAGATAAAAATACATAGTGCACATTATAATATGGAGCAACAAAAATAACTACAATTTATCAGTCAGAAATTCATCTCTGCTGTAATAGCCTTTACATAAAAGTAATTTTTTAAATTTGCTTCTGAATAACTGAGGTGAAGAAAGTGATTTTATATCGTTAGGTAAGTTGTTGAAAATGATGGAGGCTGAATGATAGGGACCTTTTAAAAAAAGTGTATAGTTGTATTGCATACAGTGAATGTCATTTTTAGCACATGTATGGTAGTTATGAAAGTTTGAGTTAACAGGAAAACTGTTGTGATAATTTTTCACAAATGTAGCACAACTAAGAATATAAAGTGAAGGTAGAGTTAGTATGTTTAGTGTCGAGAAAAGTGGTTTTCCAGGAGTACGTATAGAGACACTAAACATAGCTTTTATGGCCTGCTTCTGTAGAGAGAAAATTTCTTTTGATAATTTACAATTCTCCCTAAACATAATAGCATATGAAAGGTGGGAGTGTACCTTAGCATAATATAAAGTCTTTAATCAATAGATACAGTTGGTGCCAATTTCCTAATCATAAATATTACTGTACTAACTTTTTAAATTAAAACATGTATGTGAGTGTTAAAGTCTAGGTCTTCAGTGACATGTAGACCCAGAAATTTAGCAGAGGGTGAATGACATATGCTTAAGTCATGACTTACGGAAAATGGATTGACAGAAGGAGAATTTCTATAAGCATTAAATTTTAAATAAGTTGTTTTGTCATTATTTAGTACTAGATTGTTAGTTTGGCACCAATTCTTCATTTCATTAAGAGTGATATTAGAATATTCTATCAATGTGGGAATATTGGCAGTAGTTATTACAGTGGAAGTATCATCAGCATATAAGATGGGGAGACTTTTGGAAAAGTAAACAGGGAGGTCATTTATAAAGGTTCCCTTTCCACTCCGCAGGCAAGATAACCGAGTAACCTGAGTGGACCTTCCAAAACACTCTTAACTTCCTCGTACCCTCGCCTTCCATACTCCCCTCACATCATGGTTTGCTGTAGTCATGAGCAACAAGGCACCTGCTGACTGCAGGAGGTCCTCAAGGTCCTGATGTGTCCTCCCCGACTGGGTTTTTCCAATAGGACTTGCACTATAAAGCAAGTCTTCTTAAAAATGCTCATCCCCATGTGCAACACTCAGAAGCAGAGAATAAAGAACATATTTTCTACATTGTCATTTCTAATATCCATTGTTTTTCCCTCGATAATTTGTATGAACCAAAATTCAAGCTTGCAGTCAAAAATGTTTGCTAACACTGTTGTAATGTGTAAGTGCAGTCGTATCTCGAAAACTCGAATGTCAAGGGAAGGAAAATAAACTCGGGTAATGGAACTTCATTTTCAGTCGAGTTATAGACATTCGAGTTATTGAGGTTCTAGTTTATCCACAACTACATATATTGTTTGATAATAATGCAGATAACTCATCTATATTATCATGAAGACAGTCATGAGAACACGTTATAAATTAGCATTAAGGAAGCTATTTCGCACAGAACTTACAACAGTCTCTACATTAAAACGTGTCTTGGGGCTATAACCATATACTACAGTCATGAACCCATTCTTCATTTGCAGAAATTGGAATACGTCATGAAACATAAACCTTAAAGTATCAATGAATCTTTAAAGAAAAAATTTATTAGGAAAAAATCAAATAGGCGACTATCACCTTTTCTTATGGTATGGATATCTGTGACTAATAGCTTAGTTTCAAAGGTTTAAAATTTTCATAAGATGACAGACTTAAATCATTTGCATGAAAAGTTTGCAGGACGTTCCTTTCTCTCTCTCTCAGCTATCCAACCCTCATTTCAACCTCCTTTGGCCAAATCTCCAGTCACAGAGAGCATCGTCTGTACATAGTGTGTTAAACCGATAAAAAACCACGATTAAAGGATTGCTTCATAACAAATTTTCAGTCTGTTAAGAAGTAGAAAAAGTTCCAGGAACGAATAAAGCTCAACACAATGCAATGAAATTATCATTATTCCGACAAAGTCCGAATGAAAAAGCAACCCCTATAATGATATACATGAGATAGGAGTATTATAATAATGATACACAATATCGAAGAACCCCATCAACGTGAACAAGGTGAATGTGGTAAGGTTTTATGAAACAAACATTAGAAAATGAAAAAAATTGTAACCTATGAATTTAGCTAAAATTAAAAGGTACTTTTTCTCGACTAAAATGTCATTTCTCCATTTCACGAAACAGAAATCTCTCAACGTGCACTCTACCCGACTCTCCTGCACTCACCTCCCCCCTCAGCCCTTCCCCTTCCCTGCCTGTCTCTTCCTATCTTCGTTCACCCCTCTTCCTTCCGCCACGCTTCCCAGTCTTCCCTTACCCTACCTCCTCAATTCCCCTCCTCCCCTTTACAAACTCTCCCTCACTCCCTTCCAAAGCCTTTCCACCTCCTCCCATTCCTTTCTCCCCCACCTCTTCAACCCTTCTTTCAACCACTTTCGACCAATTCTCCACTTTGCAGGGGCGATAAGCAAGGCCCTCTTTAATATATCCTCCTTGCCATCCAAATTCCACATGTTCGTTTAATGCTAACCTACCTACTATTGCTCTTCTGAGAATTTCGCATTAACCTGAGAGTTTGAATGAAATATGGGGTTATCATTATGAAGAAGTGCTTTAATAAAAAATTAGCACTCGGTTGCGTTACCATACAGGAGTTTGTGAAACCATAGATATTTTTCGACGATACTTAATTTATTTTATGCTCTGTATTTCCTTAAAATATTCTGTAATTAATTAATTAATTGAAGTGCTACACCTATCTTCGACTTTCAGAATTCCATTTCCCCCTTTTCATACAAATGGACATACCAATTGCAGTAACTCTAAGCCCTCATTTATCGATAAATTAATCAAACAGCCATCAGTCAAAAAATCAAAGATTAAAAGACTACTCAGTTCATCCTTTTTTGAGCGATGGTAAATCTCTTTATTTAACGAAGTTTTACTTTGGACAATTTGTTCAACTTGAACATTCCATGCTTATAATATTTATTCTCATTATATAGTAGATATCGTTTGCACTAAATATCAGTATATATTTTTTAATTTTAACAACTACATATTAAAAAGTTTTTCACTTTTGATTCCATTAAATGCTTATTTATTCTGGACTGTTAACTATCTAAAGCTGACACTAATTCATAGAGAAAGTTACGGTTCGGTTCTGCACGAACAATCGTCAACGTAAAATTATCTCATTGCTCTTAAGACCTGCTATTTGCGATAATTTTCCGGAAAATATATTCCTCGAACAGAGAAAGATTTTCTAGATTTATACGTTAGAGATCAAATAAATAATGTAGCTATTAAACACAGCTAAAGGTCTAACATATAAATTACTGAGTCAAGAAGTAAGAAAGTAGTAAATCTCCCTAGAGCCGGCATGATTATTTGCGTGGGCCTGTTCGATAGTGAGCATATGTATGCATATATACCAGGTGGCAGAAAAATTACATTTTTTTAAAGAACGGTAATTTTGTAATGAAAAATAGTTATTATTAATATTGATTTTTAAAATTATTATTATGTAATAATATTAATATGTAATAAAAAATTATCTAAATCTCAATACATGAGAATTGAGTCTTAAGCGGGTCCCCTAATAAAGCGCAGGGCACTGTTAGGTGGAAACGACTTCACACACCGACCCTACCGTTGCCTCTCCTTCTCCCGCAGTTTCAACGTGCCAAACCCTCTTTCCACAACCCAGGAAAGACCATGTGACCTGTCAACATATAAAGGCTGAATTTTTAGCACTTGCGTCATTCGTCCACCGCAGGAGAAGATGCTAGAAGACCGAATACGCACAACCTAGACAAGAAAGTCGGAAGGGTCAGGAGCGAACCCGGTACATTCGCAATGGAGGAAAAGTCGGAAATAGTAATATTATTGAGCGTTCGCAGTCTTTGAAGAGTCTGAAACATTCGCGAGAAGTTCAGGGGCGGAAAACCTGTACGAATAATGAAGATATTAGTCCAAATACGTCAAAATAGCAGAGCTAATTGTAAGTCGTCATGTCGGAAAATTTTCTAAAAATTGCGTGGTGCAAGCAAATCCGCATGAAGTTAGAGATTGAATTGATTTCCACGTCGGAGACAGTTGGAGATCTGATAGTAACCATTCCATCAACGGAAAAAGTCGTCGTTTCGAAGAGAAAGCTATGCAGAATCAACAGAGAGGTAAGAACATTGTTTTGAACTTGCGATGTTTATCTCCTGATTCCGATCATTTAATCGGTCGCTGCTGGAACGCAGAGTACTTCCACCGATGGAGGATTTGCCGCAGCACATGTAAGGGCTCTTCAGTTCTCGCGAACCACTCCTCCGACCCCGCTCTCTTTCAGCATATGTGGTGTAGTGTGTAAGTCAAAGGAGACATGGTATCCCCCTGCTAGGGCCCACCGAATGGGCGATAAGGTCTGGTGGGGCAAATTAGAGTGAACACTAAACTTAATTTAGCCTTAGTGTAGACATAAGGATATCTAGTTAATAAGGTTTTCCTACAATGTACACTGGCTGCTTGGCCACTACTCTTCACAAGATGCGTGAAATAAAAACTTCTTCCAAAATCTGTCCTCTTTTCTTTCCTTGGTGGCACATGTTGTCACACATAGTGCCGCAACGTGGTTTTCATAGGGCTCTCATACTGCAACTGCTTCCTGGGAAAATTAACAGTTGCAATTTGAGGGCGAACCCCTCCATTCTTAAAAGGGGAAACGAGCCAATTTCACAGCACCTCATTGGGTGGCTAGGAAGTCTGTGAACCTTATTGTATCTCTTACATTGTAGAACTAAAAGTAAAATGTTTGTCCTCTAATTTTGTTCATTAAATGTTTTAAATTCTATTTCAAAATGTGTACAGGTGGCACCAGTCTCTTTCATCAGTACGGCCCAGAAAACTTCCCAGCAAGGAACCTGTGTACAACCACTCTGGCATCATGTCATTAGCAAACTGAACCTAGCAAGGCCACCATACAGCCATAGCATCATTGGCAGAAGACAGCTTGGACATGGAGACAAAGCTGACCTTTGAAGAGCCCCATCCAACAAAATGAGTACCACACAACTAATCTCGTAAATAAAATGTAACTTGAATGAATGCTAAGAATTTTGGAAATCTGCTAGCTCCATAAGCAAAATTTGAACTTAACATTTTTGAAGTCTATGATATTAGAGTGAAATATTTTCTTAATATCTCTCAAGAATCTAACAAACAATTTTTGAAAAAAAATGGTCCCTTTTCCTGCTTGCTGTCAAAAAAGGACCTAAAATTCCAAAAAGCCATGAGATTTGTATTCTGAATTTGTTGCATAAGCAAAAACGAACAAAAACTTTGCCTTAAAGAAATGTTCTTATTTCTGTATCTCTACATATGTATTACAAAACCTTTTTCGCCCATATTTATCTGATGCTAAGATTTTTTTCTCTACAAAATTTTCAATTTGTTGTGAAAGCTTTTTCAATTCCTCAGCTAATGAATGGAATGGAATTAACAAATATTTTTAAAGTGGCATTCTGAATGTTCAAAAAATGAATCTTGGATGAAAGCATTTCAAAGTTTGACACCCTAGTTATACCTTGAGTGAACCTATGTAAAGCAGGGTATCCCTGACTATATTTGTGACCTCTTTACAAAACAAATTTTTAATTACTCCTTCAGGATGTTGAATTGCAATCTTATATATATTTTGTTTATATTTTACTCTTCATTCTGAAATCAGATGGCTTAGTTAAAGTAAGGTCTTACAAGATTTATAAGCTTCATGACAAGAATTGAAGGGTTTCTCAGATGAAGAAATGAACATGTTAAGGAACTTTGACAGTACTTGGTAAGTGGATTTAGCTTTCTTTACTGGGAAAAGATAAATAGGTGAACGAAATGATTGGTGCCATTAAATTCCTTCAAATCCAAACTGGTCTTCTAGAAGTCGCACTTTGAAAGGAAGTCTATTGTTTCTATTCAAGATGAGTGACAAATTGCTGCCAAAGATGTTTTCAAACCACATTTCAACAAATGCATGTTAGAAAAAATTTCTTCATTGATTTAACTTTGGGAAATAACATAGTGCCAACCTTTTCTGTCTCTCTTGATGCATTGGATCTCCAGAGCAAAGGAATGTTCTTTTCACATTTTTACAGAGTTATCAACTCCAATGCCTATTTTCTTGTCAGTCAAAAGCAATGCAGTAAGGATGTAAGTCTTAAAATATGTTGTGACATTTTTCATGCCAACCAAGAATTAATTCAATTGTTCTGTGGTAATATCTAAGGTTCTAAGGAAGACACTGGCTTGGAAGGACTATGTAAATTAAATTAATCATTGAGTTATTTATGGAAATGTTTTTTTCTAATATTGTTCCTTAGATTAGATGTTTTTGGGATGGGCTGAAAATTAGCAAGCAGCATACATCTTTCAGTTACCTAATAAAAATTTCTTCAATACTATTTCCACCATCCTAAGCCATTTTCAGAAGTTCCTTTTACACTTACAGACCAGTGCATTTGTCAAGACTAATTTGCTTCATTGTTCACTCCTGAAAATCAAGGATGAAAAAAATCCATATTTTCCATATGATTATTAATTGCAAATGGTTAATTTGGTCACCTTAAGGACTAGATAAAATAGAAAATAAGTGCAGTATGCACTTGGTAAAAGTTCTACTTTATTAGAAAAACAGGCAATTGGTTTCAACTATAACATAGTCATCACCAGGCAAGGAAACAGTTAATGTACATTGTACATATATGGAATGGGAAGAATAGGAGCACTTAAGAGAGGTTGGGGAGAGGGGTAGGAGAAGAGCAGATCAGGGTTTTGGTCAATAAGGAGAAAACAAGAAAGCAGTAAGGAATACGCAAGGAAGAGATGGCCATTAATTTCTTTGTTGGTCCATATGCGATTCCCTTGAAAAGTATTCTTTAATTATCCACATTAATAGGGAAGTTAAAAACAAACTTAAAGTCTTCCCGTAGTTCTTTAAAGCTGAGCAAGGAAAAAGGAGAAACAGATGAAAAAATATAGGTAGTTGACATTAACAAATTCATTTTACGCTATAAGTGCTACAAAATCAAATTTTATTTGCTATATTTGTCAACTTATGTATTGGAGAAATGTTTTATATCATCTTCTGTTGTAATTTTCAAATGAATACAACTAGAATTTTTATGGTTTATTTTTAAATATGAAACTTATTAAATATATTTATATAGATTCAGATTTAATATTTAATAGAAGTAGTCTTCACATTTACTTCTCTGTAATACTGAGAAGTAATTTTAATTCAAGAATGAATGAACAATTAACAGCATTTCACATTTTTAACTGACAACTAGATTAAAAGTATTGGAAGTTAAAAAAATTAATGAAGATTTTTCATATTCCATTACAATTATTGAAATATATGGTTATAAATCCTAGAACTAAGAAAAATTTCTATTTGTAGGTTGAAATGATATTACCTACTTGTTTATATGGCAGTAACAAAAGGGACACGTCTTAATATTACCTTGGTTACAGAATTAGCATTTTTTACTAATTATGAGAACATAGCATGTATTTATGAACATAATTGTTTCAACAAATTTTTAAATATTTACTTCAATCAACAAAAACACTTACCTTGAAAGTTGAGGCTATTATAATTTTAAAAGAAATAATTTAGAATCAAAATCAAATAAAATATAATCAAAACAGAACTTAGAGAAAATATTTTGTAGAAAATTAAACCATTAAAATTGGTATTTATTTGCAACAATATGCATTATTACACAAATTTAATGATACAATATGAATTACTTCAGCTTTTCTCATTTAAACATTACACACAATTATTACTCCAAAGATGATTTAATGAAATTGTATAATAAATAAGTTTGGCTAGTTTATTTTTCTAGAATGCATTTCATATAGCATGTCTCTTAACCACAGTATTGTGAAAATAAAGTTTTTAGAAGTTTATAAATACAATAACTCCTGTGAAATCTATTAGACATCTCATAAATTTTCTTTCAGCAGCGTGATTTGCAAAAAGAGACAAACAAAGAAAACACATAATTATTTTTTTTGATAGCATACATAAAAGAGATAAAATGTGCATCTGTGTGCGTAGTATATATTTATACTGATGTTTCAGGGTTAGTGTCACTTTTAGTATCTGATGTTATTAGCGAGTCTATCTGATCTTCATGTGGGCTACTATCAGTGACTTCATTTTCTTTTAACAATTGACAACATTCTTTATTCGATCCATCATCGGGGGAAATTGATAAATCGACTTCTTCTATTGGATTGGGTGAAGACTGACAACTAATGTTTCTGTTTTCTAAGACTCTCATTAGTGCAGGTGCATCATTTTCATCTTTTAGTTTTTCTGCACTATTTTTGCATTCGTCAAAGACATGCTTTTCGTCTTTTATCCACCTTTCATAATTTTTTCTATCGGACAATACATACATTCGAGGGACAGAGTGACTCTCAATTTTCTTCCTGTACAGTTTTCTTTTGCATCTTCCAGACCAGCTGCATGAATTTTTAGCCACACCATTTGGCATTACTTGCAACATGGAATTGTTGGTTGAGCCTTGGCATATTTTTGAGTCCAAAGGCAAAACAGTTTCTTTCAAATTCTCTCCCAGAGAGCAGATAGGAAAGGAATGCTGCGGAGTTATAGAAAGATTAGAATCCTCCCCCGAACTGCTTCTTTTCCTCTTCTCTCCTGCCCAAGAATGCACGTCCCTTTGTTCACAGTTACAATCTTTTTCATCATTTAACATGTTCTCAGAGAAAGCATGGTTCATGTTTCCTGTGTTTACATCGTTATCAAAACTCCACTCTGATGGGGTTGATGTCTCGGACACCAATGGGGTACTTTCATCACCTTCCACTTCACAGCCATTCATAGCCAAGACCTCATCTTCGAGGGAAAGTTCATGTTGAAAGGCCTCATCTGAACTCCTTTCAATTGTCTTAAATCCTTCTTTGTTTACACATGATTTTGTAACCATTTGGATGACCTTATCCCTAAGTCTATTTATTTTCTCGATACTTGGAGACGATCCACCACTTTTCTTGGTGCTCACAGGACTTCCATCTATCTGAGATGCAAGTGAAATCTGTGGCTTTCGAAAAGGTATATAAGGAGATGTTTTACAAGCACTGGAAGTTCCTGCATCTTCAACCAAGAAAACATAATTTTGGCTGCAATCAATATCATTTGTATCCTTACTGGAAAAATCATTTCTATAACTATTGTTATCAACACCTGTTTTCTGAGGCTGGGTCAGGACAGTTTTTCTCTCCTGAGAAAAATTGATGTTAACACTTTTGTCAAAACAATTAACTCCATTATTGGTCATATTTTCTGCATCCATAGATTTTCCTTGGTGTCTATCAGCTAGTTTGATAGAAGAATTTTTTTCTGATGTAATTTTATCCATGTCAAGCATCTTCAATTGGCTTGTTAACACCTTTTTTTCCAGGTTTGTAAAACCTAAGGGAATGAATAAAGAATATGCAACACTTAAAGACACAAAGATCCTAAAAGAAAAACAATCAATTAGCTAGATATATTTTTTGTATGAATATGGGTACCTCCAAAACGACAAAATAAAATCTTGTTTAGGAATTTGATTACATACCAATAATATAGCAGAAAAATTGATGTTAATTAAATTGATTGCCCCTAAAGATTTTTAATTTTGATAAATTTATTGATAACTATGAATCTTTTCAATTAAAAAATAAATAAAACTAATATTAAATTCTATTTCCATGAAATTTTAAAATATCTGAGAATTTTAATATTAAACTGAAATACATCATTGAAAAATTATACATAAGAAAATTGGCTTGACTGAACTCAATTGTCTTAATGCACAAATATTTATGCAAAATAATATGACTATATTAATTTACCAACCACTTACTAATAATGTCTTTAAATTATAAAATAGAACAACACAAATCATTTTAAAAATAAGGATAATAAATAAAAATGTCTAAATTTAGTATGCATAGTATGCATGCAGAGTCGTATGAAAACTTTACTACAGTATTGCATTTTTAAACTGAAAGAATTTCATGCAAAGCAACTAACTACTGCATTGTTTTACAAGTTACATGAAAATAAATTGAAAATAACAAAAATCTTGTTTTAAATTGTGAAGAATAATATAAATTTTAATACAAAAAAATCATTTTGAACTCCAATTTGGAGCAACAGTAATCTGAAAGTGTTACCTATCTCATAGCATCAACTTTCAAACAATTTAATAACAAAATGAAAGTATTACAAAAATATGATGCTATATTAAAAATGGATTTATTACCTGTCAAGTAAAAATCTACTCATACTTCATCTTTCTATAATATATATTTTTTATATGTCAACAGTATATAATTTTTAAACATAAAAATATATTTCACTTTATAAAAAACAACTTAGCCACCATGTTTACAGATTATTAAAAACTCTTTGAATTTTACTAAAAACTTACTGTTTTGTATGAACACATTACTATATTTTAAATGCACAATTCCAGTTTCAATCAAATTGGCTTAATTATCAGGATAACAAGTTTTTAAGAAATTGGTCAAACTCTAGAAATCTATGATGTTTAATTTTCCGACAACATTAAAATTGAAGGAATAGTAGTTAGAATTTTCAGAATTAGTTGAAAATAAGTTTAATTGATTATTAAGACTTGTTCAACTCTTTAATGTCTATGGGAGTTACATATATTGACTTGCAATTGTATTACAGCCATATGATAAACTCAATAATTCATTGTGAAAAATGTTTTAAATTCATTCTTTAAACTAAAAACTAAATAATTAGATGATATAAAACCATCATTATTTTTTTTAATTTCTGTATTTACAGTAAGATTGGCTATCAAGAAATACTTAAATCTTTAGAAGTGTGAGACTTGAGATCTGTACCAAATTCACAAAATAAACTTTCTATATTGATATCAAAACGTTGTTGCTTAATGAAAAATACCAAGAAATGTATGAATCAACATGATAAACAGATAAATTATTTCTAAGTTGAGTTCCAAGTCTACAGTAACTGGTTTATCATCACTGTTTAAAAAACTACAAATGAAAAATATGGGTATTATCAGTAGTGCATTTCAGTGGTTTTTGAGAACTGTAAGATTTAGTAATATTATGAATTGGAACTGAGTCAAAGGGCAGTCACCCAAACGGCCAACAATACCCCACGGGCAGAAATACCGAAGGGATGACAATGGGCCAACAATACAGAAGAGGCAGAAATGTACTACAAGGGTTAGTGCGGTTAAGGGAGAAGGAAGTAAGGCCAGAGTTTAAGGTGTTGGTGATAAGTGGTCATAGCTAATGGGAGAATAGAAAACCCAACCCAACCTCAAATATTTCAAAATTTATAATATGAGCCCAAAACAATTAGTTCAAATTTTTTAATTAAAATTTACAACATGAATCACTAGAAACAAATAATGTAAAACTCGATTTCAAATTTGATTTTTCAATTCTAATATGTATATCTTAAATGACTAGTGAGGTTCAACTTGGATTACTTCAAACCATTAAAACACTAGAAAAAATATTATATAATTATTACTTGAGATATATTGTAATAAGTTGATACTAACTATACCCCATGTAACATACGTGGCGTAGTGTTTTTGAATGGGTTTATTCGTATTGGAAGTAGATTTAGTGTGAGTGTTTTAATGGGAATGTTTTGTAAGGGGAATGGGAGGGTCGTCGAGATGAAGGGAAGGATCACAGCTGCAGAGAGGGGAAGAGGAGGATGGGGGAGGGCACTTGAGCATGGGGAGGATGAATTGAATGTTAGTCCCATTGGAAGAATTTTTCAAGTGTTGGAAACATACCTAAGGCTTTTATATAGATAGATTGCCAGCCTTTTGGTTACAGCCCTTCATCTAAAAACACATTACACCCTTTCACAATATCAATTTGATATAACCTAATTTATATGTAAAAGTGGTACATACATTAGAGAAAAAGCTGCCTTATCGGTTATGGCTAATGCCTAAATTGACCAATATTAATGTTAGCCAGCTTCGCTTGGCTACTGTCTACATTATCCAGGTGAAATTAACTGATTTTGTTTCTTTTACCAAAAATTTGAAAGAAGTTATCAAGGTAAGGTACTTCAACTGCAGCTTACTATAAAGCTACTCAACCCAGGTTGCTTCTGCTGAAATTCAGAAAACATTTTTCAAAGGAAAAACCCAAAATTATAACCGAGACAATAAATTTACTTAGCACAGATCTTCAGATTCCTTTAATTGGTTCAATTACACATTAAGCAACATATTTTTAATAAATTGAGATTTATTAGCCTTTTACACCCAAACATAAGCCAACATTCAACTGAATAGGGATCATATTAGTCAATTCCGGACATTAGCCATGATATGGTAACTAATGTAACAGAAAATTCACTGGCGGCTATTTATAATATTTGAGCTACACACATTGTAGTACTGTGCTATAGTTGCTTTTGAGCAGGAAAGAGACAGCATCATTATATTAAGCAGCATTTATAGTTAAGAGTAGACTACTCACAATATATCTACCAATTAATAAAACAATCTCTACATAACGTCTGAAATTCACGTTGTAAGGTATTTCACAAAACTAATTATTTCTAATCGAATTGTCTGCTGTTCACAAAGGCTCCATAGCTCTGGTACTTCAGTTCATATATTTGAGCAATGAAAATTTCATCAAATACAGGCGACTCCCAAGATTCAACAGGGATGCATTCCTGAAAACGTGGTCGAATCTCGAACCGTCGAATGTTGAATCAGCACAAATTCAAACAATTAGAGCAGAAATAACAATGTCTAGACTGAAACTAAACCTCTCTTGGTCGGGCAGGCCAAAAATTACTTCGCATAAACTAGTTTCTAATTCGATCGATCGATCAGCTGGGTCGATTCGACCGGTCGAATTCTCGAGTTGGCCGAATCTTGAATGGTCGAATCTCAGGAGTCGCCTGTACAATAATATTAATTAGAGCAGGTATGTCAAACTGGTGGCCTGCAGGCCGCATGCGGCACTTCCTATACCTTACTGCAGCCAGAATGCTTATTTTCTCTCAACTAAACCATTTGAGATTTTATATAAATATTTTACATTTGTGAAAAGGACTGGATTTTTTCTTAGCTACTGAGATACAATAGAACACGTTTTCTAAATCTGTTTTTAATACCAAAACAGGTGACCAATCTCACAGGTTGTCTATTTTTTCAAGTCTGGCCCTCATTAAATAACTGTAATACTACTGTGTCCCTCCTATAACATCCACTGCTTATGTGCAGCCTTGATGCTTGTTCGAGTTTGACTTGCCTGAACTAGACCATAAATGCCTCTTTAAATATGCTTTTTCTCTTTGCCATCATCCATGCTTTTTTTCTTCTCATTACTGTCAAAGTTACTCTCAGATCAAATTTAAAATCATGTCCCATCTTGTATTTCACCTGACCGTACCATCAATACACACTCAGTTCTTAAACAAACATTTTAAATTTTTTGTGCATATAAATTGTATCCTGTTTTATTTTCAGAGGTACAGTAGAGAAGAATTACCTTTCTTGTTTTGGGTCATTATTTGCTTGAGTCGATCTATTCATGAAAACTTCTTACAATGTTGGTGTCTAAATGTTAAATCTCCACTTCATCCTTGCATTCACTGCTCCTAATTATTGCTGAAATTTATCTGTTTGTTGCCTAAACCAGTGATATTCAAGATAATACTATTTCTCCTCACATCATATATGTGATTTTGGAATAAAATGTTGTGAAGTTACAATTATAAATAACATAATCAAATGTTGCATACATATTTTAAGCAACTAAGGCATTTTGAAATAGAAAAATACTTCTTAATACTTTCATGGACCTCTTCAAAGAATGGTACTCTCAACGGCAAGAAAATGTAATTCCTAAGAGACCATAGAGCCTTTTTTAATATAGAAACTTATCATGTTACTTATTATTTTTATTTAAGTTTATATACAAGCGTTATATTTTTTGGCACAAGTATTGTTAATTACCTTGTCACTTTAAAATATACTAGGAAGTACATATTCATTTAAGCAATGCTCAAAGAGGTACATCAGGAAAAAATTTGAAGACCACTGGTCTAAACATATTATGAATAAATTTTTTTTCTGAAAATAAGGATAATGTAAAGTTCAAAGCAACAATTGTGCAACTCTTTAATTCGATCATTATCCATGTTTAACCACTATAATCAAATATGGGAGAAAAGAAGAAGCCTCTAACCATTAATAAAAATTTGTGCAAAAAATTATAAAACTATATGTTTGCAGCACTGTATAGATCAGGTGTTCCCAACCTGGTGCTCATGAGCACTGCTGTGCTCTTTGGAAGCCTGATGATGCTCTTTGAAACCTAACTATGCTCTTCTATGCTGCTTAACTGTAGAACTACCAAGCGATTTTCACTACCATGGACTATCAGGGAGGAGGCCCACCATCTAAAATATTATAAGAAGCCATAGTAATGTTTTGAATCAATTTTTATATATTTAGAAACATCATAGGAATAAAGCTATGTATTTTTGGTAAAGTATTTGAAATTATATTTACATTATCTACTATAAAGATGGAAATGTTTGCATAAAAACAATTTTTTTACATTTTTTCTCATTATGTTTTAAAGATCACATTAATTTTGCAGATAGATTGTATTTACAGAAATAATAACACATTTATTAGAAAAACAATTTAATCTGCTACATCTGACACAACAATTTAAACAAATAACACGCTTCATACTGTGCTTTCCACACACATGGTGTTTGCACTGTGAGCATGTCATGGTGGATTTTCCAAGGTTACTATACTTATATTTTTTGGAAAGGGAATCATTGCAACACATAACATCCCCACGAATGGGTTGTTGTGGATGAGGTGGCAAATCTGTTACTAATTTTCTATCAAGAATAGTCTCCATAGCTATTGTAATTGGTCTCTGGAACCATCATATTTTTTGCTCGCTCCTCAACTTGGGATTTTATCAATTCTATTCCCAATTCCTTCAGAAATATGTGTCACTGTTTATTTTTATTGTCACACCAGTCTGGGAAGTTAAGAATAAAAATAATATATGAATTGATCCCGACTATGACAATAAAAGTATGGAACATCGAAAGCGGGCATCTCCTTGTGCCTCTCTTTGTGGTATATGTACTTCCTTGCCATCTGATCTATAGTATTGATCCCTCCTTTTGTGGAATTATAATAAATATTTATCTAGGATTTTTCGGTATCATATGGCATCTTCTGGCTCGCGACGAATTCTTTTGAAATGGAGAAATTACAAATGGGGAATGCAGTATGTTATCATGTCATGTCATTCTTTTCCCCGAGGTTTTACGAGACCTCGGGTTTGACGACCCCTTCCTTTGGCTGTCATACTGTCATAAAACGACCACGATGCCATATTGCTTATCGGTACGGACCAAACTAACGTTGCATTCATATTGAAAGAAAAAAATGAAAATCCTCCCACATCCTTGCTTACATGTAAGGTTTTTCACACCGATACATTGCTCTATGAGAAAACAAATGAATTACTAATAAGGAGGGTGTGGAAAAAAAAGAAATGCAACATAATTTGACAAAATTTGTGGGCCTCGGAGGCCCCTCCCTTGGTATTTCTAGGGTTAATATATCATTTCTTAGGACCAATAATTTAATTTGCTCAGTTGAGAATGAGAAATTTACTTTAATATAATAAAAACGCTCAAAATTTGTTGCTCTTGCTTTTGAGAGTTAATATTGATAACTTAGCAGACAAATTGAGTAAAAATTTGATTTGTCATACATTGGCGGATTAGTTGACTAATTCAGTTATAGATACATTTTTCATATTTTGTGAGATGTAATAAGGGTCATAGGACAGTAGACAGTAATCATTTTTATTAGTGTGCAACATTAGGAGCTTGATCATGGAGGTTATTTGCAGATCTATTGGTAATTATATAAATTTACATATGTATATGACATGATCATATTGCTTTTAGGACTGAAGCTGTATTAGACAAGGCTTATGAATATGAGTGATACATGACTATCCACACTAGCATTGTAGGAGTGAAGAAATCATTTCATGTTATGTTTCAGATGAGCCTGAGCCTAACAACAGCAATTATTCATGATCACTAAACCTACCATTCTACAGTTATTTGGAAGTATATTGTACTTCATTATATAGATTCAATCTTAAGAAGTAAAACGGCTAAAATCATTTTCATCAGGGCACAATAAAATATAGTCTAAATCAACATAACCATAGCATCAGGATTTAAGAAAGTAATAGTCCACTGAAAGTTTATTTATTACAATAGCTTTAATAATGAAATAATGATTAAAATGCTCAAACAAATTAGTAAAATGAAAATGCTTAAATAAAAAAATAACTTTTTATAAAAAGCAAAAAATAGCAAGTATGCATGGAGCAATTCCATTCTGATAAGAAACATTGATAAAGGCATTGTTTAAAAGTGTAAAAATATTGATTAAAAACGTGAAAGCTCAAAGTGTAACTTACTTTGAATTTGATAACATTTTCCTGTTGAAAATTCAATTAACTGAACATATTAAAATACCATTTCATAATACACTACTTCTTAATTTTAATATACTTCATAATAGCATTCCAAACTTGAATAGATCTACATTATGCTATCAACAAATATCCTAGTTACAATATGTTGTGAGTGAGCACTGGGCCTAATTAATAAATAATGTAAGATAAATTACAAACTTCATTGATGAATTATGACTAAATAAAAGAAATGAGATTTAGTTTTCCTTTTTTGCTAAATAAATCAAAACAAGCCAAAAGGAACTGCAGAAGAAACAAAATGGTCAAGTCATTTAATCATACACCAAAATGGACTGAAGGTTGGTCCTTAGTACCAGCCGTTTTGTTATCCACAGTAAAATTTTGGTAGAACATAAGCAACTTTTAAGGCATGTAAGTTATGCATCTGTGTATTCTTTACTTTTTTCCATAGACATTTTTGAAATGATACACCAGTTCTATGGTAGGTTACTATATAATTAAATCTAGATAGACACTACATATTATTTAGGAAGATTTTTTCCCTTCCCATTATTCATCATCATTATTTTCTGACAAAGGCAAAATTTCTTTTTTGTGTTGTAGAAACAGAAGACACACATGCTGGTACTCGGCTAATAATGTAACACAGTTAATTTAACTCATTGGGTAGCTCGAAAAGGAGTTATGCTTTGCTCAAAAGAAAATTAATTTGGTAATGTTATAAATGTTTATGAATGGTTGCAGACTGCTTGTTTCTATCTAAAAAGGTGCTGGAATGAGATACAGATTAGTGGGGAAAAATAGGAAATGAATATACACCCTGACCTCACTTTGCGTCATTTCGGTTTGCGTCGTTCTCGAAGTTGCATCATTAAACAATTAAAACCAAAATTTTGCTTTTGAGTCATAAAATTCTGCATTTGCATCATTGTGGTATGTTAAGCAACCAGTAAAAAAACTTTCGAATTTTATTAAGCTTAAATTTGATAAAAACTTGCTTGATAAATTTTACTGAACATCTCTGTGTTCAGTACGAACAACGAACAAATAATCTGATTAGCGAACTGTTCCGGCATTTCAGCTGTGACTCATAGGACAACTATGTACTAGAACTTCTATAGTAATATATCAACCTTTCGGTTGGCTCACCTGATAAGCTGCTACCAGGAAAACCCCCTTTCCCCTTAAAGCTTCTCACTCCCTTTCCCCTTCCCCTCTAACGCTGTAAAGTCTTGCGCATTCAGCGGTCATCAAGTTTCATTTTAGCTATATCAGCCAGTGAACTAGCACACGTGTAACACGATAGACTGTAAACGACTATGTGGTAGACTGTGACATTTTCTGATCACCAAAAGATCGAAAGTGGCTTTACTGAACTTATACTGAGACGTGGCTTTGTCATTCGGTGGTTTAGTTTTTATGCGTAGATTTAGTGTGTACTGTTGCCTTGCATAATACATAGGAACTTTATTTTGTGGTTCTACCGCCTTACGTAAAAGGTATGTAAAATTTATTAGATTAATAAACGTATGAGTACAATTATTATTTTCAGTTTACATTTTTATTATTTATTTATTTATTTTTAGCCCAGTCATGAGTGAAAAGCGCTTGTCTGCTGGCAGAATTACCAAAAGGTTGAAGAAAACTATTACATTGAAGATGAAATTAGAAGTGTTACGAAGATTTGATGCTGGAGAAGGCTGTGGATATAGGAAAAGCCCTTGGTCTGACTCCTGCAATGGTGAGAACTATTCGAAATCGTGATGGAAGTAAAATAAGGGAAACTGCTAAATCTGCAACGCCTTCAGATGCTAAGATGATGACCTGTGCGAGAAGTGGTCTGATGGTGAAAATGGAATCTTTGCTATCTATTTGGATACAAAATTAGGTTGCTCAGAGAATACCATTAAGCAAAATGGTAATACAGGCAAAGGCAAAAAGCTTATTTGATGATCTTAAAAGCAAGTTAACTTGTGATGATAGTGCAGGTTGTAATGCTACTGACAAGGAAGAAATGTTAGAAGCTAGTCAGGGTTGGTTTGAGTGGCTTAAAGTTCGCGCAAATCTACGCAGCATTTCACTAAAGGGCGAAGCAGCTAGTGCAGATACTGCAGCTGCAGGGCATTTCTCCGAAGAGCTGAAGCGATAATTCGTGAAGATGGCTATACACCCAAACAAGTCTTTAATGTGGACTAGACTGCCTTATTTTGGAAACGTCTACCAACTAAGACTTATATCGCCAAAACAGAGAAATCTGCACCAGGAGTTAACGAATGTCCTACAAAAGATGTCAGATTTGTTAATGTGGACTCGATTATTAAAAGAAAATGAGTTTTTGGTACTCGACTCAGCTATTGCAAAGCTTTTCAGCATGTTCGGAATAACATAGGTGTGTGAAGCTACTTTTTCGGCTGTAAATTTCATTAAATCTAAATATAGATCAAGTACTTCCGATGAAAATTTAGAAGGGGAATTAAGATGTGCTGTAAGTGTGAAATACACACCAGATTTTGAAGATATAGTACGAAAAAAGTGCAAAATATCACATTAATTCTAAGTAATTTTATATTGATGTAATACTTTGGATTATATATGATGTAATACGTTGAGTTCAATAAAATATATTATTAAAATTAATCTCATCTGCATGTTTTTGAATCATTTTTATAATGTGGCTAATAGAAAAATTTAAAATTACAAGTGTGGCTCTCTTCAAATTTCTATTGGACAGCCCTGTTCTAAATGCTACTGATGGACAAGATAAGCCTACTATGCAGAAGTTTTGGAAAACATTCAACATAATGAATGCCATAAAAAACATTTCAGGCTCGTGGGAGGAGGTGAAACCTTCATGTAGGAATGGTGTTTGGCCCAGAATATGGCCAGAATGTGTGCATAAAATAAAAGTCAGCGATGGTGCCATTGTAGAAGTTGATAAATTTCCCACAGTTCGTCAAGAAATAGCTAACTTAGCTAGAGAATCTAACTTCGAGGGAATGGACGAGAGTGACATAGATGAATTGTTTGCCTCACATCAAGATATGAGCAATGAAGAGTTAATGCAACTAGATTTACAAACAGCTAATGAGCAATACAGTTCGGAAGAAATTCCTACACAACCAACTTTAACTTGAAAACAAATCTCCAAAGTCCTGAGTTTGATCGACAAAGCTATTGAGATTTTTACGAATGATGATCCTGACAGGGAAAGAAGTTCAAAAGTGGCACGGGCAATAGCGCATGATATCAGTTGCTACAAGGAAATTTCCATGGCCCAAAAAAAGCTGTTCAGCAGACTTTAGATAAATATTTGAAGAAAAAAGAATAGGAAGGCATCTCAACCTCAAAGCCTACAGATTCAGAGTCTGAGCAAATGAGTTCCTCATAAAATTATTGAGTTTCATGAAAGTTATTCTGTTATGTTTATATGTTGAAAATAAAGTTATTTTTCTATTTATTTCAATTCATTCTTTTATTTCATAATTGAAAAGGTAAATGACGATTAATTTACAATTTCTTAAAATATTCTTTCTTGAAAATTGTAGTGCCGGTACATATCTTTGATATTTCAATGGTTTCTTATGGAAAATTGTATTTCAATTTGCATCGTTTCAGTTTGTGTCGTGTTTTTTAAGAACATAATCTCGACGCAAAGTGGGGTCTGGGTATAATGTGTCAGTGAAGAAATACTGCATAAACTCGTGTAAAATGCACTCCCATTTATTATGTACACCGGTACTTTTTGCCAAAAAAATTCGACTTTTTCTTATAGCCGACGTATAATGTGCACCCTTGATTTTTGTGGGGTATGAGATCAAATTATGTCATGTTAAGTATCAATGATAGTACCGTAAATAAATACAAATGTGAAGATAGAGAAGGAGAAAAATTCTGAACTTGACAGGGACTCAAACCCGGGTCTCCCACTTGCTGGGTAGGTGCTTTAACCAACTAAGCTATCAAGCCGGTATAATGCTCCATTCTTGTATTGGGGTATTTACGGTGAAGAAAGGGCTAACTCAGATAGTAAATCTTACGACACTAGATGTCCTCACTGAGGTACAGGGGAAAACACTCCTACTTTATCCCAGAATTGAGAAGATGTTAAATAACATGAGTGAAATGATGGAAATTTTAACTTATATGCATGAGTGCATAAGATTGATCACAAATGTGAAGACAGAGAAGGAAAAAAATTCCGAACTTGACCGGGACTCGAACCCAGGTCTTCCACTTGCCAGGTAGTTGCTTTAACCAACTAGCTTACCAAGTAGTAATCTAGTTGGTTTAAGCACCTACCTTTTTCGTTTTAGGGGAGTAGTATTGCACACCGCAGATAAAATGTTGGTTTCTAAAATTCTCCATAAAGTATTAAATCTAATGTTATTAGCAACGCGAGTTATGGCTTGACCGTGTAGAAAACGTCCTGCGCGGAAATTCCTGCGCATCCCCTCCGAGCAGGGGTATACCCCCACTCCCGCTATAACTCCCTCCCTCGTGAACGTCCCTAGTGGGAGCTTCACTTGCTCGCAGTTGCCAGCTTTTGTTGTTTGTTATTTTTCCCGAAAAATTAAAAATGTCGCTACTATAAGTGGAAAACAGACCTACGGCCCACGTTTAAGGGAAACTGACAACACTGAGCTGCTTACAAGGGACTCTCCGCTCGAGAGTGAGGGGAAGAGATAGCAGGGGTGGGAAGGTGTGGAGGATGGGTAGGTAGCCTTAGCTCCGCCCACTAGTCGCCAAGGAGGTCGTTCTCTATGCGGTCAAGGTATAGTTGCAGCGATAGATATCGAAAGATTCCAAATTACTCAGCTATGTAGGCTTTTTCGTTATAGATAAAAGTAGATTGCCTACATTGGATCAGAACTATTCGTTTTCATTTATATTCAAAATATTCGTTTATTTGTTGTTCGCAGTCACACAGTAAAACTCTGCCCCCCTGACTGCACGTCTGCTTGCAGTACTGCCTTGTTGAAGTTTCAAAGATTGATATCTCTGCTACTTTATATTCCAGCACTTAGAATAATGCTGGAGAGCTAATAATTACTTTAATGTGTTCAATCTTTTCTTCTTTGTTTTGCGAATGGGTTTCCGGGAAACCTCTCAGCAAGTGCTCGGATTACTTGTTCCTTTACTATTGATTATACAGAACCCAAATGGCAACAAAAATGTTAGGAAAATTACATCCAGTCGTCTGCATTCCTTATATATCTTACAATCAACATTCAGAAATACAGTTTCAACAAGGAGTATGGGTGTGTTATTGCACTCAAAACATTTACTTGCAGCCACACTTGAGCAGAGTTTTGCCTAGCCGCAAATAAAACAAATATTTTTAGATAGCGCGGGGCCCGGTGCAGTCACACCGTTGGCACCGCGAATTGTCAGCTCTGCTTGTGCCAGCATAAACTTTAAAATGCCATATGTAAAATTTTTTAAGTGCCCCCTCTTGTTCCTTACTGCGGGTGCCCGTAGTGGTGATGCAGGAATTTGAATAAAATTCTGGTTATTGAAATTTTAATATGACATTTTATATTGTCTATCAATCTGCCAGAGGGAAAAAAGACTAAATTAAATAATAGTTCATATGCAGAATAATTCACAAGTAAGTTTTACTTACAGAAGATTTATGTTATATGTCCAAAACTATTTTTTATTAATAAACAAAGAACGTTACCTTGATCAGCCTACTATAAACATACCAGTAAGATTTAACTAATACTGATTGGGAAAATTGTTGGTAATGAATATAGGAACTAATGGATTTATACACATGTACAAATAATTCGTGTTGATATTTGTAGAGTTTGGGTAGAAAATTAAGGTTTTAGATGAAGAAGTGATGAATGTATTCCAATGCACACAAAATATATAGTAGGTCAAGCAAAAAGCAATACTGAAAATTTCACAGTTTTACTAAATTAATTCCTGAAATCGAACATTAGATGATATAATTTTAGGTTTGAATAAAATATCATGCAAGTAGCATCAATTTATTGTACATAAATAATATGCCATTTTTTCATTTGAACAAATAACAATGCTTGCTCTGAAAGAAGCACCATAATTAAACAAAGATATGAAGGTTCCATTACAAAAGGCATGGCATATTATGTGCAGTTAAAATTTCTTTAAGAACAATTTCAGCTTCTTAGAATGTAATGTAAGGCAGTGCATATAAAGCAGGAAATTTCTAAATAGCAAGACAATTTTATTACCGATAATATTTGATTAGGGTAAATGATTTTTCTGGCTTAAAAAAATATGGGCTCTTTATAAAAATATATTTTTTTTAATCATAGAGGATTACATGCATCATCAATAGCAGATTATATCTAATGAGCATAAAACAGTTTTTAAACACTAAAATGCAAATATGGAAAATATTTTGATAAAATAATATAATTTTATACACCAAATGTTTTTAGTTTACTTTAAACAAAATAGAACAATCCAAATTTAAAATACAAGTTTTTAAAGAAAAAAATACGATAACATTTACGACAATACTACACAAAATAAATAAGAAATTCACAAAGAAAAGCAATTATCATATTCAAAAGCATTCAGGCAGCAAAACAAGCCTGAATAACCAAAATACTTATAGGTAATGAAGCCATAAAATAATTTTTGGTAGCATAAGAAATTTAGTACAGTAGATGCCACTTATTATCATAACTGGTTATTTTCATCGGCTGGTTACTTTAATCAAATTCAGAATTCCCAAAACAAATCTAGATTAAGAAAGTCTGCCATTTATTGTAAGCAGCTGCTTAATGTTATCATTTAAATTTAGTTCAATGTGATCACCTTAACAGCTACCTACTGTACCAATTCTCTACAGTTTCTTGAAATGGAATGTTTAATGCTCCATGTTTTTATATATATTTCAATTTATCTAACAAACTATTCACATTTAATGAAACTGGATTTACATAACAATAGATAAAATTTTATTTGAAAAATACCTTCCTGATTTATCCCGAGCGAATTGTGCTTTAGAGTTATTTAAAATAAAACTGTATAACTGACTAATTTCATCCACCTGGCTAATATAATGGAATGTTAAAATTTGTTTATATGGCCATGCAATTAAATAATTTCATTAATGCACACTGTAAACAATGCACAGTGCTAATAAGCATTTCACTATTTACTTATAACCTAAGCAGTCATAAATGCTTATTAAAAAATAAATAATGCAGCCAGCCACTAAGAGCAAAAAATTCATTTTCAGATAAGCCACTGGCATTAAAACAGCTACAATGTTTAAATCAATTCCTAGAAAATGTTGTAACATTTATGGATGCCACTAACTTTACCATGATGCTTATATTATTAATATATTTCATCATCAATTTAATTGACAATTTTAAGGATACATTTCTAAGCCTCAATATGTATTTTATAAATTATCGAAACTTGTAATTAATTTTGAGAACAAATATCAAACACTATAAAAACATTTTATGCAATGCTGAAAACTGTGAATCTTGAAGAAAAGACCCCTTACAGTAATAGAAAATCCTATTTTCTTCCATAAAAAACAAACTGACATATCACAAAGCTGCTAAAAATGCTAGACAAGTAACACCATAGAGCTCTTTGGTTGAAAATAAAGTAATATTTTCTGTAATGATGACAGAACATTACTGATTTCATAACATCAAATCATACCACTTCTCACCAACTTGGGCCAAGTTGATATTTTTGTCCTATTCTTACTCTAAATACGATAAAAATAATCAGGTAATTCGCCTTTTGTAATAAGTATTCTAAGTTCATTTTTAAAAATTAATACATTATAAATTCTTCATATAGTTATATCTTTTAAACAAAATATTTACAAAATTAAATGATAATAATAATTTATCATTTGAGTAACATTTGCCCTTCTCCTATAACATTCTGGATACTTCATACCTGTTTCTCATTTAAGATTCTAGCTTTCTGACTCTGACATGTCTCCATCATGCTGTTTGCCCCCACCACCCTTCCCACTGTGTTGCCTAGTAACCCTCAATCCTGACATTCCAGTGCTTTCCTCACCTCCGCTGTCCACCTCATCCTCATCCCTCCCTCCTCTGATGATATTTATGCTTCTCCTCCCTCCATCATCATCATTCAGATTCACAGATCCCTCTTCCTCAGTGTTCTCCTCCTCGTCTAACACTTCAGCAAGGGCGTCTTGGTTTAGGGCTTGCAACGCCTCACAAATCATCTCTTCCTCCATCATTACCTGGAAAATTAGTTTGAGAATTTATCATTAAATTCTCATTGTAAATTCACCTTACTAATAACTGAATTTTAATTCCTTTTTTGTCTGAAGATATATTATTTTAATGCTATCTTTTGACTACAAAGTTATGTATTGTGTATAAGAATTATCTTAATAAAAATAAAATATACTAAAAGACTAACCAATTAACACCATCATGTTCTGACGAAGTGCATTCTGTCAGGTGGATTTGAATATTAACATCTAAAAATAAACTATTATTTCAAAGGCTGTCTGGCAAATGTAACATTTGAACTAACAATTACAGATGATATATTATGGATAACAATTACATTTAATCAAAACTGCAAAAATACTTTGATTGCTTTGTTCATATGTTAATGTTATGCATTAATGAAGTAAACCATAAAAATGGATTTTCTACAAAACCTTAAAGAAATTGTGTGTGATTTGCAGGCATAAGGTCATATGCAGCTCACAAAAACCTTAGGTCATAAATTTTACTTCATTGGAAATATTTCCTATTTATCTACATCCTAAATTAGAGTACACATTCTTCATTGACCCTAATGTACATACTACTTATTAAAAACTGTTAGCAAGAAAAAAATCAAACACCTGAATTAAAGAAAAACTTTTTTCCATTCCGCATTACCTCCAAGGATCCATTAACATTTTTTAGCCCACCTGGCAAAATATTTTGCCAATCAATGACATGAAGTCAAACTATTAAATTTACTAAATTAACCTTCTATGCAAAACTCCATGTACAGTAAACTCCCAGTTAGTTTTATTGGATAGGCCTCAATAAAGCATTTGGATACCAAAATAAGGAACAGATGCAGAATTCTACATTCACCTTGGAATTGCTAACCTGTAAACTAGGTATTCTACTCACAATTGTTCTTAAATAATTCCTTGACATTCAAGGAAGTAATGAAACTCAAATATACAAGTAGTATTCAACATGTTTAATTGGAATACTTTAATATTTACTAACTACATTACATACAATGGAGTTTCTTGTATGACTATCATGACTAGCTTCTCTTTTGTTCTAATAACAACTGAAGTTAACTTATTGTTAGTCCAACCTTTAGGATTTTCCTACAAAAAATTGTTTTCTTGTCCAAGAAAAGGAGAGAAACATCACCAAAATAAACCAGTCTCATCAGCATTACAAAGTTGATCAGGGGTTAGACCATGTTCCTTAACTAATGTTTCAAGAGAGCCACAAAATTTATCAGCAGCTCCTTGGTCAGCCGACTTTTTATCACCCGAAACATCTAGACATCTGATCCCATGCCTAATCTTAAAATGTGTTAGCCATCCATCTGAAAATGCACACGGTTTGCTAATCTCCATTTGTTTATAAAAATCTTGTGCCTTTTCTATCAACATTGGTTCAGAAATAGGTGCTTTCTCAGAATGCTTTATAGAAAACCATTCATAAATAGCAATATCCAATTGTTCAAGTTTCAGCTTATGAAGAGTGTGCCGATATTCATTTCCTCTAGTTGTCTCAGAAGACGTAACAAATTTCATGAATTGTGATTTCTGTGTCTTAATGTCATAAATAGTGGAAGAACCGACTTTGAACTCTTTCATTAAAACATTACAGTTCTCAACTTTCTCTTAAAGTTTTATTATATCAAGTTTCTGGGTTAAGGTTAGCACAACCTGTTTCCTTTTATCACCTATAGTGCATATTGGAGTTTTAGACGGCATTTAAAAAGGGTGTGCAAAATATTTTATTTTACATAAACACTGAGTGCAAGAAACATCCCCAGTTGCATATTGCAACTGCCGAAAATGCCAGTTTTAGCGGTAACATTCCGAATTAGATGTAAACAAAAGAATGTAGAAAGTGCCAACTTTAGAGGTAACATTCCAAACTAGATGTAATAAAAAAATCAAGATGCACGAGATGCCGGTTGTTTGGGAATTCTGGTTTCATGAGTGCCGGATAACAGGGAGTTCACTGTACATTAAACCCATAACTCATCACAGAATTTTCATTAACAAAAAAAAACTTTTCCAGCAATTGCATATTCAGAAAAATAAATATGATTCCACACAAAATGAAGGTTGGTGTTAGGGGTTTCTTTCCTCGGAACTTCACTTTTATGAGGGTTCAGAAATGGCAAAACCACCACAGCTGCTATAGCCACTCTCCTCACAATGCTAAAGCTGCTTATCCCAGTTAATGGGTTAAAGATAAACCACTGTATTTGCTCATATATAAGCTTCCACTGCATATAAACTAACTTTGTTTTATGAGACTGATTCTAGAGGAAAACTAAAATTATTAATAAATACCATTAAATGTATATCCACATTTGATTTGAAGGTTTGATCCATATTTATTAGGTAATATTATTATTTATAATCATAAAGTATTTCGGTGAATTATCTGTAACAATTAAGCAAAATATTGATACCAAGAGGTCCAAAAGAAAAATACAGCTGGAAGAGAAATCGCAAGATACGCAGTTTTTTTACCCAAACATGCCGCATGCAGAATATGATGAGAAATCAAAAAAACATCTTCCAAACTGAAAGCAAAATCACCAAAATGTCTTTCCCAATAGAACTACCGGAAGATGAGACCAAACTGTGATGCTCTGACATCCTTACCTTGCTTATAACTCTGTCAATAATATTAGCAGCATTTTGTTCCCTCTTTTATTTCTATAAATGATATTGTAATGTTTTTGAGCATCACATATTTTAATGATTACCTTATACAGGCAGTCCTTGACTTACGATGCTCTGGACCTACAACATTTACTAATTAAGGAATGTGCTCCACAGTTACGACACCACACAAAATGTGCTACAATGTAATTTAAGGTGACTTCATATGAAAACCTGTCAAGTCATTGTTTTCTTAAATCCATTCTACACGAGTTATTAGATTTTGTATAAAGAAGGACATTCAGGTGAGTCCATGTGTGATTAAAACTTACAGAGGTAGAAGGGAAGGAAGCAGCTTTGGTGAAGCGTTTTTTAAGCACATTGGACAAATCCAATTTTTGCAGCTAAAGGGTCAAACCCCTGGAAAATGAAATACGAAAGGTTATTTTTAGACTGGCGGTCCTTGACTTACAAGTCATTTAGCCTATGTTACGACGCTAGTGTGGTTGTGGAAATCTGCACATTCTTTGCATTATTTTTACTTTATTTTCCCTTAAAAAAGTCTGATAAGAGAAATTCAAGTGCTGGAAATGCTTTTGGTTCTAAGAAATGTAGAACCATAACAATGGAAATGACGATTGACGTAATTAAGTGCTCTGAAAAAGGAGAGATGCCTGCCAACATTGGTTGGACCTTGGATATCCCTCGTACATTGGTAGTGACAATCACCTAAAATGGCAACATTATAAACTGCAATTTTTACAAGTACATATTTTATTCCTTCAGTAATTTTTTTACTTTTCAATGATGTTTTTACAAGTAATTATTGTATCTGGATTACAATAAAAAGATTTGTCTAGTCTTTAATAAGTTATATTTATGATTATCTTTGCCCGAGTACAATATTATGGATCATTTTATAAAAATATATAATCTGGCCATTGGAACAGGAACGTAACCCAATTTTTTAACATTATTCTTATGGGAAAATGTGCTTCGACTTATGATGCTTCAACTTTCAAGAACTAATTGTGTCGTAAGTGCGAGAACTGCCTGTATTATGCAATTTATCTGTTTTTCCGCACATTTAGTGCATTTCCTTATTTTAGAGATGAAAAATTTGGAAAAACAGTTCGACTTATATATGAATAAATGGTATATAAAACTGCCTGATTGATACTACTTTTCAATTTGGACAGTTAAAATTTTCTGGCACTCAATAATGATTCTGCTTCTCTAATGTATCTCATAACCGGGTAGCTCAGAAAAACTATCTACTGGTATAAAAATATATAAAAAAGCCTTTTTAATCTACCAACTTTTATGCTTAAGTGTACTAAAAAGTATAAAACAAGCCCATTAAAGAAAACATTTTCAATTTTTGAATAAAGTTTGTTGTGTCTTCAGAAAAACATGACGATACAGTAAGCTCTTACACAGAGGATTGATTTAATGAGAATAAAAGAAACTGTACAATTTTTTATGTAAAAATTGGGTGGCTCATATTGTAAAGATTTTAATGTCTTTTTATATTACATAAAGCCTCTATAAATAATAATATAAAAGTTGGTAATAAGTGGAAAAGGGATGGTACATAACGGCAAAGGTGCTATAATTCCCAGAGCTGACTCACCTGCTTCTCCAGCTGATTTTGCTGTTTCATTGTCCACATTTGAGGTGGAGATGAAACTCCAGATATAGAGACAGGTGGAGATGATGAATGAGAGTAGTTACCAGACTTAGAACGTTGTTCAGCAAACTTTGAGTGCCTCAAGTCTAACTCGCTTTCTTCTTTATTTATAGCAGGCAAAGATCCTCTAGAATTAGCTGGGAAGCTCTGAGACATGTGCAGATCTTTGGCCTGTGAGTCCCATCTACTTTCTTGGTTCAGAGTTGTGTCCATGACAGAGGGTACATGGGGATTATCGATGGACGATGTTCTCTTTACTGGGCTGCCATGTGTACCTGTTTCAATAGAGTGATGACTAACATTAACTGGCAATGGTTGATGATTGTTTGGAATGGAATCAACTACCAAGGGAGATGACACATCATGGATGTTTGATGACAACTGATCAGACGATGGTGATGTCACTGACACAACGGGTACAAACTGGGTACTTGATGCATTTTCCACAACCGCTGGTCCTGACAGCATAGGCTTTGAATCTGATGCAACCTTATTGCTGTAATAACTAGTAGAATACCCAGAAGAGGTTGGAACTTCTTCTTTATACTGGACTCTTGAGGATGCAAAACGCACATTCTTAGCTGCTAATCCTATTTCATCCGTCTGAGTAACAGATACACATTCTTGCTCACGAAGAGCTATTATTAATATTCTAAAAAGTTCCCAGTCTCCAAAGTTCATACACAGCACCTGAAAGTAATATCAAATGCACTAGATGATGATTAACAAAATATAAGCACATTTAACATTTATGAGAATAATTTTATGTGAAATTAATTACAGATTTCATAAAAATAAACTTTATTTTTATATAAATTTACTTAAAAGAAATTACCTCATAATTCAATGATTTTTACTTCATTAAAATATTACAATATATATAGATCAATAGTCACACAAGTAATAAGATATTTATAAATGTGAATGCAGCTGATCAAGAAAATCTCATTTAAAAGAAATGGGAGGCTAAATTACAATTTGACAACTAATGCTTTATCTGTTAAAACTAATACATAAACTCAGTTCAAATTTTCTTGAATATAAAAAAACCTCTAATCTGTGATCTCTCCCCATTTCATCATGTGCTTCATTAGATACATAAGCAAACTAAAAACAGAGTAGAAATGTTAGCACAGCCTTAAATTATCCATAAACCATATCACTTGAAATAATTATCCAGAATGTAAGAATCTATTTATTCAAAATTGAGATCAAGAAAGATTCCTTTCTCATTTGGGTCTCAAAGTTTTGAGATTTGTACTCTAAAATAATAAGGTTGCTTAAATGCAAGCATCCATCATTCCCCACTATTTATAGAAACAATCACTGAGGTTTAAAGCTACACAATACAATCCAAAGAATCATACATTAACCCTCCGGTGGGTGCATAGCGGTACTCAGTGCCGCATTTTTGGATTTTGGAGGAATGTGCAGATAGCGCTGCGGTCATTCATTTGAGCTCTTAAGTATACTTTGTTTACTATATTTGATGCTAGATTCCACTGGTCATTTGATACTTCCTACAGTTTGTCAGTCGTGATTGATCTGTCAACTCGAAGTGGCGGTATTTGCAGCACTCCAAACCGCGTGCGCCCCGTCATGTTAGTAAAAATGGCATTACTATACTTTGATTTTATTTGCAAATCTTTGTTTTTCTTTTATTTATTGATAGTCCAGTGCTACAGCTTGTTTTATAGTTGATTCATTTATTTATTCTATCTCTGCAAATGCGTTGAATAACCATGAAAAGTCTGCAAAACAGTCTCATAGGTAAATTACTTTTCTTCTGTGTTTCAGGTCTCGAAAAGATCTTATTTCTGAAGAAATGCTTGGAATATTACGTGAATTGTCCGACGAAGAAGAGGGCTAAATTGACTGCTCTGACAGTAAAGAAGAAAGTAATGAAGTTATTGAAGAAGACAATAATGGTAGTGAGTCAGAACAATTGTTGTGTGAGGAAGAAGTTGCCATCAGAGAAGTAGAAGATAAAGACTATAGGTTTTATATTGGTAAGGATCAGCTTACTTTATGGATTAGCAAACCCGTGGCAATTCTAGGAAGAACAAAATCTAAAAACAAAGTTTTTCCCGGACCAAAAAGAGACACGCCCAACGAAATGGAAGCATTTCTAAAATTTATAATGCCTGAAATGATTGATGATACTGTCAACAATGCTAACAGATACATTGAAAAAAAATCTGATGTTCATTACTCAAGAAACACAGACAGTAAAAACACTTACCGCTCAGAAATTATGGCTCTTTTTGGAGTGCTCTTTCTTATTGGGGTGAAAAAAGGAAGACACGCGGACTGTAAGGAATTATGGAAATCAGATGGTACGGGAATGCTTATTCTAAGAGCTGCTTTCAGTTATAAGCGTTTTCTTTTCTTACTCTGTGCACTAAGATTCGACAATATATTAACTAGGAAGCAACGAGAAGCAACTGATAAACTTGCAGCCATTTGAGACTTTCACGAAAAATTCATAGGTAATTGCCTAAATAACTACAGCCTTGGTGAATTTACGACTATAGATGAAATGCAGCTTCCTTTTTGAGGCCGTTGCAGTTTTGTTCAATATATGCAAAATAAGCCTGCCGAATATGGGCTAAAAATTTATGCTTTGTGCAACAGCAGAACATTTTATACGTCGAATTTTGAACTGTACTGTGGAAAACAAAAACCAGGGCCCTATTTTACTTCAAACAAACCATTCAATGTGGTAAAAAGATTGGTAGAACCTATCAAAAATTCTCACCGAAACTTGACCACTGATAATTACTATAGCAGTTATCCTTTGGCAGAATATTTACTAGAAAATGGACTAACTTTTATTGGCACGCTAAAAAAATACAAAAAAGAAATTCTCCCAGAATTCCTGCCGAATAAATCACGTGAAATTGGATCGTGTCTCTTTGGATTTCAGGATAACTTCTCTCTCGTGTCATGTATGACAAGAAAGAATAAGGCTGTCCTTTTGCTGTCAACAATGCATGACACTGATGAGATTGATAAGGAAACCAAAAAATCTATGATAAACCTGGATTACAACGCAACAAAAGGTGGGGTGGATACTGTAGACCTAATGTGCACTTCGTACTTGTGCGCTAGAACCACAAGAAGGTGGCCCCTTGCTTTGTTTTTCAGACATCTTGACATAGCCGGGATAAATTCACAAATTATATACTTTGCTAATAATCCAGAAAAGTCTTGTCGAAGAAGAATATATCTCACCAACTTGTCCTTGAATCTAATGGAGGAAAATATGAGAGAAAGAACGAAACTCACTAACCTTCCAAAGGATATTTACATTTTTCTCTCAAGATATCGCTATGATCCTGAGTGTAGGGAAGAACCAATAAAGAGAGGTGGAAGATGTTACCTTTGTGGAGGACATAAAAACAATAAAACAACCGTGACTTGTCGGAAATGCGCAAAGCATGTTTGCAAGAATCATAGCGTTCACGCTGTCACATGTAACACATGTGACAGCGTGAATGCTATGATTTTAGGTAGTGATGAATCAGAAAGTTCTTGAATAATCATTTTTTAAAAAAAGGCAATTTATTTGCTCCTTTTTTATTTTATATTTATGGATTATTTCACTTTTATGTTCATACATTTTTTGTTTTCACATATATGGTTTGTCAAGAAAAGTTGAAAAATATACCTCAATGTTGAAAAGAAATGACTTTTACTTAATTCTATACTTTCTTTACTTAATTTCTATAGAAGATTGTTTGAGTTTTGTACCAAAAGCTATGAATCCTGTTAATGCGGCACTGAGTACCGCGCGCACATTCTGGTGTGAGAAAAAATGGCATGCCTGCCAGAGGGTTAAGTAGATGGAGAGTAAGAATATTATATGATCAAGTCTATAGTCATAAATCAAGCACAATAAAATTAATTATCTTTGATTTAAAAAATAATTTTAGCATTAAATCAAATTTTGATCAATTCCTCAATTTAAAAAAGTTATGTATAGGTGAAAAGTGAGTGAACTTATTATTGTTAGCATGGTATGTTAAAGTGAGATGAGAAATAAGTTTCTCTTGATATAATACCTTTTTCAATTCATCCAAATCACAATGTAATAAAACACGCCCACTAAGATTATTCTTTCTTGCTATCTCTTGGTATCCAGGCACTAATGAAGTTGTAACATCAGGTAATCGGCCAATCAAATCACAAACACCACACACTGTCAAGCCACTCAGTCGAATTTCCATTAGATCAGACTAGGAATATAAAAAATATATACCTCTAAATCAACTTATTATATAAACATGACAATTTAAAATAAAATGTTTTATCACTGTATATGATTTCTTAATTTTTATCAAATTTTGCCCCTGCAGTTTTTGACCACCAATCCCAAACTCTCTGTGAAAAAAAGCAAAAAAGAGGAAGAGGAAAAAACAGACCACTCTCATATGTAAGCATAAACAACATCTCTCTCTAAGGAAGCATTCTCATTATCCAATGAAAGGCCAAAAACAACTGAGCTAGGCTGAGATATGAAGGGCCATTAATTTATTCTCAGAAACATGAAAGGTCATATTACTTTTAAAAATGCAGTAAGCCAAAAATATATTTTTCCGAGGCCTAAACACTGTCACAGAAATATAGAATGGTAAAATATAAATGTGATTCACGCTACATATTGCTCTGGAAGCATCCAAGCCTTATCATGGGACATTGGGATATTTGTACATGCTCAGTCAACATAGGGCACATTCCATGTATAAACTCGAACTGTAAAGGTTAAAATTTATTATACATTCATTGTAATTCTACTGTGTTATTATACTTCACCCTACTACATTAACACATTTTAATAATGATTTATGTAAATTAATTCTTTAACAGTCCATTTCTATTTATGCAGAATAAAGATTAAGACTGGATCATAAATGGTTCCTCTACAGTATCAACAGCACAAGAAAGATATTGTCTTAATTATGCACACAATAATAAGTTTCTAAATATAAGAAAATAGAAAACACCAAAGTTACATTCCTAAAGGTAATTTTTATTAACGTAAAAAACAAAAATATATTAGAGTAGAATCCTGGTTAATCAGGGGCAGATCCAGAAATTTCTCAAGGGAGGGGCGATCGCCCCTCCACCTATCGAATCTGCCCCTGCCAATGGATCTATATTTTGAAAATCCTTACCCCTATCAAAATCCTTCTTTCCCTAGCTATACAGACAATCTGTGGCATATAATTGAGGAATCCTGTGCAGAATGAATTTAAGAAAGCACCCAGTGGAGTGCAATGGGGTTGTGCAATGGGGTTATCCACGGAGGGGGCGATCGCCCCCATTACCCCTCACATTTGACTCATCAATCCCGTAGTGCAATTGTACAGCAAGATTTGATGTTTCTTCTGCATATGCTATCACTTTTCTTGTAAAGTCTGCAGAATAATGCGTTCCTGCCAAAATGGGATTATTAAGAAAAAACTGAAAAACTCACCAAAGTAAATGGAAAAATTTGCGCTTGCAAGGGCATGAAGAAATGACGGTTGGCTCAAGGAATCCTAGGATTACATGCATATAAGAGATGGCTCAGGAGAGACTCTATCAAAAAATTTATTAAAATTTTTAAGACTCGATTCTAAGTAGAGTAGCAATTTCTAAGGAGGTAGAAAAGTAAAAAAAGGTCAGCTTACAATTGATTAAATACGGTAAATAAAATTACAAAAAGGTTACTGTGAAATAAATTGGATTTGTTATCAAAATACCCTAATTGTTAAGTTTAGTACAATTGTATCAAGTATGATACATTTCAATTGCAAATTTCCAAAATGATACTTTGCTATTTTATTCTCATGCACCTCGGACAATATGGAACCTCGGATAATCAGGACTACTATAACACTTAAAAATGCAAAATTTATTAAATATAAAAACTCATTTAATTAACAATTACAACAAACATTACATGATTTACATGAGAGGAATTTAATACTACTGCTGCAAAGGTTTATATCCATCAAAAGGGCTAGGAAATATAAGAATAGAGGGAGGTCCATAGACTTCACAGGATATATATTGTATGTGAAGCAACTCTATGTATACAATTAAGTGGCCATCAGAGTATTTCAACAACTAACACTTGACACAATATACATAAATAAATTTAAAAAATTACAATTCCATGATATAAAAGCAGTAGTTTCAAAAGATGAGCATTTTTTATTTGTGGGCTAACTGGATATGATTATCTGTAATACTTGAACTTTTCTATGGCATCAATGTTTTTCCCTGCATTTAATAAAAAAAACAGCATTTAAAACCTAAAAAATGAAACTATTTAATTGAATTGAGTTTTTCCATATCTTTCAGAGGTAAAATTGTTTAGTAATTGACACATCATAACCTATGAATTAACTTACAGGGAATGCTGTGATTGGTGCTGGTTTAGGATGTAGGAAGGCCTCTTGTGGAGGCAAATAGTGCCATCCTGACTGCATCTGCCCTTGTTGCCATTGCTGACCTCCATGGAATAACATTGTACTTCCGGGACCAATCATACCAGCTGGACCACTCTTGGGTCCACCAACAGGCCTCTGGAAAAATAGTTCCTTCAAATAGAATTTTAGCTTGTGTGAGCATTATATTCAATTAATATGAGAGTAAACCCAAAGTTTACTGGTCCCTATTGGCACAGTTGCTAAAGATTTCCCTCCATGTTTGGGGACTGGTGATTATAGGGGCTGCAAGAGTATAGCTGCACCACAGTTAGCACATGTTAAACAGCAGTAGAATACATTTCAGTATGTAAGACATAAGAAACACCATAACCTTTCAAAACAAAATATTCAGGTAAAAGTATTTCAATACAGCTACTTCCACAAAAGCCATTTTTGGGAACAATAAAAGCAGTGCACTTTTACTAAAACATCTAAGCAAAACTAAACGTATTGATCACCAAGCTCCACATACCCCCTAAATATACATCAAGCAATAAATCATTTTCTTGAGTACATATGTAGTATGCATCAATGAAACTATCAGTCAGATGACATTGCACTGCTAGTATGGGAAAAAAACTGGGCAACCATTACAGACTGTCAACTGAGGGAAAAGTTCTGGGGTTAATTTTTCTATGATGCAGTGTTTCCCAACCTGTGGGTAATTACCCTCTGGAGGTAATTTCAGGTATTTTAGGTGGTAATGTACATTTGTGGGAATTGTATCATGGTGAAAGCAGTAGAAAAGGCATAAAAAAACTACCTGAAATGGCAATAGAAGAAGATAGGCTGAGCCATTTAATTATTCTCTATTTGTAGGTTACTCAGAATCATCATAGTTTACATGCACCACAATGGATGTTTTAGAAAAGGACGCATAAATCAATCGCTATAAAATTTTTCATAACAGAGGTATTTCTATTAAAAAGATTTGTGATTTTTTCTGATTTCTTGAAGTTACTCTTCTGTTTCCTGCCAGAATATACATATCTTTTTGATAAAATATATATGCGGCATATATAACAACTGCATATATTTATTATCTTCTTTCATATGCCCAGGTTTATTAAACATACAGTCATGTACGTGTATACCAGAAATTTTGTTTATTATTCGGAGATCTTTAAGTTTCAGCAGTTTCATGTTAGTATATAACGTTTTTCTGTTTTAATTAAAATATTTTTCATCGCACATGATAAAATTATTGGGGATTGCGCTTAAAAAGTTCTATTCCAGTTTCTTCATAGGTTACTGAGAATAAAAATATATGCCTTATAATTACGTCTTAACAGTATTGAAAGATGAAACAGTGAGTGGAAAAATTTTTTGCTTTGTGTTTCTGATAAAGCTTTCTTTTAATGTTATCAAAATAAATTGAAATTATTTTTCTCAATTTTAAAAGTTTAAATTTCCCTAGAACTTGTAAGGATGGGTGGAACTTATAAAGAATCGCTGTGCTCCTGCGGTTTACCAAGTGCCATTTTAATTTGGACATTTGCAATTGTGGGTAATGGCAGCATTAAATGATAGAAAAATGGATAATGGGATGAAAAAGGTTGGGAACCACTGCTATAATGGTTAGAACTCATATGCCAATGTCACAATCATTTCATCTCTCTCTTTCATTAATTTTTTCAGTGCTGAGAACTTGTGGCCTTATGAGCAGCTTTTTCACTCAATTTTGCAATTATAAGATGCTCATGGAGATAATGAATTATGGAGTGGGTTTCCTGGTCCTTCTTCTTCCATACACAGACACACAGTGCCGGATTAAGACTTCGAGAGGCCATAAGCTATGATAAAGATGAGGCCCTCATAAATACATTTTGTTACTAAATATTAAAACCTTTATTGATTTAATTTTAATTTTTAGTATGAATGTACCCTTTGGATTTACGTGCCCCTTAAATATATTATTGTATTATTTATAAAACATTTCTTGGTATTTAGAGACCCCTCAAATTGCAAGGCCCTACGCTATAGCTTATCTAGCTCATACGTAAATCTGGCTCTGCACACACACATCCACGTAACATGGCTGTCAGCGATCCTAGAACACTTTTTGTAAGAGTGAATTATGGATAAGTAAATTAAGGTGCTGAGGATTTGGTTGCCATTCATCAAATACTCCCAAGCTACTTTCATACAATGGGAAGGTGCAGCATCTTTCAAAAAGTGATTACCATAGGCAACAATCACCACTGCTGACTAGAACTAAAAATCCATTATTTCAAGGCATGTAAATTTTACAATGCATAGTCCAATTTTTTATGGAAATTCCCTCTCTCTCCTCTTCATCCTTTATCTTGGAAAAAATTCAATAATGCCAAGAAGAATTGTTGAGGCTACAAGTGTTAAGGAATGTGTGTGCAAAGTTGTGCACATTACTCTCCAAATTAAAAGATGATTATCATGCTGAGGTTATATCTGTTTTTCGGGTTATCTCACGTAAATGTTTGCATTGAAATGCCGTTTCTTCTCCTCTGCCGAAAACTTCTTTAGGGTGATCTGGCCCAGTGTCCTCATGTAGACTTTATATATATACTACATGATGATTATCATGATTACAAAGTAGAACTTTCTCCCAAAAGTTTACTGCTTAACACATTGAGTGCATTCCTATTAATCATATTTCATCTGTTGTGGTGAGAGTATTTTTAAAATGAATTGCAGTCCAAAAGCATTTGTCTTACATTACTGTATGATGTATTTAACTATAGAAATGAAATTATAACCGTTTTCTCAAAAAAACTGTGTACTTCCTCAGGCAGTATCTCACCGTGTAAATGAAACTAAGGTAGGCAAACCCGGTGTGAAAAGCATACTATTTATTTTCTTTTATGCGCTATAAGTTCTGTTTTCTTCTACCTACCATATTTTTGGCTTAACAATTTTGTAAATCTATGCTTGTTTTTAAAGAAAAGAATACTGGGTTCATGAATCTTCAAAGTTGTGGTGGATAAGTTTGCGATCATTATATGCCGATAGAGGACTTATGATGAGGAGCATAACCATGAAAGGCATAGAAAACTATTCTATAACACAAAGACTAAATATTTATTAATGAATTCATTAAATCTTTAAATTAGTTTTGGACATAGTGTGAGCAATAGCGTAAAATAACAGAAATTTAATACATGTACATAAAGGCACAAAACATAAAAATTAAAATTATACACAGTTTATAGAATATTTTTTTAGAATTATATTTTAATAACAATATTTACTAAAAGAAAGGTTTTTAGAATAATATTTTATAATACACAGTATAAAAATCATACATTATACATGGTTAAACAATAATAAGAATTAACTACATTTACTAGTCATTACGACCATGGAAAGCTTTAAAACAACCCTCTAAGTAGAGGCAACGTTCACTTCACAATTAGGGCAGTAGGTAATAACTTGTTTCCTAATGTTATTTTGAAGCACTGCTGGCAATTTTTTTGCTTTCTTTTTTTCCTGCATTTCCTATAAAAGGGAAATAAGCAGGGAAATGAAGGTGTCTATCGGGTATTTTTGGCAGGACTGAGGTATCGCCTTTTTCGGGTACCAATTTTGCAATTACTGCCAGTCTAAAGTCATAAAAGCTCATCTTCTTATCATTGGAAAATATTTTATGCAAATCTAAAAAATTAAGAAATTATTTAATTACGATGCAATTTATAAAGAAAAACTTTAAAAAAATAAAAATGGAACATAATTCAGTAAATAATGTTATAGAAACAGATGTAAAATATTAAAAAGCATGAAATATATTTTGTATTTTTAAGAAAAATACAAATCGGCGCACAATAAAAAAACTCCAAAAATAAAAACACGTCTAAAAACTCATCAATGGTGAGATGCTAAAATGGAACTATTCACAACGAGTGGTGGGCCACAACTGGTGAGTCAGATAGAAAAGGGATGGCCTGCTTGAGGCAGTAACTCGCCGCAAAGATGAGACCCCCACCACAGCCTCAGGCAGTAATCCGCGCTCAATGTGTTAAAAGCTGTAACTGTTGCATAATTTTATATAATTTGATCAAATTTAATGTGATTTAAATTATGTTGTGGAACATCAATGTTTTGAATCTGAAGTTTAAATATCTTTAATTTTGTGCATTATAATAAATACAATCTATATAAAAATTTCCTGGAATTTAATTCTATATGTTTTACTTATTTGTAAGATTTCCAGATCTTTACCTATTATGTTACATGTAACAGAAACAGTGACACTTTAAATATGTTGTGCTTTAGGAGTGAGGGAGAGAGACACCCCCAGTGATTTTCCAAACAGTAAATATGTATTGGTCTTCCTATGACACCTAGTTGCCACCATCTCATTTTACTTTTCCTTTTCCTCCAGCATTTTACAAAACACATGCTGTAATGCCTTCCACAGATCCTTATTTTCAAGATTGACCTAATTACCATAATTTTCCGATTATAATATGCACCCAATATATTACACACCCATGTTTTCATGAGTGAAATGTTAAAATTGTCTTATCGCCATGTATGATATGCACCTCAGTTTTTTTAAAAAAGATCAATGCAATTTTTCATTTTGTTATTAGCAGTATCGAGACAGTTCTCGTCTTGCCTCCAATCGAGATATGTGTGAGAGAGTTTATGATATAAAGGTGGCTTTTAAAAGTATTGCCTCACAAATGCCATGCATGGTTCTGAAAATGACGTCATATAGAATGAGGATTTCACCATGGTGGATAGCAAGGATGAAGATGTCATTTACGCAGACTATAAGAAAGAACACAAGATAGCTGACAAACTATTTGAGGACAGTGATAAGAGTTCAGAGGCTTTAATGATATTGATGGTTAGAAGTAATTAAATAATTATTATTATTTCTGGTTAAAACTATTTTAAAGCAATGCTACCAAAATGCAATGACAAGTATAATTTATTATTAAAAATGTGTCCAAAAATATCAATTATTTAGACTGAAAAAAGTTATATGCATTTATTACCATGTATAACTTTTCGTCAAGTTTGGTGAATAAAATGCATATTATATACAGAAAATTATGGTATAGCTTATGTTACCTGTTTTACTTCATTCAATAATCTAAATTTCTACGCTTATAAAAAATATGCTAAAGCAGAAATTTACAGGATGAAACCATGCACAGAAAGGCATGTCTGTATTGTTATTCTATGCATACCTGTTAAAGTTGATATATGACTTCAGAATGGAGGCCAAAATATAAGTCAACTATTTATTCACTACGAGTTAATATAATTAAATTATCAAAGCATAAGTACCATAATTTTCCGATTATAAAACGCATTTTTTTCTCGAAATAGTTGACAAAAAGTTAGGGTGCATATTATATATGGTTATAAATGCATACAACTTATTTCAGTACAGAAATAATTTATATTTTCGAACATGTTTTTACCAATAAATTGTACATTTCAATGCATTTCAATAACATTCCTTTAAATATTGTTTTTAAAAACAAAAATAAGAATATTTATTTATTTACTTTAGCTGTCAGAATTACTAAAGCCTAGGAATTCATTACCACTCCCCTCGCTGTCCTCAAACAGTTCCTCGGCGGTCCTGTGTTCTCTCTCATCGTCTACGTAAATTGCGTCGCCGAGAACATTTTACACACCTCGATCGGCTTGTATGAACCGGACTTGATGTTCACGTAAATGATGTCGCCGGGCGGCAAAGGTCGAACTGTTATTCCAACGGACCAGGTTAATACAAAAGGCAACATTGGGGCAGGTCATTATACATTGTATCAATCTTTTAAGGGTAGTCAGAACATAACGTGATATTTTCGTAAACTCTCTCATATATATCTAGTTTGGTAGAAAAGCGCGATCTTGTATTCCATCTGACCAGATTAATACAAAAGGCGACATTGAGACAAAATGTTTTTTTATACAGTGTAACGATCTTTAATGGGAGAGTCAGAATGTAACGTGATATTCTTGTAAACTCTCTCACACGTATTTCATTTCGTGGCAAGGCGAGAACTGCCCCGATACTACACATAGTCAAGTAAAATTACATTGATCTTTTACAAAAAAAATAGGTGCGTATTATACATATACACATTTAAGCCATTTTAAACAATACTGGAGAATCCATTTTTCAAATTCAGATGTGTATCTCTAAAATGTGACAGGGCTATGTGTGTGCCTATTTTCACAGAAACTACTAGGTGTAAAACAGTACTTTTTTCTCAAGTTAATATGATTTCAGAAAATATTTTATCCTTACATGATTTAAAGATGGCAACTTCTTAATAATTACTCAAGTCTAATTTTTATTGAAAAAAAAGCCAAATAATAGAACTTACATTTCTTCTTACAAGAGAAGATTTATTGCTCCATGGAAGAGGTGTAGAAGACATTTGATGTTGTTGTTGCTGTTGATGAGTGGCAAGAGTCATAGGCCAATGGCTGCCAATTATGGGGGGTGCAGCGGGTGGAGTAATTGGTATACCCCTATCCTCCATGTTTTGTTGCTCTTCTATCAGTTGAAGAGACAGAGACTCAAGTAAATAGGAATACGTCAAAGGATTATTCAATACACACAAAAATCTAATATTTGTGTATCAATCAGAATTCTTTATCAGACACCTCTTTGTGATAATTTGACCTTAAAATGCAATTCAAGTTAACCACTACAAAATAAATAGCAAAAGCTCACCTCGTATGACTTTCTTGATATAGGGATCAAGATTGATAGTGAAAGGGAGAAAAAGTTCAAGATCAGCGAGATGTAAAGATGCTTTGTGGTAAGAAAGAAAGACATCAAACTTTCTCTCTTCACGGTCTAAGTCAACAAGTGGACACATTTCTCGCCAGGCTGGAATTTCATCCCTGATTCTGCAAGAAAATATCTATGAATGGCTAGTCATGCATACACCAGAACAATAAAGAAATATTAAGTAAGAGAATATCTAAGATTTAAACTGCAAGCAAGTAATGTTAGAATTTACAATTATTTTTAATATGACCACCACTACTACTAAAGCAAGAATAAGAATGTGTAAAAGATGAATAAGAAAAGTTCATCTCTCTTCATTGTTCTACCACATTTTTCATGATATAATTCTGCCGATACTGAGTTATGATATGTTTCTTATTGCTGAAAACATAAACAATAATATATAAATGCTCACCTACTAATCTCAGAAAATATGAGTTCTCAAAGATGTAACCCTTGAAATATATCTATGTTATCACAATAAAAAAGTTATGCTTTAAATGCTGTATTTTGCAGGGCATAAGTCATCCTTTGATGCTTTTAAAAAATTTTCAAAAATTAAGGTCAAGTGAGAACTTGAAATTTCAAGTGATTGACATTTAAGTTGATGAAGATCAATGATCTTCCGAAGTAGCGAATTAAATATCACAAGTTAGTACAGTGTCTGTAGAATCGAATTTCTTTTCATAAACTTCCTAATAGCAACAATTAATGAGTTAAGAGAAATGTTTGTATTATACAGCAGACTGCTTGTTTGGGCAGTAATTAAACTGTTCGACAGCATTTTTGTTTCCTGAACTTTGAAGGGTGATTCTTTATGATTTCGGCACGCTGAAAACAAATCCGCAATCCGTTTTTTTCCATCACTCTCCATTTTTTTTTAAATTGCAAAAATCTATTTTTTCAGTCGATTTTTTCTCGAAAATTCTCACATGGCAACAAAAATGATAACGCAATCTGATTTGCGGCTTATTACTCCAAAAGGTTGCTACTATGAATAAAAAAATGCATCGGTTCAAAAATAAATTACTGTAGAAGCCACAAGCACAAAACTCTGACATTTTTGTGAAAAAAACGGAAATTTTTGAAATTGAAAATGACTCTCCGAAAAGAAATCGAAAATAATTTTGGTAAGCCAGCGACGCAATCTATCCATAGTCTTCTCAGCTCACGCATTGTGCCGCATCAAATGCAATAACTTTTCAACAAATAATCAAAAATAAGTGTTTTTCTGTTGTCCAGTGAATTATTCTTCATCAAATATTCTTTTAAGTATTAAAATTATTTTTGCACATTGAAGACAAAAGTAGATTTTTATTCCTCAAAGAAATGTTGTAATAGGTATAGACGATATTTATTACCAGGATAATTATATAAACTGCATCATTGAGTTCGATAACAACAATTCTATAAAATATAATAACGGTTAATATTCTAACATCGAAAATATTTCAATATTATTACGTAGAATAAAATAAGGTAAATCTCTCTAGATGAAACATCATCCTACACCGATATATCTTACTTTGATTAAAAGAGCGATGTCGCGTTCGCGACTGTTTCTTTGCTTTTTTAATTGAAAAATATTTCCATGTCAGACGCGTAAAAATAACACTGTTAAACACAGTTTTTGTTCCCTTAAAAATCTTAGGTGATTCTGAGCTTTTTTACGCTGAATCCGAATCTACTTTAAAAATTTTGTATCACGTATAGATTTCGAGAAATGAGAGTAGTTGTATTTACTCCGTGATGATGGTGAAATTGTGCCTAATCTAGCATCAGCTATTCGACCAGTTCCACATTCTGTTGACTTACCAGTGCCAAGACCACCAACAAATTCAGATTTGGAGAGCAGAGATGAAGAGCCGATGTTTGTAGAAAAAAATAGTTATGATACAGATTTTGAAGCTGATGATTCAAAAAGCCCCCATTTAGTTACTCAATCAGAGTTAAACGATCTTGTCAGTGATCTCAATCTATCAAAAATTCAGGCAGAACTTTTAGCCTCTCGCATTCAAGAATGGAATCTTCTTGAAAAGGAAACCAAAGTAACTGCTTTTCGGAACCGCCGAAAAGACCAAATTAACTTTTTCTCAGAATGCAGCAAACTAACTTTCTGTAACGATGTAAATGGATTAATGAAATGCCTGGGACAAGATCATAAACCAGAAGAATGGCGACTTTTCATTGACTCATCAAAAATAAGTTTGAAAGCTGGATTTCTTCACAATGGTAACACTAAGCCATCCATCCCACTTGCACATTCAGTCAATATGAAAGAAACTTATAAAGATATGAAGTCCCTCTTACAAAAAATTAGTTATGATAAGTATAAATGGAATATATGTGGTGACCTTAAGGTAATAGGAATTCTTCTTGGATTACAAAGTGGATATACAAAATACTGTTGTTTTCTCTGTGAATGGGATAGTAGAGCGAAAAAGGATCATTACGTGGTTAAGTAGTGACCTGAGCATGAATGTTTAACGCCAGGAGAAAAAAATATTAAAAATAAACCATTGGTGAACCCACAAAAAGTATACTTGCCACCATTACACATAAAGCTTGGGCTTATGAAAAACTTCGTGAAGGTAATGAATCATGATGGTCCAGGTTTTCAGTACCTCCATAGTAAATTTCCAAAGATTAGCGAGTCCAAACTGAAAGAAGGCACTTTTGTTGGCCCTCAAATTAGGCAACTACTTTCAGACACAAAATTTGAAGAATCTTTAAACCAGAAGGAACGTGCTGCCTGGACTGGATTTAAGCAGGTTACAGAAATTTTTTTGGGAAAAGTGAAGTCTTCAAATTACGAAAATATTGTGGCAGCAATGCTACAGGCATATCATAATTTAGGTTGTAATATGTCCCTTAAATGACATTTTCTGGATTCCCATCTGCATTTTTTCCTGCCAATTTGGGCGAGGTCAGTGACGAACACGGAGAAAGGTTCCACCAAGATATTTCCACCATGGAACAATGATATAAAGGAAAGTGGAGTTCTTCCATGTTATCTGATTATTGTTGGTGTCTCATCTGAGAAATTCCACAATCATCCTACAAGACGAAGTTATCAGCCAAAACATTTTAGGTAAGAGAAGGCATATTTCACTTTTCTTATCGTAAACACAACTATGTTCATTTCTCAAAAAGTATACGTGATACAAAACTTTTAAAAACATTAGTATTCAGCACAAAAATGTCTATAAGAAACACCTATTTTAGCAAAGAAAACAACAAAAAACTTTTCATTTGTTGGACTGTGTTATTAGTGTAAAGAGAATGAAGATTGAGGGCCAAACAAAGGTATTAAGGTATGCCCAATATATTTTATCACTGTACTGGTATGTAACAGAGAATTTATTTTAAAATACCTAATAAATGTTATAAATAAAATTCTGATGTCTGTCTGTACATTAGTTTTTTTCAGAATTTCACTTTTATTGTGCATTTTGTGTGAAATGACGATGATTACAGCAATTTACAGACTTGGTGTCTGTTTGTTTGTCTGTCTGTTTGTTCCATCATCACGCCAAAACGGAAAGTTGGATTTTCATGAAACTTGGAACCTATCTTTAGGTCAGCCCAACTTAGAATCTAGGCTGTATGGTATCCAGAAATTCTTTATGGGAAGGGGGGTTGTGGGAGGGCGCTAACCATAAAATTCACAAAATCTCGCTTACCATTGCTTTTAAAGCAAAAATGCATACAACAAAAGTTGTTGTAAATTAGATTTTGCACCGTTTTTGTTCTATACAAATTTTTGATAGGACAAACGGTTACTGAGATATCGACAAAAAACGAGATCGGGAGAAGGGAGTGTAGAGTCTAGGTTGTGAGATGTGTTCCCAATCAACGACGGGTACTTTCAGCTAGCATTAAATAAGTTACAATGAATCACGTTAAATCATTTCTACATTCCCATTCAAAAGGAAAAAATGAGATGCAAGGGTTACTCCAGGATTAAAAATTTCTAATTTTCACATCTAAAAATCAAGGCCCAAGAATTATGACCAGGAGAGGATTATGCCAATAAATATGGCATTAGTCCGGTATTTTTTCCCGTATCTGGCTTTTTCTCCTTTGCTATCTCATTTTCCGATTGACCCACATAGCAATATTTGCAGCTCCACACACAACCTATTGCCACACTACATATGCCATAATAATCAAACATGAAATTCTAAATGACAGCATGTGCAATGAAATCAAATTTTAACCCAAAAATAATTTTTGGAGGTTTATTTCATTATATAGTGAAGCTAAAAATAAATATACATGAAGCTAGATAGTAACCAAAGGATACTTTTCAAACACCCACCATATTTATATAATTTATAATTAGAATAATTTATACGTCAAAACAATTTCTTTTTTAACAACTTTTATATTAACTTATCGCAATATATGTATATACATATGTAGGTAAGTAAGTTTTAAGACACCACAAATAATGTCTAATAACTCGATAACAGTTAAATGTATTTTAGCCATTCTTTTAATTTTAAAGAGTGCCACACAGAATCACCATGCAAAATAACGACCAGAGTTCGATTCCAGGAACGTTTAATTCCCCCAATTGGATAATGTGGGCAGGACCTTCTCGAATCTTTTATCTCCTAAACTAAAAGTCATAATTATATGCTCTCGCAGACTTTTTTGTTGCAAATGTTGTCCTCTATCTAACTAAATTTATTAATCGATACCTTACAGATCATATAAGGGCAGAGTAAGGTAAAATATGGATTTATTATGGTGTCTCCTGACTGTGGCACCGCAAATGGCAATAGCCTCCTACTATCATCCCTTAAAAATGATTCAGAATCTTGAAGAATTTATGTGAATGTTCGAAGATGAAGAATAGACCGTAAAATTTTTAATTGACAGTAAAATCATTGAATCAAACCGTTGGGCCAATGTTTCATCTTTATATACTTACTAAAAGTTGTTAATTAAAAAAGTTATTTTTTGTATATACAGGCGACTCCTGAGATTTTGACGCGGCCGATCGAATTGTGAACTAGTTTACGCAGAGTAATTTTCGTCCCGAAAAACCATGCAAGGTTTAGCTTCAGTGTAGACATAGTTTTTACTGTTCTAATTTTTTAATTTGTGCTGATTTCACTCTTTTTTCTGTTAATCTTTTATTTAAATTTATTTATTTTATTGATTTATTTATAAATTTATCACTTGACATGATATCTAAAAGGAAATGTAATAGTGATAACGCAAGTGAATCAAATAAAAGAGTGTCGTTCAACTATTAGCGCTTATGTGAAACAGAAGGAGAAAATTCTAGAACATGATAAATTCACGTAATTTGATGGCTGGTTTGACAGATTTAAGAGAAATGCAGGTTTGCATAACCTTAAATTAACTGGCGAGGCTGCAAGTTATTTTGTGCTTTTTCATAACTGTCATATTAATTTCGCTGCGATATATAGTTGTATGTATAGATAGATGTATGAAGGGATGTGCAGCAGACGGCCCAGTCCGGCTTGCACGAGTCGTTTGTAACAAACGACTTGTGCGAGCTGAGATGCGGGAACATATCCCCCGATTATAACATGGAAGTCTATGAAAAAACGGTGCTCGACATTCAACAATTCGAGATTCAACCACGTTTTCAGGAACGCATCCCTGTCGAATCTTGGGAGTCACCTGTACTTGTGTACAACATGCATAAAGAACATTAATGTAAAATCATACCTGCATTACATTATTTTACTTAACAAAAACTGCTACAAAATAAAAATGGCAAATCAATTAACTACTAGCTGCCCGTACAGCTCTGAAATCAGAGCTCTGTAGGAGTATTATATTAAGAAGGTCCTCCAACCAATCCAAATGTTTTTTAATACAACTCTTCCAACCCAACCAAACAATATTTTTGAAACCCTTCTTCCAACCAACCCACTCAATGATTTTTTTAAACCCTTCTTCCAACCAACCCAATCCAACAATTTTTTTGATACCCTTCTTCCAACAAACACAACCCAACGATTTTTTGATACGCTATTCTTCCTTCTATTTGAAGGCTTAATTGACGCTAATTTAAATGAAAAATGCACATAAGGTCGGAGACATGATCGCAAAACTGCAATAAGCTATGCATTGAGCAAAGGTAGAAAGTGTATACCTTGATACTTGGCGCATTTAAGCCATAGGCCCAGATAAGCAAATACTCCGTATGTATGTAACAACTATTTACCTTAATATGTATAAAGACTGACGTTGATACAACAATAATTTCGATGATTATACAAAAGCGCAATGCGAATAATGCTATTCTTCCATCTATTTGAAGGTTAACTGACGGTAATATAAACGGAAAATGTACATAGAGTCAGAGACATGATAGAAAACTGCAGTAAGCATATGCTATGCATTGAGCAAAGGTACAGAGTGTATACCTCAGGCACACAACCAGGGGAGGAGGGCTGATGGGCTTAGCCCCCAAAACCCTAAATTTTCTGATTTTAGAATCTTAAACTCTAAGAGTTTGTATTAATCAGATATGTACAGTGAAACTCGGTAATAACGAGACCCAAGTGACTAAAGAGTATTGCTCGTTATAACCGTTACTCATTAAAACCATTATAGTAGGTAAACAGTATATACCAATGTATTTTTATGTTACAAAAATAACAATGAAGAAAAATAAAAATATCTTCTGATTACATTGTCAAAGATTTGATGTAATTATACACTAATTAATTCAAATACAAAATAATTTCATTATTGAAAAAGTCCTTCAATGCCATACATATTTTTATTATTTAAAAATTCAAATTACTAAATTACATATGCCATGCAGGCTTTTCTATTTAATTGGTAGTTGACTGGAAGGTTTTTAATGTTTTTAAAAGCACCTAGATTCTTTGATTTGTCTATTACTAACAGCTTTCTTTTTTGTTGCACTCATGTTTGAACAAATCGGGAGAGTCAATCGATCTTTGGATAGTTTTCCACCTGTGCATATTTCACCATTAAACTTGCAGATCATGTCTGGGGCAATCAATAAAACACATCAACATTAAAAAGATCACTTTCGCTGTCACCATTTATTAATTCTGACTAAACGTTTTCAACCCAGCCCTCAGTCGCTTCTTTGTTTACATCGCTGGCTTCACCGCTTATCTTACCGTAAACAATATGATTTCTTTTCTTAAAACTATCAATCCATCCGTTATTACACACAAAATCTGAGCGTCCTAGTTGATGGGCAAGTTTTTCTGCTTGAAGTTTTAATAGAGGACCACTAATTGGAATATTGAAATTTCTATGCAGTTTGAACCAATCCAAAAAGCACTTTGTAGGTCATTTTTATAACACTTGCCCAACTTTTTGGCTACTAATTTATTTTTTTCAAAGGCACTAGTAATGCTTTCCCAACTTTTCCAAATGGTCGATACAGCCAACGAGTTAAGTTGTAACTTTTCGCAAATTGATGCTTTGCCCTCTAACTCATGAATAATTTCCACTTTCTCACCAAATTGTGAGAATTTTTCTTTTCATGCCATCCATTTCAAGGTAAATCTTAGCATCTCTTAGGGTCGCACAGCTACAACTTTCATTAAAATTCTGATATCTTTCTTAAACTGTAGGAAAAATTCACATCTCGTTATGCTGCTTTAACAATTTGCTCGTTAGACCCATAAAGGTCGTAACTACAGTGCTCGTTATAAACATAAAATTTTGCTCTTAAAATATATTATTTCCAACCGTTTCTTTTTTATTTGCTCACAATAGCCGCGATCTCGTTATAATCGTGCTCATTATAAATGAGTTACACTGTAGGTACTCAGTTGAGGAGATCCCGAATTGTCCAAATGTTTGGTGGAATATATTTCTTAGAACTGAGCTCCCCCCTCCCCTCCCTTGGGTGCGTGCCTGGTATACCTTGATCCTTGACACATTTAAGCCATAGCCCTAGATGAGCCAATACTCTGTAGCTGGGCTATGAAATGCCAGGTCACTGCGAGGTCACCAAAGATAGCTAAAAAGGACTGATTAGTGGAGGAATAAATGGTAAGCAAATAATTTATCGTTTATAACTAATCTATAATCTCATTATGATATGACACAACAGACATTTTGAATTGGTAAATGTAAACGCTTCTTTCAACCAACCCAACCAAGCGATATTTTTATACCCTTCTTCCAACCAACACAACCCAATGAGTTTTTGATGCGCTACGTTCATAGAGTCAGAGACATGAATGCAAACTACAGTAAGCATATGCTATGCACTGAGCAAAGGTACAGAGGCATTATATTCTCCTCTACTTCCCCTCAAGCATGGCTGATTAAAATAGAAGGGAAGATTTAACTTACGAAATAGGTATGGTTTCAGTATTCAAATTGAACTGTTTTGGCCAATACTTTTACTTATATAATAGTCTTTTAAGTCGCTGCTGCCACAGCGCACTGAGCCTTGGAGCCCTATTCAATCTACCCGCAGGACCTCCTTGTGCCCCACGCATTATCTTCCCTTCCACTTGCCCTCAAGCGCGGCTGCTTCAAAATGGAAGAGAAGATTTTACTTACAGAATAGGTACAGTTTCAGTATTCAAATTGAACTGCTCTCTTTTCCGGGTACCTACACAGACCCTCCTTGCACCTCGTGCATTACCTTCCACTCCACTTCCACTCAAGCGTGGCTGAGTGAAAGTAGAGGGGAAGCTTCGCTTTGGGTTGTGACTGACATGACCATCCCTTGCTAAATTTATATATGTATATGTTGATGAGTGAATACTTCAATGAGAGTTAAATAAACAGTAACTAAATTGTAACAAAATACACGTATATGAGTGAAAATTTTGGATATTTTTTCTTACTGATCATAAATTTCTTTGAGAGGAGTTTCAGGATCATAGGAATTGGAATGAGTTTCGCAGTGAAGACCCAGGAAGGAAATCCGAAATGGCCACTGCTCTGTGACGTTTACCCAATTTGCAAGATGGTACCAGCTGAAGTCCACCTGGAATGCCTTGAGCAAACGACCTGAAGAAATAAATAAATAGGAATAATTATTTCCAATCTATTACTCCTTGCACCACAAAAATAAGGACGGAGGGAAACACTTAATTCTATAGAAACTGGGCAAGATGGCAAACAATTCAGAAACACAAAAATATATTCAGTTAATTAATTCTCAATGTACATTTCTAAAAAGAAAAGTATAAAGGATTATTAAAATCAAGAAAAGAATAAATTAATCCAACATAGTGCAACATATATTATGAACTAAATTAAATATCTTTAATTGATGAAAACAACCTAAAAATCTAATGTGGCCAACATATGACTTTCTCCATATTTGGGTTATAGGTATTTAAATTATTATGAATAGCATTATAAGGCAAAATTATTATTTCATATTGTAAAAGAATACAGTCATTCTTATTGCCATAAATTAGGTATACAGTAAAACCTCACATAACGCGGTAGTTGCGTTCCTTGAAATCACCTCGTCTTGTGAAATCGCGTTATATAAAGCATTAAGTTAATAGGAAATATGGGGTTAGGTTCTTGTAGGGTGACCACATGTCCTGTATTTTACGGAACATCCAGTTTTTCAGCCAATTTTTCCTTAAATGTCCCGTATCCCGTGTGAAATCAATACGAGACCCACTTTGTCCCATATTTTTTTTTTTTTAGAAATATATTGACTTCTGATATGTTCAGTGAAAAATTCCATCGATAATCATTGTCTACTTAAGAAAACATATACGTGTCATGAAAAAGAAGTCTTGATTTTGTTCTCACATTACAATTTATTCTAAATTTTGCTCCTCTATAAGTCGTTACAATGAGTCTTTTTGTATGCGTACATAACTTGAAGACACCTCGGACTCCACGTTAGATTTCACAAGCCATCGAGAATGCGATACATTGTTGTAACATCACTGAAGATTTATACATTGTCGCATGAGCATTATAACATCCTGAGAGAGAGGGAGAACAAAAAGTGAAAATGTTTTCCTGAAAAAACTACATCCTTTGGCAATCCAATCGATTTCCTTCATACTTTCTCTTATTTTCAAGAAAATATTATATGACATTTGAGACAAATGTAACATTGTAGATTATCGTATCCTGAGAAATCGAGTTACATTCATTAGTCCGACAGTCGGGCGCTAACATCTTCTGAGGAACTAGAATCGTAAGGCTGAAGAAGTCCCATAAAACATTTAACAGTCCCGTTTATTTGAAGGAATTGTCCTGTAAAATCGTCAAACATATGTGGTCACTCTAGGTTCTTGGATATCACATGTAAGATAGAGGACGTATTTGGTGGTAGAAACAACACCTCTACGTTTTCATCAGCATGCTGCAGCATAGCTAGGTGCCCAGGGGCATTATCAAGTAGCAATAGAACCTTATAAGACAAGACTTGATTTTCGAGGTATTCTCTCACCTGCAGTATAAAACAAAATGTGAACCAGTCAGTAAACCTTCGGTTTGCTTTCCAGTAGACTGGTAGGTATGCCTTATTTTTACCATTCAAAGCGCGTGGATTTTCAGCGTGGTAAACATGCATCGGTTTACACTCAAAATCACCGGAGGCATTTGAACACAACAATAGCGTAAGACGATCCTTAGAAGCCTTAAATCTGGATGCTGTTCGCTCCTCCTTTGAAATGTACATTCTCTCTGGCATTCGCTTCCATAATAGGGCGGTTTCGTCTGCGTTAAAAATTTGTTGCGGCTTATAACCTTTTTCTTCGATTAACCTAGTAAATTTTGGAATGAAATTTTCGGCTGCCTGGTGATCAGCAGAGGCAGATTTGCCCCCTAATTTTATGTTGTGGTAGTTGAAGCGTTTTGTGAACTTCTCAAACCAGCCTGCACTTGCACTAAAGGGGACGTTAGTGGATGATTCAGCATTTTGTTCGCTTACTGTTTTATAAAAACGCAATGCTTTATCACGTATGATCAAGCCACTCAGTGGTGCCCTCTTCTGGTTTTGGTCTTCAATCCACACGCATAATAATTTTTCCACTGTGTTTAAGTGTACATTTCGTTTTGACATTCTTTTAATTTTTTCACCTGCAGAAGTTGCTGCACTTACACTGGCTCTTATTTTTTTTTCATTTTTTCGTATGGTACGAATAGTCGACTCATTCACCCCATAATCCCGCCCTAGCACTGTGCTTCCGTGTCCTGATTTAAGTTTATCTAAAATTTCAATTTTTTGGCCTAAGGCAGGGGTCGGCAAACTTTTTGACAAGACCTCCGGTAAGCTCCTGGGCCGGGATCTGCATGACTCATACTCCATCTTACATCTTCTGTCGCTCTGGGACCAGCTCGAGGATGAGAGCCGCTCCTATGCGTTCAACAGAGCGCGTCTCCTCCTCACCGCTGTTACTCTGGGGTGGCATAATGCCATCGCGATACAGCGGGTAGCAAATGCTGAGACCCTCCTTCTTCCGCCGGGGTTCGTGCCGCAGCCAGCGCCGCCCCGTCCTCAGCAGCAGCCCTTTCGTCCGTCGGCCGCGTCACAGGCGCCGCGTCCTCCGGTTACGCGGCGGGGCCGTCAGCGACAACAGCAGCAGCGACGAGGAGACCAACCCGCATAGAGCTTCTCCGGGAAGCAGCTTGGGAGGCAGTGGGGGGGCGTCAGGGATCCGCCAGGCCCTTCCTCTTCTGCCGGCCTCGCGCTGGCAGGGACCCTCAACTCCTACGCCCCATCTCGAAGACGAAGATTCCTCCGAGGAAGAACTGACTCGGTATTTAACGCAGGAACTTCGCCTTCCGGAGCTGGAGTTGCCCTCACCGCCTCCGACACCAGGTTTTCCTAAGTTAGATTTATTGGCTGATGTACATCACCTGATTCCTCTTCCCCCGCTCCGGGACCTTCAGTCCGGGGAACCTCCGGCAATTCCGGAGCCAATAATATTGGACGCCCGCGACAATAATGTTCGCGTTCCAGGGTTTGATTCTGTTCTTATGCCTAATGTTTTGTTAGCCAATCGCCCACGTTCGGGTGTTCCACAGCCAATTGCAGTGGAACAAATTTATCCTTTTCCTTACACATCTCACTGGGCAGAGATGCTTTCTTGCAATGGGGTATATTTACCCAGGCCTTCAGCCGCACCGTTGGTGTTCACTCGAACACCGCCTTCAGCAGATATGTCTTTTGTGCTTAAGTCCATGCTGGAGAGTGACATTATCTCGTACGGCAAGCAGACCTGCGCATTTCGTGCTTTTCTTATCCCAAAGTCAAACGGTACCTTAAGATTCATCCATGACATTTCGCCATGGACCGGGGAATTCGATTGCCCGAAGATTTCCCTGTACGATGCCGCGTACGTTATCAAGTCCATCCCTTCAGGATCGGATTTGATCAAATTAGATTTAACTCACGGTTTTTTCCAACTCCCCCTCAGGGAGGATTCCTCCAAGTTCTACGGCATTTACGCCAATAATAAATCATACTGCATGAATAGGCTGCCTATGGGTCTCACCATGGCACCCTATATCATGCAGCGATGGGCTAAATGCATCGGTCGGGAGATAATGTCACGGTTCCCAGTGAAATTCATCCCCTACCTCGACGATTGGCTTATATTTGGACCTTATATTGATGTTTGTGGTATTTTAGAAATTTTGGAAGGGACCTTAGGAATAACCATTAATCGAGACAAATCAGTGTTGGAACCTGTGAAGTGCCTTACTTATCTTGGTGTAACTATTGATACCAGTGCAAACACCCTCACCTTATCCAAGGAATCAGTGACAAGGTTACGGAAAATGGCCGACCTAATACCAATCGGCTCCTATAAAGACCGACAGCGAATTGCGGGATACACAGCATGGGTATTCCATATACTAAACCTCCCCATGTTTGTGGTCCGGGACATTTATTGTGGCAGTGCTACGTGGCTCAAGTACTTGCTTCGGCAATTGGATTTAACCTTACCACGTGTGTGTGGCCCCAAGGATCAGAGCGTGAGCCGCAGGTCATTCCTCAAAGAGCCGCTAGCGGCTCACGAGCAGCGGATTGCCGACCCCTGGCCTAAGGTAATTGCTGTGCGCTGAACTTTTTTTTTCTCGCTTGAAAAATCACTATTTTTTTGTTTACATTCCATCTTCATTAAGAAAGATAAATATTAAGGATAAGAATAATATTTTAAATCACAGGAGGCAAGGTTAAGACAACCACTTGCGATAAGACACACAGAGAGCCTGCTGATTGAACGAACAATACGAAGACGAGGTTACTACTGGGTTATTCCCCAAATTTCTTTCAGGTTGGAAATTATCGAGTGCCATGCGATAGATCGAGACTGTAACATGACATCGGTAGACAAAAGGGCAGGGGAAGAAGTAACATCGTTGCAACTTCAAGTGAAACAATGTAACAAATTCGGCAATAATGCATTGAGAAGCATGCATACGAATCTCTCGACATAACATTTCTGTAAATGATTACATGAATCACTTTGTCAGTGTTTTTTCTTTAAAATGTTTTAATTTGAAGTTTTTATCATTTGTAGGTTATGGGAAATTTGAAGAACGATTTTAGCTTTGACTTTTCAAACCATGTCTGAGCAAGGAGAACCACCATGTCTTGTGAGGTTGGTAGTGAAATGTAAACCGCGTCTTAGCGAAATCACGTCTTGAGAATTCGTGCTATGTGAGGTTTTACTGTATTTTGAATATGTTTACAGAATTCACCGCTACATGGTGGTGGCGCTGTATACTGGAAATTAAGAAAAAGCAAAATACCTCTGAAATGGATGGTTCTATGAAAATTTGTTTCAAACAAAACCTGGAAGAAATATTATTCTCTACAACTTTGGTCCTCACAAAGATGACCAATTTAAGGAGATATTTGACGGAAACAGAAAACATATTATTTATAAATAATTCCTAAACAATAACTGCTATGGAAAATTCTTTCAAATGAAAGTTGTAGGAAATTACATTCTCTATAACCTTTGTATAGAATTGTATATACAATAATGATGTTTTAACAGAGAAATATCGCAAAAACCAAATCGGGTTTCGAATAAACCTCGACTTCCGGTTAACCGGTATTGTCCAAAAACTAATCAGTTCTTTGGGCTCATGCTAAAGTGTTATATATGAAATTTGGTATTAATATGACAAGTACTTTTTGAGTTAGAGCACCCACAATCACATACATCCACACAGACACACACACAAACACAGGCATCATTCCAAAAATAGTCTAAAGGTGTTCTAGGGACCTCAAAACGTGTATTTCCGTTGAAATCTTGAAGTAAATTTTTTTCATGATCACAATACTTTCCCATTACTACGTATGGAGAAAGTAAAAAGTACCTCATAGAATTAAGTTTCTATAAGTGTTATAAAAATATTTCACATTAAACTACATAAAAATAATAATTTGTTACCTGTGATATGAACAATGTTCATTAGTCGTCGCATGCTTCGTGGGTTGACATCACTAAAATAATCATCTGCAAGAAGCCGCTTTGATAGGTCAAAAGGTCCTCCAGCACCACCAGCACCTCCGGCTCTGTCAATTAAAATTTTATTAGTAAAAATTCATGAAGTATAAAAAATACAAACTTAGTAAAAAATTTTGATTCACAAGGAGTGACTAAATATGCGTAAAACTGCCTTACCTGTTTAGATTGCTGCCTAAACTGCTACATATACTGTCACTTGGTAAGAGCCTGCTCACAGTACCTTTTCTCCTCAATCTTTCACCAGTAATACTAGAACGTTCAGATAACCTTTGCCTTTCTGTGTGACTGATTCCAGATTCACTTGATAGACGGCGTAACGCTTGCTGGAAGAATAAAAAAGATGTTTAATGAAAATCTTATGGAGGAGTCAAATAAATTACAGCTGTTAAATGATTCACAAAATTCTCACTAATAAAGAATTTATAAGTTACAAGTGTATTCATATATACTTCACCACATCAAATACTTTTAATGTTATATGTTCCTTGGGTCAATTATCACTACATAAAGTATTGTAGATTGTCATAAAATTATGCTTTATATCTAGAGAGGGCAAGCCTTTCAACATGGTAGGCCACATTGGTCCTTTTTCAGGCAGCAGTGGAAGTTGCAAATGCTTTGGTAGGTTGGATTTGAATTTAATCATAAGTTACCTAGAGATTCTGTGGTATCATAAGTAAAAATTGAGTCTAAATGAGATTTTTAAGGTTAACATTTCAGTATTACGTTTTATTGCTGCAATTTTAATTTTAAAAATAAGAATTTGTATGTTAAATTTTATGAATCACTTTTTACTTTCTCATATACGAAGTATATTGAGAAAGTATTGTTATCGCGAAAAAATTCAACCTCGAGATTTTGACAGAACTATACGTTTTAGGTGTACCTGAGTCCGAAAAAGTGGTCACTGGCTCTAGAGCCTAAACGGTAGAATAAAATCTTGTACTTGGGAATTTTATCATACAGAGTAGAAGCTATGAAGAAATGGTTGACAGTGCTCAATAATTAAGGGAAGTTTATTCTACACATTTTTAACAATTTGATTTTCTCAAAAATAGCTCTAACGATTTTGATCAAATTTTATACAGTTACTTGAGTTTACCAAATAGTTCATATTTCTCAAAAAATCAATATAAGACTAGTTTATTCTAGGCAACTTTAACAATATTTTGATTATCTCAAAAACGGCTCGAATGATTTTGATAAAATTTTATACAGTTACTTGAGTTTACGTCTGCAATAATACTACATAGTCCATATCTCTCAAAAATAAATATAGGGCTAGTTTATTCTTGGGCAACTTTAACATCAATTGGATTTTCTAAAAAACGGCTCATATGATTTTCATCAAATTTCGTATAGTTATTTAAGTTGATGTTTATAACAATTCTACATAGTTCATATTTTTTTAAAGATAACTAAACAATGCATTAGTATATGAGAAAGTTTGTACAATGTATGTTGTACCGATTTTTCATTAAAGCTTTGTAGGCTGCATAAATGCTTTATATCATTAGAGAACTGGTCCACATAAACCTTTTCCTTTTTACTTCACTCCAGTCATATTTTATGCATATGACTCTATTTAAGCTTAATTTTATTTAAACTGAGAAAAAGCTTGAAGTTTGCTCTCAGCTTTGGACAAGGAAATAATTACAATAACATGTTGCATTCATATTCTATATTTTTTATATTTCATGGCATGCTGCAGCAATCTCATAATATCCTCAAGTTATTAGCCCTATCAATTAAGTGCACAGCTCTAGAGCACACTGAATTTATACGAGGAGGAATCCAATCAGTTACTGTCTCAAAGACAGGCCACACTTACCTCATCTTGAAGACACTCGCTAATATTCCTCCGCCTATTTCCATGTTGCCTCAAGGCAGCTGCTGCCCTCAGCCTCCGTGGTCCTGAAGACTGCAGGAAAAAAGGCAAGTGCACGATGTTGCGCAGGTAAGCCATCCCTCCAACCAGCCCAACATTTCCAGGACCAAGGCCTGTAACTGAGGCAGTACCAGTTCCACCAGCAGCAATTCCACCTAGACTGCCACCTGGTCCCCATTCATTGCCATAGCGCCGCAAATTAGTTTCTAATGCCTAAAAAATTAACAGTAGGTGTAAAAATCAATTTTATACATTTAAGTAGTCATTTTGAATATACATTTCCATTTTGTAAAAGGAAGTTTTTGAAAAAATTCTTAATGAATTTTTAATAATTATCACTATAAATAAAAAATTGCGACAAAACATCATGACCATATGCCTAGACAGAAATAAAACTAAACCACATTCTAAGAATAGACATAAAAGTAAAAACAACTGATACTATTAACACTTAGCAAAAAGACTAAATGTTAGACAATAAAGGGAGGCATAGCATTATATAATTTTTTATAGTTGAGAGCTGGTCAGTCAAAACCTTGCTAGTTGAAGGCTTTAACATATGGTGAATATATGTCCCATTTTTAATGGGATTGTCCCATTTTTTAGTTAAGTGTCCCATTGACTCGATAAAGTTAAAACAGGATGCCAATTGTCCCGTTTCTCCTGAGAGTGCCATTTCATATACAAAGTTACCTTAATACATATTTAAAAAGTAAATTGATTTGTTGTTCATCCAACTATATTTCAGAATTAATAAGCTAAATTTCTATTTAGCCCTTGGGATTATTCTTTTGAATGACTTGTTGAATTAAAATCTGTGCCAGCCATTTTTAAATCTTTAAAATCCTATCACTCTATTGTATAACAAAGTAATGATAAAAATGTTACATCAATGTATCGGAATCAAAGTGATTTTTTCTCCCAAAATTTCATATTTTATTTTATTTCTTTAGAAGAAGTCCAGAAAATCTCACTGACCAAAAGAAATTATACCCTGAGCCTGGATACAGATCAAATCAAAACGACACTGTTGGCACAACCTTACTTGCATCTGTATTTGACCATAACTGATTGTGTGGAATTTCACCAAGTTAATTTGATTCTTTTAACTCTGCACATCATTACCTTTTTTTTTTAATGTGTCGATGTTTTTCCTGTCTACAGAATTATTCAAATTCTTGCAAATGATGTACTGATTGAAATAAACCAAACTTCCGTTTTTAAAAACTCCCACACATTATTTTGTGAATTATGGGAAATGTCCCATTTTTGCCTTGTTGAAATATGGTCACCATACTTAAAACATTATGGTAACCTTGAAAGCATGATGTTATATAAGCTGTAGCAAGCATTACATCCAAAGAGAAACTACCCTGAATACCAAAGTGAAGGAGTTTGGACAGGCTAATCATAAGTCGATGTTTTACAATAAATATATTAAAAAAATACTTTTACTGAACTGTACAGGCAGTCCTTGACTTTCGTACATTCGACTTTCTTACAACTTGCACTTTCGTACATTATACATTCACACTCCTAAACTGCCTTTCGTATGCCAAATACGGACTTTCGTACATCAGCTGATGAAGAAACATTTCGAGCTATCGCATAGTGGCGCTGTCTGTCAGCCAAGCCAACATTTTTAATAAATTACCAAATGAAGCAAAATGCATAAATATAATAAAATTCAAAAGAGTAATGGCTTCTTGGCTGAAATCTAAATCATTCTACTCACTTGATGAGTTTCTAGAAAGTGACCTAGCAGATTTAAATTTTTTTAAAGAGTAAGGAACCGATCTACACATGCTTCGATGACGTTGGCGATATCCCATTAGCAGACCGCGAAACAATTTGAGACGTAATGATCGTGCAGTTGCTTGGCTTTCTTGTAAATGACAAGTGAACTCAGCAAGACTTTCTTGCGAGTTTGGGTCTCGATTCACAGGTTTAAAGCCTTCTCTGTCTTCTCTACATACAGATTCCTAGGTACAAAAGACACTTTTGTACTTGTTGAAGTATCACTTGCAACACTAGCTCTAATCGCTTCTTCACTTTCCTTATCGATTTTATTGTGGACTCGGTCACACCAAGTAATTCACCAACTGATGAAGCAGATTCATTATGCGCAAGCCTATCTAAAACTTCAATTTTCTTCTCCAAACTCATCACTTTTTTCGCCCTTTTTACCGACTTTTCTTTCATTTCAATCATCACTCTCTTTGGGGCCATGATTAGGCAATATTACAAAAAACTATGAAAATAGCAAAATGCTTAAATGAAAAAAACTCAAACTTTCGTACATTATATGTTGACACCCCTGAACCGCCTTTTGTATGCCGAATTCGGACTTTCGTATGTCAGCGAAATGACGAACAAAATTTCAAGTGGTGCTGGCTGCCAGCCACCAGTTTCTGCCGCGTTGCCATCTTTGTCTGTATAGCAGTGTTTATTTGTGCAATTATTTAAATATTTTATGGCATTTTGCCCTCTCTCTCTATACTATAAAATCGACGATTGTGTCTAAAAGGCCCCTGCTAAAAAAACTAAATATTAATACCATAATTAAAGATTTTATAATATTTTTTGGCTCTCTGGGTAGGGAACCCCCATTATAACATGTAAGTCTATTGTTCGACTTTCGTGCATTCGACTTTCGTACACGTTTTCAGGAATGCATTATGTACGAAAGTAGGGGACTACCTGTTTATATGGTGATAAGTTTCATTTTTTACTCATTTAGTACACAAAATTATTATTTTAAAATATAAAAATGGGAGTGATTTTTACTTTCTCATATATGAAGTATATAGAGAAAGTACAGGTGAGCCCCACTTAACGCGGGGGATGCGTTCCTGAGGTCTCTGCATTAGCGAAAATCCGTGCTCGCCGGGGCACCATAACCTTTAGGTTCCCAGAAGGAAATAACTTCCCAAATGATATTTTTGGACCCACATTCAATATAAAACATTTCTACCGAACTTTTAGAAAATAATTTATTAAACAAACTATAAAATTACCTAGTAAACAGTAAGACAAAAAAGCCATTTAGCAGTAGACATAAATAATTTCAAAATATTTCTCAGAACACCTATGAAGTTTTATTTAAAAAAAGAGTACAGGGTCGACTGATTAGCTTTTTATCGCTAATTATGTAAAACTTGTCGGTAGCATTCAAATAGTCCATCGCAGCCCCACTTCACGGCACTCACTCGCATGAAGTCATTGTGCTTCTCCAACAAAGTCATGCACTGATCGACGATGCTCTTGCAGCTCCATTTATAGATCAAACCTATAATAGTGCGTGTTGAGTTTCTGAAATATATATATCATTCTATACAGGGATGAGCTGAAGCCAGCTTGTGCGGGCCTGTTGTTAATTTTTCTCAGAATTTGCGAGTCGGTTGTTAAATTTTTAGAAAATATGAAAATTTATTGATTTTGTCCTTTCAAGTACATTTTTCCCTATCTGATAGTCAATTACCGACAGTGTATGAAATGGAATATATTACGAACGGTACACTTGTTAAGCTAGCGGAGCAGTATTACTAAACTAGAGCGATATGGTGACCCTGGCATATAGGCCTCCTGCCACCGTTATCCAAATTTCCTAAACACCCTTTTTTTTTAGAGAGCCGGTTCTTAATTTTTTTCCCATTCATCACTGATTATATATTATTATACATTATATGTATTCAATCATAAAGATCCCTCCGAGCGTACCACATATTTTTTCGTGTGTAGATCAAAATTATATAATTTTTTGATGTGTAGCGTTATTGTTTTATTATTATTTATAATGACATGTTAATATGGTAAATAAAAATTGTAATAAAGTAATTGTCGAAAATTATAGATTTAAAAAATACTAGCTGAGCCCACGCAAAATTTGCGCGTTTAATTTTAAGTTGATTCATAAAAAAATAATAAGTTTGTAAAATAAGTTGATGTTCATAATTCATATTTTACTCTAGCAATGAATTTACACAGTATAGGATACTTAGATATTTGACTCCCAATGTAAGGTTTGCGTGTTAGAATCTCACTGAGGGAAAGCCAGTGTGGGCATATTAAAAAAAATGTTATCCGTAGGTAATCAGAAATCTGTATTTTATAAGTTATGGTAGAGAGTAAATTGATGTGGCACAGTAATTAAATTGAAATGATTAGTGATCGGAAGATTCTTATGCGACAGGCATAAACTGTAGTGATGTGAAATGAGGAAACAGAAGAATAGAACTGCTAAGACCGGGAGTCAAACTGGGTCTTAACACCTCAAAGAAAGCAAATATTGGGAAAAGAAAGATGTGAACTTTCTGTAATTTACAGGAAATGTCATCCACTTAATCAATCACAAAACGTAACTCTTGTAAAAGCGACGCCACAAAAAATAATTATTTATCCACTTAAGCCAGGCGAAAGTATTAAAAAAGTAAGTGCTGAAACGATTGTAGAATAATGCAGAGTATAAACTTACCAGGGTTTAGGAAGATTCCTCCTCACCAAAGCCTTCGTAATGAAATGACAGAGTCTTACGCGTATTTCCACTGACAGGGTGATTCTTGGTTGCTTCAGTCACGAAAACAAAAACATTTGGTATTTCCAAAAGGTTGAATACTCAGATACAGTATTTTAAAAAATAAATATGCTTTTCTACCACAATCTATGATAAACGCGTAATAATCTTACTGAATGTTCTCGAGTTAAATCATTATCTTAACGAATTCATCCATTGTTATATTTATAACAATAAAACTTTAATTAAAGCAAAAATGTAGTGTATAATGATCTTACTAACTTAAGGATTCCATTTTTACATCAATATGAATGTTTAATCGATGGTAATTGAATCTGAGACAACAATTAAGGTCGACTTGGCAACGTCCCGAAGAACAAAAAATCGGCAAAATTTCGAAAACAATTGTGTATTTCTGAAAATTTCGACCACATAGGGTATAAACATTAAAAGAATAAGATAATTTAGAGTTTTAGCCATCGAATAAATCAAAAACGGAGAAAATCGGTCCATATTTACGTATTTTAACGAATGAAGGAAAAAAACCTTGCACTCTGAAAACTCGAAAATTCCGTGTAAACTTATGGGAACATATAATTATCTCCTGGAATCGAACCCGGGACTTTAGGAAATTGAGAATAGTTTTCTAGGGACCTCCTTGCCTATAGAAACAAAACGCAGTTTATTGCAAATCTCTACGGCAAACGGTTTTTGAGATAGAGGGGGGGTGTGGTGGGACAGACAGACACTTCAGAAATATTATATAGGATAAAGCATCAAAAACATTCTTTACGATCCAATGATGCCAAAGAAACATGAAGCATGAATCATATTTGTATTTCCGTTTTTCGAAGGTTTTCTGCCATAGGAGATATATTTTGTATGTTAGACCCATGAAATCTACAGGGAAAAGAGTAAAATTGGCCACCAGATGATGCAATATTATGCAACACTGCTGAAATATCACAATATTTAGGATACTTTAGCTCTCCAAAAATCCCAACCCCTCATCCAAGCCTTTTAAGAACACGTGGAGGGTGAAAACAGGTGGAGTAAGGGAATCCCATTGGAGTACCTGAAACATGCTGGCCAACGGAGCTCTGGTTCTACCCAAGCCAAGGTGTGAGGCATCGTGCCGAGGGCTGAGTGATACTGGGGTAGCAAAATATGCAGTATCATGAACGATCCCCTTGGGGCACCGGGCGACACCCCACTGTATACAGACTTCCATCCGTGTCGGGGCTCCACAGATGGTGACCGACTATTTCCCCGTTACTTGTGGGACCATTATGGACAAGGATACAAAAAACGGAGGACTCCCCGAAAGGGAGTTTAAAAGAAGATGTTTCTCCAATGGAGGTTGGCAGTTCCAGCGTACCACTGGGAGGAGCTGGCAGTACCAGCATACCCTCAGAAGGAGATAAAGACATCTGTAAAGCAGATACTGGGGAGGAGGAGACTGTTACAGATACCCAAGAATCTGTATCTGCAAAAAAATAGGAAGGAAAATGAAGATCCTTCAAATAAACTTACACCATAGTAAGGCGGCATCAGTAGTTCTGTGCCAAAAACTTGCTAAGAGAAAGATAGATATTGCTCTTATACAGGAACCTTGGATATACAAGGAAATGATAAGAGGCTTAAGCATTCCTGGATGAGCATTATTCTACAATGCCCTTGATGGGAATGCAAGAACCTGTATTTTTATGAGCCACCCTATGGACAGGAACAACCAAACCTGGACGTGCAGAGATGTAGAACGCATTGGGAGGATTGGTGCCTGGCCAGAAAGGTGGTTAATCAGTCTATGATAAGATGGGCAATACATACTTTTAAACCATTTAAGGCTCCTGGGACAGATGAAATTGTACTGGCACTTTTATGGCAAGGGATAGAGCGTTTTGCTTCTCCACGATGCTATATATTCAGAGCTTGTCTAGCATTGGGGCATATACTAATTGCTTGGAGACAGGTTAAGGTGACGTTTATACCTAAACCCAGGCATGCAAACTATACCGAGGCAAAAGCATATCATCCAATTTGTCTCCTATCGTTTTTACTTAAAACTATGGAGAAATTGGTAGACAGATATATCAGGGACGGGGCTTTAAAGGAATATCCTTTGCACCGATACCAATTTGCCTACCAAGCTGGTAAATCAACAGAGACAGCACTCCACAATGTGGCAACACGCATTGAAAGTGCTTTAAACTGCAAGGAATTGGCACTTGGAGCCTTTCTTGATATTGAGGGGGCTTTCGATCGAACCTCATTTGAAGCCATAGCTTCAGCAGCCAGAAGCCATGGCATTGAAAACACCATTTGTAGGTGAATCGATTCCATGCTGAAGGAGAGAATCATAGTAACCTCACTTGTAGGAGATACCCAGAGGGTTACCACTACCAAAGGATGCCTGCAAGGGGGAGTTTTACCACCCCTGCTGTGGAGCCTTGTTGTGGATGAACTTCTGAGGGAGCTCAATGATGAGGGTTACCATGCAGTAGGATACACTGATGACATCACTATCCTGATTAATGGGAAATTTCCTTCAGTGGTCTCAGAGGTGCTACAAACAGCTCTGAGGAAGGTCCAAAGTTGGTGTGACAAAACCACATTGGGAGTCAATCCAAACAAAATGGTGGTAGTGCCATTCACCAGGAAAAGGGATCTAAGGGGCCTTAAGAAACTGACCCTTTTTGGAACTAAGATTCAGCTGTCTACAGAAGTTAAATACCTTGGACTCATATTGGACAAGGGATTGACTTGGGGTTCACAGCTGGAAAAAGTTACAAGAAAGGCTAGCAGGGCCTTCTGGACCTGCAGGGACACTTAATATACCAAAAGTGGTATATTAGATATACACTATGGTAGTTAAACCCATTGTGACCTATGCTGCCATTGTCTGGTGGCCTAGGTTTAAATAGGCCAGCAGGAATGAACTCAGCAAGTTGCAGAGGTTAGCCTTCTTAGGCATTACGGAAGCAATGAGTACGGCTCCAACGGCAGCAATTGAGATACTCTTGGGACTCACTCCTCTACATTTAGTAGTAGAAGCAGGGGCCCAAGCAGGTAAATATAGACTCAACTGCAATGGACAATGGAAGTCACGGATATAGACCATGGGCATTCCAGGATGATTTGGGATAGATCTGAAGACACAATTTTAGCAATGATGTCAGATAAGATGATACCAAAATATTCATTTCACAAGCCATTCAGTGTGCTCTTTCCAAATCGCACTGAATGGGAAAAGGGGCTTCGACCCTACAGAAGAGTGGGGCTAATCTGGTATACAGATGGGTCCAAGACAAATGCAGGCACTGGGGCTGGGATGTACTGTTATGGAACTAGGATGAAATTTCATTTTAGCCTAGGGCAGTATGCAACAGTTTTCCAGGCTGAGGTGTATGCTATAATTGCATGTGTAATGGAGAATATGAAAAGGAACTATAAAAATAAGAACAGCTATATTCTCTCTGATAGTCAAGCGGCATTAAAGGCACTTGACTCATACCAGATTGACACTAAATTAGTCTGGAATTGGGTCCAATCCCTGATAGAGCTGGCAGAACATAACAGGATTCAACTGCTATCGGTGCCGGGTCATAAAGGGATTGAAGGTAATGAAACTGCCGATTTGTTGGTAAAAACGGATGCTGAAAGTTCCTTCTTGGGACTGAGCCGGCTTGCGGCATTTCTATGAATGTTGCAAGGAGGAAAATCAGGGACAGAATGAGCAGAAGGCACCTTGACTATTGGAGGTCCATCAGTGAACAGGAACATGCAAAATACTTTATACAGGGAATCTTGCAGAGCAGAGCTAGGGAACTATTATGCTTAAATAGGAACCAGCTAAGTTACTGAACGGGCCTATTGACTGGACACTGTCACCTAAAGGGACACTTACACAAGCTAGGGTTGGTTGAAGACCCTAAGCATGGTAAGTGTAGAAAAAGTAAGGAAACAGCCTCACACATTTTATGTCAATATGAGTCCCTTGCAGGACTCAGATTTCGTCACTTGGGCTCTCATTTTATGAGGCCGAGTGACTATCATATGATCCCAAAAAACAAGCTACTGAGATTTATTCAAAGTGCTTGTTTGCTTGCAGGATAAATGGCTGGGGATGCACAATAGACCAACAATGGTCGCAGTGCAAGGACTGTAGATATCCCATCCTTCTAATTCTAATTCTAGGATACTTTATGAAATTTGATTAGTGCAAAATTTAAAAAATCATAAGATATTAGACTGCGGTCGCACTGTGCATAAGATATCTATATTTTTAAAAAAATTTAATTTTATGACGAGCATAGATTACGTGGGCTGAGGCAAGGGAAGAAGGAAAGGTCTCCCAAGTGCCATTGCAGAATTGATTTATTCACAGACTATACAAACTTTGCGCAAAGAGCAACTTCGCTCTCACTGTCCAACGCGACCACGATACAACGAATGACTTGACTACCTGGCAACCACAGATGCGACTCATGCTCACTCTCGCTCACACTAACACACTATATGTGCCCGTAACGGCGACTTCACTAATTACATACACACACACACCATCACCACACTGCACACTACTGTCCCAGTGGTCACATAATATACTAGGTCCCGTGTTACAATTTGAAATAAAATCCACGTTATAACGAATTCGTGTTGGTTGGGGCCGCATTAAGCGGGGCTCACCTGTATTGTTATCATGAAAAAATTCGACCTTGAGATTTTGATGGAAATATGTTTTAGGTGTACCTGAGTCCAAAAAGTGGTTTTTGCAATGCCATCTGTCTGTATTGGCTCTAGAATCTAAGCGGTAGAGCGAAAATGAATGAAATCCTGTACTTAGGCATTTATTCATACAGAATGGAAGCTATGAAGAAATGGTTGACATTGCTCAATAATTAAGGGAAGTTTATTCTACCCATTTTTAACAATTTGATTTTCTCAAAAATGGCTCTAACGATTTTGATCAAATTTTGTAGTTACTTGAGTTTACCAAATAGTTCATATTTCTCAAAAAATGAATATAAGACTAGTTTATTCTAGGCAACTTTAACAATATTTTGATTTTCTAAAAAATGGCTCATACGATTTTCATCAAAATTCGTATAGTTATTTTAGTTGATGTTTCTAATGATTCTACATAGTTCATATTTTTCAAAAGAAAACTAAATGATGCATTAATATATGAGAAAGTTTCTACAATGTATATTGTACTGATTTTTTTTGTTGTCATGAGTATTAAAATTCATTGCTTCAGCTTTCCTAAAAAAACTCTCAAAAAACAGGAGATTGGATAATTCCAAAAAAATTTAAGTTTTAATGGAAGTTACATCTTTAATTACCATGTATTCTGGTGTATAAGTCGACATTTGAAGCCTAAAATATTTTTCCCAAAACTTAGAGTCGACTTATACACCAAACATAAAATGCGAACCTTAAATTACGGATGAATAACATCGATATTTGTGAAGAACGTTGATCTTTCGGTGGAGGTGATCACTACTTTGAATCAGCTGTTACAGTGTTTACATTTTATGACATTTATTTTAGAAGATTTATAATAATTAATTTTAATACTGTATTTACGTAATCCACATCCTCATGTACCACACGCATCCCTATTTTTGGACCAGTTTGAGGCGAAAAAATAAATTTGTGCTTTAATAAGTTGACGTCTACAGCAGCAGAAAATTAGAAAAAAAATCAAAAAAGTGTGGGGATTCCCCATAGGTTTGTTCTCTCCATGGTTCCTTCTATATGCCGGTTCGACTTATACACCAGAATATATGGTAGTCAGTGGTTTTAATTATGCTTTCTGCATTTGATTAATTTTATCAATACAAGACTATTGAAAGTGATAAAATTGATGAGAATCTCTCAATTCACTTACCCTTGATATGACATGTGGATCAATTGCTAGAATGATTATGAAGGGAGCAGAGGTAGATGAAGACATAGTGGACTGACTGACTGCTCCACCAGAAGCATTTGCAACGGATGATGGAGACATTGCTTGTCGTGTCTCAGCTTGCGAAAGAAGGACCTACAAATTTAAACAGATGATAGTTGTCAGAAGGAGAAAATTAAAATAATCCAGTAAATTCACATGCTCTGTTACACAGTATGTTTTGAAGAAGAAGAAAATTATGCCACCATATTATCAATTAATAAAACAGCATATTTTAACTTTGACAGAAGGGTATCAAATGACTACTTTAATGCTGTATTTACAACTCTCTTTTATTTGGAAATTAATGAAAAACGGAGTAAAATCCACTCTAAAAAAGCGGTACAAGAAATAGTAAAGTAGAAATTTGATGCAACTTTTTAAAACATAAATTATCAATTCACCAACTTGAAAATTAAAAATATATCCAAGATTAAGCTGCAAGCATAGAAATTTGACTAAATTTAAAGAAAGACATACAAACATTAAAAGTAAAACATTAACTTATTGTATTAATCTATTTAAATAATGTACATTCTTAACATAAACATGTTTTGCTTATGATCTCAGTACATGTTGCTCCTACGTATAGTCCAACTATAGCATCCATTTTATTATACATAACAATTAGACTTTAATGAAATGGGAGTCCAAAAATGCATTTAAATATTGCACTTGATTGGCTAAAGATGTGCTTATTAACAGTGTTTTGAAAAATTGAAATACTTCTAAATTAAATGTGATCAATAAAGGACTGAAAAACAAATTTATCACAGTGGATTCCTCTTTCCTGACAATTATACCAAATGAAAAATCCTAGCTTAAAATCTTCTTCCATTTGCTAAAAAGCAAGGTGATTCAGCTGCACATGTGAATGAGTACTGAACACAGAAAAGAATGCATTATACAATTAAAATGATTGCATATGAATCACCTAATTGATGTGTCTAGTGATTGTTTCCCTAACAATCTCCAATTCTTCTGAAAAATTAAGTTAAAATACATTAAAATAATACACACCTGGACTGCATCCATGACAAGAAGAACCTTTTCTTGCTCACATGCATCAAGGCCATCAACAACTGCCACCAGCCTACTTTGCTGTTGCCCACAAAAACCATCTAAACATCTGACCTATTTAATAAACCATAAGTGATAATAATCAATATTACTGATCTTTATGTTAGCTAGATTACAAATTTCATACAGAAAACATAACAAAAATAATTGTAATTATTCAGTTTTTCTTTGTATTTATTCCCAAATACCAGAAAAAAGCTCTATGAAGATGCAGCATACCTTTTGATGCTAAAATTTTGCATTGTCAAAATTTAATAATTAATGTTTACCTGCTATTCTTAACTATTACTCCTACTACAGATTTATAATATCCTATTCCAATATCTCTGAATATATATGTAGTAACTTTTGTGTAGCATTTACAACGGATAACAAAGTCTGACCAATATGAGGTAGACATTTCCTGCTCAAAAATATCAAGGGACATCAATAAGCTTACAATAAAGACTTTGTTTCACTTATATCTGGTGACTAAATATTCTTCTGAGTTTTAAAAAATGAACCAAATCAAATTATTTAAATAAACTGTTTCAAAGAAAATTTATCATCATCGTGTAAAGAGATTGAACTACAGCAAAGAAGTGTCTTTGAAGTGGGTTTATACAGAATTTTCTCAAGGGATACATTGACCTATGCTTCCAAAATAATAAATCTGGCCAAGTCATTGAAAATACAAATTATTTGACACATACAGGGTGTTCAACATTTAAATATCTGCTTTACTATGCCCCTGGCTAGGAATATGCATCAAAGAGAGGATGATGGATTGAGGAAGTAGTACAGATTGTGAATTAATTGGAGAAAGGACATTAATCACAAATTATAAAGAGCAATAAAAATAAAACTGCACATTTGAAGGAATGTAATAAAAGAGGGATGGGTAGGTCAACTATGTGAATTGGAAAAAAAGGGGAAAATCAGAAGGAAACATGCTCATTTACAACTCTGTGCATATTAACTGTATAAAATCCACGAATTTCAACAGACTGTAGAGATTTCAGGGTAAGACAACCACTCGTTCAAGAAGTTTTACACCTACAGGAGAATGGTCTCTATCAAGTAAAACTTTTAATACTAATAGCTATGGGAGGTATTTTGAAATGTCTAGAAGTGAGGTTTAGCTATACAACTGCTTCAGGTGTGACCCTGAGAGCACTGTTGACATTTCATTGGTCAGAACATGTAGAGTTGGGAGTATTCAGAAACACCCTAAACATGCTCAGAACATTAACAAACATTCAAATTAGATGTGCACATTTTCATAAATAAAAATTTTTCTGAGGATACACATACAGTAAAACCTCAACACCTACAGTTTTATCATTTTCAGCTTTGAACCATAATAGAATGTTTCTCTGGATATTTATCATTATTATTATTAGATGAAATGAGTAATATATAAATTTATAAAAATGTAGAGTAGATATGCACAGTACAACTATCCCTCATTAAGCTCAGTAGATGCACTCCTGAAAAACATATCACTATTTGAAAATGTGTTAAACGAAAACATTTCCCATAAGAATGCATGCAATGATGGATGAGTTCCAGGCTTAAAATTTTTACACATACAGCATGTTAAACAAATTTTATGGCTCAAATTAAAAAATAAGCACTTAAGTATAAAAATTAAATATATATGTACTTATGTATTTACAATAGCCATAACAAGATTATTAAGTGTTTATGGTTTTGTCCTAATTTTTCGATTATAATATGCATTTTTTTCTCGAAATAGTTGACATAAAGTTAGGGTGCGTATTATATATAGTTATAAATGCATACAAATTTCTTCAGTACAGAAATAATTTATATTTTCGAACATGTTTTTACAAATAAATCGTACATTTCAATGCATTTTGATCACATTCCTTTAAATATTGTTTTTAAAAACAAAAATAAGAATATTTATTTATTTACTTTAGCTGTCAGAATTACTAAAGCCTAGGAATTCATTACCGCTCCCCTCACTGTCCTCAAACAGTTCCTCGGTGATCTTGTGTTTTCCCTCATCGTCTACGTAAATTGCGTCGCCAAGAACATTTTACACACCTCGATCAGCTTGTATGAACGATGTAGCTGGGCAGCAAAGGACGAACTGTTATTCCAACCGACCAGGTTAATACAAAAGGCAACATTGAGACTGAGGTTTTTATACATTGTATCGATCTTTAAGGAGAGTCAGAACGTAACGTGATATTTTCGTAAACTCTTTCACATATATCTAGTTTGGCAGCAAAGCGCGAACTCGTATTCCAACCGACCAGATTAATACAAAAGGCGACATTGAGACAAAATGTTTTTTTATACAGCCTAGCGATCTTTAATGGGAGAGTCAGAACGTAACGTAAACTCTCTCACACGTATCTCATTTCACGGTAAGGCGAGAACTGTCCCGATACTACACATAGTCAAGTAAAATTACATTGATCTTTTACAAAAAAAAAGGTGCATATTATACATAGTGATAAGAGAATTTTCACATTTCACCAGTGAAAACATGGGTGCGTATTATATCGGTTGCGTATTATAATCGGAAAATTATGGTAATTAGATGATATACATTCAACAATTACAGTGGAATCAAAATCTAATATTGAATTAGGCAATTCAAATAAAAAGTAAAGAAATACATAACATTATTTTCTCCCAATCAATTTAATATTTTTAATGATACTCTTTTAAATTGCATAAATTGTGTTTAAATAGTGTTTCTTAATATGATAGTGTTTATTTTAAAACACAGTTTTTCATTTGTTTATTTTGAACAGTTTTCAATCTATGTTTTTTAGAATATAAAGTTGATATTGGTTGTGTCTTTGAAAAACATTAAATAGCAATTCGATTGCACATAAAACGTATAAAACTGATAATAAGAACATAGACATATAGGTCATAAAAAGAATGGGGTGACAGAGGTATTAATATTTTCAGAATTTCTCTAGACCAGGGGTCTCCAACCTGGTGCTTGCAGGCACTGCTGTGGTCTTTGGAATCATGATGGTGCTCTTTGACAACTCCATAGAATAGCACAGTCATGCTCTGCTACGATGCCTTACATCCCATTTCTTAGAACCAATAAATTAATTTGATAGGTTGATTTCTTTCTAAATGTATTCAAGACCATTAAGAATAACTTTGATGTTGGTTTGATTTTATTTATTATCATTTCTATTTTTTTCAGCAATATAGTCGTGCTCGCTTGATATTCTAAGATACAACTGGTGCTTGCTTGATGGTCTAGGATATAACTTGGTGCTTGCCAGAATGAAAAGGTTGGGAACCCCTGCTCTAGACGATGGCCATAATACCAAATTAAATAGTAATGGAGGTAAAAATGACCATGATGCCAACTTCATCTTGGACATAATATTCTATAATTGCAAATGAAGATAATGAGGAATTTACAACTCTTAATATCTTGTTTTACTTCAAACACCTGCACCCATCTTCTCAAGAACTTCAACATAATAACAATAATAAAGACAATCACATAAAACCATACCCTTTGCAGGAGTCAAAATCTAGCATTGGGAGCCAAACTTGCTAACAAACTCACTACCAAGGATGGTACATGTACATTTACATTGCCATGCTAAATGAATGATATGAATACCATACTAAAATGAAAATATGACATTCATAAGTGCTCAAAATGATGAAGAGGTGTATTTCAGCAAATATTATATTAAAATATGCCTTATTATTAAGTCTACCATTAATTTATCCAAAACAAGTTAAGCAGTAAAGAAAAAAATTTTAAATAATAAATGAAAACCACCATTTCAGTCATTGTGCCAACTTCTGCTCTGAGTGCATGAAGGAATCCACCAGTTCGTAGGGAAGGGGAGTCTCCTGATGAACTTCCAATGGTAGCAGATCTTAGAGCTCTCTGTAGATGTCTGCGATGAGGAAAGACTAGAGCTTTTGCCATTCGTCCCCAAGTGCCAAGGTTAGCCAAAATTGCTACTGTTATTACTGCTCCTAATGCTGACATTGTTGATACTAAGGAAAGTCTCTCTGTTGAAGATCTGAAAAAATTTGTTGAAGGATAATCAAAACAACAATATTACTTTATTATTTATGTCCTAAGAAGTAAGGAATCTAAAACTACAGTATTGTACAGTAAATAAAGTAGTTTGGCAGTGCATGGCATACACCCTAATAATAAAACATTACATTTATAAAAACTATACATAAAATTAATTACTTTACATCTTCATTAAGATCTACCACTTCCACATTATGTGTTGAGGGTGTTGGTGAGGGGAGTGAATCATCTGAGACCATAGGGAAGCATCAGGCGCTCCTTTTAATAAGTTGTGAATATTTGGTTGCCTAAAATATGCCTGCCTTCTCTTCAGGAACTTTACAATTGAATTTTCAGATGCCTGACAGACTCAGCACTAGTTCCAGTAAGTGGAATGAAGATTTGTATTGAGGTTAAGGGAAACATGCTGGTTAATACAGCTTTCCAGCTAGTAAAGTGCCAAATAATGGAGATTTTACTGTAATTGAAATTCAAGCAATTAAATGCCACATATATTTGATTAGTAAATATAGTAATTACCAAAAACAATTATTAAAATTTAAGTACTGTTTTCAATTCATATAATAGCAACTTCCTTCCAAAAATCTCCAGAAAAATATAAAATATTAAATTTCAGAAAAAAATATTTTTTCTTTTCATATTCACATCTTCCATTTAGTGACCACCATGCCTACCAGAAAGTGGCAGTTGATGTATAGAATACCCTGCAAATGAGTGAGAATGGCCACAAAAATATTCTACTTTGAATGTGTGATAAAGCTGCATGATATTGACTTTGGAAACTAAACCAAAAGAAAAACTAGTACACTACTCCCCCGGTATCAATGAGTTCCACATCCACAGATTCACATATATGCAAGTTGTACTTATATCCTATTACCAAGTATCAGCGAGCAATATCTCAAATATCCGTGAAGCTCTCAAACACACAGGTTACAGTAGAAGTATGCAGACACGCCATGATATTTTTAAAAATTTTTCTTCCTAGTCAAATAGGCTGCATACAGTTATTTGTCCTATATAATACGATTTCTTTCAAGAAAAATGGCTTAAAATCAATGCTAATTATGATACTTGGTAACAACCTAAGAATTCTTTCCCAGACGGTAATTTAGATTTACTGATGTTTTGTTTCATTATTATTAAAAAATTAATTATAACATTATTTCTTTTGTACGGTCCATAGAGGTCTGGAACCTATCTCTATAATTATAATGTAAATATAGGACCAAGTATTCACGAATTCAGTACTCGCAAGGTTTTCTTAGAATGCATCCCACACAGATAATGGGAGAGTGGTGCATTTAGTAGAGCAATAGGCTGGTTGTATCTTAATTTTCCTCCTGTTTTCCAGCAACTTGGTGTGATAAAGTTACAGTTTGGATATGAGCGTGAAAGTAGAATGATTATTTTTATTTGAATTAAAAGTCCACTACAGAATTTTGAAAGTATTTACGTTTATACAATTGCCATGCTGAATCAGAAGCAATGAGTTCTTGCAGGATGGCAATTGCCAAGATAATATCTTTAAGCAGAAATATGATGGATTATTAAGTGTATTGTTTGCTGAAATTATCACTGTGAAACGCTAATTCTGCACATCATCATGTTCAGAATGGTATCAAACATAATCCACAGTTGCAGAATAGACTTTGGTACACCAAAACAACTTTAAATTAAATAAGAAAATTTTGAAATACTTAATGTACTGTTGAGAAATAGTTTGCCATATTCCCGATTTTTTTGCATTCTTATTTTGAACATCTGAGAAATTAACTAAAGAAATAAGTCTTGAAGTATATAAATCAATCTTGAGGGAGTAATGTAAAATATTCTTCCGATAAAGACCAAGTATTCTTTTTGATGGGCAATCTATTACATAGAAAGCTGGCTTGAATTGACTCAAAAGATTTGTTTTTGCAACAGAATATTTCATTGTACAATGAGCAAAGCAAATTTTCATGGGTAAATTTTTTTCAACCAATAAAAATCAGTTCTAAATGAGTGGGAGGTAAATGGTGCCAATGAAGTCTAATTCTTTCAAAAGTAAGCAATTTCTTCATTTAGATAATAAAATGCTATAAATACTGTATTAATCCAATAACAGAGGAATCTTGAATAATTTTAGAAGCCATGTAATGTCAATTTAGTTGACTTTCAATTTCAAAATGATGGGTTACGCTAAATTTCCAATGTAAATATGTATAAGCAAATACATTAGTCCCAAGTTTCTTTTTAAAAATTGTGGAGAATTTCACAGATGGCTTATGCCTTGGTGACATACACTAGATTGATTATATGAGTGGAAGAAATCATCATTAGCTGTAATTATTATAAAAGTATGGGTTTTTGGTTACTATTTTAAAAAATACTACCATATAATTAGGCCAATACAGTACATATAAAACATGACTTGATATCCACATCCTTTATGGAGGCAAGTAACCATGGTGATGCCATCTCTGATAAAAGTAACAAGGCAAAACCCTATTGCACAACACACAAGTGTCAAAAACCTATTTATAGGACCATATTTATTTTTAAGCCAAACTAACAACTTACGGATCCATGAATGTCTCCATATCTTGAAGGTAAATTGAGAGGCACAGGGCAAGTGCTACTGAACACATAATAGTAAATACAACCACCACCACGTATGGAAGGCAGCAGATACGCCTCCACCTCCACGATGATGTAGCTCGCACTATAAGAAAAGATTTCCTATTCAATTAGGACAATGTGTTCTTGTTTTAGTGGATATCTTTAAAAAAGAAATAGCTTCTCTAATTACCCCTTAGAAAATTGCACCAAACTGACTGACAAGTGAGTTATGGAATTAACATCCACCATTTAGCCTCAAATTTAACCACAATAAACTGCAATCTGCAATATCCATTCCAAGATTTTATATATATATATACACATACCTCTCTTTTTCTCTACTATCATCATAACCTAACATATTCATCTTATTAACATGGTCATATTTTTGTAAGGTCGCTATATCAGGCAGGTGGTTTTTACTTTCACATGTATAAAGTTGTAGAGATAATGTGATCATGAAAAATTTCTAGTTAATGATTTAATGAATGGGTATGTTTAAATGTGCAACTTGGTCCATCTGTAGCCTGTCATCTGTACGTGGCTCAAAGAAGTAAATTGTTTTATGGTATCTGAGGAAATCTCATTTTCATAAAGGCTATCACCTGGTATAAGAACTTGTCAAAATGAATCATATCATGCTACAATGGAGGATAGTTTATACTTGTTGATTTTCACAAAATTTCAATTTTCTCAAGGATTTTGATTGAAAATCATGCACATATGGAGTTTTTTTTTACACAAAAATACATGTCTCAGGGGCAAATTCTAAGTGAAGGATATATTCAATATGGAAAGACACATCAACATTATCTTCACTTTTGATATTGGTGCATTTTATTGGTCTTGGAGGAGTTTGAGATTTTACACTGAAGACTTTGATGCTTGGCCTTTAGATTGTATTGAAAGAGCCATGTTTCATCTATCTGATAACCCATTTCAGAAGACTCACACTCTTCAGTCTTTTGACTGAGATCAGTACAAAAATCTAGTTGTTGCAAATTTTGTTCGCTGGGAAACACTTTTGAAACAATTTTTTACAATGACAGGAAAAAACCTAATATGAAAAACTATAACAACATGCATCAGAGACAACGTACAGTTTTGGGCTGAAACAATGTTGACAAAAGTGTCTGTGAAAAGTTTTTCTGGTACTAATTAGCCATTAAGTCTACAAAAAAAATCAATCAAGAAACTTCTGACTGGCTTTTATAAAAAGGTGGGATTCTCAACCTGATGTTGAAAGTATATCCAAAGGCTAGTCCTGTAGGTCTTCCAACCAACTTTGGTAACTCATGTAAATTAATATTCTGCCTAACCTTCAAATTGGATTAAGTAAGCCTTTTCATAACATGCTTTAAGCCTACTTATTATCATCGAAAAATGGTAGCATGCTAAAGAAAAGAACTATTTCCCTGCTGAGACCTTGTAGGGATTGCATTTTCTGAGGGGTACCTATACTTTAAAAAATTATATATATGGTTGAGTAGATAAAAATAGACTCATACTTTGACCCAAAACAGGATGTCAAAACACTTCAAGTCCCCAATGGCTGAGGGTATGGGATGCATGAGACGACTACGTGAATGGGTACAAGATTTCAAACAATAGAACAAAATTAGGAGTGTAATCAATATGTAAAATCTGTAGGACTGACTAGTGGGTTGTTCTGCTTGATACAGAAAAAGCCTTCTAACAAAGGTGAGTCTTGCTGTTATACTGCCCATATGTGGTAACTTCAGTGACTAAATAATATGATAAACATTTAAGAATGATATTTTATAAGGAAATTCCTTTATGAATGCATTTCAGATTCTATTTTCAAAAATACAAATCTAGTTAAGAAGCTAAATCAGACATACTTAGACACAAACACAATGTTCAAACAGTCAAAGGGACTACTCTCTTGGGATAGGTCTGAGTTAGTTGGTACAGTAATTCAAGCAGCAAAAATCTAAAGAAAGCAGTACGAGGAAAACTGATGCTCATTTAACACTATGAATATAGGTTCCGTGAAAGTTGTGAATTTCAATATATTGGAAATTTCAGGGTAGGATGGCCGCTCATTCCAAAGGTTTTATTATGATTGGAGATAAGTCTATAACGTAAAAACTGATGCAAAATTTCTAATGTTGAAATCTATGGGAGGTATTGTGAACTAAATAGAACCTATGTCCACAGACTTAGTTGTGCTCAATGGCAACTGGTTCTCATGTGAAAGGGAAAAGATATCATTCATTGACCTGCTACTAAGCCACTTCACTTGGCATGAAAATTATGCTTTAATGGAGAGTTGCTCATGAGTGAACAGATTAAGATATTAGCTGCTATACAGGCAGTCCTCGACATCCGTACATTTGACATCCATACAATTCGCTCTTTCGTACATTATAAATTCTCGTCCCTAAACAGTCTTTCGTACGCCGAATTCAGACTTTCGTATGTCAGCTGACAATAAAAAATTTCGAGCTATCGCATAATGGCGCTGTCTGTCAGCCAAGCCAACCCTTTTTATAAATTAAAGTATGCTACGTAATAATATATGTATTATATGTAATGTAAGATTTGTGTGTAATGTTTTTTAATATTGTACTGAAATTTGACAAGATTAATACCACTGTAAAGTTGGTTAATAATCAATAAATTATTATTATTATTCAGTCTCGGCAATGTTACCATCTTTGTTTGTACGTACAGCAGTGTTTCTATGTTTGTGCATTTTACACCTATTATTTTATAAACATGAGTGAGAAACAGAAAACTGAGTGCTAATAAAAGTGAAAAGAAATGTAGAACTCATAAACTGAACACAATTGAGACAAAGATGGAAATAATTAGGTGTGCTGAAAGCGGCGAATCTTTAGCTTCAATCGGACGCTCATCGGACTTAAGCCGGTCGAGTGTGCGCTCAGTTGTGATGGAGAAGAACAAATATAATAATACAATACGTACTGTGGTGTTCTGAATAAATGCCACATTTTTTTAAAGAGCAAGGAACCAATCTACATATGCTTCAATGACGTTGCCGATATCCCATTAGCAGATCACGAAACAATTTGAGACATAATGATTGTGCAGTTGCTTGGCTTTCTCGCGAATGACAAGTGAACTCAGTGAGATTTTCTTGCGAGTTTGGGTTTTGATTCACAGGTTTAAAGCCTTCTCTACATACGGCTTCCTAGGTACAAAAGACTCTTTTGTACTCATTGAAGTACCACTTGCAACACTACCTCTAATCGCTTCTTCACTTTCCTTATCGATTTTATTGTGGACTCGGTCACACCAAGTAATTTACCAACTGATGAAGCCTATCTAAAACTTCAATTTTCTTCTCCAAACTCATTTTTTTCACCCTTTTTACAGACTTTTCTTTCATTTCAATCATCACTCTCTTTGGGGCCATGATTAGGCAATATTACAAAAAACTATGAAAATAGCAAAATGCTTTAATGAAAAAAAACTCGCACTTTCTACATTATACATTGACACACTTAAACCGCCTTCCGTACGCCGAATTCGGACTTACGTGAGTCAGCGAAATGACAAACGAATATTTCGAGTGCTGCTGGTTGCCATCCACCAGGCCACCAGTTTCTGCCGCGTCGCCATATTTGTCTGTACAGCAGTGTTTATTTGTGCAATTATTTAAATATTTTATTGCATTTTGCCCTATCTCTCTATATTATAAAATCGACGATTGTGTCTAAAAGGCCCCTGCTCAAAAAACTAAACATTTATACCATAATTAGATATTTTATAATATTTTTTGACTCTCTGGGAACGGAACACCCCCTATAACATGTAAATCTATGTTCGACATCCGTACACGTTTTCAGTAATGCATTATGTACGGATGTCGAGGACTGCCTGTACCATCAAAATTAATATGATAAGGAAGCTGTGAAACAAAATCTCAAACACTCAGTCAAGTTGCCAAAGTGTACTTGACCAACTTCATGGTATTAAGATTTTTATCAAATTGTTATCATTATCATAATCTTGGTATATGACAGGTTTAATTATTTAATCAAACTAAAAATTAAAAAAAGACAGCATTTCTTTTGATGACATTTGATAATTTGCAGCTAATATTGCTTTAATAAGAGATTAACTATAACAATAGTTTGGGCAACTTGACTGAACATATTAAAAACAGAATGGTTTATATTTATAAGGGCCATCAATTAAAAACATAGAAACATATTAGCACATTTGACATGCAAACAACATCAGTAGCTTCTAAAGGAATTTCATTTTGAGTGCATACGTGATCTTATACAAAACGATTTGTAAATCATTGTTGATATGACAAATAGCAAGAGTATGTGCAATGAGATTCAATAGGTTTCATGGAGCATATATTAAAAACACTTAAAGACAATTTTTCAATTTTAATTCCCAACATATAATGATGTGTTCAATGTTTGCTGTAAGAATAAAAATCCATGACAATTAAGGGGAAATTACGCTTTAAATTAGAAATTAAAAAATTAAAATAGTATGTAGCTGAAATTATAATAAACTAAACTGTTTTGTTTTTATAAGTCTGTTACAAATGACAAAACCATACAAATACTTAAAGACAAAAATAAGATATTATTTTAAAAAATAAATTTTATATTAATGCATTAAAAAGGAAAAAATAAAAAATTTCAACAGAAAGTACAGTATAGAACCTTTTATCTAGATTCCACTTATCTGGAAATCCATTTAACAGGCTATTTTAAAAAATAATGCATTTTTCCAAAATTTGATAGGAGAAAGAAATTTAAATTTAATACCTTGCTAGTACCTAATTGCCTGGCTCACCACCGTGCGTTGGGTGTGCTCTGGTGAACAAGTGAACACGTAATTTGGAAGAGAACAAGGAATTTTTATTGGAAAGTACTTGATTACTGTAGTATTTTTATTACTGTACAGTACAGGTATATATTATAATAGTCCTCGAAATGGAAAATATTACAAAATGGAATGTACATTCTGATAGTGTAACTGAAAGCAGTGGACATGAAATAACTGATAGAACATTTACAATCGAGTTAAATTTTGATTTATTCCTTATGTGCAGTCCTGGACAAAAAAAACTGCAACACCTTAGGACCACTCTACTGGAATTTCAGTGAATTACTAGTCACAAATGAGCTGTCAAGCAAAATGGCAACAGTGATAGTAGAAGAGGGGATGAAGACTTTTTCCTCTCCCTCCCTCCCCTTAGAGAAGGGTTTATGGCTCTCTCCCAGCTCTTAGGGATTGAATATTTTCCCTCAAGATAAGGGTTTCGAATTCAGTAGCGTTTATTTTCCCCATGGTGGCAATACATGGAGTGTTGGATACAATTCTTTGCATTTCAAATTAGTTAGAATCGAGACACGAACTCCGGAGTTTAACATATGGAAGCCAAAAGAACAAGGTTATTTTTCCAGTCAAGATTAAATTAATTAAATTCCGAAATAGCATAAATATTTATTAGGAATCGAAAGGAATACACATTTCAACACCTTAACAATGAAAAATGTTTAGTTGCAACGACTACTTCATGTATTATTTCCTTGCTTCAGTGCCAAATATCTGTTTATGAATGCTATAAGTTGAATTTGAACAATAATTTTATTCATTTTTACATAGGAGGAGGAGGATTTTGGTCAGTTATATGACGGGATGCCACCCCACCTTTATCCCAGAAATTGAAAAGATATTAAATAACAAGAGTGAAACGATGGAAATTTAACTTATATGCATGTGTGCATAGTACTGATCACAAATGTGAAGTTTGAGAAGGAGAAAAATTATTTAACATCTTCTCAATTTCTAGAATAAAGTGGGGTGTTTTCCGCTGTGCCTCAGTGAGGACATCTAGTGTCATAAGGTTTACTACTGAGTTAGCCTTTTCTTCATCGTAAATACACCAATTTCAGAATGGAGAATTAGTCTGGCTTGGTAGCTTACTTGAGTAAAGCACCTACCCAGCAAGTGGGAGACCGGGATCGAGTCCCGGTCAAGTTCAGAATTTTTCTCCTTCTCACACTTCACATTTAAGTTTATGAATTATATGTAACCAATAGTTAAGTCAATAACATTAAGAAACAAAACTTTTTTAAACGATAAAATTACTAGCATTCTTAAATAGGAATTAGTTAATAGCAATTCTGTTTTCCCATTGCTGTGTTTACATAGCAGCGAAATAGTTATTGATTTTAAAAATCAAATGAATATACCATTTTAATCATATTTTTGTGTTGCATTAAATAGAACACTACCAATGCTTTTGTGTCGTTAATAATAATCACTGATCTAAGTCATACCAGATAGTTTCTGGTAATGTGGTCTCCACAATTTTGTATGAAACTGATTGTGATTTTGTGATATTGACTCTGTGAAAGTTTCTGCATTTTCTCTCCTATAATTTACATTAATTTAGGAAGGTTTTTAAATAAGAATCGCTTTGATATATGAACAATAACGTTGTTGTAGCCAAACCACATTAGCTCCTTTTCTGTTGAGTCCTGCATGTGGCAAATAAGAGCTACCTTTAGAAAAACTTGAAATAATTCTATGTGCTTCCAAGACATACCATCCCCATTGTAAATGAGTATACTTTTAGCCACTCACTCCCCATTGCTTGCTACCTGCAACCTTTCTACCCATTTAAGAACTCTTTTCGGTATCTCTCACCAGCTCCCATACCCATCCCCACCACTTTATCCTAACCCACAACTGCCTTGCCTTCCAAAAAAGATTCCAATTGCGCTATTGTCAACTTCTCCATGTCCACTTTCAACGGACACTTCACAAACACTAATCACATTTTCTTCTAAAGCTACCCTTTCACCCCCACTGTGATCTCCCTCAGCCAGACTTTTGTTTTTTAAATTTACTTAACTTTTGGTTATACATAATTCATAAACTTAAATTTAATAGTTTTCACTTAATTCCTGAAATGCAAGACTTTTCATAGGTTATTTGTTCTTCGTCATTATTTTTTAATTTTGTCTATCTAAACGATTGGAATCCCATCATATAACTGAGAAAAATCCTCAAAAGCTCTTTCGTATAAGGAAAAACTATAATAAATGCTGCTATGTAAAATAGGATAATAGCTTTCATAAATAGATATTTGGCACCGAAGCAAGGAAATAATGCTTGAAATAGTAGTAGCAACTATCATTTTTTTCATTGTTAAGGCGTTAAAATGTGTATTTTTTTTTAATCCTAACAGATTTTTATTCTAAATCGGAATTGCTTCAATTCAATTTTGAGTGGAAAAATAAACTTAGTTCTTTTTGACGTCCGTATGGGTAACGCCCGAGTTCGTGTCTCCATTTAAATTAATTTTAAAATGTATATTTTCGTCCACTCAAAATGCCTGAACACGAAATTCATGGAGAAAATGTTTCATGTGACAGCTGTAACAACAGTGAGAGAGAGAGGTGAGGGGGGGAGAAAGAAAGAACCCTTTACCCCTTCCTCAAGCAGCAGCGTTGTCAATTTGTGTGACTGGCCGATCTGAGCTTGTAGTTCATTAAAATGTCTGTAGAGACGTCGTAAGGTGTTGCAGTTTTTTGTCAGGGACTGCACTATGATGAAGAAAAGTAAAGAAAAATTTTTTATATTATTTTTATTAAATGAAGTTAACAAAACGGTATTACTAAATGTTTGATGAGGCAGAACGATATTATCGACACGTACAATGGACCAGAATGCCGTTCTGGTAGGTTTTAGCTCTTTCTAAGCATTGTTTATGAGTATATTCCAGATAACCAGCTATTCCCATATCCCAAGCTTGCCACATAAAAGGTTCTATACTGTACCATAATTTTGCGGTTATTCGAAGTTTATAACAGTGAAAATGAAATAAAAGCTATTTCATAACAAATATCTCTACATTTCTAAGTTCATATAGAAATTCACTGCTTATTTCTCCATCATATAGTTATGTGGCAAAGATAAAGTTAAGAAGAACTTGAAAGAAATTTACATTCATAATATAAATGAGTTGTCAGTTCATGAAAGTTGCTCGAAATATTTATTTTAAAGTAAAATTATAAGCAATTAATAAATGAAAACTCACAAATAAAAATAATTTCACAGAAAAGCCCATGCGATATGTGTACATGTTTAATAAATTATTTTTAAACATTTATAAACACACAAAAAACATCAAACAGGCATTTTTACTAATGCACCTAAAAGAACCCATATTTTTCTCACCATTTCCAAAGGTCGTAAGACCTGTAGAACCATAAAAAAATGAACAGATAGTCATTAATACTTCGAGTAGATTACTAGGACATTTTATGATGCTAATTTGAAAACTTTTGGAATGAAACCAATCAGAAGCATACAAGGTCCAAGAAATCTACTCAATTTATTCATTAAAAATACTTTCTATCACATAATATGATTCTTTATTCAAAAACTACATTACCATCATGGTGACTGATCAACCATTATTAATAGGATGAAAGGTAAATATTGTGGATGATGTTTCATTTCATCCTTTCATTAAAGTACAGATAAAGTTGCCATAAATAACTGATAAAAACAATAAAAAATAGCATATTAATACTTTTTAAAGTAAATTAATCAAATTCTACTGAAATTATTTTCAAAACCAACAAATATTTCACATTAGCATAAATATGACAAAATAAATGTTTAATACTATGGATGAACAACCCTTTTCCTTTTAAGACAATCAAATCCACACTTAATGCAAATTTACATGTCCTGACCAGATTATTAAAACCAATCATATTAAAGAGAACTATGAAAAATATTGAAATCAACGAAAAGAAGTGAATTCAATGAGTGAAGGAATGTACCTACTCTATTAACATGCTGACAGAAGAACAGATATAAATTAAACAACGGTATTTCAAGTAGGCTTATTAGATATTAACATAAAGATTCATTTCACTCTAAAAACTGGCCGAATATGATATTTTCAAAAAATTTTGGCTAACAATTATAGTAAAGCTGAATTTTAGTTCCATAAAGCTCAGGGACTCAGGAACCATAAATCAAACAAAGGAAAGAAGTGCACTAATTTGCCAAATTTTTTTACTTAACTACAAATGCAACCAATTTCCTACTGGCATTGTAATTAAGTTGGCAATAGGCACCCCTTGACCCTCATGCAGCTCTTTTAGGGCTTAAGAGCGGCAAAATATTTCTTTCTTCTGGGTCAAGAGCAAATTCATTGACTTTCTGCAACCATAATTTTTTAGTTTTTTTATACAATTTACTGTCTTTCTATTTTTAATGATTCTAAGTTTTTAGTAGTTTTTACAATTCTCACTGCAATAATGTACCATATCTGCCCGAATACAACCCGATATTTTTTGTCAAAATCTATCATGAAAAAATCACCCCTCGACTTAAATGCGAGTCCGAGGAAAATTTGGGTTATGGTTAAATCTGGTAGTCACTCATAAATGGCAGCACGTCTCTCATGTTAGTACTACATTTTTCGTAAAGTAAATATTTGACCTACGATTAATATTAATGAATAAATAATAATGGCTACAGTCTGGACGATATTACTTTGGGATTGACGATTGAGGCGGCTCGGGCGTGAAGTTGCCAGCATGTGCATAACAGACGCTCCCAGACCCGTGCGAAAACCACATTTCAAATATCTTTGCGATTGAGTGAGAGAGAGAGAAAAGAAAGCATCCCAAAACGTGACCAACGACAGCCAATAGGAATGAAGGAGGCAGAGCGCCACTGGGCTCAATTTCATTCTCTCTCAAGCCTCCGTCGTGTCCACTTCGAGTCTCTCTGTCCTGTGTTGCCTTTTGCTTCGTGAGTCCACCGAAAGGTGCATTCCAGTGTAGTGGATATGGCAATGCTGTTTGAGTTCTCTCCCCAGAAGACGTCCCCCCACCTCCTAGCAGTGGAGACACACGAGCGGTCCCGAGTAAGTATTTTGTTTGCAGGGTACATAGCGGCAATGCAAAATGGTTGCTCTTAGAAACACTTCCTCCCCTCTGCCTGTGATTGGCTGTGAGGGAGAGGAGTCTTTCTCGCCAAGCCCCAACCCCTCCCATTCCCCGAAGTTTCAATACCAAAGAAATTTCATCCAGACTGTAGAATATCAAATTTAGCACTACCTGTGCTTTGTACCCATTTAAGGCTAGGTTTTTCACATTATTTGAGTGGTCACATGATTTGCAGACCATTACGCAAAATACGTTGACGACTTTGGATCCTCAACTGTTTGAATATCTGTAAATAAAGAGAGACCTGCTCTGAAGGTATGAGCAACGGCTTGAACCACAAAACTAGCTGATAATGAACAGTAAAACTTTACATGGAATGTGTATAATTATAAAAATGCAATTTCTTAAGGCAATGTAAATGCCAATTTCATTGGAAATAGACTTGGATGAAAAATTATCTTGGCGAGATCGCCATTACTATATTTGACCTTTGTGAAAATGAAGATGAATGAAATTATTGTCACTGAATGTGGAATATTATTCAACAACGCAAAATTATTAACTGGAGTAATACTTCAAAATGTCAACAACTAAACCATTTCCCACTTTTCTTCGAACTCGAATAATGTATTCTAAGCCGTGCATGAATGCCCGGACACTTCTATGAAATTTACATTTTTGTAAAAAAATGGTGGAAATTTTTGGGGGGTCGACTTAAATCCGGGGTCGGCTTCTATTTGGGCAGACACAGTAATAGTACCAAGATTTCTAGATTTTGGACTTTTTACTGTACTAGCAGTTAGCCTTTCAAAAATAATTTTACTTAAGCTATTTAATACCTGCTAAAATAAATGTTTCAGGATCTTAAATGTTTTCAGCAATCATTTAACATTATGCATAACAATCACTTTATATTCTATGGAGACTTAAACTGGAAAATATTACTTTGATTACAATGAGATAAAAAAATCAAAGTGCTCATGATACCTTTGTTCAATGAACAGGAACAATATATTTCTGTCTAAGTTGGTAGTATAAACCTTTTCTAGACCTGTGGTGATGAATTGAATTCAAGAGTTCAATATGAAAATAGTGACCAATTTGTTAGATGAGGCATATCATTGTTCTTTACATACTCCATGATACCCTGACAGGAGGGCTAAAATAACTAGTTGCCCACAAACAAATACATGTCATATCTCTACATAAATGATCCAAAAAAGACATGATATCCTCCAACTATTAGCTCGATTCTCTCATCCATGAGTTCTGTTACGAGAAAATTGTTTATATCGACAATACTTTGGAAACAATGAAACAATGAAACAATTTATCCAATCAAATTTGTGGAAAATCTTCGTCTAATTATTTAAGTTACTTACGTAGTTTTAAAAACAGCTTATTTGGAGTACTCTATGCCATACGAAAATATAATTAAAAATTATTTATTAGTAATATTTCAGTTAAAATCAACAAATATTTGGTTGCCGTGAAAACAAACAAAATCATACACAGAAATGGAAAAACGATATTGTTAAAATTTTTCTTATATAAATGCATTGGACTCTCAACTTTGGTGACAATGGGAGTTGTCATGGTAGCTTATAATTGGTATTGTCATAAAACTGATAAAATCACATATTTTTCTGATTCTAAATGCATTTTTACGCTAATTCGATCAGGATTCGGATTCAATCTTCAGTAAAAATAAACTTTTTTCTTTCCTTCATAGAACCATCCATGTCTCAAGTTCGTACTATGATTCTAATTGTAAGTAGTCTTTCAAATGGAAAATTTGCTGCACTCATCCTTATGTTATTGAAATGGAGAAAATGAAAAAGAAAATATATTTTTTAATTAGAAAGGTCAATCAAATTGGTGTAAAAACCTGACTACACCACTTAACTCTTTATTCCGATTGAAATGCCACCTTTTTCTAGTTTCTATGTTCTGTAGTTTCTGAGTTATAAAAAAAAACATACATACACTTTAAAGATATATATAGATTGAAAAAAGTATTTAAAGAATATAAAAACAAACTTACGAGGCCTGGGTCGAAATGCTCTATACAAGCGAGTTGGAAGTGCTCCATAGTCTGTTTCAATTGCATCATAAAGTGATGCAACCATTTGAACTATAGAACTTTCGCCACCAGTTGTGTTGCTCACTCGAGTCTGCTCCGAGAAGTAGAATCTGAAGGGGTTTAATGAAAAATTGTTTTTGGTAAAACTATGAAAAAAAAATAATTTAACTGAAAAATATAAAACTAAAAATAATTGAATTTTACCTTATAGGTTGTGCTTGTAAGCTTTCAGACCAACTTTCACCAGGAGGATGACAAAACATTACTTGCAACACTAACTTCAGGGTATTTAGTTTACGGGTTAGTGTCACATTGAAATTATATGGCCAGTACCAATCATACCTGCCAGTAAAAAAGAAAATACCTATTTAAATAAGATAAATATGTACAAATATCTATAAACAAAAAATCAAAACAAATCTTGTAAACAAAACAGCTATAAAATAACATGTACATGACTGATTTTTATCAATTTCAATGGAATTCTTTACATTAATGACACAAAAATTTACCTTACTACTACCACCTTAAGCACTAACATCTTCTATACTTAAGAGGTAGAAATTTGTCTAATGCATTTGAAGAAGACAATCTATAACAGCATTTCTAAAAAAATGGTATGTAGGTATATCTCTACTGATCAACCACACATCACTAGTTGGTACATAACTGTAACCATAAATACTTACTTACTAGAGCATAGATGATTACAGGCAATCCTCACATTAAGCTGGTGTTTTATGCTGTATCTGCCATTACATAATATATTTATATTATAAACAAGCATCCCGACATATGCTACCTTAATTTCTGCAGTACAGCAAACCCTCACAATTTATGGGGGATACATTTCTGAGACAGTTGCGAACGGCAAAACTGCATATACTGATACCAAGATGTTATGGGAAAAATAGGGATGTGACAAGCATGGCTCTGGTGCTTGAATTACAGCATATCTGCCCCTCACAGACATTCAACTGGCCTCCCTTACCTTTTCAACCTCTCAAAGACATGCATATTCTTATATTTTGTCATTAAATAAAGTTTATGAAATATAAATGATATTTTTCAAGTGAAAAATATCATTTACAAAATCAGGAAATTCTTAAAACTATCTTTGCGAAATTAACATACGACCTTCTAAATAAATTTGAAGTTCATATATGGCCCACACATTGATATATAAGAATTTTAGTGAACCCAGTCATAGAAAAAGCTTTGAAGAATCTACATAACGATATTCAATAGTTTTGCATGTTTTAACTTCATTTTATTATGGTTTAAATTTTTTACTGTATATACATGACTAATAATTTGCCACTTATGTGCAAAAAATTTTTCCCAAGGTCTGTCTAGAACATATCCCATGTTTATGGTATTATACAGGGTGTCTGAGAAAGAGTGATACATTTCAAACATTTTTAGTGAGAAAATGAATAAAGCTACAAGAGAACAGTTTTCACCACATGAAAGCGGAACTCCGAAAGTTTTACATTATAAGGTCATTGGTTCTTTCTTTTTTGCAGAAAACATCATAATTAGTACTTGCTATCTTGATTTGCTGGAATTGTACACACTTCCACAAATTCAGGAAATGAATCCACTGGTCATATTCCAACAAGATAGAGCACCGCCAAATTAGGGTTTTACCGTTCAACAATTTCTGGATACAATTTTTCCTGGAATATGTATTGGAAGAGGCCCATGGACTTCTTCCTCTGTGGGTACATAAAAGGCCAGGTGTACTGCATATGAGTCACTTCTTTACAAGATTTGAAAGAGCACATCGTCCATGCTGTGGAAGGAATCCCAGCTGAAATGTGTGACAATGCTTTCCTGACATTTGAATACTGGATGAACATTGCATGAGCAAGAAGGGGAGCTCAGGTTGAAGTGCATTAAAATAGTTTCTATTTCGTGTGGTAAAAACCATACCCTTGTAGCGTTGTACATTTTCTCAATAAAAATGTTTGAAATGTCCTCACTCTTTCTTGGACACCATGTATATAATGAAAAATATATTCCGAGTTATACTCTATTATTTAACAACACATGAGTATTAGGTGGAGGATCTCCTGCACTTTTTACATGATTCATTGAGTTCTGGATTGGGATAAGAAAGGAATATCCTTCAATAGATGGAGAAGTTCTTAACCTTTTAGAATTCATGGACTGCCCTCCAGAATAGAATATGATCTCAGATCACTGTCAATTAAATCTCTTTCTAGAGATTAATCCTTAAAGACTGTAGGAATAGTCTCAGCCTCATCACATTTGTTCTAGCTTTTAACTTTGTTTTAAACCATTAATCTCAATCACCTAAAGTTATCCAAGGATCAAACCACCAATGATCTGCAGACCGCAAGATAAGAACTTCTCGAGTGTATAAAACAATTACTGCTCTTTCATCACATGACTATGCAAAAAAATACTACTATGAGAGTTTAACCAAACTGTCTTTGTCTTGAAACAGGATTGAAACTTTCTATCAATAGTATTGTTAAAGCGTTGAGAAGCTCATCTCTCAAAGTCTGCACACATCTATTGCTGACTACTTATCAAGAGATTAAGTTCAATGGTCTTTGAAATATATTTATAATTTTCTTCTTACACTCAATTTACAGAATTTGTTACTAATTGTTACATTTGCAATAGTAAGATGATACTAAAATATCTTAAAACTCTGACACTACTCAAAATTATTTACTGCAGCTACAATGGAGTGACACAGACACTTATCAGATATGTTCAGTGCTTTAACTGGAAAATTTTAACAAAGGGAATGCTAATGACTAACACATTCTTAGCTGATTTTTTTTTAACAATGGGAACATTACGAGCTTCATTTTGAATGAAGTAGAATGGTATTCCCATGCATTCCCACTCAATTCAAGCACTGGATATGTTGTGCCTTGTACACCTACAGAGCTGGGATGTGAGAGAAAAACTTGATTGAGAGCATGGATTTTGGTTACTTCAGTCACAGAACTTAAAATTTAAACTTTTAATGCTAAAGAGTGATACAATTTTAAGCTCTATATTAAAATGACAATGACTATGCGAAAAACCTGTCTGTACCTCTGACTACTATACCACACTAAGAGCAGAATAGCGTATGTAATAGCAATGATGCCTCCCCCAGTGGCAACACCAGCAATCCAAGATCGGAACGCTAACCCAGTTATGGCTCCACCAACCATTGCAACATGACAAACAGCCAAAAACAACAAGGATGAGAATTGAAATACAGGATCCATCCACTGCCTGGCAAAGTTGTTCATTTCGTCTACAAGAAACAAAAAAATAAGATAAATAAGATAAATATAATCTTAAAAAAGTTTCATATAATTAATATATTTCTGATTTCAAATAGATTCCATAAACGTATCAATACATGAACTTAACACGTATTCTATAATATATTGACGCTTCTGACGTAGGATATAGGAGAATGAAGAGGATACAAATTATGAGGCACTTCCACATGAGCTAGAAACTTGATATTTGGCAGGATTATAGGTTTTTTATCACAACCAAAGGAAAAAATCCAAAATAGCTAAAATTCAAATTTTAAGGGGTTATTTTTGCCCCATAAGAAAAGCACGTAAATCGGTGTAGAAGTTTTTATATTTGTTTTTTTTAAATAATCTTCCATCAAGATTCAAACTCGGGAATTAAACTGCCAGAAAGATAAGAAATTTTCTTATTTTTTAAGACGGAATTCAAACCCATGTAGAATTAGCGTAAATGTTTAGTTTTTATCGGAAAAAAATGGGAATTTTTCTAGGTCTCAACAACTGACAGCCATGGTAACAAGCTCAACGCTTTTATATGGGTAAGCTTTTTATGGGAATCAGAGGGCTATATCATAATGTCATTAATATTAAACTACGATCAATGGAAGAAATCTGATGTAAAAATTCGAAATTTTAGGGGACGCTTTGCCCCATACTAGGATAAAAATTATAAGGCACTTTTAGATGATCTAGAGCAGTGGTTCTCAACCGGTGTGCTGCAAGGAAGGGACTAGTGTGCCGCACACTCCAAAGATATTTAATTTTTAAAAGCATTTGAAACAAAAAATTCGCATAAATTGTATCCAATGAATTTATCCTGAAACTACTAGAGGAATTGATTCACCTTAGCAACGATCATACCACTTAAAATTAGTATGCTACCTTTAGATGTATTTTGGTTAAAAGCTAAAGGTGAATATCCTTCAATATCTGAATATGCCATCGATATGATGTTCCAAATTCAACAATGTATTTATGCGAATTTAGTTGTTCATCAATGACCCATATTAAAAATATTAACAGGACATGTTTAAAGAACCTAGATGAAGAACTTCTTGTAGCTCTTTCTATTACTGAGACAAATATAAAGCATCTTTGTACCAAAAAAGCATAAATTTTCCATCTAACAAGGGGAGGGTCAGACGTTCGGGTCACCGAATCTTTTCAAAATCTGCACGCACGTAGTACACGGTAAGGACTATTGAGTGTGGAAGCCATAGGGCGCACCTCTCAAACATTCTCGAGAAAATCAACCGAGAAGATTGGCGTGTTAAACTAATACGCTTGAACCAAATTTCCCACCATGAGTCACAGTGGTGTAGTGGTTAAGGCATTGGCATTGAAGCATGAGGGTTGCTGGTTCAATTCTACCCATCTGTACTTTTCTTTTTTTATTTTATTTTTTCGCAGCTGTGATTTTGTTTTAACATTAACAATAAATCATGGAAAATTATGTTTAATTTTTAAAATTTTAAATGCGTTTTTATAATTTTTCACTTTTATTTCTTTTTTGTATTCTTGACATTATTTTTCAATCTTTTAACTTCGACACTTCCTTCTTTATGTACAGTTTCCCATACTTATACTGACAGTGATGAATGAATGTAAAGAATACCCATAAGTAAAATATTAGCAAATGAAGTTGTAAATAAATTGAACACATTTTATATTGAATTTTCATTTATTAATAAAATGCATTTTTTGTCAAAAGAAAGTGTTGTATATTGTTATTCGTTATTATTGTATTCCTGTATAAGAATTAGTGCATAACAATAAGTAGCCTATTTCTTCTGGACTGTTCTGAAAATATCTAGTGTTTTTTAAATTTACTTCTGACCACGCAAAATTGCATGTAATTGTAAAAACTATATTGGACAAACTATTTCTGTCAGGTCTATTTTTGTACTTTTACACGCCTCATTCATCGGTTATCTTTTGTGAAGGTGAGACGAATATTTAATGTAGGGCAAGCATGAGTTTGTTGCTGTTATTACAAAAATGGAGCCTGTTCCTTGTTCTTCGAGACCATCGAAAAGTGAGTGTGATGAAGATTCGCTTCACAGTCAAACGGCAAAACTTCGACTGAAAGATGCGTTCTTTTACTGTGAGCATCTTCTTCTGGAAGATGACCTTGTTGTTCTAGAACCATCTTCAACGATTTCTGAAGCCGCTATAGTGATAGAAGAAGAGCTGTATCAGTGTACTGTCGAAATGTTAAGGGAAAAGAAATTTGTGAGTGACGAGGTGCTCATCCTTATCCACGAAATTGATGAAGAAGGGCTCTTCCATGAGGTTAAAGGTGGTTATACAGAAGATGAAGATTATGTGCCAGAGGAAAAGAAGAAAAAAGCCGAATTCATTCCACTGGAAAAGAAAATTAAAGTCGTGAACCTCACTAGTGAACACCCTAAATGGAGTCTAGAAACTTCAAAAAAAAGGATGTTGTCAATTAAAAAGAAAGGATGATTTAAAGAGGTGGAAAGAAAATATAAAAGCTGGAGAGTATTCTTTACATTCATTCATCACTATCAGTATAAGTATGCGAAATTGTACATAAGGAAGGAAGTGTCGAAGTTAAAAGATAGAAAAATAATGTCAAGAATACAAAAAAGAAATAAAAGTGAAAAATTATAAAAACGCATTTAAAATTTTAAAAATTAAACACATAATTTTCCATGATTTATTGTTAATGTTAAAACAAAATCACAGCTGCGAAAAAATAAAATAAAAAAAGAAAAGTACAGACGGGTAGAATTGAACCATCAACCCTCAAGCTTCAATGCCAACGCCTTAACCACTACACCACTGTGGCTCATGGTGGGAAAATTTGGTTCAAGCGTATTAGTTTAACACACCAATCTTCTCGGTTGATTTTCTCGAGAATGTTTGAGAGGTGCGCCCTATGGCTTCCACACTCAATAGTCCTTACCGTGTACTACGTGCGTGCAGATTTTGAAAAGATTCGGTGACCCGAACGTCTGACCCTCCCCTTGTAAGAGCATAACATTTTTACACGTTGAATTATGTATGTATTTAATGTACAATAAAATTATACAATTAGTGCTTTACCAATCATAACAATCTAATATAATTGCAACTTTTACTTGTTACGCTAGTTTTTTCTTTAAAAATGTGTATTTACCCAGTGAAATTAATTAGGGGTATTTTGGTGTGACACAAGCATGAAGCTGTGCAGTGGAGCAAAATAGGTTAAGAAGCACTGATCTAGAGACTTGAAATTTCGCACAATTATAGGTTTTTAGTCACAACCGAAGGAAAAAAATCCAAAATAGTAAAAATTCCATTTTTTAGGGACTGAACTGACCCATTATTGTCCCATACAAGGATAACAGTTATAAGTCACTTCTTGATGAGCTAGAGACTTGAAATTTGGTACAATTAAAGGTTTTCCATATAAACTAGTGATGTACTGGGTACCTGGCAATTACCTGGTACCCAGCATATCCGGCCATATTTTCAGAACCCAGAAATTACCTGGACCCAGCACTGGGCGCTGGTACCTGGTGCCGAGTACTCTGTCCCTCATGAGCAAAACAGGATAACAAAAACAAATTAAATGGAACTTAATATTTTACTTTTACTATTTAGCCTGCAAGAAACATTCAGGGACACAATATATTAATTTTAATAAACTTTTAAAAAACAAATTACACTAACAAAAGTTAAATTGAACCATGAAATAACATTTTGCATAATATGAATAATTATACTCGATGACTGGTTAAGAGCACCACGTTGAAAAATTTTATAAACTTTATAAAATCTTCTTAAATAAAGAATAAAATAAAAGTGCAGTCAAAATTTTAATAATTAAATTTCAACAATGGGAGATTATGATTAAGAAACAATAGTTTTTCCGCATTTCGCGGAAGGAGTTTATTCGCTGTTAGCCGTCTCGCCGTGTAGCTTTGGGGGAACCCCTAGAGGACAACTAAACTAGCGTAAACAGTGGATAGGCCATCTGTGCTATCAAAGGGTTCAAGGCACTTAGTCTGGTATTATTAGAATGAAATCGAGAAAGGCGTCAAATTTGTGAAAAATTGGAAAAAGCACAAAAAAAGCCATAGCGCTACCTGGCCAGGTTGCCCTGTACCCGGTATTATTTTGCACCCGGTACATCACTAATACTAGTATAAACCAATGGAAAAAATCTGATGCAACAAGAATTGTAATTTTTAGAGCCTGTTTTACCCCATTATTGCAACAAACAAGGATAAAAATTATGAGACATTTCCAGATGAGCTCGAGACTTGAAATATGGCATGATTTAGATTTTTTTTTATTACAACTGAGAGAAAAAATCCAAAATTGTAACAATTTCAAATTTTTAAAATGCTTGCAGCCTACAAGTACAGCAAAACCTCTCTAAAGCAGACATCAGTGGGACAGAATAAAGTGTCCACTATATAGAGGTGTCCCTTTTGGAGAGGTCGATATCCTAGGTTTGAATATTAGATATACAAAATGCATACAAATTGAATATACAAGTAAAAATACATTTAATAAGTGCAATATAATCAATATAATATGAAACAGACAATAAATCTAATACTTTGTATAAATTGTACAAATATATATAAGCATGTAATACATACAACAAAAAACAAAGGAAAAGCAATGAATTAAGTATACGTAATTGTAATTTATTACATATACAGATTTTATTATTGAATATCCATGAATTTGCTTCACATATAAACATACGTAATGATTATTTTTTATTAAAAATTAAAATAAAGTGCTTTGCTTGGGACATTTCATTTTCACTGTGTATAATTAAGTCACTCACCAGTTTCAGTCCAAACTCATCTTTTTTGCTTAGATAAAAGCCTTTTAAATATGTTAATTAAATTAATGAATCTCTGTTTCTTTAATTTGTAGTCACATTGATCATCAGTCTTTTCATCTTTGTCTTCATCCTCATGTTCTTCATTATTTACAAATTCATTAACAATGTCCCAAACCTCAATGTTCCTACCCTCTATTGCTACATTGGAGTCCAAAAAAATGTATTCCTCTGCGCTTAGTGAAGAATTTCCCAATGTTTGTAGCAAACCATTAAGTATGGATGCATCAGCTACATCTTCATTTTCACCACCACATTGATCTAGACCAGCGTTTCCCAACCTTTCGAACCTCGCGGACCACTTCAGCAACCATTCCAGGCCTTGCGGACCACCTCATTTATTACACCAACATACTTACTGTATCTACGTTTAAGAAAAGGGGTTACTTAGTTACGTAGTTTATCTGACCAATTTCAAATAGTATATTACACACGTTTCTGTCTGTTTGAGGATCAAATGATTATTTTTTGTTTTATTCCGAGAATAATTTTCAACATTTTTACAGGAGAAATGTTTGAAATATGAAATAGTTTCACAAATGTCATTAATAACAATATTCAATACCTGTCATAGCGTAAAACTTGCTTAACTTTTCCCAAAATAATTCCAACTGAATATGAGGTGCGGCCTAAAAAAACTACATTTTGAAAACTTCTGTGGACCACCTACAAAACTTTCATGGACCACAAGCGGTCCACGGACCATAGGTTGGGAAACACTGGTTTAGACTGCAATTAAATCCTGCTTTGTAGAAGAAATTTTTAATTGTATCGCCTGCAGTACATCAATAATTATACAAAGTTTTGTCCCGCTACTATTATTTTCCTAATTCATTTTCGATATCAGGTGTTTAAGCACCAATTGTCGGTATTTCACCTTTAAATTTGTATTATCCTGTAGCGGCAGACAAACGTATTTCGCTATTCATTTGTTGGCGCTGCTGTAAACAGCGCGCGGCACGAGGTGAAAGGAAGTAGCGGAAGAAGAAAAAGTTCTGGAGTAGACACGTGGCTGAACGGTCGCACGGAGTCCGTGCACGCATGGTTTTTGCATCGACTGAATTCAGTTGAATTACAACCATATTTGTGTGTAATCATTTGTTGTGTGACTGCAATAAAACTGTTGTAGCATGATAGCATTTATGAAATTTATTTCCTGCACCGGCACCCTAACCTACAATCCCTTGATCTAGTGGTTGAGCAATATATATGACGTTTAGAGGAAAAAAGTTTCAATATTTTGTAATTTAATCTTGGGGTGACATGCTGCTTTACTGATAAAAAAATAACTTCTATTCTGGCAAATCTTTTTTTCTAACTGGGTCAACCATTCTGTCATAATACCTCTAGTCATCTAAGATTTAGCATTTGACTTCCATATGACATTCAATTTGTTTTGGTCTATACCTTTAAAATGCCTTGACTTCATAGATTTGCCAAAAACAAGGGTATTTCACGAGTACCCATCAAACTTGTACACAAAAGTATAGTCAAACGTTCCTTCATGACTTTATCCCCTGCACACATTTCCCCTTTAAGACTGTTTTTTTCAGGATTGCACGGAAAAACAAACCTGTTTCATCTGTGTTCAAACTGTTTTCTGCAGAATATGATTCAAATATTGACGGAAACTTATTTTTCCACTCAAAAACAGTTTCCAAATTTATGTCTTCAGACTCCTCACAAATTGATTTGGAGGAAATATTGTGCCGTCCACAGAATTTATCCAACCAGCCATTTGAGGCATAAAAATCATTTGCATTGATTTCTGCAGATAATTCCAAAGCTTTTGTTTATATCATAGGCCCCGAGATTGGAATTTTTTGGACTCACACCCGACAAAACCACTCAAAAGTCAATTTATCCACTATACTATGTATGTACCTTTGCCAATACAAAATATTGTTTTCCATTCATGTTTTCCCACCACTGTTTAACAAGGTCTCTTGATTTTTTATGATCCTGATGTTTAACTTAGTTTGAAATGTTAAGCCAATTTACAGACTCCGCACTTTTCTTTCCTGTAAAACTCGATCACTTCCACTTTTTCTTTTAAATGTAACTGATTTCGATACACAGTTAATGGTTAAAAGGGTCTGAAACACGAAAATTTGGAAAAGCTGTCAAAGGAATTCACTAAACTTGAGATAAACTATAAGAACAGCACACTTTCCTCAGAAAAAAACTGTAATGTACCGTATTCATTTTCTTCAAATGACATAGGGTGGGCTTCAGAGATGACTTCCTTTCCTTATGCATTTGTAATGTAAATGTGAAATTGCTCCTATAATAAAAATAATTAAAAATATTAATGTCTTGGAGAAAAATACACGAGAAGTAACACAATAATACCATTTTAAGTACTGAACGAGCTACATGATAATTGTTTGTATTGCCTTTGTGATAAAATATTATATTAAAAACACTTACTTGTCCATATTATGCAAAATATCCAAAATGCTAATCCCTATTTGGAGAAGGTAATAACTTTCCTCACTGAAGACAATGAAAGCACTGAATGATTGTGACGATAAGGCTACGGCCATACTGGCATTTTTTTCAAGGCAATAATGTTGATGTCTAATTCATAATACGTATGTTGTTTCCCAAGTAATACAATGTACATAATATGTGCATACATTGTTTCCCTTTCCTTGAGCCAGCCCTGTGTCCTTTATAGGGAGGTTGAAAATACAAAAGGGACACCTTTCGAAGTGTCCGCGTCCATATGGGAGAGTGCCCATTTTGGAGAGGTTGCTTACTGTGTAATTTCTAATGCTTCTGGCTGGGACCGTAGAATAAGTGTCCTCAAAAGAGGTGACTGCTTTACTTAGAGAGGTTTCACTGTACTACATATTTTCTAATGTGTTATGATCCAGCATTTTACCTGGCACTCAGCAGAACAAGTTCTAATTTGAACCAATCAAACAACCTGCATCTTAAGGCTTTCTTACATCTAACTAAACTATAGATGATTAAATCTGTCACTCAAGCAGTTGGCTATAACATTTTTACTAATTATGAAAACCCAAATTCAAGTATCCAGGTTAAAATGTTGCATAAGGACTTAATTTGCCAGAATTTCTCATATCTATCATTTAAAGCTAATTCAAACTTCTTTACCTCTATTCATTCTATGAAAGAGCTAGTGAGCTAACAAACTAGCTTGCATGTCACATGTTGACTGCCACATGAGTAAAATATATTCAGCTGGTTTTGGAAGAGTCATAGTCTATATAAGATTAGCACAACAGTATTATTATAATGTAAATCAAAAAAGAACAGCCTCAAACATTTTTTCAGCATGTGATATTAAAAATTACAGATAAACTTGAAATAATACATAAATTTGAAGAATGTGGCTCTTCAACACAACCCACCTCATCCTACATAGTGTATGCAGACTCTTCTTTTATAAATGCAGTGTTTTGTTTGTTCATTAGAAGCATTGTTAACTCATTTATATTCAAGCATAAGTATGAAAATATATGATGCATCTATATTTAAATAATTTTTGGACTATCCCCAGTTTCCGATTTTCCTTGCTACAGCTCCTGTCATTACTGAGGATAACTGCCATTACATGTATATAAAACAACCTGTCAAATAAATAAATATGCGTGATGCATTGACTATTGCAGGTGTTTGCAAACCTTTTGAAGCCACGGAACCCTTATATTAAAATATTTTTTCTCGCAGAATTCTAACAAATAGGTGGTAAGCCTAATCACAATAAAATTAACTTTAAAATCATTATGTTTATTTATATAGCTTATGTGTCTTACAGTATACAGTTTACCAGTTAGGCTCTTGTTTCCTGCTGTAAATAAAAGAAGGAAGAACATATCTCTTCCTATGTCTATCACGGAATCACATTTAGCTTCTGCAGAACCCTTTGGTTAGGCAGAACACAGTTTGGGAAACCATGGACTATTATTGGATTGCTGACCAATGAAAATTTTATAGCCAAAGTCATCTTATACACCCTGATATACAGTAGTTCATCGAATCATACTGATGTTGTTTAATTACACAAATATTTCTTTTCTTCTGAATAACTAGTTTTTTGGAAATATGACAGGGTTTTCCATGTTGAATGTTTCTGTGTCTAGAGCAGTGAAATAATGACTTTTCCTTTTAATTAAAGAAGTTGAACAATTGTTCACTACATGTTAATTTTTCAAATTTTATTTTATTTTCTGAATATTACGTCTGAATCACATATGGCTATATTTCAAGCTATGTTATTTCAATATAGTATTATGGAAATTCCAAAGCCAAAATAAAGTAAAAATGAAATAATTGCCAAATATTTATGACCATACCAAGTTACACATATAATTTGTTACAAAGGACTAACTAATATGGAAATAAAACAGCATACATTCAAATTAGATGATGTTTACAACTTATGAAGAGTACATAAAAACTTGGGAAATTATAATACCAAATTTTCCTAGCTGGTATAATTTTACAGGCTAAAGCTATATTAAAATTAAAAGAAAGTACTTTAGCAATAAATAATACAGACCTGAATAATGTCCTTACCTCTAAGTTTGCTGAGTAAAAAAGACTTGCCACTACCCCACCGAGCATATAATCCTACTGTGATTGGAAGTGATAGTGAAGGTTCACTCAAAATATCAGCGAGGGCACTGCTATACAGGTCATATCCTAGCATTGCTTCAGAATCTTCACTTGTGTTCAAGCGACCTTCAAAATATAGGAATGATCAAGTCACTTAATGTTCATTACAATGGAAAAATTTTACCTTTCTAGAATATTAGATAAGCTAAAACTGCAAGTTAAAGCCTAACAGCCATTCCAATATAAGTTGTACATATTTTAGGTACTACAAGTATTTTCAGTTACATTCATTAATTTAAACTGGAAATGTGAACAACTTTCACATTACTGAAAAGTTATTATATGAGATTGTCATAAAAATCATCTTAAGAAAAAACGCATAATAATAATAAATAATAATTTTCTGAAATATTTAACATTTTTAGCTAAACTTAAGAAATAAAGAAATATACTCACGTGCCCCATAAATCTGACTTAAAATAGTTTTCTGATGGCTAATATCAATATTATATGGAGTCTCTAAAGCTCTGTTGGGCCTGTACAAGAGCTGACTGTTCTTGGGATTATGAAGTAACACCTCTACAATGCCCTGTAAATTTTTAAGAATTAACCGCACTACTTCTTAAAGAAAAATTATTTAGATAATATTTTAACAATAAGAAAATTCACAGTGAATAACCACATTTAATTTCAAAACCATATTGTCCAAGAGTTAATTATAGAACTTTATTTTTTGCTGAAATTCAATTAACAAAGAAGGTAGCTATAAAAAGATTTAAAAAAACAGATTAAGCTACAAATAAGCCATATAACATTAATATACTAATAAAAACAAAAGAATCTGCTATAGGTACTGTAATTTTCCGATTATAATACACAACCTGTGTGTGAAAATTGCCTTATCACTATGTATAATACGCACCTATTTTATTGTAAAAGATCAATGTAATTTTACTTGACTATGTGTAGTATCGGGACAGTTCTTGCCTTGCCACGAAATGAGATACGTGTGAGAGAGTTTACAAGAATATCACGTTATTGTTCTGACTCTCCCATTAAAGATCGCTAGGCTGTATAAAAACATTTTGTCTCAATGTCGCCTTTTGTATTAATCTGGTGGGTTTGAATACGAGTTCGTGCTTTGCTGCCAAATTAGATATGTGTGAGAGATTTTACGAAAATATCATGTTACGCTACGCTGTAGAAAAAAAATTTTGTCTCAATGTTGCCTTTTGTAGTAATCTAATCAGTTTGAATACGAGTTTGCGCTTTGCTGCCAAACTACTAGATATGTTTGAGGGAGTTTACGAAAATATCATGTTATGTTCTGACTCCCGTTAAAGATCATGTTGCCTTTTGTATTAACCTGGTACGTTGGAATAACAGTTCGACTTGCCACCTGGCGACATCATTTATGTGAACAAGTCCAGTTCATACAAGCTGATCGAGGTGTGTAAAATGTTCTCGGCGACGCAATTTACGTAGACGATGAGGGAAAACACAAGATCGCCGAGGAACTGTTTGAGGACAGTGAGGGGAGCGGTAATGAATTCCTAGGCTTTAGTAATTCTGACAGCTAAAGTAAATAAATAAATATTCTTATTTTTGTTTTTAAAAACAAAATTTAAAGGAATGTTATCGAAATGCATTGAAATGTACGATTTATTTATAAAAACATGTTCATTGTCGAAATGCATTGAAATATACGATTTAATGGTAAAAACGTTCAAAAATATATATTATTTCTGTACTGAAAATAGTTGTATGATTTATAACCACATATAAATGCACCCTAACTTTTTGTCAACTATTTCGAGAAAAAAATGCGTATTATAATCGGAAAATGACGGTAATTAGCCATTTCTCTTGGAAAGAGTGCACACCTAGTTGTTCTAATTTTTTTTATGGTTACTGCTGCTATCTCACAGATCGATACCATGTAATGCTTTTAGATAAAAATCTATCCAAACATGATAACAAACCCATTAGCATTAGAAAGGAATAATTTTAGTCATAATATCTTGACAATTTACGATGATATCAGATATAAATGTTAAGATTAGCCATTTCATCTAAAATTTAGTTACAAACTAAAAGATTCTAAATTCAATGTTCAATTTCTCTACTTGTTTTTTTTTGCTAATTAGTTTCACAAAGCTAGTAATTTTTGTCTTAATTAATGTATCTTAAATGATACAACAAAATAATACCTTTGATCGAGCTCGCATAGCAATATGCAAGGCAGTATCACCCTTCTTATCAGCAGCTGTAACTTTTGCTTTCTTGTCTAGAAGAAGCTGCACCAATTCAATGCTTCTTACACGGACAGCTCTAAGCAAAGGAGTGTCACCGTCCTAAAATTAAGTATCACAATACATTAAGCACCTATATCAGTTCCAGCAGTTTTCACTTTTTTTAAATATCCATGATAACAAACTATTCAGAGAATAAATGAAAGCACCTTGGTGGCTATCTCGAGATCAGGATTGGCAGTCAGAAGAATTCTTAACATAGGAGCATTATTCTTCTCAACAGCCCAATATGTGGCTGTTTTACGGTCCTGAAAATGAACAAAAAGAACATTGTTATTTAAAATGGCTTTTCTGAATTTCTGAAGTGCCCACGTATTTCAATAATTCATGTTGAAGTAATGAACTACTTAACATTTTATAATAAAAATAAATCACATATGAAATATATCAAATTCTTCCTCTAAACTTTTACAAGAATTCATCATTTGGCAAAGGTGTAGGAAAGTGTTAGTCAAAATTTCTTTTTGGTTCATTATTTTCTTTATTATTATTATTATTACAAAAACATTACAAATAGGCCGTTGGCCAGGTGGCAATGTATATACAAGCTTTATAAAGGTTGACATAAATTCAACAATTTAAAATAAACAAGTTTAAAAAATTTCCTCAGTGACCCTCAACATTTTTTTAAATAACTGGGAGTTTGGAAAGAGATTTAAAATGCCTTCGGGGAGGTCATTCCGCTCTCTTGCTCATAAGAGGAAGGAATCATAAAATAACCTCCAGCTGCAATATACATTTTACAGAAAAGTGTTCCCCATTGAAAAAGTTATAAAAGTTAAAATTACCATAAAGAAAACGATTACACTATTTCTATACTACAAGATGGAGGAGGCTAAATAAAATATTTTTACTTACCTTTCCAGGAATGTCTACATCAGCATACTTCTTAAGTAAGGCTTCCACCACACCTCGATGACCTCCCTTTACAGCGTGGATAAGATTTGTATCACCAGCTCTATCCTACAGAACATATAACAACACAAATTTTGCTTTAAAACATTTGCAATGTTCTTGGATGAGGAGCATTCAAAGCTGAACATTAACATGAAAACTCTTAAAAAAGCATCCTAATTACCATTGAGTTACTTCTCTTAATTATACAGTAAGATTAGATACATTTGGATTAAAATTAAAAAGAATAACAAATACAGTCTTACATTGAGGAAAATTAGTTAAAATAATTATTCAAAGTGATGAATGAGATATATGGAGTAATTTTTTCCAACAAAAGAAATGAAAGAACTTGCCTGTATGTTGATATAAGCTCCTGCATTCAGAAGTGCAACAACAATAGGCATATATCCATCCTTGCATGCATGTGTCAGTGCTGTGCATCCATCCTTATCAACAGCATTAGTGTTTGGTTTACGTTCTAGCAATCTGTGGACAATGTCAGAGTAACCACCAATAGTAGCCACCAGCAATGGAGTCCATGAATACTATAGCAAAAGAAGGAATTCAATTAATAGCACAGCTGAACAAATCAAGAACATTGTGAAGATAACTTAAAAATAAAATACTGGAAGAATAACTTGCCATGCCTGCTGTGTCTACATGTGCACCAGCTTTTAAAAGGGATTCAACAATTTCTATGTGTCCTTTGCGACAAGCCCACACAAGTGCAGATGTTCCATACTGTAAATAATAATATATGTTATTGTTTTATTAATAAAACCATTGAAAATATGGAAAAAGAAAATATAACTTCAGCAAAATAAAATTATTATTATTTAGTAAAATAAAATTCATAACTTTTATTCAAAATTTTAAATATGTAATAACTTTTTCAAAATAACCATAATCATACAAAGCATGCAAACTTGTCACATAATTTCAATTATTTAAGGAAATAGAAGATTACCTTATCTGCTACATTGGGTTTTGCACCATGAGCCAGTAAATCATTGACAATTTGTGGGTGCCCTCTGCCTGCAGCCCACAGCAATGATGGGATATGATAGTTCCCATGAGCTGTCACATCTGCTCCTTTTTCCAACAAAAGATGTGCAGTTTCTGTCCTTCCTTTGTAACAAGCCCACATAAGTGCTGTCCAACCTCCCTGTAACAATTTGTTAATCAACATTTATTAAAACTCCAAGAACATCATTATCACGTTAACTGAGAATATTTCTAATGAATTTCTAAAAAAAATTGTTAGATTCCACAATGAACTTTGATTCACAAGTACTATACTTTATTGTGAGGAAAAACAAAAAAGTTAGAACTTTTTAAATGTTCCAAAAAATTTAGTAATTTTGCAATCTTATCATATTTACAAAGCATTTTAAATACACAGCAGTTTAATTACAGTCAGTATCATATGAATTTAATTTTAATATAAAGATAATAATCTTAATATGCATTTAGCTCAAAAAATAAGTAATCTTAAAATTTACTGGATCAACCAATATAAATATATAAAAAATACAGCATTTATCAAAGATTCAGTAGCAAGATCATAAATTAACAAGATTTTATAACTATAAATTTATACTATTTATTTATAAATGTTTATACTATTATTTATATAATTACATTAATTTGCTAGTGCTTATACATGCAGTATTGGAATGATACAAACCAAATGAAAAATGCAGAAAGATCAACAGATCAAAGCAGTAATATGTGATGCCTAACAAATACACCACAAAAATTATTACATCGCTTGAAAGGCTGGTTTGTTTCTTTTAAAAGCTCAGCAATGCCATCCAGTTGATTTTTTACCTATTATTATATAAATTTATTTATTATTAGCAATGATGCCATTACAACAGCTATCATAACATTTTCCTGAATACTACCACATTGCCTCTTCAGTGCTCTTAGAGGCTGTTTCATTTCAGATAAGGTAAAGGCTATATGCCCAAAATGTTTTAGCTTTTCCAAGTTTGGTGTAAAAATACCAAAATAAACAATTTTTGAGACGAGGATGCAAACAGTTTTATAATTACAATATCAACATTAAGCATTGTGAAACAATAATTAACTGGCAATGCAGATGCAAGGACATTCTTTATTTTCTCTCATGCTCCTCTCTCCAAACTTGCATCAACCAACAGCAGGATAATAACCTCAATTTACACTCCCTTGAATTCCCCACTCTCTTCCTTTCAAACATCCCAGGAGTTATATTCCCTCGGTCATAGCATTTCTATTTGCCTAAAAATTTATTTAGAAAACAGCGGAATATTTTCCATCCTTGTTAACATTGCACAGTAGCAAACTCTGCAAGTTTAGGAAGGCTAATGAGTTCTGTCCACTAAAAACTATGATCATCAATTACCATGTCTCTCTGCTCCAAATTTGCTCCATGGTCCAAAAGTATAGAAACAATATCTGTATGGCCCTCTTTTGATGCACACAGAAGAGCTGTCCAGTTATCCTTAAATAATAATTATTGGAATATTAAATATTAATTATCAATTAATAAAGTTTTGTTTGTTAGTCTTTACAAAGTGGTCGACCAAAGGCAAGAGATAACAAAATGCTATGATTACTAACAATAAGTTATATTTCTCATTATATTAGGTAAAGTTATACCTCACTGTTCATACATAACAGTGGATACAAGTTAATGAAGTAATGAGAAAAAGTGGAGCTCGGTTCCCTAATCTATGAAAACAGAATGTTGGAATTTTTTTTTACCATACTCGTGACAATAGGGCATGAAAACAAAGAGAGAGAGAGAGAGACATTAAAAGACAGAAAAGCAAGTCTAACAATAAGGGAGAGAGAGAGAATGAGAAAAATAAGAAAAAATAATTTTTTTAAACTCACTGTGAATGAAGCAGCCAAAAAAGGGAATAGAGATGTTTGAGAAGAGTGTTATTTTGACTTTGGAAGAAGCCTAGGTTGAGAAATGCCTTAAACTTGAGATACTATCCTTTTATTTTAATTTTATAAATTGCTTAATAGCTATCTGTTGCAAAGCACATTTCTATTGAAATTGATATTCTTTGTATGATTAGTCACTCTAACTTTCTCTTTTAGATTGATTTCTATCTTAATGATTTACACTATGACTTTACTGTTAACTATGGACTCGTATGTATTCACCTTTGTGCAATCATTTACACAACAGTCTTTCACCATATTTGTCCAAAACCTGCCCTTTTCTCTGATTAAGGTAGACCAATGCTTACAAATGGAATTTTTTTGTTAACCTTCACAGCACTACATAGCACTATTTTGCTCTGATCTCCTCTTGGGACAGACCTTCAAAAGGACTCCTGAGTGATGTTTAAATGTGCAAGGGCATAAAATACTATAAAAAGCCAAAATTGTTCATTACTGGGGTCATTAAAAATTGAAAACAGTCAATAGTGAGGAATACCTATATAATCAATTCTCTCTTTCATACTTTCCAAAAAATTCCATAATTATCGCAAAATAATAAATATGAATTATTCTTAATATAAAAAATCTCACCCCATCTTCTGAATTTACTTCAGCACTATGGTTAAGGAGCACTCGAACAAATGTCAGCTTCCCCTTGGCTGCAGCAACCATGAGAGCAGTTGTGCCATTCTTTGAAAATTGAGAAAATAACAAATTAAAAAATGCAAAACTAAGCATAAAAAAATTATAAGAAATATTTTAAAATTAAATAAAAAATATTAAACTTTACAAAAAATATAGAACTTTTGAAAAATAAAGATTTTTCTCAAGTCACAGGCATTTTATTGAACATATCATTATTTCAATTTTGGAATGTACAACAGATTAATAGAGCCAGTGTGATGGGGGATGTAGAGTACGTCAAACAAAAGGCCCCCCCACAAACAAGGAGAACTAAGGGCCCTCCTCCCCTCATCGATTTCATTAACTTACAAATGATGAGATACAAATGTATAATTTTAAAAAACTGTTAGTGACTGGGAATCACTTAAAATGCTTGCAGCTCTTACTAAGAGAGGCCATCACATGCAAGTATGTTTCATCATTCTAATGATGCATAGCAATTTAAAACTCATACATCATAGTTATTTCATTTTTAGTGATAGCTTGTACAAAATTTTTACAGCCCATTCAGTAACATTATATCTCATAGTATTTGAAGTTCAAGCATTTTCCTTTAAGGATAATAAAGCAGCCATATTTTTCCCAAGTAGGCCTCCAAAGGACCAATTGTGACAAATTCTTTAAATTACCTCATCACGATCATCAACTGCAACTCTTTTGCTGTCCAAAAAATTTTGTAAGCCTTGTAAGTTATCTTCTTGAACAAATGACACCAGGGAACGGAAGGTGATAGATGCCATGGATTCACTGCGGTGAAGGGTCTGGAAATGCAGAGGGAAAACAACATTAACTGCATGTTACATAGTTAAAAATTAAAATACGTGCACTTAACAATTAGTAATATATGTTGATGCTGACAAATAAAATTAATGAATCGAGCAACACAAATTTGGGAATGCTGAAAAAACAAATTATCGAACTTCAAAATAAAAAAGACAAAAACCAGTAAAAAACAAACAAAAACTCTATACTAAGAAAAATTAAATTAAAACCATTTCTGAGACAACACATGCAATATGTAAACAATGACATATAACATAAAATAATAAAAATTATGAAAGTATAAATAAATATTAAATAAGTTTAATTAATAACCATTCGATAAATGCTGTAAATAATGCAGATTCAGATGATTAGAACCAACTTTAAGTGAAACTTTGATGGAAGCATACACGAATGGGACTTCCTCTCTGTATGTGATTAATTAAATGGTTAACATTATTAGTATCCCATGCAGTCACTGTAGCAAAACGGTATTTTCTAGCAAATTAAAATATTGCAAGCATTAGTCCAAAGTTGTAAAAGGGTGTTCTTTCGAAAAATAAACCCTAAGGATATACATTATTTGCCTGAAATTCTATATTTTATTTCTTATCATATCATTTTTATAGGTACATGGATATTGTTTAAATGCCTATTATATTTTTAAAAATTAATTACTAGCAAAAATAATTATAATACAAATCGATTATAAACAATATGATAATTTGATGAGGAAACTAATTATTTTGAAAAAAATATCCCAATAGAATATTTCCCTATAAAATTCATATACACACAATAATTGCTCAGAAATTACTATACTAACAAATTAAACATTTTTAAGCAATTATCAGCCTGATAAAAAATTCTAAAGTTGTCCTTGAAGAAGGTGAGCAAATTAACCCTCACCTGCTGAGTGTGGACATCAAATATGAAAGGATGAAAAGGATGAAAAGGATATAAATTATTCAAGTCAATATTTGGCATCCTCATGCTACAGCAAACACACATTATCACCCTGTGTTCAAGAATGTTGTAAGACACCTTGCGTCATGCAATAAATCCACTCCAGAATTTAACAATTAGGGTAGTTCCTAAAAATACATCAAAATGCAATCACACACTAAATGGAATATCACATTAACAAACATATGCAAAGAATACGTGGGCTAGTTATTAACTGTTTGAGATCCTCTCCACATGAGGGAGAAGCTGAACTTCCTCGCTCTTGATCCAATTCCAATTCCAAGGCTCTCCTCCTGTACAGACCCAGAAGAATAAAGTGCATTCTGGAACGCAAGACTGGTAAGCAACCATATCGTAATACCACCTCATCGCAGAAAATGCCACAACCACTCAACTTAAAACTTCTTACATGATAATGGTGTGGTTTGAAAAAATTTTCATGAAAAATGATACTAGCAAATATGTTTGGCATCAGAAGACAAAGAGATGCCTTTAACACAGGAAGGCTGTTATAACATTCAATACTATGAAAATTAATGTGATAAATATTTTGAATATATTAACCCAAAGACAGAGATACCCCTTTTATCTATTAAATAAAATCTATTAACAGCCAAGTTTTAATTTTCTACATTGAAGTGAGATAAGTATAAATAACTAGAAAAATATGATGCTTCGGAAATACAAGTAAAACTTTCTGGAACAAGCAAAAACAATCACATTGAGGTTACATATGTCTTTAAATTGCAAACAGTTATGCCGAAGCAATTATGTAAATTCTAAATTATATCCTAAAAATTTTTTAAATCCTAAAATCAAAAAGTTACAAGAAGAACTACAATCAATATAATTAGAAACCCATGCAAATATTAACACTTAAATGCATGTGTGCAAAAAACTCAATCTTATTAAAGTTGCATGAATTTAACCATATATACAGAAAGTGGTGAAGGTGCATAGTGTATTCACTTGAATGAAAAAGATTCTTAGGAATTTTTATTTGTCAAATTAAAATCTACCTATAGTAAATGTACTAAAAAAATAATATATACAAATGCATATTTAAAAATTGATTAATCTGTAATAAATATCCACTCCAACTACCCAATGATGTGTGTTATGTGGATTAAATTTGAAAGTTAAGAAAGAAGGTTACTCAAGCCATAAATTGAGCTTGAGTATGTGACCAAAATATATGAAAATGTAAAGGCAACAAGCACTGCAGTACTTATTGAGAAAATTTCAGATGCAATTAAAACAAGTTAATGGTAATGACTATTATCCATATCAAGTCAGAATGTGTACCAGAGCACCACTCCAGATTGTTAAAAACCACTTTCACCACTGTATAAAAAAATTCAATTTTTATACGATTAATTTTATATAGAAAATAAAAAATAAAAAACAGGTAAGGCAAAAATATTACAGAATAAGTATCAAATAAAGAAGTATTTTACATGTTAGAATATACTACCAACTACCACATTCAAGTAAATTCCAAAAACTACCAAATTTGTAAACTACATATCTGTAATTCTGCGCTGATCTACTGCACACCTCATGCTGTTTCTAAAAGTGAATGCCTTAACAACTATTCCCAGGAAACCTAAATCGTGTTATTTTTCTCTAAAAAAAAGACAAAATGTATGAATTGAATGCAATAAAATTATACTTAAATTGATATATCATCTGCATCAAATCGCACTTACTGACAGAATGGTCCTGATATTTATGAAATATAGCAAGTGTGCTCTTTTAATCAATAAATTGCTCCCAAATGTGAAATCCTGCCTTGACAACACCATGCAGTATGTGGTTTATATAAAAAGTATTATGGGCCTCAGCAGAAAGCAGGCAACACCCCTTCAACTCTGATGAGAAATTGGCACACAATGTATCTCCAATTGCCAAAAGAAGGCTAGGAAAACTTGATGCAAATGTTCATGAAAGAATAAACTGTAATGAAAAATGGCTACGCAATAAACATATTGTTCCAATTTGATTTTAGCCATAAGGCAATCTTGACTGAACTGAGGTGAACTGAAATCACCATTCTCACATTTATCTAACCTTTACTACCAAAACAAGGCCATTCTTTCAGTTTATGCAGCATACTGCTATTTACACATGCAAATGCCAAATAAATAAGGGTGCTTCTGTTACAGCAATAGATGAAAGGCATCTTCATCTACAAACAAGTAAAAACACGCTGCAACACGCTATTGCTGCCCATTAACCATGTGAAAAGCTGCTTCTTCTGCAGTACCACACATTCAAACAGTTAATAAATAAAGAAACAAATCTTACTGAAGATAGTTAGTAGTTTGGGTTTTAATACTGATCCAACACATATTCTAGAATCATCTTAACCGTATGAGAATGCCTCCTAAGGAGAGGAAAGCTGAACTTGTGCCCATCTCGAAACGATCCTCCACTTGATTCATCTGGTGCAGTCGAATTTGGGGAGAGAAGCATTGGAGGAAGAGACTTCCTAGTTGCTGCTGGTGCTGTTTGAGGACCGGGTACAATGAGTACATCTAATGGCGTTGGAGATGTATGTGACAAAGAAGTGCCAAGGTGTGGAGGGATTGGAGGAATCTGTAACTTTGGCAATCCTCTCTGTGGTTGCTTGCCTGAGGATCTTTCTTTGGTTGCATTTACACTTTGCACCTTTTCATCAGAATGCTCTCCATTTCTATCAGCTCTGACAGGATCCCCATTAAACGAAATCATTTCTGAGGTATTGCCATCAGTGGAATCTTTTGCTGCCTCCTTGGAGTTCCCTGAGATATTAGCATTCGAACTTTTACCAAGTTTTGATGCATTTTCACTACTAAGATGGGAATCTTCAACAAGTTTTCCATCTTCCATATCAAGTATGAACTCTGAAGGGGAGGTGACCATGGCATCATTTTTATCACTACTTTTTAGTTGCCTTAGTGTATGGCCAAGTATACCAGCATCATGTGAATAAAGACTATCATTAGTATTCTGCTCTTTCATCACGGATGCTTTGAAAGAATCGTCCACAAGATTGGGAGAAATGAGTTTTGAAAAATTACCTCTCAAATTCTTTCTGGCATCCACAAAAGAAATTCCTCCATTCTGCGATATGGAATCAGTATAACTTCTAGGCCTGCCATGTCTGTATTCTTGTTCATTTTCAATGACAAAATCTCCAGCAGGTTTCCCATCATTCGAAACAGCATCAGATTCCCTCATGAATCTATGTTCGGCTGTAACAGAAGGACCTTCTACATCCACGGTGCAGTTCCTGCTAGAACCTTCCCCCAAAACCACGAGGTTCTCCAAGTCATTGGAAGATTCACTGATATAAAATCCACAATGAGTCAGAGACTTACCAAATGTGTCTCGAAGAAAGTTTATATCGTGTTTTCTTGACTTTTCTTCAACTGAAGTTCCCGTGCCAGTAATGGGACTTTCGTCGTCTTTCGCACCGTAGCTGCCTTCAAAAATCGACTGCTGTTTGTGCAATCTATTCTCAAATTGCATTTCTCGGGAACATTTGTTTTCTTCATCAATGAAATCCTTGCTAGCAGTGCCCGTCGTGCCATTATTATTTCCAGAGGCTTCAACCTCCGCCCGATCTGCCAATTCATCCTCACCTGTCGACACCTCGATCAAGCATGCAGACTCTCCCCTCTGCAGGGAGGCAAAAGACGTGCTTCCCGAAGCGCTTGGTGAATTGTCCCGAGGGCGGAGCACGGTTCTGTCTCCCTCATCCGTTGAGGCTAAGGTCACGAGCACTCTGGGGCAGCGCCTCCTCCTATCGGTGCCCCTCCCGGCACGCCTGCCCCCACGCCACCATGCCTTCATTTTCACTATCCACTAATTCTGCCGTCCAATACACTTCGAAATCCTACCACGTGCAGGTTTAACTTTCTTTTCCATCTCTTCGAACTACCTTACGACTGTTTATGAGGAAAACTTTCGCTGTTTTCTTGCCCATTCGATTCTTCCACCTTTCCTATATCAACAAAGGATGAAATAGGGCAAACAAAAAAAACTCAATGAATCAATTTTTGGCACCTTTAGTAGTTTGGGAAAATGGGAAAAAACATAACTGAGATAAAACAACATAAACCAAAATATTTAAGGGTACAAGTTAAAAGGTAAGGATTTATCAAATGTAAGAACAAAGGTAATAAAGGTCACGCTGATCAAATTAAAAAAACCAGAGTAAAAAGTAAATATAATAAATGGATGAGCTAAAACCTGTATGATTGCCCTGACGGTATGATACCTACCCTTTCTCGGTGGCCTATCTTCGCGACAGCCATGTTCAGAGAGTCAAGGAACGATGAGGTTCCTTCCGGTTTAGATGTAAAAGTGTCGGAAGCGAAAACGGTACTATTGCGTTCTATCAGAATTTATCTTTTCTTATCTAGTACCATAACCGAAATATGAGGAGACCTGAAGTATATTTTGGCGAGTGCGTGCGCAGTGCTCGGATAAAGGCAGCAGAGATGGCGATCACACTTAAAGATAAGGTAGTGTGCCCTCAGGTTGCGCAACCAGACTCGGGAACGATTTCGCGAAAATGAAATGGTGATGTGATGAAGGAATACATAAAGCGGGTTGGGCGATATTTTCTCGAAGAGCAGTCGCATATAATTGTAAAAATACTCGAGCCAATTCCCAAAAACTATCGTTCCACATCGTATAGATAATTTAATTTACTTATGGACACTTTTAAGACTATCGATTATAAATTTAAAAGTGGATGTTATGAATTCGTACAATTCTGGCTGAGATTATATCATCACTTTAAGCATATATGTTTCGATAGATAAAGAATGGTGATTGGACGTATCAACCCATTGACCTAAAATCGCCACCGTTTTACTGCGTCACCTACATTAAGGTTGTTGAAGTGGAAACATTATCAACAGATGAGAAAATTATGAAAGGGATGGAATAACACCTGATAAAAACAAATTTCCCACCGTAAAGATAAGAGAAGGGCACATCTACGAAAGCGCACAATGCCATCGTTTGACCAGTAAAAATCAGGCGACATTGGATTTATAAATTACTCCGAAATAGAAACGACCGCCAAAATACAAACTCACCCATCATTTAAATAAAATAATGAAAATAAAAATCACACAACTTTGTACAATCCCCACCGTTTTAACAGCAAGCGTACGGTTTCGCAGCGACAACTCAGGAGGGATGCACAAACTTTTCACACCCGTGGGCCGCATTTGATGGTGTATACTTATCCGAGGACCGTACTTAATTAAAAGTTGAATAATGTAAATTAAACAAGAATAAAATTTACGTAACAAGTTAAAGCATTTTTTACTTATCAATAACCAAGCGAAAAATTATCGCAAGTATACAATGCAGTGCATGTTTGTAAAAGGTGCACAACTCTTTTGAAAGAAGCAGTAAAGTAGTAAAAATTTTCAAGAGTACAAATTCGCTAAAAGTAGAGCGTTTGGTTAACCTGAGCATTTTGCACTCTTATAATTTTCACTTTATGACCTAAACATTGTTCAATATTAACCTTATGATGTAAAATCTTCCGCGGGCCGCACAAACATCAACGGAGGGCCACACTTTGTGCACCCCTGGACTACTGCATCATCAGGCAATAAGTTTGTGTTATTCGTATTTTTATTAAAAACACAATTTCACGAAGTTACATCTTCTCTACTGAATGTTATGTAGCGCATAATAGTTAACTATTATTATTTTAGTGTATCCAGATCTTAAGCACGAGCTGAACTAAAGAGTTCATCGACCCAGGAGAGACATATACGGATGACCTTTGGCAATTGTCGCCGCCGGTCCGGTCCTCTTAGTATTGATTTGTTTTTCACCTCAGATGGTAGCTTATAAGCAACGCCCTTAGGTGCACCCCTCCCTCATTCAAACGTTTACTATCACCTATTTAATTTGAACAATTAGAATGGAACAGTAGAGCCAACCAGGTACCAATGCTGTTTCAATGGTGAACCGGGACCCAATCTTCAACCATACCCGATAACTTTGTAAAAATCTTCAATTTTCATATCTTGTAGGAAAATGTTAACTATATTTTTATAAAAATGCAAAGTTATCAAGACCAGAAAGTACAATTTTCTTCTGTTACGTCACTGTGCATACAAATATTTTTATAGAAATATCTTTGTAAACATAAAAACAAATCATCAGCGGAACGAGTAATTTTAAATGCTGCAAACAATCTATATATATACATATTGAGATTGCTGAAGAACTTTCTGGTAGACAAATGTTTTTACTCCATTGCTGAGTTTGCCAATTAATAATGTAATGCATTAATGTACATGTTTAAATGTTTCTCTTTTCTTTTTTTCTCTTTCTTGACTTGTCCTATATTTGTATGTACAAATCCCAGGATGAATAAATTATTATTATTATTATTATTATTATTATTATTATTATTATTATTATTATATATATATAGAGAGAGAGAGAGAGAGGGGTGGGAGGGGAAAGGGGAGAGACAAAGAGGGGGAGCGGGAGAGAGAGATGTATCAATAATGCAAGAATATAGTAAAATACGTCTTTAATAGAATAGTTTAATATGGGGATGTCATTTGCACCATTAATTGATTCACATTATTATTAATAAATTAATTGAAAGAAATCCGTGTAAACATTACGTGGGTACAGCTCCAGCCGGAATGCCTCCTCATGAAGTGAAGATTAAAGTAGGTGCCGTTATCATGCTCCTTAAAAACCTAATGCCATTACGGGAACTACGTAATGGTACAAGACACTGTTACTCGAATACAAACAATACAAAGCAAAAGTGATCGGTGTAGCAAACTCAGACACGGTACTTATTCCAAGAATCTCACTCATTTCATCAGACAAATTTATTATTCAGTTTCAAAGGAAAACAATTCCTCATACGATTGGCTTTTTCAATGACAATCAATAAGTCACAAGGCCAAACATTTGATATAATACCTTTGCCTACCTAGGTCTGTTTTTAGTCATGGACAAATATATGTTGCTCTATCAAGAGTCAGATCGTTTGATTCACTTACTGTAGTGTCAGGACAGAACCCAGAAATTGAAAATTGTGTCTTTAGAGAAATCTTTGATTAAAAAATATAAGTTAAAAAAATAGTTGTTTAATTAAGAACCTTTAAGATCTGCTAGATCAGCGTATGTTACGCGGGGTACAGCTAGTAATATTTGAAAGGGTAAATGGTGTAACATTGCTAGATTCCAATGATTGCCCATTTTCAAAGTATTTTTAAAAATCGCCTAGGAAACAATTATTGCGACGAGAAACGTTGTCTTTGAATAATAAGGATAAAACGGGATTTTTTAATATAACATATTTGAGTTTTATTTTTTATGGATCACAAAAATAAACCGAAGAATTTTACACTGATTACTTCACCAAGACGTGATTTTTTATTTAATAAAAGATTCCTTTATTAAAAAAACATTTTTAGCGATTATTATGCTACGTTTCGAAAACGTACCACCCACAGGCAATAGGTTGTTAAGGAAATTTTCTTTGCAGTAATTTGTCTGCGTAAAATTCTTCGAGAAATAAATCTCCGAAAACGATTCACTGAAAACAAATTCTTAGAAAGCAAATTCTTCAAAAAAAATCGGTACAACTTATATTGTACAAACTTTCTCATATACGTACTAATGCGTCGTTTAGTTATCTTTAGAAAATGAAAATCGTATAAACCTGTTTTTAGAAAATCCAATTTTTGTTAAAGTTGCACAAGAATAAACTAGCCTTATATTCATTCATTGAGAAAAATAAAATACGTAGTATTATTTTAGATGTATACTCAAGTAACTGTACGAAATTTGATCAAAATCGTTATAGCCGTTTTTGAGAAAATCGAATTGTTGTTAAAGTTGCCTAGAATAAACTACCCTTATATCCATTTCCGGAGAAATATGAACTATACAGTATTATTGAAGACGTAAACTCAAGTAACTAGGAAATTTGATCAAAATCGTTAGAGCCGTTTTCGAGAAAATCGGATTGTTTTTAAAAATGCATAGAATAAACTTCCCTTAATTATTGATCAATGTCAACCATTTCTATGTATACTCTGCTCAGTATGATAAAATGCCTAAATACGAGATTTCATTCATTTTCGTTCTACCGTCTAGGCTCCAGAGTCAGTAACAGACAGACAGACGGCATTGCGAAAACTACTTTTTCGGATTCAGCGACACCTAAAACGTGTATTTCCGTAAAAATCTCAAGGTCGAAATTTTTCGCGAAAACAATACTTTCTCGATACTTCGTATGAGAAAGTAAAAATCGATACAACATAGATTGTACAAACTTTCTCATATACGTACTAATGCGCCGTTTAGTTATCTTTAGAAAATGAAAATCGTATCAGCCGGTTTTTAGAAAATACAATTTTTGTTCAAGTTGCCCAACAATAAACTAGCCTTATATTCATTTTTTCAGAAATATGAACTATACAGTATTATTGAAGACGTAAAGTCAAGTAACTACGAAATTTGATCAAAATCGTTAGAGCCGTTTTTGAGAAAATCGAATTATTGTTAAAGTTGCCTAGAATAAACTAGCCTTATATTCATTTTTTCAGAAATATGAACTATACAGTATTATTGAAGACGTAAACTCAAGTAACTGTACGAAATTTGATCAAAATCGTTAGAGCCGTTTTTGAGAAAATCGGATTGTTGTTAAAAATGCGTAGAATAAACTACTCTTAATTATTGATAAATGTCAGCCATTTCTATGTATACTCTGCTCAGTATGATAAAATGCCTAAGTACGAGATTTCATTCATTTTCGCTCTACCGTCTAGGCTCCAGATCCAGTAACAGACAGACAGACGACATTGCGAAAACCATTTTTTCGGATTCAGCGACACCTAAAACGTATATTTCCGTAAAAATCTCGAGGTCGAATTGTTTCGCGATAACAATACTTTCTCAATTTACTTCCTATATGAGAAAATAAAAAACTAGTTATGGCTTTTTGAAAACTTGAGCTCCAGCCAATCATCGAACAGCAACGATGCCACATTGTTAACGCGCATAGTCCCCGCTTGTGTGAATCTAAAACTTTGACCGTGTAAAATGTAAACATCGCAAGAATATATAATCTGATGGGGCCAACACATGACTTTCTCCATATTTGGGGTATAGATATTTAAATTATTATGAATAGCATTATAAGGCAAAATTATCATTTCGTATCGTAAAAGAATAGTCATCCTTATTGCCGTAAATTAGGTATATTTTGAATATGTTTACAGAATTCACCGCTACATCGTGGTGGCGCTGTATACTGGAAATTAAGAAAAAGCAAAATATCTCCGAAATGGATGGTTCTACGAAAATTTGTTTCAAACAAAACTTGGAAGGAATATTATTCTCTACAACTTAGGTCCTCACGAAGATTATCAATAACGATGTTTTTAAGGAGAAAACCGAAAAACCGGTTATTAATAAATAACTCCTAAACAATAACTACAATAGAAAATTGTTTCAAATGAAAGTTGTAGGAAATTACATTCTCTATAACTTTTGTATAGAACTGTAAATACAATAATGATGTTTTAACGAAGACATATCGCTAAAACCGAATCGGGTTTCGAATAAACCTCGACTTTCGGTTACCCGTTGTTGTCCTAAAACTAATCAGTTCTTTGTGCTCATGTTAAAGTGTTATATATGAAGTTTGGTAACGATATCGCACGTACTTTTTGAGTTAGAGCGCCCACAATAACATACACACACACAGACATCATTCCAAAAATAGTCTAAACTTGTTCTAGGGACCTCAAAACGTGTATTTCCGTTGAAATCTCGAAGTCGATTCTTTTCGTGATCACAATACTTTCCCATTACTACGTATGGAGAAGGTAAAAAGAACTGCAGCCATAAGAAAACCGGGTTAATATCAAGAAAGACGAAGTAACGTTCTGGCTCTCTGTACACACACAAAGACAGCTTGACGCATTGCTAAATTCAACTCAGCAGCTTCGCCGAGATCCTTTTCTCGATTATACTGGGAAATCCCGCATCCCAAACAAATATTGCAGACGCAACCCCGGATAAGACACTCAAGCCACGGGGTCCTTTTCACCATAAGCGGATTTGCAATAATGCCAAAATAGGCAATAGCCTAGGGGCGGCGAGGTTTAGAGGTCGGCTGAATTTCGGGCCGGTCGGATTTGTATATTCATTCGCCTTTAAAGACCTTTCAGTTTAATTTTCAAAATTATGAAGGACGAAGAAGATTACCTCGAAGCCATGAAAGACCATTGATACCCACCTAAGGAAGCTTGTCAAGGTAATAACCATAAATACCCGGGAAAAGAACGGCTTGTTCCTCTGGTATAATATATAAATGAAATAAATTTTAATTAATTTTTTTAAGGGAGCGGAAAAATAACTTGGCCTAGGGACGGCAAGTTTCCAAATCCGCCACTGCTTTTCACACATTTCCATTCTCAAGTAACACTTTAGTAGTTCCTATTTCTCAGCTCACAAGCACGAAATCAGTACCGTCTAAATACAAACGACGGACTACATTAATAACAGGGTCAATAAGATATTCTTTTGACCTCTAACCGAATTATATTTTATTAAGGTCAGACTTTCGAAAGGTTCAGTTCCGGAAAGGAAAAGATAGTGGTCACGCGAGAAAGACGAGAAGGACTTGGTCAAAATCGGACGTCAAATCCACAAGACCACATGTACCGACCTCCATACTCTCGAAAAATGAAAAACGAAAGGCAGAGCAACGGATATAAGATACGTACGTACTTTAGCTTTCCCTCCACCGATCAGATGGTACAGTGACAACAAGCTGCCATAGACGCGGCTCGTGGGCTGGCTGTTCGAGAGCAAGGGAAGGGCTTCGAGGCTCTTCGAGGAACCCGCCTCGATGCTTTCTTGGCTACTACCGATCACAGGCGAGACACCACCGGATAATCGAGGAACTCGAAGAAGGAAGCTCTTGGGCCGATAGCCCTCCATTGGAAGACTCTGCTACTATATAGAACACCTCTAAGCGCCACTTTCGATCCACGTTATCGGCCGTTCTCGCCTCGTAAAGAGTTGACCAATTCGGATGATAAAGACTGGACTTCCGTGCGCGACTCCCAAGAAGATTAACCTATTCTTTAAGGATATCTTCAATACCGTGTAGAAGCGTAGATTGAAGGCCGCATAGTGAACAAGTAGAGCGTAACTCGATAAGACTATACGTACTGACGGAACCTAAGAATTACATTTAAACTACCTTAAAAGGTCTAAACGAATAACAAAGCTTAAGGAAAAAGGGCATACAATCAGTTAATCGTTAGAATAAATAGAACGGACGGAATGTTTCGATTAAAAAGGAAAGCAACAATTACGGTAGAAACACCGAATGATAGGGCTCGTTAATCAAATGAAAAAGAGCTAACTAGAAGCGAAATCAAATCACCGAAAGGAAGACAGCAAAGAATTAACTAGTCACAAAAAAAAAACCTATTTAGTTTTGCGACACATTGGACGCGCGCACGACCATTTGCTTCATACAGCGAATGAGTGACGCAGAGTATAAAAAAAAAACAAATCGGAATATCTTCAGGACTTCACAAAAGCCGTTTCGCTGCACATGAACACGCCCGATAACTCGCCAGTAAAGCACTGTACTACTATCTCGTAGAAGAGTGAGATGACCAGGGCGTGGAACGGCAGCGTCATCAGCGGATGACGCGACACGTCTCCGAAAACGAGCGGACAGAAGCGGAGAAAGTGCGAGGCCCACCGACGGGGCTTGAGAGGGCATGGGGCCGCAGGGTACTACGATAAGGAGTGGCGTCCAATCGCTAGACGAGGAACTTCCCAAAAGACGGAGAAGGCGATGATTCAAGCGGAGTCGCCATTCGAAAATCAGAGAAGGCGGAAACACGAGAGCAAGGTTATACGCCTACCTGTCAAATCTTACCACAGAATGATACCTGAGAAAGTTGAATTCGCCAATTTACTCCATTTAAGCTGGATATATTATTTTCTTTAATCAACGCACTTCATTTCCTGGCATATAGTCCTATTGTTCTAGCTCACAAGATTTCATGACATTTATCCTCTCTGAATATCTCCTAGCATACCTCTAAGAAAAAAATCCTTAACCCTTAAGTAGGCGCTTAGGGTCTATAAGACCTCGTTATATTTTTCTGGTAAATCATCATCATGTTGTTTATTCTATTTATTTAATGAATTATACTGACGGAAAATATACTTCAATGACGTATAAGAGCAAAAAAATAAACAAAGTTGTTTAAAGTTTAATAGTCCAAATATCTAGTGGGCTCTAGTGGGTTAGGTATCCAATTCTTTTTGACTTCCAATATCCTTTTAATAATTATTCGACATTTTTAATCAATGACTAATCATATTTTGTCTTCTTAAGCCAACGTGCTTTATTTTACAGTATACCAATATTTTTAATCTAATTTTACATTATACCAATATTTTTAAATCCGTTTACGTCATATTTCCGCATCATTGAGGTCTCAAAGTAAAACTTCGACAAAATATGTCAGGCATCAAAGCTAACGCAGGGACTACGACTTCATTCATTCCTGCTCTTTTGTAATTCCCATTCCACACATAATTCGCATTTTTATTTTCCCTCTGAGTTAGTGCTGCAATGAGTAACAAGCGTAAAAAGAGAAAAAAATATGAATTATGAGCCCTATGGGTAAATAATGATTATGAAAGGAAGTACTAGTGTGTGGTATTTTTTGGCTGGTGTGTATTTGTGTGTGAGCAAGAAAAGGGTCTCTGGGGTTGGAGTAATCTATACATATCTATAAAGTAAGGTGTTCGTATGTATGTATGTTCTGCTAAGGCTCAGACACGCAGAAAAAAGAGGAAGGTGTCATATTAACCGTTACCATGTGTACGGTGGTGTAGTAAGGTTTTTAAACCGATTCGGTGTACTATTTAATTATAATAAAATATTTTCGTTTATATGGGATTTCCATTTAAAATTTTTTCGTAAATTTCTCGAATTTTTTAACTCCTTACATATATATCGCAGACTTTTTTGTGGTAAATTATACCCTCTTTTGCAATAATTTTCTAAAAGACGGGCTTACAGATCAAATAAGACGAATTGAAGGGAAAATCTTATTTTTCATTATTGCTCAGCATTTGGATATACTTAGCAACCGATGTAAACAAATTACGTTTGAACTATAAACATATCGTAAACGTAGAAAAAGTTGATGAAATACTCATTTAATATCTTCCGATTTGATTGCATGTTTTTTGTTCATTATCTATGGTCTTCTATACACAGGTTAATTTTGCGAATAAATATTAGTGAAGTTTCTTTTTCTGTAATCGTGTCATTCGCATTATAGGTATGTTTGGATATAAGTTAAATTGTTTTTATATGCCTTTTGTCTTATTTTATTTCATATTTTGTTTAAGTGAAAATTACTGAAGATTACTAAGTTAAAGTTTTTGTGTTTTGTTTTAACAGTTTATCAATAAAAACGGAATTGAGTATTTCATGCTAACACGCAAGTTTTTTCCTATGCTCATCCATTTTGCGTTTCAATAATAATTAGATACTTTTTGTAATATATAATATCGTTTTGAATTAAAAGAGTTTTATCAATTGGAAATAAGGTTCACTGTTGAATAATCGTAATTTTAATACGAGAACTAAATTAGATTAACATTTTGAACACGTAACGCAGTGAATTTCGAAAGATTTTATTTGAATAATACTTTTGTTGAACTTCATTATGTCTTCTGAACTAAAATTAAGAATTCGTGTCTGCCGTTCCACGGGTAAAATGTAAACACTACCGATACACTCACGTAATTAATTACGTTAGAAAAGTAAAACATTTTACTACCTTATTTAAAATCGATTCGTTCGAATATCTCAATCTATTATTCAATTAATTACGATGGAAAACACAATTAAGATCAATAATTTTATATCTATTTAGAGTAATAATAGGTATTCTTATTTAGTTTTTCCTGTTATTATGTTGACATACAAACTCATATTCCGCGAAATCAATATTTACTCATCACTACGACACGTTATTTTGTGATTGTTGGTTGTTTATTTAGCAACTGAATAGAAAGCGTCAGTCGCCATCATCAGATACATTGAGCTTTAGGAGATTATTCGTTGGTTGGTTTCGGTTAGTTTGTTGTTTTCATTTGCTTTCGTTTCGTGTCCATTTTTGTGTTCTTTGTTTGTTTTCGTTCTTAGTTGTTCATTTTGTATTCTTTGTTTATATTCTTTGGTTGTGCTCTTGATTTCTGCTCTTTGATTACTTATTTGTCGGTTTACACCTTTTATGCCGGCTATTGGTTAGAGTTTAATTCATTTCTTTTTTCTTGGCGGTTTTTACATTGAACTTATATTCTTTGGTTGTACTCTTAATTTATGTGCCATGATTATTTATTTGTCGGTTTACATCCTTTTCTGCCGGCTATTGGTTAGCGTTTAATTCATTTCTTTTTTCTTGGTGGTTTTTGTAGTTTTCGTATTGGTTCGTTTCGTGTTCTTTCCACTTTATTTCAAGACTCCTAATGTAGTTTACAGAAAGGAGAGGAGAAGTTTTAGTATGTATCATTTTCTCACGCTGTCTTCTAAGCGGGAAAAAGTATAACTATATGCAGTCCGAAATGCACCCGGGCGAAGCCGGGTACGAAAAGCTAGTATATCTATAAAGTAAGGTGTTTGTATGTATGTTCTACTAAGGCTCAGACACTACAACACGCAGAAAAAAGAGGAGGGTGTCATATTAACCGGAATAACGAGTACGGTGGTGTAGTAAGATTTTTATATCGATTTGATTGACCTTTCTAATTTTTAAAAAATTTTTTTTCATTTGAATAAAATAGGGACGAGTGCAGCACATTTTTCATTTGAATTTTAAAATTACTTAGAAACGTGGTACGAACTTGAAACTTGAATGGTTCTATGAAGAAAAGAACAAAGTTTATTTTTATTGAAGACAGAATCCGAATCCTGATCGAATTAGCATAAAAATGCATTTAGAATCAATAAAATACGTGATTTTATCAGTTTTATTACAATACCCATTATAAGCTACCGTGACAACTCCCATTGTCGCCGAAATTGAGAGTCCAATGCATTTATATTGGAACTAGCATAAGTGCCCGTTGAATTTCAACGGGTTTAATGAATCTATATTTTCGACAATGCAACATGTAAAAATCGCAATAAAATTGTGCACTGTTTTAACCATCAAATATTTCTATATTATGGCTGTTTTAATTAATTAATTAAAATCTCACAAAAATTCCTTGTGAATAAAATAGGACCTTTCTTTATACTAAAATAGCCATTATTATTAGTTTTAAATTGATTATAGCATTAGGATTTCAATTTCATTAAATAAGCAGAATTCCGGTTCCAAATAATTGGTTCAATATTGAATTGCCTCTTATAATACTTTAAATAGATTTTGGAATATAATGTACCTCAATATCGTTTATCGTCTGCTCAGCACTCTTGCCTTCTCATTTTCCGAAACAACCACTTTCACCAGTTTTAAATGGATTTCAAACTTAAAAGAGAACTTGATTCAATTCAGTTAAAATAATCACATAACAAACTTCTTATTCCAAAGAAAATCCTTTTATAATATGCAATGTTAACCTACAATTCATTCATTCTGAAAAGTGAATAAAAGTACCTACCATGTACATATATTTCTTTCAACTAAAATAGCCACTCTTAACAGATTTTAATGGATTAATGCATTAGCATGTCAATTTCATGAAATAAGCAGAATTCCGGTAACAAAAAAATTTGTTCAATCTTCAATTGCCTCTGATAATACTTTAAATAGATTTTGGAATATAATGTACCTTAATATCGTTTAGCGTCCGCTCACCACTCTGGACTTCTCAGTTTCCGAAACAACAACTTTCAATAGTTTTAAATTGATTTTTGCTTTGAATTGATACTTTCCTGTTAACGGGAATACCTCAAAAAATAAACACGTATTGTTGTGATATGTTGTGATATTTTGTTTGTTAACAATGCGTAACAAATCTCGTTAAGATATTTACGTTGATCCCTTAATGATGAATTTGTGGAGCTTGGCGAGGAGTGAAGAAGAAGCTGTATCTTTGCTTCAAGACCATGGTATTTTATCTAAAGGGCGAATGTGCAAGAAGGATCATATTATGAAACTTTACTTCTGCGACAGAATATTTTGGAAATGCAACGCGAAAGCCTGTCAGCAGAAGATTTCATGTGGCGACAACATAACAAAGAAATCCACATATTTCCAGCTATTTTAAATGCCATAAAGACATATTGGCCCCCTAGTAACATAAATTTAGATTGTATTAGTAATTATTCTGCTTTTATTAATAAATAAGTTTCAAAAAAGTGTGATTTTTAAGTAATTCCCCCGTTGTTACACATTGTTAACAAACAAATACGTCGTAACATATCACAACAATACGTGTTTATTTTTTGAGGTATTCCAGGTAACAGGAAAGTACCCAAAATACTTGAGTCAATTCAGTACAACTTCCACTTTACATACTGTAAATTCCAAAGTAACTCCTTTTATAATAGGCAATGCTAGCCTAAAATTAATTCATTCTGTAAAGTGAATAAATAAAGTTCTTTCTTTAAACTATAATAGCCACTGATATTAGATTTAAATGGATTATAAGCCTTAGAACTTACTCTGTATTAAATAAGCACCGAAATTCCTTTTATAAAAACGAATCAATTCATTAAAAGATCCACTGTTGTTTCTTCGAAAATTGCCTGTTAACGGTTTTAAATGTCCTTTTAATTTCAATTGAATTTTAATTTATATTCGTTTCCAAATTTCGGCCATTGTTACGAAATTAATTCGAGGAATAACAATATAAATTCGTAAGCACGTGTGGTTTACAAAGAATTTAACTTAATAATGCCTTTTATTTCCAATTTTTCTAAAATGACACTGTTGATACTTAAAATTTTTTATATTTACGTTAATATACTTATTTTCCACAAAACACGCCAATCTCTCCCCTTCCTTCCTCTCTCTCTCGTATTGAAGCTAACAATGATAATAGTCGACATAGCAACATCACGTTAAAATGGCGAGATTTCCACAAAATATGCAAATTAAACGTTTAACATGGAATATTTCGAACTGTGGGCGAAAAAAGACGAACGGAATAAGAAACTATAAATTTTTCTTCAGAATGGTTCAAATCCGAAGGTCGTGTGTTAATTTCTTCTAATTTTAATTTCCAAATGAATAAAAGCCTGCACGTCGAAAAATCGCGTTTTACATGTTAAGTAATGGGGAAAGGAAATGCCTCTCCTGGAGACGAACCAAGGAATTTTTTCGCGATTTAAATTCGTCATCACCTGAAAAACTGTGAATCAAGCATCTCTACCTAATTTCGAGTTTCTATCATTATTATTTCTCGAGTTATTAGCGTTTGCATAGCGTGATCAACCAACCAACCAACCAACGGATGACGGCTATTATTATATAAAATATTTTTAACGTAATATCGTTTTTCAATTTCTGTGTGCGAGTTTGCTTTGTTTACATGACAACCTAATATTTGTTGATTATAATTGAAATATTACTAATAAATAGTTTTTAATGATATTTTCGTGTGGCGTAGAGTTCTCCAAAGCAAGATGTTTTTAAAACTACGTAACTTAAATAATTAGACGTAGATTTCCCACAAACTGTGATTGGATAAATCGTTTCATTTTTTCCAAAGTATTGTTGATGTAAACAATAATTGTTTTCCTGTAACAGAACAAAACAGAACTCGTGGATAAGCATGAACAAGCATGAACGAGCATCAATGGGCATGGATGAGAGAATCGAGCTAATGGTCTGAGGGTGATATTCACTCAGTGATTCTTAAAGGTTCTCTATTTAATTTGTTGTCTTTCGTAAAATTAAATCATTTCGTAAGTTCCTTTGTTCATTTATTTTTTGTTGATTATTGTAGTCTTGCTGGTTTTACTTACAGTTTTCGTTTTGAAGAAATCGTCACGGAACTTCGCATAGGTATATAATTTTACCCTGCAGGTAACATTTCAAAGTGTGGCATAGAGTTCTCCAAAGCAAACAGTGGTAAGTAACTTAAATAATCAGACGTAGATTTTTCACAAATTGTGATTTTCAAACCTTTGAAGATATCGTCACAAAACTTCGCATAGGTAAATAATTTTATAACATAGGCTATATGGTGATAAAAAATTTGAGGGGGGAAGGGGAGGGGTGCTTAATTCAATAATTATTTTATCATAAGTTTACACGTAATTTTCGATTTTTCAGAGTGTAAGATTTTCTTCTTTCATTCATCTAAATAGGTAATTGCGAACAGGTTTTCTTCATTTTTGCTTTATTCGACGGTTAAAACTGTGTATTATTATATTCTTACGATGTTTACATGTTACACGGTCGAAGTTTTAGATTCAATAAATCCGTTGAAATTCAACGGGCACTTCTGCTAGTATATAGGATTAATTGAATCGGAGGCAACGCCTTGTCAACGTCCGGAAAGAGTAGGAAATATCCCCAAAATTTCGAAAACAATTGCGTATTTCTGAATGATTCGACCGTGTAACATGTAAACATCGCAATAATAAGATAGTATATAGTTTTAGCCGTCGAATAAAGCAAAAACGAAGAAAATCGGTCCATATTTACGTTTCAATGAATGAAGGAAAAAAACCTTGCACTCTGAAAAATCGAAAATCCCGTGTAAACTTATGGGAAAATAAAATTGTCTCCTGGATTCGAACCCGGGTCGATTTTGGAAATCCCGGGTACCCTATGTTACTCGAAGAGTCATATGAAGTCAATTTGCAAAGTTTGGTGCCGATAGCTCAAAGGGCGTGGGAATGTATAAGGAACAGACAGATGGACAGACATTCAATTTTATTATATAAGATTTGGATAAAATTGTTTATTCGCTAGCTAATTTTTTTCTTGTCACGTGGCCCTCAGCCCCCTCTACCCTGAGGGGGGGTGGATGGGGGGCGATATTCCAACCCTTCTCCAGGACCCGTGTCAACTCTTGGCGGCCCTGTTCATGGCTATTATTCGTATCCAACATTTCGAATAATATCATCAACGGGAGCAATGCGATATACCGCGCAAAGGGTATGCGGAGGGAAGGAGTGAGAAGGGGTGGATGGAGGGTCGCGGGATAAAAAGTTAGTAAGATTGGGAGATAATTTCCCCTTTGATTTTTAGGTTTTCTCTTTCAGTTTGCGTTGAAACCATGCTCTAAAATATCGCATTTAAATCCTGTTTTCCGATAATCAAAGTGCGTAATACGAACACTATTGCTAATTACGTAGCTTTTTAACGCACTCGGTCACGAATTTCTTCGTGGAGTTGTAGTTATATCGAGAAGTCCAGTACATCTAGATATTTCTTAATATGCTTGAGCAAAAATTCTTCGTACATCTAGCAATATCTAATGTGGTTTACAAACAACGCACTTGCCTTCTGCGTTAAATATACAGCAATATAACGTAAGCGATTTTAAATTATGCCGACTAGTTTTCCACTAGTTTATATGCACCAAATAAAAATTCATCAAGTCTTTAAAACAAGTTGTAAAGTAGAATCTATTATGACGAATGAAACTTGAAGAATTTTCGGCTAAACTTTGAAGGAGAAAATAATGTACTACATATTTTTTACAATATTACCAGATCATATCTACAATGAAAATGTTTTTTTTGCAATACCAATCACAAAAACGAGAAATTAGTTCGATTTAACACCATTCTTTGAGCGTGTTTCTCAATTCGTGCTAAAGAACGAAAAGGAAAACCGAAGCTAGCGTCTTAATTTCATTAGCAGAGGTTGAGCCAATCTACTCGTTGATACATTAGGGCTGGTCTGCGGTTTTCATAAACAACTACAACAACAATCATGACGATTTCGATGTCAGAGCAACTACGTTCAATAAATTCGGCGTTTTACCACGGCATAGCCTAGCAGCAAACTACCTCGCTCGGCTTTACATATACCTACCTCTGCACGCACAAACACTTATTTCACCTGCGTCTTCAGAAATTAAAAATACGCACGCGCACTACTTGGGCGTAAGTAGACGCACCCGCATCGGCCGAATCATACGAAACAATTGTGCAAATTCTTATATAACAACTGGTGGCGCATTCGTGGCACGCAGCCACACCCAAGTCACCCTATCCTTCTGCTATTGATGTCAATGACAAATACTTCTCCGGTCATCTACTATAATATATTTTGAAGGGTGTTTGTTGGTTTGTTTTTGTTCATGGAACTCCTCCTAAACGATAAAAGCTAGAATAACTAAATTTGGTACGATTCTTCCTTACATCCTAACTTAGTGAATGGTCAAGGTTTGGTTTGGATTAATCAGTGCTGCCAATATACGGGATTAACATTTATCCATAAGATAACACGTATGACATTTCTTGACTTGTAAGGTATTCTTCCTTCAAGCATTAAAATACGTAAATATGGACCGATTTTTTTCGTTTTTGCTTTATTCGACGAATAAAACTCTATATTATCTTATTCCTGCGAAATTTACATGTTACACGGTCGAAGTTTTCAGAAATATGCTATTTGGTTCGAAACTTTGTGGATTTTTCGTACTCTTTCCGGGCGTTGCCAAGGCGGCCGTCATTGTTACCTCCGATTCAGTTAGCTTCAATGAAGCTTAAGCCCGCTTCCCACGACGCGTGGCTTGGCGAGCTTTTCAAAAAACTCGCCGAGCCACGCGTCGTCGGAACATGGTGGCTCGGGATGGCTTGGCTCGGCTCGCAATTTGTCGGTAAATGGACGCGAGTCAAAGCGACGAGCCGGACGAGCGCGCGTAGGCTCGCCTGTTTTCATACGTGTTCCAACGTGATTAGTACTTCTGTATTGTGTTTAACTGTTCATTTTCAACTGACAAGAAGCTCGCCGAGTATGTACGAGCTACTCGGGACTTGCCACATCACGCGTTGCGGGAAGTCAACAATCGCCTGCTCGCGATATTCCGAACTTTGACGAGCATTCGCGTACTCGCCAAGCCACGCGTCGTGGGAAACGGGCTTTACAAATAGACGAAAGTTTCGCGTTGTTCGATTCGCACTTTAGTTTAAGCAACGAAACGATCGATGTTTATGGATAGCAACGTAAATAGATACTGAATATTATTCAGGAAGCGTTTATAACGATCGATGAAAGTAATTGATCCTTCTTTCGTCTATTGAATACTGGAATCTTACATTTTTTGTAAGTAAAATCATTATATTCTACATTATAATGTTTATTAACGTAAATAAGCTCACGTATCTGGTGTACATTTACCAGTCAGTGTTCAATCATAGACAACTGTATGTTATTTTTTCAAGACATAAAAGTAAATATTTCAGCGAGGCATAATTACACAAGAAATGAAGCTGGATTTGGCGAAAGTGATATGATAGGAAAAAAAATTATCGTTATATTGGAATGCAATAGGCTCAGAAACGGATTGTTACAAGCAAATATGATTAACTGTTAAGAAAAGATAATTGTAATTTAAAAAGTATCTACTATATATTTTAAAGAGTTTGTATGTTGTGCTGTAGCAGCTTCACTAAATCCGTTGAAATTCAACGGGAAATTCTGCTAATTAAATATAGTTTCCTTAAAGATCAATTTTTTCTTAAATAATTCTTCTCCTCAACATAACCGCGCACACCAAACAGACACCTAAAGCCACTATTCCAAAGTCTCTATAAACTCATGGATTTAGAAGGTTTAACGATATTAACTAATAATTTAATTGGTGCAAAATTAATAATATTCTTGATTATTAAATGCTTAAGTAAGAAATCAATGCCTTTCCTTCCGAGTTAATCAGTAAAAAGAGAAACCATAATATTATCAAAATTGATGCTCATACCATAACTAAATAATTCTAATAATATTTTATCATGATTTTCATTTCTCTCGCCATCTATACCCATGCAAATTCTTGGACACCACAAATTTCTCATAATAATATCTTATTCTGCATCGAAAGCATTCACTTGATTACTTCGGTAAAAGAAAGTAATGTAAGTGGCAAAATTTTACAAATGGGGACTTTATAAACAACAATCTGTAAGATTTAGATCCCTTTGCTTCGATAAACACGGAGGTTCCTTGGCGAAAAACTGTCAATCAACTTCAACCTCCATTTCTATTAACCTTGCCATGCTATTAAAATATTTCAAAAGTAAACAAATATCATTAAACATTAGCAGTCTATAAAAAATTTCATTCGGAAAATAAAAACAATAAACAACTACATTTTCCATTTTTACTTAAGATAGATCTTTCGGTGATTTCCAGTTTCAAACTCAGTAAATGTTATCCTATTCAGTGGCGGATCCAAGGGAGGGGGGGAGATGATGGCGATCCCCCCCTCTCCTCCTCCTGGATATATATTCTTTAGCGGTAGCAAAAGGGGAATCCAAGAGGGTTGTCATGCTGCAGGAGGTTTTCCCCAATAGGCTTCACTGTGAGAATTATTATCATACTATTCTATCGTGTTCCATGATTTATTAATAGCAAATAATTTTCACAAAGATTTAATGTACAAATTAAAAATATCCTCCACTCTCATGGAAAAATAGTAATCGGCTCCCCCCTCCCATGGGAAGTTTCTAGATCCGCTCTTGATCCTATCAAACAGGTAAGTAAACTTTTTCCTTGAAATTATAATCAATGGATAATCTATGATCAGGAGTTCCAACGTTTCAGTAATACGGAACACCACTTGACAAAACCTAAAATATTAATGAAACCATGAATACCTATTCAAATTACATACGATTTAGGAGTTCTGAGAATTTAAAACGCCCATTTAACAGAGCTTCCTCATTTTAACAAGCAATTAAGTTGCATCTGTAATTCTTATTCAATTAGACAAAAATATTTTTGAACAAGTCTGCATTTTCGTTTTGCCTCTGCAGATGACTTGAAACCAACGCGCACAACAAAAATCATCGTCAGAAAACATGTATGCCCTCATGTGGACTCAAGTGTGACCATGTGCGTTTTTGGCTATCAAATACCTACCTACGTATTACTTTCTGTAAGCAAGTATAATCTTTTCTCATCCCGGAAAAGCTATTCAATGCATTAAAAAGGAAACCTGATAAAGTTATTTGTAAGATATGTATTATGGTACACCCTCGATACCACATAACTCTACAATGTTATTCGGTCAGCATAATCAATCACTAAAATAAATATTGCATGTTTACGCAGATTCTGAGATTTGTCTCGATGACATGACTGTTTTTGGTGTTTCTGATTAGTCTGCAGTGGAAAGTTGACCTAGGTAAACTCAAGCAAATGCCAACAGACCTTGGTGTATTCATGGATGATGTCTTCCGACGAATTGTTCCACGGATTACTACTCCTTTGCAGGCTTCCCTTGGGCGAATCTGTATCCTCGACTTTGACGACGTCGAAGGATGGCTCCCTGCCATCACTTACGACTATGACCGATGAGCCACTGGTTGGAACTTCCGAATCTTTCGTAGAACGAAACATTTTCTCCAAAGTCAAACGCGCACTATTTTTTTTCATTGAAATTCTGTTCCCACTGAGTTAATTGTCCTTAAGGACAAGTGTGCAGTCCGTTGCGATACTAAAAACAAGTTGGAGATTTTCTGACGACACTGCTGGCTGATATAGCGTAACGAAAATATTTCGTCGGCTTTATAAAGAACGTGAAACTGGTATACAGGTAACACCTGTTAGGACACTATAACACTGGCTATTTCACCGAAACTGGTCGTTCCGAAGCTGAGACAAACGTATAGAGTGACGATAAACCATCTTTTGAATACCATCCGAACCGAGGAAAGTAATTTTCCCTCTCGTCTGGAGCGACGTTTAATTTATAGTAGTCCCGCGGGCGCGAGTCATCGGAGAAGAAGCTAAATTTAAGTTACACGACAAGGACACAATGTTAACACTACCTTTTGGCATTAATTAACGAGTGGCTTATATGGAGGGAGTCGAAATTCACGATTGAGCTTCACGGTACGCTATTTACTTTTTTCGGACCTCATCGAAATGAAACAGCATTTCAAACCGAGTTCAAACGAAACAGGACTCATGGCTGATATTAAATGATACACAGTCGCGATCACTTAATGGGCACTTGCTTCGTCAATTGCTTAGAGGCAGGGGATAACGCAGAAGGAGATAACGAAAAAGGGAATGACAGATACCGAGGATGTGAACGACACAACTGTATACACACCGTAATCCGATCATTTCTTTGATATATAATCAAAGACAAACATTAATAATATTGTCGTGCTTAGTGTTTTTCCAAGTTTTTCCTGCTTACATGAAGATATAAATGATTTAAAAGCTAACGCCTAATGATATTACATAACAAGATAATATTAAATGGGAGATTTACCCAAAATTAATCGATCTACAATTTAATGTCAATAAAAGTCTGTATTCATTGTAAGCGTATCTTGAATGCAGTGAACAAAGAGGAGGTCGTGTCAGTCCGTGTCATTCATCTCATACGCCAGTTGGGAATTTAAAGGAGATTTGTTACGAAAGTTCAACACTAAATGTTTTCGATCGAATTTCATTTCCGGCCTTATTGTAACCCCATCTTCTTCCGAACATATCGTTCGCGAAGAGTTTGAATTGTTGCTAAGAATGTATTTCTAACTGCTGGTCTTTCATTAAGTTATATTTACGATCAAAATTGTTTATTTAAATAATAAATTCGACTATTTGTATCGTTCATTGCCAAATCGCAAAGACCGCTTTTGTAATTCCTTGTAGTATGTACACCATTTGGCTCTAGTTTAACCTGAGAAGCTCTCAAGCAAACAATACATTGATTAACCCTCCTCTTAACTCTGTTATCCCTGCAGGACAAAACGGTCATCACAACATGTAAAAAATTTTAAATACCAATTACGAAAATTCTTTAAACAACGTCATCTCAGCAGGTACTGATGATGTAAAATAATTACTTCAATATGGGTCGACGTTTAAAAATAAAATTGAAAGGTAATCATGAAGTTTAGTCACTTTTATTATCCAAGGAGTTCCAAGCTAATGAAGTTTCGTCACTTTTATTATAAAGGGGTTCCAAGCTAAAGTTCAGTCACTTTTATTATGTAACAATCAGTTCATGTTGCTATAAATAAAATATTTCGGTACTGGTCGGTTATCCCAGTTATCCCCCCGCAAATTACATTCCATAATAAAGACACTAAAATACATGATAACTTAAATGTTTTATTTTTCGAAAATTTTAGACAACATTATCAGAAACTGATTGGCCGGTCTCGACATTTACAAACTCAATCACCGGACAATGGGGAGGGATACTTTGGTTCCGGGCAAGGCGAAGGGTGCGGTAGCGCCCGGAGACGACTACCTATTAAAACAAAGCGAGTCGAAGGCTCATCAATATATCCTTCAATGTTATATCCTCTTGACTGTTGCGCTGCAAATGGAACCAATGTAATTTATTTGGCAAAATGCATTTGGTGATTCAGATCTTTTCAATAGCTTTTTACTTTGTGTTATTGATGCGTATGTTTTGTGATTCACTTGAATTTTTATTAAACATGAAAGTAATAAATGTTTTAAAAAATGAATTTGGGTTTTCTTGAGTGCTAAAACCTCCTTTATAATAAAAATGATTAAACTTCATTAGCTTGGAACTCCTTGGATAATAAAAGTGACTAAACTTCATGATTACAAAGCTTTATTTATAATATAATAGCACAGAAAGCATAATGATAGATTTGCTGGAGAGTGTACTTTTCCTTAGTCCTCAGAGGTTACCTAAGTTCTCAAACAAGCAAAATGATGTGTTACACAAAGTCCAGCTACAACAGAATTGCAAGGAATAAGGTTTGCAAGCTCTCTTGAGTTTAAGAAGGAAATGCAAATGACAAATGTCTACGAGGTACCATTTATCTTTAGAGTCATTTTTAGCACTTTTTTTTGTAAAAACCACTTATGTATTTGGTTTGTTTGTCCCTTCTGTTTGTCTATTCAGGCATTCTCTGACATCCTGCAACTAGGAGAATTTTCAGGAAAGGTTGGCTATACGAGTGTTAGATAAGGTACAAATTTGGTGACTGTAGGATTAGCTGGTGGAGAGTAATCAGCGTCTTTTCCCAAACCCTTTGTTTCATTTCCACCCTCATGATAACAAAGCAGGGCATTATAAATTTTTCATTTATAAATCAGTTAAAATTAAGATTTAGCTTGGGGCATGGACAGTTCTATAATTAAAAGCAGAGCTAGGAAAATGGTTCCTGTTCCTGGAATGGAAAAATTTCATCAGAACCTGAACAATGAAATTTTGTTCCGGAATGGTTGACTTAAAAATTAATAATAAAATATTTTTGCAATTTTTAAATTTAAAAGACTATTTGATTTCTACAATTATATTTTTATATAAAATTGAAAATGTATCTCTGATTATTCTTCTTCCTTGTTAATCTAGTGTTTAGACCAGGGGTCGGCAACCTATGGCATGCAAAGAGATTTTAAATGGCAAGATACTTCAGATTATAATTATTAAAAGTATGTATTTTAAAAATAATTTGTTTCATTTCAATGTTATCTCCCATAATATATTTTGAAGGGTGTGTTTGTTGGTTTGTTCATGGAACTCCTCCTAAACGATAAAAGCTAGAATTACCAAATTTGGTACGAGTCTTCCTTACATCCTAACTTAGTGAATGGTCTAGGTTTTGTTTCTGTCCGTCACTTTGATCCAAAATGACGAACGATTTAATTATCGAACGTCACGTATTTTGCCACGTCCTGCAACTGAAATACAGGGATGAGTGTAGACTACTTTGAATTTGCACTTTAAAATTACATAAAACCATGGTACGAACTTGAGACTTGGATACATCTTTGTGGGAAAGAACAAAGTTTATTTTTATTGAAGACAGATTCCGAATTCTGGTCGAATTCACGTAGAAATGCAAATAGAATCAATAAAATACATGATTTTATCAGTTTTATCACAATACCAATTATAACCTACCATGACAACTCCCATTGCCGACGAAATTGATAGTTCAACGCATTTATATTGAGACTATATAGTCCCTTCTTACATTTAAGAGAGGGAGGGAGAGGGAGTGAGGGGGAGGGTGAGAGGGGGAGGGGGAAGAGGGGGGAGAGGGAAGAGGGGGAGAGAGGGGGAGAAGGGAAGGAGAGGGGGAGAAGGGAAGGAGAGGGTGGGAGGGGGAGGGAGGGGGAGGGAGTTTACACGTTATTTTCGAATTTTCAGTGCAAGATTTTCTTCCTTCATTCATTTAAATAGGAAAATGCAGAGCGGTTTTCTTAATTTTTGCTTTATTCGACGGTTATAACTGTGTACTATCTTATTCTTGCGATGCTTACATGTTACACGGTCGAAGTTTTAGATTCACTAAATCCGTTGAAATTCAATGAGCACTCCAGCTAGTATTATATATAAATGATAAAGCATTATATTCAGGATTCCTCACAGTGGCGTATCCAGGAGGGGGTTTTGGGGGTCATAACCCCCCCTCCCCCTCTCGATTCAACGATTTCCTTCACGCTTGCGAATCACTAAAAAAAGTATCGTGGGGTTTAGCTTTACCCCCCCCTCCCCTCCCTCTTGAATTCAGGTTCAAACCCCTCCCGACAAATTCCTTGATACGCCACTGAATCCTCATGATATAAAAACAGCTTTTTGTAATCGTTAGGGACAAAACGAATTTAAGGGTGGCACATGCGGAGGGTCATGGATTATGAATACTGATAAAGAGTGACACCCAATAGAAAAATGTTGCCGACCCCTAGTTTCGACCATGGTATCCAATCCACCTATATTTGGTTTCCATATTTTGCATAGTAGATTCTGGTTAAAGTCGTTCAAAGAAAATAACTAATGGCTAAATATAAGTTTTTATAAATAATATTTATATTGTTTACATAAAACAGGAACTAACAATTAAGATTTAATTACCTACTCGAATAGATTGTAAGAGCTCACTTTCCAATCACCTTGATCAACTTTCTTTGCATAGTCATAAAAAAACATTCTCTACAGTGACAGGATAAAATGAAATTATGGGGTTGGAAGATAATTTGATTCTTGATATCTTAATAACATCCGTAATCAAAAGAAAGAAACCCATTTGAATAATATTATTCGGAAGTTGAATTTGTTGTGTATTTGATCAAAGATGTTTTTTAAGACGATTCAAGAAAACCTTTATGAATTTGAGACCAAAATATAAATCCAACATCTTGATGCTATCGAGAAGACAAAACTATATCTTAATCATCTGCCAAATAAAATTTTCTCATACAATATTTGTATTTATCATTTAAATTTAAATTAATCAAAAAGGTCACACAATTCATTTTACTAACTAAAAGCTTTGGCAGAGAATGGCAATTTTTATCTAGCCTCAAGGTGGCCAACTGTCTGAAGCCGACCCTGGCTGTAAATAATGCATGGTGTAAATAATTAGTTAATTCGTTTTATAAGGTTTATTTCCCATCCCCTTGAAGAGCAAACAATATACATATTATTTATAAAAACTTACTTTTAGCCATTAGTTATTTTCTAAATACGATCACTCAACTTACTTTAATTTTATTTCAACAAAATTCGTAAAGATTCCCCTGGAAATGCCTGATATATATGTAACCAACTGTTTCAAATTTAACTAAACCTCCCCAAATAAATACTGTATTATATTACCATCTTTGAATGCATAAAAAAATTGAAAGACTAAAAATTCAGTTTCAATAGGTTGAACCTAATGTTGAGGAAAAAAGAAGAAAGACTCGATAAAAGAGAGGAAAAAAGTTTTGAATTAAAAAAAGTAAATTTTCTTTAAAAAGATTACCTTTGTACTGGGTTCGAGATAATGTCCCGACGTCCCGGTCGATTTGTTGTTCTGCCCCGGAAAATAAATGAGTGAAAGTCTGGGGTAGTGGTAAAAATATCCTGCTTCTGAATAAATAAAGTCAGTGCTATAGTGCGTTTCCCGAAGTCGTACGGGTCAGATTCGCAGTATTCCGTCCGCATTCGGGTTATTTCGCTTAGGCTACGACCCAGTGTTGCCACATTTCGAATTTCGCTCATTTCAACAGCAGCTGTGGACGAGTGAAGTTCTGAGAGCAATCGTGTCAACAGCGCTCGTCAAGAATTTTTGAAAGGCGTGGGAAATTTAAGACCTCTTATTGGCTGACACTTTCTCCCCCTCACCCTACAAGTCTAACCGTAGACACGCCTCACCCGTACGATCTCTGGAAACACAGTATAGTGTCAAATAATTTCTTTTTGTTAAAATATTGAAATTTAAATTGAATATTGTAATATTAAAAACATTTCTTTGTTTTCCTTTAAATAGTTTTCTACTACCACATCCTCCCCTCTCACCCTATAATGTTCAGGTTTGGTGGTTTGTAAATAGGGTAAGCCCAACTGTAATAATATCGCATTTGGCATATTAATAAAATTGTTTAATAGTGATAGAAAATACATGTTTAAGGCATGCGGAGTTCATGTATATTTCATTCAAGTTTATGTAACAAACAAAAATAATATAAGACATGTCCTGGTTATGTCCTGGTTCTTCATCTACAGAAATCATTTCATCCCGGTTTTACCTTCTGAATATATGGTAAGCCTACCTTTGGTCAGACTGCTTTTAAGAAATCTTTATCAGTTTTTGATGTAATTGAAAAAAGTTGTAATTAATGTACAATGTTATGAATAAAAAGCACATTTTTTTAAAAACTAGGAACGGTTCTGGAACCAGTCCTTCTTTTGATCACTTGGAACTGAACCCAGAACGGAACGAACTGGAAAATTTAATGTCGGAACTGAACCGGAAATTCCCAGCTCTGGTTAAAAGGCTTTTTATATTTTTTTAAAAATCAGAATTAAAATCTGTGTCAATGAGAGCAAAGAACTGCTTTTAAATCAAAAAAGTGAAAATTATATGGATTTTAACAATTACAAATATCAACTGCCATGGCAATGAATCCAATGCTTTTAAATGGGAAACATATTATTACATATCATTGATACTAGTGTAATGCCCATTGAAATATCAATGGAAGAACTATAGATAGATAGATTATTATTATTTTCATTTAAAATAATTAATACCACACTTTTACATATGAAATATTTTGTCATATACAACATTTCTAGTGAATCTTCTGTTGTTGATGGGCTATCTTTAGTTAAACTTAAAATAGTTGTCTCTCTTTCCCTCCCTCCCCCCCTCCCTCTCACTCCCCCCTACCTCTCTTTCCCCCTCTCTCTCTCATATTAAAAGTATTCAAAGCAAGTTTATACCCATTAGGATTGAATTAACAATATGATATTGAGGTCTAACAATGGAATTGGTAGCCAAGGCAACATCCCAATAAAATGGCAACTCAAATTTATCTCATTCTAGAAAAAGAGAAAATTTCTTTCAAGTTAGGACTCTCTGAGGCTATACGACACATCAACATTATCCATAAGAAAAATAAAAATACTGCATAATGCTACGGTAATCTACTATCGTCCTCACTGTTGTCTAGAACTCAGACTCTTAAGGCTGCAATCCAAAACCTAACAGTGAGTCACAAGATTACTGTAGGTAGGCTGTATCATAAGTCCTATAAATATGATGACTAATTCATTATATAAGAATTAACAACGAAATTAAAAGTTACATAAGGAACAACAAAAGACAATGAAAACAAGTAAGGAAAGAGCTGCTGAAGCAAACAGTAAATTTTGTTTTTTTGTGGCCAAACCGTGAAAACATGTACAAGGAGACAAAATACTGAATTGGCTGGCAAAAAATAAAGTCTAGCTGCTTTTGCTTAGAAGTTAGCTCATAATACAGATGAAATCCCTTAAGAAAATGTGTACAGTAAGACAGAATACTAGATCGATTGGCAAAAAACTAAGTCTCTATCTGGAAAATAAACAAAACTAAATGGTTATACATTAACATGATTCAAATTGTTATTCTTTGGCAGTAGGCAACAGTAATACTTGAACTACCCCAAAAGTGGAATGAGTGTGTAATTAGTTTCAGAACTCTTAGTTTGGAGCCAGTGGCGTAGCGGACACCCCTGCAGCCTCCGCATGGCGGGGGAGCCCGGGACCGAAAGGGGGCCCAAAGCGAACCAAGGCTAAAACGTTTCAAGGATGACGGAGACAAAGAAAAAGTAATATTAGGAGGTAGAATAAAGAACCATGCGTTCGAAGCGATCGAGAATTCTCCGGAATATGGAACATTGAAAAGCGTGCTCAAATATGCTCACTTGCGTTGGACCAGGCCCCGACTGGTTTATGTGAGAGGTAAAGGATACTATTGTCTTCTAGAAGGTTTCAGCTTCATAAACATCACGTAAGGGCACATTATTATCCACTCACAAAGCTAATGAAGTTTGCCTGCGTAGTCATCATTTCGAGCTGTTGTCATTTTCCCTTAGTGTATCTTTAGATGGCATCTGGTATAGAGCGACGTGAGGCTTGCCAAGGCTAGCTGAACTCAGAATATTTCCCATGCAACTCGGACCAAGTTTTCATTAGAGGCAGATCGTAAATATTTTTGAAGAACTTGTTTGTAAATTAACCATGGACAATGGATCCCTCTCTTCTCTCACTATATAGCTTTTAAGATACAATAAGGCAAACAAAATTAAAATCCAGGCCCAGAGAGCAGAATATCCTTTTGCTTACCAAAGCATTTCCTCTCCAGAACTGTTGACAGATGAGAAAAACACATCAGCCAAAGAGGATAACCGTCTGTATGCATATGAAAAATTCGTCAGACATAATGGCTACGTCGGTCGGCGTTGTGGGGATAGACACGCAACAATATAGAAGCATCCTCAAATTCAGTCAGCTTGGAAGCTTCACGTGTTACGGTCAGGCCTGCTGTACATAGTAGTTGCATTTCAGTGAATTTGAAAGTTAGCGCTAATAGAAATGAAAACGTAAGTGTCCTTTTTGATGTGTGATTTCCTCATTCTTACTCCTAAGACAAGCAGTGGAAGATTGTGCTGTGAATTTGTGTATTTCAGTGAAAATTTCCCATAGGTAGTAAATATTGAAATATAAAATTCTGTGACACCCACATTTTAAGATGTCAAAGCCAACTCACCTAAGTGGTACTCAAAAACGTAAATTAAAACGAGAAGGTGAGCGTTCCATTCAAAAGAATAAGAAATTTCTGACAAGTTTTTTTTCAAGCAAAACCCAGTTCGCCATCGAAGAGTTTCAGCTTGTCTTTAGGAGAAAAACATCTTATTTTTAGTGACACTGAAGAGGTATGCAAGGATGTGGGTAATGTACAGTGTGGTGATGCACATAGTTTAATGATAGGTGGTTCTAGTATTATTACCAGTGAAAAAGAGTGGTAGAGAGTGAAGAATTTTCAGAGGCGGAGTGTTCTTTAGATAAATCAACTTGCCAGTATACTTCGGATCAAGGAAATTTTTCTGAAACTATTGATGATCCCAAAATTACAAAAATGATTTTGAGGTATGGATCTTGTAAACTGAACAGGCCTTTTCCGAAAGACAAGAAGCAGAATAGATCTTTCAGTGTAGATTATTATTATGAAACAACTCATACAGGGCAAAAAATATCGAGTTTGGTTGTGTTTTTCTCCAACATTGGACTGTGCATACTGTGAACCGTGTTGGCTTTTTGCTGACAGAAATACAAAGAGCTTTAATTCAGCGTGGTGTAAAGGCATAAGAGACTGGAAAGGACTTTCAAAAAAAATTAGTGAGCATAAAATTGCAGCACTACATTTACATGCCTGTGTTACCTATGAAATTTGACGACAAGGGAAAGATGTTATTTCTGGATTAGATATCGAACTTGAAAAAAGAATCAGCATTTGGAAGAAAGTCCTTCATCGTGTAGTTGATGTAACATTGACCCTTACAACGTGCTGTAGCGCTTTTAGGGGTCACCGAGAGAAAATAGGTCAAATAGGAAGCGGAAATTTTTTGTCTATCATTCAGCTTTTATCGAAATATGATCCCGTATTACAGCAACTCTTGCAAAAAGATGACTGTCACGTGACATACCTTAGTCCTATTCAAAATGAAATTATTGAATTACTTTCCAAGGAGGTACAAAACGAAATATTGAGTGAAATTAAATCAGCTCCTTTTTATTCAGTGATAATAGATACGACTCAAGATATCTCTAAAACCCATCAGTTAAGTAAAATATTCAGATATGTAACTGTAGTAGTTGATGAAAACAACAGAGCCAGAGAAGCAAAAGTTTGGGAATCATTTTTAGGTTTACATGAAGTAAAAGATCAGTCTGCCTCTGGATTAGAAAGTATAATTGTAAATACGATTGAAAAAAGTGGTCTTAGTCTGACTAAATGTCGAGGTCAAGCATATGATGGTGCCCGAAATATGAGTGGAATTTATAACGGTGTTCAGCAATGAATTAGAGAAAAACAGCTAACTGCTTGTTACATTCACTGTGCAGCTCATAACCTGAACCTTGTGATTAGAGATGCAGTTGAGGGTGTTCCAGAAACGAAAAAATTTTACACTATCATTGAAAAGCTTTATGCCTTTTTCGGCAATAGCATCAAACGTTGGGAAATGCTTACTTCATTTCAACAGAGTACCAGACAAAAGCAAACTTTAAAAAAACTATCTCCCACACGTTGGTCATTGCATCACGATGCTTTAATATCGCTCAGGTATCGTTTTTCGAACGTTTTAAAATGCCCCTCTAAAATAATCTTGACATCCGTAAAGAAAGATGAGCGCGAAGAAGCAGAAAATCTCAAAATTAAACTGGAAAATTTTCGATTTGTTTTTCTATTAGTTCTTCACAGCAAAGTTTTAGAAATTATCAACTCTGTGTCTCAGTTGCTGCAATCAGATGATGCGGATCTTATGAAAAGCACCGAGCTTCTAGAGAACGCACAACATGAGCTAGTTTCTTATAGAGGACAGTTTGAGGAAGCTAAATCATCAGCAAAAATGCTAGCTGAAGGTTGGGGCATAGAACCACGTTTTATTGAAAATAGATCGCGCTGTAAAGGTACCATTGGTAATACAGAGTTTCACTCCAAAGTATCTATATTTTATGTAACATTGGACATTGTAATTAGTCAAATAAAGAATAGATTTAAGTCAATGAAAGATATATCGAGTAGATTTAAAATATTATCCCCTACAATACTGGCTAACATCGCTGATGAGGAATTACACAAGAATGCGAAGGAATTATGGTCTGTTTACCCCGCTGATCTCTCCCCTCAGTTCCCAGAACAGATGCAGTTTTTTAGAATGGCATTGAGATCGGCTATACAAAAACAAAGTAGTGTTAGAGACCTTGCTAATCTGCTAATGGTAGAGAACACTGCGATAGCTTCTGGTCTTCCAGATGTGTGTACCTCCTTCATGCTCTTTTTGACATTGCCGGTCACCACTGTGAGTGCTGAGAGATCATTCTCAAAGTTAAAATTAATAAAAAACTATTTAGGGAATTCCATGAGTCAGACAAGACTAAGCAGCCTCGCAATTTTGAGCACTGAGAATGAACGAGCATCCACGCTGAATGTTGATGACGTCATAGAAAAATTTGTCGATGTTAACGCAAGACGAAGACAACGATTAAAATAAGGTAGGAACATTTACCATTCTATTACATAAGAGATCGCTCTAGGATTGATATTTTCTATGACGCATGCGGAAGTTGAAATTACTTTTCCTTTGGATTTAGAATTTGATATCTCAAGCATTTCAGAAAATTAAATTTATTTTTCTAACTGCAATGGTGTCCAAGTGGTTCAAGTTTTCACCCCATGAGAATGAAAAAATGATGCATTTATATTTTTATGTTTATATTTTTTTTATATATAATAAGCCTTGTTAGAGAATTGCCACCAAAAATGTAACTATATTACTTTTCCGAGTTTTATGCATTGAAACAAAAAAGTAAAAAACCTTCACGGTACTGTTCGTGGTGGCACCGTGAAGCTATTATTGTCCAATGTATTTACACATATCCAGCCCCGTGACGTTTGATGACAAGTGTCCGTGCCGCCGTATTTTCAGATATCGTAGGCTATTTTTCAAGTTTTCACCGGGGAAGGGGAGGAAGGGGGGGGGGGGGAGGTCCTTGGCGGGAGGCCCAGAATGGTTCCGCTATGCCACTGTTTGGAGCAATATCTCGGTGATTTCCCTACATAAAATCTTCTCTTTTGTACCCATTGTATATTCACTATTTACCCTAGCAAATAGAAAAAATATTCAGATAATTCACTCTAGTTTAACCATAAATTATATTTTTAAATTATACAATAATAGTGACAACTTGCTTTTTGGAAAAAATTACACTAACTATGGCTAAAATTGGTAAAACTGCATACTATTTAGAAATAATATGTACTTCTCCACATTATATCATATTCTATTTATTGCCTTATTTTGTTAGAAAATTTATTCCTGTAAGATATTCATTAAGCATATCAATGGTAAATAAACATTTTACATATTAGAATTAATTCAATGTTGATGGGACATTGTTGCGTAATCTATTACAATGAAATGAAGAAACAGGAATAATGTGAAACAGAATTAAGCTCTATCAACTAGTGAAAAATGTAAATTCCTATGAATAAAGTCGAACCAATATATATATACATACATACACATATATACACACACACATATATATATATACACACAAATATATACATATACATATATATATATATACACATATATATATATAAATTATATTTCTACAACAATTGATTGGCATAATTTCCTAGTAGGAATATCGCAAGTCAAATTAAAACTAGAAGAGGAAATGACTCCATTTAATAAAAAAAGCTGTTTGGATTTATAGCAGAAGACATTATGTTTATAAACTCATAACCAGGGCCATTGTGTATGCAAAAAGACAAAATGCTTCCCAATTTCACAACAAATGGGTGCAGATTGGTGGTGCCATAATACCTACAAAAGAGCTGCTTAAAACAGTCGACTCACACCCTGCTTATGACCATAACTTACATTACATTTGTACATTTCCTTTGCAGTAAAAACAAGATACGTTGACTATGCTCAAATAAATAATGGTTGAAAATTGTATCTTATAAAAGCAATGCCCAAATATACCAATGGATTTTTGTAACTCTGGGGCATGTGCTCAGCTTCATCACAGCATTAATTTTTCCTGGATAACAAAAGGGTTTGTTTTACCAGACCTTAAATGATAGCAATTTTTTATTTTAAATAGTTTATGACGAGAGCTGTAGACGGTTGTTAATATAATTTTTATGGTTTCTATATTTTACAGGCGTTTGTAATGCAGTTTTGTGGATATAATACAGTTTTTCTGTACTGATTACATCATTCAGAAGATTTTTATGAGAAAGACAGAAGTCTTGTTTAGTAACATCAATATATATGTGGTAAATGCTCCATTAGCTTCTAAGGTGCAATGTTATTATTACCAGCAGGTTTTGCTTTACTGTTTAACAGATCTATGCAGAGTTTTGTTCAGTTTTGCTCATGTCTAAGATTTTGTTTCCATTTGTGTTGAACTACTAACTAAACCAGGGGCGTGCAACCTACGGCCCTCGGGCCACATCCGGCCAGAGAGCATTTTATGCTGTCCGCAAAGCTTTGGTGAAGATATTGTCTGATATTTATTACAGATAATTGTTTACAATTTAAGTTCGATTGCTGCCATAACACATTGCCTGGCGAAGTTTTTAGCCTAAAAATGGTTATAATTTTATTTTCAGTTTTAAAATCGCATATATTCTCTTGAGTAAGTTCCGACGTAAACTAATCCGGCACGCCGAGACACTCGTGACTTGTAATACGGCTCGCCAAAGCACTCAGATATATGAATGCTGCCCGCCACGTAAAAGGGTTGCACGCACCTGAGCTAAACCATCATGACGGAATTAATGAAGATTTCTAGAGGGTTTCAAATCTGATGGGTCCCTAGTTCAACTTGTTAGCTGAATGTGTACAAATGTTTCATTTACGGTTTCGTAACATCTTAAAGTTATGCTTTTTCGCTTATATCGACCAATGTTAACAGAGCAAATGCAAGTCCGACACAAGACATTGAGATACCCATCTCTTACCTAGAAATCATAGAATACCCTTGCATTCAGGGGTATTTGTAAATTAAGAACATATACATCTTCATAAAATGACAAATTTTAATAATTAACATTGAAATGAGAATCCACTTAATGCTTAACTTACATTCTCGTATCATTTACAAAAAAATACAGGTAAGCTAAACTGCTATTTACTTATGATCAAATATTTCTAAAATAATGTCTTTTGGTGGACCACCACAACAAAGAGAAACAGATGGTTTCTTTTAAATCAATTCCGCTATGGAGACTAATTAATACATATCCTAACTTAAAGACAGTATCTTATGTCTCAAAGTGTATTAAATAAATAACCGTGAGCGACAATGTTTTTCATAGTGGTAGAAAAACGAAAAAATTGAATTAAACACGACTTACCTTACTTTTCAACCACTCATTCGTCCAATAAGGTTATTAATAATCCATCAAAAGGAGTTACTGTACGATTGCTGCCATTCCTGCATTATGTAAATAATTTTTGTAATAACAGGGCGTAAAGTACATAACTGAATTAATTAAAGCAACATAACTTAAACTGTTCTCATTCAATTATTCTTTTTCCTGCAAGTATTTACTGAACCTGTAATTATCTTAAAATTACAATCGATAAGTATTACCTATGTAAAACGTAAAATCCGTGCATTTCGATTTGGAATTCAATAAGAATTCGTCGATCAGCTGTCAACTTAAACAGAATGGCAGTAAAAGTTTCATAAAAATCATTCTAATAACCACAACATCCTTCTATCTCTTCATTAACAACCTAACCTTCATTAGCAGAAAACTTGACAAATGACTTTTCAAAAGAAGAACAAAAATCACGTCGCTTTTATCTCATTGCTGCCAACTTAACCATATCATCGTAATTATAATTTAATTTCAAACAAGAAGTTTTTGAAAGAGGTATTAATTTATTGGAAAAGTATTTTGCCTCTCATGCGCGCTTTTACTTAAATAAAAGAAACAGGGACATAAGTTATTTTAAAAACTACCATCATATTTCCAAATTTCCCAAGCCAATGAATTTGAGTCAATTCAGTGATAAGAAAGTATGTATTCATTAATTTTTAAAACTGCCTTCGATTCTGAATTTAAATCCTCTTAGATGACAAGATATAACGGTGTATTTAATTGAAAGCTTTTATTTAATTTAAAAATTAAGTATATAAACATATAAGCACCTAGGGTTGCCACCTTGTCGGGTTTTTATCAAACTTTACAGCATTATCTTTGGGTTCGGGGATATATACGTACACGAAATCAGTATTATTAAAAATTAAATAACCTTATATCTAGAAGGTATTTCCAGTGATGGGAAGCATGTAGATGGATGGGCTTAATCTATTAGTAATAAATTTATTAAAATCAAAGCTCCCCAACAAATTAAATTTTGGACTTGATTTTACGTAGAATATATCCAAATCAGAACGAAAAATATGTAAATTTATTTGTTTTTTAAACAAAAGATATTAATTATCTTCGTATTACATAATTGTAAAATATAATTTTTGAAAATGAATATTAGCATAACGAAAATTAAAGTCAATTATAGGGTTATAACTATTATACGATTATGTTAAAACATTACCAAAACAATACTGTGGCGCATATCCAAGTAATTATTATCTATCGTAGAAACAGTGAAGAAGATTTTCATCATAAAACAAGTCTTAGCTATGTTTTGATATCTCATGAAATATTTTCCGATGGATTTCTATCCTTTATCTAAGAAAGTTTCCGGATAAATTGTACATTTATTTGTAACCTCTCTTCTTCTTTCCTTTATCACAGGTATTAACAGTCATCAGCACATCATGCATTCCACAAATCCAACAATTTATTTGTTCTGAATCTTGTGAATACTTCTCCCCCTTCCATATTTTAGATAATTTCTATTTTACAGTGTTTATTCCTGGCAGATATTTATAATACACTATTTTTTAAATTTTCCAAATGCCTGATGTACCATTACTATTTTTTCTTTTTTTAATAAGAAATTACCTACAGATGTTAATAATTTCTTTTATCAAATTCCTAAAATATTACTTTCTATATATCAATATAACTTCCTTGCTTCATATTCAAAACACAATAATTTATGCAGCAGATCCAAGGGAAGGGTGATTGCATGCCCCATTGGGTGTATTTTTGAACTTTTCCAACAAGATTCTCGAATTTTGTATTGCAGATTACGTTCATAAGGCAAGAGACTCTTAACAGGTGTAAGGATCATCATAATACCGAGTCATCAGCATTGGCAGGTTGAAGATGAGGAATGGGTGACCTGAGAATTTTCTGGATAAATCCCTTATGTATACCCAAGTTTTCCTCCTTAGTAAGTTTCAATGTCTATAGTTGATTTTACAACCACAGCACTTGCCTTAATTCCTTCTGACGTAACAAAAAATCTTCATTTAATACTTCTTGAGAGTTAACTTATTTTTCATACCTGCTATACAAAAGTCCTACATTCCACTTATCTTAGTGCTTCAGATTATTATTATTATATTACCTATCAGCTGAACTTTAACTCTATGAATTCATCATCAAATATGAAAAAACCACAATATTACTGTGGTAAGATATTAAGACTTCTTTCTTCACTAATGAAAATAGTATATAAAGCTACTTCGTCATACTTCAACACTTTTCCCATTAAAATGAATAATAGCTGGCTTTGGGGGTATCAAATTACAGTAAATCCCGTTTATGCTATTACTTAAAACTGCAGCACGAAGGAGACAGTAAAATCTATTTTCTGGAGGTTGTGATGGTATTAGGCAAGGGGGTATGCCTATTTATGCAGTAACGTTATATACAGCATTAGTGCATAAAAATCGGAAACATTAATTAAATCTAATAATACTAACTACCACATTGAAAAAGTCAACTTTTATATGATTTAATATATGGAATTTTGCCTTTTTTTGGTTCACAATCAAGGTGAACGTGAAGTAACTGGATGTACCATGAAACATCTTCAATCCATCAATGATGTACACACAGATAATTATATATAATGCAGCAATGCATCAGGGGACTTAGTGTCTCTTAACATTTAATGGCCTTATAAACCAGACTCTTAAACAACATTTAAACTTGTACCAACTTCTTCAATTCCTTTACATTTCATAACCTTTCCTTTTTCTCAATATTTACAGTTCTAAATCATTTAAGCCTCCACAACTTCGTATTTTAAATAGATTTCCCTCTTGTACATTACACTCATCTAATGTTTTTTACTCACTTACTCAAGAATTCTATGATTTTTTCTGCTTACCTCCAAAGTTTAATTCATGTATAATTTCTACATTTCATAGTTATAGCAAAAATTTATTTTATATATATTATGCCACAATTAACATTTTCTTTAGAAAACCATGCCTTCTCCACATACAATTCAATAAATATTCAATTCCAGCAAGTGAGAATAAATGTAAGATACAAAAGATATAGCATAAGTTCCTATAGCATTGTATATCCAAGAAATCATGGCAAGCATTAAGCAATAATATGCTGGTCAATTGTTTATATCACACACTGCATGCTCTTTTCAAGACAAATGTTAATAATGAGAGAAATTCCTTAACAAATTATAAAAATTACTTTTCCCCTCACCTAAAGTTATACAGCTGTACCTGGGACTTCACTTTGACAATTTATTCTCAAGAATCAACTTAAATGCATTTTAGACAATTCTGTGGATAGTTCAAGTACATCAACCAATAAATGATTTATGAATTTATTAACTTCAAATCCATATCTTAGTTCTTCCATTTTGAAAATATCTTTTCTTAAAAACATTTTAATATTAGTTCCAAATTATCTTTAAAAAATATAAATTTCATATATTTAACTCCAAAATAAAAGCAAAAATAGAACCAAAATTGGCTTATCTTACCATGGAAAATTTTTAAACTTCCCTCTTTGCAATTAAAAATAAAATTTGGGTAGTAATACCACATGCCAATCAACCTGATGCAACTTATAAAAATTTTTGCTTATGTTAAACATAAAAGGCTTTAAGAATTGGGAATATAAGCAAACTAACTATGTATAATAAGAAATTTAATTGTTTTAAAGAAAACATAAGATGTAATCAAAAATTGTTACAGAACAGCATTCATTACCTGACCAAATACAGGCAAAGCATCTTTAATATTTTCCAAAATATCACACCAGATTGCAATTCTATTTCAGAACCTTTGAATTGATTCTTAATTTTCAACTGCAGATCAGATTATGTACTTAAAATAAGTAAAAAACAAAATTTGTATAAGAAAGAGAATCAGTAAATAATAAATTTTCAAAATATCAATAATAATAAAATTTTTGGAGAAGTGGACATTGATATAAATTCCACTCAACCTTTTTGAGATCTGCATAAAATATTAAGCAGTGACATTTGCTACTTCAAAGTGTATGGGAAATTGTTTATGTTAATGGATTTCCATACATTTGTCAACAATCGGAAAAGTACAGTAACATTTCATTTACAACTGACTTCGGCTATCATTGGGTAAGATATATTCTATTCAGGAACTCTCAAGAAAGAGTTGAATAATTACAATAAATTTAGCGGCCACAAGAAAAATATTTATACATATGGCCAGGAAAATGGTAGACATAAGTAAATATTTACAACTTTTTTGCTTAACCTAAAACAAAATCTCTTTCAATTCAGAAAAATATCAATTTATCACAAATTTTGGTAATCTATTCTATACACATCCATATGAACTTGGAACCATTGGTGACCAACTGACAATTTTCATTCTCACCCATTAGAGACACAGTATGCATAGATAATTCATCAACAGAATTGATTAATATCAGAAAACACCTGCACTGTTGAATAGGCACCATAATAATAAAATTATCCAGCCATTTGCATACTGACCCAAATACTTAAATCTCACCCTAATTATTATCCACAATGAAAATTTTTACTAAAATTAATGGATTGTGAAAAACATTAAGGGTTGGCACAAAGTCACTTTCAAGCACCTATATGCATCTACCTTAAGTCAGGTTTTACGTATTAAGGTGTATATTTAAAATCAATTGTTACATCGGCCTGCTGTAACATTTTATACAACTTTTTGATAAAATGAACCACTTTAGATACATAATCCCTAAAGGTAACAATATCTACAGAAACTTTTTAATATGGTTAGCCTAATCTGGCTGGCAATTAATGTTTACACACACTAACAAATTTCTGTTAACAAACCTCCAGTAAAGATACATTTTCTGGTCACAATAATAAAATATAGATTGGCTATGAAAATGCTTGCATAGTAATCCGAGATGGATAAAACTGAAAATAGAAAATAAAAATGATCGTATGAAATACCTGGGTTGATTGCAGAAAATTTTTAAAGCATGTACTGCAAATGACCATCACTATGGTGCCAATACTACCTGTCATACTTAGTCAAGCATATTTATGAAATAATTTCGGCAAAAGATTTAACATAGGCTTCGTGCAATTTAGTAATAAATTCTGGATCATGCCTAATGAGATAAGTAAAGGCTTGTAGCAGCTGACTTCTTGTCAGTGGAGAAAGATCCGTTATAAGACCGTCAGTCTCTTCCTGGGGAGCACGAACACCTAAGATGCTAGGTTTGATTAAACTAGGTGAGCTTTGAACTTGAGGAAGGCATCCAGCGTCTCCAGATGGAGTAGATTTCATAGCAACACGCGAAGAAGTAAACATTACAGGGGGCATTAGGGCGGGTTTTCCAGAAGAGTCACTGCACAGAGGAGCTGAGAGCGGACGATCCATCCCGGAGAGATCTTCCACTGCTGTCCCAATATTTGCTGCTGCAATCATGGGGGCAGCGGCGGCAGGAGAGGTTACTCTGAGAAAACTTACACCTTCTTCTGCCTTGTCGATCAATTTTGAGGGAACGGAATTGCAATTTAACGCATTAGAAATGGCTTTGGAGTCATTTTTAATGGCGTGCCTTTCCTTTTTCTTCGTTTCAGGAGTAACAGATCTCTGCTGTTTTTCTATGTGCTCCACACTATGAGCAGGGTTGGACATGATTCGCTGTAGCAATGGCTTTAATGGTCCACCATTACTCTCCGAAACATTTGAACATGTAACTGGTGATGACAGACCAATTGCTGGGGCTTGGTTGAGAAATAACCCTGAGCACACTTGTTTAAGTCCTTTACACTCATCATTGTCAACAGAATACTGTGATGTGCTAGCTTTTGCGAAGAACTCCATAACACTTTGAGGAGTAGACTCCGGTTTATTCAGTTCGGTATTTACGGGCACTTTCTGAGGTGCTTGTTTGGTTACACTCAGCACCGCGGCGTTGTTTTTTGGTTTAACTTTATTGACATTGTAATCCTCCTGCGCTTTGCTTAACATGCTATAGATATCAACAGGACTACCTTTTTTGACCTTTGGAGATTTCTCTTGCTTCTTGTCCAGCTCCTTCACTAGTTTGTCAAGAACAGATGCGATTCTGATGCACTCGTCTTTGTCATAAAACCAAATTCCATATATCCGAGACTTTGCATTTCTATACAATAGAAAAGGCTCCTGTAACTGAAAATCAAGTCCATTGCTTACGGGCTCCACTAAATTATTGGTATTGAGTCTGTTCATAATGACAATACCATGGAAAGGTTCGCCATTTCGACCATAAACAAACAATGCTCCTTCTACGTCCGTTTTCTCCCAAGCGTTACTTTCTGAGTTAAAAGTATATAGAGCAACATGAGTTGCCGAGTCTAATATGTCTTTGACATACGGATCAACCCTTTTCAGGGCCGCCACATTCATACGTAGTTCAGTAACATCCGCCATATTTCACTATAATTTAGCATTTACCGTAACAGCCGCGAGCGACTTGACAGTTATCTGTTGCCAACATAAGATGTTAGATAACAAAATTTGCGTTCCGACAGGAAAGGTTAATATTAATTCAGAAACAAAGTCACCGAGAATTTCTAGAAGTTACTTCACAAACGACAAATCAGCACCTAAACGTTAAGCGTTCACGGGTAAATAAAAATTTCTTGCGTAAATCGTTTCACGGATGTTTTGTTGAGAAAATTTGAATGCACGTAACTCCTACTAAATAACATCCAAACTTTTCGAACGTACTTTATCACTCGGTTTGTTAAATAAAAATGAGTTTGACCAACTGCTAAAAATTGGTTTATATTTTTTATTCGAATTATGAAAATCGACAGTTTCTCAGCCTTAAGTGTGGTAAATATGACGTTGCATGATTATGCGACGGCTTTCATTATAGGGTATTCAAATTATTACAGATGACTCTGTGGAGAAATCGACTTTGAAAAAAGGAAACTATTTTAATTTCTACGCCAAGCAGTTGTTTACGATAAAATACTTTTCTCAATTCGCTTTTTTATTTTGTCGACATTCAGTAACTTGTACTTCGAAACAGCAAAACAAATTTCACCTGCGTTATTTTGAAGTTGCCCTATAATGTAATAATTTCGTTTGAATTACTAAGGAATGATTGTGCCTTTTGTAACAGTTTTTCTCTGTGGCTTCTTTTCATTGCATCGATTTATCACTTTCACCAAATATTACATCGTTGATAACTTGGAATAATTTTTATATACTGCAGTCTTGCCAAGATTGTTACCCGGATGTCTAATTTACGTTAATGTTAACAAATAGGCGAATTACTAGTTTATCAATAACGTGGATTATTTATGAGTAGAACCTCTTACGCTATCAAAACCAGAGCTATAGATCCAAAGTTACAATTTAATATAAGAAATAAAGTGGAACTCCCACAGGTCAAAATGACATGATTTAATAGAAAATGAAGTAATTTACAGCAGATATGGAAATGTTACAAAATACAAGAATGTTTTTTCGCCGTTCCGGAAAAGTAGATTTATGATTTAAATGTGTCCCCTTTGTTCTTGGATGTCCTTTGTGGTCTTTTTTTCTTCATGTCCGATAGTAAATCACCGGTCTTTTGACGAGTTCTTTTTCGATTTTCTTCCATTATTTTATTGCACCAAATTAGAATATTCATCCCTGAAAAATAATATAATTTTAACATTAGGAAGGGCTCCTGGATGCTTTCACCCAGAAAATTCGGTATTTTTCAAAAATCAGGTCACTTATCAACAAATTTTATTTATATTATATTTAAAACATTGATTACATATAATTTATTATTTGAATGCGTTTGATTTCTTTAAGAGAAGTTTATTTCGGTCAAAAGGAAAACATACTACTGTTCCACCCAAAGTAGGCATCTGGGATATCTATTCATACAAAAAAGTCATTTTTCACAACATATGATTTCATTACATTGTTCCATCTGCATTTCACAAGTAAAATAGGAAAAACAAAGAGCAATGTAAGAAATCATTTTTGTAAATAATAAAATGAAAAACTTCAAAGGTGCATTAATTTTGTACCATTTTTTTAAACATTAGAACCAAAGAGTTTCTTAATTGCATTTTATAGTACAATTAAAATGTTACTATCATGTATGTTTGTAGATTAGGAATTTCTCTATTCTATAATGCAAGTATGTAGAGCAAATAATACTTTATATACACATATACGAATGGCTACTATGTGTTGAGGGAAAAAAGCTCTCTCTCTCTCTTGTGCTGACAAAGGTATCATCCCGAAAGCTCTGATTTATGTCTATGCATGTGTATATCTGACACCCCAGTGGCTCTCCTATTGATAAGTTTAGACTGGGATTCTTTCCCTCAACATACAGGGTGGCGCAAAAGCTGTGTCCCATGGGGATTTTAATTCATAAAATTACAAATCATAATAAATGGTACTTATATAGTGATTTTAATTAATACAAAAAGCAAAATAAATTTTCAAATTGTTGGCCATTAATCTCAAATCCCTATAGGGCGTAACTTTTAGGCCACCCTGCATATCAAGAGCAACTAGATGTTGAGTGAAGGAAGCCCAGTGAACACATACCAATAGGAGAGCCGCTGAGGTGTCAGAAAGACACATTTACACACGTAAATTGGAGCTTTCGGGATGATCTCTTCATCAGCACAAGAGAGAGATAGCTCACTCAACACCTAGTTGTCCTAGATATGCATATACATAAATAGTCATGCAGATCTTTTGTGTGGGGGAAGTTTGAAGGATGACCATCTCTGGTGGCACCTTTCTAGAAGTGACAACATAAGTGTTGCCTTCGATCTGCATACTTGTGTCACGAAATGGGGCAGCATTTTGTCTTTACATCTCAGGTGACAGATTTCAACAATAGCCCTGCAGTCGTGCCTTGATTAGCACAGAGGATGCATTCCAAAAGGTCTAGCCAAATTTGCATTATATAAAGTTTATAGCAAAGTATGGATCAGTACATGGTAGTGCATGTTTAACTAAACTTTTAATTAAATAGGCAAAAACGTACAAATGCATATATTTTTTAAACAATGTTAGTAGATTAATATTTACTTATTAATAATTATCGCTATTAAAAATAAAACATAATGCTAAAGCACTTGCTGATTCACGAGATAAAGGAAAGCTATGAATATCTGAGTAGCGTTTAAAAGTTTGAAAACAACCAGAACTGGCATTCAGAAGATTCACCACCCTCTTCCTGCTTTAAACGTTCAAATAGAGAAAAGGCTTTATTGCAAATGACTGCCTGACTGAATGTCATGCATTTGTCAGAATGTTTTAAATCAATCCACAATGCTAACAGTTTTTCAATTTTTTAAAAAACAAATTGCTACATGATCATGTGAATTTCTATTGAGTTACTGCAGTCTGGTTATATGTTGAATATGCAAAATTCACTTTGCTGTGTAACCACATTTTTATATTTTATTTAGCTTTCAAAAATTGTTCCACATCATCAAAAATCTTAATTATCATAAAACAAAAATAACAATGTTTAGACTCACTTCACACAGGAATTATTAAGTGATTTTTTGTAAGGTGAAACTTTTTTGTCAAAGAAAGTGTTATTTCAACATTGTTTTTTTTGTTTAGTCATGGATCAATTTCACATCACAAATTGTGAATTATATCTTCTCATTATGTCTGGATAACTGCTAACTTTTTTCATTGTCTCTCTAAAAAATCTGCTTAAATGTTTAGGCTTTATTGCATTTCATATGGGAAATTTGGAAATAGGATTTTAAAAATCTGCCATGACCAGGAATCGAATATGTTCTGAAATGGGAGAATTACTCTGCCATAATAGTTCAGAGGCAGAATATCTGCCTGGCAAGTGGGAGACCTCTGTTTGATTCCTGATCATGACAGATTTTTTTCTCCCGTTTGCAAATTTTCCTTGACATGTTGGAAGTTATGAATGCTTCATCAGGTTGGGTTACCTACTTTTCAGTGTATAAGACACTTTTTGTCTCAAAAACACATTCTCAAATCACACTGCGTCTTGTACAAAAGAGGTTCAAATGCCAGAGGTGTACATATTTTAATTAAATTTGGTATTTATATAATCTTCATAAGGCTGCCTTTGGTACAGAAAAAGATTTACTATATTCAGTAGTCTTTCTACTTAATTTTAAAAATTTTTTCGATGTTTTTGTTATTTTCTATTTATATAATAATTAAGTCAACATCTTTTTATTCAAATTAAGATTTGAAATTATTTAATACATTTGTTCATTGCTTTTAGATTTAAAATTGCTAAAAGTCCTTCAAAGTTTGAAATATTTGAAGCACAGTGCAGTGCAAAGACCACTCGTTTCTTTTCTGATTACATGAATATATACGTGAAGAAATCAAATTTTTAATAACGAGAAAACAATTCTAGAACAACAGATGGAAATTACTTTGTGATTATATAAAAAACATCTGAAAAGGATAAGCACAAGATGATACTAGCATGACACCTGCCATAAGGAGTTGTAATGATTGCGACACCTGAGTGAATTGTGAACTATTTCAACCCAAAATATAAAAAAATATGGCGTAATAAAGAAAAGGACAACAAAAGATACCGTGATGTACATCAGTTGAATCAGATTGGGAAATACATTGGATATTGGATTGGCACCGCAAAAACAAACCTGCCAAGTTACTTGAATCAATCCCAGTTTATTGAATATATTGGCAAAAGTTGACATTCCTTAGGTAGCTCTCCATTGAGATATAGGTAACTCCCCTTGTTCGTTTCCAGCTATGTGTGGGAGTATTCATTTGCATATTTTAATATTTTAAATTAGTTCAGTTTTCTGTTTAACCCTTAATTTTTTTGTAATATGGATAAAAGAAAACAAATTTCGTACACTAATATAAACTAGAAGTAATAGCTTACGTGGAAAAGTATTTGGAAGATGGCGATTTATAATGTAAATAACATTTTTGTTTTTAATCGAAATATATTTTTAAATTTAGCAATAGATACTTTTAAAGCTATGTAAGCTTGTGTTGTTTTAAAGTCTTTTATGCAATATTTTTTATAATAAACATCTGCTTTACGGAAAAATATTTTTAAAACCTGAAAAATTATGTGATTATAGGGGTGCATCTTATATAAGGGAGTGTCTTGTACACTGAAAAATACAGTAAGTCTTAAAAACATAGTTGCCTAGAGATACTGTGGTATTACTTGAGTGAAAATCACGTTTAAAAACTTTTGAAAGTAATAAGGTTTAATTGCCATTATTTTAATTAAAAATAAAACCTTACTGAGCTAACAAGTTTAAGCACTTGTACAATAAATTCACTGTAAAGTATATATATTTTTACTTCCAGATAATTTATACTGCTTTAATGTTTTAATATATATATAAAATTAATTCTAAAATTCTATACTGGAATTATGCATTCTAAATCAGCATCTTTATCAGTTAAAGATGAGCCACCAATAATATTAATGCACTTGCTATCATTAGCATGTACAATAAATATTTATGTTTTTACAATGAATTTGTTTTAACTTGGGCAGTTCCAATTCCAGAAGCACATGGTTAACATGGGAAGGAATATTTTTTATTTCTTAAAAGGGAAAGCAAAAGTGTATAGAACTTTTAAAAATAATTATTAATGCCTACATTTGAAATTTAAGCCAATCATATAAAAATATTTTAACAAATTTTGTATATTGTGAAAATAATTTGTTCAATTACCATAATTTTCTGATTATAATATGCACCCTATATAATACGCAGCCATGTTTTTATGAGTGAAATGTGAAAATTGTCTTATCACCATGTATAATACGCAACTCATTTTTTGTAAAAGGTTCAGTAATTTTTCACTTGGTTATTAGCAGTATCAAGACAGTTCTCGCCTTGCTGCCAAGTAAGATATGTGCGAGAGTGTTTACAAAAACTTCACGTCTATATAGTTTTGACTCTCACTTCAAAGATCGATACAATGTATAAAAACATGTCTCCATGTCGCATTGTGTAATAATCTGGCCAGTTGGAATAACAGTTCTCACCTTGCCACCAAGCAAAATAGTTTATGTGAATATCACATCTAGTTCTGACTATGTCTTCATACAGGCCTGTCGAGGTATGTAAAATAATATTTGTTGCTCGCAACTGGCATTGATTTTTTTTAAAAAGTGTGGATTTAAAAAGTGTTGTTTCACAAATGCTACGGATGGTTCTGAAGACGATGACATATGGGATGATGATTTTGCCGAAGTGGATAGTGAGGATGAAGACGACGTTCTCGGCGACGCCATTTACGTAGATGATGAGAGAGAACACAAAATTGCCGGCGAACTATTTGAGGACAGCAATAATAAATTCAGAGACTAAGATTCGGACAGCTAAAAGTAAATAAATAATTATTCTTATTTCTGTTTTGAAAAACGATATTTAAAGGAATGTTATCAAACTGCATTGAAATGTACAATTTACTGGTAAAATTTGTCTGAAAATATAAATTATTTCCTTACTGAAAGAAGTTGTATGTCTGTTATCATGTATAATACGCACCCTAACTTTTTGTCAATTTTTTGTGAAAAAATGTGTATTATAATCGGAAAATTACGGTAGTTTATGCAGATGAAAGGTCATCATCATTTTCACTTCACGGATTAGAATAGTAGCCTCTTTTGATATCCATTTGCTATTTATAAGTACAATGATATTTTAAGTGGAGTACTAACCCATTGCATAACCTCCAACCTGGAAGATCAATTCTCACCCATGCAAACACACACATTCACATTCATACTGAAGGGAGGAAAGAAACCTGGTGCCTACTCTTGTAAAAAGCACCAAGGGGTCACACTGTTTAATGTCCCTTCCGAAGGACAGAGTGCTGTTCTTGCGTGTCCTCACAACACACAAGTCGAGGTGGGGCAAGCCCAGGTTGAAAAACTGACACCTGCCAGGATTCAAACCCAGGGCTGCTATGTGGAAGGCCAGCACTCGAGCCACTCCGCCACCACTCCCCACATATTACAAAGTTAAAGGTAAAGAATATTAAAGACGCAAGTTTTACAAAAATTTATAATTTTCTTAGCGATTCATAGAAAACCTCATTTATAAAAAGTTCTTGCTTTATGAGCAGTATACTTATCTAAAAAACTTAGGCATTTTAATTGAGAATTTAGATGGCTCCAATAATCACAAAAAATAAAGTTTTATTATTATTTATATGAGGCAAGGATTTAGTTAAAATTAAATATGCCAAAGCAAATAGTGAAATAGATTTGACATATACCGCTTGGTTAATATACCAGTCTATATTATTAGCTTTAGATGAAGGATTTTACAGAGTTGTTGAATGCTTATGTAGCTTTTGGGTTGTTAAAAACTTTCATTTTTCACGAGGAGACACTAGTGTGCACCTAATTTGGACATTCAAGCTGAGCAGATACCACTTGGTTGATACAACTAGGCAGACCAAATGATGCTGAAAAACTTAGATTTTTTAGAGTGGGCAGTTGCCAAGTGTCCAATGAGACAAATTAGAGCAAACATAAATGCCTAACATGAAGCTATGAACAAGTATGTGTGAGACAAATATGTCCACCATGGAAGTCAACATGTTATGTGAATACTGCAGCAATCGGTTACGTTTTTTATATACAGAATACCCTTAAAAGTAATTAGGTTGGCAATAAAACATTCTGTCTTGTGTAATTGATATGCCTGTTTGATATTGTAACAACCTGGATAGTGGTCCAAAGGAAGATACAGACCTACAAGAAATAACATCAAGAACAATAAGATGTCTTGTTTTAGAACTGCAGCAGAGCAAACAGGGTTACTCAGCCCAGTACCTCAAGGACTCAGGCTTTAGTTGTTATTTTTATGTTACATGTTCAGAATAACAAATTAAGATTTCTATTTCCAAGTGACAATCTACTGAAATATTTAAAAATGTTTTGGTAACACTCTTGAGCAATAGTGTTGTAATAACATTTCATTTGATTTCATTCAGGTAAATGTGCTTTGCCCAAAGGGAGAATTTCCAACTCTCTCTCCCTCTTCCCCTCCCTCTCCATAGTACAAAAAGCAATATAAACAATCAAAATCCCTTATTTATACATTACAACTCGGTTATAACAGCATTCAAGGGACTGGAAATTTATTATCATTATAACTGAGGTGCATGGGAACATCGATTTAACTTCCAAATTCTAAATATTATATTACGATCTAATAAGTACCTTAACCCTTTAATGCTTGGTGGCTATATATTTAGCCACCGATTTTTTATCTTGAAGTTATCTTGAAAAATAATGCTAAATATTTAGCCACAATTAGACTATTTAAAAGTACCCTCAGATAGTGTGTGTTAAAGGGTTAAAACATATTATATTATTATGACATAATACAAAGTACTTTATATTATAATATAATAAGTATGTACATTAAACATAATAAAAATATTTTTAATGATTAGTAAAATAATCTGATATTATACTGTCATATGTGCCAACTTCAAATGTTTCTCGAGGTCCTCCTCAACGCAGTGAATAATACTGTCTTTTAGTGCTTTTTTTAATAAAAAAGAGCTATGTATTCGGTTCATCTGTCTGTCTATATCTGATCGTATAAAAAAAAATCTGATGTAGCCAACATGACTTTCTCCATATTTGGGGTATAGATATTTAAATTATTATGAATAGCATTATAAGGCAAAATTATTATTTAGTATCGTAAAAGAATAAGTCGTCCTTATTGCCGTAAGTTATGTTTTGAATATGTTTAAAGAATTCACCGCTACATGGTGGTGGCGCTGTATACTGGAAATTTACGAATAAGCAAAATTTCTCTGAAATAGATGGTTCTACGAAAATTTGTTTCAAACAAAACTTGGAAGAAATATTATTCTCTACAACTTTGGTCTTCAAGAAGATTACCAATAATGACATTTTAAATGAGATATTTGACGGAAACCAAAAACCGATTATTTATAAATAATTCCTAAACAATAACTGCCATGGAAAATTGTTTGAAATAAAAGATGTAGGAAATTATATTTTCTACATTTTTTGTAATGGTCAATGTATACAATAATGACGTATTATCGGAGAAATATCGCAAAAATCGAATCGGTTTCAAATAAACCTCGACTTCCGGTTAACCGGTAGTCCAAAAACTAATCAGTTCTTTCTGCAAGTGAGCCAGGGGCGTGCCATGAAGATATCTCGCACCCTGGCACAAAGTACTCTTGGCGCAGTCGTATAGCGATCGCGTGAGCGACAATATGAAATAGAATACAATGTCTTCTAGAGAAGTGGCAACAATGGCATAAGCACGTGAACAATAAGGCGGGAATTAAATATCCCAACCTGTCATCAGCTATAAGACCTATGCCGCATGGACCAGACGTCCCGATTCCTACACTGCTGGCTGAGTTGGAGGATGTTGAATCCTCATCCAGCTCGGAGTTTACAGCAGAGGAATGTATTTCTCATCTGAAAATGAAGACATAACTCCGCAGCTATTTACTCAAAGTGAGTTGAACGATTTAGTCCGGGACTTAGGTCTTACTAAGGAAAAGAGTGAATTATTGGGATCAAGATTAAAAGAAAAGAATCTATTAGCCCCATGAACAACCTTTTACTGGTTTAGAAATCGCAAGAATGAGTTTCGGAATTATTTTAGAATGGACTGGCGTTTGTTTATTGAGAAGTTTAAAGGCTGTATTATTGCATAATGGAAACAAATTTGCTTCCATACCAGTCGCACATTCAATATACCTAAAAGAGTCATATGAAAATTTACAAAGAGTATTGCAAAAAATTAAATATAACGAACATGAGTGGTCTTTGTGCGGTGATCTTAAGGTTTCCAGGATTTTATTGGGTCAACAAGGAGGCTATACTAAATTCCCTTGTTTCTTATGTGAATGGAATAGTAGAGCGAGGGACAAACATTGGACAAATAAAAATTGGCCTAAAAGGGAAAGATTCATACCAGGAACGAAAAATGTGAAACATGCCAGTTTAGTTGACCCACAGAAAGTTTTATTGCCACCTTTGCATATAAAACTTGGTATCATGAAGCAATTCGTAAAAGCGCTGGACAAGAGTGGCTCGTCCTTCCGATATCTCTACCGTAAGTTTCCATCTGTATCCGAAGCTAAAGTGAAAGAGGGCATATTTGATGGACCACAAATTCGACAACTCATGAATTTACTGATACCATGAGTGAAATAGAACTTCAGGCATGGGATGCATTCAAGAACGTCGTTAAGAAGTTCCTCGGCAATGTAAAAAATCCCCAGTATGAAAAAATCATGGGAAATATGTTAGACAAGCTGCAGAAACTGGGATGTAACATGAGTTTAAAATTACATTTTTTACACTCTCATCTCGATTACTCTCCCGAAAATTTAGGAGCCCTCAGTGAAGAACAGGGTGAGAGATTTCATCAGGACATCAAAGAGATATCAGGGATGGTGGGATGTGTCCATGATGGCCGACTACTGTTGGACCTTAAAAAGAGAAGTTACTCGTCAAGAACATAACCAGAAATCTATGGAATGCTCATTTGGAACAAAGCGAAAATGGAAACATCCTGACCCTAATCATCCTATTTAAAGGTATTTAAATAACTTCTTACCTTAGATGATGTTTATATGGGGCTGACAGACTATATATCGTATGACTTCTCCATGTCTCTGTACATATACATTCATAAACACGATTTTAGCATAAATTTGTTTTGTAATTTCTGAAAAATCCTAACGTGATACGGAAAAACGGGCATTTGATTTGAATTCAGCATGCTCAAATTAATAAAAATCACATATTCAACTTGAAACAGCAGAAAAAAAATTTTCGCAGGCCTGTGTAATTGGAGGTAAGGGTTAACATAGTCTAACCTTTAGGATTTTCCGACCAAAAAAATGCTATCTTTGCCCAAGAAAAGGAGAAAAATTATCCACATCCAGCACAATGTACACCCTCCCCTCGCCAACCGCGGGGGTTACGTTCCTGAAAAGTACCGCAGTTGGTAAAACCGCGGTTGGTAAATACTTAAGTATATTGGAAATTGGGGGTTAGGTTCCACGGTTCGTATTACTATACCATATATTATTGATCACTTACATTACTCGCTTATTTCTCACTTAAATACATTACATAAATATTACGCATACAATAACATGCTGTTCTTTCCTTACGAGCTCAATGGTTTGGCATAGTCGAAACTCCCGTAGATGAAAAATGTGTGACGAAAAACAATTACCGCCATCTATGTGCTACTAAATGCAAGAAATAGCTTTCCACTGCATTCCGCTGTTCGGAACTACATATTCTACCCCAGAATGAATTCTTTTCTTAAGAATTTCTTCAAACGTATCACACTATGCATAAGTCAAACTATTGAGTAAAACAATCACTGACTGAAGGATTACAAACGGCCCGTAGGTAACGGAGAAATTACGTGCGTACTACGACGTACATCACATCATTTTATACAATTTACTACGGTCTTCTAGTCTTACCCTGCGTTATTTTGCATTTAAAGAAATATTATTACGCACAAATTCAGAAAAATATTAAACGTTTAATTTATTTAGTATGCTGATATGAATAATACACAACTAAACATGTCGTGTGGACTTGCGGTGCGCGAAAAGCATGCGTATGCTGATGTGAATAATACACAACTGATCGCCTCGTGTGGAATGTAGAGACGTGTGGCGGGTAAAAAGCGTAATTGTACATTATGGTAACAAAGTTATAGCAAGCAAGTTAGAACAACAACATAGCCTTTGTGAGTGAGTGCAGATGACAACAAAGTCACGATGCGCGGGATTATCGTGTTGAATGCAGTGACTTGTGGCGCGCGAAAAGGATACGTAATCGTGTCAGTACGGCAACAACGTAATAGCGAGCAAGTTAAAACGACAACAAAGTCTTTGTGAGTGAGTTAAGATGACAACAGTGTCATAAGATGAGCGGTATTTAAAAGTTTTCGTGGTCCGAACCGTGGATATGCAAGGGAAATGTCCATGGTTGGGAAGGGTGGGACTCAATATGTAGACCACATATAGTAGAGGGCCGCGGTTAATAAACCCGCGGTTGGAGAGGGAAGGGTGTATTAGCAAAAATTCTTGAGGCAAATTGATATTAAACAAAAGAGAAGCGAATAGTGACATGCAATCGTGATATCTTTGCATACTGTGCAATTAGTAAAGTCACAACATTATCGGCAGCTTCTTGGTAAGCCGATTTTTTTATCACCCGAAACATCTAGACGTCTGATCCCATGCCTAATCTTAAAACACGTGTTAGTCATGCATCTGAAAATGCACATTGTTCACTAATCTCCATTTCTTTATAAAAATCTTTAGCCTTATCAATCAAAATTAGTCCAGAAATACGGACTCCCTCAGGATGCATTACAGAAAACCATTTGATTTGATTCATAAATAGCAACATCCAACTGCGCAAGTTTCGGCTTACAAAGAGTGTGCCGAAATTCAATTCCTCTAGGTGTCTCAGAAGACGTAACAAATTTCATTAACTGTTATTTCTGTGCCTAAATGTCATAAATGGTGAAAGAACCAACATTGAACTCTTTCATTAAAACATTGTGGTTCTCACCTTTATCTAAATGTTTTATTATATCAAGTTGCTGGGTTAAGGTTAGCACAACCCATTTCCTTTTATCCCCTTTAGCGCACATTGAAGTTTTAGGAGGCATTCAAAAAGGTCATGCAAAATATTTTATTATTAACACCGAGTCCAAGAACATCCACAATTACGTATTTCGACTGCTAAAAATGCCAAATTTAGTGGTAAAGTAACATTCCAAATTAGATGTAAAAAAATCGAGGCAGGAGATGCTGGTTGCTTGAGAATTCCGGTTGCATGAGTGCTGGATAACTGGGAGTTTACTGTAACAAGGTGTTAGAAAACCCCTTACGAACTATCTATATGGGTCCATTATCACTTCTGTATTGTTGGTCGTATTCACAGCAACGAATGTAAATAAATAAGGGTACTGTACTGTTATACCCCCACAAATTTATTGTCCCTTAAAAACTCCAAAAAAAGGTTTTCCCACAAATTATTTCTTGTAATTATCTAGAACTCGACTTACCCAACCCACCCAACACAACTCAACAAAACAAAATGTATTTTTTTAATATTAAGTAACAGTAAATTACATGTTTTGTTAATTAAATCACGTTTCTATTATTACACTATAACAATGAAAATAAATATAAACCATGAGTAATGGCTTTGCTGAATTATAAGTATTTGGTACATTTATTAAAAGATGAAGCAAGTTGTATATCTTTTCTTCGACAATGCAACATTTTGCATAAAACTCGAAGATGCAAAAATGGACATGAAATGAAACTTTATATTTCGAAAATGCGACGGCGTTGTATAAAATCCGTGTCACCTAGAAGTTGGTATAAAGAGAGGGTAAGGGGAAAAGGAGAAAAAGGGGTGAAGGAGAAAGGAGAAATGGGGGAAAGAGGAAAAGGAGAGGGGGGAAAGGAGGGGGGGAAAGGAGGGGGGGGGGAAAGGAGAGGGGGGAAAGGAGAGGGGGGAAAGGAGAGGGGGGAAAGGAGAGGGGGGAAAGGAGAGGGGGGGAAAGGAGAGGGGGGAAAGGAGAGGGGGGAAAGGAGAGGGGGGAATGGAGAGGGGGAAAGGAGAGGGGGGAAAGGAGAGGGGGGAAAGGAGAGGGGGGAAAGGAGAGGGGAGAATGGAGAGGGGGGAATGGATAGGGGGGGAAAGGAGAGGGGGAAAGGAGAGGGGGGAAAGGAGAGGGGGGAAAGAGGTGGAAAGGTGAGTGGAAAGGGGAGAGAGAGGGGGGAAGAGGAGGGGGATGTTTCAGTAATGACAGAATATAGTAAAAGACGTCTTTAATATAATTGTGTTACGTGTAGGCATTGAGAAATGTATTATGCCTTAGTGTTAGAGAAGTAGGGTATTGATTGGTAGGGTGATGTACGGTGAGGACTTCAGGGGGGAAGGAGAAAGAGAGGGTGGAAAGAAGGAAATATTAACGGATATTGAGGCTGGGAGGAGAGGAGTTTAAGATTTGGTTATGGGCCAGTTCCCATTGACCGAGTTGGGGAGCGTGTCTCTCATACATGCACACACACACACACACACGAGCGCACACATGCACGCACACACACACACATACATGTGTGTGTGTGAAGTATTAGGTTAAATTAGTATTTGCTACCACCTAGTCATACAACTAACTAAATTGTAACGATATCTTAAATAAATAAATAGACTAGTGTACTATGGGAATATCATTTGCACCATTAATTGATTCATATTATTATTAATAAATTAATTGATAAATATTTATGCAAACATAGTGCAGGTACAGCTAGTCTACTTCATATATTTTGAAGTGTGTGTTTGTGAATTTGTGTGTTTGTTCATGGAACTCCTCCTAAACGGTAAAATCTAGAATAACCAAATTTTGTACGATTCTTCATTACATCCTAACTTAGTGAATGGTCAAGGTTTGGTCAACTGGGATTAATCAGTGCTGCCAATATAGGGAAGTAACATTTTTCCATAAGATAACACGTATGACTCCATTTCTTGACTTTAAAGGTATTCTCCCCTCAAGCATTAAAATACGTAAATATGGACTGATTGTTTTCGTTTTTGCTTTATTCGACGAATAAAACTCTATATTATCTTATTCCTGAGAAGTTTACATGTGACACGGTCGAAGTTTTCAGAAATATGCTATTTGTTTCGAAATTTTGTGGATTTTTAGTACTCTTTCCGGACGTTGCCAAGGCAGCCATCATTGTTACCTCTGATTCAATTAGCTTCAATTAAGCTTATAAATAGATGAAAGATTAGCGTTATTCGATTCGCACTTTAGTTTAAGCAACGAAACGATCGATGTATATGGACAGCAACGTAAATAGACACTGATTATTATTTAGGAAGCGTTTATTAATGAAAGTAATTGAACCTTCTTTCGTCTATTGAATACTGAAATCTTACATTTTTTAAAAGTAAAATCATTATATTCTACATTATAATGTTTATTAATGTAAATATGCTCACGTATCTGGTATACATTTACCAGTCAATGTTCAATCATGGACAACTGTACATTGCTTTTTCAAGCCATAAAAGTAAATATTTCAGCGAGGCATAATTACACAAGAAATGAAGCTGGATTTGCCGAAAGTAATATGATAAGAAATAAAATTCTCATTATATATGAATGCAATAAGCTTGGAAACGGATTGTTACAAGCAAATATGATTAATTGTTAAGAAAAGTTAATTGTAATTTAAAAAGTATCTACTACATATTTAAAGAGTTTGTATGTTGTGCTGTAGTAGCTTCACTAAATCCGTTGAAATTCAACGGGAAATTCTGCTAGTTATTAAATAAATTATACAATTCACATATATTTTGTGAATAAAGATTGAAGAAAATGAAATAAGTGCAAATTGTTTTCAATGCTTTGAAAAATCTGGATAGACAATAATCTGAGTGGCCACAACTGGATCAAGTCCCTTATGGCAATGCCCATGCTCCTGAGATGTCAGTTCAGATGCAAGAAGACGTAAGACTTTTGCAGACAAGATGGCTATAGCCATCTTTATTATGCTGTTCAATTAAGTCAGTATGGTTATAGTCAAAATTTTGTATTGCAAATAATTACTCATTATTTTCAACACACATTTTTTATAAAAACATCAACACTCAAACACATATTCTATCTTAATACAAAAGATAAGTTAAAAGGCCACTCTCTACATCAGTATTAATTTAAGAAAACTTTCATAACATAGCTCCCTGAGTCAGTTTTCCAACTTCATTAATATATATGTAACATTTTTACCAATCCCCATTAACTGAGCACATATTATTTCTGTGGTATTAAATTGCCAGAAGTAAGATGATAAATGAATCACTTCATACCCATACCTCCTGGTAACTTAATCAATTTCTTGGAAAACATTGGTGTATTTTTCCTCAGGAAACTTCCTAAGGGAGAGGAAATCACCCCTTCAACCCTTCTGAAGCCTTCACTGCTGATGACCCTTTATTCTGGAATTCTTTTCCCCCTGTCAGAACCTTTCTATCCCTTGACTTACAGACCTAATGTGCAGAATCAAGGAATTTTGCATGAAATGGGTTTAAATCTCAAGCCCTAAAATTTTACACGAGCAGGCACATGGTGCACAGATTGCACCACTCCAGTTTTCTTTTGAAATTGTCACACTATGGTAAAATAAAGACAATTTCTACAAAAATTGATATATTTTATTATGAAAACTATCATTGTTCGGAATCTTCAATATATATACTTATTCACAGAGAATATATTTTCACAGTATTTCATAACAAATATGTTTTACCAAGTATTTTCTATGAAAAGAAAACAATCTAAATCTAAAAACCTTATAAATATGTATAAAGTACAAATTATAAATATCGATAATAGTTAAAAACTTCACTCATATACATTTTGATATTCTAATCTCAAGAATTGTCAGATACTTCTTGACACATTTCACAGCAATACTTTGTCTTGGCATGTTTCTTACAGACAAACTTTTGAGATGTATCACATTTTAATGTGATATTTATATTTTACTACAATCACAAAGAACACATTAACTGTGTTTTTTGGTAGGCAGCTCTAAATTTGAACCTTGGGGCTCCTCTACTCGATATTTAACCAAACAATCTGAAATGTCAGGAGGAAGGGACGCTGGCCCTTTCCATAAAATGGGGTTTCATCACACTCAATCCAAGATTCTTTAAAAATATAATCTTTTCACTATGGAGTTGCTCCTGTTTGAGAAATAAATAATTTTTGCATTTATGCTAGCAATGTTCATCGGTGCCTGTGGCCATCTTCTAGTCACACGTGAAACTGAATAAGTTCCACACATTTGGTCGACTGTATCAACAGCACCTTTTGTCATATTATAATCTAAGATTATGTCTGGCTTATTTGTCTCGATGTCAATGCTGTCCATATCGTGCATTGTTGATAACAGTACCAGTGCCTTGTTTCTTTTCAGTGCATAGGATACAATAGAGAAATTCTTTTGGAATCCAGAGACTGAAGAACCAACTGCTTGTTTTCTGCTCGGCAACAATTCAGGAGGGATCTCTCTTTTATTTTTTCTCATTGTCCCAATAAAGGTTACTGTAATTTTCTGATTATAATACGCAACCTATATAATACGCAACCATGTTTTTACGAGTGAAATGTGAAAATTCTCTTATCACTATGTATAATACACACCTATTTTTTTGTAAAAAATCAATGTAATTTTACTTGACTATGTGTAGTATCGGGACAGTTCTCGCCTTGCCGCCAAATGAGATACGTGTGAGAGAGTTTACAAGAATATCACGTTACATTCTGACTCTCCCATTAAAGATCGCTACACTGTATAAAAAAACATTTTGTCTCAATGTCGCCTTTTGTATTAATCTGGTCCGTTGGAATAGGAGTTCGTGTTTTACTGCCAAACCAGATATGTTTGAGAGAGGTTACAAAAATATCACGTTATGTTCTGACTCTCGTTAAAGATCAGTACATTGTATAAAAACCTGCCTCAATGTTGCCTTTTGTATTAATCTGGTCGGTTGGAATAACAGTTCGACCTTTGCCGCCTGGCGACATCGTTTACGTGAACATCAAGTCCAGTTCATACAAGTGATCGAGGTGTGTAAAATGTTCTCGGCGATGCACTTTACGTAGACGATGAGAGAGAACACAAGATCATCGAGGAACTGTTTGAGGACAGTGAGGGGCTTTCCTACGCTTTAGTAATTCTGACAGCTAATGTAAATAAATAAATATTCTTATTTTTGTTTTTAAAAACAATATTTAAAGGAATGTTATCGAAATGCATTGAAATGTATGATTTATTGGTAAAAACATGTTCAAAAATATAAATTATTTCCATACTGAAAAAAGTTGTATGCATTTATAACCATATATAATACGCACCCTAACATTCTGTCAACTATTTCGAGAAAAAAATGCGTATTATAATCGGAAAATTACGGTATCTTCTTTCCCAATAGGTACTGGGCAAGAGGGTGGCTTATATATCAGTTGTCTGTGGTCAGGTTCCTATTTGTCCCTCCAGTTTTTCATCAATCATTACGAATTCACAAACATTATAGCTATTTTTGCAACTGGTAACAAAGGAGTTTAATTATGAATGGATAGCTGCTAATTTATCAATTTTATTTCTTTGTTTCCTCGTGCCTTTATCGTTGAATCTCATGCAGCGTAAAAATAATCGAAATCGTTTGTAGCTCATACACGCTCTCAAAATTTCAATTTCTGTGCCATCTGTATTCCAAAGTTCCAAAACATTAGTTCGGTTTGCTTTTTTTATCCCAAGAAGATAATCCCTGAGAGAGCCATAATTTCACTCCTTGAAGTTGGCTTAGCATCTCTATCTCTCTGATATTCAATGTTGCTCCATTTTATATTTATATACCGGGTGTATCAGAATACCCCGAAATATTTCGTAGGGTTATAGAGGAGACCTAAAAAACCATTTTGAGATAGGAAATGAATGGTCGGAGAAGCCTCTGTTATGCGCCAGAGAGCATTGAAGTCAACGCGTTGAGGTGATCGTCCACAATTCCAATCCAGATGTTCACAGAGAACCCTTGTTGATGGTGGTGGATGGAAGTCACGTGTGGATTATCATCTGCCCACACATGGCTGTTTCTGCAGTTGTAGACTCCATGCCTGGTAAAACAGGCTTACTCAGTAAACAAAACATACCTGAGAAAACCAGGGACCTCTGCACAACGATGTAATATCCAGCGGGAAAATTCCTGTCTGGGTCCAAAATCACGAGGGCACAAACCCTGAGCCCGCTGTGGGTTATAAGGATGAAGCTGCTGTTCATGAACGACCCTCCACACAGACGTGTGGCCAGCATCCATAGCATGTGCAATAGCACGGATACTTGTCGATGGCTCTTCTCTTACTTGCTCCAACACCTCTTCCTCAAACAAGGGGGTTCGGACTGACCTCCTTGCACTGCAGTCTTGTTTTGATGGCTTCACCGATCCTGTCTCCCGCAACCGTTGGAACACTTCTGTGAATGTGGTGTGATGGGGATGTGTTTTGTTTTGGAAATCTTTCCCTGTAAAGCTGCGCAGATCTCCATGCACTCCCTTTAGCTTCACCATACACAAAAACGATGTCAGCAAGTTCCGCAGTTGTGTACTGAGCCATGCTAACCACTTCAGTTGTAAACGTCAAATGTCGAGTAAGCAGCATCAGCTGACTCAGACAACGTCATAGTAGCTACGAGGCCTGAAAGGGGAAGGGGGGTGGAATGTCTGAGAGTTTGTTTGCCTCCAGGTATACTTGAGGGTTTGTCATCTTCCAAGCTCAACCTTGACGTTTGGTGTTCTGTTGTGCATAACGGAGGCATTGCCGACCTCTCATTTCCTATCTCAAAATGTTGTTTTAGGTCTCTTCTATAACCCTACAAAATATTTCGGGGTATTCTGATACACCCTATGTTTGTATATCTTACTATTTCATCCATCATTATACTCTCCATTATTTGGAATGAGGCAAGTACTTCATCAGAAATTCTGTTTGCATTACCTTTAGGTCTGGAAAACATTTTCACAATATTTTTCCTTTTCACTTTCGAACTCTTAGCAAGAGCCGTCTTTTACCACCTACACATCTTATCCCTACAAAGAAAATAATTGCATCTGTCTTCAGAATTACTTTCACTAAAGGTTAACTCATCTTCCGATGTGTCTTCCTGCTCCATCTCTGTTTCGTGGTTACTGTAGTGAATGACCTCTTCCTGTTCTTCCTCAAAATCAGAATCGTCACTGTTTTCAATAAGTTTTTCCTTCTTGTCATCGGACAACTCCTGCAATATGCCCAAAATGGACGTCTTGGATGAATTTTGCCCTAAAAATGAGATTTTTCACTAATAAAATGAATCTAAAATAAAGCTAGCTACCTTAATTTTTAATTCATAATATACTCTTTTGCATATATCTTGCTTGATAGCTATGTAAGAACTTTCTCGATACTGCTAATATCAAATGAAAAGTCATGTTGATATTTATCAAAGAATTAGGTGAGTATTATACATGGTGTGAAGACAAATTCCACATTTCACACGAAAAATATTACATGCATATTATATATGGAATACTACGGTATTTTCAGTTTCAAAATTGAAATTTCTCGAGTAGAACTGCATGCCAATAAAAATAGAAAAATCTACATTCCTTTTGATAATATTTTTGAAAAATATCACCTATGTATTCATTTTTAATAGATATAAAGGGGTAACATATGAAAATATAGTCTAATTCTTAACTTCGAGTTTGAAGCAACATGTATAAATCATTCACAACACAGTCCAGCACATGGTAGGAAAAAGGCAAATTTACTTATGACTGGGCACGCAGTGTACGTAGTGTGCCAAGAGTGATTCTTCACACTTCAAAAGGGCCTGAAAGGACCAAATGGAGAGACAAAAATAAAACAACTTCATAGGCCAAAACCCAAAGGAACACTGAAAGAATAGTAGCAGGAAACCAGTCAAGACCCAAACACGTGTTCACACCATTCCCTGTTTTATGACTTTGACGCACTCCATGTGCCTGCTCGAGGGTTAAGTATGTATCCAGTGAAGGGCAATGGGCACACCCAAGGGGAGGAAGCAATCACCCCCACCACCCCACCCTTGGATACAGTGCTCAGGATGTATACAGAAGTGATCCATGTGGCCCTCAAACCAAAAAGCTTGGACACCATTGCTCTATAGTGCAATGTCAATGCCAATGACAGCAACCTGATAAATTTTTCTTTCATTTTATACAATTCCTAATTTACCTCTATTTGCATTTTCCACATATTTTAAAATATTAATTGATTAAATACATGAGCATCAGTTTTCAAATAAAATACTTCCTAATTCAAGAAGAAGGAAAAGCTGTTAATTTGTGCAATTTTACTACATTAATAGGCTTCTTATATCATGCGTAAACAATACATACTTACCCATCCCTGATGCTAAACAGTTCCCAAGACGGTTGAAGGTATTTAGTGACACAATGCCAGTGACTCCAATTTGAGATAACTGATGAAGTAACTTTCCACTTTCGGCATCAATGAAATCTATTGATCTCACATCATTGCCACTCACATTTTTGAAAGAGGGATCAGGGTATCTCCCGACAACAATTATGTCTTCTAAGGGGTGCCAATGAGCCTGTACAAAATTTAAGTTTAAATAGTTAAAGCTAAATCAATTAGTTACACATTCACATAAACTGGTAATGTATTCAGTGTGTCAATGCCAGGATTTTCTCAAAAGGGGTTTTGACAATCCAGGACATAGGTAGAAAATGAACATGAACACAAATAAGTGAAAAACTGCTATTTTAATTTCAACATATCTTTCAGCATTTGCCCATTCTATCTCATTGCGCAGTTTATATTATTCATTGTCTGCAATAACTGCACAGGTTCAATTAGAGGAGTATTTCTTTCATACATTTGATTAACATAAAATTGAGGGTAGAATATATTTAATTTTCATTTTTAAATTTGTTAAAATCAAACAACAAAATTGTGAGATTTTTACATATAAATAAACAAAATTTATTTTTGTTAAAGAGAAATTTATCAGTGACAAATTAGACATTTTTTAGACTAAGAACCATAAAGTTTTTAAATGAGAAATTGTAACTTTAACAACAATTGCAATATCACCACATTTACAGGAACCATTGGTGTGGCAAGATTGTGTGTTTTGATTATATAGTAATACAAAAGTTGTGGAACAAATGATTATTAAAGCAAAATGATAATTTAAATGCCCCAAAATTAATTCTACAACACAGTCTGGGATAATATTTAAATGAGAAAACGTTTATTCACTTGTTGTTCAGGTGTAATTTACAGGCAAAACAGAAATGTTTTAATTTTTATACCTGAAGGTGGATGCTCATGCAAATAAACATACCTCTTGGCTATGCCACTGTATTTATATACAGTCAAACCTCTCTAATCCGGCAAGCTCGGGAAATGACCAGAGCCGGATTAGGGAATTTGCTGTATTACAGGAGTTAGATAACCCTTAAGCTAATCCAAGCCAGTCCCTACAAAATATTTTTTTGTAGCATAGTAGATATGAAAATAGACAAGTGAGCTACATAGCATGCTATTTAAACATTGACTTATAATAATAAAGTAATGAACAAAAACATTTAAGGTGCATACACGCTTTATTTTATGATAGTCTGTACCTTAAATGCTGTCTTAATTCTGATTCCATAGTTACTGTCGGCATCAAAAGTATGTAGACTCAAGTTTGAGGCTAAATGTCTCTAAAACGGCTTAATGGATTCTAATAAGAGTCATACCAGTTTGCAGCCTATTTAATTCTGCGTTGAATGATGACAGCTTTAATTTTTTTGATTTTTTTAAAGTTGACGTTTTTGGGGTGAGAATGAAAAATGACCCCATTTTTAGAGCACTGAGACGGAAGGCGTCACTTTGCTGCTTCATAATTTCAAAACGGTTCCTCCGATTGCAATTAAATTTTAGTATAGTATGTGTCATACTCTTGTTATTATGCATGCAAGATTTCAAATCTTTATCTTGATTCATTTACCACATATCCTATATTTTAAGCTGGACCAGTCTAAAGATACACTGCAAGTTTGATAAAAATTCGACCAGCCGTTTTTGCGTGGTACGGTAACAAACAAACAGACAGACAGACAACAATTCTGCAAACAGGTTCAAATGTCTTCTTGTGATGCTAAACACACAAAAAAAGTAAAACCCCGACAAAAAAACAAATGTACAGACAGAGGTTACAATTTTATTTATATAGATTTTCAGAATTGACATCTATGCAGATTTCCGCACATAAGACTGTATATGACTTTATATACATTAAGTGAAAGTATTGCACTGACCTGTGGCTTGAGCACTTGTAAGTTAATAAAGCCATGAAATAAAAACCATTTTTAAAACTACCCTTGGAGGTCCAAAGCCCTCATAAGAAAAGTTGATGGGAAATGGTAATAGCTTGGGTGAATATCAGCAATGCTGCACGCCGTATGTGCCAGAAAACCCTCGCTCAAGCCTCTCGTCTATCCTCACTCGCTTTCAATATTATAAAAATCACTATAAAATCTTCTTATTATTTCAGGTTTATGAAATTAACTGATTCGTAATACAGAGAACAAGACGAAGCCAACGGTGTGCGTACCATGTCTTCAAGTATAATACTTGCAGAAATACGACGGTCTCATAAACTGAATAAAATATCGTAAATGAATCAAGATAAAGGTTTGAAATCTTGCATGCATAATAACAAGAGTATGACACATACTATACTAAAATTTAATTGCAATCGGAGGAACCGTTTTGAAATTATGAAGCGGCAAAGTGACGCCTTCCGTCTCAGTGCTCTAAAAATGGGGTCATTTTTCATTCTCACCCCAAAAATGTCAACTTTAAAAAAACCAAAAAAATGAAAGCTATCATCATTCAACAGGCTGCAAACTGGTATGACTCTTATTAGAATCCATTAAGCCGTTTTAGAGATATTTAGCCTTAAACTCGAGTCTACATACTTTTGGCGCCAACAGTAGGTGTGTAAATATTGTATTCTTTCGAAATTTTTAAAGCTGTAATATTGCCGATGATGACTAAAAAAAATCATCATTTGCCATTTATATTGGTATCCGAATGACGTTTCTGACAGTTTCAGCGTAATCTGTTTATTTACGTCCTTATAAAACTAGCAATTGAAACATGCCACTTGGAAATCTGCCCATTAAAGTAAAGGTAGCAATAATTGTGTCAGTTAGGAAAGAAAATTTTAAGTACAGATATTAGCAGATTTTTATTTTTTCCAGATAATATTCAAAAGTGTAGAAGGTCGATTGGAAAAATCTCAGAAATTCACAACCACAAATATTACCCAAAGCTGGTTGGTTAATTAAGTAAGTTAGTGACTTGGGGTAGCTTGGGATATTTCTTTTTGAGACTCACAATGGGCAATGTTTTCTTATTTACCTAACTTCCATTATTAACATTTTTAAGAAGAGTATTTACCGATCAAAAAATTATGTTTTTATACTATTCTAACTAATTTCTAAAAAGATATACCAAATGCAGCAATGGTGGACATTTATTTGCACTTAAAAGCAACTCTACATTTTAATTTTTATTCGTTCCTTGAACTACATTTCTTATGCATTGCAAGTTGTTGTTTTATCTTTTCCAATCACACGATTTCAAGTATTTGTACCTGTGTTGCGAATGATGATCGAAAGTTATGTCCAAACACGGTTCACGGGAATAATGCTGAACTTGGAAAATATGCCGAATTATGGGAGTTGCCGGATTACAGAGTGCCAGATTAAGAGGGGTTTGACTGTATAATATAAAATCAACTAAAATGAATCATAGTGTTTGAGAAATTCCAGACGAATTCCATAATAATCATAGGGAAGGAGACTCGTATAGTATAACAAAGACACTGCTCCAGCTTTATTTGGTAACAAATAAAGCCTTTTTACTTAGCTATTTTTTTAGCAATTATTATAATCTATATCTAACCTTTATGGATGTAAGATGTTGGAATTGACGATGAGGATGAGGTATGACTTTCTCAAGGGACCATAATGGGCCTCTAAAAACCCGCAATTGGCTATGCTGATCAGTAGTGAGAAGACGAACACCATCCTTTAGACTGAAAAATATAAATTGAATACTAATGACAAAATATGGTACCTTAGGTACTTAAGTCAATACTTGTCACAGTCAAATGTTGGATATAATTGAAATTTCACTGAACTTCAAGAAAATACGACTTTAAAATGTCTGTTACAGTTGTGTGAAATATCATGAATGTAGAACAGAGATTTCATAGAGATAAAAATTTATCTTTGTACTTATTATGAGATAAAATATTATTAATAACAACATCATGCACAATATAAAATCTCCCGATTTCCAAACTTTCAATCTTGCAAAAACGAATTTTTGCACCAATTTTTTATTTATGACCTCAAAACGTGATCTAATGATCTCTTACTCAACTTCTGCAAACCCACATAATGCCATCATTTGAATACAAAATGGGTAAGACTGTAATATATGTTGTTGTTTTTTATTCATGAAATCAATTTGTCTACCCAAATTTATTACAAGTGTGCTAAAAAAAATAAGGTGAAAAAACCCATCCTAACCCAATCCTATTAATGATATAAATTTTGAATGGAAAACTTATTTCATAAACTAACAGCAGCTGTATAGGCTTTTGTTTAGTATCTATCATTAATAAGACTCAAATATATTATTAATTGAAAGTTGGGAATAATTTTTATAATAATGTTAATGTTTGCATTGGGTTTTTCCAACTTTTTTAATTTTGGCCCACATATTTCAATAAATTCTGATTGGAAAAAATGTAATTTGTAAACAAAAAATAAACAGATTAAAGAAGTGAACCTCCACATAAACTTACTCAGCTTTCACAGAAAATTTACACAAAATCTTTAAAAATTAAGCAAATTAAATCTCTATATCTGACCTAAAAACACTTAGGTATAAGCACAATGTCAATGAACAATGGGATATTTATTTTTGTTACCTTTGTATAGTTTAGCATTACCAAGGTATAGCTTAAATTTCAAAATAGCATTGAAATATTGTGAATATGTGGATAGATGCAATGTGAATTAATAATCCTAGTCAATCATTGGCAATTAGACAACACTGGCAACAATGCAAATCACCTTGACAATGAAAGATTTTCCCATAGAAATGCATTAAAAATTGATTTGTGGACCAATTTGTCTTGTGTATGAAAATCAATGGTAGTAAAATGAAATTTAGTTCTTTCTGGTGTTCTTCCTACTCATATGATGATCCTAAGTAATTGTAAAATGCAAATGATTGATATGCTATGCTCATATCACAGCCTCACAGATTCACAAAGTAAAATGCTTTATCATAATCACTGAAGACCAGTTCAGGCACCCAAAGACTGCATACATAAAGTAGATGAGAAATACTGGGAAGAGATCTCCTGAAGGACAGACATCCAAGATAGTAGAAATAAAATATTACTTAATGCATTACTTATGAAGCAACCTTAATGGGAAATGATATACCATAGGGATTTTCAGAAATGGGCTAGGTACCAAAAATGAGAGTGGATTGAAATTGATGTCTGACAGAAAATAGAAATGCAATGAAAGTAAAATATTGATTGTGAATGAGATATGAAATGGTTAATAATACTGTAAAATAGTAAAAACGTTAAAAATTATGTTGATGGAAAACAGGCTGATGAGGAATGAGAATTAAATGGAGATGAAATTAAAAATCCATGGAATTTGGCTCAACTTTGTGGAAAGTGAAATATTTCAGAGGAAAAGAATAACTGATGCTAGTTATTTAGCAAAACTGGTCATGAAATAAAAAAATTGTGGAAGTTAACACAGTTATTCTTTTCCTCTGAAATATGAGATGAAATTAGTTTATGAAGCATGAGAAGTGACACGGTCATAATAGAACTCAATGCTTATATAGAAGGGATTGGATATTTTGTATTTGGACAAAGGGAAGTTGGAGGAAAGAGTCACATTGATCTTCGTAGTAATATGGTTTATAAATTTATAAATTATTCTGAGAAAAACTGAAGTCAACAGATACATAAACAGGCAAGCAGCCACACAGAGTGAAACTTCCTTGAATGTGGCTTCCCCCAATGCTGATTTACAATTACGCGATGTGTGATGAACTCTGAATGCAATGGTGTGGTGCACTTTTAAGTGGTTTTATACTGAATGGGCAAATTGCAAAAAATAACCAAAATTGTAGATTTCAACTAGATTTTAGCAGTTCACTTTATCATATATAATTTAATCTGTAACTGGTCTTGCATGGGTCAAATTACTGCACTGCCTAGAACGGGTTTTCAAACTTTTTTCCCGCAGCCCAATAATAATAAAAATATACGTTATTCAGACCACCAAAATTCTACATTATAAAATATTTTAAGTAGGAATTTCTAAGGACACCTTTACAATCAAATCAGTACAATTTAACAACCTTTAAATCCCATCTATTAGTTTAGTATAATTTAGATAGGAATAGGGATGCCAAAATAAAAGTTTGCCTAGGGCTCCAGAATGTCTTGCACCAGCTCCAGTGCTACATTGATGTTATTGTTTATGTAATAGCATATGAGTAAAAGCAGTTTTTTTAGAAATTTGTCATCATCTAGACGTATTTTGTAAATCAACAAATAAAATCACTCTGTTTGCAGAAATCTTCTAAGAGTTTTTCCAGCAAATTTTGAAATAGCTTGGTAATAAGAACACCAGATGTTTCATTGTTTTTGAAATGGATGAAAAATGGACCCAACTAAAAATCAGTCTTTGGTGTAGGTGTAAACAGGGCCGGTCATCTATCTAAGGAGGCCCAGATGCAAATTTCCACCTGGGGGCCCCCCTCCCCATGCCCATAGGCCACGGGCAGGGGAGGTCCCCCCCTATATTACGTTTTTGGCTTCCAGACAAATATTTCCTTGGCATTTGTAACCTTTCAAAATAATATTTAAAATAATTAATATTCTAAATTATTTAAATATAGACGTAATTGGGAATATGCACCTCTTTAAATTATACTTTAAAATTATTTATAGATTAAAAAATTAATATTGTTCTATTCCAAGCAAAACGTATTAAAATGCTGAACGGTGTAATTATATCTTTTAATCTTACCTACTTTAAGTAATATATTATTTCCAACACGTTAAATTCGCAGCAACGTGAAATTTGCTGTTGTACAGATGTAGAATACATTTAACATTGTGGGCCAAATCGGACTCCAATAAAATTCATTAGGGCCATGCATTCTAAAAATTAATAATAATTCAATTAATATTGTATATTTACTTCAGAAATAATAATAATAATAACTAGCATCCCGCTGCAGCTACGCTTGCAAATAATCTAAATAGTTGGGCCCTACGTTAGATCTTCTTTGTTCCCTATTTCTTTGTCTTTCTTGTACTCTCCGCTCCTCATCTACACGGGCAATCCTGTGAGCTTCCGCATCTCTTTCCTACAATACTCTTCCTTTGATCTCTGGCTCCTCTTCCTTACTCTGGCAGCTGTAGCTGGGCTAATAGCTCTCCTTTTCACTGGTCTACCCCCTGGCATTTGTTAATTTTCTGCAATTTTACAGCAATATATTAGAGCAATTACGTGATCACAATATCACAGAGTTACTCAATGCTAGTTTAATATCATGGTATATTCAAAGGGGAAAAATACTACTGTATCGCTTGCTCAACAAGGGTTTCCCTTTGGCATTCTAAGAAACAACTAATTTGAGGCACACATTTGTGATGATTTGTACTGAATGTGTGTAAGAGCGCATCTTGTAGTGGAAGATGGATTCCAAAACGATGGTCTATGTTTTTCCATGTGCTGATAAAAGTTTTTGACTTGCCAAGTTTGCCACACGTGCCACGTATTTGCCATCCTTGTACTAGATGCTACTAAACGGGTACTTGAAATGATGTTACAGACAATTATGACAATTGGAAATTTGCATCGCTCCTTTGTTTATGCATATGCCGCCATACATATTACAGGTAATACTTTTTTTCGCACGTAAAGTAAAAAATCCTTACTTTTTTAAATTTGGGGGCCCCCACAAACTGGGGGCCCATATGCTACGCATCCGCAGAACCCCCCCTTGTCCGGCCCTGGGTGTAAAGTCAACCCTTTTGGCTATAGTCTGATTTTTTAAGGTTAGATCTGGTTGGTTGAGTTTGGTTGACCATGGTAATTATTTTTTTAATACCGAATTTCTGGACTACAAAAGACCTGGGATTTATCATATGAAGAGAGCAAGTGCAAAATAGATAGCCAATGAGGTTTTATGGACTCAAAAATGTGAGAATTTATGTAACACTCAAGACAAAGTAATCTTGAGAAAAATCATTGAACTATGGCACCCCAGATTTAAAAATGTAATTTTCCTTGTTTTAAATTGATTATTCTCTCTGGAATCTTAAAAATTATGTAAAAATAATTTTCTGTAAAACAGCACACACAACTGGAAATTAATGTAAAGTGAATAAAGGATTAGGTTCACGAGAGGAGAGACACTAAAGATAATCAAAGCATGTGTAGTACATACCTAACACCAATGCAAGTAACTTGCATAAAATAATCAGAAAATTATGGAGGAAAACTCCCATTTACATACCTAAAATATGCAGAATTCACAGGCTTTTCATGGTTTAGTACTTCAATGCAACCATTTTTCATGTTACGTATATCCCACATTTTGACAGTACGATCAAGTGATGCTGTGGCTAGAACCCAGCTTTCTCTGAATTGCAAAATAAATCAATTAAAATAAGATTAAGCAACAATAATTCAAACTATATCTGATGATAAACATAAAAGTAAAATGGCAACAAACATGATAAAACCAATTATAAGTATTTATAAAAAAGTTATTAACCTTGCACTGAACTCAATATGAGTAATTTTTTGTTTATGTAAACGAGAATTCCATATGGGATTTCCCTCTAAATTTAACAGGGAAACGTTTCCTTTAGTGTCACCGGCTACAATGGCTCTATTGGAAGTACTAACATCCAATGCAGAAAAATATTCCCTGAAATTTAAAATAAATTTTAACATTTTATATCACTATATCTGTAATTGGCCACACAAATTTTACTTCTGTTACCTACAGTTACCAATTTCAAGAAATACTTTGGAGGATTGTCCAAAGAAGTCATGCAGACCAACTGTTCCGTTAATTGAGGCAGTGTACAGTCTGGTGGGATTTAATACATCAAATTTTAACGCTTTTATCGAGCCATCTGGTCCTGTCTGTTTGGATAACACACCAGGAGTTAATTTTCAAAATTATATTTTCTATTAAGCACATAAATAAAATAAACTTACACCAGCGATAAATTCGTTGTTCTCGTCTTTAATGTTCCATAGAAATAAGTCACCACTTTTGGATCCTACTGCCAAAATATGAGAAAGAGTTGGGTGCCATGTCATGCAGGTAACTCTTCGAGAAAAAGGTGACGTAGCTCGGTATACAGCAAACTGACTTATATCCTTCGCTATAACACTCTGAAAAGTATCTCTATAACGATTGACGATTTCATCCTTTTTAGTATCATACAAATAATGCACTATATTTTTCTTTCTAAAATGAAGATTATGAGAATCTGAATGAATCTGCAATGGTTTTCGGATCAACTGAGTTGATGATTCAGGACATTTATTTTTGAAATACTGCGACTTCTCCGTCTCTGATGTATTTTTTTGTTTCTTGGTGTTGTTATTATTTGACGAATTATTTTCAAAATCTGAATCACTTTCGAAAACATCTTGACCGCAATTCTTCCTGAAATTGGAGGTAAATCAGTAAATTAAAGAAAGAGTATTCTTGTCCGTGAATAAAAGTAATTTAACCTTACCTTTTCCTCAAATTTCTCTTGTTCGCGGTCTCTGAAGACTTTTGACGACGCATGTTTCCAAACAGCTTAAAATACCGCTTTTATTCAATCAATGATATATAATATTTCATACGTACACATTACATGAAATCCACATTTTTGTAGTTATCTGGGTCAACATACTTTACTATTTTAAACAATGTAACGATTCTTACGAAGACATAACTATTCGTTGTGGGCAATACGAAAACAGCAATTTCCTCACTCTAAAAAAGCCACAGAAATAAGAAAGTAAATACTTTCCAAGCTTCCACAAAACTACGCACATGTAGATACGAGGAAAACCGCGCATTTAAGTTACAGGCCGTAGACGTGATGGTATCAGAAAAAGCGATGACAAATGTAAACTTTAAAAAGCACTTACTTTCCATGAGATGTCACTAGCATCTTAAGTCCAACTCAAAATTTGCCCGTAATCAATATTCATTTTTTCTTCATAAATTCTCTAGATAAAAATATAAAATAAGGTTAAAAGATTATATGGTACAATTTTCTTGTTTTCTGCCGGGACAAATATTTTAGAACCCAAAAAGCAACAAATTTCAAGAGGTGTAACGCGGGATAAAGAGCTATATAACTCACATTAAATTCCGGGGATATATAGGAAAGTAAGATGAAATAAGTTGTCTTTTTGCATTACTCAGAAGTGTGTACGTTCGACATTGGTACATATAAACATCAGAGTAAAGTTTATGATCATTGCAACAAAATCTCATCTACTATAATATATTTTGAAGCGTGTGTTTGTTGGTTTGTGTGTTTGTTCATGAAACTCCTCCTAAACGATAAAAGCTACAATAACTAAATTTGGTACGATTCTTCCTTACATCCTAACTTAGCGAATGGTCAATGTTTGGTCAACCGGGATTAATCAGTGCTGCCAATATAGGGAAGTAACATTTTTCCTTAAGATAACACGTATGAATCCATTTCTTGACTTGCAAGGTATTCTTCCTTCAAGCATTAAAATACGTAAATATGGACCGATTTTTTTCGTTTTTACTTTATTCGACGAATAAAACTCTATGCTATCTTATTCCTGCGAAGTTTACATGTGACACGGTCGAAGTTTTCAGAAATATGCTATTTGTTTCGAAATTTTGTGGATTTTTTGTACTCTTTCCGGACGTTGCCAAGGCAGCCATCATTGTTACCTCTGATTCAATTAGCTTCAATAAAGCTTACAAATAGACGAAAGTTTCGCGTTATTCGATTCGCACTTTAGTTTAAGGAACGAAACGATCGAAGTTTATGGATAGCAACGTAAATAGATAACGATTATTATTTAGGAAGCGTTTATTGATGAAAGTAATTGAACCTTCCTTCGTCTATCGAATACTGAATCTTACATTTTTTGTAAGTAAAATATTTATATTCTACATTATAATGTTTGTTAACGTAAATGGGCTCACGTATCAGGTGTACATTTACCAGTCAGGGTTCAATCATGGACAACTGTACGTTGCTTTTTCACGGGTTTCTTGCTTACAAGACATAAAAGTAAATATTTCAGCAAGGCATAATTACACAAAAAATGAAGCTGGATTAGACGAAAGCAATATGATAGGAAATAAAATTATCGTTGTATTTGAATGCAATAGGCTCGGAAACAGATTGTTACAAGCAAATATGATTAATTGTTAAGAAAAGCTAATTGTAATTTAAAAAGTATCTACCATATATTTTAAAGAGTTTGTATGTTGTGCTGTAGTAGCTTCACTAAATCCATTGAAATTCAACGGGAAATTCTGCTAGTTATTTTATAAAAGGTTCTAAAATCGGTTAGAATTTGAACTTTTTTATTTTTCAAGCAAGTACAAAGCTAATTAACATTATTTCAGCATATAAAATCTCTGTAAAATGCTGTAGCCTGCTGACCTAAGGGCAATAACTATGATTCTCTTAAGGTTACTAATTAACTCGTCATCCGGCTTCAGCATCTACGAGTCTCTTAGGGTTTCCAATTAACTCGTCATCCGGCTGCAGAACCTACAATTCTGTTTAGATATCCAATTAACTTGTCATCCGTACGTAGCAACTATGGTACCATTAAAGTGACCAATTAACTCGTCTTACTGATAATTAAAATGGTACCCGTTTTTCCCATCCAAGTATTAGCCTGGTCCTTCGATACTAAACCTCGCTGATGGGGTAAGAACCAATGTCTCTATCATGCAATGGCCGTTGCCGAAGATGAGGCTGTTCCTTCAGCATATTACTACTAACATCACTATTTACACCACCACTAATGAATACATCATTACTTTCTTATTTTTCTGCTTTGATCTAATAGAACCGCATTTGTATAAAAACAGGCTAATTTTTCTCTTCATTCTCATTTCTTATGGGCACAGTTAAAACAAAAAATAATTCAGTAGCCAATTAATTAATTATAAAAAGACAAACGGTAATAAGCAGGTTAAGGATATCCTTTGATAATATGTGCAGTAAGTAGCTCTCTTGCAGTACTTCAAACAGCAACTAGCATATCAAAATATCTTTTTTATCCACCAAAAGGTGGCTTTATTTATACCTTCCGATGCCAATTTTATACCAACTTAGGCCGACTTTCAGAAGAAGTTATTATATGCAACGTTATCAGCGTATTGCCTACGTTTTATTCGTGAGAAATGTGTTATATGCTGATCAGGTACGTTAAGATGTTAAATGCCGTATTACCTGCATATACCCTCGACTACAGACCTGATTTCACGTCCAAACTAACCAATTTTTTTCGGATTACTAGGTTCTTTCATTACAAAACCCCTCAAAAGTACCCTATTAAGCAGCCACCTAGAGAGCATTGGCCCGAGTATGACGTGAAGCAATATTTTAAAGATCATTGCATAAGAAACTGTGACTAGTTCCCTCGTTTACTATGCTCTTGAATGCTAAAAATTCCTCTAAAGGCTCCTTTTGTATTGATGATAATCTAACTGTTGTACATCTAAATATACAGTGCATACAAAATAAGCTAGTGGAACTAGAAATATTTTTAAATTCGTTCAATGTTGATATTTTGTGCTTATGTGGACACTGGCTCAAGTCTGATGAAACTAGAGCTATTAGGATACCAGGGTATACCATTGCTGACATCTACTGTCGATCAAAATTTAAGAATGGAGGTGTTGTTATCCTTGTTAAAGAAAGGCTACAGTATAATAATCTTGAAATTTCATCCATAGATCTTAATAAAGATTGTGAGTTTGAATGTGCTTTAATAAATCTCACTATAAATGATGGTAATCTATTTGTTATGTCTTTATATAGATCTCCTCTTGGTAACTTTTCACTCTTTCTACATAAGTTCGGTTATCTGTTAGATCATCTTCTCAATATGTACACCACTGCTTTTGTTATTATAACTGGGGACTTTAACTGTAATATGTTTACTGATAGTACTGTAAAAAAGGAATTCTTATATCTTCTATCAACTTTCAATTTGTCACTCACTGTTAATGAAGAACCAACACGGGTAACATGCAACACCAAATCCTTCATAGATAATATATTGTCTAACTTTGATTCTAATACTGTTATAACCAGTCCTACGATCTGACATATCTGATCATTTTCCTATTATATCGGTATTCCCTATTAAGTGCCCTGATGTAAGTAAATACTTCAAATGCTCTATTACTGACAACAATCTGTTAACCTTTATAATTAGACTTAACTCTGAAAATTGGTTTGATGTATTTAGAGCAACTAATTTTGATGACAGTTTTGATTGTTTTTATCCTAAACTTCTTTATCATTTTAAGTGTCCATTTCCATATATATGTAAAACTATTTCACGTAAGTACACAATAAAGGAATGGCTCACTGATGAGCTATATCACCTTTCCTTCTTCCTCAAAGATTTGGCTATATCCTTCAAATTAACAAATGATGCAAAACTCAAATCTGAATATTATTCCCTTAAAAAATATTACCATAAGGTTGTGAATAATGCCAAATGCTCATACAATGATAGTAGGATACTTAACGCCACTAATAAAACTAAAGAGATATGGAATATAATCAGAAAAAAATAAATAAATAAAGCCGACCACACTTCCAAATACTAATGATTCCTCCAGTTTAAATTATTCTTTACTTGCAGCAAAATTTATTGATCATTTTACTAATCATTCCGTTCCTGTAATGCCTCCTACTGTATCCAATCATTCTGACATCCTTGCTCCATCAAGCTCATTTTTTCTGCATCCATGTACGGAAACAGAATTGAACAATATTATCCATAAACTTAGCCATAAACACAGTGCTGGCCCAGATGAGATTCCAAATACTATCATTGTACAGTGCTATCATTTAATAAAAAAACCACTTTTATTTCTTATCAATGAGTCGTTACATATTGGTATTTTCCCTAAACCCCTGAAAACGTCTAACAATAAGACTATCCCAGTATATAAAAAGAAAGGTGACAAAAATGATCTTAATAGTTATCGCCCTATCTCTATTGTTAATCAAAATGGAAAAAGTTTTTGAAAAAGTGTTTTATGCACAACTAATATCATATTTGGAAATCAACAATATTCTATCTCCATGTCAACATGGGTTTAGGAAGAACCGATCAACTAAATCAGCAATATATGAAGCTACTGAATTTCTAATCAGTGCACTAGATAATAAAATGCAATCTATTGGTTTATTTTTTGATTTTTCAAAGACTTTCGATAATGTTAACCACAATATTCTTTTAAGTAAGCTGGATAATTATGGTATACGAGGCATACCCAAAAACTGGATTCAATCCTATCTTGTAGACAGGACTCAAATAGTAATAATTAATATCAATGGTAAGAATTATTACTCACAGAGAAAACCCTTGACTAAAGGTGTCCCTCAAGGATCCATACTCGGGCCATTGCTGTTTCTACTTTATATCAATGATCTCCCTAAATATCTTCAAAGATTGATCATAAAAATACTTCTATTTGCTGATGATACCAATATACTTCTTGCATCCTCATCTTTATTGAGTTTGCTAAAGGAAACTGAAATCACTATCCAAGTCTTAAGAAACTGGTATGCTGAAAACTACATCAATCTTAATGTAGATAAATTTCACATTATTCATTTCTCCAGAAATAACTTAACAAAGGCTAATTTATCAATTGACATAAATGACTTTTCTTTAAACCAAACATATGTCACTAAATTTTTAGGTATTAAGATCAGCTCTGATCTCTTTTGGAGATACCATATTGATCAATTATCATGTAAACTCAGTTCAGTCTGTTTTTTAATTAGAAATATAAGATTTTCAATTAGTAATCAGGTTCTATTAACATTATACTATGGAGAATTCTATCCTCATATTATTCTTAACATTATCTTTTGGGGCTCTTCATCAGAATCTATGAGACTCTTTCATCTCCAGAAAAAAAATTATTAGATTAATGACTTTTACGACATACATCGCACCCTGCCGACCTCTGTTCAAAAAATTAAACATACTTCCTCTACCTTGTATCTATATTCTTTCCTTACCTTCATGAAACATAATATCACCCATTTCTCAAAGAATTCTGATTATCAGCAGCATCTAACCAGAAAACATAATGACTTTCATATTCAACTTAATCATACCAAGTTAGCCATACTTGGACCCAAATCTATGGGACTCCATATTTATAATAAACTCCCACAAGAGCTTAAAAACATCAGGGGTTTTAATTCCTTTAAACATAAATTCAGATTATTCCTGCAAAATAAACTTTACTACTCATTTCAAGAATATTTAAATGATAGTTTGTGAATGCATATAACTTGTATCAAAGAATATTTTGTTGCTATGAGTGTTTATATTTGAGTGTCACTGTTTGCTAGGTTTTAAGTGTTAATTTGTGTGTATTTGTCGCAATAATAATGTATTTATTTCGTGATGCATTTTTCTTAACCATTTAACTGTAAATGCTTTGTGTTCAACTCTTTCGAACTAGCTACCTTGACGTGCCTTATATCCTGTACAATGCTTGTAGTTTTGTAACTTGATCCTTGGGTAAATAAATATTATATTATAATATTTAGATTCTATTTTACAGAGTAGATATTTAGATCGCAATATGTGATTTTTGTTTAGTATTTCATTCGGATAACAGCTTCAGTTAGAATGTCATGTGGTACTAGTGTTGTCAGGAGAAAAGCAAAAGAATAATTGAGTGGTAGTTTGAAAATGAATCATTCAGTGGTGCCCAACCTTTTCTACATAGTGGGCTGCATTGGTGGTTGTGAATCCTTCGGAAGGTCACATTGGATGTTGTTAATTCTTCTGTAGGCAGGAATGGAGTTTAAATCAGAAGTTATCTATATGCCCTGAGGTACCATTTAAGTGAGAATTAAGTCTGAGGTTTTTATGATAAACGTTTCAATACTAAAAGTTATATTATAAAATTTTTCATAAAATGTTTGAATTTGCATATTATATTTTTCAGATTACTTTTTCATCATGGCTTCATGGGACACATAAAAACCCTTCACAGGCTGTAGATTGTGCACCACTGCTTTAGGATAAAATATGGACATTAAATTTATTGTTTCAATTGAATTAATGTAATGAATAGATGTTTACAATACTTACAGTATTAAGATCTCATGTTATTAAGGAAACAGTCGGTGCTTAATTTGTAGCCAAATAAGAAAGGCAACGCCTAACCTTACCTAACCTAACCACTCAGAACAAAACTGAATACATAATGATATCTATGATATTTAATAAATATAAAGTAACTTGGAAAGTGTAAAATAAAAAAAACAATCTTGTACAAATCAGATGTTGTCTCGCAAGAGGGAGTTTGAAATGTACAGACATTCATCAGCCTTTAAATTCTCGTAACTTAAACATTTTTTATTCATAACATTTTAGAAACTTCCAAATAAGTGAGAGAATGCCTTCCCTTGCGTTCCTCCAGAAATTAAGCACTAGGAACAATCAATGTCAGTTTTATAGGACATCAGAAGATAATAAAGGAGATTAATTCAGAGCAGGAAGAAAAGAATAAAAAAAGAAAGTTTTAAAGCTAGATAATAAATAAATTTAAAATAACCTTATTAGTAAAATATTCATCAGGTTGATAATGGTAAAAATTAAATTCTAAAAAAATAATGAGATTTACTTATATGTAGTTAAATTCAGATTTAAAATTTTCTCCCAAATTAGAAAGAATGACTTAGATATCCATTTACTGTAGTATGCTACCAGAATCAATAGGTGAAAGAGAAAATAGGGAGATTCCTGAAAATGTTATGGTGTAATAGAAAGCATGTGCATGGCTCGTAAAACCGGAGAAAAATCACATTTGGTATTTTCATGTGATTAAAAGCCAACTGAATACATTAGCATTGGTTGAACTTTAGAAAGATGTTTCTAATAAGATGTGAACCACCAGTTCAAACATACATTTGAAATCAATTTTATATTAAAATAGACCTAAGCAGGCTCTGAACACCTTGTATCCTAGTTATTAGGGCATTAAGCCAAACCTTGCTTAGTTTTCCTCCAAAAATTCATAATGATGTTCCAAAATTTTGTGCTGGATAATGCATGTCATTATGGCCTGTTTTTGTATCTTCTAATTTTTTCTTTTTTGAAGCCCCATAAGCTATGGGGTATCTAATTGGCTGTCTGGAAAGCTCCCTTGGACAGGAACAGGAAGTTTTCAATAAGGAAGTAAGAGACTGATAATATTTCTATTTTATCATAATCATGCATTATATTAGTATTTAAATTAAGTGTAACTCAGTACTATGAAAAATCAGTTTTCTATCCTAGTTATGTTTACAGATGTGAATGCATCGATTTTTGGTTTATTAAATACTATCATAAAAGAAATAAAATGTTGATTTCTAGCATGCTGTTGGGAAAAATAAGTAATAGAAATTAGGAGATGTCATAAGAAATATAGGAAAAAATGAAACGAAAACAAATGCCTAGTGAGCTATCTTAACCCTTCGGCACACGCAATGCCCTCAGAGACATCAACACATGCATGTATCTGTGAGATACATCATGTTTCTAATGCAAATTATAATGTTTTTACACATGTCAAAGTTCCTGACTTTATTTTTTTACCTTCTCAGATACCCGTTGAAAATAATAAAATATTAAATCTCCAGTTTTTGCTTATTTTTTATTAATTGCAGTTATATAGAAAATGTTTCCAAGTATTAATTAATTATTGCATTTTGAGTGATGGTATATTTAATTATTTTTTATTAAGACAAAAATTAATCAATGTAAGAACTAAAGAAATATCATTACTAAATGTACTTTGTTTAATTTTAAATAATTGTTTAGTGATATAAAATTTGTCAGAATCAGAGCCTGAACCACATGTTCGATTTTCACAGCCACTTGACCAAATCATATTGGCATGTTCTAAACAAATATATGAATCACAAAATTTACAACAATACTTCGTCAACCTAGTTCTTTTCGTAATGTTGCAAGGGCTTTCACTCTACTTCAACACTAACGTAAGAGCACGCAACGTATCTGGGAGATACGATCCGAGACGCTGCAGTGGAAAACCGACACTAACAGTAAGACGAATTGAGCTAAACTGACCAAAATTTGATAAGAGATGCATAGAGAAATAGGTGAAAGGTACCGTGACTTACAGCGTCCACAAGGTAGTGAGTCACGAGTAGTAAACAAAAATATGAGTCATGTATCTCTCAGAACCATTGCGTGTGCCGAAGGGTTAATAAAGAAGTTACCAAAACAAGAATACATTTGAAAGATATGCAAAAGACAATTGACCTTTTCATAAAAAACTAAGGATATATTTTGAAATGACTGAATTTTTTTACATACGAGTATCACGTTTGGATATTCATTCGTTGGCACAATAGCATCATCAATTTCGGTATAAGCTATCAACACTTCCAAATTGACGATTTAACGACGTTTTTCGCGGAACTGGTGGCTGGCGTGTCACATTACCAAGCTGTGGAAACAATGATCGAAATAATATATTCGGACGATAAATTTTCATCCGAGGTACGACAATCCATGCAATTAAATTCCATTAAGTAACGCGTCCGCCAGTATGCTTTCCTCTTTGCGCCCCTTTTGTTTCAATTTGCTGAAGAGTAGTAGCTACGTTACGATCTCTGTGAAGTTACATACGGTAAGACTTCACACAGATTATTTAGTATGTACTATTCCACAATAATGGGAGACCTTACCCAAGAGTATTTGATTTCCCACCACAACAATATTTTAGTTATTTAATTGTTTCGTGGTTATTCCACAATTATGGCGCTGTACCGGGTGCGCCTATATACTACAACGCTATCTACAGGAATGTTTTGTATTGATAACCACGTGACTCGTGACTGTCCAATTACGTCAATTGAGAGACCCCTGTACGTGGCAAGGTGCACAAATTCTCTTCCACGTCCGCCATTTTGACGTTTTACAGGACTTTTAGGTCCGGGAAAACTTGCCGGAGAATTGTTAGACGCTCCTTTTTCTGCTACTTAAAACGTAAGAACATCTGTATAGTTATATCTTACTTATTAGCAGGGATTACTCGCGTGGTATCTCAGTGCGTGTGTGACCGAGGATTTAATAACTCTACGTTGTCACTGCGTTACTTAGTCCGGTTATAAAGTGTATGTAATAGTTTTTCAAAATTGTTTGAAAGTATTTATATTTTAAATAGAAGTTTTACTTTTATCACGTCGGTGAACATGCATTCGAATTATTGTTTAATCATTTGACTAAATTTCTTCTGGGTTATATGTATTTAAAATTTTGTCTCCATTATGACCGTTTGAACTGCATATTAATTATTGACAATCTAAAATAGTATTTAATTCTGCTGGGTAAATTTCAATTTACTTAACTCAAAACAACGTATATCAGTGGTGAACTTATTTGCTTTTGCTTATATAAATTAAGATGTTTTTTATTAAAATTAACATTTACTTGTTTTCTGAATGTAGGTAATTTAAACTGCGGCCATGGGTAATATGTTCGCTAATCTTTTCAAAGGCCTTTTTGGCAAAAAGGAAATGAGAATTCTTATGGTTGGTTTGGATGCTGCCGGTAAAACCACTATTTTGTATAAACTAAAATTAGGAGAAATTGTCACAACAATACCAACAATTGGTAAGATTTTTATGTTATTTGAAGAAATTGTTTGCTTGGTCATAAATGTTGAATGTCTTGATTCTTATTAGTTATGACTGGTTATGACTCACTGGTGTTAATGACGTGGTAGGCTGTTTAAAACTTTTGTTTTTACGAAGTACCAATATGAAAAAAGCCTTGGTAAATGTTAATGAATTGTTTGTTACAGGATTCAACGTGGAAACTGTCGAGTATAAGAATATTAGCTTCACTGTATGGGATGTTGGTGGTCAGGATAAAATTCGTCCGCTATGGAGACATTATTTCCAGAACACACAGGTTAGTTTTCATTTGATACTCGAGATCACCGTTACTTTACATTACCAGTGACTTAAGAAGTTTATTTTTCTTGTTAGGGACTTATATTTGTGGTAGATAGCAATGATCGAGAAAGAATTGGCGAGGCACGTGAAGAATTAATGCGGATGCTTGCAGAGGATGAATTAAGGGATGCTGTACTACTAATTTTTGCCAACAAACAGGTGAAGTACCGTTATCACATATTGGGTGAAAATGTTTTATTTTCGTAGAGATCACCGTTTTCAGTATCTGTTATCATAGCGATTCCTTTTATATCAAGTAACAAACGCTACTTGCTTTTAATTAAACTAATCATGCGTGATGTTCTAATCTTGCCAATGGAGTGGTAAATCCTGTAAAAAGAACTATGTAGATGGGAAGTATTTTCTAAACAATTTTGTAACGAAAGTGGAAATCTTAATTTTCAGGATTTGCCAAATGCTATGAATGCTGCTGAAATCACAGACAAGTTGGGTCTGCACTCTCTGAGGAACCGCAATTGGTACATACAAGCCACTTGTGCAACTAGCGGAGATGGCTTATACGAGGGGTTGGATTGGCTGTCTAACCAATTGAAAAATGCCAATCGTTAAATTATTCGTTAACTTTTTCCACTCATTGTAGCCCTGCGTTGATTTGTAGTCATATGAACTGGAGTGTGCACCCAAAACATGTGTCAATGTCTTGTGCGCATTCTCCTGGCCTTCCGGCTCAGGCTGCATTCAACCACTGGGACTAGATTGAAGAGGGAGTTTGGGGTGCTTGTGAATTGTGTAAGCTTTCAAGAGGACTATCTTCTTGGTATGGTTGGATAAGAATGACGTATTCTATGAAGTGTGCCACAGCTGCAATGTTTCCCCACAAGAGTAAATTTTGGGTTTGAGAATTGTGCAAGTATTAAGTGGTTCGTCGAAAAGTGAAGCATTTTTGTGCCACATTTTAATGGGGCTGTGCTCAGTAATCGAGGTAAATGGCTCGTAATACTTTGTCATCAGTATGTATGGTCTGCATTACACTTTTTCTCGGTAGGGAATTTGTTTTACGTTCTGTTTGTGTAAATGCCAGCTGCAATGCAGTGTGCAATTTCAAAGGACAGGCTGAAGAGTTTAAATTTATTTTGGAGTCTGGGTTCCTGTATAAGACAAAGTGGCAAAGGAAATTGTAGACATATTATCTTGGTTTCATGGTAGATTTCCAGGAATTGTTTGAAATCTTCATTGAAGCTGGCATTGTTATACACGTGTGGACTATTGTTGACATTCCGGTTTCCCTTGTGCTGTAAATTATCACTGCTTGAAGTGGGTTTGCAGGAGAAATGATGCAAACAGTTTCATTTAAATGTTGGTGGATTCAATTTGGAATCTTCCAGCGATATTTTTCTTAATTCTTCTGATTTAAATCTATGCATAAATTTCACACAACATCTTAAGGAACGAGTTGGGCCAACACTAGCATATTGTTTTTGAACAGATTTCTGTATTAATTAGCAATGTCATTGGATTGGTTCAAATCTTTATCATAAATTTCTTATAAATGTTCCTTAAATTGCTTGTTTGGAGACCTTATAAAATTATGTAACATGCCAAACTTGTGAAATATATTGTATTTGTGCTTGAGTGTATTTTTTTCTTGAATACCTAGCCATTGCGGTAATCGTTCGTGCGAATCTATCGACAGAAGCATACGTTATGCTGGCTGTTATCGCAGTTCGGGGTCAAGTCGTTAACCTCGTAGTGGAAAACCATCATGGCGCGTGTGAATAGCCAATTATTAAAAACTTTTGTAGAGAATTGGTGAAATTTTGTAGCTACTTAGTTTTCACGTATGAATATATACAGAATTTTATTAAAACTATTCTCCCGGGATTACACTTCGAAAGCTTAACTGACGATGGAAGCTCGAAAAGCATTGATCCAGAAAGCCATCGCTACTGCATGTAAAGGTCCTTTTAATTACGTGGGAGGTAAACGTATAAAGCCCCTTCATTCTACCCAGAATTTAAAAGTAATCGAGCCTAGAACTGGTAATGAACTGTGTACGTTGCCAACGTCGGGCGAGCGTGATGTGTCTGACGCAATTGCGAGTGCCAAAGCGGCTTTTCATTCGTGGAGCAAGGTAATTTTTCGTCACACTGGCGAACTTAAGAGTGATACAGAATTTAATTAAATATTGGATATTTGATACCACATTAAAGTAACCATGATTTTTCTAGATCTCATCTGTTGAAAGAGGACGTATTTTATTAAAAGCTGGCAACAAAATTAGAGAAAACTTAGAATTTCTTTCTCATCTGGAGGTGAAAGACAACGGAAAACCTATTTGGGAAGCTAGAGTAGATATATCATCATGCGCTGATTCCTTCGAATATTTTGGTGGTGCCATTTCAGCGCTTTCAGGTTAACTTTTTTTCCGTTAAACAGCATACGTGTAAAATTTTGTGCGTTTAAGGCAGCACAGTTGGTGCATACAACTTTAGATAGTCATAAAGATTCATTGAAAATATTTTGTATTAAAAATTTACCCTATATATAATTTTAATGATAAGTAATAATAGGCAAATTGTTTCGCTATATTCTTTAAAACTCATCCAAATCAGCCGGGGTTCAAGTATTCCTCTATTACAAAATTTTAAACGTCATCCACGCTTGTTATAAAGAATTTTTCTCCCTTATCAAAATTAAAGATGTACTTTTAAAAATATTAAAAAACAATGCCCCATGTATTTCTAAACTCACTGGGTATTCACCTGTCCATATGAGTAGTCATGGGAAAAGCAATTTATAAGTTGAAACTTGCTAAAGAAAATATTAAATTTATCACTTTATTTTAGGTATGTGAATGTATAATCACATAGTATGCCACTAATATTTTACACCATTGGCCCTTTCTACAAGTGATATTACTTACAAATGTTAATTGTTTCAGGGCAGCATATACCTCTTGAAGGGAATAGTTTTGCTTTGGTATCCCGAGAGCCCCTTGGTGTAATAGCGGGTATTGGAGCATGGAATTTTCCTATGCAAACATGCACTTGGAAGGTAGCAAAAGGAAAAGTCACATGACTTCCATAATAAATGACTTCATTTGTGAAATTATATATTGCTAGTCTCTTAACTGGGTGACTTTAAAGTAAAGTTTTGTAAATAATAAGTCATTAAGTGAAATAAATTTTCTTTAAAAATTTTCAATACATTTCACTAATTGTAAGATTAATTTTTTGACGAGCAAAAATGCTCTACCCATTATAATACTGGTAAACAATACATTTAACAAACATTTATTGGCCTCATACAGATTGACTCCAAGCCGTGAAAGATATTTATTGTGCCCAATTAAAATTTTAATAGTATTTTTTGGAGTTTTTAAAGTTACTTTCATTTATAACCTCTTTAATGGATACTTATATCATTATTATAGTTTAAGATGATTCTTTTTTAGTTAGTTTTATGATTTATCAGACCTTTTAAAATCTAAAACCGTACCTTGAAGAGTTTTGGCAGACTTCATTTGCTTTTTATAGGTGGCTCCAGCATTAGCATGTGGCAACACTTTTGTGTATAAGCCATCTCCTTTTACACCAATGACTGCTGTTGCTCTTGCAGAAATCCTGTTGGAAGTAGGAGTTCCCCAAGGAGCTTATAATGTTATTCAAGTTAGTAGTGAAACTGCAGTTCAGTTTTGATAATATGTTGGTATTTGAAAGCTATCATGTGACAGTTTGGCTCAAGTGAAACTAATAGTTTGACATCTTTCATGATGTTAGCTATTCATTTCTTTTAATGTCAACTTTCAAAGATCAAAACTTTATATCCAGCATTTTGTCTCATGTCAGTAATCATTTAACACTACTAGAGTTTGTCTATGTTAGAATTTCACTGCAAAATGCATGATCGAATTTCATGGTTCCTTTTTAAGGGGAATGGAGAAACTGGATCATTTTTGTGCCATCATCCTGATGTTGCAAAAATTTCGTTCACAGGATCAGTTACTACAGGTGCAAAGGTAATGGCTGCTGGTATGTATTTTTTATTAAATTTATTGTACTTATTTAAAATAAAATAATTATCTGATAAAATCGTATATAGTACAACTTCTCAAAATCATCAAGTCTAAAAATGGCCATTTTATAAACGCAAATACTAACCTTCTTGATGTAGCCATCTTCTGTTTAAAAAATATGACCTTTTATCTCTATCACCAAAGAAAATGCTCATGCAATTTTCGTTAGTACAAAATTACTGAGTAATTCAGCTTTGCACAAACTGACATATGGAGAAATTTGGGTGGTTTATTAATATAAATCATACTATAAGAAAATTAAGTATCTCTCAATATGCCTCCCCAGCAAAGGTGATTGGAAGATTTCTACAGAACTAATGATTTGAATTCGACCAAACTTTTCCCATTTATTTGGAGTGATTTGCATTGTGTTCTAGGGGGTTGTCAATTCCAAAAAGTAAATGAAAAAATTATTTTCTTATTTAATTTCCTCTATTTGAATAACATGTGAATGAGGTTATTGTTAGCTGCACATCCAGATGCCACATTGTCATGAGAGTGACAAAAGAGTAAGTGGTAATACTGGTATTTTCTGTGCAGCAATATGTGCATGAGCAGTGCTGTAACTAGGGTATGGCAAAGGTGGTATTTGCCATAGGCACTGCTTGCAAAAGGCACCAATGTTCCCTCAAAAATGCCTCAAGTTTAATTTCCCGTAAATAATTATTGATGTAATACACAACTTAAAGTTGTTGTGAATAAAAGCTCCATTATTCTTTATGAGAGCACGGAAAAACTCATTCTAAAGGTGTTTCCTTAAAATATTGCCATAGGTGCCATAACTTCCAGTTGCGCCCCTGTGCATGAGTTAGATGATATTTCTCATTCGCAAATATCATGTTATAACATTTTAAAAACATTTTCTCAAAATTTCCTTCAAAAGAACTGAGTGGTCTCTACTGGTATTAATAAAAATACTAGTATGTTTAAATGCGATTTTATTTTCAAAAAGTGTAATATGTATATTTATGTATAGGTTTGATGTTTTTTAGCTCATTTTTTATAAAAAAGGGCTTACATATTTAGTTCATCCGTCTGTCTGACCATGTATAAAATAACTCAAAAATTACATAAGCTACAAACAAAATTTTTGGGATATATAGTTCTACATTCAAACTAGACATGGAAAAAATTTGGGGTCTGTCTGTTTACCTTTTAACAGAATATTAGAAAACCCCTTACGAACTATCTATACAGGTCCATTATGACTTTTGTATTGTGGGCCATATTCATAGCAATGAATGTAAATAAATATGTTATTAAATGAAAGTGTGATTATGCAGTTTTAAAATTTTATTCTGTGAAATATTTTGTAGTTATTTAATGCCAATTATTTTTGAAGAAATGTTTACGTGATATGCTGCTTAACATTTTAATGGTAAAATACATTGCTGTGAGGTTAGTTAATTAATTTTTTGAAACAAAAGTGAAATTACACAGGTTTAAAAATGTATTTACATAATTATTGTATTGAATATTATTAAAGATGCTAAATTTTTCAGATAGGTTGATCTGTAGGAGGATGTTTTTATTTTAGTATTCTTAAAAAAGCATCTTATGTAATTTGTTCTGCAATTCTTTCCTCTCTTGTTATTCGTATGATTTTTAATTTTTTATTTGTCCTATTGAACTTTGCATAAAAATTCGAGCTGCTGAGGTTTCTATTTGTATTTGTCCCTGTTGAATCAATTATGGTCCCTCGACAAACTGCACCTCATCTTCTATTTTAAGTTTCTTGGTCCAAATAGAATCTGCAGCCCTGTTAGCACATTCTTATTTCTGCTCCTTACATGTCAATTTTGAAAAGGAAAAGATGATGATGATATATGTACAAGCTGTCCTCGACGTCCGTACAATTTGCTCTTTTGTACATTATAAATTATCTCCCCTAAAGCGCCTTTCGTACTCCGAATTCAGACTTTCGTACATCAGCTGACGAACACACATTTCGAGCTATCGCCAACACTTTTAATAGATTACCAAATTAAAGTATGCTATGTAATAATATATGTATTATATGTAATGTTTTTAATATTGTACTGAAATTTGACAAGATTAATACCACTGTAAAGTCGGTTAATAATCAATAAATTATTATTATTATTCAGTCTCGGCAACGTTACCATCTTTGTTTGTACGTACAGCAGTGTTTCTTTGTTTGTGCATTTTACACCTATTATTTTATAAACATGAGTGAGAAACGGAAAACTGAAAGTGCTAATACAAGTGAAAAGAAATGTAGGACTCATAAACTGAACACGATTGAGACAAAGATAGAAATAATTAGGTGTGCCGAAAGCCGCGAATCTTTAGCTTCAATGGAATGCTCATTGGACTTAAGCCGGTCGAGTGTGTGTTCAATTGTGAAGGAGAAGAACAAATATAATAATACAATACATACTGTGGCGTTCTGAATAAACCACATTTTTAAAAATCTATACATGCTTCGATGACATTGGCGATATCCCATTAGCAGGCCACGAAACAATTTGAGACATAATGATCGTGCAGTTGCTTGGCTTTCTCGCGAATGATAAGTGAACTCAGCGAGATTTTCTTGCGAGTTTGGGTCTCGATTCACAGGTTTAAAGCCTTCTCTGTCTTCTCTAGGTACAAAAGACAATTTTGTACTTGTTGAAGTACCACTTGCAACACTAGCTCTAATCGCTTCTTCATTTTCCTTATCAATTTTATTGTGGACTCGGTCACACCAAGTAATTTACCAACTGATGAAGCAGATTCATTATGCGCAAGCCTATCTAAAACTTCAATTTTCTTCTCCAAACTCATCGCTTTTTTCGACCTTTTTACTGCCTTTTCTTTCATTTCAATCATCACTCTCTTTGGGGCCATGATTAGGCAATATTACAAAAAACTATGAAAATAGCAAAATGCTTTAATGAAAAAAACTCGCACTCTCATACATTATACATTGACACCCCTAAACCATCTTCCGTATGCCGAATTCAGAGTTTTGTGCATCATCAAAATGACGAACAAATATTTCGAGTGGTGCTGGTTGCCAGCCACCCGTTTCCACCGCGCCAGCATCTTTGTCTGTACAGGAGTGTTTATTTGTGCAATTATTTAAATATTTTATTGCTTTTTGCCCTATTTCTCTATATTATAAAATCGACGATTGTGTCTAAAAGGCCCCTGCTCAAAAAACTAAACATTTATACCATAATTAGAGATTTTATAATATTTTGTGGCTCTCTGGGAACGGAACCCTCCCCCCTATAACATGTAAATCTTTGTTCGACATCCATACATTCGATTTCCGTACAAGTTTTCAGGAACACATTATGTACGGATGTCGAGGGTTGCCTGTATATGATATATCTGCTTTACTCTTTATTCCTTATTCAATATTGTACAAATTTAATATTAATCTACTTTTCTATATAAGAAGTGATTCTAAGCTTTCCAAAGCTGGCTTATTTAATTGATGCAAATTGTACTCAAAAAGACCTAACCAGTAGCTACCTATTCCAGAGGTTGTACTGCAATTGAAACATATATACAGAAACTAATTATATTCACTTTCTGCCATAGGTGCTCTTGGAATAAAGAAAATCACTTTGGAGCTGGGAGGAAAGTCTCCTATGATTATATTCAAGGATGCAGATATGAAGAATGCTGTAAAAGCAGCACTCATGGCAAATTTTTTAACCCAAGGAGAAGTAATAAGAACAATAAAGTTTAATGGATATGACTCGAAACTTAATCATACTATTATAATAAATTCAGGAAACTCGTTACCTTTTGTCAGAACATATGAATAGTTCTTTACTTTCAGATGCTAAGTAATCTTAACATTTCAATAGGATATCATTGTAGTAAACAAGAACTGCTAGCACATAAACTAGGTTCCATACTTTTCAAAACAAAATATCTTGGAGTATATGCCATAGTTTTCAGATTCCTAAATTTAATTACAGTCGAGTCCTGATTATCAGAGGTCGATGGGACCACAGCGACCTTGGATAATTTAAAAACTCAGATAATATGGAACATTTCCCATATTGAGAAAATAAGTGACGAATTGTATGCGATATATCATTAAGGAAAGCCATAACATATTTTCCCCGATATCTATACTCAATATGTAGGCCTATGTACTGTATATAACAATACATACCTTATTAACACTATCTGTTGAAATACATAAAAAGCACAAACAGATTACTGAGAAATAAATTGGATTTATTATCAAAATACCCTAATTGTTAAGTTCAGTGTTGCCACTTTGATGCATATAAAATATACTTTTCACATGCAAAGTTTCAAAATGATACTTTGCTACTTTGTTCTCACATGCCTCGGATAACATGGAACCTTGAATAATCTAGACTCGGATAACTGGGACTCTACTGTACTTATAATTATTTAGCAAAAATTACATTCATATGCTAAGTTGCATGACTAGGGCTAGATTGCTTTCTTGGGTACTCTTCCAGCTAAATGCAGGCCTCCATGCCACTGAATTGCATATATGATAGTTGCATGCCTTAAAAATTATGTAAATGATCATGCAAAATGTTTTTCAAATAATTTCAGCTAAACTAATATGTACATGATGTAATAAGTGCAAAAAAATCAACGATGATATAGCTATGGCACATCCAATTGTCCATACATTTTTGTGCCAAGTAATGATTTAGATGCATTTTATTATCCCATGCATGCACAGAATAATGGAAATATTTATTTTAGGTTTGCTCTAATGGTACAAGAGTATTTGTTCAAGAAGATATTTATGATGAATTCTTAAAAAACCTCTTGGATGCGACAAAGAAATTAAAAATTGGTGACCCTTATTCAGAAGAAACCACTGTTGGGGCAACGATTACAAAAGAGCATGCAGAAAAAGTGTTGAAGTACATTGAAAATGCTAAGTCTGAGGTATTAATTATAGCTTTTTTTTTTAAACCTTAAGGTAGATTGATAAATTATATCATGTATTGGTATCATACTAAATGAAGCTTTATCGGATGTATTTATGAGCAGTTGTATAACTAATCCTTTCTTACAATTCCCATATTGTTCAATATTATTTTATTAAACAATTATATAGACATTCAGAATTATTATAAAAATTTCTAATAATCTAACATCTGTTCTCAGGGTGCAGTAGTAGCATGTGGAGGTAGAAGGGAAGCACTTCCTCCACCACTTGACGGTGGATACTACCTTTCTCCCTGCATATTAACTTCCTGTACTGATGAAATGACAGTTGTTAAAGAGGAAGTTTTTGGTTCTGTCCTTTGTTTGCTGAAATTTGCTGAAGAGGAGGAAGTGGTGCAGCGAGCCAACTCCACTCATTTTGGATTAGCAGGTGGTGTCTTTACAAAGTAAGATATTGATATTATGTATTTATCAAATTGCTAAAGGGAATTATTTTAATATAATTCAATTGAACATGCTGTAATTACTATATTTACTTATTTGGATAACTCTTACTTTAGATAGGAAACATCTCTTGCCCTGCAAACAAATAGATGTAATGATTTACTCACACTTTATTATGAAATTTATTTAAAATAGAAAATTACCATAAGTGACTTTATGGGTTTAATAAAAATTTCTTTTAAGTTTACATCTTCATCAGATTAGTGAATACGATTGCTGTAGTACTTAAAAGTTGCTCTTGAATACAGCATCTTCAAGAATAACTATCAGCAATTATACTAGTGAATAATTTTTAAACAGTTTGAATAATTATCACATTGGAAAATACTTGAATTACTTTTCATGTGGAAAAAATAATAAGTAAACAAAATTGTTATTTGTTTATGTGGATTGCAAAATATTGATTACCATCAACAGTGTCAGAGTTGTCATCAATTTGATAACTTTATCATAGCATTGGAAACAATGCTGTCACATAGTGCCATTCAATGAACTAAACAAATTCAATTGGATAATTAAAATATTTTATCTTTGGAACAAAAAAATCTTCCAACAGAACTTGTTGAAAATTATATCGTCTACAACTTTCATAGTGTCAAATACCGTATATACCCGAACATAAGACGACTCTGATTATAAGACGACCTCCCATTTTGAACTCCTAATAAAAGGAAAAAATTTATTATGCACACATTGACAGAGATTTATTATGCCATTGACTAATAAACATTGAACCAATTGAAATAAGCACTTTTATAGTATTAGTTGGCATATACAGTTGCTTTCCTTCAAGTGTCTATCAACGACTGATTTTAACTTCTTACAGGACCTACTATAAAGGCGACGTCAATGCAAGCGTTTATTTAGATTATCAAAGAAGATAACAATAACGCTTTTCTTTCGTCTGTTTGAATGTTTAATTGGCCTTTAATGAATCTGTGGCAACAGTGAGTCTCCTTGGCAACGCCCGGAATGAGTATGAAAAATCCGACCGTGTAATGTGTAAACATTGTAAGAATAAGATAGTATAGAGCTTTAGCCATCGAATAAAGTGAAAAAGAAGAAAATCGGTCCATATTTACATATTTTAATGAATGAAGGAAAAAACCTTGCACTCTGAAAAATCAAAAATCCCGTGTAAACTTATGGGAAAATATAATTGTCTCCAGGATTCGAACCCGGGACACTTTAGCAAACGAAAATATTTTTCCAGGAACCTCATAGCCAGTAGAAACAAAACGCCGTTTACCACATATCTTTTACGACCAACGGTTCTCGAGAAATACGCCGATATAATTACGCGTGACTTCATACTCACGGACGCATGCAGCTTCACTGCACGCATAATATATAGGATAAAATTCAAAAGAGTATTTGTATTCGAATACATTTGAATCAATTCATTTTTTACTACTACTTTTAATAATTGATTGTTTCGACTGATTTAAAGAATCGAATATTTCGATTATACTCTGCATTCGGTTCCTCTGTCAGTCAAAGTATTACGCACCGCGCAATTATAAGACTACTAGCGATTTTTCGGTCATAAAAATTGGAACAAAACCTCGTCTTATATTCAGGTATATACGGTATATACATCTTAAAGGAGTTAGAGTAAAATTCTGTTTTTACGGAATACTGCTTTAACCCCTCAAGCACGCAGGACATTTAACTATAATATGTCACGCAGGTCGGAAGAGATTTAGGAAAATTCGCAGTTTTTGCGCGAAATCATATAAAAATTCGTAACTTATTAGATATTTATGGAATTTGACTGAAATTTTTTGAGGTTTTACGTAAAACTATGTATATTTACCTATGTTTTTCACACCTTCTTAGTTATTATTATTCGCGTGAAATACGCCTATGAATTCTTTCACTCAATCACGGAAGCCATTTACTCAGTTTTTCTTTATTCAAAGTTTACGGAGTACTTCACATCTACTGTTTTATCTTAGATTTCAACTTCTTCCCCGTAAGTTTTTCAGAAAAAAAACCTTCAAATAAGGATTCTTACCCCTCAGCGCCGTCCTGTGTACTGGGTACGCCGCGGAGATTGCTAGCTTTCTTTATTTTTTTGACACAGAAAATTTTCTTAAATATGGGTAACCTTCATAATTTTAAAAGAGGAACCTTTGGCCTACCTATTCAAAACTATTGCCATGGTCTTGTTTACATTAGCTGAGACAAGGGGCAAATGAAACACAGTATCCTTCCCCGTGTATACAAGAAATGACCATAAGTAGCCAGTCAAATCACAGAGCTCGAAGGTCTTGATTCCGAACTTGGAGATGTCTGATAGCAGACAAATGGGGCCTATATCCTCTTCTTACACCTCACAGTTGCTTTCGTGCAAAGATTTCGTTGAATAGGAGCTTTTTTAGAAGCCAAAATGCCCCAATTCTCCTACCTACGTGAAAATTTAATCACAAAACTTAACGTATAATAAAAGTAAAAAGAAGGAGAGTAAAAATTACAGAATTAAGCACAATAGGAAGGCCAAAGGTTTCTCTTTTAAAATATATAAAGGTTATCCATATCTAAGAAAATTTACTGTGTCAAAAAAATAAAGAAAGCTAGCGACCTCCGCGACGTTCCCAGTATGCATGACGACGCTGACGGGTTAACGGAAGTCCCAGTTTTATGGAATGAAATGTGATAGCTGAAATTGAGTCCCTCTAGTTCCAAGTTTTGTTGCTACCTATGCTGATGCGCTAGATGTACCTATCAGACTCGTGAAATCACTTGAATAAGTATTCACTGAAGCAATAATCTACTTTTTGTGATTAACCCTTTCAGTGCCAGCCCAAATTACCTAGTATGTTCAAAAAAAAAAGCCAAGTTGTTTTTGATAAAAATTCACACTTTTGGGAAAAAATATTTACTGCTGTTAATATTGATGTTTTGAAGGTAGTTTTTTTTATTGACCCTTTGCTAATATGTAGGATATACAAAAAAAGTAAATTATGTTGTTTTCACAATGTGTAAAAACAGGAAAAATTTTTATCCTAAGTTTTTGTTATAAAAAATTATAAATTTTTAGATTTGGATTACATAAACCAGGCATAGAATTATTTTTTCATTGATTATTTTGTTAATATTAGTTACACCTATTTGTTATAAGCCAGAAACTAAATTTTTATCCTTATTAAACTATTCCGTTGCAACTTGTAACATCATTCTTTTCCTACATTCCAACTTCTTTTCCCAAGAACTTATGCACTGCACAAAATACCAGTTTTATGGAAAATCCTTTTCTGTGGAATGAACTCAGTTCCAACCAACCTAAAAAAAGCAGGATTTTACTGTATTTGACAAAAACAGATAGATGACATGCATGGCATTTTGGGGTTTCTCCACACCATTTCCCATGCATTCTTATGGAAATAGTATTTTGTTGACCCCATGGGGTATAAGGGACTCCACGGTCTGCAAACCTAGACCAAGTTCTTCCTTTGGTCCATAGGATGGCCAATGAAACTTTTGAATTCGATAGCTTCAACAGTGTAAAAACATATAAAGAACATACATACACACACATGCACACTAAAATATTTATAAGATTATTAAAGTTGTATACCATGTAATTTTCTACAGCTTTTGTTTGAAACAATTTATTCATAAAACATTGTTTACCCCTTTAGCTGCAGCATTAATTTTCGAGAAGTGCTCCAAAAATTGTGAAATATCCAGAAAAAAAGTCAATGTTCTTTGTATTAATTAATTTTAAGGTTTATGATTATGGAACAAAAAATGACAAAATAAATTGTATGAAATATTATTAAATTGTTATAAACAAGGTTTTATTGTGCAGTTATAAAGAAATTTCTGGTATTATATTTCCACATTTTGAGTAGATAAATATAATAATATATATAATTCCAAACTTTAATGTCATGAAAAACAGCAAGACTAGATGTAAACAGAAAATATACCAATCAACTTAACAAAAATATGTAAAACATTATGGAAAATGACAGTTTAAAAAAATGATTTTTTACCACTTTAAATAATGAATGTATGAATGAATTAGGAAAATTTTCTTATGTGTATACTAAAATATACAGTATAAATATTACTTCAATAAGTGTGCATGTTTCTAAAAAATTATTTATGTACAATTAAAATATTTACTGTACATATTCTTAGTGTGTTATGTCTCAAATAATGGTATTACACACAATGCCGGCTTCTTCAGATAGCAATTTGAGTACTATTTGCAAAAGGCATTTGTATAAACATAGTAATATCCAAGACTCGAAAATAAATAATTTTAATAAAACCCAATACGTAAAATTAAAACAAAATATAGCTGTGAAGGATACACTTTCTAAAGATAAACAAGTTAGGAAAGTGTACAATGTATCACAAATGGGCACGTTTCGTGCAATGGAGTATTAGAAAGCAATTATATACCTGTACGTAAGGGAAATAGCGTTTTAAAGTTCTTTTCTTCATCATAAATAATCCATTTTCTTCATATTTAATAATATTACATGCACACGTAAGGAAATTAAACGTTTGTTTGGGAGATTATGTTAGCAACAATGAAGTAACCATGCAAGAAATTTTCTAGTTCAACTCGATATGACTTTCTTGTTTGATTTTCTCGATAACGGCTACTCCTATGATAAAAATGTATAGGAAAGGAAATACTCTACTTTACTACTTCTACAACTTTTATTTGAAAAATATTTTGATATGAGCAATACTTTACGAGAAATGATGAAAATTTAATTTTTTGTCCCCAGTAAAGTGGTACCCCTGATTGGCATACGTAATTAATTTTTGCGATTTTCTTATTATATTTGATTGAAAGTCCTTAATATCAAATTTCATGAAAATCCGTTTGGTAGAAGCTGAGAACGAACGGACCAACCTATGATAACAAACATGGTGTTTCGACTAATGCAGGTACATCACAAGTGGTCTCAGATTACGGACAGCGAGGAGTACTAGGGGATTTCCAAATGTGCTAAAAGGTCAGAGAGGATGGAGGGAAGGAGGTAACATCGGCTAATAGTTTTTTGAAGGTCGTGGGGTAAATCCGAATTCTGCAGCTAAGAGTATAAAAACGTTGTGTGGATATATCTGAATTCTAAAGTTAATTGTAAGGGGCTAAGAGATATTTACTCAGTATTTAAAAACTATTTACTATTTTATTAAAAATTTTATAAAATGTGGTATTGTAAAAGTTAAGTTTTGTCGTGTTTTTTAAGGTGGAATATCACAAAGTGAAGGCTCATACAGTTAAGATTTTTATACTAATTTTTTCTTGCAGAGATATCCAGCGAGCTTTTCGTGTTGTGAAGCAGATACAGGCTGGTACCTTGTGGATAAACACTTATAATCTTTACCCTCCTGTGCTGCCTTTTGGGGGTTTTAAGCAAAGTGGACTGGGGCGTGAGAATGGTATGGCAGTTTTGGAGCATTACACTCAAACTAAAACTGTGTATGTTGAAGGGGGTGATGTAGACTGCGGCCCCTTATATCAAGAATAAGAGTCCACCTTTATATCAATGTTTGAATATAATTATGTGGGCAATTTATTTGTTATCATAAGAAGAAGTTATCAAATACTGAGGTAATTTTCAAATTAAGTAAGATTTATACATTTGCTAATTATTACAATATATAAAAACTGAATGGCAATGCTGGATTTCCAAACTTTGTATAAAAACAGATTCAACTATGTTAATTTTACAAGATTAGTTATAATAAGCCATTAAATTAGACAAATGAGTTTTTCTTATTCTTAACTATCAATAACTTAAAACTTCAATGTTAAAATCAGTATTGCTCATTGCTATAAAAAGATATTCAAACATATCCAAATGACAACATTGAAGCTTTATTTCATTCTTCACTTTACTGTTTTCCATTTGATTCTTATTACGAAGGAAAGTCAGTCTCAATATTTAAACAAAAGTACAGTTAAATTTTATTTTAAGATATAAAAAAATCCCTACAAAATATACATTAACTATATGAACAGTATGAAATAAAACTACATTTGTATATTGCTTTAAAATAAAATATATAATTTTCAATACTTTTATGCGTTTATTGTAAAAATTGTAGCAAATTTATTTTTATAACATAACAGTTGAAAGATGTACCAAAGGAGAAGCATGTTCCACCACCCCCAAGGATTAAAATTTCTTTCTTACCAGGCAATACATGACAAGTATGGTTGAACAATAATATAGGATACTCTGGGTCAAGTACCTGTGGACAAGATATTATTAGTTAGTCTGTGTTTAAACATACACATCAACGAATGGTCGTATTTTTAAACCTACACATAAAAATGGTTAAAAACAACTATGGCTATACAAACAATTTGATAGTGATAGCCAAGAATGTTTAAGAACATAAATCCTGCACTTTTAAAGTAGCTAAAATATACAACATAAGAAGTTACCATATATCATGGTGCATAAGTCGACCTTTGGAGCTTAAAAAATTTTTCTAAAACTTAAAGTCGACTTATACTTCAAATATAAAAATGTGAACTTTAAATTACAGTTGAATAACATCAATATTTATGAAGATAGTTGATTTTTCGGTGGAGGTGATTGCTGTTTTGAATCAGCTGTTCCAGTGTTTACATTTTATGACTTTTATTTTAGAAGATAATAATTAATTTTAATACTGTATTTACTTGCATAATCCTTGTCCTAGAGTACCCCACACACCCCTATTTTTGGGCCAGTTCAGAGAGAAAAAATTAATTTGTGCTGGAATAAGTTAACATCAACTGCAGCGGAAAATTAGGGAAAAATAAAAAAAGTGCGGGGATTCCCTGTAGGTGTGTTCTCTCCAGGGTTAAAGGAGCATCAGTGGCTCTCGATGAATTCAGCGAACGCAGATACCAGATGCCAACTTATTCCGGCAAAAGTAATGACAGAACTGCTTATTTTGAGTAACAATAATAAACTTAAAACTCAATTAAAAGGTACAGCTTTAATATTATAAAAATATTACATCATCTCAATCTTGAAGATGCACCAACAGCAGTATAAACCATGCATTTAAACCCTAAACGTTTGCTTGGCTGTGTAGATATTAGAGATGCACCGAATACTCATTTTGGCCGAATGGCCGAATATTAAAATCAGTATTCGGCCGAAGCCGAATATCTCCATTAGCATAAATTAGTGATGCACCAAATATCGGCTTCGGCCTTGGTAATCAGCCAAAATTTGCTATTCGGCCTCGGCTTTTAGATGGCCAAATACTATATATTTTTCTTGATAAATCAAAAAATCTAGAGTATAGATTATTTAAATTACAATATATAGATAACCCCTTAAGTTTGTGGCTTTTAAATTCAAGTGCTTTGCAGTTTCCTCAACTATTGCTCCCATCTATTAAGTAAAATGAACAACACAATATAAATTACCTATCCATCAGAAAATTTAGCAAGGGGAGGGGCAAAATACAAAAAGCCTAATACCCAGGGGAGGACACAATTGTAACAATAAAAAAGATATTTGATACAGTTAAGTGACATGTTGAATGATGAGAATTCTCTCCATCCCTAGTAAAAGCGTTAAGTTATTTCACATGTCCAGTTTTTTCACATTTTTAAATAATGTTTTATACATTAATTACGTTTTTCCAAATTTCCTGGGGGGAAAATCATTGATATTATTCAGAATTATTATTGAAGTAGTAATCAATCCTTTCATTAGTTTCTGTTATGATGTGCAAGTCTTTTGTGAGTATAAACATAGATGCGTGTTGCAGTAAATTTACTATCGAAACTCTCTATTTTAAAAACTTGGTCAGAAATCTTCATGTATGATGCAAAGTCCCTTTTTTACAGACACTTTGGGAAAAAAGGTCCGCAGGGTACACATATACAATATTTTATTGAATTTCACCTCCGTAGAGATCCATCACGATCACTAGGTATAGTTAATCATTAACAGCTGATATCAATTGAATTATAGAAAGCTTTATTTAGTTGGTCAAGCTCTTCAAGAATAACAGTTTCTTATTGGTTGAAATTAAAACACCTGTCACATGGAAGGCTCAAGTAGAATATCACGGACTCTAAACAATATATATTTTTATTATTATGTTTAGTTCTGTTTTGTTAAAACCTGGATTGTACAGGACCTTGGTTTTGTCTGAAAAATTTCATGAGAAGTATTTTTAAGTGAAACAATGTGGGTCGACTTATATGACTACATATGCCTAATCTAGTATTTTCAAGTCGAGGTCGACTTATACGCTGCGATATACGGTATTTTAAAAGCTTTTACTTTCATACTATATCATTATGTCTGTTGCAATGGTTATAAGTACTTTGATTGATTGTTTAGAAATTAAGGAAATGAATATTTTTACATTAATCTTATCTTAATTAAAACAAGTTTTAAGCACCTAGGGCAGGATGGCAAATGAGTTTTGTGTCACGTGCCAAGACAGTAATGTGAATCATGCCAATTTTTTTTCACGTGCCACTAGTTTGCTCCTTCTTTAAGAAGCTTCATATTTTACATAGAAAATACAAGCTTACATGTGCCAAGTAAAATCGCAAGAGTGCCACTTCTGGCACGTGTGCCACATATTTGCCATCCCTGACTTATGATAACCTGTATCTAATAGTTTTTGTTGATGAAATTTTTTTCTGGTGGAAGAAATTAGAAACTCATTAGAATCGCTTATCAATCATTTTACCTATGTCTTTGCTATAGGAATGACAATTCTTAAGGACAGTTGTGGATTTGGAAATTTGTCATCCTTAGGCCAAAATTATTTTTCTCTCCCATTTTTTGTTGCTTTTTTCCTTAAAAGAATCATTCATTTGGTTTATGTCTGTCCATGGGTCTGAAATCCCATTTTTATTGCCAAGCTGAAATCTTGCCCCTTCCTTTTCCCATTGCCTACTTTGCAGATGCCATAATGCTTAAGGATATTTACAAGACATATATAACATGGAAAGATAAATCTTTTAACCATCAGGACTTAAACATATACACTTTAATGAGAGATTCAACTTACCGGCAAGGTATATTCAGTTAAAATCTTCTTTTGGAGGTTAAAGACTCCAATACCCATCTGTTTTCCTGAAGATATGTTTATTCCTCCAACCATTATTAGCGAATCTTCTCCATTTGAATCAGTAATTACTAAAGAACTGTGACCATAGCGAGATAATGAATGAGATAATTCTCCAAAATATGTAATTGGTTCCCATTTTTTAAAAACATAATCCCAACTCCAAATATCATTCAAGGTACATAGGTTGCTTTTCATAGATATTCCTCCTGTTATCAGCATCTTGTTTTCACAGTCCCAAACTGCAGCACTGTGAGAAAAGCGAGGCTCAGGCCCATTTGGAAATGATTCTTCCCGCCAAGTTAAACTTTTGGCATTTAACACCCACAGATCCCCTAAAGTCTTTGAGCAGAAAAAGAAAAGCCTTAATATTGTGCTTCAAAACAATAAATTACTTCTTATCACAAGGGCCAATAACGGCAATTTGATTATAATCATGCATACCTCCATGCAATTAGCTCTTCCTCCAAACACTGCAAGCTCTTCTTGCCCATTATGGTTAATCATCACAGCACTAAATCTCCATCTTGGTGGAGGAAGTTTTTGAGAGGAATCTACCTGATCAACTTTAACAAAGTATGCTTCCGAAGAATCATAACTCTTTTTCAAGGTTAGAATTAAACAGTCAGAAAGGGGTTTGAGGGGGGAAGTCCGTCCTCCAAACACAATAAATTTTCCATCAGAAGTCATATTACAACTGTGATGGACTCTTGCTAAATTGACATAAGGGGATGTTTCTAAAGGCAAAGAATATACACTTGTAACATTTTCAAAGTCACTGACCTTAACAAGGGACACTTCTGAAATTCTAGAGTTGGAACCATTGTTCAAAGGTCCAAAACCACCTACCACCAATAGCTGATCTTCATTGAGTAAGCTTGATGCATGATAAAATCTTTGAAAATTTGATTTAATTAATGTCCAACTGCATTCATTTTGAGGGTAACATTTGGGAAAAGATAACATGATTTTATCTAACGGTTTCCAATTTTCAAGGATACCTTTAGTAGCAACAGATAGGGAGTAATGACTGCATTTCAAATGCCACTCTTCAAACTCATCAAATGGTTCCAAATTGAGAATTTTAATTCGTTCATCACTACTGATACTTTGAAAATATATGTCCATGACTGAATTGGCTGAACATGATGACCAACCCTAACAGTGAGAAAACAACAGCATAAATTTCACAATACAAAAAGAAACAATGTGACAAAAATATTACAGCATCTATAGGAAAAATAAAATGTTGTTAATTTACTTACAATTAGTTTAATTCCACAATACAGAAAATTAGGTACACTGTGAACATGGTTTCAGGCAGTGGTGATCTGCCAAAATTTTAATAGCTGGTTCTCTAAAAGTAAACTTTTCTTTTTTAAAACAAAAAACTCAATAAAAACAAATTATTTTAGTCAAAATACTTATTATAGATATCTTATGACATTCTCTTTGAAAATAAACCTTTTATTAATATTTTAGAGCTGATAGAACACAAAAATATTTCAGTTAAAACATTTACTTGTTAACAATAGGGAACTTACAAGTTATTAAGCAACTACTTTCCAAATGGCTTCTTAGTTTTCATTGTAGAGTTTTACTTTGAAGACCAGCTTAATTTTCAACAGCAGTTCACAATATTTTGCAACACAGTTAATAAACAGTGTTAAAACTTTTTCAAAATTTAACTACCAGTTCATGACCGGCCCAAACACAGCACTGGTTTAAGGGCATCATACCATCATCAGGCAAACAAGCAATGAGATACAAATATATATATATACCTGAGTGTTATAAAATGATAAATGGGGACATTTCCTCCTACCCCCTCCCCCTCATATCTACCTGTTTCAATTACTCAGCCTCCTCCTCCAATCTGGCAAGCTAAATTCTCTTTCTTCCATTGGTCCATTCTATTTAACCTGCTTGTTTGTCTGATGATAGTTCGATGCACTGAAATCATGGTAACAGTGCAACTTTCTGTATTTGGAATAAAGCTAATTCATTTAAGAAAGTTTTCTTTCTTTCTTTTTCTAAGTTAAAAGTAAAAACCTCTAGTTAATGAGATTATGGTATCTATTTTTATTTTTGTACACTTAATGATCAATGAAATTGAAAAATATGCCATACATTAATTTTGCTGATGGTAAATTTTAATGTTTAAATTTAACGAGAAAAACTTTTTTTTCCAAAGTATTCCTTTCTACAAGAAAAAGTATGCATTATAAATATCTGCTTTAGTACTCTATCATTATAACTAATATACATACTTCTGTATCGCATAAAATTCTTTGAGTTAATTCTTACCAATTTAGTATAACGTTCCTTTTGTGATGATACATCAGGGTATTTTGAAATAGATTGCAGAGGGCTATGCAATTTTTTAAAGTGATTAACCATAACTAGCCCAAAACCATCATCTGGATTAATTTGCTCATAACTAACAAATGAAGCATTTTCAAAATTATCAGTTGCCCATTTAATTAATTGTGATGAACTGCAAAAGAAATATACACTGCATTATATTTATTTCAGTAGGGTATAATTTACAACTGATATTCCTAGCTCAATATAAAAAAATTATCATTTAAAAATATTTTAAACAAAGGATTAAAGTTCAGTGCAGTAGTCCCTAACCAACCGCAGTTTTAAGTATCAACTAGCTACACCCTCGCATAACATATGTGGCCTAGTGTTTTTTAACACATTTACTTACATATTTCACTGTAAGCGCAATTAACAATCTTGTTCTTCTCAGGTACAACACTTAATGAGTCCAATGATCAATCTCTTGAGAGAGCTACATACAGTTGCCCGTGACTGAATACAGGTATTCGTATTGGAAATAGATTTAGTGCGTTTTAATGGAAATGTTTTGTAAGGAGGCAGTCAATAGAGGGAGTGGGAGGGTCAAGCTGAGAAGAAGAGAAGGATCACAGCTGCGGAGAGGGGAAGAGGATGGGGAAGAGCATTTGATCACGGGGAGGATGAATTGAATGTTAGTCCCATTGGAAGAATTTTTCAAGTGTTGGAAACATACGTAAATAATTGTATCTGGTTTTGCCAACTGTGGTATCCAGTTTTGTGTATCCATGATTCTCCTCACAGCCATATCTAGAGTTGGCTAAATATACTTATATTAAAATTTATGTAATTGAAGAAGCTATGAACTAACTAGTCTGTACCAGGAAAAGAGATTTACTGAAGAGGAATTTTAGCTCCCAATAAGACCACAAATCATCTGGGAGGCAGAGATTCAAGGAATTTAATTGTGGAATATTAAGTGTATGGTCAGGTGGGTATCATCAACAGCATACATATTTTTATCATTGAAGTATGTCCTCCTTTGAGGAAAGAAAAGTAGAGGAAGACAGAGGAAAACTTATTTAGAGGACATCAAGGTGATAATGGGATGTGATGGATATGAAAAGCTGAAGAGAGTAGCAGAAGAGAGAAGCGAATGGTTGCGTCGACAAGGTTTAGCCTTTAGCATATGAATGAATGAACTCCTTTGAGAGCTTTTAGATATGTTTCTCAGGGATCACTCCCCTTAGCTCCCAATTTCCTATAAGCCGACCATGGTTTTGTCATCCACAAGTTAAGTCAAGAAAGTAACCCTTGCAGTTGGTAAGAAACTGAAATACTTTGTCAAATTACTCCTAGCAACATAGGTACTGCTATCAACAATTAGAAAATTTTATCATAGCAGCAGAAACTAAGGCATTGCTTAGCAACGCATTTAAGGCAAATTCAGACAATTGAAATCTCTTATACGATCATTTTTACAAAAAAAATCTGATGTACCATCATGTGACTTTCTCCATATAGAGTAATGAATATGAATGTTCTTGACATCAGCATCCTTAAGAATAATTATCAGCAATTACACAAATGGATAATTTTTAAAAACTGAATACTTTTCACAGTGAACAATACAGGTAACCCTTGATTAACACAGTACTTGAATAACACGGTTTTGGTTTTACACGGTCAAAAAAATACAACCGGTTTTGATTAATATGGTTGGAAACTTATTTTTACACGGTTGATGGAGGGAGGTGGGTAGCCTGGCCAGCTGAATCTCCCGATACAGTAAGTGTCTAATTCAGCAAATCAAGATGGTGATTCTGAAAGCAGTTCAGATGAACCAGTTCCAAATATCACTTCCAACACCATAAAAGACGGTTTAGAATTGGCTAGTAAGTGAAATTTTATGGATAATGATCTATGGAGAGAAGTAAAAAATTTTGAAGAGAATTATAAAAATGTTTGGCTCCATATCAGGAAATCTATAAAGATTTACTGAACAAAAGCAATCAATCACAATCACAGAATTTTTAAAAACAGACAAAATGTATGACTAGAGAAGATAAGTGTTCCAGGGCATACAACCTGCAATAAAAAGGAAACTTACATGACTCAATTCCTTAGATGAATTTAAAAAAAAGAATTGTAATTTTAATGAAAGAGAATTGATTTCTTGTTATTTTTTTATTATGAATTTTTTAAGCAATTTTTTGAAGTAATAATACTGATTTTTATCCGTATAAATTGTTTTTGGAACCTAAACCCCTGTTTTATAAGTTCTTATTCTTGATTTACAGTTTACATTTACACTGCATTTTCGTGGAACCAAACTACAATGTTAATCGAGGGTTACCTGTACTTTGAAACACTTTTCACATTGAAAAGACAATAAGTAAATAAAATTGTTAGCTGTTGCTATGAATAACAAAATATCAATGTGCAATTAAAATTACTTTTGGCATTATAGGCATCCATCTCAACTATTAGAAAATTTTATAATAGTATCAGAAATTAAGGTATCACTTAGTGACGTACTTAACATAAATTCAGACTAATAATTGATATATCTCATAAAAAAACCATTTTGTGAAAAAATGTTTCAAACAAAAATTGTAGAAAATTATATTTCCTACAACTCTGGTAATAAAAAATATTTACATAAATCATCTTAAAGGAGGTATTTGGGAAAAATGACAAGTGTAATCCTCTACTTGTGGTAGACCAGTTTCTGCCAAAACCTTTTCAGATTTAGAATCATCAATCAAATAATAATAATAATGGTCAGTTTCTGTCTTTTTGTCTCTTTGCAAATAAGATTTTACCTCATCGATTGGTGCTGCCACCTTGTGGCAGTTATTATAACTGCTAGGAGCTTTCAGAAGACGGTCAGGCGACGGGAATCCTATATAATAAACACTTATGTATGTTTATGTAACGGTTTCTACAATAAACAATTAGTTTATTTTTTTGTCAATAAGGATCTCCAATACAACAATCCATTCAATCGTCATGGGAACAGTTTACAATGTTGAAATAAATTGATTTGTTTTTGTTCAGATAATATTCAAAGAAATTATTCTGCTGATTGATTAATTAGTTTTTAATTTAAATCTTTTAAAGAGTTTTATTTACATAATGATGGAGAACATTATTGAGGATTCAAGTAAACTTTCTTTCTTCGTAAGTACAGAGTACAATTTGAAAACAATCATAATGTTAAGTGCACTAAATTTAATTATTTTCCCTACGTTATATATGTATACATATAATTACTTCCCTGTCTTTGCACACTGACAATTATATGTAGCATTGACGAGAACAAGGTGGGAGAAGAATATCAGAATTTTATAGCCGAAAATAAAAACCAAAGGCATTTACTAAACGACAACAGAATATTCACTAGAAATGTAATATATGACGAAATATTTCATATGTAAAAGTGTGCTAATAATTATTTTAAATGCAAATATTAATAATCAATCTATCTATAATTCTTCCGTTGATATTTGAACGGGCATTACACTAGTTACTAATAAAAATCTGAAATATGGATAATCCCACCATTGAGTCTGCAGATATTATCACGAGTTTGTGTTTTGCTGATCTTCTATCAGGCTCATATTTCTTGACAATGTAGTGTTGAATATATAACAGAAGTTTGACTCTACCTTTAGGGGGTGTGGTTTCGCACGTATGATTGTAGTTTTTAATTTTAAAATTATAGCTTTTACAGAATAAAAAGTCATACATTTTGTTTCAATAAGAGCCATTTTTTACTTTCTACATATACATAGTATAGAGAAAGTACATATTGTTTTCATGAAAAAAAATCGACTTCAAGACTGCAATGGAAATACATGTTCTGAGGTCCCTAGAAAACAATTAGACTATTTTCTGAATGATGTCTCTGTGTGTGTGTATGTGATTGTGGGTGCTCTAACGCAAAAAGTACTTGCCATATCATTACCAAATTTCACATATATAACACTTTGGTGTGAGCACAGAGAGCTGATTAGTTTTTGGACAATACCAGTTAACCGGAAGTTGAGGTTTATTCGAAACCCGATTCAGTTTTGGAAAAATATCTGTTAAAACATCATTATTGTATATAAAATTTGATACAAAGGTTATAGAGAATGTAATTTCCTACAACTTTTATTTGAAACAATTTTCCATAGCAGTTATTGTTTAGGAATTATTTATAAATAATCGGTTTTTTTGGTTTCCGTCAAATATCTCCTTAAAAACGTCGTAATTGGTAATCTTCCTGAGGACCAAAGTTGTAGAGAATAACATTTCTTCCAAGTTTTCTTTGAAACAAATTTTCGTAGAACCTTCCATTTCGTAGATAATTAATTTATTCGTAAATTTCCAGTATACAGCGCCACCATCTAGTGGTGAATTCTGTAATCATATTCAAAATATAATTTACGGCAATAAGGACGACTGTATTCTTTTACGATACGAAATAATAATTTTGTCTTATAATGCTATTCATAATAATTTAAATATCTATACCCCAAATATGGAGAAAGTCATGTTGGCCACATCCATGGGCGCCCGCAGAAATTTTTTCAGGGGGGGCAAAATGCCTACCCATTAGCATTGATTGCTCACCTCGCAGGGTCTACTAACACAAATATAGCAAAAAACACTTTTTTAAAATGATTTCTTAAGCAGGGCCTGGTTTTCGTTTTAGGGTAGTAGTATTGCACACCGCAGATAAAATTTTTGTTTCTAAAATTCTCCATAAAGTATTACATCTAATGTCATTAGCAATGCGAGTTAGTTGCCGCGATAGATATCAAAAGATTCCAAATTACTCAGCGATGTAGGTTTTTTCATTATAGATAAAAGTAGATTGCCTACATTGAATCAGAACCATTCTTTTTGTTTATATTTGAAATATTCGCTTATTTATTATTCTCATTCGCACAGTAGAAGTACACTCCCTCCCCCCTGGTTGTGCGCTTGCTTGCAGTACTGCTCTGCTAAAGTTTCAAAGATTGATATCTCTGCTACTTTATATTCCAGCATAGGGCACTTGGAATAATGCCGGAGAGCAAATAATTACTTTAACGTGTTCCATCTTTTCTTCTTCCGTTTTGCAAATGGGTTTCTGGGAAGCCTCTCAGCAAGTGCTCGGATTACTTGTTCCTTTACTATTGATTATACAAAACCCAAATGGTAAGAAAAATGTCGGAAAAATTATATCCAGTCATCTGCATTCCTTATATTTCTTACAATCAACATTCAGAAATACAGTTTAGACAGAAGGAGTATGGGAGTTTTATTGCACTCAAAATATTTACTTGCAGCCACACTTCAGCAGATTTTCGTCCAGCTGCAAATAAAACAAATATATTTCGAAAACGCAGGGCCTGGTGCAGTCACACCATTGACACCGCGATGTGTCAGCGCTGCTTGTGCCAGCGTAAACTTTAAAATGACATGTAAAATTTTTTGGGGAAACGTAGCGGGAGGAGGGGGGAGGAGCAAGTGCCCCCTCTTGCTCCTTACTGCGGGCGCCCATGGCCACATCAGATTTTTCTGTTTTTACTGCTAGAAGAGTTAATGAAATGAGCCAGTGTTGCATCATCAATTGTTGATGATCTTTCATTTTGAAAATGATTCTATTGCAATGGCTACTGTGACCAAGATGGTTAAAATTAACTTTAAGATTGATATACTATAAATTCTCATTATGTATGTACTAAATCTCATTAAACATAAATAATACAATTTTGATTTAATAAATAAGCTATAAATTATCATTACTATTAGATATTAATTAATGTGTAGCCATTCATAATTGCATATTCATTTCAGAAGGCATTCTTTTAATATAAATACATATAAATAACATTTGAATAACAGCTTTGGAAAGATGTCCCCTTGGATGAAACATCTCGTGGGTGAAAAACTTTGGATGAAACAACATGAAACAGAGTTATGGATGTTGTAACATAAATTTCCTTTGTCCATATATTAAAACAATTTAATTTAAAATTTAATTGTTGACCTCTCCTATGAAGTTGTATACCATATATCCAAAGATATCCTTAAAAGTTGTCTTTCACAATCGTGGTAACTTTAAAAATTGTTAATTCACGTGAAAAGTAAGGTGAGATGTGGCATCTAAATTGCAGCATGATATTTATAATGTAGTGTATGTTTGACAAATTGAGAGAAGTTTCTAAATGTGGATGAAAGATCAGAAAATAAGATTTCTCAACAATTATTCCCTCTCTCAATTTATCAACCTTTTCATTGAGGAAAACCATACAGCTCCTTTGATTCAACTATTCTTTATTATAAAGGAAAATACTGGAGAATGGACATGTTGCAGCAACTAGAAACTCCTACCCAATTAAATGGATGAAAAGGTAGGATAATAGACTGCAAGGTTTTAATATTATGTATTTCCAGGCGTGCAACCAGGGAGAGGGGGGCTGATGAGCTTAGCCCCTCTCCCCCCCCCCCCCCCCCAAAATGGTAAATTTTCTGACTTAAGAACCTTAAAATTTGTATTAACTGATTAGGGACGGAGCACTGATATATCGGTGTTAGGGCATCATCCTCTTCTGCCCTCTATTGTGACAGCATGGTATTTACTACTTCTGTCCTTTTTTGCCAGCTGCTTACACATAGTTTGAAGTTCTGTTCTCCACAGTTACATGATTTTTTAATAAGTGGTTTCTGTTTTACATGTTTTTGAACTTTGCCCTTTTTATATTTGACAATGGTGACCAAAAGAAAACATGGTGAGTACCTCAATGTAGATTTGTTGCTTTTCATGCAAAAAGGATACGTCGAAAGTGGAAGTGGGTTGCCCCAAGATTGTAAGGACGTACAAAGAATTCATGGGAAGATTGGATAGAAATGACCAACTATGTAAGATGCTGTAAAAGATGCTCTAGTATTTCACTTACAGCATTGCTTCTGATATCAAAACACTCATGAAGCATGGGAGATTTTACTCATGTAAAAACATTTTCAGTATGTGATCCTGTGCATCCATTGCTCTTTGCAGACCTCTCCTGAAATTTTCCATAACTGATGTTCATTCAGTGATGCTCTCTGCAGCAGCTTTGATTTCTGTCTTCAATTGTTCAAACATGCATGGATTATTCTATTGCAAATTATCATTAAGAAATCCCAATCAAATGGGTTCAAATCTGGCTGTGAAGCTCATCACCTAAGAAATACTAGCTACAGTTATGGAGAATTTCAGTGGAAATCTGGAAATGTACATTGAATTTATAAATTCAGTAAGATCAGTTATTACCTAATCACCATTAATCAACTTAAAATTATTTTTTTAGAAACAACTTTTAATTTTTATTCTATTAAAAGCCTACTACATGCATGAGATATTTAATTTGTTAAAATGTATCGTTTTATCTACGAGTTTTTGCTCTGTGAAACATTTTTGGTAATTTTTTGAGACAAATGTACCATCTTTCAAATAGGTTGCTGGGGAGAAAATATGTGTTGCTTTTTCTTTCCTTTCACAGTAGCAGTTGAGGTAAAGGAAGTTTAATGTATCTGTGAAATTTATTTTCTTTTAAATATGAATTTATACTGAAGTGCCCCCAGAAATTTTATGAAAGATTAACTATTTAATATCGTAATATGTACCATAATGACAACTAACAAAATGTCACAGAAATTATTCAAGCCAATTGTAACCAAGTCTAATAAATATCCACTTAAATTCGAATGAATAGAGGAAAGAACGAAACAAAAATGTGATGTACTTACTCTTTTTCCTTCATATAAGTTATTGCACATTCAGAAAAGAAGAGAGTAGGCAAAGAGAAGTCAATGCCATTATTTCTCAAAATTTTGTCTAACTCGATACATTTCTTCAAATCACAGCCAATCAACTTGTATTGTGTTCCATTGATACCAGATGTTTTACATGAATTTTCTGTAACGATAAGGACTATTTTACATTTTCAATTTTAGCGCCTAGTGAGGATTTCAATTACACTTTATTATCTTACGTACCAGCATTACCAACTATAGTCTGTAACTGAGGAGAATTAAGAATGCAATTTTTTTTTCTAGCAACAACATCCGGGTAATCCACCTCAATGTACGTAGTATTAGAACTTATTGTTTTGGATCCCACTAAAACAAAATAGTTGGAGTCAAATCCTGCGCCAAATGAAATTATCTGAAAAGAAAAGGTATATTTGAAAAAATGCATAATTGTCGTTTAAATAAAACGTTCCCAAATTTACTGTCTAGTATGTATTATAGCGTCGAAATATATGAAGCGTTAATAGGGTCATCACAAATATGATTTTTTTAAATGTCAAACTACCTGAGCATGCTTGCCATCGATAAACGTCAAGAAAGATTTAATAGCGTTGTTAATGACAACAGCTCTAGTGAAGTACCCTAGATTTATCAGTGGGGATCGGCGAGGCGTTTTTGTGACGAAGTGTTTAATATATGGATCTTGCAAATAACCACGATCAACCATAGAACATTTTGACAGGGTGCATGAATCTGATGTTCCCTGAATCTATTTAGATTAAGAAAATTACTTAAAATTTGTAATACATATACTCTGTAAATAAGAATACAGCCATTTACAACCTGCGCCTCCGATCGTGACATTACGGCTTCCAATACAGAAGAATTTAGAGGTGCATTGTTTATTATGAGAAAAAATAACACATCAAATATTGATGTTATTTAGAGGTAATCATGGTACGTAAAAACTAGATTAGTTATACACAATTTAATGATGCATTAATTTTAAATTCGCACGTGGCCACATGCCTCAATTGTTTAATTGCCAACGTTACAGTTTGATTGTACTGGAAGCAGCATTAGTGACTTGTCGTAAGCGCGTTGAAAATCGATAAAATATTTTTTGAAACAAGATTACGCATAGCGAATTATATCATCATACAAAGAGATAATTAATCCTGGTAAGACTTATGATGTATCTCTTAGTTTCTTCATTAACGTTAGTTACCTACTACGGTTGTTTTGAGAGCTATTACATTTTATAAACTTAAATCAACAAAGTTCATCATGGCGTAGGTAATCTTGGCATATATAAGAGATTTTAGAATTGACTTATTATTCCTGTTAATGTTAAAAAATTTAGTTTTTGCGTAAACGGTAGCTATGTGCTTTGGCGGTTCCCAAAATCCCACGTTAAAATGTTTAATAAAGGAAATACGTTACTGTTGAGAACGCACCAGATAATTTGCAATTTAATTTATGCTACAAAACAAGTGAAATAAATTGTAACTTATTTGGTGTGTTCTCTACTATCACTAATGCAAGAAGGTATGCCTGATTATTCTTCTTATGGCTTATCTTCTACGCCGTTAATTTTTTGCTTAAGATGAACTGTTATGCTGGCCTTCAATATGTTCTATACATATGGGATTCGCAAACTACGGCCCGTGCGGTTATTTCATTTGGAACCAATAATTCCTCTAAAATTGTTTGCTTACATATTATACTTATTACTTAGAATTTTTTATTATACTTATCCAATTTCTTAATATTTTCATTTTCGGTTCAGCTCCGGTTCGATGCCCTTCTTCAACACATGGTTTAGCGTGAACTGCGCGTAAGTCGCAAATTTTCGTAATTCTATCTTTAGATTTTTATCGTTGGCTACACTGCTGTGTTTATCATTTCACAAAATGGAGACCGTTCCAAGAACGCATGAAGGTAAGTGTATTTAGTTATTTATTTTAATTTTATGTGTTTGCAGTGAAAATTACTTGATCGAGAACGGAAATTATATTAATTCAAGTTTTAACATAAGCCCAAGTTATGATTATCTGATAATTTATGTGTGTAAGGTATTTGGAAAATACGCTCCAAGCGAAATGTTTCTTTTGATGGTGCATAATAAATATTGAAAATTGTTTTAGTTTCCAAGTTCTTAACATTTTAATTTTTAATTTTAGATATAGAAGCACAAATTCGGGAAATCCAAGCCAGGAAAAAAGGTGTGCAAGAAGAAGAAGTCGCAGAAAAAGATAGAGTTGGTCTTGGCGAAAGTGGTTATTATGACCGAGACATATATGATGGCGGAGGGAGTAAATTTGACGGATACGTTACATCAATCGCTGCCAATGATGAAGTTGAGGTGTGTTTATTATGGAGAAGTAGTTCAAATGGAGTTTACATTAAATAATATTCGCGGTTCTTAGCAAGTCCGTTACTATAAACTGCTCAGTTTACACTGGACTTTTTTCTTTTTACATTCAGCCGTAATGCTAAGTAAATTTCATACTTTGTTTAACTTGCATAACGCGATTATAAATTTTTGTTAACACTAATTTTAATGCAAGGGTATAGCGTCCTATCATATTAACTTTTCGTTAATATCCTGGTAGATAGAAGGAGTTTCGGTTAGCACAGGATTAAATTTATCAATACTTTTATTCCGAATCATGGTGGAGATTGTGTATGTTTTTAATTAACTGCAACATTCATCTTTGTTTCATACTCGTCGCCGCTTAAGTTATAAGCTCCAATCCTGAATAAATTTAGAATTTACTTATAAAATTCTGTCTTCTTCGGAGATTATTCGATTTATTTAACCGATCCTTTCCAGATTTTTCTAAGAATTGTGAAACAAATCTATTATGCACTTACACATAACCATGCAGATTTTTTTATAACTCATTCATGATTTTAACCAGTGGGTCCTTTCCACATATAAAATAAGTAGTCTAATAGAGGAAAGGTGCTGTTTTGTGTTTTGATATGATAATTATAGGAAGCTTTTTTAAAAAAAATGTCTAATGCAATGCGTATAGTCTGATAATGTGTTATTTTAAAATATTGTTTTGAGCGTTAACTATGTCATAGATATTAAGAATATAACACAAGAGATGAAACGTTTGTAAATTTTCAGTTAAAGCTTTATCCATGAATATTTTCTCTGCATTGTAGTATTATCAGGTAAACTGTGTAGCAGTTGTTTCATTTCTTATTTCTTGGTATTCAATTCCACAAAGTTACACCTTCTATCATTGAGCCTTGGATGCTGTCATTATGGGCCTGATTTCAATTTGAATCGTATCATTTGAAATGTTAGATTATGGGGAAATCTGAAAATTATATAAATTTAACCCATTCTATATATCAGGTATTGGTGAATGTATTGAAGTTAACAGTTACAAATATCAGTAGCAGTGATTTGTTATGAATACAGTTAAAATAATCAAAAGTTCATGAAAATGCTAGAAAGTGTAATTATTATATTACATATAATAATTATATTATAATAAGTATTAGAAATTACATTAAGAATTTATCAAATTATCTTCTTACCTTCAGAATATATATTATCAGTAGACCAGTCTGTATGCTCTCAAAATAAGTAATAGACATTAAAAACCAACCAGCCTATTGTTAAGATGTTGATTACATGCCTTTATGATGGGATATCTTCCTTATGCCAATATGGCCACAATGGATTACTTGAGAATTATTCATATAAGGGTAAGGGGCCTGGTGGGTTCCTGCCTTGATTCACCAGTGTATAATGGGCATGGAATATGTTGGTATTATGCGGTAATGTATCGGGGATTAGATACATGTATTACTACCTTCATACTATGCTATTAATGACTTTGGTCCATCATTGTAAAATTTCATTTTAGAACTTACCATAATACAGATCCATTATCCAATCCCTGTTGTTGTCACTGTAACAATAAGCACTCATTCTCTGGAATGGGGATTTTTTTTTGTTTTTGCTGTTTGATTTTTTTCACAGTGATCTAATATCCTCAAGATGTAAGAGTTTCAGATAACAGACAATAACACTACCAAGTTTTTAAAGGTTTTCTTGAATGTTATTTTTGCTGTTGAGAGTTAATTATTTTATTTGTAAATCTTAATAAAAATTAATTCATTATTTTAGTAATTTGAAATTAATTAAAGTTTTTACTGCACAATTTGATGTGCGATTTATAGGATGAAGAGTATGACACAGTGTCATTTGGTCAAAACAAACGCCCTGGATTTACCGCCCCTGCAGCCCTACTGAACGACATAGCTCAGGTATTTTGTTGTTATATTTATGAAAATATCTACTTAATTATGTTAACTAATGTTAATTTCAGAAGAGTTATATAATCCTCACAGGTGCATAACTTGCAATTTTCTAATTACTCATGTGTGTTTCTCATTTGAAAATGTTCAGATGGTGATAAACAATTTGTCTGAAATTATGAAATATTGTTACCCGTGAGACAGGTGTTTTAATGAACAGAGTTTAGCAAAGCAAGTATAAGTGGTGCAGGAACTTTTCCATTGTATCGATGGCACAGTCCTTTATAATATTCTATCAGAAAAGTTTTCATTTATATCTGCAATGTTTCTTTGCAAGTCACTCACATTAGCAGTCAGTAGTTTAGAGTAATCAAAGCGAGGGTCATTGTTGGCGCTGCAAGTGTCACATGTTCATTCAAGTCATTTTTATTCTTATTTCTAACAAATGATGGTGTCTGTACCTCCTGCCTGTTGAAAATTGTATTATAGTATTCTTTGGCCTTGGGAGAGGGGCTGTTACTAGTTCCTAATGCTAATATCACAGGCTCAAACCTTTTCTAGAGAATCCTTGTTTTTACTACTCTTCGTTATCATTGTTGCCCTTATTGCAAAAGGCTATTAAGCACTATTTAGAAGCTAATTTAAAATAAATTAAAAGTAAATAAATGATGGTAAACTGTTTTTATTACATTCATTTTTTGTCCCCTATCTTATTCCATCAATAACTATTAGTTAATAAAATGTTAACATTTTCAATTATATGAATACCTTTTAAATGGTGAAAAATTAAATTGTGATGGAAGCAGATGGTTATAAGTGCCGTGTGTGCAACTTGCCAATCCTAACATCTGGATTTCTTTGCTTTGCATAGTAATCTCTGAACTACAGGTGAGCTCCGCTTAACGTGGCCCCGGCCAACACAGATTCGTTATAACGCAGATTTTATTTCAAATTAAATTTAAAAAAAATATAGATATCTTATGTACAGTGCTACCACAGTCTAATATCTTATGATTTTTTAAATTTTGCACTAATCAAATTTCATAAAGTATCCTAAATATTGTGATATTTCAGCAGTGTTGCATAATATTGCATCATCTGGTGGCCAATTCCACTCTTTTCCCCGTAAATTTCACAGTTCTAACACAAAAATTATATCTCCTAAGGTGCAAAACATTTGAAAAATGGAAATAGAAATATGACTCATGCTTCACGTTTCTTTGGCATCATTGGATTGTAAAGAATGTTTTTGATGATTTATATTTTAAAATCTATAATTTTCAACAATTACTTTATTACAATGTTAATTTACCGTATTAACATGTCATTATAAATAATAATAAAACAATAATTCTACACATCAAAAAATTATATAATTTTGAACTACATATGAAAAAACGTGGTACGCATGGAGGGATCTTATTGTTCGAATGCATATAATGTATTATAATATATAATCAGTGATGAACTGGAAAAAAATTAAGAACTGGCTCTCTAAAACAAAAAAGGGGGTTAGGAAATTTGGATAAGGATGACATGGGAGGCCTATATGCCAGGGACACCATATTGCTCTAGTTTAGTAATACCGTTCCGCTAGCTTAACAAGTGTTTGGTTTGTATTATATTCCATTTTATACACTGTCGGTAATTGACTATCAGATAGGGAAAAATGTACTTGTAAGGACAAAATCAATAAATTTTCATATTTTCGAAAAATTTAACAACTAGCTCGCAAATTCTGAGAAAAATTAACACAGACTCGAGCGAGCTGTTGGGAGCCGGCTTCAGCTCATCACTGTATATAATGATATATAAATTGCAGAAAACCCAACATGCACTACTATGGGTTTGATCTATAAGCGGAGCTGCAAGAGCATCGTTGATCAGTGCATGACTTTGTTGGAGGAGCACAATGACTTGACATGAGTGAGTGCCGTGAAGCGGGGCTGTGATGGACTATTTGAATGGAGTAAGTTTTCTCGGGTTTCCAGCCGGGTGGTATGGAAAAAGGATTCCGACGTTTCGGCAACTCTCTCTGCTGTCATCTTCAAGGAGAAGTGTCGATTCAAGTTTCAGGTCTGGTATTTATGGGAGCTGGCTGTAACGGCTCAGCCTCTGATTGGCTGTTGGAGGTAGGCCAATGAGCGTCTCGTTTTTCGGCCAGGCAGGAAAGCATCGGGTTCCATGTCTTGCTGAGGAAGAAACCCTTGTCTCGGTTGAAAAGTTGCCCTTCTAAACGGAACTCAATGGCTTCCTTGACCAAACGGTCCCAGAAGCCATAGGCCCGGTTTATCATCCTTGTTTCGGCGAACTTTATTCTGTGGTCCGAGGATATTGAGTGTTCGGCCACAGCAGATTTCTCCGGGTAATTCAGCCTGATGCACTGGACATGTTCTTTTAGACGGGTCTCGATTGTATGACCCATTTGCCCGATGTATGCTTTTCCACACTCGCATGGGATCTTGTATATCCCAGATGTCTTGAGGCCTAGATCATCTTTCACTGGGCATAGGAAGCTCCTTATCTTACAGGGAGGCTTCTGGATGGTTTTGATGTCATGCCTCAAGAGAATCCTGGCAATTTTCTCCGACAGATGAGATATACGGCAGGTAAGCTGAGGCAGGTGGTTTCTCAGCTTTGGCCGGTTCAGTGGAGGGTTTTCGAGAGGCCCTTTTCAGAGCCATGTTGATGTTTCAGAGTTTGTATCCATTTTGTTATAGAGTTGTCCGTAGGTGTTGGAGCTCTGATGGCAGGCTTTCAGCATCTGAGATGGCAAAAGCACAATGCGCTAAGGTCGCCAGCACTGAACTCCTTTGGGACGGATAGTGGTGGCTTAGGTCATTCAGGTAGAGGTCAGTATTCGTGGGTTTCCTATACACGCTGTGCCCCAAGGTACCATCTGGCATTCGGCGCACAAGTACATCGAGAAAGGGAATGCAGCCTTCCTATTCTATCTCCATGGTGAACTTAATGCTGGGATGGAGACTGTTGAGGTGGTCCAGGAATTCCCCAATGGTGTCAGCTCCATGCGGCCATATGACGAAGGTGTCATCAACGTACCTGTAGAAGCAGTTGGGTTTCAGAGGTGCTGAGTTAAGGGCTTGTTCTTCGAAATCTTCCATGAAGAAGTTGGCGACCTCCGGGGAGAGTGGAGATCCCATCGCCACGCCATCAACTTGCTCGTAGATTTGACCGTTGTACAGGAAGTATGCCGATGTGAGTGTGTGGCGGAACAGGTTTATGATACCGCTCTCGAAGCGTGGTTCAAGGAGCTTTAGTGTGTCCTTGATGGGCACTCTTATGAAGAGTGACACCACATTAAAACTCACCAAGATGTCTTTGGGATCAACCTTGAGCGTTGATAGGGTGTGTATGAATTTGGTCAAGTTCTTCACATGATGCTCACATTTCCCCATCAGTGGAGCCAGAAGTTTTGTTAGGAATCTGGCCAGTTTGTATGTCGGAGAGTCGATGGCGCTGACGATGGGCCATAACGATACTCCAATTTTATGGATTTTTGGGAATCCATAAAGTCTCGGAGGTACAGGGGCCTGAGGTAGAAGGGTCTTCCGTGTTTCCTCCGGTAATCCTGATTTTTTTATTAGGGCCGAGGTTTTCCTGATGATGGTTTCTGTGGGATCCTTGGGTAAGGCCCTATAGGCAGGGTCGGCGAGGACTTGCTGCATCTTGGCATGATATTCTGCGGTGTTCAGCAGAACAGTAGCATTGCCTTTATCCGCAGGTAGAATAGTGACCTCTGCATCGTCGCGTAGTTTGCGCAGGGCTTCACCTTCCTCCGAAGTGATGTTGGGTTTGGGAGGCGTGGCCCTTTTCAGGGCCATGCAAATCTCGGTTCTGACCTCTTCTGCAGTTCCTGGTGTTAAGGTACGCACCGCCTGTTCTACTCCTCCTATGATGTCACATATGGGGATGTGCTTCGGTGCAGGAGCGAAGTTGAGGCCCTTGGAAAGAACTGGTTTGGTTGGCTCATCAATTCTTCCATCGGTGAGATTTATCACAATGCGGTCCGGGTCAAGAGGCATGATCTCCGGGGTGGAATTGGAGAGCGGTGCGAATTTCTTCGATTATCTGACAGTGCTTTTTCTCAGCATCAGACTTCCCTGGGCTGCGGTGGAATGGTCGATGTGTTCCCAATCCCAGGGGGAAAGAGCAGCAGCTATTTGAATGCTACCGACAAGTTTTACGTAATAAGCGAAAAAAAATAAGCAGTCGACCCTGGACTCTTTTTTACTTTCTCATACGAAGTATCGAGAAAGTATTGTTATCGCAAAAAAATTCAACCTCGAGATTTTTACGGAAATATACGTTTTGGGTGTCGCTGAATCTGAAAAAGTGGTTTTCGCAATGCCGTCTGTCTGTCTGTTACTGGCTCTGGAGCCTAGACGGTAGAGCGAAAATGAATGAAATCTCATACTTAGGCATTTTATTATACTGAGCAGAGTATAGATAGAAATGGTTGACGATGCTCAATAATTAAGATAGTTTATTGTATGCATTTTTAACAACAATCCGATTTACTCAAAAATGGCTCTAACGATTTTGATCAAATTTCGTACAGTTACTTGAGTTTACGTCTTCAATAATACTGTATAGTTCATATTTCTGAAAAAATGAATATAAGGCTAGTTTATTCTAGACAACTTTAACAATAATTCGATTTTCTCAAAAACGGCTCTAACGATTTTGATCAAATTTCGTAGTTACTTGAGTTTACGTCTTCAATAATACTGTATAGTTCATATTTCTGAAAAAATGAATATAAGGCTAGTTTATTCTAGGCAACTTTAACAACAATTCGATTTTCTCAAAAACGGCTCTAACGATTTTGATCAAATTTCGTAGTTACTTGAGTTTACGTCTTCAATAATACTGTATAGTTCATATTTCTGAAAAAATGAATATAAGGCTAGTTTATTCTAGGCAACTTTAACAACAATTCGATTTTCTCAAAAACGGCTGTAACGATTTTGATCAAATTTCGTACAGTTACTTGAGTATACATCTACAATAATACTACGTATTTAATTTTTCTCAATGAATGAATATAAGGCTAGTTTATTCTTGGGCAACTTGAACAAAAATTGGATTTTCTAAAAACAAGCTCATATGATTTTCATTTTCTAAAGATAACTAAACGACGCATTAGTATATGAGAAAGTTTGTACAATGTATGTTGTACCGACTTTTTAATAAAACTTCATAGGTGTTCTGAGAAATATTTTGAAATTATGTATGTCTACCGCTAAAAAGCTTTTTTATCTTACTGTTTACTAGATAATTTTATAGCTTGTTTAATAAATTACATTCTAAAAGTCTGGTAGAAGTATGTTTTATATTGAATGTGGGTCCAAAAATACCATTTGGGAAGTTATTTCCCTCTGGACACCTAAAGGTTATGGTGCCCCGGCGAATGCGGATTTTCGCTTAACGCGGAGACCTCAGGAACACATTTCCTGCGTTAAGCGGGGCTCACCTGTATCAAGTTGCTGAAACATCGGTGGGATTTAAACTCAAGTAGTGAATGCTTTTTGCCATCCAAGTTCTAAAAATTGAATGTTTATATAACTTTTTTTATATATGATTGTATTTCAGTCACTGCTTCGAAGTTTATTCAAGCCACCTACATGTCCAAGCAATTGTTAAAAAGTAATTTGGAACTAGGTATTAATGATACAATTGATTTAAATAAAATGAGCTTTTTTCATTTTTCATAACATGTCAACACCACTTTCATTTCTAAGGAACAAAATTAGTAGTTCTTATGGTTATTATCAATGTATTTCAAATTGTAATGATAATTCTATAAATACAGCAGAAATAGAATAGTACCATCACTAATTTTCATAATGGTTACAATTTTGAAAAAGCTTTATTTTTAATTTAAGTTAAAAACATGCATTCTGATCTTTTTATATTTCAATGTTTATAAAATATGCATTTCTGCTATATAGAAAGCACCTGGTTATGCAGTTTTTCCGTTGTTCCTTCTTTAGGGTTAAAACTTATAGAAATCCTTTAAATTAATTGTGAACTTTTTTATTGCAGAGTGAAAAAGATTATGACCCATTTGCAGAGAGAAGGCGGCCCACTGTGGCTGAGAAAGAGGATGAGTACAGGCAAAAGAGACGTAGGATGATAATTTCTCCAGAAAGAGTGGATCCCTTTGCTGAAGGTTTGTTGACTTTTTTTCTCTGCTCTATTTACATCCCCAGTCCATTAGCTCTTGTGTTTGATTTTGTGATGTGGTTTCCGAGAATGGCTCAGCATTTCATTCTGAAGGAACTTCTTTAATGAATTATCAAGAATATTATCAAATTTTGATGGTATAAAGTGATTTTCTGAGCCATGGTATGGTTATCACAGATATGTTTGATAGTTAAATTGAATGTGAGATTGAATGATTGAGTGAGTGGATGAATCAGGGAAATGTTTATCAATTTAACCTCCTTATGAAGTGCAGTTTACATATAATAAAGGTAAGCTGTCTTAGCTGAAGTTTTCTGATATGGAAGATAATGTTGATTTGATTTTGCCTTGGCTGACATGCATCAGAATATTGGTTGTAAAAATTTTTGCAATTTTTCCTAATAATCTTTGTTAAGATGTTTGGATTGGCCAGCATCACAAGGAATGACTACTGCCAATTTTTCTCTTTGATTCCGTAGCCTTTTTCAGGGCAGTAGAATCCTTCCCTCCTGAAATGTATAAGGATTCATCTGTCTCCTGATAAAGCCTCAGAAAAAAGGAGACAAAATGTTGATAGTAGTCATGCTCAGGACCTAAGACAAAAGTTACTATTTCTATTCCTGTAATGGCTGGAGTACAAATTTTTCTTTTGAATTTATAAAAGAAAATTTTTTATTAAAATGTAAATTTTATTTTAATGGATTGAAATTTCTCATTTATATATTTCAATGTTTGAATAGAGTGACCATATGTTCCATTTTCAACAGGATAGTTAGTTTTTATCCTATTACCCTAAAATTATTCATTAAATGTGAGAAAGGATTAGAAATAACATTATTTGTTTAGAAAAGTATGGGCGACTCCTGAGATTCGACAGGGATGCGTTCCTGGTCGAATCTCGAATTGTCGAATGTCGAACGCCATTTTACATATACTTGCATGTTATAATCGAAGGATACGTTCCCGGACCTTGGGAAAAAGTCCCTTCACATTCTATAAAGATAAAATAACATTACTAATATGTTAATACAACAATATTAAATTATGAATAAATTAAATAATAAAAATTTTAAATGTATAACTTATTTTTTGCACTAAAAAGGAAAAAATAAATTTTTGTTTCAAACTTCAAAGATAGATGATCTGCAGACGGCCCGGTCCGCTTCACATGAGTCATTTATAACAAACAACTCACGCGAACCTGACAACATACCTGCATACATCTATCTATACATACAACTATTTATCGCAGCGAAATTAATATAAAAGTTATTAAAAAGCACAAAATAACTTAAGAATAAAGAAACAAAATTAAAAATATTTTCATACCTTAAATCTTTTTGAACTGCGCTTACTGGACTTGGTTTATTAATTGAGAAGTTGGAAGATTTTAGTTGGAAGAAAAGGAGCTATTGGGTGGGGAACTGTTTATTGTTGTTGTCAAATTACCTGAATTTATCAAATGTTCTAGAATTTTCTCCTTCTGTTTCACATAAGTGCTAATAGTTGAACGACACATTCCCAACGATCATGTGATTTCAGTATGGCTTTCACCTTTCCCAATACGCTTTAAAATTTCTAATTTCAATTCATAACGATGAGTCTTATGCACTCTTTTATTTGATTCACTTACATTCTCACTATTACATTTCCTTTTAGATATCATGTCAAGTGATAAATTTATAAATAAATCAAAATAAATAAATTTAAATATAAGATTAACCGAAAAAAGAATGAAATCAGTATACATTCAAACAATTAGAGCAGAAATAACTATGTCTACACTGAAACTAAACCTCGCGTGGTTGGTCGTGACAAAAATTACTTCACGTAAACTAGTTCCAAATTTGATGGGTCCAATAAGCAGGTTTTGACAGGTCGAAATCTCGAATTTGTTGAATCTCAGGAGTCGCCTGTACTTGTAGAAGTTGTATTTGGAAACTAAATTTAAGGGAGTGGTTTGGAGATAAAAATTTGTTAAGAATTATATTCTAAAAGTTATAAAAATTTAAAGGAAGTTGTAGACATAAATATTCATTCTTTATTGCTTTTAAGAATAAGAATACTTTCAATAGCAAAGTCGCTGTCTCTACAAAAGAAGAGATAATGCTTATATAATTCAAAAACTTCAAAGAAATTTTTCATGTAATACATTTAAGTTTAGCTTTTATAGTTTCTTTTACTACTGCTCTCTGGAAATACATTAGTGATTGTCTGCCATATCAGGAACAAAGAATAAAATTTTATTGAATTCGTAGCTGTTCATATTGTCTATTTTTTAGACTACATTGAAGCTGCATCTTATAATGTCTTTGAACTAGATTCAGTCAAGTCATGAAAAGAAAATTCAATAGAGAATTATCAAGCTCACATTGCTAAAATCTAATTGAAACAATTGGTACTCACTCAAGTATCTCCAAAACTGCATTTTGGCTTTGAGGCTGCCATCATCAGTGGCAGGGCTCCAAAAATCTGCTCACCCTGGGTGAGTTAACGGAGACCGGTGGCAGGTAAATTTTCAGCCTCTTTTAAGATGCATTTTAAATTATTACGTTATTTCTTTACATAATTCACCCAACATATTATGCAGCCAAGAAAAGATACTGGAGGGCATAAGAAGCCCTCATGTAACTAAACTAAATGTTATCAGTGTACATTCTAGATCCATCTAAAGAAAAGAGTGTTGCTGTATAATAATGTGTAATGTGTTGTAAGAATTAAAGAATACATTGTTTTTGTTTCATCATAATAACATTTAATTCTGAGGATTTTTTAAACGTCACCTATAAAAATACTTACATAAAACAGGCTGCAATACTATGAGCGAGTAAATATTTTTGTGGCGAGTAGATTTAAGTTGTATTTCTGGAGCCCTGATCAGTGGTGTTCGTCAGTGTTCATTTCTTGCCAAAATGCACATATGGTTTTTCATAGTCCTTTTCTGGCTGTTGGAGTTACTCATATAAGTACTTATTGTTTCACTGAAAAGAGATTTTAAAATTTCTAGACAATATTGCATGAAATACAAATATGAAACCATTCCCATTTATATGAATACATTGTTTATAATACAATTTTCTGAATAAAATGGTCTTTAAAACAATATTTTAAAGATATAAGTAAGATAATTATTTTTTTATACTTGTTATTAACAATACTCTGTGTAAGATTGACCACGACAATAGGAATATTACAATCATTGGCGGCATGTTTAAGAGAGTTGTTGATTGTTATTTATTACTGAGCATTGATAATGATTATTTCTATCTATAAATACTGTAAGAATTTAAGACTTATGATAAAATAGTTTACAGAATTTTTCCAAGAATAGGTGAAGGACATTTTAGCAAGAGGCTGACATACTGCAATAAATGTAATAAAAATTTTTTGATCCTTTATATGTATGGTATGTAGAATTTCTGCTCTCGTAAGATGAAAATAGGAAGAGAATCGGCATATATATAAATACTTAAATGCACGGAATAATGTGTTAGCTGTTGTGATTTTCCTAGTTATATCAAGGAGGCTCATGAACGTAACATGAGGTATTGGCATTTATTTTTTTATTAAAAAATAGTGATTTATTAGTTGAGGGTGAAGAATGAAACTTTTAAGGTGTCAGTAATTTCAAGTTGTTTGTATTAAAAAAAGTAAAATTATTGGATGAAATAATTTATTCCTTAGTTAATGAAGCATTTGTCAATATGAGGCCTTACCAGTACATTTTTTTTCAGTATGTGATCTTACCAGTACATATCTTTTTCAATATGTAACATTGAAGTTCTCATCTCATATTACGTAAGCACTGTATTATTTATGCCTTTGATAACATTTACCTGAAAGAAAGAATATTCTAGGATTGATAGGATAAACTCATTCTGAAAAAAGTCAAAGAAAACTTTTAACATTTCCTAAATCCTAACCAAGAGGTTCTATTTTCCAAGTAATTTTATGTGTCAAATAAAATACCCAGTTTCACAAATGTTACAGGTTCAGAAGCAATTAGTTTGTTTCTAAAAGTTTACTTAATATGTAATTGATGGTAATTTCTTAAACAATTGAATGCCCGTGCTAAATAAAATGAAGTGATGTCTAGCATCCTAATTTACTGTTTCTGTAAATAATATTTTTTTTATTCACAAAACGTCAAGGGTGGATCCAGGCTTCATTTTTGGGGGGGGTAATCAGAAATGAAAAAATAAACTATTTGAATATGTTGTAATTCATGTATATTTTTATACAGAAAAATGAAAAAAAAAACTTTTTGTACAGCAAAATGAATGTAGTAAAACTATATAGAGGTTTAGGAGTTAATTTTTTCTAGCGTTCAGAAATCTTGGGGAGGGGGGGGGGGTACTTACCCCCTGTACCCCTGTATCCACCCTTGCAAAATGTAAACATTTGAGTCCTATGAAGATTGTAAGATATGGTCACACTATATTTGAAAGTTATTTGTAATCATAGTCAAAATATTTGCAAATATAAAGACAACTTCACATGCAATTGTTAAGAATTGTCAAGAACATTGCAGTTTTAGCTATCCCTTTTTAATATTTTCAAATCTGCCAAGAGGAGGAGTTGATTTTAAGATAATATGACAGCTTACATTTTTTATTGTAAATGCCACTTGAAAAAATTTTTCACACAAAAAAGTACTGAGATTAGACTATAAATTTCCAACAAGCTATAGTTAACATTGGTGACATAAGTAATATTACAAAGGCTTAACCTTTCAAATTCTCACGCTTGCAGAAACTTCAATTTAGTCTTTGTCTTGAATTGAGCATGTTTTTTACCATACCATTTGCATTAAGAATGTGGCCTATAAGAACTCTTAGCTGATCAATGCAACTTAACGTATCAGTGAAGCTTATTGTTTGGCATCACCTGTAAATTTGCTAATTATTTTTGAAAGTTTGTTTATTATAAAAACCGGAAGTACTTTGTTACAATGCCCTTGGTATGGTGGGTGCAGTTGTAGAAGGGAATTGCGAAGGATAATTAGTGATGGGTTCGTTGTAAAAAGTGAGGGCCTAGCAGAGTATTTTTTTCTTGGGTCGGGGTTTCATCAGTAACTTCTACTAATATCCAATTTTTTCTCCCCCTCCGAGGAAATCCTTCAACGCCACGAGTTCATCTGCAGAAAACAGGATTTTGAAGTATGGCTTTAAGAAATTGAAGTAGATTATGTGATGATTGTGTGTATAAGTGCTTCACACTCTTTATTACTAAATGGCACATAAAATTTAACTTTCATGGTCTAAACTTCATTAACATGGTAAAACTGAAAGTGAGACTTGTTTTTAATTGGTCAGCTCATGTAAAGACCATATTGTGTTTCGTGGAAAGAGAAAATGGGTAGCAGCATGTGACTTCAAGAATGATGCAATTGGATTCCATGTAAGACAAGTGTGCTCTCATTTTGTGGGAAGTTTTTAAACCAATATTGATTTCCCGGAAACATACGTTAATATTGGAAAATCCTTAAAAGTCTTTACTGGTTGAAGCTTCTGTAGATCTGTTCCCTTAAGTCCCTAGGAGTGCGTGATTGTGTGAGAAATTCAGAAATATTATTAATCACTAAGGTTACTTCTAGGTCCATATCACAGGATGCTGGGAGAAAAAAATGCCCAAACCTTGATGAAGTGACTTGAGGAGGGTATCACGTATGTATTGAGTAATTTTCAGAAAATTTCAGAAGCGAAACATTTTGTTTCAAGAAGTTCTGAAAGTTGCTTATCTATCTAGATTGAAATCACTCTAAATTATCACTATATATTTGAATAGTTTAAAATTTAAATTTTCTGCCTTGGTGGATAAAAATAAAATTAGTATTTATTTCTTGAAACAACTTCTGAAGTTTTACCTTTGTCCATTTTCCAAAAAGTAATCACAAAAGTTACTACTTAAGTTTGTTTAAATATATGAAATTAACAATTTTTACTGTAACAAAATGTACTTTTATTTAATAAAATGCTTTAAATTTGATATTTTGTTTATTTTTAAAATAATTTCTAAAAATCTGTGAAATAAGGAATTGCCATAACTTTATTTTCACGCTTTGTTGTGTGTTTGGAGTTGGAACAAACTTCTTTTTTCCTGTGGTCATGAATATTCTTAATAGAGGCTAACTAACTGGCACGCTTTGCGTGACACTATTTTATTTTTTGCAGGAGGAAAAACCCCTGACGTTGGATCCCGAACATTTACTGAAATCATGCGAGAACAGTTGCTTCGGGGTGAGGAAACTGAGGTAAGATCTATGTATTTGTTTAGAATAGCAATATAATTTGCCTTCATGCAGGGAAATTTTTGGAGGTGAAGGATATGAAAGTAAATAGTGTATTTACTTTTGTATGAGCTGCATCTGAATGTAAGCCATGCCCCATATTTTTGTAACAGATTAGGTAATAATTTTTAACCATTTAAAAGCTGTCATATATTTTTTAGAAAAACATAAAAATTTAAATGAGTGCATTGGAAACCCAACTTAATTGCACTGAAGAAAATATGGAATTTATTCAGTCCACACCATATTTTATATAAAACATAAAAATTGCTTGTACCGTATTTGACTGAATATAGCCCCCCTGTTTTTGGCCAAAAGTGAAGTGCAATAGTTGAGGGGGGAGACTATTTTCGGGCACTAAAAATTAGGTGGGTACAAAGAAGTGTGCAAGGCTTCAATAATGATGAATTTCATTCGAGTCAGTAAGTGTTTCTATCCATTATAAGACTAAACTACTCGGGTTGCGAATATTTATTTGCAAGACTGATTGACGTCACCATAAGAAGCATTTTTCAGTTATCTGATCGCTCTCGTTATCGTCAAATTGCAAGTTTTACCGTATTTGCTCTTGTAAGCCGCGCCCCAGTGTCTCCCATGCACCCTGGTTTTTGGGCCAGCTCTAGGGAAAAAAATTTGAGCCGAAAAAGGGTTTTTTAAATCACCAATTCCTATTTCTCAAAAATGCTACGCTCAAGTTAAGCATCTTCACACACCTACGTGACGAATTTATTGGTACTAGCAGAAATCTCCTCGGTAGTCCTCGTTTGTTAAACACAACTGTTTTTGTCGTCATATTGGTCATGTTCGGCAGAAATCGCTCCAGTAGCGATCATTCTGCTGTACGTAATTTTCCAGCCATATGGTCACTGATCCCTACCGTAGCAGTCGTCATTTTTTTGGCGAACTAAAATTATGATCAGTGATCATTCAGTGATCATCACGGTGGCTATGACTTTCATAGACGTATCATAGAATAAAGGAAGCATGCCGTATCTGAACATGGGAGACATCGTCTGCCATGAAAACAAAACTCCCACTAACCACAACTGGTCGTGCATGCGCCGTGGCCTCCGTGACGATTGCAGCAGAAAGCCGTCGAGTTTGGGGAGCAACCGTTAATAAACTTAAAACTCGTTTAAAATTTTTATACAATGAATGAAAATGACTAAATTTTCACGCGTTTTGGGAAAAAAGGTGCGCAGTTTACACGAGCAAATACGGTAATACCAATAAAATTAACCTTACCCGAGAATGGACTAATTGCCTGGCTAAGCTTGAATTGTTAATTACACAAATGAAAGATAGATTAGCATTGCGCATCGAAATATGAGCAAAGTGCGAATTTATATTGCTGCATAAATTGGTATGTTATTTCGACTTTTTAGAGTTTATTTTTACTCCCTAAAAATGTATTTTTGTTCATTTCCTTGTCAAATATCTCTTTCGTTAGTATACCCTCTGAATTCTGAGGTACAAATCTGAAAACCTTAAAATTCCAATTAGCATGGCGTTTTAGCACTCGCTAATTGGTACTTTTTTATTAAATGAGTGCAAGTTTGATATTTCTTCAAATTATACAGCGTGTTTCATGACGTTAAAGTTCTAAAAATGTTCATGTCCCTTCAGGGTATTAAAATATTTTCTAGATTTGTGTGAGAAAAATGGGTAGGGGGCTGTATTTGGTCAAATACGGTATATGAGGGTAAAAATTGGAAAAGTGTAAAAATGTGAGGTAATCGCTATAGCTTGCTAAGTAATGGCTAAATGGCTCTTGTGATTCATTGTTAAGTGACTCATAAAAAATTGCATAATCATTGTAACTAATGAAGGTGCAAAATGTTGAAACGAGTAAAAATCTGCTATGATCGGGAATGGAACCTGGATCTTCCACTTGCCAGGCAGATATTCTACCACTGAACTACAGTAGCTGACTAATTCTCCTGTTTCAGAACCGAGACAGTTTCAACATTTGAGTGGCTAGGAGTTTTCTTTGATGTTTCTCTTTAAGGACATCCATTGGGCTGGTTGATACAAGCACTGGCTAGCCTGGTCCTAACCTAAGAAAAATATTCCTGTTATGAAATGAGAATTTGGCTGCTATGGTAATTCAGTGATAGAATATCTGCTTGGCAAGTAGTAGACCTGGATTCGATTCCTGATCATTGCAGATCTTTTCTTCTGTTCGCACATTTCCCATTTATGATGGAGACAAAAACATTTTGAATTTTGTTGAGAATGGAGAATTAGTTTAGTTGGTTAAAGCATCTACCATCCAAGTGGGAGACCCATGTTTGGTTCCTGGTCAAGTTCAGAATTTTTCTCCTCAAATTTCTGTTGTTTTATGTGCCCATTCATAAAAATTCAATTCCTCAGCATTCCATCTTGTTATCATAGCAAATTAATTCTCCCATTTCAATCTGTACTGGAATGGATTAAATGAGAATGATGCATATCGAAGAAATATATTAAAGAAAAATGGAGCGTCATTTTCTGATGCAGTATGAAAAAGCTTGTTTTATTTATTAAGGTTTATTTAGAATTTTAAACACGAAATTCTTTATAAGCTTATGTAATTATGAGCTCTACCCCTCTCATTATGGAATTCTACAACATCAGGGTTTCTGTAGTGGATTATATTTATGTAATTTGTAAATCTAAGTTTGTTGTTTTGATTTTTGGATGGAATTATGTACTCTTATATGGGATATGCCTCATATTTGAGCCCAAAATTTGTGGAAATAATTGAATTCCTATACATGGTATTTTCTACACTGGAAAATTTAATAGTTGCTCTTTTATACCTTTAAAATGTAAAAGACAATCACTTTTATTTTATTAACTATTCATTTCAAAGCTAAGTCACTTAGATCATATGCAGAACTTGTTTCTAAAGAGTTACGATATTGGTTACCATGACAAATTAAGAAATTCTTTTTAGTCCTCTGCCATTCAAATTTAAATAGCTAAAGCTAAGGATTTTATTTTCTAAATCATCTTTAGAATTAAACAATCCCATTCATGAAATCTGTTATATACCAAAAGCAAATTAAATCACCTTAAAAATTTGGTGCTAAAATAGATTATATAGATATCAGGATAAAATTTGGCATTGGACATTTGGAAACATAATGGGCGGCATTGCAAATAACAAAAATAGAATGTATAATGGCAGAATTGCTCATAACCACAAGTATGCAAAACTGTGAATGAAATCTTTAATTTTCAATTTGTAAATCCTTTGAGTATCCTGTAATTTACTCATAAAGATATTATATTGTTAACCGTGTGCTCTCTTAGAAAAAATTCTTTAATGCACTTCTTTCCTTGCAGTTGCGCAAAAAACTTGCAGAGAAGGCTAAAGATGGGACTTTGAAACCAGTTTCAAACGGAGATGCCCCCAAAGCTGCTCCTAAGAAGAGAGGGAGATGGGATCAAACAGCTGACGAGACCCCCACTCCAGCTGCCAAAAAGAAGGCTGCATCTTTATGGGATGCTCCAGAGGCAAATGAAGTAAGTTAATGAATTTGTTTAGCATTGTTGTCTGTTTTTACTATTGACAGTTCATTTAGCATAATTTAGAATTTTCATCTTTCAAGTTTGTATATTTTGCCAAGTGGTTCAGCAGGATTTCAGTTTACTTATTACTTGTATACAGTTTACCTTGGTTGTAAGATTCTGCGTGTGGTATATTCATCACTGTTAAATGGCTGCATTTCCAAATGTAGTGTTGTCCTAATGCAGTTTTCAGTTAATATTCAAGTAATTGATTAGGCTTATAGGCTTATTATACATTTTTTCTCTTAACAATTTTTGTTAAAGAATTGTATTTTCATTTAATTGATCATAAAAAAATTTCTTGTAAAAGCTTTTTTATGATGCAGAAAATTGGCAAATGCCCGTCAGGTTTGGGAAATAGGTTCAATTTAGCTTGTTTAAAATGTATGAGGAGTAATGGAAAAATTTACAATGTATTATTATAGACTCCAGCACATTCTCGATGGGATGAAACTCCTGGTCATGGCAAAGGTGGTGAGGAGACTCCTGGAGCCAGCACACGTATGTGGGAGGCCACTCCAGGTCATGCTACACCTGGGCATGCAACTCCAGGACATTCTACGCCAGGGCATGATAAAGGAGTATCTGGAGGTGCTTCATCTCGTCGTAACCGTTGGGATGAAACACCAAAAACAGAGCGAGGTGTGTATAATTTCTATTTGGGATTAATTTCAAAAATGAATTTTTGTGCCTTTTCACTTAATATTTTAACATTGCTTCATCATATCCAAATTTTGTGTTCAATTGTATTTAAAGAACTTATATTTCATACAGATAGTATGTGAAATTTTGTGGTACTTGATAAAAATATAAAAAATTCATGAATTTGAAGAGTAATATTTAATTTATTACTGTAACTCTGTCAAAATGGTTAAAAGTAATACAGGGTGTCCCAAAAAATGTATACATACTATTCACCTATATATTTATGTATGCACCAACTGGATGGCACGTTGTTACAGCACTTAGTTAATGCATGCTGATGGATCAGTTTCGAAATCATCTTTTCAATCAAGATTTAGGGATAAAAATTTCAAATTTTATATCTGGGAGAAAAACAGACCTGATAGTAATTTGAGCATTAAGACCTGATAGTCATGTCATATTTGTGTTATTCAAATTATTGTAAAAATTGGCAGTCCTGATTACATGATATGATCCAGTGTGTCAATTTTGTCTAATATTTTAACGAAAGGCTCATGTATATACCGTATTTACTCATGTAACCCATGTACTCTTTTTCCCAAAACGCCAGTGAAAAAAAAGGAGTGCGCGTCTTACACAAGGATTTATTTATTTGTGTACCTCGCGCACCTTTTTTCCCAAAATGTCGTGTCAGTAAACAAATAAATCTTAAGCCAGCACCCATGCCGCATCTATTATTCCATTTCTAAATTTCTTCGTATCGAGACGTTGTTCTTTGTATATAAATTTTGTCTATAACGATAGGCACAATGATTGGGTCAGCATCACCACCACGAATTGAACACTAGGGCAGAGTAAAAAAATCAAGTTTCTGGAATCGGGATGAAATACCTGGGGAAAGTTGCAGGGTGACTCCATAAAGAACAGTGCAAAATATTTTTACTCTGGCTTAACGTTTAGAGGTGCCCCCAGAGTTTTCAAATTTGAAAATTTTCGCGAAAATCGGAAGTTCGGTATTTTTGTGAGAAAAATTCAGTAGCGGTGAATCTTAATGGAATAGATGAGAAATATTTAGAAAAGATCTCTTCAAGGCTTGTGCAAATTTCTGTTCACCTGCCTTTTTATCTTGAGGTGCCACACTGTTGTCAACACCGAGCCAACACCTTTTGGAAGTAGAGTTAAAGAAACCTTTGCACTGGTTTATCTGTCAGCTCCATGTGAATGAGCTCCCCTTACATCATTTGGTGCAGCATTTAGATGGTCAGACTACAGGCTCCCGTTGCTTCTTAGGTCCAATAGGGAAGCAATTACAATCCTGCGAAAAGCTTCCCGTTGTGCACTTCAAGATGATTCCTACTACATTGCCTGTGGTAACGGATGACGCTGATCTCAGCACAGACCAAAAATATCTACTTGATATAATGACAGCTACCGCGATGGAAAAATGTTCCCCGGATTTGGCGAACAGGGACCCAGGTCAGCTTTCTCACTCACGATGGCTCACGACTGCCAATAGAATTTTATGCCTGTACGTCACAATGGAAAATCCGAGTGAAAATCTAAAAACTCTTGCAAATTTTGTAGTGAAAGTGTACGGACCGATGTGGTTCTAGATAAAGACTGATTCTTCATGCACGAAAGGAGCAAAACATCTGTAGTTAACAGTCAAACGAAGTCATTATCTTAGTGATGATTTAAAACAAGTAATTGACCCCATTATTCAGAGGAACGGATATTTTGGGCATCCTGAAAATCTTCTGTTATGCATGCTAGCTGATGACATAAAGACAATTCGAGAAATAGCCTATCGTTGTATTCTGAAGGCAAGGTCTCAACAGGAAATTGCAGGAATACGTAAATTTGACATTCCCACTTTCAATTTTGAGGCTTCAGACTACACTGAACTCTTAACGTGGCAAAGCTTGCAAATCACTTAGCCACCTTTGACTGCAAATTTGTGTGCCGATAGGTTGAGAGGAATGATCGAGAGTGGTTTTGAACCTGGAGACAAAGTTCCACTGTTCCCATGCCACACGCAAGCAGTGGAACGTTGTATCAAACTGGTGACGGAGGCGTCCGAAGCTGTCTGCATACAAGAAGCAAGGGATGGTTTCATCAGAGGAAGGCTTCTATCTCGCAATAGCATGTCTTCATTTGAAACAAAGTGTGATTATTCTCTCTAAAATGTTCCTTTCATATTGTACTTCGTTTCATTTTTTTCCAATGCAATATTGTTTTGATAGGGTTTCTGGTTTAAATACTTTGTTCTTCATTCGTAAATAAATAATAATTCTACATCACACCTGAGTCTTTTTTTAACGAGCACCAGTGTAAACTACAAAAATAATTCCTTTGATTAAGAATAATCTGCGTAAACGCAGATAACATTTTTTAAAGTCATTTTTTAGAATTTTGGGGACTGCGGGGCACCTCGAAACTACTCTAGGACAGCCATACATTACGTATTCTCTAGTTGAGTTCTAAGATGTGCTTTTACGACCATTCCAGTTTCATTTTCTAAAAAATAAAAAATCAGGAAAACCGAAAAAAGTCGAAAATGGCTAAATTTGAGAGAAATTGAGGCCTTCGGGGCACCTCGAAACTTAAATCTAGAAAACCCATACTTCACACATTTCTTAGTTGAGTAGCAACTATTCCGTTTCGAAAATTGAGAAAAACTTTTTTGCTGTATAAGTTCACTCCACCGTATTGAACACGTCGCAAGAGTGTAACAGTCACAATATTGTAGTGGTGATATAAATTAAGCACATTGTCTTTTTACGTAATGGGAACACCGGTTACAATATCACATATTACGCCACAACATTGTTAATACCAGCTACTTTTAAACTCACATATTAAATTACAATGGAAATGCATGGGATTTTTCCGTAACGGTGGTATGGTATCATTGGGGGATAAAGCTCAGACAGATTTAAAGTCTGCCTTTTTAAGTAAATTAATCATTACCCTTACAATGAATCTTGGGAAGAGATTGTGATCGTTTACCATTATTGTAAAATTGCAAATTATAATGGAGGCAGATGCAATAGGAAATCGTGCAGCAGGGTGAAAATACAATGTATCAGAATCGTGCATCAGGGACTGGAGAAAGGTATGTTTTTATAAAATTGTAATTGTACCTTCTAAATGAGTTTTAAGTTTATTAAGTGGCGTTCACCAAATTCTACAAAGTATAGGTGCAGGAGCTGATTTGGCCGCTGGGAAACCGGGCTAAGTCCCGATAGGCCGGTGCTGCCTCATGAATTTGTCCCTGCATACGCGTATCTATATGCTTAACTTGGGTAGACCTTGTTCAGATAAAAGGAATCGGTGAAGAGGTCGACTTTTTTTAAATCTGGCACGGATTTATTTTTTTCCCCTTTGAATTGGCACAAAAATAGGGATGCGCATGATACACGAGGGCGCGGGTTACACGAATAAATACGGTATTGCTAAAGTACATGCATCTGTACTTCATATCTATATATTACAGTAAAACCTCTACCTAACGTACTCCCCGTTAACAAACACCTCCAAATAACGAGCAAATGACATTGGTCCCGCCAAACTACTATTTAAAAGCACTGGAAAATGCCTCCTGACAACAAACTCCTGTACAACATAAAACTCCGAATAACGAACTGAAAAAATGGTCCCGATGATATTTACCTCTTCATAATGAAGTTTCGCCTGCAAAACAGTGTTTATTTTTCATATAAGCATGGAAAGCGATTGAAAATACAGAGGCCCAATCAGGTGTTAGCTTTGAATGAGCCAATCAGAGCGTTTCTTGTGTTGTCACATGATATTTCCGGTTTTGCTGAAAAATTAAGCGTCCCTAACCACATGGCCAGGTGGTTTTTGGTGCTAGGTATGTAGTAAGCATTAATGTATTTTCCTGTGATAAGGTGATCCTGTTCACAAACGTGAACGAGAGGTTTATTCATTTATTGCTCGTTATTTAACGGTGGTTCACGACCCTTATTTTCATCTGTTAATCTGCTGATTTTCAAGGTAAGTTTTTAGTTGATCACTCCATGTGGCCATGCTTTCACCAAACTAGATCACGTAAATATTGTCTTGAAATCATAAATTTTTACAATACCCAGCAATATTGTAATAAATTAAAGTGCGATATTCATAAATCTCAGTAGGTTTATGCAGGGTGGTCAGATTCCATTTTTTTTTTAAATCTAGAAGCATACTCTATTTGCTATTATATTTATTTATTAAGGCCATGTCTGACCATGGAACAAAATGGCGACAATATTCTGTCGAGGAAAAATTAGAGATGTTAAAAGCAGTAGACCAGGGGATGAAGAAGGGGAAGTAGTCCATCAATTTGGGATTCGTCCATCAACGCTTTCGACCATTCTTGGTCAACGTTCAGATATTTTGAATGCAGCTGTGCAGAGTCCAGAGAGGAAACGTGTTCGAACCTGTGTAAATGAGGACCTTGATCAGGCGGTTTTTAACTGGCTCTCACAGGTACGGGCTAAGTTGACCCTGATATCGGGGCCTATCCTGCAGGAGCAAGCGAGGCTCGAGTCCTTGAAACAAGATTTCGTTGCATCCATTGGGTGGCTACATAAGTTTAAGAGGAGGTGGAACTGAACCACTCTGAAAATTTTGGGAGAGGAGGTTGTGGAGAGTTGGAAGGAGAGATTGCCAATTTTAATCGGAGAGGGCTACAGCCCAAAAGATATATTTAATGTCGATGAGGCAGGTTTTTTTATAACCTTCTGCCAGATCGCACATTAAATTTAAAGGGAGAGCCATGTCATGGGGGAGGGGAAAATGAGCAAGGAGCGCTTCACAGTGCTCTTTTGTGCTAACAGTGACGGGTTGGAGAAGTTGCCAGCCGCTTGTAATAGGCAAATTCACTAAGCCTCGTTGCTTTAAGAATGTGAGGCGACTGCCTTGCCCATATTCAAACAGTAAAAATGCTTGGATGACGGCCACGTTATTCCGCCAGTGGCTAACTAGGGTAGATGCACGCATGGGGGGACAGAATAGAAAAATAGTCCTTTTCCGTGATAAATGCACTGCACATAATTTGGAGGGAGTGACATTGCGAAATATAAAAATTATTTTCTTTCTCCCTAACTGCACCAGCAAGTTGCAGCCCCTTGATCAAGGTGTTATTTCTTGTGTGGAAAGAATTTATCGAAGGATGTTGGTGGAGTTCCTTTTGTGCAGGATGGGTGACTGTAGCGATACTAAGAAAACAACAACATTACTTATCTTTGTCACTGTAATTACTTCAATTTAAGAATGGAGAATTGAACTGGCTTGATAGCTTAGTTGGTTAAAGCATATACCCAAAAAGCTGTTTCTTTGAGAGACCAAGGTTTGATTCCTGGTCAAGTTCAGAATTTTTCTCTTCATGGTTCACATTTATATTAAGAAAAAATTATTACTATAGATTTTGTGTATCATATATGATATTTTTTTAAATTTCAATTGTTATTGAAAATTCAGAAACTCCTGGGCACAGCAGTGGATGGGCAGAAACACCAAGGACTGATCGAACTGGTGGAGCCGCTGGTGCAGGAGGTGGGGGAGATTTGATCCAGGAAACACCAACTCCATCAGCAAGTAAGAGAAGAAGTCGCTGGGATGAAACGCCATCCAGCCAGATGACTCCTGGAGGGATGACACCTCAGACACCAGGGACCCCTCATACTCCACATACTCCACACACCCCCTCTACTCCCACAATGATGACCCCAAGCGGTGTCACACCTACTGGGCCAAAGGCAATGGCTATGGCAACACCTACTCCTGGTAAGTATATACAATTTTATTCCTTTCTAAATAACCATAATGAAACAATGAGAGAGAAACTTGTTAACCTTACAGGCAAGTAGTAATAGCTAGATAGATATTCATCTTTGTTTGGGAGTCATACTTCTTTCGTCTTAATTGGAAAGGAAACGTGGATAATCCCTCATTCCCAGTGAGATTTAATGAAATTTAATTACTGTTGTTTGAAATAGATCAACGTTGTGAGGAGATTAATTTGTGGTCACGGGGAAAAGTCACCTAGAGACAGCAAAAACCCTGTTTAACCTGTTAAGTGGCCTGATTTTCGAAGCTTAACCCGAGGTTAATCTTTTAATAGAGCAGCAGTTCCCAGACATTTATCTGTGATCTCTTACAGCAGCCAGTTTTGTCCTGAGGCCCTCTTATGGTATTAAAAATTAAATAAAAATTATGCAATTAAATTAAAACTAAAAAATATAAATATTGAAACTATTACATATATCAGTGGTTCCCAAACTTTTTGTAGTCACGGCACCCTTTCATAATTTTGCGGTACTCCAGCCGTGAAACATTTTTACACATTAATGTTAAAAGCTTTGGATGTATTCTTTTGTTGGTGCCACATCATAATCACTTTAGTTGAGAAAAATTATTGCTCTATTTACCTACCAAAACATCTAAATCATTAATTTTTTTAACTAAAAAAATTTTTTCGTTGCACCTTTAACCTTTAGAGGACGGCTGACAGCATATGTGCACGCTTTGGTGGGCTTTAATGGCCGACCAACACAGCATATAAGCGAATAACATTTTGCTAGCATTTTGCCTATATTTTATTGGTATGCCATATAATACCAACTTTTCTTTACCCAGTCACTCTAGAATCGTTGTTCCTTCCGATGGCTATAGATTTTTCCTTTCGTTCAACGAAATAAAGGGATAGCAATCAATTAGTTCCTGTTGAAGTGTTCTCTTATTTATGACTGGCAGCTTATTGAATAAGATGGCCTACTTCCATAAAATGATTCAGATTGTGTCCGAGTCATTCTCACAATGCAGTCTAATCTAAACATTTTCCCTATCCTTATATGAGTGCTGTGTAAACATCAACCAACAGACGAGAAGTAACCCCAGCCTCTCTTGAGATAAGTAGCGTAAGGATTTCTCTGGCTATGGGAAGCCCCTGCCTTAGGAAAGGGAGATGATGCAAACACAGTGCTGAGTGACTGTAAAGTTCACTCTCCCTTTGTTTTCAAGGCAGTTCTTTTGTGGACCTTCTGTGAGAGTGGTGTTTTCTGTAATCTTTCAAATACGAAAATGGACAAGAAAGGACCCACGGAGGATGAAATCAAAATATTTCTTGATGAAAACTCCGAGACAGAAACAGACATCGATGATTCGGAAGATGAAGAAGTGGAAGAACGCACAGACCCGAGATTTTACGAGTGTAAAGCACGGTCAGCGAAGGATAACAGGGAGATACACCCATTCACAGGCATCCCTTCTGGAGTCAATATATCTGCGGTGCCAAATTTGAACGCCAGCTCTCAACCTTTTGATTTCTTTAGATTACTATGGAGTGATGAAATTGTTGAGTTGCTTGTAATCGAAACAAATATTTATTATCGTAAATATTTGAACTCCCTTGGTCCTCAAGCACCAGCTGCACAGCCAGACGTAATCAAAGAAGAGATGCAGAAGTTTCTCACCATAACGCTGTTGATGGGGCATACAGGCAGAGAGACAAAGAATACTGGTCAACTGATGAGTTGTATTATTGTGAATTTTTTGGAAGAACAATGCAAAGAGACAGATTTTTCCACATACTAAGGTTTCTCCACTTCTCAAATAATGATAACGCTCCCGATAAAAGCAATACCAACTTTGATCCTCTCTGGAAGATAAGGGATATCTTCAACCTTCTGAATAGGCATTATAGTGACTTTTACAATCCAACAGAAAACCTGACAGTGGATGAAGTAATTGTCGCGTTCAAAGGTCATGTAATCTTCAAACAATATATCCCTAAGAAACATAAAAGGTTTGGGATAAAAATTTATAAACTGTGCGATCAATCAGGTTATACAATCGACATACATGCCTATGTGGGAAGGCAAATGGAGGCGGCATCATCAACCATGAGTGCAACACATGGAACAGTGATAAATCTTATGAAGAAGGTTGAAGGTCAGGGACACAAAGTTTTTATGGATAATTATTTTTCCTCTCCTGATTTATTCACTGATCTTCATCAGAGGAAGATCTATTCTTGTAGGACGGTCCGACCGAATAGAAAAGGCATGCCTCCGAATTGGACAAAACAAAAACTGAAGTTGAAGAAAGGAGACATAAGGTCAAGGGAAAAAGGACCATTAGTTGCCGTTGTTTGGAAGGACAAGCAAGAAGTTTTTATGCTCAGTAACATTCATCGCACCCCAGCAGAAGGAAATTTTATTGACAGCAGTGGAAATCCTATAAAACCCGAAATAGTGAAGAACTATAATAAGAAGGTGGGATTTGTCGACCTTGGCGATTGAATGGCTAACAGCTATACGTTTGTGAGAAAAAAATGCAAATGGACAAAGAAACTTTTTTTTTCGTTTTCTTGATATGACTGTGCTGAATTCTTTCATCTTATATCACTCGATGGGCGGAAGTATTCACAGACATAAGGAATTTCGAGAGAAGTTGATTCGGGGTATTATTATATGCTCTCTTGATCATCATGCATCTCCTCCTACACAAAGAGGACGAACTAGTGTAAACCACCAACAGCTGACATGTCTTGAGTGTCGTCATAGTCGACATTGGCCAGAGAAAGGGAGGAGACGATGATGCGCTGTCTGTTCTGAGAACGGGCGACACTGTACAGTGCAAGTCCAGTGTGTGGTATGTGATGTCGCATTGTGTTTGTCACCATGTTTCCGTGTGTATCATACAAGGGTTTCACTGCAGGAGGGAACTACAACAGAAAGAGGCAGGTGCAATTGGCAGGTGATAACGGACTTTCATACAAAAGTGTACGTACTTTTCTGTTAATAACATAAGAGGGTTTTTCTATTTAAAAAGTTTCTTAATTAATAAAATGCTTTTTGTTTTACTTACGATAATTTTTGGCGGAGATATAAAGGAATATCTCAAATAAGACATATTTGCAAATTTAAATGCCAAAAAACCCGGCCGGCTACCTATACCACAGACTAAATTCCGTCCTCTGAAGGTTAAATATCAGCTGTTGCACACAGTTTAGGAACCACTAACATACACAACATTGTCTTTGTACTCCACTGGGAAACTTTTAGCTCCCAGCTTTTATGTGCTCCTCCTCTATGGGAATGTGCATTTGGTTGCTTTTTTAAATCAGATAATGTATAAATCTTTCATTGTTTTTTTAAGCAAGATGCATATTAATAAACCTGTAGTTCATTATTGATTTTTTCAATGTTATTTGGTGATTAAAATACATGATTTATTTATTTCAGGGCATCTTATGACCATGACTCCTGAACAGCTTCAAGCATATCGTTGGGAACGTGAAATAGATGAACGCAATCGCCCTCTGTCAGATGAAGAGTTGGATACAATGTTTCCAGCTGGCTACAAGGTTCTTCAACCTCCAGCTGGCTATGTTCCTATACGAACTCCTGCTAGGAAATTAACTGCAACTCCAACTCCAATAGCTGGAACACCAACAGGGTTTTTTATTCAGCAAGAGGACAAATCAGCAAAATACATGGACAATCAACCTAAAGGAAATTTGCCTTTTATGAAACCAGAAGATGCACAATATTTTGATAAACTTCTTGTTGAAGTAGATGAGGAAAGTCTTAGCCCAGATGAGCAGAAGGAAAGGAAGATAATGAAACTATTGTTGAAAATAAAAAATGGTACTCCACCTATGAGGAAAGCTGCATTGCGTCAAATTACTGACAAAGCTAGGGAGTTTGGAGCAGGTCCTCTTTTTAATCAAATCCTTCCATTGCTCATGTCTCCCACTCTGGAGGACCAAGAACGCCATCTTCTTGTGAAGGTCATTGACCGTATTTTATATAAACTTGATGACCTGGTACGACCATATGTTCATAAAATTCTTGTGGTGATTGAACCTCTTCTGATTGATGAGGATTATTATGCCCGTGTGGAAGGACGAGAAATCATTTCTAACTTGGCTAAAGCAGCAGGTCTTGCAACAATGATCTCGACAATGCGTCCTGATATCGATAACATTGATGAATATGTGCGTAACACAACAGCTCGTGCATTTGCTGTGGTGGCATCTGCTCTAGGTATCCCTTCCCTTTTACCTTTCCTTAAAGCTGTGTGTAGAAGTAAGAAATCATGGCAGGCAAGACACACTGGCATAAAAATTGTCCAGCAAATAGCCATTCTTATGGGTTGTGCTATACTTCCTCATCTGAAGAACTTGGTTGAGATCATAGAACATGGTTTGGTGGACGAGCAGCAGAAGGTGCGAACCATTACTGCATTGGCTATTGCAGCTTTAGCTGAAGCTGCCACGCCTTATGGTATTGAAAGTTTTGATTCCGTGCTAAAACCATTGTGGAAAGGTATAAGGACTCATCGTGGTAAAGGTTTGGCTGCCTTTTTGAAGGCTATTGGTTATTTAATTCCTCTTATGGATGCTGAATATGCCAACTACTATACCAGGGAAGTGATGCTTATCCTGATTCGAGAGTTTCAGTCCCCTGATGAGGAGATGAAGAAAATTGTGTTGAAGGTAGTGAAGCAGTGTTGTGCTACTGATGGTGTTGAATCACAGTACATCAAAGATGAGATTTTGCCTCATTTCTTTAAACACTTTTGGAATCACAGAATGGCTTTAGATCGTAGAAATTATCGGCAGTTAGTTGACACCACAGTGGAGATTGCTAACAAAGTTGGGGCATCTGAAATTATCAACCGTGTTGTGGATGACCTGAAGGATGAGAATGAACAGTATCGAAAAATGGTAATGGAAACAATCGAGAAAATAATGGGTAATCTTGGGGCTGCAGATGTGGATTCTAGGTTAGAAGAACAGTTGATTGATGGTATTTTATATGCATTCCAAGAACAGACGACAGAGGACGTTGTAATGTTGAACGGTTTTGGTACTATCGTGAATCAGTTAGGAAAGAGAGTAAAACCATATTTGCCCCAGATTTGTGGTACTATACTTTGGCGTCTGAACAACAAATCAGCCAAGGTTCGCCAGCAGGCAGCAGATCTCATTTCCAGAATTGCTGTGGTAATGAAAACGTGTCAAGAAGAGAAGTTGATGGGTCACTTGGGAGTAGTTCTATATGAGTATTTGGGTGAAGAGTACCCGGAAGTCCTTGGCAGTATTCTTGGTGCTTTGAAGGCAATTGTGAATGTCATTGGTATGACCAAAATGACGCCACCCATTAAGGATTTGTTGCCCAGGCTGACGCCAATTTTGAAGAATAGACATGAAAAGGTTTGTAGTAGAAATATTATTAGTTGTGATAGTCATTGTAGTTGTCATTTCTAAATGTAAGAATTAATTTATTTTATTCTTACATATACACATTCATGCTCATAATACTTTTTTGTTGACATACTCTAAAACTTATAAGCCTATGTTATTTGGAAAGTTTTCACTTCATATTTCTTTTGAGCAGGTTAATGAAAAATTCAGTCTATAGAGTAGATGGATAAAAATTAAAAGTTAGCAACACTGATGTTTATTATTGTCAATCTCATACCAAAAAACCTTTCCTCTGTAGACAAAACAATTTTTGCAAGCAAGGTTATGACAGTAGTAAGCATCAGTGTTGCCAACCTGAAATTTTTATCTATCTGTTGTATAAAGACTCCTTTAACACTCTATAAGATTAATCAATCTTATAGACATAGGGCTATAGCATGATTTGGATGCATTCTTTTGTATTAGTAATACATCATTATCAATTTATTATAGGGAAGAATTTGCCATAATGATGTTTCTACATTTCTAAATTGCTGATTTGTTAACTTAGTGAACTGCCATAATTTTCCAATTATAATATGCATTTTTTCCCCGAAAATTGACAAAAAGTTAGGGTGTGTATTATACATCGTAACAAGCGCATACAACTTTTTTAGTAAGGACATACCGTATTTAAACGATAGTAAGCTGATCCTTTTTACCATTGCAGAAATTGCCACTCGGCTTAGAACCAGTGTAAAAAAAGTAGTCAATGAATTTATGTCCATAGTTACATTATAACGTGAGATATAAGTGTACTAAAGTGGAAGTAAACTATCTTCTTTAAATGTATGCAAAAAAGAATCAAAGTGACTGAACACCTAGGAAGAAATAAATTATGTAAATAATACGTGGCGCATCAAACTCGTAAAAAAATGCAGTGATAGCGCTCGTATGCGTAAGAAGCTACATATGTACACAATGTTTCATTTTACTCGTGAATCGAAACATTTGCCTTTCCTACCCCCCTGCCCTCCCCTTTCCCCCCTCCCCTACCTATCTTGTTTCAGTGTGTCTAGCATGTGTGTATTGGGATTTCCCGAGTGAATGGTCACTTCCTCGTGCATTAGTGGCATAGCAGCCAACTTGGGAGAATAATTTAAGGATGAAAGTGAAAAGGAATGCCCAGGTGATACTCATGTAGTATTAACATATGTTATGTAATACGATGTCCGTATTTGATTGACCAGAAACAGCTATTTTTTTACAAGAATAAGTTCCCGGGAGATAATTAGGTCAAATTACTCTTTTAGTAGGAGTTGTTATGAATAAGTGAATAAAATGTATTTTATATCGCCGTAATTTTACTTAATACTCTTTATTTAATTACGAACTGAAAATCTGAGGCGTTCATACTTGTTTGTATTTTGAAATAAATGACCCCAGATGTCTAATCACTTTAAAATCAAAATTTTTCCTTGCATGGCCTTGTGAAAAGTGGCAGTCGACTTACAATCAGTGTCGGCTTACAATTGATTAAATACGGTACTTTATATTTTCGGACATTTTTACCAATAAATCATACATTTCAATGCATTTTGATAAAATTCCTTTAAATATCGTTTTTCAAAACAAAAATAAGAATAATTATTTATTTACTTTTAGCTGTCCGAATCACTAATTCCTCTGAATTCATTATTACTGCCTTCACTGTCCTCAAATAGTTCGTTGGCGATTTTATGTTCTTTCACATCATCTACGTGAATGGCATCGCCAAGAACATTGTCTTCATCCTCACTATCTACTTCGGCGAAATCATCACCCCATATGATGTTGTCTTCAGAACCTTCCATGGCATTGCGAGCAACAAATAATATTTTACATACCTCGACCGACTTGTATGAAGGCAGAGTCAGAAGCAGACGTGATATTCACATAAACTACCTATCTCACTTGGAGGCAAGGCAAGAACTTTTATTCCAACTGACCAGATTATTACACAATGTGACATTGAGACGTTTTTATCTATAATATATTTTGAAGCATGTGTTTGTTCATGGAACTCCTCCTAAACGATAAAAGCTAGAATAACTAAATTTGGTACGATTCTTCCTTACATCCTAACTTAGTGAATGGTCAAGGTTTGGTCAACCGGGATTAATCAGTGCTGCCAATATAGAGGATTAACATTTTTCCATAAGATAACACATATGAATCCATTTCTTGACTTGCAAGGTATTCTTCCTTCAAGCATAAAAATATGTAAATATGGACCGATTTTTTTCGTTTTTGCTTTATTCGACGAATAAAACTCTATATTATCTTATTCCTGCGAAGTTTACATGTTACACAGTCGAAGTTTTCAGAAATACGCTATTTGTTTTGAAATTTTGTGGATTTTTCGTACCCCTCCCAGGCGTTGTCAAGGCAGCCGTCATTGTTACCTCTGATTCAGTTAGCTTCAATGAAGCTTACAAATAGACCGAAGTTTAGCGTTATTTGCTTTGCACTTTTGTTTAAGCAACGAAACGATTGATGTTTATGGATAGCAACATAAATAGATACTGATTATTATTCAGGAAGCATTTATTGATGAAAGTAATTGAACTTTCTTTCGTCTATTGAATACTGGAATCTTTCAGTTTTTGTAAGTAAAATAATTACATTCTACATTATAATGTTTGTTAATGTAAATGGGCTCACGTATCTGGTGTACATTTACCAGTTAGGGTTCAATCATGGACAACTGTACGTTGCTTTTTCACAGGTTTCTTGCTTACAAGACAAAAGTAAATATTTCAGCGAGGCATAACTACACAAGAAATGAAGCTGGATTTGGCGAAAGTAATATGATAGGAAATACAATTATCGTTATATTTGAATGCAATATGTTCGGAACGGATTGTTACAAGCAAATACGGTTAATTGTTAAGAAAAGCTAATTGTAATTTAAAAAGTAACTACTATATAGGTATTTTAAAGAGTTTGTATGTTGTGCTGTAGTAGCTTCACTAAATCTGTTGAAATTCAACGGGAAATTCTGCTAGTACATTATATTGATCTATAAAGTGAGACTATAGACATAAAGTTTTCGTAAACGCACATTTCTTGCTTGGCAACAAGGCAAGAGCTTTTATTCCTACTGATCAGATTATTACACAATGCAATATTGAGACATGTTTTTATACATTGTATCAATCTTTAAATTGAGAGTCAAAACTATATAGAAGACGTTTTGTAAACACACTCGCACATATCTCACTTGGCAGCAAGACAAGAACTGTCTTAATACTGCTGATAATCAAGAGAAAAATTACAGTGATCTTTTTACAAAAAATGAGTTGTGTATTATACATGGTGATAGGACAATTTTCACATTTCACTCCTAAAAACATTATAATCGGAAAATTATGGTATTTTATCAGCTGCAGCACCAAGTTTGGGAAACTGCATTAATGAATAGAAATTTTTAAATTAAGAAAATTATCATTGATTACTGACAATGCAGCCTTTCAGTAAGGTATAGCAAACAAGTATGTTGTATCAAATGCTAGGCCTAATTTTGCTTCATCCTCTTTTATCTCTGTAAACCATATCTATAGCATGTTTTTAAGTAAAATTTCCAAATATTCTTTAATAAATAAACAGTCTTATTCACAGTTATATCTCTCTTAATTCTTTTTTATATTTTATTAGTTTTATAAAATAAAAGATATTTTAGAAGCTGTAGTAAAAATTAGCAAGATTCATAATTTTGTACATACCAGTATAATTTAATATCAAAATTGCATATTTTATTTAGACAACATATTTACCTTAATCCAACTTTTTAAAAAGTTTTAATTCACTATTCAGAGAGGATTCTGAAAGGTAGATAAAGTTCATATAATCAATGGTAATAGCAACAAAAGGATAAACTGCTGTTATAGGTTGCAATTTTTTTAGGGTGTAAGATTACCAGGCAAATGTATTTAAATATTTTAATTTATGTTTTTCTTTCTAGACATTATTAACTAAAGATTATTAATGAAAACATACTTTCAAAAATCAAATAAAACTACTTGCATTGAAATAATTTAATATATTAATGATTAAATTCTTGTTGAGTCTGAAAAAATACATCATCCATTCATTTAATTTTAATATTGTTTGAATACTAACATTCTAATTAGAACTTGGTTTCACCTGTTTTGCTTGAAGAAAATTCATTTGCATTTGCAAATTTATCCTTAATCAATAGAAAGTTAACCATGGTAGGCAATGCAGTATGTTGTTAAGCCAATTATAATTTTGCATTATTAAGGCGTATGAAAAATTAAATTTTTGATATGTAACTAGCAAAATATTATATAGCTGTGAGTTAAAGGTATAGTGTAATGTAGAGCAGGGGTAGGCATACTAGTGTCCATAGGACACATCAACCTGCAAGAGCATTTCGTGGCCTGCGATGACATTATGAAAGCGAACCATGAAATGTAATATGGATAATTTCATATTTGTTGGTTAAAATTGTGGCATTAATATGTTTTCTAGTGAAGTTACGGTTATTAATTATCAATTTACACTAATAGGATTCTTTGCATTCCCTCAGACAAATTTCATTGTGAACCCTAATATGATTTGCATAATCATTTGCATCTGTTAATGCAGCCTGCCTAAGCACCTGATACTGCCACCTTGTAAAAAGTTCACCCACCCCCTAATGTAGTGGGTGCTACACAAAAAAGTTAAAAGTAAAAATTTTCTCTACTGGCATTTTTTAAAATATGGGCAGGATATATATGGTACATGCAGAATCACATTAAGTCAAAGGCACACCACATTTGCTTTAATATGTAATTTATTATTCATTCCATTTTTAACATAGGTATATTAAGTGTATGCATTACATTATTATGTATTTTATTGCGTAATCCTAGTTAAATATATTGGTACCTAGGAGAATTGATCCAGAAATTATAGTCAGGAAATTTTATATAAAAGATTTTTTAAATTTTAATAGGTAGGTTATGTTGTGATAATTTAAACTTTAAAAAATATGAAGTAGTGGTTCTCATATTTGTTTATGCAAATTTTTTTAGGTTCAAGAAAACTGCATAGACTTGGTAGGAAGAATAGCTGATCGAGGTCCTGAGTATGTTTCTGCGAGAGAATGGATGCGAATATGTTTTGAACTTCTTGAATTACTTAAAGCGCACAAAAAAGCAATTAGACGTGCTACTGTCAACACATTTGGTTATATTGCCAAAGCAATTGGGTGAGTTATTAACAAGTTAAAATATTGTATTTGGTTAATGTCATTTAATGTAGATGTTAATTTTTATGATTTTAATGTTGTACCTGCAGCCACCAACACCCTTGTCCTTATTAATTCATTCTCAAACCTCAGTCCTTGACTATTTGTTTAAACTTTCCCAAGTGTATAGTAAGAAGTTATTTTAATTATTTACCATTTTTTTATTTTTATTGATTTTATAGAGAGAAGTATATGGCAATACCTAAAGCAGGGATGAATACACAATCCCATTTGGCTTATAGAACACACAAAACTTCTTTTTTTCTTAATTTTCACTTTATCTAATCACTCCTGAATTTATTATATACCATTGTAATGTCAGGACAATACACTTATCTTTCTGTGTCCTTTTCACGCTTTGAAGAGTGTTTATGGGAGAGTAATTTCCTAAAGACAGAAAGGAAATTGTCCTTTTGTCATGCCATGCTATGGTCACAAGGGGACTGGAAATAAATGATCTCCTTTGTTATTTGTTTCCATTCCCTTGTAAATCTCACAAGGAGAGGCTACGGAGTGTAACTCTCAGATTTGATTCATCTTCTACCAGTGGAAAGTTTAGGTCAAAAAAAATACCATTTCGGAAATAGGGGCCAATGCCTTTTAGTTTAAGGGAAATAATTAATTAAAAAGTACAAAAATGGGTCTATCTTAATAAATCCTAGTAACTTTGCTATTACATTCACTAGTGACCGTAGCCTAGGGGATAACGAGTAGGGTTTTCGATTCATGGTCTCGGGGTTCGAGACCAGCATTGTTCAACTTTTTTTCTCGTGTAAAATTTCATTTTTCCTGTTACCGTATATACTCGTGTATAGTACGAGTTTTTACGACCAAATTTTTATTGCAAAAATTGGGGATCGTACTATACACGAGTAATGCATTTGAGGATTTAAAATTCATGTATCTTCACGGGCATTTTCGGTGAAGTTATGCCACCCGCACGCATTCTAATGGTAGGCTAACCTTAACAGTGAGGTCCTTTATCGTTGTTATGTTGCTTCGTGAAGAGTAGAATCTTTTTCATATATACAACTTCAAATTCACAAATACTTGATATAAGTGACGATTTACGGGCACTTCCTTTCTTGAATTTTATGTAAGTACATCTTTGTTTGCGTCTTTTTACAAGGGATGGATTGGAACGAGTTGGACTAAAAGTATCGTAGACGGCGTAACTTTATGGAATTTCGACATCTCGGATAAAAGATATTACTTTGTAATGTTCAACAGTCTTTATTGTTTCTTCAATCACACACCGATCGGTTTCCACTACAAAGTAATTCTAAAAGTGTTACGTCGGTTAGTAACACCATTAGAATGATTTTGTAGTGGAAACCGGTCGGTGTGTGATTGAAGAAACAATAAAGACTGTGGAATATTACAAAGTAATTTCTTTTTATCCGTTATCCCTACCTATTAAATAGATGAGCGGTTGGAACCATTATGTACGCGGAACGTAATCAAGACATACTAGAATTGAAACGATTTTATTTCATCTTGTGCAATCATGATTCATATCACTTTTTATTAAATGTTTTAGGAGTAAGATACTTAACCTATCCGAATTTTAGTGTACTCGCAAGAAATACTATTTACGACATTTACGGCCTATTCCATGGTGGTGTGGAAAATCAAGGTTGTTCGATATATCTCGCTCGTAACCATCGAGCTATTGAAACGAAATATATCGACCATGGTGAAAAGCTCGGGTCATACTATAAACGAGATATATGAAAAAATCAGGTTTGTTCACCAAAAAACCAGGGGTCATACTATACATGGAGTCGGCATATACACAAGTATATACGGTAGTTTTTCTCCGTTTTTTCGGAAAATACTTATTCACCACAATTTTTATTTTTTCACGCAGGATAATTGTTTTTAATCACTAGACCACTATTTTCCCCCATTTTTCAGAAAATATTTACACACCGCTATTTGCATATTTTATTCGAACCCACAACCTTAGTAACCATTGGCAGATACTCTAACCATCCATATACCAAGACCTACACATGTACAGTGTAGTTAAAAATAATATGTTGATCATAGCAAATAAACAATTGGTTTCAATTTTATAAATTTGAAGAAAAATATAGGGTGGCTGATAATTGAACTCGTATTGTAGTAGTCTTAAAAGTGTTTGGATATAATTTAATATTTACAATATCATAATTGCGCTATCTTTTAAAATAAAAATATATTTCTTTTGTAATGTAATTTAACTAAGTGTTCTCTATTCAGGCCACATGATGTACTGGCAACTTTGCTGAATAATTTGAAAGTGCAGGAGCGGCAAAACAGAGTCTGCACTACTGTTGCAATTGCCATTGTTGCCGAGACCTGCTCACCTTTTACTGTTCTGCCAGCTTTAATGAATGAATATCGTGTTCCAGAATTGAATGTACAAAATGGAGTCCTTAAATCCTTATCATTTTTATTTGAATATATTGGTGAGATGGGAAAAGATTACATTTATGCAGTGACACCTTTGTTGGAAGATGCTCTTATGGACAGGTAAGGAATATCACCATTGGATTTTAATTTTTATAAAAAGAACTATGGCAGTAAAATATATCTCACAGAAATTCATCTGTGCATTTAAACCTGCATTTGTTTGTTGTGGCTTGATTTTAAAATGTAACCTAAATTTATTGGAGACATTAATAACTTGCATATCTTTCCCATATTACCGTATTTACTCGTGTAAACCGCATACCTCAAAAAGGGGGTGCGCGTCTTACACGAATTCTTTTATTTGCCACGCACCTTTTTTCCTAAAATGTCGTGTCGGTAAACAAATATACGTTAAGCTAGCACCCATGCCGCATCTATTATTCTATTTCCAAATTTCGGTGTATTTAGTCATTTTCATTCATTGCATAAAAATTTTAAATGAGTTTTAAGTTTATTAACGGGTGCTCCACAAACTCGACGGCTTTCTGCTGCAATCGTCACGGAGGCCACAGCGCATGTGCGACCAGTTTAGGTTGGTGGGGGTTTTGTGCTCACTGCAGATGACTCCTACCATGTTCAGATACGGCATGCTTCCTTTATTCACTGATACATCTACGAAAGTCATGGCCGCCGTGGTGATCATTGAATGATCACCGATCATAATTTTAGTTCGCCAAAAAAATGACGACCGCTACGGTAGGGATCAGTGACCATATGGCTGGAAAATTACATACAGCAGAATGATCGCTACCGGAGCGATTTCTGCCGAACATGACCAATATGACAACAAAAACAGTTAAGTGTTAACAAACGAGGACTACCAAGGAGATTTCTGCTAGTACCGATATAAAGAGATCACCCAATAAATTCTACACGTAAGAGTGTGAAGATGCTTGAGCGTAGCATTTTTGAGAAATAGGAATTGGTGATTTAAAAAACCCTTTTTCAGCTCAAATAAATTTTTTCCCTATAGCCGGCCTAAAAACCAGGGTGCGCGGGATACACAGGGGCACGGCTTACACAAGTAAATACGGTATTATGGATGTTTTCAAACATCATTAATGTAGAAATAAATGAAAGATTACAGCAGGACTGATTGTCAGTTGAAATCTGTATTTGAATTTTTAGTCTTAAGAAAATAATTACACCATAGGACCTTTTATCTGGATTCCAGTTATCTGGAAATGCAGTTAACCAGTTATTTTAAAAAATAATGCATTTTTCCAAAATTTGCTAGGAAAAAGAAATTTAAAGTTAAAGCTTCGCTAATAATTTGGGTGTGCTCTGATGAGCAAGTGAACACAATTTGGAAGAGAACAAGGAATTTATATTGGAAAGTACCGATTACATGAGCCAGCTAGGAAAATCGCGGGGCCTGGTGCAAAGTGTGTGTGAGGAGCCTCTTACGCAGCAAACATTTTTAATAGTTAATTTTAATAAATAAAGCAGTCTCCCTCGCTATGACACTTCGATATTTTTTGGATTTTCTTTAAAAATGAGTGTACTTTATAAATATGACAAATATTTTTTAGAGAGCATGGGGGGCTCTTTATGTGCAGGGCCCAGTGCAGTTGCACCATTTGCACCGCCATCAAGTCTACTCTGCCAATTACTGTAGTATTACTATTACTGTATGGTACAGGCAGTGATGACCTGTAATAAAATTAATAACCGGCTCTCTAAAAAAGAAAAAAAGTCGCAAGGAAATCTGGATAAGGATGGCTGGGGTGGCCTATTTGCCAGGGGCACCAGATCTCACTAGTTTAGTAATACTGTTATGCTAGGTTAACAAGTGTCCTGTTCGTAATATATTCCATTTCATACACTGTCGGTAATTGAATGTCAGATAGGGCAAAATGTACATGATAGGACAAAATCAATTAATTTTCATATTTAAAAAAAATTTAATAACCCGCTCGCAAATTCAGAGAAAAATTAACAACCGTCTTGTGTGAGCCGCTTTTAGCTCATTACCGAGTACAGGTATCTATTACAATAGTGCTCGAAACGGAAAGAAATACGAAATGGAACACGTTCTGGTAGTGGAACTGAAAGCAGTGAATGCGAAATAACTGATAGAACATTTACAATTGGGTTAAATTTTAATTCATTCCTTATGTACTACAGTGAAGAAAAGTAAAGATATTTTATATTATTTTTATTAAATGAAGCTAACAGAACGGTATCACCAAATGTTTGATGATACGGAATGTTACTGTTGACACATGCAACCTACCAGAACATCGCTCCGATGGGATTTAGCTCTTTCTGAGCATTGTTTATGAGTATATTCCAGATAACCAGAAATTCCAGATAACCGGAAATTCCAGTGCTATCCTCATATCCCAAGGTTGCGGGATAATAGGTTCTGTACTGTATTACTTCTGAAAACATTATTGACTAAAAGTTTGAAAAGAAAATAAAAACTCTTATATCAATTTGCTAAAAAGAAAAATAAGGAAGATCCAGTAGGAGATCCTTCAATTTTGGGTTTTATAAATTCCATAATTGGTTGTCTTCTAGTGATCAAATGTGTATGTAAAAATTTTATGACCTTTCACATCATTTCCATGATGCTTTAGTTTGTCATAAAACTTATAGTACCATATTAGCCTGAATATAATGCAACCCCCTAAAGTGTTGAAAGTTTTTCAAGAAAATACTGGGGGGGGGAGAAACAAATACATGAAAGTTTTCTGTATTTTGCCTATAAATAATTAATAATATTATAAGCTGTATTTAGGGTAATCCCGTGCTTATAATTAGGCTCTCATCAGCATTTCACCTCCTTTCTGGAGTTCATTCACCCAAAAACATTATATAATGCATAATAATAATAACTGCAAAAGTTTTAGACAAACCTTTCTTCTCAACATGATCAGCAGCACTCCTATCTTGATCGTCATCCACAATAAAAAGTCTGATGGGCAAAAACTCACAAAAGTAGGCAGAATACGCTGCGCTATGCAAAAAAACCCTGTCCACATAGGGAAGTTCCCGTTCATATATGACAGTAGTTAGAAATGTTTTAAGTTTCACGTGTGACTAGGGTTGCCACCTCTGCGTGCTTCACCCTAAGTCTTCGGGTTTAGTATGCTCCGAATAGCACCAAGTAAACTTAAGAGTTAAATTGATGTTGAAAACCGTCAAAATTAATTAATTTTAGCCACATTTCACAATGAGATGCATTGCGTTTAATTAAAAATTAAAACGATATATAAATATATATTGGTCAAACTCATAAAATATTTTATATAATTTTTTTATATAGATAGGGGCCCAAAAATCATAGTTATGCCTCTGTGTATCTCTTATACAAATGGGCCGAGATTAAAATGCCTTTACTATTTTTAAAATCATTAGTCCTCGAATATAATAAAGTGCTACTTTTACAACTGTCATTTCAGAAAAAACATTTCATTATATTTGGGCTATACCTTAAGCCTCGAATATAACGCGAGTTACTTTTGCAATGTCATTTCTGGAAAAAAATATTGCATTATGTTCGGGCCAATACAGTAATTTTTAATCCCTTCTGAATCCTAAAATTGAAATTCCTGTAAGTATGTTTGTAGAACACCAAATCAAAATACCTACTACTGGAATTTTTTCATTTCAGTGCATTGTGTTATTTTTAAAATTTTTATTTAATCACCTGAAATAATTTGTTGTCTTAATTAGTAGTAAATTGTAGATTCAATCTAATGCTCTTTCTTCAAAACAACCTGTAGTACTGGAAGTTGCATAGATCATATAATTAATGTCATTTTGGCAATCTTAATAATTATGAAGGTAATTTTTTTAACCTACTTCATTTTTTGATACAGAGATCTTGTTCATCGACAAACTGCATGTGCAGCAATCAAACATATGGCATTGGGAGTCTATGGTTTTGGTTGTGAGGATGCTCTTGTACATCTCCTTAACCATGTTTGGCCTAACATTTTTGAGACCTCACCACATCTTGTCCAAGCATTTATGGATTCCATAGAGGGTTTAAGAGTAGCTCTTGGACCCATTAAAATACTTCAGTATGCTCTACAGGTAATTCTCTTGTTTCATTTTATCCTAAGATGCATTCAGGCCAATAATTTATTTCCATATGCCTTGGTAGTAAGAAAACTTGAGCTGACATTTGTCAAATATTTTAATTTTTTTTATGGCTTATACATTTAGATTTCAAGGTTTTAGTTTCATTGAGTCATCCTTGTGTGTATTCTTAAGTTTGTATTATCGCTATATTGGCTAGTAGCTGTCCAGAGGAAATATATTTGAATAATCTGTTAAAATTTGATTCTGATGTTATTAGTTTAATGTCGGAATATTTTCTGGTTTAAGAATCAGAACAGTTAGCCAATCTATTGCATTGTCTTTCAATTTTTGGAACTATATTTTTATGGTATTGACTTTAGAAAAGCTATGCTAACCCAAGTCTAGTGATTATCTTTTATTGTGAAATTTGCTTTCCTGTGACTAACTAAAAATGTTGACTATTACGTAAGTACACTTCAGTACAGTGCTGGACAAAAAAACTGCACCACCTTATGACAGCTCTACAGGAATTTTAGTGAACTACAAGCTCGGATCGGCCACTCACATGAATTGACAATGCTGCTCCGACAGGAAGGAGGAAAGGGTTCTCCCTCTCTCCCCTTCTCTCTCTCTCTTATTACAGTTGTCACACAAAACATTTTCCTTCACAGATTTCGTGTACGGGCATTTTGAGTGAACAAAAATATACCTTTTAAAATTAATTAAAATGGAGACACAAACTCGGGCGTTACCCATATGGACGTCAAAAAGAACGAAGTTTATTTTTCCAATCAAAATTGAATTGAATAAATTCCGATCTAGAATAAAAATCTATTAAGCCGCCTTTACATGGGTCGAGAAAGTGGTCGTGATTTCACGCACATTATCGGTTTATAAACTGGTCGTGAAATCTTGAACTCAATGATGTTCGAGAAAAGTGCTGCATGGATTTATAAAATAACCATTCAGTCCTGCTGAAGACATTGAATAAAATGGAGTTTAAAAGATGGTGTTAATATTGTCATTGCGTTGCTGTGTAATGAACTTTTTGAAGTTTTGAGAAATCTTAAAAAGAAGAGGAGGAAAGTTTGGGTAAAGAATTGGGTAATACGGCGGAGAGCTTTGGGAGTAAGGTCGTAAGGTGGTGCAGTTTTTTGTCCAGCACTGTACGTATATATTTTAATTGCATTTCAGCTTAAAGAGTTTCATTAGCTGGTATTTAAAATTAATTTGATATACACAAATTATGAATTTAATAACAGCTAGATTAGAAATAATTATTGTTTTAAGGTTTAAAAGAGCTGAAAATTATAAATATTGTCATTTCAGTTTTAGAGTTTATGTAACTAGGATATTTACTGTTAGAATGGTCATTTATTGTGGTAATTTTGACGGTATTTCTGTTAATTTTGATGGTTTTTTATTTATAGGGTCTCTTTCATCCAGCCAGAAAAGTACGTGATGTGTATTGGAAAATCTACAATACTCTTTACATTGGAGGCCAGGATGCTCTTGTTGCAGGATACCCACGGATTGCTAATGACCCAAAAAATCAGTATATTAGATATGAACTTGATTATATATTGTAACTTTTTAAAAGCTACTTTTTTGGGTTATGACATTCTATTTCTTAATGTATAATTGCACTTGATTGTATATATTTATTTGATTAGCTATCAAGACATACTTCAGTTCATGTGGATATGTTCAGTTTACCATTTAAAAATAAATGGGACAACACTGTAATTTTCTTTAACAATAAAAAGGTCTGCCATGAAGTTTTCATAATATGTAATTTATAGAAATTTCCCAAGGGAAGTGATTTTCATACATCTAAAATACTAAAAAAAAATGAACATGAATATACAACACACTCAAAATAATTTTAGCACTCTGGAAAATACACCAATAATGCATGAAATTGTTTCCATAATGATGGATGCTATATACACATTTCAGGAATGTCGTTTTCTTTTCCTATCCTTGTCATAGTGGTCATTAATACCACCTTTCCTTTTCAACTTATCACTTTCACTGCCCTTATGTCTGTTGAAACCTTCACCCCTGTGGTTTTTCTTATCTTCTTGGTCTCTCCCTCCTTTCTCTTTACCTGGTTGAACAAAATTGTGATGTTTCTCAGACTTCATTTTCATATCTCTGACAGGACTGACTCCCATAAATTTAGAATCACATTCTTCCTTTTTGGCTGGGAATTCATTTGGATACTCATCCCTTTTGTTGTTTCTATGCTTTTCAGAGTCACGAATGGAAGGGTGGCCACCATTTATTATCTTATGCATCTTAGCACCTTCCTCCGAGTCTGATGAACTGGATGATGATGAGGAGGAAGTTGATTCAGAATGCTTGGACTTTCTGGAGTCCTTCTTCTTCCTGTCCTTAGTGTGTTTACTTTTCTTGCTGCAATCAGACCTTTTCTTGTGCTTCCTTGATTTCTCCTTAACAGAATCATTGTCACTGCTGTCTTGCTTTCTCTTTTTCTTAGACTTCTTTTTTTCCTTTCCCTTAGTTTTCTTCTCAAGTTTCTCTAATTTTCTGCAACAAAAAAAAACATAAACCCACATTATACCAAAGAGTTATGAATTTAAAATGATAACTTTCTGAAATAGAAGTTTATATTGACATTCTTCTTTAAAAACTTTCTTTATACATATTTTGCAAATGCAAATCAATAACATTCAATAGACAGTCCAATCTTCTGTGAGAAAGTTATTTTTAAATTTATTTTTAGATTTATTATAGTTGGACAAAACTTACTGTAAACTCGAGCTCAAAAATAGATTAATATGTAGGTCAGATTGCAGGAGAATTCTTAGTCAAAGGAGTAATTGATTCTTTATTTTGAAACACCTGATAGAATTCTTTCAATTTAAAATTAAAATTCTAAATCCCTAAAGAAGCAATGTAACATTTTTCACAATTTATCAGCAGATATCTGCTGCCTTAGTAAAACACAGGATTGTAAATGAGGGACTTTCAACTAAAAGTAAAACAAGTTAGGAAAGTGTAAAACGTATCACAAATGGGCGTGTTTCGTGCAATGGAGTATTAGAAAGCAATTATATACTTGTACGTAAGGGAAATTGCATTTTCAATTTCTTTTCTTCATCATAAATAATGTTTTCTTCCTATTTAATAATATTACATGCACACATGAGGAAATTAAATGTTTGTTTGGGAGATTGTTTATATTAGCAACAATGAAGTAACCATGCAAGAAATTTTAAGATAAGACTTTCTTGTTTGATTTTCTCGATAACGGCTACTCTTACGATAAAAATGTATAGGAAAGGAAATACTCTTATCAGTTCTACAACTTTTATTTGAAAAATATATTGATATGAGCAATACTTTACGAGATATGACGAAAATTTAAGTTTTTGTCCTCAGTAAAGTGGTACCCCTGACTGGCGTACGTGATTCATTTTTGCGATTTTCTTATTATATTTGATTGAAAGTCCTTAATATCAAATTTCATGAAAATCCGTTCGGTAGAAGCCAAGAACGAACATGCGGACGGACAGACGATAATAGGTGCTCACGCTGTAAGCGAAACGAGCCTAAAAAGCACTTTGTAATCAGACCAAAAATGTATGTATATCTATTAGAGATGCATGAATTGGAATTTTTAGAAAAACCTCCACTTACTTCAACAACTTTTTTTTCTGAGCAGTTGAGAGGGATTTCAGAAACTTCATGTCAGAATCCTTCACTTTGTCATCGTCATCGCTAGACAGTAATTGCTGCAAAGAAAAATGTCATATTTGCTATATACTTTTACAGAAATATCTAACATCTACATTAAAATTCTGCAAGCACTATATTAGTTTGTTCATTATGCTGATATGTTAAACAAGCAAAGAAAGACAAACTTGTGATTGTGGAAATTCCATGTGCTGTTGCAGTCCCATAGCACTGCGCTTCAAAGCTAGGCCATCTTCCCGCATTTGTTGTACCAAAGTTACTGCATCCAAAGGAGGACCATTTCCACCTTCATTGGCATCTTTTGAGCTTCCGGAAGCTTTATTACTAATACCAAAACCTATTCCAGCTGATTGATTGAAGAGAGGACATTCCTTATCTGTAAAGGTGTAAAAGATGTTAGCAACCATTGCTACAGGTTCACAAATTTTTATTTTACAATATACTAAAATAATTATGTCATTACTGTATTTCTTTGTGTAATATTTACATGTGATCTATATTTTAAACCAACTATCTGGACCAAATTAAAATTCATTTACTGCCCACTTAACTTTTTAATGTGCTTATTAAGATGCCACATACAATGTGTGTATAGCTCAATATTTAGTTGAATGTGGACTTTTTCTAAAAGAATACAGCTTATCCTCTAGTATACAAAATTTATCCGGCTGCCAACACTTTTGTAAAAGTCTCTGAAGAAACTATATAACTGTCACAATGGAATATGTTTTTCCCATAAGTTAATACATTCCGTGAATATGTATTGTTATGTGAAACATTTTGCAAGTGTTAAAATACCTCGGGCAAAATGTTATAATTGGTTAACAGGTACCTGCCCAAACAACCTCAGACTATACTTTGACAATTTGATGCAAAATCAATAGGCAAACAACATATACACCTGCATTGGATTTGAAGTTTTCTTTTAATTTGTTTATGGTCTGACAAATGGCATATGGAGTTGCAGATTTAAGGGAGGTTGCATGTGATGCGTGCCAGGAGCTCTGTCAAGCAAGGGACTGCGACAAAATGTTTTTACATATAATCTCAAGACATATATATTATATAGGTATCTTAATTTCATTATCCTGATATTTCATAACTTGGTTCTTTCCTAATCAGCACAGATGTTTATTATTATTTAAAATTTTGATTTATATGATTACTATGACAATCAGTTAAATTGCTTGGATTTACTTTAAGGTGATAGTTTAATTTATACACACCCCAATCGAATAATTGATAATTTTGCTAAACATAAATTCAGGAGGAGGCATTTATAATTTTTATTCCCTTTTATATCATTATTACATCAATTATATATTGTTTGAATTTGATTTATTTTGCATGCGCAATTTTTCAAGAATTATTGTGTTCATTTTTTTTAATAATAACATTATGAAATTCATTTTTTGTCATTTTCATCTTTTAATGTTTGATTTACCAAAGAAATATTGCTCTATATTCTATAAATACTTTTTATGATATTTGTGGTTGGCTATTTTTGCCTACTTAGTGAAACTTCTCTATGATTTCATACGAAAATGATTGTTAACGATCACACGAGAGGATGTCATAAGGTGAGGTATCACTATATACAGTAAAAACTTGATACAACATATCTCAATGGAGCATGAATTTTTATACTTGGTACTGAAAGTACGGTATACTGAAAATACCCATAAGGAGTACAGTATTTTCTCTCGGAGCATCTCATTGGGGGATCAGCATTCTCGAAGGTCCGGTGCAAATTGAAACCGACGAGAATGAGATTCTAACAAGAGAAATAATTCCTAGACCGTAAGATTTTAACCCAATGCTATTGTGAAAATACAAGAGGGATAGCTGTTCATCGGTTCTAAATTTATCACTTCGGAAAATCCCTTCTTTTGGGATTTTGGCAAATTCCACATCTTTTCATACTAAAGACAAAAGACGCCTTCAAAATTTGTGTAAACGATGTGAATGGGCAAGAATTGGTTATAGTTGTGTCATTTACGGATGAAAGTATACGTTAAGACCACAAAAATCTTTTTTTGGGACCTCTGGATCTTATACGTAGTACTGAAAAGTATGTTAAGTTGAAGTACGTTATTTTGAAATATTTATAAGGAAAAATTGACGGGGATTCAAAAAAGTAAGTCAATTCGAAACGTACATAATTGTGAAGTATGTTGCAATGAGATTTCACTGTATTAACTTTTAAACCGGATTTATTCTGGGGTATTTATATTATTTTTGTCTGTTTCTGGAAAAATTGCATATCTGTTCAAATAAAAAGCATTTCATAGCAAAAATAACAAAGAATTTCATAGATGAAAGAAACGTTGAAAAAATATTTCAAAAAATAACATTACAAAAATTTAATTCATCAGCCCATCTAGTTGGAAAACTGTATAAGATAGTTAAAAAATACACAAATGGAAGAAGAAAGAACAGGAGAACATTACATGTTTAAAGAACAGGAGAACATTACATGTTTGAAGCTTCCTCTCAGGGTTATGTTTACTGATTTTTGAGTGTGAAAATGGGTAGGAGTGCTCGGGCCTAGATTTAGATGAGCATCTTTTTACTGTTTGTCAGAGGTCTAACCTGTACTAAGTACTTGACTTTGGACACTCTTGCTCCTGTCTATCATGACATAATTCTTCTGAGATGTTCTCATCCAAATCTCACGACTCCCTGTCAAATACGACCTCTGTAAGCAGTCTTGGAACTGAGTGGCACATATATGGCCAGTTCGACATTTAAAGGTTAATTAGGCTATTGGAGTGCACTGCACATGTGCATGACTGATACAGAAAATTATGAATATGCAAATTTTCTACAATGCTTGACGAGGACTACATTGGCAACAATCAAATTCTGTGAATCACCTTGTAATGCTGAGGGAAATTTTAGAAAATGTTTGTGGATTCCATGAGCAAATATGGTAATCAGTGCATATAAATGTCTAAATAGAAATTTCAGTCATTTATATAGACATGAAGTATCTTAAGCCCAGCAGTTGGAACATAAGTTACACTCCGTATATTCCAGCATTATAATCACTTAAGAAATTATATAACACAATACCTGTATTAATATGTCCCCACTTGTGACATTTTATGCATCTTACATTTCTCACTTGAATACCAAAGGGCTGATCACGAATTTCTGCATTGTCTTTGCAATAACTGAAATGAAAAACCAAAATGTTAGTTTTAAAGTTTTGTTTCCGATAGTGCTTTTAACCTTTTTCCTTGCATGTCACCTTCACAAGTGTATGTGGTACAATGAATGTAACTGTAAGGTACCTGTAACATTTTATTACAGTTGGCTATAAGAACACCAATTATAACAAATGTAATTGTTACTGGAATTCTAATATAATTTTAAACCCATGGAATGATGTTGTTAATGTTAACCAATTAGAATAAAGAAATTTTATAAACATTTAAATCAAAATTCAAAAATTTTTTTAAATAAGTTATCAGTATCAAGTCTAGTTGACCTTTGAGTTTAAAAAAATAATAGTTTCTAATTACACCGGCCTACTACCTAACGATCGACAGCATACCACCAGTTGAAAAGCATCATTCAATAAATTCCATCAAACAAGTGATATTGCACTTAAGGAATAAAAACAATGTTTACGCATAACATACCTGTATTATATTGATTTATGATTTTTTCCAGTATTTCCCATATCTTTTAACTATATTATTTAGTAATAACATACATTGGTCATGTTTTATTAATGATTGTGCTATTTGCTGCATATTTTTCCTGTTTTTATCAATCTGACAATTAAGCTAAATATTTATTTTCACTTGATATATTGTAAATTTACACATTCACAAAATTAATTTTTTACAAAAATTTCTTCTATAAAAGAATCATCTTAATAGAATCAAATCACAATTGCCCAAAATGATACCAATAAGCAGAATCCACCTTATTTCACTAAAGCCATTTGCTCGAATAATATTGACAGAACTAATTTGAATTGGTAGTTTTATCTTGCTGCACATACAAGCATGAAAAAGTTAAGAAAATAAACAATAGAAACACAATGGAAAGTCTGTAAGAAGGAAAATGAATGCTGCTAGAAAATAAGAACAAACAGAATAGTGTCAATTTGAGTTGATATTAACAAGAGGGTTAAAAGAAAACCTACCAGAGCAGATCATTATGAGTGAAGAAATGAATCCTGAAAACTCAATGAGTGTATACCAAACTCAAAGAGAAAAAAATAAAACGACAAGTAAAAGAATGAATTTCCACACAACTTGCATATGTTATTCACAATCTACTGACAGATAATGCTAGTTAACTGCTGCCAGGAGGAACATGCAACTAATACGCTGGCTTTGTATGTAATTAGCTACTCAGCCCATATAACAGCATTTGAAATAAATGTTACTAGAAAAATTGTTCAACAAAAACAAACTTCACTGAAAAGACAAACATGATTGACGATTCAACTTCATCTCAAAATATCAAGATACAAATACAATGCAAGTTTTTCTAACTATGAAAACCTAGCAGTGTATATCGCTATAGAAGATTAATTCTTCGTTTTCAGGAACCTCACAGTAATTGAAAATCCAGTTCAGAAACCACTGTGTCATTTTACGAGGAAAGTGAATTGAGCTAAACAAGTAATTAGGTAGTACTTGGCAGAATTTAAAACACACAACCATTACTATAAAATCTTTTAAATGCATGAAGTGTAATGCAGGAGTAAAAATAAGGACAGATGAAATATTTTTGGCAGATCTAGAAACGACTTCCTAAAAAGTTATCCAGTAGTGTCTCCTACCCATTAAAATAAATTGAAATTATGGCTTTCAACACTTCTAAAACCACCTCATCTGAAGCCCATTAGTACTGCCAAGTATGGGAGATCCAAACGATGGAATGCTTGCTAAGGGAACAGGTTTTGGATAAGCAGTTTGTGAAATCCCAGAGCCACACCCAGCAGCATCATCTGGTTTTGTCCATGCTTCCCTACCGCAATACAGCTTCATCTGTAAAAGGTAAATCTCCAGCTGAAATAATTCAAGTGTGAATACTTAAATCTGATTCACACATTATTCTTAAAAATTATCTCTGGAGCAACCTGAAAATAACACAAAAGCATCCCTTATGATTGCCGTAGAACAATAAAATTTTTACGATTATCAATGATGGACTCAGTAACAATTGTTCTAATGGCACAAGGTCTATAACTACATTCACAATAGTGGAAAATATTATGCATGGGATATAAAGAAATAAATCAAAATTACCTTTTTGACAAATGATTATTTCAACCTCCAAACTAGATGGTCGATTTTGTTAAAGTTCCCCCAATACAAAAGTTATAAAGTAATATAATTTAAAACTTTGCCATTTCTAGTGTGGGTGTAATTGCCTTTTATGAAAGCATTACAATCAAGAACTTGGCAACATACACGAAACGACCAAGTTAAAAGTCATGCAAGTTATTATATCTGCGCGTAAAATCTTGTGAACCTATCTTAAAATCTATTTAATATGTTTTTTCTGTATTTTTGGAGAAATGAAATTATTAGATTTTTTCTAAATAAACTTACTTACTTATTAACTCGCAAAAAGTAAACAAAAAACAGGCAACACTTACTAGCCTTGAATGTTTTCTCAATCAATTCAATGAAAATCATGGTTATCTTAACATACAGACTGAACAATTGATTAAATAAGAATATGATTATTTTGCCTATGAAGCAGTAAAAAAAAATAATACATCATGCAAAATGGATCCCACAATCATAATCGATAAATGAGTCTGAACATAAATATATAACTATTTACACCAGCTTATGCAAACAATTTTGCATCAATAATCAAATACATCGAACTTACTCTTCTCTTGGGGCGTTGTATTTTCTCTGCCATTCAAATTTATATTCTGGCTCATCATCTTCCTTTTGCCGTTCCTTCTTGGCTCCTGGAGGCGGCTCGTACATAAAATTCACACTCAATTTATCCTTGCTTTCCTTACTCAGCAAAGCCCTGTAAACGTGTTATTGCAACGGTAACAGACCATATCTCGCAAATATAAAAATAAATCATTACGATTAAGATAAAATAAATTTTTACTGACTTGTTATTGTACAAATCTTGTTCTTTTTCATACTGAACCCTTAATTCTTCCTGTTTCTTTCGATAAGCATCGGCCTTTTGCTCAGCCATCCATACCTTAATAAGGAAAAACGCAAATTAAACCATACGAATACAAAACTGGATAGTGTCATCTTTGTTAGTATTTTCCTTCAATAATAAATCACCCGTTTCAAATTGTCTCTTGAAGCTGGATGAAAAAACTTTTTACACATATAATTATTAAAACCTTTACCCATGTTGGGAGTTTATTAAAAAAGTTATTTGAAAAAGTAACCAAATAACCACTTCACATAGCACTTTCACAAAGAGCAAACACGAAGTATAATCACCTACGCTACGATTTAGAACAATCGATTCTGATCATTATTACGATACATCGAATCAAATGTGCTACCAAGGCTACCAATGCTTGAAAATCTGGTGTAAAGCAGTGTTAAGTAAGTAAATTATTGATTCAATTAGTCTATAAAAATACAGCATGTTGGCACGTTATTTATACGGTCTTATACGATATAATAATAGTAATGAGCATGATGTTCGTTAAAATACAAAATATTACAAAAACATTATTACAGTCAAATGTCGATAAAAAATAAAGCAAATAGAGAACATACTCATGAATGCTGTAAAAACACTTGTCCATTAAAGTCAAAAGGCGTTTTTATTTTTAAATTGGTACAAGTGTTTTTAATGTTGGCAGGCAGTTGTGAATGTTTTGAACATTCTTTTAGGGCTATTACAATAAATTTTCAATGAGGGATGTAAATGAATATGTCTACTGAGCCTAGGATTATGTAAATGGTAAGGATTATGCTTAAAAAATTTAAACTCGTTAGTTTTTATGAGCATAATTAAAACAAAAATATAAACACGATAGTAGTAATAGTTCAAGACGCTTAAAAATAGGTTTACAAGAGGTCCTAAATGGTGTATTAATAATGTTACGTACAATTTTGTATTATAAACGTTTCAGTAAGTCAGGATGAGGATATCCATATGAGACCCTGGAGTAGAAAAATCCATAATCATTTTCACGGACAGTATGTTTTTGTAAACAAAATAAAAGAACTTTTTATACAGGTTGTCAATGTTCGGATCAATGAATAACCCAAAATATGTTGTATATTCAACAGGTTTGGGCACTTATACAGTTTACCCCCAGGTTTGAAACTGTATTGTTCTAGAACAATTGTAAGATCATCTTTGGCCTGCCTTTCTGATGGAAATAGCATTATCTGTGTTTTATCGTTGTTCAAGGTTTGCATATGAAGCTTATACCATAGAACTGATTCATTCCTTTCCCGCAATTGGCAAAGGTGGAATACATGGTTTGAAGACAAAGACACTAATATCATCTGAAAACTAAATTGTTTTGTGAAATAGATCCGAAATTGTTTGCAAGGTCATTTACAAAAATAAAAAATAGCAAAGGACTCAAAATTGATCCCTGAGGAACACCAGAAGGACAGGTTTAGGATGGAAGGTACACTTAAGTAGTAGGGTGTTATGATCGACCATATCGAATGGCTTGCTTAAGGTAAAATATAGTCTAAGTACCTTGCTACGCATATTAAACTCAGTTGTTATATAGCTTATTGTATCAAATAGAGCTTTTTGTGTTGATTTACCTTTTTTAAAGCCAAACTGGGACTTTGAGAGCAAATGATATTTCTCAATCTTTGGATCCTTTCCAAGAAAACGTATTCATAGACTTTAGAAAAGACAGAAAGTAGTGCAGTTGGCCTAAAATTGTTGGGATTATTGCGGTCATCTTTATTCTTGAAAATGGAATAATTTTTGAGATTTTTAAAGCTTCAGGAAAAATCCCTTGGTTTATCTAGTATAGTAATTAATAAATGGACACAGTATTTCAGTAGAGTACCAGGAAATTCATCATGCCCAGAGGACTTTTGGTCAAAGTGCAATATATCCCCTCCCTCAAAGAAGCTCTTTTAGCAACAATTTTATAAACAACTTTTACTATGCTATTGTTTATGTATTTGGGATTTAAATAACAATAATATTTACCCCTCAGATATGCTTCCTAATACATCAAGGAGAAAATAGAATTGTCATATGTGGTCTACTGTTTCCATTTTTAACATTTACCCACCCAATCACAGCCCACATGGTGAGGGTTACTTTCATTATCGGTAGCGAAGGGTGCATTATTGCCCTGAGTGGTCTACACCCGACTAAAGACAAAGATCTGCTGACGACCTGCCAAGGTGATCCCATTTCATAGAGCGTGTTACCATAACAACGAATTGAAATTTTATTTATAAATATTATTGTAGCAACCAAGATGACAATGAGCTGGTGGTCTTGTATGCAAGCTATATCAATTTTGTTTCCAATGCTTGTTTATGGTCATCATGGTATTTGCAAGAAATATATGTCCAATTGTGGTGCTAATTTGAGGGAGGGTATATTGCACTTCCTCCCTGCTTTTCAACAATTTTAGCAAGATGTCTCAGCAGTTCACTTCTATCACATGGATTGAGGGTTCTACTTTACTATACTACCAACATGACAACTTTACTATACTACCAACAGTATATGTTTAAGATATAAATAGTAATTTGTTGTTATGCAAACGGTAATTGTTTATAATAAACATTTCATAAATGTCGTATTAAAGAATTGATTGGAATTTTATTTTATAAAACAAAAAATACAAAATAAAATTAGTTATAATTATAGACAATGTATGACATCTTAATTTTCAAATTTGTATGTGGTCTGTGTTATCCCGGATCCCTTTTGAAAAGTAATTTTTTGAGATAACCCTTTAATGCAAAACAAAAGCTTGCAAACCCATGACTGATCTGCCTGTGGTGACATTTACCCACCCGATCACAGGCAAATGGGGAGGGGTAGTTTTGTTCCAGAGAGGCGAAGGGTGTGATAGTGCCCGGAGACAGCTACATCTGATATAAAAGGCATTATAATCTAAAAAGAAAGTGAGCCGAAGGTTTGCCAATATCCTCGGTTACTTGTAATATTTACATAGTGAACCCATGAGCCTCTCAGCAATAAATATTTACCATGAAGAATATTAGCGGGGCCAAAATGGGAAAGTACCGGAGATCACACAACCCAAACTACCCAACTCAGGATTTTCAGTTGAAATCAGAAAGGAAAGGAGATCACACTACCCAACTCAGGATTTTCAGTTGAAATCAGAATAAAAAGATCATGCAACCAACCTACCCAACTCAGGATTTTCAGTTGAAATCAGAACGGAAAGGAGATCACACAATCAACCTACCCAACTCAAGATTTGTAGTTACCTTGTTGATTTTCGTGTTTTCTATGACAACAAACATAAATAAAATTTTGCTGCCATGTTGGTAATATAGTAAAGTTGATCCGGATTGAGAAAGATTGATTTCAAATTAGGGCTACTTAAATAGATAAGAGTTATTGAAGACAGAGCAAAAATCGGCAAATACTCAGATATCGGCCGACCTAACAATTAAAATAATGTTGTGGCCCCCTAGGATAGGGTGACCAGACGTACTGGAAATTCCCAAACTCCCAGATTTTGACTCAAGGTCCTGCTGTCCTGAAAAACTTCTTCGGGACAACTATTTGTCCCAGATTACTCATTTCTGTTGTACAAAATATCAACATCAGCAATTTTAATAAATATATTTAAATGTAATCACATAGTATTGGACAATTTAATGTTAAGACATCGAAAATGAACTGTGTAATCAACTTTTCATTGGGCTTTCAACCTTCTTGTTCCAAAATACTCGTCTCTGACAACATTTTCTTCGTAAGACTCTGTTACAATTTTATCTCCTTCTGTGTCTCCTATGTCACATTGTATCAATTTGTATTAGATTATTTCGACCCCGTTACTTACAACTTGGCTACTGAGACTGAACACGTCAGTTACAACTTGTAATACATAGCGTATGTGGGCTACTAGCACAAGAGTATCATTCGTGTAGTCCACTTTACCTTTTAGTGACAACTAAAACTACAGCCAAAGCACGATTTATGTTAATAACTGAAGTGAAAAGTAATTTAAAAAGGAAGTGTTAGTTTAATGAAAATTTACAAAATGAATTTTCTTTCATAAAAAAAGCAAGCATGAAGAGAAAGTTGAGTGCTGTGTGTGTGGAGGACGATCAGATATACAGTATCATTTAAAGTAAAAAAAACACATTTTGCTCTACCGTTTAGGCTCTAGAGCCAATAACAGACAGACAGACGGTACTGCGAAAACCACTTTTTCGGACTCGGCTACACCTAAATGTATATTTCTGTAAAAACCTCAAGGTCGAATTTTTTCGCAATTACAATACTTTCTCAATATACTTCGTATATAAGAAAGTAAAAAGAAGGTATTCCATGCGATAATATTAAACTCATAGTTGAATTTGCACTGACAATACCTGGAAGCAATGCACTTGTCGCAAGAATTTTTTCATTAACAAATCGAATTTTTCATGCTGCAATTTCCATTCTTTCTTGCTGGAAAATAAAAATCTACTGTCAGAAATTCACTCCTCAAACAAGTATTACGCAGCCATTGCTAGTTGCTCTGAAACAAAATCGAGTAAATAGTTAAGAACAAGGTATTTTGTTTGGTTCACTTTTGTCCTAGCAGACAGTTGTAAACAAAAACATTTACATATTCCATTTTGTAATTGTATTATGTGAACTATTACAGATGATAATTATTATTATATGATCCAGTAAATGCTTACTATTTATTTTTTGTAAAAATCATTATTGTTCAGTTTTTCTTGGAGTATTTTTGTATTTTGTAGCTTGCACATTATAAAGTTTTTATTCAAAATATGCTTTATTCATTCATTTTGAACTTATGGGCGTTTAACTAGCAAAATTACAGAACAAAATGTGGTCCCGAGTTTTTCCGGCTGTGTCCAGGTTATGTCCCGGATTTTCTCCTTCGTGTCCCGGTCTTGATCCCTGAAAATCTGGTCACCCTACCCTAGGAGGCCCATTGTTTGAGAAACACTACTTTAGAACAGGGGTTCCCAAACTTCCTGAAGCCGCGGAACCCTTGCATTAAAATATTTTTCCTTGCAGAACCCTAACTAAGAGGTGGTAAGCCTAATCGCAATAAAGTTAATTTTAAAATCATTATAATGTTCATTTACATAGCTCATGCATCTTGCAATATACAGTTTACAAGTGAGGCTCATGTTTCCTGCTATAAATAAGAGAAGGAAGAGCATATAGGGTCTCTTTCTCTGTCTATCGTGGAAACCCTTTTAACTTCTGCGAAACCCAAGGGTTCCGCGGAACACAGTTTGGGAAACCCTGCTTTAGAATATGGAAAAGCAACAGCTCCTGGCCGAGACAGAAACCACTCAGGCAGCCCCTGCCCAGGAGCAGCATCGGCCCACCGGGACTTCACCCGGTGTCCCGGCAGCCCAATCCGCCCCTGATTAGAGAAATGACATCCTGAATTGAACCATCCTTTTTGACTAGGTAAGTCAGTGAAGCTACAATTAAAAGTCTCAGCTATTTTAATGGGATCATACAGAATTTTGGAATTATGGCATAAAGAATTGAGAGAATCCAAATTAGGCTTCTCTGAAATTTCATTGACAATTCTCCAAGCAGTTTTTGCATCATTAGTATTACCACTTAGCTTTATATCATTCTATGTTTTATTTATTTATATGGTTTTCCACAAATATAGAGGGAAAACCTAGTAGCACATAATTACATAATCAGCACAAATTAATGCAATAAGTGCATTCCTTATCATTTTCCTATATTGGTTACATATCGATTGTGAGATACATTGTCACCATGCAATTTGACAGAGTAGGCCAATCTCCTAACTTCAGTTCTTAGAGCTAGGATCTCTGTAGTCAGCTAATCATTACTGTTGTAAACCCTTTGTCTTTCAGGCACAAAAGGAAAGGCATAATCAAAAATGAATAGAACTCTGGTATAAAATAAATTAACACTATCGTTAAAATTATTGCAACTTTAAATTTCAGACCAATCATGAAATTGAAGCATGATGATGCCAGCTCTGAATATTGGTACCATAGAATATCCTAATGGGAACTGATAGACAAGGATTACACAAGTTACTGGGCAGAGTAAATACTGCTTTGATAGTGCAATAATCAGATAATACTGGATCGAAAACATCTGACTCAACATTAGAAGTATTGAGATCAGTATAAATATTATCCAATAAGGTTTGAGATGTAGGAATCAACCTGGTCGGTTCAGATCAACAAGTTGGAAAGCTTTTTCTGGTTTGCATTGCTTTGTAACATGTCACAATTAAAATCACCAGATACTCTTTATGGTATTAGGAGCAGTATTTGTCAGATTATAAAGACAAATGTCAAGCTTATTGATTAAACTATCAAAATTGCCTAGAGGAGAACAGTAAAGCATTACTAGGTAAAACTTAAGGAGCCCAAGAGTGAAACTAATTCCTGCTCCTTCGAAAGATTTATCTTCATTTAAGTCTTTGAATAGGTATCTTGTGGAGACTGAAGATATCATTACCATATTTTGCAAGGATCATAACCCCTTCATGCATATTTGTTACTGTGCAGTATGATGCAGTTGGAATATGACCTGAGATGGAAATAGAAGTATCTTTTAACCAATGTCCACATAGGCATATAAAAATCAGGTTTTTCTTCTCTTGCAGTGGTTCCAAGAGCAGTAGTTTTGTTACATAGGCTTTGTATATTTGTTAACAATATTTTGAAGCTTGAGAAATTCACACACTTCACACTATAACTGTACATTTTGTATTTTTCCAATTTGGCAGCATCACTGTTTACTCAGCTTGGAAACTTGGGCTTGATGATTTCAGCCTGCCGTCAAGTCAGCATTCCTGATGTCTGCTGAGAGGGTTGTCCTGTGGTCAGCTCACTGATGGGATTGTCCTTTACCTGAGACTGCTTATCAAGGACTTCCTTTGCGGCTGGGTGCCAGTAGATGTTGAAGAGGTGGACGTGTGATCCACTGCAGGTGATATGGATATAGATGAGATCAGGGCTGCTTTAAGGCAATGGTAGGTGCTGGGCAAAGTATGATCTTGGGCCCTCCCTCTCTTTACTTTAAAAAACAAGGAACTATTTCCTTTTTTAATTTATAAAATGATTTTAAAAAGACGGTGCGAAACTTCTACACACACGTGTTGCACACCATAAACCTAATGTCTTTTGCATAATTCATATTTATTTGTGTTGGTTTATGTTATCCATGTCATATCTTGAACTTGTTTTTTTATTGAAACTAGACTGCTTGACAAGAATAAACAAGTAACATTGGATCAAATTTTATTATCAAAAAAACACGATAAAATGTGCCACATACAAGTATCTTTGTTTTGCCATCTCAGGGTACTGATGCTCCCACGGCATGGGCCCTCAAAATCAGGAGGCCCTGGGCAGTTGCCCACTTTGCCCATTGGATAAAGCAGCTCTGGATGAAATAACAATAGACACTGATAATTTTAAAAAATTTAATCAGATCTCTAATACCAATACTTACACTCCATTCCAAATAAGTTTGCCATGACGTCACAACGCCTGCTCACGTGTTTTCAGAAACTGTTCATGTGATCCGGTTTACTGACGGCTTTCTCCGGAGGGAGGGTGGGAAGGAGCTCCCTGGGCAGTGGCTTCTGCGCATTCATTTTCCCCCTACTTTCCGTCACTCCTTCCCCCTACTCATTCGTCGTATGACTTTGCTTTCGTGCGTATCGTTGACTTTTCAGTAGTGCTCCTTTGTCATTTCTTGTTACTTATTGTTATTATTTTTTTGTTATTATTCATTTTGATATTGTTACTATTAATATAGTAACTACTATTACAGTTACTATTGTTATAGTTGCTGTTGTTATTGTTACCATCATTATTGATACTATCATTCTTGTTACTCTTGTTATTGTTATTTTTGTTATTGTTACCCTTGTTGTTGTTACTGTTGTTATTGTTACTCTTGTTATTATTGCATTGTTATTATTACTTTTGTTAACGTAACTATTGCTATCATTGCTGTTGCAATGAGTACACCGGGTGCAAGTATCTTGTCCCCAGTGAAGAAGAACAAAAGAGGGCAGTTTATTCATAGTGGACAGAAAATGTGTGTAGTTAACTTGTTTAAAAGCCTTTCCCTCAAAATGCCAGACACATCTAAAGTGGACCTTGTAATGCAGATTGCTGAGGAGACAGGGTTTTCAGTGAAAAGTGTGTTGGTATAATCAAGGAATATTTGAGTACGGAAACGGTTACCTCCCCAAAGAAATCGAGACCAACATCTAAAACTGTTTTTAAGGGCATGGATGAATTCACTAAGTGTGCGATAAGAAGGAAAGTTCATGCATTTTTCTTCTGAAATGAGATCCCGACATTGGACGTGATACTGAAGGAAGTGAATGAGGACAATGACCTACCGGACTTTAAAAGAACAACATGCTACCGTATTATTAGGAAGTTACAATTCTGATTCGAGAAGAGAAATCGCAAAAGTGTGCTGATAGATAGGGATGACATAACGCTGTGGAGATGAAGGTATATACGAGAGATTAAAAAATATCGGGCTGAGGGATGCAAAATATTTTATCTGGATGAGACTTGGGTTAATGCAGGTCACACAAAAGCCAAGGTTTGGACAGACGAAACAGTTCAGAGTAGAAGGGATGCACATTTACAAGGTCTTTCGACAGGATTTAAACAGCCTTCAGGCAAGGGGAAAAGGTTAATAATTCTGCACATTGGATGTGAAGATGGCTTCATGGAAGACGGGCTCTGTGTATTTGAATCCAAAAGCTCAGTAGAATACCCACGAGGAAATGAATGAGGAGACCTTCAGGGAGTGGTTTGCAAAAGTTTTGCCGAAAGTACCAGAAGGAAGTGTCATTGTTATGGATAGTGCTCCATACCATAGTATGAAGAGTGAGAAAATTCTCACTTCAAGAAGCCCTAAAGTAGAGCTTGTGAAATGGCTCCAAAGTAAGGGTGTCGAAGCTGATGGAAAATATTTAAAGGTAGAGTTATTGGATTTAATAGCTCAACATAGGCCACGGTATGATAGGTACGTCATTCATGAAATGGCAAAGTCACAGAATAAGTTCATTTAGAGGCTTCTGCCATATCACTGTGAATTAAACCATATAGAAATGATTTGGGCCCAGATAAAAAATAATGTAGCCGTAAAAAATTCCACGTTCAAATTAGTGGATGTGAAGACGATTCTGAAGGAAAGCATTGAAAACATCACCGCAGAAAATTGGAAAAACTGCATACGGCATGTGGTGGAATACGAGGAGAAGAAAATGTGGGAGTTGGACAATTTAGTGGAGGAGATGGAACCAGTTATTGTGAACGTTGGGGAGGACAGCAGAGATACAACATCGGAGTCAGACTCCGATTAGTTTTTTTATTAATCATTGAAATCTACGTTTGTTTACATATGTGTATTTATGTATCTTTACTTCCTGATACTATGTAAATTGTGATTTGCAGAATTATTATTAAATGTATTGTTTATATTTTACAACAATTTAACTTAAAATTCTTTCTGTGAAACCCAATTTCCTGTAATTTTAAATAAGAAAAATATAATAAGAATAGGTTTCCACCATCCGAAGACTTGCATCTAAACGTTCTTTTTGCAATCGTTTTTTGTAAAGAAAGTGCAACCAAAAACATTAACTTGCTGAGGTTAAAATTCCGGAGTTTCTCCAGAATTAATCAAATTAAACGGCTCCTAATCTTTACAGATTCCTCTCATAAAAGAGAAATAATAATTAACTAATGCTGTATGCATTTGTTCAACTTACTAAATTTGAGGCTAAAGAAATTTGGAAGAATTTGCATTAGGTACTTTACAAACAAAATATGACAGTATTCCCCTTCACGGACTGCATGCCGCAAATGAGGGGAAAGCGATGCTCGTGTTTTCTTGTAGTTGCTCGGGTGAAGTCGGCGATGAAGCCCCTCCCCCTACCTTCTCCCACATTGCTCGTCATCATAGTTCACGTGAAAGACACATGACGTCATGGCAAACTTATTTGGAATGGAGTGTAGTTTGAATCATCTTATCTGTGAAAGGCGATGATTCATCCTATGGAATTTAAAGAATTAAACAAGAAAATTCGCGACTACAGAAAAACCTTAAGGAGAAAAATTTAGAAACAGGCACAGGCTGGTGTGTTAGTTTAAGTAAAGGTAGTCTACACCAAATAGTAGTCAGAATGTACCTTATTCTAAGGGTAATTTATTAACTCTTTGCCTAACACTGTCTGAATGAAATACATAGAAACAGACATGACTGCAGTAATAGTGTTACTAAAAGAGGGGCATGGCATCTCTAAGAAGATTACAGAACACATCCATTTCTATGTATTACTTGGAATAAAAAAAAATGCAAAGCTAAGGTTAAACGTAAATGAAAAAATATGAACCCAGGGCAACTGTTCCCTATGTCTACGCTAGCTAATTGACTTCTTTTAACTTAAACTATTGATTAACTTTAGATATAACTAAGCTAAGAAACTAATAGAAGCTGCTTAGGGATTCAATAATGTCTGCATCCAGTCTGTTTTTTATGTTGTCCACATCCTGTAAATGAAAATATGACCATAATGAATATTTAAGGGGCAATATGTAATTAGCCTTGGTAAATAATCTCAGTTCAAGTTCATTGATTTCTTTCACTAAACACAAATGGCAAGTACAACATGAATCTAGGTTTTTTGTGAGAAAATATTATTCGTTCCGAGAACTTAAATGCGTTAAAATATTCTAAAATTGATTTTGCCTTTTATTTGCAACAAATTTCTGTTACTGGTGAATGAACTAAATGCCGTTTGATCTATTATGTTAAAAATGTGAACAAATCAAATAGGGAAAATGAACCACTCCCCCACATTCCTCCCACACTCCCCCCCACTTCACCTCCTGACTGTCTCAGAAGGAATAATTCCTACCTTATCGGAAATCAAAAGGGCCATTCTTACCTTGATTTTTACCATTCTCTAATTATTCACATTAAGATATTAACTGTGAAACTGTTGTGTTGTTCACGAGGAAATTTGACGGTCTAGTCACTTTATATGTGAAAAGCAGCTAGTCTAAGCAACGCCACCTAGATAGAAGGCCTGACGACAAAAATGTGACGTCATAACCCGCAGGCTTACGGCAACGCATACGCGCATCGCAGCCGTAGTCTTTGTACCGTTTGAATCAGTTTCTTGCTTCTTATATTGGTTTACTAATTCTGTTTTTGCTAAATTATATCAGCATCACGCTATTTGCCATTTATATGTACGTAGTACCAGTAAATTTTGGTAACAGTTAGAAGAACGTTGAATATATAAAGAAACATTTGAACCATGAAAAATTCATTTAAAATTGTTATATTACTTAACTACAACAAGACATTAATTAATCGTTGAAAAATTTACAGCATATTTCATTGAGGGATGATAATAAATCCACGAAATTTTTCAAAGAAATTTTATTACAATAGAAAATACAATGGGAAAATCAATACATACAATCTTCAACAACATTTATCACAATCATTTCGTAAAAGTCAACAACTTTCTTTTTGACAGATTGCTATATTTGTCACATTTCATGTTGCAATAATTTTTCAATAGAATATTGCATGCAACAAATACTATTTTTTTCATTCCCTCAACAAATGAATGATTTTCCTCACAAATAATTTCATTTAAATGGTCATCCCCATTCAAAAGATTTATTACATGATTATGAAGAACTAGCCTATGATTAGGAACATCTAGAAATTTTTCCTCATCTACACCCCCTACTATTTTATTTAAGACCACATATGTATACCTATACCACAGCATTTTCAGTAGCTTCCCTTAGAAACAATAATTTTCCTTGGCTTATACAGCTAATTAATTCATGGTCTTCATTAGTTTCCAAGATGTTTTCTTGTACATACCAATCCCTACAAGATGGACAATTTCTCTTCTTGAGCAACATGCGAGCACAATAGCCACCAATATATGTTAATACTGGTAAATATTCTTTAACACTTTCTAATTCTACATATTCAACATTAATATCTAATTTAAGTTCTGTTTCTTGTGTCTCTCCTACCTAAACTTCTATATCAACTTCACTTTCTTTGAAATCACTTATAGAAACAGCTCGATATTTCCTAGAATTTACACATAATGGTAAAACATTCTGCAGTCTTAACTTAGTCTCTCTCTCATAAATCTGCCTAATTGATATATGATAGTTTGATCCAGATAACTGCCTATATTGGCCAAACCTTGCTTCCAAGTCATCAGTTTGTAATTTACCAGGCAGCACATAGTTCATTTTAAGTTCCTTCACACAATAATCATTAACTTCCATTAAAGCATGAGTAGTGTGTTTGAAAGCAAGAAGGGTCTCTTTGGATAGTTGCCAATTCTAACATCCACATCACTCCACACCTCTAACCAATCATAAACTTTTCCCAAATATTTGTATCCTTCTGATTCCATAGTCATTGGCATCTGAAAATAATTGTTTAATCTTACACCTTTGAAAGGGGTACCTACATTTACTACTTTCCACCAGTCACTTACAATTCTAATAAATTCTGCAGTTTCTTCACAGAATTTAAAACCTCTTCACTCGCCCAGCAGTTTCAGAGCCTGTACAATAGTTTCATTGAACACTTGTAAAACAAGTTTAACATTTTGCTTTTCAATGTTAGAGGGATACAGAGCCTTCATAGTTAAGGAGTACCCATACTTGATTAAATTTCCACATTCAAAGGAATAAAGTTCTTTAATAGTATCGAATGAAGCAGTACCAACATTTTCAGGATGTTCAAATCTTGGGTAAACAAGAATCTGTCCACTTTTGGTGCTTAACCGGTTATTTCTTATGCATTTAATTATATGCACAGCATCAAATAAAAAGAACAGAGGTCTAGAGCTATCGCTTGGGTGGGTATACAATATATTTAATTTATTCTGGACAGAAAATTTAGAAACTGCTTTTCTATTAATTGCATTATTGTCAGAAACTACACAAACAACTCTGTATCCTATTGTCTCTAATTCAAGAACTATTTTTTTCAATATCTGAAAAACATCCTCAGCACTTAACATATTAACAGGTAGAATATGAATCACCTCTTTAAAACTTGACAACAAACTGGAAAGCATAAACACATATGCAGCTGTTGCCACAGAAATCGAATTAGGACAAAATCCTACTATATTACAACGTTTGTAATCCACAAATGGCTTCAAATGAATTTCGTCCATCATTAAAGTGACAAACTTTTCAGATTCACTTAAACTGCAAATCATACATCTCGCATAAGAAAGGAAATGGTTTATTTCCTTCTGGGGACTAAAATTATAACTAGAGCACAGTTGACGAATGGTTGATGGATGAGGAAGAAGAAAGAGACTGGAACTTCTCACAAATTTGTATGCATGTGGTGAAATTGTATAAAACAAACATGAAAAAATCAAAAAATGACAAGAATATCTATAATTACTTAGATGGCAAGGCAGGAGTCTTAATTGTTCGACCAGGAACTTTATTTTGCTTGAATTCTGGGTTGATTCAAGAATTTTTAAGGTATCAACTAAAAGTTCAATTTTCATTTTATCAAAATTACTGTCTGGATGGCCTTCTTGATCAACCAAAACTTCAACCTGATTCACCAAATCAATGATCACACTGATACTGTCAACTTGAATGGGAAAACTGTATTTTCCAACCCTTTTTAAAGGTGTCGATTTCACGTATACATTCAAAAATAAATTAATATCAATCACTATTGATGCACTTATGATAGGTACTGGTTCCACAAGAAAGTCACATAATATAAGCCTGTCAGATTTTGCAAATAATGAGAATCTACCTGTGTTTACATACAGTCTTATTTTCTCTTCCAGTTCCTTCAGGTTACCGAACCTTCTGCTCTCCTCGTACTTTTTTCTGTCTTCTTGACTACTCTTAATACACCTTCGGAGTTATTCCATCTCAATCCTGATCTTTTTCTTATCAGGGCTCTCATGAAATGCAGAAGACGATGAAGCATAGGAAGGGCAAGATGGGAAAATTGTTGGCACAGCACCAACTTTCAGTCCAGGATTTGGTAATTTTGCTGTAATCAGTTGTCCAGATTTTTCATCGTACATTGAAGTCTCCCACAAAATATCTTCCTGTTGGAAGTGTTTTATGCATACCTGTTAGTAATAGATATTGAATAAAAGGGGAAAGGATGATGACAATATTCGAAATCTTTAGCACAATGAGTTGGTTAAACTCACAATGAGTCCACAAATCAAACAATTCCAATTTATGATATTATGTACTTACTCTGGAACTTGCTGTTGGAGTAAACTTCGCTCTGGAAATACTCCTCACCCATTTTCTTCGCAAATCGGCCTCTTTCGGAAAACGGACACATTCTCGTTACCGGCATAATTACCTTTGCAACCAACTACTGAGCACTTGAAAACCATTCCGAAGAAATAGTTTATAAATAACCTAACCGTAAAGAATAAAAATTCACTAGAGAACACTAAAATAGCGTCAAAAGTCCACTCCTCGTTATTCACAAAACAAATCACCTCGTAGTCGAACTCGCTCTGATTCGTAAATGGCGGCCTGCTCACCGTGACGTCACGACTTAGAACCGAGTTCGCCGTCAGGCCTTCTATCTAGGTGGCGTTGGTCTAGGTAACTGTACATAATTCCTCAAATCGACGCAGGTTGCGGACCCCTGCCTTAGTTTCATAAAAATGTTTCCTTTAATTCTTGGTAACATAAGAACATCTTTTAAAGTGTATTTTACCCACAATCCCGGAAACAATTTGAATGGCTTTATTAAGGTACAGACGAAGTGGTGTTAACATTATCTATTTAGCTTTAATTTTAATGAAAACATAACATCATGAATCGATTTTATTAAGATAAATCCTGTGATTCTATTACTACCCAGTGGCGTATTGAGGATTTCTGGCACCCGGGGCAAAGAATCATTTTGCGCCCCCAGTAGCAAAGCGATTTACGGGGAGGGGGGGTGCAAATCACACCTCGACCCGACAGGTGCTAATTTGATATTTTTGCGCCCCTCTGAACTCGGCCATTTGACGAATACACGATTCACATATTTGTTCCGTAACTTGCTCTGTACTCAGAATCGCTGACGTGTCTTCCATCCCTACGATTTCACAAACAACCGTCAGAGCTTCTCCTCCCTAAATCTTGCCCACCCCTAACGCGACCTTACTTTATGCTTTGACTCCCCTCGAGTTTTGGTGTTTTCAGTAACCCATTTCATTCAGCCTCGAACGATTCAACCTCCTAGAACAAGAAAGCGTTGTCAATGCCTGTTGAAACGCCTACGATTCGAAATCGCCGGCATTTTAAGTTTAATACACATAGTTTGCACTAAATTTGCCATTTTAACGCCAAATACCTCGACGACGGACATTGTCGTGCTCGAAGTCCTGTTGTAAAACCGTATATAGCTTACGAGCGTAAAATTAACGTGTTTTATAAGCCGTTTAAATGAAGAGAGGGTACCCAACTACTTTCTAGAGGGAAACTACTTACCTCTTATGGTCGGCGGAATGTACTAATCAGTTTTAGCCGAGACAACCGTGGCCTTTCGATCCGTGGGAGCAAGGTACCGTTGCGAATGTCAATGTTACAGGTATTTCGACAGCAGTATTTAAGTTTTTATTTACTTTATTACATTTATACGAGAATTTAAATAATTTAATGTTATTAATTAATAATTAAAAATAATTTTCGCTATTTGTTAAATTTTTATTGAAGGTTTTGGCTAGTAAAAATTTTAAAATAATGACTAATATTACTATTTAAATCTTTACATTTCTGCAAACTTCAGCATGCCTGTGATGCAGCTGTTCTCTGATGAGGTCCATGCTCAAGTGTGTCTCTCAAGAGATGTACTCCAAAGAATGACATGGAGAATTCTTCTCGGTAAAGGTAAGGAAATTGAACAAATTCGTATATGTATCTAGTTTTGTTACATCAAGGTTTGTAATCAATAAATATTCAGTGTTTCTGAACCAAAACTGAAGTTTACCTGAGTAACTTAGAACTGATGTTTTTATAAATGCATAAAAAATAATTTTACTTGTTTTCATCTTTTAAAATCTTTGAATCAATAAGTAACATGAGATTTTATAGAAATTTAAGTCTGAAAATGGTAGAATGATTTCACACGAGAGAAGTGAGAATATCATTAAATTGAACTAATGTCAGCATGATATCCTGTGTTGCAAGATTTCTTATTTGATTCTGTTGTTGTTTCAAAGGCATGGACTCGAGAGAGTTACCAGAACTTTTTGAACAAGCAGACTACCTTGCAACTGACATTCTGGATCTGCCTGGACCTGTTCTCTTGTGTGATACCAAGAAAGAATAGGGGTGAGAATAATCGATTTGCATTACAAATTAGAATGAATGAGCTTCCCACTTTCATTTATTAGGTTGATTTCTGTATGTGATATACTTGTTTGCATCTTGCAAGGAACCAAGTGGCATTCCGTGTTGCATTGATCTATTTATTCATGTAGAATTGTTTTTGGAATTTAAAGGATTTAGCATATTTTCAAAATAGGTATTAGCATGTAGAGCAGTGGTTCTCAACCGGGGTGACATGACACCCCAGGTTGACGCGACGGTTATTGATAAATTCACAATGTATCATTCTGGCTCATAAACATAAATAAAAGCAGGAGAATAAACACTAGCTCTTATTCAAATGCCAGAATTTTATCTTTATGTGGAAGGGAAAGTCCAAATTATCTTTAAAGGTGGCTTGAAGGTAATGGAACTGTAAACAGGGTGATGCATTACTGGATGGACTGAACATAGGGTGATGCATATAAAAAAAGGTTGAGAACCACTGATGTAGAGGGAGAACTTGAAGATGTTTAGAAATAGGAATGTTATTTTAGGAAAATAATAGAAAATTTTATAATTTTGATCACTTGATAGAATACATAGCATATAAATTTATGCTATATAATCAGAAATTAGGAAATTTATTGATAAATGTATCTAGTAATACTATAAATGCATACAAATGCAATATATTATTTATTTTTGAACAATGATTTATTTTCTATTAGTCAGTTGAAATATAATTTGATCATGGATATACAGAATACTATATTAGTTCTGCGTGATATTAATTGATAGTATTAGAACATAATTTTGTGGAAGATGGGTAGTAAAAAATTATCAAAAAATTTCCTAAAGATATATAACACTAAATCATATATAAATCAATTTAGTAATATTTTGAGAAACAATGCTTTATTTTCAGCTGCAAGTTAATTTTGTTAAAGTAATGCTGAATTTCATAATGTAAAAACGTTTCTTATCTACAATCATTGCTAATACTATTGAAATGAAATATTCAGCCTCTTATCTTGCATTCTTGTAATCTGTAATTAGTGATCAATACAGATGTTTGGTTTAGCTCGCTAAATAGTTCATAAAATGCAGACAAATGTTACTCATATGATTGGCAAATTTATTTGTGTCAAATTTTACAGGCAAACAAAATGTGCAGCTTACTTTAATTTTTTTCACCATCATCATCATATCCTAAAGGCCTTGTTGACGCAACCATTCGCTTCTCTCTTCTGCTACTCTCTTCAGCTTTTCATATCCATCACATCCCATTATCACCTTGATGTCCTCTAAATAAGTTTTCCTCTGTCTTCCTCTACTTTTCTTTCCTAAAATCTTGCCTTCAAAAATGTTTGAAATCAACTCATTATGCCTTATAACACGGCCAACAAATTTTACTTTCCTTCTTTCCATTTCTTTTAATAACTTCCTTTCCTCATTCACTTCCCTTAATACTTCTACATTTGATTTCCTTTCCGTCCAACTTGTTCTTGTCATTTTCCGCCATATCCACATTTCCACTGCTTCCAAACGGGCTTCCTCATGTTTTCTCAAAGTCCAACTTTCACTTCCATAAAGTAATACACTCATACAAATGCTTTTGCAAAAGCTTTCCTTATTTCAATATTAATTTGTGTACTTGTTAATACATTCTTCTTGTTTTGAAATGCTTGTTTTGCCAAGGCTATTCTTCTCTTTACTTCTTCCGTGTACCTGTTATCTTCAGTAATTACACTACCTAGATAAACGAACTGTTTTACCTGCTCAACTTTTTTATTATCTATCCTTATATTCGTTTCTATTTCTTTGTTACTCTTACTTATAACCAACACCTTCGTTTTCTTTACGTTTATTCTTAATTCCCAGTGTTTAAGTATTTCAAGCATCACTTTTAACTTTCTAGCCATATCTTTTTCCGAATCTGCTATTATGACAATATCATCAGTGAATCTAATACAATGTATTTTTTTCCCATTTATCTTTATTCCTTTTGTCTTTTCCTTCATGACTTCTATAGCTTTCTCAATAAACATATTAAATAAATACGGAGAGAGAGGACACCCTTGTCTTACTCCTTTTCTGATCCTTGCTTCTCTTTCACTCCCATATTGTGTAAAATAGTATATGAACTTCATGCCTTCCCTAGTTCCTCTCTATTAAAATTTTCTGTGACTGTTTGTTTCTAAGGTCAAAGTTGAACTCCTTCGTTAATTATGCACAAATTATTTGTCCAGATGGCATGCCTTTTCTGAGAGTTGATACATTGCTGTTAAATAAGCATAAGGAAAAATGCCTTTCATAAATGTAGTGAAAATTGCAATTTCATATTGCAGGAGCAATCAAGAGAACAGTAAAATCTAAAATGTAGTGCAAATTCACAGCAGTATACATTTCTCTACCGAACCTCAGAAGATGCGGTGGTTCGCATCATTAAGACACGGTTTGACAAGTCAAAGCCAAAGTTAACCTTTGAATTTCTTGTAAACTATAAATGATAAAAACTTCAAATTAAAGCAATTTAAAGAAAAAATACCGGCAACTTGATTCATGTAATTATTTTACCTTATGAAAATGTTGCGTCAAAAGATTCGTATGTCTGCTTCTCATATTGTGCTGATACTGCAGAGCTCTGCAACCGGTGTGCCGTGATAAAGCTATTGACGTGCCATGGTATATTTTACGTTGTACGTAAGCATATGAAGGATATTACTGCATTTTATTATCCTCCAGCTATAACGACAGATAATACATTTTTAATAAACAGCGATACGCAAAATTTGCTGCACTGTTTCAGTTAGTTGAAGCTGCAACTTAGTTACTGTATATACTAGTATATCATGCTCCCTTGTGTATAACGCGCACCCGTACTTTTTGCCAAAAAATCCCGACTTTTTCTCATACCCCATGTATAATGTGCACCCTTGAGTTTTGTGGGGTATAAGAACAAAATTATATCGTCATGTTAAGTATTAACTCGAGTACTATAAATAAATATGTTAAAGCATTAAATTATCGCCAGTTAACAGTTTTAAAATGCTTGGACTTGCCCATAAATATTAAGTTCAATAAGCTCCACATTACATCTTAGAGAGACATCATCAATAATGAAAACGATTGAGTTGAGATGACAGCAACTTCATACAGTAAGTTACAAAAAGGGATCTATAAAATAGATAGTCTTTTGATTTATAGTGGATGTTGGTTGTCTCTTTCCTATCCATTCTAAAACTGTTTAATAGAAGAAATAATACAAATAACTTAACAGACAAATCTGGAAACAGGAAACGCAACAGGTAAGATTAAGTTCATACACATCATTCTGCAGGTTTTAAATTACTCACATTGTTAATTGTACATGCTAGAATCATTAACTAAATAAAATTATTTCAATTTGATCATTCTGTTTCTTTGTCTTATGTGTATTTTGCAGGAAGTCTATCTGGCGATTTAGCAAAAATTACAGCAATCAGCTGATGAGCTAATGAAATGTGAAATATTAGGAGAGGTTGGAATTATAACTGTATAGTAGTAATTAGGTGTTCTATACATATAATTAATATAAGTATAACCTGGATTATCGATAATTATTGTGGTTTTCCCCTTAATTTACCCAAAAAGCAAGCATCTGGTACGAGGTAGGTTCACTTTAACCCATTAACGCCGGCTGTCCTCATTTGAGGATGCCTTGTTTAACTACTATTTTGACAAAATGTGTTACAAAATCTTTCCGTTGTGATTTTATCTCGAATGTGGTGAGTCTCGCGGACTTTGTAGGCGCACACTTCGTCGTGAAAAACGTTTAGTCTGTGATTGACTGCCATCGAAAAAGTACGTAAAAAATTTCTCCTACCACTGCAATGAAAGTTGTTCCTCATTAAAATTAGTGGACGTGTTTATAAATTATATACAACGTATTTGATTAAAAATATATTATTTTACCGTAAATAAAACATTTAATAATTATATTTATAGTGTGTTTTTTTATTTCAAGTTATTTCAGGCCGTCCTCATATGAGGACGTTAGGCACATATGTATGTAAATGTTGGTGCATTGTAGGTACAATATTCGAACTTATTACAGATACCGTGCCATGGAGAGAAGGTATTTTTCTCGAGAAAAAAACTTTTATGGACTGGATGAGGCCATCCTTGCTATAATGAATGAAGAATCTAGTGATGACGAAAATTCCAGGGAGTTTCAAATAAATATTATTCCACCAACTTTAGATGAACTGACTGACTGTGAGGAATATGCACAACAAAAAAACCATCATGCCTTCAACGTTAGCGTGAATGAGATGAAAACATTTTTTGCTGTTTTATTGCTGACAGGTTACAATAGTTTACCACAAGAGCGAATGTATTGGTCTCTCGATGAGGACTTGGGAGTTCCTCTTGTTTACAATAGCATATCTCAAGATCGATATTTAGAAATCAAACGATTTTTGCATTTGGCTAATAATAGCGAAATAGGGAATTCTGAAGACCGAATGTTCAAAATTAGACCATTTATGAATATGCTTATAAAAAGTTTTTGCCAATGGGGTTTCTTCCACAAAGATTTTTCAATAGATGAATCCATGGTAAAGTATTTTGGACACAATCCATCAAAACAATTTATAAAAGGAAAACCTGTAAGGTTTGGTTATAAAAATTGGATGTTTAGCAGTTCTTCGGGGTATTGTTATGTCTTTGATGTGTACTGTGGAAAAAATCATAATCAACCGAAAAGTTCCAAATTACCTGTAGGCACGCGAGTCGTGATGGATCTGTTGAACCATGTACCTAATCCCTCAAATCACGTGGTTTTCTTCGATAATTATTTCACCACTTACGCGTTATTGGTATCTATATCTATCTATATCTATCTATATCTATAGTTCACCCTGCAAGCCACCGCAATGGTGTGAGGCAGGGGGTGCAATAGCACCAAGGTAAAGCGCATAATAATGTATAGTATCATTCTACGTCGGCTGATTTCCTTTCGTAACTTCTGTTCTGCTCAGCTATCGTTCTAGGGAAAAACGAGCCTTTATACCTCTCAGTCCTACAGGCTATCTCTCTTATTTTACGAGGATGGTCCGTTCTACCAATATAAGTTGGCGCTCTTATTATTTCTTCGACATCGCTGGAGAATATATGCGTTCTAAATCTTTCGAGAAGTTTTAACCTACAGCGTGATCGGCGCTCAGCTAGTGATTCCCATCCTAAGTCCTGTATCAAGGCTGTAACACTATTGTTTCTATCGTAACAATTTTTGACGAATCTAGCGGCTTTTCGCTGCACTCTTTCTAACTCTGAGATTGATCCTTTCACGTACGGATCCCATATGCTCGACGCGTACTCTAATAGCGGTCTTACTAACGAGAAGTAACATGTCTCTTTGACTTTTTCCTCACTTTTACCTACTATGCGTTTGATGAATCCTAGTTTCTGTTTAGCCTTCCCGCATATATTTCGTATGTGCATATCCCAAGAGAGGTTGCTTGTTAAAGTAACGCCTAAGTATTTGACGGAATCGGCTAGTTTTAGCTGGACGCCTTCAACAGTGTAATTCGTCGTGTCAATGTTTTTGTTTCCCCAGAATCTCATAAAGGAACACTTTCCTAAGTTCAATTCTAACTGCCACTCTTTACACCACTCGAGAATTGCATTTAAGTCGTCAGAAAGTAATAATTGATCATTAGGACTGTTAATCTCTCTGTAAACTACTGTATCATCCGCGAATAACTTGATTTTACTTTTAATAACCTTATCTAAGTCGTTTATGTATAAAAGGAATAGTAGGGGGCCGATTACACTTCCCTGTGGAACGCCTGAGGCTACGCTGACTGAATCTGATTTAAATCCATCTATAACTACTATTTGTTCACGCTCATTAAGAAAGTCCCTGATCCACTCGATTATCTTTCGATTTATTCCACAGTCATTTAATTTCTTCACTAACTTACTGTGCGGGACTTTATCGAAAGCCTTCTTGAAGTCGAGGAAAACAGCATCTAACTGAGTCTTACGGTCTCCTGATCTTAGTATATCGTGAACGAACAGAGCAAGCTGTGTTTCACAAGATCTCGTCTTCCTGAAGCCATGCTGATATTTACTTAGCAAGTTCTGACTATCTAAGAAGTCCATCACAGAGCTAGCGATAATGTGCTCGAGAACCTTGCAAAAATAAGTTAATCTGGCCAGGTATGTGTTTCATATACAAAGACTGTTTTTAAGTGGTAGTTTTTGGTACTTGATTTGGTGACATTGTTTTGAATGCAGGGATGGGATCTAGTAATATACAAATAAAATAACATTATTTGGATGAACAGTATGTACCCTACCAAATGTATTGCTTTTTCTTATTCCTAGATATCCTTGAGCACCTAGTTTTTGTCTGAGGAATTTTGTCCTGTTCCATGTATAATACTCGGGCACTGTTTTTGCGAAATCATCTTATTCACATTATTCAATAAAATGACACCTTAAGTCTGTTAAACATTGAGTGAACAATTTTAAGATGATGCATGAACCACTATATATATTTATCTGGCACTCAAAAGATTACTAAATGCAAATGCAGGGGAGATATTCAAAAGAGAGAGAAAGAGAGTTGACAGTTTCGGTGAAGCTTCTTTAGGGGAGCAATTAAAATGATATTGTGAAGTCATTTTTTATATATATCGTGGAAAGCTCATTCAATTCTAGCTGTTTTTCATTTCTAAATGTGTTCTCTTATTGTGATTTTGTCTTTTGTTGGTGACGTGGTTTGTGTTTGGGATGAATTAAGCCATCATAGGGGTAATGTACTGTATCTTATGCATTTGCTGTATTTACCTGTACATGAGAACAGAATTTACTTATAAAATATTCAGTCAAGCTCTAGTGGCACATTTCTTTGATGTCAGAATTTTTTGTTGCTTCACCACTTTGAGTATGAATTTCACATGAGATAAAATAGAAATTGTAAATTTATAAAATCCAAATGAGATTATCATGGATGATGCATAAATTTTTAAAATACAGTTATTGTTGCTATAAAAATTAAATTATTCCAAGAATTAATAAGGTGACTGGCATCTCCTTTAACTTTACGTTTTGCAATTGTAAGACAGTTTCTAAAATGCCAAAATAGGAAAAAAATTTATCCAGGTAATTGCAGCGTAATGTCATGTATTTATTAATAAACGAATCATTATTTATTACATAAGGTCTGGAGTATTAAGATTAGAAATGGAAAAAGCTGAATGTTAAGAGTTATATTTTCAGAGACCTTTGGAAATTTTATTTCTAATGTTGAGGAGTTTAATTTTATGCAAAATTTATTAATTGAACACTGCTGGCATTATTATTTTCCTTCCATTGATGGAGTGCATTGCTCCTATAGAGAATCAATTTGTTTATAGTATTTTACACAATGCCTTGACAAACAGGAGGGGCAGTACTTGATAGGGAGGCCACTGTTAATGTGAAGTGAGTTTTTGTTTTCAGTTGATTAGCAGAATAAATTACCTGCTGAAGAATGTGTGTGGAACAGCAATGTGAATTGAAGTGCAGCTTTTAAGTGAGATTGCAGTCTTCAATTAACGTCTGCTGTTCTGGAGCGATAAGTGGGGAGGCCCTGCAGCTGCATGTACATAGAATAAAATCACTAAAGTGTTACAATACCCAAATATGTGGCTGGGTGAAGTGCTGATTGGAAAGTGAGAAAAACAGGTTCATCTGTATTTTTCTTTTATTTTACTTATGAGTTGCATTTACAATTTGTACATGGTTTTGATACAAGAAAAAGAACAATAAATAAAATGATTTCTGATTATAAAAAGCAAGGTATGTATTATTTTTCCATCTGTTTCTGCTCCCTTCCAAAAATGGGTGAGGGAAAAAATTCCTCATGCATTCCCCTCCAAACCTGGGTGCAAGAGTAGAGAGGAGTTTGTATGCAGGAGTTTGTATGCAGGACTAAAACAAATTAGATGAGAGAGAGTTAGACACAGGTGCTGCTAATTTTGGTACATTAAAAATGGCAGATATTGGAATGAGAATGATTGTTTACATTTTGGGCTTGGAATAATTTTTCAAAAATTGCTATGAAACATGAGAGAACTCACATTTAAAAGAAATTTCATTTGTAAAACTGTTAGCAAATAGAGTAATTTTTTGCTAACATTTAGGGATAATTTTTTTTAATCGCTCTGAATCATGAGAAACCATTTCTTAATGGATAGTCATTCTCATTCCATTTGCTACCATTGGCTGCTTTTGTGACCAAATCAGAATTGGTAACCACTGTGTGAAACCCTCTCCCATCTCATATCCTCAAGCCAAAATTCCTCTCTACTCTCTCACACACACATGCCTATTTACTGGGTACAGCACAGCAGGACTCTTCATATCATGGCTCCACTCTGTCTAACACCACTTGCTCCTCACAGCCTGGTTCCATTTTGGGTCATCAAGCATGAGTACCTTAAAGAGGAAAAATTAAAAATGTTAATGTGTTCAATATATTGTAGAAATAGTTTTAAAATTGTTTATTTTATCTAAATTTTGAAAAATATATTGAAAAAGAATGTTATTACTCACTAACAATGTTTGGATGACATCAAGACTTTAAAACTGAAATGTCTTTCAAACAACGTTGATCTAATAAAATGAATGAAATTTATGAAGACGTGTTAATAGTACTCCAACATATAATTGATGCTTTAAATTGCCGACACCATTGCTTTCAATGCATTTCCTTTTAACTGACTTATGAATATAACATTCATAATATTTCTTGTTTCAATTTATTTTGTACCATTAAGTTTTAAATTAGAACTAGTGGACTGTTAATAAATAAATTTTAAATACTGGCATGCATAATTAGAAGTGAACCCATGAACTTAATTCATTTTAGTTGCACAACACCTCTAGTTACTTAAACAGTGAATTTTCTGTTCTCCTCGTTGAACTTCACAAACATAAAAAAAAATGATCAAGTTACTCTCACATCATTCCGCATTTGAGGTAAGTGGTAAAGTGATGAAGTACCTCAGCATTTACATTATATCAAGTTCTCTATTTGATAGAAGATTCTTTACATTTTAAAGTTATTTTATGTAACTCAAACAGCTTAGAATAATAAACAAAAATTTCCAATTTTCTGAAAGTAAAACCTCCAGTTTGCCAAGACCCAGATATTGCACTTTATGTAAAAACTAACACTGTGCCTTTGATTTCACATCACTTCTCCAGAGAATCAGACATCTGGTCACTACAAAAAACCATAAATTTTTCATTTTCAGAGTGATTTAGGCTTTCACAAAATAATCCCATTGAAGGCTTTTCTCTATATGTACTTGAAAAACATCCAAAATCACTTATCATCTCAGCCCTGAATTTTTCCAAATATCCTCCCTTCTACAATCCTATAACAGATGCCGCAAAATTTAACCTAGCAATTTCTTGTCTTTACCTTATTATTCAAATGCTTCCCTAATCCAAAGCATGCAAGACTTCATTTCTCTCATCAGTTCAATTAATTTAATGTCAATTATGCCTTATCTTCATCTCAAAAGTCTCTTTCCTCCTCATATCCCATGTCTTAAATATTATATTACACTGCACATTGTTTTCACTTATACCATTTAAATATTTATTCAACCACACTCTCATAAAATCATGTCTTCTTTGCTGAAGCTATTCTTGTCTCTTTGGTGCTGCCATCATCTTGATTCTACTCAAGTTAAATTTTCAAACATTACTTGCACCTAAACACATGTAACACAGTAAAAATCACTGGCATTATGTATCAACTCCCTAAAATTAGCATGAATTCCATGCATTCAACTACCTTCCACAGGAAAAAACCTCAAAATATCAGAAAATGCTCTCTCAAAGGCTTCAGCTATTTTAACAAAGACCATCTTTTACAAGCAAATATTTGAACCAATTATTCCATTGACCAACCACAGAAGAAAAGATACTTTCATCATTTATGAATTTGAATTTTATTACCACAATTCTCTTAAAGCAGTGGTTCCTGACCTTTATGCATCTGTGACCACCCTTAATAAAACTTATTGTACACCTCTATCAAAATATAAGATGTAGCATTAATTTCAATATATATTTATTATATTTTAATGAAGATTAATTTATGTTATAAACATGTCCATATGTTTAATTAATTCATTTCTATCTAATTTTGGTCAAATCTAAAGTCTTACTCTTTAATGGAAAGATAGGTATAGCTTCACATTGGTTATACTGTAATCCTCAATGATTCATATAGTAATTTTGTAAAAAATTCATAATTTTAGTAAAATGCTACAACATATCTCAAAAACCCAAAAAATAAATAAAATGAACTTATTATTTATAAATTGTTCCCCTTTTGCAACCACCCTGCAAACCCTACGAAGCTCCTCCTGAGAATTTCGACCTCCAATTTGATAACACTTGTTATACAGTATTAAAAGGTTTGATGCTCATGTAATACCCACAGTCCCTATTTTCAAACTTAACTGGAAAAATTAAAATATGCATAATTCCTGCACTTCAAAGTTGCCTGTACAATGCCATCTTGAACTGAGGTGATGTTAAAACTGAAAATCTACCACTAGAAAATAGTGTACGACAGAAGGCCAGAGATCACACAATACTGAAAAATGAACTTAAATTTTGGTGTTGTGACATGTCGGCAGATATTTTACATGCCCACCCAGCAGCACTGGTACCTGTCTCAAACTGCTTCCAAAATTGCATTACAAAATGTCATTTAAGGTTATTAGACAGCATCAAGGAGCAACTGTGATATTTGATGTTACTTGTCACTACAAGTTTACATGTCTTGTTTCTATAAAATTCTCCCTGATTTACAGAAAATATTTAGCTGCATTAGGTTACCTTGAAAGTCAGCAGTCAGAAAAGATTCCAGACACCAACTTTTCACATATACAAATGGCCAGGCATTGAGGTGTTAATACCAAAAGTTCCTATACTTTGAACATTAATAGTTAGTAAAAAAATGTTCAATCTATATGGTCACTGGATACCTCAGATAACAGTTACTCCAGCAGCCAATCTGACAAATGCCACTCTAATGGGAAGTTCATTTAAATTGCTTCAAAACACACTGATAATACTAACCAATAATATTCCTCGGAATTCTGACCAATCAATTCCAGGAGGTCATCATCAGACTACAGTTTGAGAATTGCCAAGTCAGCATATCTAGGATACATGCCTCTGAAACAAAAAGAGAATAACATCAAAACTCTCACATCTTGTGATTTCATGTTAAATACAATTCACAATTCCTTAAGTGCATTATAATATAAAAATATTATTACAGCAATATTAATGCGATAGTATACACTCTATACCCGCATTCGTCAACTTTACGATGAAGTTTTCGCTAGTAAGGCTAAGGATCACTCTTAAGACTGCCGGATTAAGCAAAACACGCAAGTGCGTGGGGCCCAGAGGACAAGAGGACCCACAGTGGGCCGACCCAATCTCACCTCGTCTCGCCAAAACCCTTTCCAAGTGTTGCCGTACATATTAAAAGGCTTGCAATACAAGCAATTACTTGTTTACATTTTACGATTTGGGTGGGACCTTAAACGTTCTGTGCGTTGGGCTCATGGGTCTCGTAATCCGACCACGCTCTTAGATAAGTGATTACTGTACACTAGTAAGACAATTCTGAACATACCGATTACATGAATTTCACGTGAATGTCAAATAAAATGTCCAATCATTTCATTACCTATTAATGTCCACTTCATCTCCCAGCCGAATGAAATGCATTCTCAGAACCGACGTACCTCACGGCCTTCACACAGTTAACTAAAGCTATGTACACACTATGGGAACAATGGCGAGCGAACAAAAGGATCCGTTTAGTGTGTACAGTCAAACGACTGCGAACGAATGCTTATGAATGCATGCGGTCGCCTTCGCTCGGGTTCGCTATCGGAGCGATAAATCAAGAGAATTCGGTGCGCAGTGTGGACGGAAATCGTTAGCATTCGCTGTTCGGTCGCATATTTTAGTTGGATTTTTAACTGCCAAACAAACTTGCAGTCTTGCGCGTTTTAACTAAATAACGGAGTGGTCAAATGACATCACACTTGAATTAATTGAATTATATCGGGAAAGACCATGTTTATGGGACCCGACAAATGAAAACTATACGTTAACATAAAAAAGTGATGCATGGAAGGAGAATGTGGTATGTTTAAAGTCTCTTTCTTCTAGTTTTTTTCCTAAATAGGTCACTTAACACTATGAATGATGCACTTGCGATAATCATTTCACCGTCGGACATTGTAATTACAATTTTAAAAAAGAAAATAAAACACACAATTGAGTTAGCGTTCAGCAAGACAACTGGTCTAAATAACCGAACACCAAGCCAATGCAAACATTCGCTTGGTGTAAACACCTTAGCGAACGCACACTCCGAATGACTGCGAATTCGCGAAACTTCGTCCGCTGTCGTTCGTTCGCCATCGTTCGCATGGTGTGGACATAGCTTGACGAAGGGTATTCGCACAGGCGCGTGAATATGGAGGTGCAGAAAATAATATAATAGTTATTTTAGAGGAGTTTCCGTCTTAAAACTGTTCTAAAAACATCTGGTATTATTAAACTTCTGTTGTTAAATAACAGGGGCACTCTTTATCACTCACTTTTACTTGCAGTCACACTCTATGGCAGTGATGGGCAAACGACTGGTTGCGCTCCCACAGCGCTCTTTGCTCTGACGTTGAGAGCGAAGAGCTGCGGAGGGGGAAACTTTTAGACAATTTTGACGTAAGAATTCTAGGTAGTTGATACGTGAAAAAGGCGGTGCATTTGACAGGTAGTTGTAAGGTGCGTTATCAGTCGCTTCCCTTGCATTCCTGCAGTAGTCGCAGCCTGCTTCAAGAGGAAATAGTATTGTGTTTTGTGCGCTTCGGAAGCAGAGAATAAGAGCTTTCTAAAGCTGACCCCTCGTGTACACTTGCTTCAGCAGCATGATCTTGAGAAGTATGCTGCAATACTCAGCGCACTTCGTAATGAATTTAACAAAAGATTCGACGACCGGAATGCATTAGAAACAGAAATGAAAATCTTCGCGACACCATTTTCAAATTCCCTCGATGGAAATGATGTCCCAATCGCACTGCAGTGCGAGTTTCTTGATCTTCATTGTGATCGTGAAATGAAGGACAAATATGAGAGAAGAACGAGTTTAGTGAAGTTCTACGAGAACTTCCCAAGGACACGTTTGCCGAACTGCACACGTTAGCGAGCAAAATAATATCTATGTTTGGCTCAACTTACATTTGCGAACAGCTTTTTTCTCTCATGAAACTAACGAAGTCCAATGTCAGGAACCGAGTGTCATTGTCAGATGGAAATCTCACAGCCATGCTATGCGTCAAAAGTGCGCGATCTATAGTCCCGCGAATAAATGATTTGGTGCTATGTAGACGTAATCAAGGTAATGCGAGCCCAATGTAATTTTCATCAAAATAAAATTCCATTGTAAAATTTACTTAAGAACTACATGTAAGTTTCTTTCCACTCTCATGCAATTTAAACACCCGCCAACCTTATGCCTGCCTTCTGCGGCACGTCCTCGCCCCTTTCCATATCCTCCCTCTCGTTCTCCCTCCATTAGCTCCTCCTCTCGCTCAACGTTGCTCCCCCTTACGGTCGTGCTCTGAGCGTGCTCTTAGAGCGCTCTCTTGCCCATCACTGCTCTATGGAGTCAATCGCATGGCATGTTTAATAAGTGATAAAAAATAATTAGTCTGCTGAAATTTTTAGAAACTCTAACTTAAAATTGTTCCCAAAATTTTTAGAAAATTACAACAATATAATATAATAATTCTTTCAGCGTGAAATTTTAATTAAAAGACAATGTCACGCTGCACTGAGGCTTATAAACAACTTTTTCGGAGAATTCATTATCTTTATCTTCCTGTTGCAAAGTTTTTGAGCCGCGAAGCAGTTGAAAAATACAGACTCAAAATCATCCTTAGGGAAATTGATAGCAATTTCATAGGGTTCTTGCTCGCAGTGGCGTAATTAGGAGCAGAAGGGCTCGGGGCAAAACATTATCAATCTATATCTGCTCCTCCCTCACCCAAAAAATGCACACATTGAATTAAAACTGCAACTCATTGTAAAAGTTGCACTTATTCATCAATTATGAGAAATGGGCAAGGTTTTTTTAAAAATATGAACGTTAAAAAGGAAAATTACATAGAAAGCAACGAAATATTTTTCCAACCTTAAGGACTCCACACAGTACCGTTTTGCTCTTCGTCTTGTCGGCTTACGCAAGACTAAAGATAAGACGGAACGTTGCGCCAGTCCACTAACCAATCCGTTTCATGGCACGGCTTTCCTTAATTTCCGCTCACGATGGATAGGGATGTGTGAGAAATTGAAAATGTAGGGTAAGGGAGCGGTAGGGAAACCCCACCTGTTGCTTATACTATTTATGCGAACCGAAAAAGAGTAACTAAAAAATAACAGTTTTCGGTGCCGGTTCAGAATTATTCTCGGTTCGGGTTCAGTTCCACTCCGGCAGAAATATATCACTTTTTAAGGTTTGGGTTTTCGGTTCATTTCCCCTCCCATCCCCTGCCTTCAAATTAAGTGATCAACTATATTGCGATTGCTGCACCGTGAAAGCCATTAAATAAGGAAGAAGGAAATATTTTCATTAACATGTAACGTACTTCTCTTATTCTCACAATCAGACTGAAAAACTAATAATCAGACAAACACAAAAATTTATACATAAGATTTTTATTAGTAATTCAAGATCTGAAAAGGTTTCGGCTGAAACTGGTCAACCGGAAGTTGAGGTTTATTCTTGTTATTTTTCAGTTTTTTCCGAATATCTCCTTTATAACGTAATTTATGTAAATATTCATCATTGTTATAGTTGTAGACAATATAATTTTCCATGCGTTTTTAAAACATTTTTCCATAGAACTGATTGTTTCAGTTTTTTTTTTTTTGATTTTTCATCTGAATTTATATTAAGAACGTCGATAAGTATTCATTACTTTGTACAGAGAAAGTCATGTGCTGGACCATCAGATTTTTTAACTGGTGCCTCATAGACCTCATAGACCCAACGAGAAGAGCATTTGGGTTTTTACTTGTTTTCACCAAAAAAATCTTCGTGTCAACCATTCATTCATTCATAGTTTTCAACCCTAAGATTGGTTTGAAATGACTAGGGAATAAACACATATGATGTGGCGGTTTCCCGTTGCCTTCCACATCAGACATACACACATGATTGATGAAATATGAAATTATGAAAACGACACAAACATCCATGCGCTTGGCGGGATTCGAACCCGCGGCCTTAGTGATGGTAGGCCAACACGCTAGCCCTTCCACCACCAGGACCGGCCGTGTCAACCAATATAGGCAAAATACGAATGGCGGTCCGAAAGTAATGCCACCATGTCTTTTTCTCCCTCGCGTGACTTCGTGTACGGAATTTAACGGTATCAGATGAAAATTTGAACTTTCCTGCCGATATCCTGCAAGTTTCTTCACTGCACGGTTGGTGACAGGGCTGTGGCAGCCTGTCAAAATGGAATGTGACACTGATGTGTGTATGAAGCAGCGTTTTGTAATTGAGTTCCTGTCAACAGAGAGCATTTCACCAGTTGAAATTCGCCGACGTCTGAGGAAATTTTACGGGGGCAACCGTGTTGATGTAAGCACAAACAGTGGGTTAGGCGTGTTAGTGATGGTGAACACGTGTGAAGGACTTGCCCAGATCAGGACGCCCTCCCACTGCAGTGACAGCGAGAAATGAAGAGAGAGTGGATCAGCTGATTCGTATCGACGCATTAAGTGTGAGATAGTGGGAATTGGCTTTAACGTATTGCACAAAATACCGGGCAATCTGGGATACAAGAAGTTGTGTGCCAGGTGGATCCCATGAATGCTAACGCCAAACCACAAGGACCAGAGAATGCTGGCGTGTGCTGATCTTGTGAAGCAGTACGAGAAAATGGGTGACGATTTCCTCGACAATATCTTCACTAGACTAGACTAGACTTGGGTACACCACCATGAAGCGGAGTCAAAACATCAGTCTCTGCAGCGGCGACACAAGCTTTCACCGCGAAAGAAGAAATTCAAGGCTTAACCATCGGCGTGAAAAGTCACGTTTTCCGTCTTTGGGACAGTTAAGGAGTTATCCTTGTGAATTTTCTGAAACGGAGACAAAATATAAATTCTGCTCGATATATGGAGACAATCGCAAAATTCGGGTGGACTGCCGTGCCACATCCACCGTACAGTCCGGATCTTGCCCCGTCGGACTTTCATCTCTTCGGCCTGATGAAGGATTGCCATCTCGGGGAACACTTCCGCTATGAGGATGCTGCCATTGCGGCCGTCAAGAAGTGGCTCCACGAGGCTGACAGCAACTTTAATGACAGGAGGATACAGGCTCTGGTTCAACGGCGGAGAAAATGCACAAAAAGGGGTGGTTATTATGTGTAAAAATAACAGTAAATACCTAAGTATGTGAAAAACAATTTTCGTTTGCTTATCTTCAGTATTAACCAAGGAAAAAAATTGGAGAAATTACTTTCGGATCGCCCCTCGTATTTTGTAAGTACATTTACATTCATTATCACAAATCAATGGATTTGGTGCTACCAAACATTTAATTTCAAACAAAGAGAGCTAATAATGAACATCTGATTTAAGAGAATACATTCGAATCGCAACATTCTGCCAATGTGGTTCAGAGTGGCTTTACCTGAATAGGTAAAAAGGTAAGGTTATGCGTCCGTTTGTCGAATGGGCGTTGTTTCCTGCTCCGGAAATCGTTAACTGCGCGCCCCGACTTTAAATAGTCGTAAGTTCAAATCACTCTGGAGTGACACGAAAAACGTAATATTGTATCTGTTTTAATGTTTTTCCTGTTAAACTAATCGATGGAAATACTCCCATGACTCTTAGACGCTTATCTTGAAAACTGGGAAGGGCCATCCAATCACTCCCCCCCCCCTTATACAGTGAGCTCGATTTAATAACGGATTTTCTTAATCGCATAATAATATAATTACTCGTGTAGTTGTATAACGGTTTGGTAGTGATAGCTTAGGTCAGTGTTTCCCAACCTTTTTAGAGTCGCGGCACCCTTAAGTGACTTTTCAGAATATGGCGGCACCCCTCCCTAACCACCGTCAGTAATAATCGTGGTGAAGTTGAACCCCTAACCCCAATCTCCATATCTCCTTTCATTTCGAAGTGCCTTTGCGACGAAATGAAGGTCGACTTAACTCTGGTTTACATTTTTGAAAGCCGACAATGCAAAATGAGTCTAAAAATGTGAAAACTATATTTTTAGCGGCATCCTTCAGAACACTTCACGGCACACAGGTTGGGAAACACTGGCTTAGCTGATCGGAACTGATCGTGCATGGAGTTATTTGAGAAAAGGATCATCCTCCATCGCTAAGTAACGGAGGAATTGATTGATTAATTACACAACTTTGGTCCCTCATGATGACGAAAATTAAAATGCGCTGGTGCATTAATGAATATAAAATACACACATTCGTAAAAATCCTCGCATCTTGTGGACAAGGGCGAGGCAACTGAGTGTGCGCATTTCAGTTGGGTGGCGTATATGCACGAAAATTTGATCCTTTAATGAACTGTCGAGAGGAAAAAAATAAGATGCTTCAGCGCTAATTAAATCACCGAATTAAGCTAGTATTAACATATCTTTAGGATGTGATAGCATCGAGTATTAACCAAACATTAATGCCGGATTTGAGATAAGGATCCCTTCTCGATTTGAGTGATCTTATATAGAACTACTCAATCTCAAGTTATTATGCAAGTATTGAAGTAGAATTACATATTTTCAGATTTTTGATGCTACTGCTGAAACTTGTGAAAGGAGTTTTAGTACATATAAAAATAAATAAACATTATTTGAGCTCAGATATACCATAAGGGTCATGAGATTGAACAAGGAGGTCAGTGTTGCAGTGGATGGGAAAAGGCTAGAATAGAAGGAATTATTTTCTTATTAAGATAGTATTCTGATTCAGGATGGATTACAAAAGTGACCAAAACAGGGATAACAAGAGCAAAGGAAACATTTATGAGACGACGTGAGCTGTTTAATAGACAATCTGCGTAAAATATTTAAAAAAAGAGGCTAATGAAAAATTTTACGTGGAGTGTAGCATTGTATGGGCGAGAGAGAAACAGACAATGAGTAAAGAAGCTGCGAGCAGATTAGAAGCGTTTCAGATGTGATTATGGCGTACTATTAGCAGAAAATTAGTTGGGGTGGGAGAAAAACAAATGAAGAGGTTTTAAATTCAAAAGAGAAAGAGAGGAACTCAATTAGAGTAATAACGTAGAGATAGAATAAATGGGTGTGCAAAAATTTTTAAGGTAACGATCAGCTGAAAAAAGTCATAGAAGGGAGGATTCTAGAAAAGAGGCAAAGAGAAAAGGAATATTAGACGTATTAATATGTAGAAGGGGGTATGGGTATTATGAGGAGATGAAGAGAAAGGCATTGGGGGGTACAGGTTGGATCCAAAAACCTACCGAAAAATAGAATTATATTCTATCACTATCGGTTATCCAGCTTTAGAATTTCCCAGTGGATATGAAACTGAGAAGAATAGATTATTACGACACATATAATGAATTTTTTCTGTTTCAGCTAGAAAAGTATCAATATAATTTTAATTTATTTTATGGCTGTGTGTTAGGTATAGTGATGTAGATGAAAAAAACGGCTAAATATTATGAACTTACATTATAAGTTACAAATTTTGGGAAAAGAAGTAAATTTTGAAACTTCCTCAGGCGCCAAACACTTTTTTAAGGAACTGAATCCTTATGAACCATAAAGAAATGTTTACTAACATAATAAATACGGATCTGACGCGTCACGATTGATAGTATAAATACATACATATGTATTTATAAAACTATGAAGCTAGATGAAACAAAATATAAAGATGCCTAATTAATTGAATAAATGGTTAAACGAGACAAATAAGCAATAAATATACATAAATAAGTAACTATTCATTACTTCTTGCAAAGCCGTAATTGTAGGTAAAATGCGTCCAAATCTTACGGTGCTGAATTGAGGAAAGGAGTCAGGAAAATTAAAGGTGTAACATTACTGATATTTAGGAGTCAAGCGATAAGAATGAATTAGTGACTCGATAATGTCAGGAATAGCAGCATATGGTCCCAGAGAGAGTAAAGGCGTCATTTGTAGAGGCATTACGGAAACAAATGACGCTTAGTCGAGTATCTGGCTCTTCGGCATGACCAACTACTCTCAGATCGGATCCACTACTGAAAAAATACGTCTTTATGCCATGCAATGTAAAAGAGTAATTTTATATAGTGTGTTTGCAGAGTCAGTGAATCTTCTCATGAAAGTAGTTTCATAGAATTAGAAAATATAAGAGTAATTGCATTAAATTGGGGCCGCGAAGAGTATCCTACAGACACAAGCGCTTGAGAAACAGTTTTATACGTGACCTCATGATTTCTTACGTTTTTGAGAACTAGTGTTATCGAAATGTAACAAGCATAATAGGCACAGAGCGGAACTTATATTATGCTGCAAATGGGACGAAGACATGTGCATAAATGAAGTGACCAAGTTAATTCTCCCTTTTCTCCGCCCACCGAATAACGCGCGATCTTTTTTCGAACTTCATATCCGTCCATTATTTTCGAAGTCGACAAAACCTATAAATTTAAATTTATTCTTTTCTTCGAATTATACCTTTTACCATAATGTAATTTAAAGTTAACGATTCCCAGAATTTGTTTTAAAACCTCGTCCTCCGTGCTTCTTAATGACCATAAACCAAGGTTACCACGTAGGCAAGCCCATTCGGGTCTAACCTCTCCAAAAAGCGTCCATCCGATCAATCTTGCTTTCCTTTGCGTCCCTCCTATGTATCTTCTAACGACACGTTCAGGTCGCGAGTTCATATACCTGCAAGGCCATAGATGCATGTAATGCGACCGTTATCGCCAAACTTCATCGATTCAATCTTCCTTATAGAGCCTAACCCACTAAACATGGACGGTAAGCAGCGATCGATCAATCTTTCTCTTCCCTTCTTCTTCCACTTGGAAATAATTTCCCTCTTATCTGTAACACCCTCGCTTGTCACATCCCTTCTCTCGCTTCCCTCTTCTCTTCATCCGCTTCATTTCGACCTCTCCCCCCCCTCTCCCTCTTCTATCTCTCTCCTCCATCTAACTCCTCCTCCTCCGACCTCCAAAAAACTCTCCTCTCCCTCCTTTTCTCTCCCCCATCAACCTATCAATCGCACTCTCCCTCCCATTCTCACCCATCCATCCCTTTTCGATAAAAATTTACTCCTCCCCGCCCAACCCACACAGCCATTTTCCTTCCCTCTCTTTCTTTCTTTCTCCCTCTCTCTCTCTCTCCTTTCCTCGGCGTCCCTCTCACCTCCACGATCGCTTTACCCTTCTTGCCGTATCTCCCTCATCTTTGCCTCCTGACCTCTCGCCCTCTTTCTCTCGACTCAAGAGTTCCTCATTCGACCCTTTTCGTAACTTGGTCTGAGGTCTTCTATCCTCCGCCCCATCTACCACCCGCCTCCCCTAATAACTCTCCCTATTCCTTGGACGCCTTTTGCCTCCGCTCTCGACCATGTTTCACCCATATATCGCGAGCAGTCCACTCATAGGTGGTGCGAACAGGTACCCCCGACCCTTGACCTCGGTGCCCGGAGAGAATTCAGATTGGAGGTAGAGGAGGAGGAGGGGGGGAGGTTGCACCGCTCAGAATGAATAGGAGGGAGGGGGAGAGTGACGGGAGGTGGGCGAAGAAGGATTATCAGCGCGGAGGGTACGCTGGTTCATACAGCCGAGTATTGTAAACACGGTTTCTGAAAACCAGAAACTCCTAAATCTCGGTTGTTCGTGAAGTTCCTGCTCAGTTGTCGTTCCCGTTTAATTTTGTAGCGCGTTCCATAAATATGTATTCTTTGTTTATACGGTATTTACTTATATTAATTTTTCGTCTCTCCTACTCACCGCAGCATTAGATGCGCATATCATGTAACACCTAAACCTCTAACCTGGTTTAATTTTGGCCATATTTCAGTACCATAAATGTCGAAATGAATTAATTTTTAACATATCTATATATTGTAAGGACAAAATTTTCTCACTTTCAAATAACTGAGCTGAACAATGATAACGTTTGCGGTTTAAATCGGACTCAAAGCTGCCCATTTTGAGCATAGGAAATTCGGAGTGGGTTCGGCTCAGAGATTCCTGGGTTCTCAACGCCCGAATAAAGCAACAGGTTCGTGGAGCATGAGACGAAATTCGCAATTTTTCCGGGACGATTTAAAATGGACGTTGAGTACCGACTTTTCGGAACGACGCCAGGAAAAAAAAACTCGATTATCTTCCGAGAGACGGAGAGGTAGGAGAAATGTAAGGCAGAAGAAATGGGTGCGCTAGCGAAAAAGAGGAGAGGGTTGGAGGAGGTGGGTGGAATAAGTCGAGGGAGGGAGACGCAAAGAGGAGGGGCAAGAGAAGTCTCGCATGCGGAGTGTCGGGACCGGCGAAAGAGTTTCGGGGAAGGCGGAGCGCACGAGAGGAGGAGATGGAGAGAGGGAGGGAGGGAGGAGGTAGAGGGAGGAGGTAGAGGGAGCAGAGGGAGAAACGTAAAGAGGAGGTGGCGGGCGGCCGAAAACTTCAGTGTGTCCTAAGAGCTCGCGTGCACTGCATCTTTTTAACCTTTCCTTCGCTTCTTCTCTCTCGCTGACAATAAGGCGCGATAATACCCTTTCCTCGTTTATATCTTTCTTTCCGTCGCTTTCTTGTTTAAGCGCAATGATCGCGCGTATCCGTTGGACGCCGCCACGGAGGGACTGGTGAGGATGTGCCTTTCGTATCGGACGCCCTCGAACCGCCGGATCATCTATTCGAGCGCCCCCTTCGAGGACCAGCGCTCGCGTTTGTAATTATTTGAGGGGGGAGAGGGAAATTTCCGCGATTCCCACCCTGGAACAACATTTCCGTGGAGATCAGATTTGCCTTTAAGTAGGAAAAGACTCCGGAAGAGGGAAGAGCTAGCGATAAGCGCGGAGGAAAGTGAATAGGTGAGTGAGAGTTTTGTTCATTTAGGATAGTTTATATCGTCAATTCGATCGTATTAGTCAGCAGAGAAGTATTTAAGATGCGGTAGGAATCAGTCACGGCGATATAAAGCCATACGTAAACACGGACAATAATTCTCGGTTGCAGAAAGAACTGCTCAGTATTTAATTGTTCTGCGCAGAATAAGGTATATTTCAATTTAATGTTTACCAAATACTGTGTTGTTTTTAAACTCCATGGTAATTTTTCAATTTTGGAACTTTGGTCATAAAGGCAGGGATCAAATTTAATCCTAAGAGAATATTATTGAAATACAAATAGAAGAATATTTTAGAGAAAAAATGGATAATACGTATTGGCGATAAAATTCAATGCGATGATTTTAATAAATTAAAATTGGATTTGTGCGAACTCGCTGAGATCAACTTAAAAAAATAATGTCAAAATTAAGTTTCCGTAGTTTCACTTGCATGTCATATCTAAAAATTAACGAGAGAAAAGAGAGTTAATATTAAGAGAAACAAATGGATAATTTAACGAGTTTAACGAGCCTCCTATTTTACGATGGCTCACGAAAAACCGCTGTCTATCCGATATTTGTGAACTATCGGAATTTTTACAGTTGATTCTGTGGATGCCATGACGGCACGAAAGACATCGATCATTAAGATACGCGTTTTTATTAAGTTTATATTTATAATGCGATCCCACGAATGAATTCAAAGCGGGAGTTTGATGGATTTCTTCGAAGAGCGTCACAGATTAAATCATTCGCGTGTTTCAATAAGTAATATGCATCGCGGCACGAGTGCCGGACGCACTGCATCCTAGAGCGGACAAGGGTAACCTTTTTTATGTATCCGCTCAGTCATATGGATCGGTTTCACAAAAAGAGAATTGTATTTTTTCCCGAAGGGGTACACCATTCCAACGCATCTCATCAATCTTGTTCTTCTCCTTCCTTCGACTTCGCAGGTAGCAACAGGGTTTAGTTGGTGTTGGATTGCCAGAGACGGTTTCTCGAGATGGTAGCGACGTATAGGGTGGTGCTGCTGGTGATCTCCTTCCTCTCGCTGGTGCACGCGGACGGAGGCGTGGGAGGAAGGAGGAGGCACAGGTCGAAAGACAACGGTCAACACCGCGGTGAATGGACGACCAAAGGTACGTAAATACCGCCTCCTCTTCGCTCGCCTCTGCCCCCAAACCGTAGATATATAATCCGAGGTTTATTATTCAATTCGCCATTCAGGATGTCTCTTACTGCAGGTGACTAATGGAGTTTTTTCTTCTCATAACGATTAGAATAAGTCCGACTCGTTCAAATTCAGTTCAACGTTTTTCATAAAATTAGATCATAAAATCAAAGTGGATGGTTTTTATCACATCTTACTAGTAGGTTTATTCCAAAAAGATTTGGCTAGTCTGCATCTTTCAGCTTTTGTACGCGTATTACCTACGCTGAAAACTATATAGATGGCTAAGCGGAATATGAGATGCATTGATATCTTTTCAGGAGATAAAAACACAACATATCACAAGAATATTTGGTACTTTCCTGTTAACAGGAATACCTCCAGGACCCTTCGCAGGACCTGGTACTTATGTATTATCCCCATGCCATACTTACGTATAACATTAACAGAAACTGATTGGCCTGCCTCGACATTTACAAACCCAATCTCCGGACAACGTGGAGGGTTTCTTTGGTTCCGGGCGAGGCGAAGGGCGCGGTAGCGCCCGGAGACGACTACCCATTACAACAAAGCGAGCCGAAGGCTCGTCAATATATCCTTTCAATGTTATATCCTCTTGACTGTTGTGCCGCAAATTTAGATGATATATCGACGAGCCTTCGGCACGCTTTGTTGTAATGGGTAGTCGTCTCCGGGCGCTACGCGTCTTTTGCCTCGCCCGGAACCAAAGAAACCCTCCACGTTGTCCGGAGATTGGGTTTGTAAATGTCGAGACCGGCCAATCAGTTTCTGTTAATGTTGTTTTTAAAATAAAATATCGTAAATGCAACAATACGTCAAAATATCCTTTCAATGTTATATCCTCTCAAACAATCATAACAATACATGTTCATTTTTTATGGTATTCCCGTTAACAGGAAAGTGCCGAATAATTTTACTCTTTTTTACGCAGATGTAAAGTTTTTTGTTTGTTGGACACTGCTATATTTTATAAAGCATATGAAATGATGAATCTCTGAATGAAAGAAATTAATTTATTATATCTTACAGTTCAACGCGTTACTTTATGGAAATTATTGTTACTATTTAAAAATTAATAACTTATCAAGCAGTTATTTATTATTTACAAAGGCAATTTATTTTGATTGATCGATACTTAAATGCGTCGGCTAAAATAAATTAATCGCGGAAAACGAAAAATTTTCAGTGCTTATTTATTCAAAAAATTAAAAGAATGGATTCCATAAGAACGGGAATCACGATTACAATGTGGTTAGTGGTAACGAGGCGATCTAAGTTAGTTGCACGCGCAGGATCGAGGATGACACGTTAATCGAAAAGAATAACACATTTATGGGCGAAGGAATTATGGAGAATAAGGGAAGCTCGAATCTTAACCCAGGAAGTAGCATCATCATCTTCGCATATGCCAATATTTGAAGAAGCGACGCGAAAAACGCCGTGTTTGCGCAAGCACGACGCGCTATAACTGTTTGACGCCATGTTTTTTATATAAAAAATGACAGGGGGCTAGAGAAAAATATACACACTAAAAAATAACACTACATTAATTTTTTCTCTATATTTTTTGGGATGATATATCGGATCATCAGAAATTAAGAGAAAGGTATTCTGGAGACACTATGTACAAGAAAAACGCTATTATTTAGAATGCGCTGAATTTGCGTTTCCTCGTGCTTGTAATGTATTGGAGTAAAGTAGACACTAAAAGAAATTCTTATTCTTTCTTCGTGCGAATATTATGTGCCTGGTCTTAGAGACATAAGGTGAATTTATTTCATGTTACGCAAATAAGACTCTTGGTTTCATTATATATATATATATATATATAAATAAAAATATATATACACACACACACCTATATATGAACTCCGTTCAGAATTCAAAGACGCAATTACTATTCAGCGGATTTACTAAGTGACTCAACAAGTTTATGACTTGCTGTCTGACAGTATCAATTGAACTAATGTAAGAGTAAGCATCCATTTGTCTCGGTTGCAGGACCCTGAGAAGTGTGTAGTTATGCGGTCCACCAAACCCATCCGCTCATTCCCTTTCCTCTCGCTTCTTTCCTTTCTCCCTCTCTCTCTCTCTCTCTATTTTCGCTTCTCCTTTCCTCCTGTCATCTCCCTGCATCTCTTTCTAACTTATCCTCTTCTAACTTCTCCCCTTCTTTCCTCCATTACTTACCTCTGCACTTTCCCCTCCATTTTCTCTTCTCACTTTCTTTTCTTATCTCATCTTTCCCTATCACTCCTGCTACCCTTTCTCTTCCCGTTCTTTCTTATCTTTTACCTCTCATCATTTTCTCCCTTCTGTTCTCTAGGCCAGTGTTTCTCAAACTGTGGGCTGCGGCCCTCCAGGAGCCCGCTAAAATATTTTAGATGTTACGTGAAATGCCAAACTATAAAATATTCACGAATAATAAAATTTCATCGAGAAATTTTAGGAAATACGATGCGGTAACAATTATTAACAGTTATATAAAATAAAGGAATATGCGTTAAAGTTTATTATTTTTACTATTTTTCAACTCAAAGAAGGCCGCGACAGTTGAAAGTTTGAGAATCACTGCTTTAGGCAGTGACTCGATTCGGATGAAGAAAACCAGGAGCATTAACCGGGATAATGAATTATTTTGTCGTCTTGCTGCATATAACTTATATGATACATTTTTGCGTAGCTTTAATAAAATTTGGTTTAATAAACAGTACACATTTTTATAAATTCACAAAAAACAAATGTCACAGAGCAGATCAGGAAATAAATAAGAACAAATATTCAAGGATCACATCAAATACGAATTACCAAAGCCCTAGGGCGATTTTGCATCCCGCGAAGAAGAATTACTCAAATTAAAATGCATATAGAGGATTATTAATAGTTTATCATGTAATATTTTACTTACAAAATGGAAATTTATCATATCGCAAAAATCTGCCACCTTAGGCCTTTATCCGTATAGTAAACCCGCTGCTGCTCCTTTCGTCACCCTTGTGCGCTACACCAATTTTTTCGAGGCCCTGATCTCGGTACATTAAAACCTAAACATTAGAGACTTTTAAATAACAACAGCAGGCATATTAATGGCATGGTTTTCATATTATCCCACAATTTATTCATACTAAATGAAGAAGAGAACGACATGCACCGCTATGAACTTTAACTCCCCGAGCATTCATTATACGGAGTGCTTCAATACATTTTAAAGAAAAAATAACACACCGTCACGCAATTCAGGAAAGTCAAATAATAGGTTTTTCAATTGGTAAAACTACACATTATCGATGAATCGGAGAAGAGCACACTTCTCGAAGAACTTCCGTTTATGATAGATTCTTCGACACTTCATCTCCTGTCAAGCAAAATCTCTTATATCCATAGTCGCCCTTTAAAAAGACGAACATCTCTACGATGATCCACTTCAAGATCCTTAGATTATCCATCCTCGGAGAGATCCGATATCGCGCAGCAATATATGATGAATGGGAGAAAAATACGCGCTTTCCTTCACACTATATAATTTGGATAGCAAAGTCTTTATCCGTCGATGCCACGATGTTTACAGTCTGCTCTCTTTTGTACATATTCCTACGAACATTTAACCCTAAATATTTGTAAAGACTAAGATATTTTAAATTTATCCCCGGAATTCTACTATGATAACGGATGAAGTTCATTTAAAGTATGAATTTCATGGGAACACATTTATCAATATTACAATTTAGATAGCAATCCTGGCACCAATTCGCGACTGCGTAAAGGTATCCTAGCCATTTAAAAGAATTTAAGAAACAGTTCACACCATCGAGGATCGTGGGTCATTAAAAGGGTACTTTGAAGTTCTTGTATTGGGATATGTATTGCTTGTATCATATCATGTATTATTCAGCCGAAAGGAACATTCAAGTTCAATCTTACCAGTTTAAATAATAAGAAAACCCTGCAGGTCAGGGTATTAATAATATGCGAAACCATCAACTCGGATTCGCCGAAAATAAAATGCCTCCAATTTTTTCGAGCTGTAGACTAACAAGGCCAAATTGTTGGTTTCTCAAACGGCTTCCACGATGGCGGGAAACATGACGTCGAATATGTTAAGGACTTTATCCAAGGATAAAGAATTAAAATTCCAGCGGAAATATTCTGGAAGCATATTTAAAAGGAGGAAGTCGAATGTATAGTTTGCCATAGCGGCAACGTCATCATTTGAGCGGCAAAATTCCCTCTCCATTCGCATTCCTCCTTCCTGCCACCCCTAGCCTTCGCCCAAAATCATTCTCGCCCCCTTTATTCGCCCCTGTCCTCCCCCCCCCTCCCCCCTCTCTCTCTCCCTCTCGCTCAAAAGGAACCCGCACATTCATCCCCCTTTTGGAAGCAATTACGCGTAAGGAGGAGGGGAGGGGAGGAGATGGGTGGGGAGGAGAGGGGTGGAGAGGGGAAAGGTGAGTGGATGGAAGGGGACGATAAAAAACGGACGCATCGTAGTTATTTGTGGGGCGCGCAAGTGTTTCGCCTCCAATTTTCGCCGCACTATTTGTTATCCAGAGAGATAGAGAGAGAGAAAGAGATATATAAAGAAAGAGAGATAGAGAGAGAAAGAGGGAGATAGTTTCAAAGGCGATAACAAATGGGGCTTTAAAAAATATTCCCACCCCAATAAGGACATCGCCAGTTTTTGTGTTCCTGAGTCGCAAAAGAACCAAGGGCATCGACTTTATAGTCGTTACTGTGGCGTTATTGCTTTACCGGCTCAAGGACGATCGAGGTTTTGTTTGAAATGCTTGAGACGATTTATGAGACAAAGTCGCTGCTCATTTAATTCTTTCATTCGCAGACGAGTTGATCCGGTGGAAACCAAATCAAAGGATATTTTTCCCACCGAAATATATTTACAGCATTTGTTGGGTCAATAATAGGATCATAAAAACGACGTCTCAGTTAAAAAGTTTTAGGTATTTAAAATATTGGCGAATAAATGGTAACGGTCTTTTGCTTTTATATTTTAGCATTCCAAGAATGAAAGGATTCTTTGGATATTTTGTTTCAAGAGATATATTACCGTACAATTTTATGATTTCTTGAAACTCATTTCACTTACAGTGTTTTACATGCTCGCACTCATACATAAATACATTTTACTATAAACCAATATAATCAGTCTGTAGGCCTTGCATTCCAATATTAAAATAGACGCACGACGATTTTAGTATCTTTAAATAAACTACCCTTCTGTCTAAACACAAAGGCTGAATAAACAACGACAAATTTTTTAAAGCACGAAAAATACGAGTTTTTACTGTCATAATAATTTTACGAAAGTTTCAAGAGAAAATTTTAAGCTAGATGAAAAGTCCATTACGGCAATTCTGCGTGTACAAGGATAAAAACAAATAATGAATTTCAGTCTACTTTGACGTTAATTTATCAATACAGTAAATAATGCTATGGATATTATTAGAACGCATACGTTACTTTAACAGCGTAAATGTTAGAAAATATCGGAAATGTGAAAGGAGGAAATGGAGATTTAGCGAGGCAAAGAATGGAGAGAGAGCAATTAAAACGAAGGGTCAGGCATTTCTCACCCACTCATAAAAAGGCCGCTTTTTAAAAACCTCATCCATGCTGTTAATTACGCATAACTTCCATTTGGTTACACCGAAAAAGGATAGCGCAAAATAACAAAGATGCGTTTATAGTTTTATTTTCAAAGGATTATTTTAATGTTACGAAATTAATGATGAAAATAAATGAGAGAATCAAAGCAATTAAAAGCAAATACGGCAATTAACATATGTAAACAACGATTGAGATTCATTTTTATACGTCACTCGAAAATTATTCCGATTAAACTATGGGTTAAGGATTCTTTTAGAATGCGAATCTCTCTAGCCATTCCGGAATTATATACTACAGCTTAAGTTTAAGACGTATTCTTAAAAGTTTCGCGGAGACAAACTCCGTCCATCAACATATTCCCGTGTTTGAAACCTTTTAAATGGACTGTAAAACGTATAGACGGACATCCGTAAATGTTTCGTACAAATGAACGATATAAAGCTAATAAGATGCTGTCTCGTTAAGGCGCAGACTCGAAATCGCTGTTGCTTAGAAGCAAATCGACTCAGACGTCGCCAATCACGTGGACGAAATGGGCGGGGTCCATTTGTCTTATGTAGCGACAATGGCGCCGGCGCGATGGCTCTATCGGAGAAAAGAGGGGAAAGGGGGGGAGGGGGAGAATGGAAGGACACCCGGAAGAGGAGGGCTGGAGGATGGAGCGAAATCGCATTGGGGAGGAGGTAGAGGGGGGGAGGGGAAGGGGTAGGAGAGGGAGGAGGGGGACAAAGCAAGAATGGCGGATCTCTTCCATAGATAAATTATCGCTTTTTAAGAATGCCTATCCATCCTACTATCTCAAGAGAGAACGACTCATAGCTTTTGTTTCGCACTTGTAATATATTATATAATGGGATTATAGGTTTTTAAACCGGTTTAAAATATGAATTTTGAAATAAATAAAAACGGAAATCGATTCTTCAGACATTAACTCTCAACTGTAACGCAGACATATGCACCCTGGTTTAAGCAAATAAAAAAATCGTGGAGTTTAGCGAAATACCTTTTCAATATGTCTCACTCCGCAGAATTTATTTATTTTCTGGGACGAAAAGCATCTGACCAAGTTTCGATTCTTAAGAGAAGGGAACGTCGAGTCATGGTTCCAACCGAACGTATTTTTTCCCTCCGACTCCTCTTTTTTCTGGCGTCAGTATCTGAGACGTCGATCGGGAAAATCCCACGTTCCATTATCCATGGACGAAGAGGACTCTCGGAGGACGTGAAAAACGAAGGAAAACACGCCCCGAATAGATTGACGGACATGGTAATGGCGTCGACAGAGGGCCGAGCCCTTTGATTTCGGACGAGACTACGTTGAATAAACAACACCGTCGTTCTTAAGTTGAACACATTCTTCCTCTTAAGAGCGTCAAGTTTTTCGTATGTCAGCGCATCTTTAGTACTTTTTTCACGTTTATTACCAATTAAAAGAAAAAAAGTATACACCAACCTCTTCACTAGTGCACTCAATGAACCAACTCAAGTTGGAAAATGCACTGTTATGTTTACGATTTATTTTGACGTCACAATTATATTTATAATAATCAAGAACGTCAGCAGCAGAAAACAAGGATTTGCATAATCAGAATGAAAAGAAGGCAAAAGAGCAAAAAGGTAACGTGTGAAATTGTTGGTAGAGAATAGGTGAGAGAGGGCGTCTTCTCATAATGGCGACTGAAGCGATTACGAAGATTATAGAGACGTTACGAATAACCGCAAACCAATTAAGCGCCGATGAAGGTCTTAGGAGTCCGAAACCTGGAGAATGGGGAATGAACGTGGAAGCAGTGCGGACGAGTTTTTTGTAATGCGAAAGTAACGGATAAAAAATGATAGGGAAAGAGAGAGAGAGGAAGATGCAGAACCATAAAGGGAGGGAGGATTGGTGGTTGTGGTCATGGTTTCGCAGGAGGTAGTGTAACGAAATGAAATGTCGAACTCATTTTATGTCTGCGGTTCTGTTTATGGAAAAGAATTTGTGGAACAACGATCAGTATCTTGCCGCCAAAGACGGCCGCTTCGCGGCATATATGCATCAGGTTTTCCCAACCGTTTTGCGGCTGTTTGAGCTATCTTCGTGTTCGATAGGAGGGAGTGAATCTGTAGGAATTGGAAGGAATAGGAGCAATGGTGGGCGGAGGAGGTGGATTGGAGCGGAGGGCGTCAGGAGGAAGGAAGAAGAGAATGGTTGCGAGGGCAGAGAAGGAAGGAGAAAGAGGTAGGTACGTAATCGGATGGCCCTACCGGGAGTCGCAAGGCAGAAACGAATAAGAAGAATAAACGTCTTTGAATTGATATGTGTCAAACTTTCCTGGTAGGAAATTCAAGTTCCATTAATACTCAATTTGAACGTATCTCTTAATTGTGTAACGGTATGGTATTGTATGGTGTTGTAGCTTTAAAAAATAATAAAATATGTTTTTATCGACTCGTAGTCTTTATATCTTCCTTAAATTCTTGGCCCTCCCTCCCGGTAAAGAACCATGATAGGCTTCCTCTTTTTCTTTGAACACTTTCTGAGGGTTAGTACTCCGCCCTATGATGTCCTTTAAATGATACTGCCTTTCTCTTTATATCTTGACTTTCCAGTTTTAATCTCCCGTATAGGAATCCCGTGTTCATTTAGTGCTATCAACTCTTTTAATAATCTTAATACAAATATATGAAACACTAGTGTAAATCTCCTCATATTTCTTACTATTACATTATTTGTTCTATTCCTAGTCGTATTCTTACAAGTGGCTTTATAATGGAAAAGAAACCTTCGTAAAAGGCACGTATGGCCAAAAATGGTAGATATTCATTAAGAATGTCATACAATAGTTCTAAACATTTATATCAGAAATAAAGGGATATATTTTTACATTAAGGTTATTCTATTAACAAAACCTGCGAATTAATAAAGACAATTAAGTTTTTCTAAACACTTTCTGCAGCATTGCACAAAAGCATAATTCATACTCGATGCCAATATTTATTTGAACCCTGATCATTTAGAGTTGACTGAATGTGGAGAACTAAACGCATCGGTCTGTGAGACTTATAAACTTCATTTAATAAGGACAAGGGTAATCGAAGTTTCACGAGAACAATAATAACACATTTCGAATCTTTGAATTATTCCAACTTCATCGTGGCAATTCACATATTTGCTATTCATATTTGTACTCTTACTTTAGATTTCGGATATTTCATAAAGAAATATTACCTCCTCTATTTGGTCAACATCTGGAATTAGTACATGATATTATGCGACTGTTAATAGTTTCTGAACGATCTGCACGTGAAGCTTAATATGAAATGCGTTCCGCTCTGCTTTATTCTCATTTTTCATTGCAAGGTTAACGACATTTTCAATTGTACCCTTTTTAATAGATCATATCTCCAATTGCGATGAGGTAAAAGCATCCGTAAGACGTAAACAGGTGACCCGCAGGTGATTCAATCGCAGATCAAACTCCGGATTTGTTTGATTTCTACGATAAATGATGGAAATTTTTTGACTTGTCATTATATTGCACGAAACCCATATTTACCGCCCAGAAGGACGGGAACTCTCTCTTGCATCCATAATCGGCATTCGCTACGGGAGCGCCATCAATCACGACTGACTTTAGGGATGATACGAACGGAAAGTTGGCGCCCCTGCCGGAGGACTAGGAAGTGAGAAGTGTTTTGAAAAAAATCAAAATAACTCCTATTTTTAGTCTCTCCTTCGACAAATAACGGCAGCGAAATAAAAAAGGTTTCCTTCTGAGTGGGGAGGAGAGCTATCGCTTGGATAGTAATCACCGCACTAGATACAGAGGTGGTCCAAGGATCGGATCGTGCGGTACATCATTCCGTCTGACGCCCAATCCAGATCACCAGTGAAATTCGAACCGGGGATAAAAGAAGCAAAAGGGAACGAAGGAGATTGGAGGCAATTTTGTTGGAGGGGCGGTCGTCCCATTCTATGGGGGGCGTGAAAATTGCGTTTCCTAGGCGACAGGTGAATCGGTAGTCGATGGAGGCGGAATTCCCTCCTCACACGCTTTCCTTTTCCCGGATTTCAACGGTCCACCTCCTCCAGGATACTCGGTCACGAAACCCACAAATCAAGCGATCGCCCCCGCGACCTCCCCACCCTTTGATAGAGTCCCCGCCCCATCCCCGCCACCTCTTCGCCCCCCTCGCCCTTCATCCACCCCCTCGCGCCTCGAACCCATTGCACGCATGCACGCAAGGATCTGACGTTGATAAGGTGGTTCGGCAGAAAGTCATGGGGAAGGGCTGAAAGAAATTAATGTTTCTTTCATTATCCGACCTAACTCTATCATTGGATGCTAATGGTTATCCGCTGGTACACTCAGTTTAAGTTATAAAACCTATCATTGTAAGAATAATGAAAATTCGGGTAATGATATTTAAATAAAGAGACTCCGTCTAGCAGCAAATAACATATTACCGCCAGTAAAGAAGAGTTTTTACCAATTGTTCCTGTCAAATTAAAATGTTAATGCGATGATTTACAAAACCGGGTTTTGGTCCGTAACTCGACACTCCGCATGGTAACACGAAAGGCAGCGATACAAAGCGGGTGATCGTGATGGAGTCCTTTCTTTGCCGAGCCTTTAGTCATTCAAAGGGATAATCGTATCGTTTTGGGAATGATTTCGCATTTCTTCCTTTTCTGTCAGCTGGCGTGCGTTTACGTCCTTATGGTTCTGCCCCGAAATTCGTAAAATCATGCCACAATAGCACCATCAATTTCACATGCTGTACTCTTTTGTTGATTCTCTGGTGTATAAATCGTGAAGCGATTTTTTTTTCGATTTGAGAAACGACCTTATTCAAATATGGTTTGCGTCTATAAAGTACGCCATGAGAAACCTAACGTTTTTCGTGAGTTTTAAATCATTCAAGGAAAAATTCCTCCCTCTGCATTAAAATTAATTTTAAATGGAATAGAAACCTCTATGTTTAGTCATCTATGATAAGCCAACTCCTGAACGAAAGCAGCTAGATATTTCGTTTTTTCGCCAATCGATTCAGTATTCTTGTTGCACACGTTTTATAAGTTATTCCGTCTGTCTAATTTTTTATAATAATATTTTACACTAACTATACTAATATACATACATTTTAACGTTCTGTATCAACATTTTTTTAAAAACCCGTTGAATTGCAAAAAAAATTTAAATTCAGAATACTCGGAATCATTTTTAAGCCAGTTAAGTGAAAGTTATTCTCCATGAATCTCCACAAAAACAGTTACATGCATTTGCAAAATTAAGAAAGTTTTAGAGAATATGTAAGACGAGAAGATAATAACCCATTACAACATCTTCCGCAGGAAAATGTCGAAGGAGGACTACAGATATGAAAAATATGAGACCTGATGATAATATCTGAATATCCTCTCATTTATAAGATTATGTAGAACAGGGATTGCAAATGATTTTTGTATCGCGTGCTAAGAAAGTACCTAATATGAATCATCGGAATTTTTCGCGTGCCACTAGTTTACTCCTTCTTTAACAAACTTCTTCATATTTTAAACAGAAAATACAAGCGTACCCGTGCCAGGTAAAAACGCATGCGTGCCATCCCTGATGTAGAAAGTAATGGATGAGCGTCTTTTTTAATATAAAAAAATAATACATTTATTGAAATACGTGCTTTAAGATATACGTTCGAAAATTCGTAAACGAAATTCTCTCATGCTACAGTTTTGAAATCCAGAAAATAATATTAATAAAGATTTAAAAGACTGTAACCTTCTTAGAATAATTTGCATTGATTAAAAAATGATGAATTCCTATCTGCCTGCTACCTCATAAGCAAACATATTTGTATCCAACAATTCTACCTCATTAAAACGATATTCTAGATGTTTTTTTGTGCTTATTTGAAGCAGAAAATTTTTAAACAACTTTTTATAGTTTAAATTTCGTTCACTATGCCTTTCTTAATCTCATTTAGTGCTTAGCTCATAATCCTTTCAAGCTCATTTAGTCTGGTCGTATTTTACTTAATCATAAAGCTTTTCATTAATGATATCCCGCGCATGTAATCGCCTTATCATATTACCCGTACTCCTTCGCGACCATTTTTCAAATCTCTAATTTTCCCTCGAGAGATTTCACATTTAAGCAGCATTTGCTATATCGACGGAGCGCATTTTGCGACATCGAACATCGTCGCCGAAGGATACTAATTGCTCGAACGAGGAGCGGGATGTGGAGACAAGCGGTTTGGGAATGCAAGGCGCGACACACACACACACAGGGTCGTGGGAAGCCAATATTTGGTCATTCGCCGCCTACCTCTCTCTGTTGGCCGTGACATCTCCCCATGTAGGTATCTCTTCCTCGGAAGGAAGGCCGTTTAGTTCCCTGTGTCTGAGATTCCTTATGCACGAGCCCTATGACCTCTCAAATCCGTTCTTTCTCCCTTCCCTTCCCTCTCTCACCCTTTCTCCCTCTCTCTCTCCATCCTCCAGCTGTCTATTCAGCTGTCGACGCCTCAACCTCTCCTATTGTTATTCACTCCCCTTCATCCCTAACCTTCCCACCTATGGCTTAATTCCCTCCGCGTTCGGGAACTTCTCAGATGTTTTCTGGGCATCTTTACCGCATAACGAATTATCGAAGGACCATCCCAAAGTTGTCGCTCATTTTAAACGACGGCGTTCACGTACATGTCGTACATGGTGAGCCCAGACCAGCATTACAGTTACTGTTATAAATACAAACAAGAAGGTTAAAGGTCACTTAGAGTAGAGAATGAACAAAATTAATGTACGAACCCTATGGCATGTAGGGAAAACAACCTCCTTAAACCTTAAAATAATAAAGGGACTTAAATATGCACACTCTCCTACAGAGGATTCTGTGAGTTCAATGCTTCGCGAGTGTTTCCGAACTAAATCTGCTTATTATAAGAAAATGGAGGATTCCGCATCGTACATTTCGGTTCCATGCGATCACTTTTGAGATTTAACATTGTATTCACCTATAGCGTCAATTCCTTATTGATTACTTAGAATTAATACTAATAGGTGACATTTAACTCGGAGGATTTAGCTGGCGAGGTTTTAGTATCGCGATTATAAAATAAGTGAAAAGGTTTTGTATGACTGGGCGATGTCAAGGTTCGTTTTTCCTGGGATGGACCAAATTTGTTTGGAGCATTCTGTTGCGTTGCATCTCCTGCGACACACCAACCTGGTAAATTGCAGAATGTAGGTGAAGTAAGAATCTTGGCGGAGATGCATGATGTTGCTGCGAGACGGGGGAAAAAAGACACGGCCCAGCTAACCATTATCTATTAAGTGCAATACAAGAGGTAAGAGTATTCACTTCGAATGGAAGAAGAGAAAAGCATTTCGATAGAAGTCGACGGCAGACAGGTAAGTCGATCAGTTGTCAAAACATTGCGAGGCGAAGGTCGAAAGACATTGGAGCTCCCAAGCAGAGGGCCACGAATGCGAATAATGGGAGATCTGAGAAAGATGAATGGCGCGGAGGAGGACGTGGAACACGAGGCGAGGGGGTGGGGGGGCCGTTAGAAGAGAGTCGGAAGGAGGGGCGGGGGAGGCCGAGGGTGAGGGGGGGGGAAGGGAGGTGGAGACGGGAAGGTAAGTTGTCAGAGGATGGGTGAGCGCGTCAAGCGGTGACCGCCTCCCCTTCCTTCTCTCACGCTTTCCACACCAGCAACAAAAACATTTCCCAAAAATATAAAAGTACAAATTTACGTTAATTTGAATCCGACATTAAGCTCTGATCGTTGCATGGCACTGTAAATTTCAACGTAGAGGAGGAGAAAAATTCGGAACTCATTTACTTAAATTCCCTCTTGAACGTGAATTTCTTTTCGGAGGAAACCTCGCACCACGCTAAAATGTCTACGAGAAAACACCTTATGATAATTTATTCTCGTCACGTTCGGATTTATGCGGAATTTCGAGGGGTTTATGTACTTTATTCAGCTCAGAACCATAAGGCATTTCATATCCATTGTCATCATTTCGACGTTTTCTCCCATTTCGACGCGTCCCTTTTACACCAAATGAAATAAAATACCGGCCAATCCTTACGGCTGCGAGAATCCCCGAGGAGCGTGAAGAAAGCGGAGAAGAATAAATTACAACATAATCGTCATGAAGAAACTACGGAAATGGAAAGTGCCAGTTCGTGAACAGGTCGACAGACATGTTTTCCAAAGAAATTCGAGTTAAAGTCGACAAAAACAGAAAAACAATTAATATGAATAGTTATAAAAAGCTTTCAATGAATTGAAATTATACAGGTTCAGCAGTAGATATGGAATATTTAAAGGCAATTTGACGCGTACTGTGCATGAAATTGTACACTCAAACAATAAATGGCAAAATTGTATGTAACGAATTTGGATGAGGAAAAAGCGTTCTTATTTTTCAAACGTCACAGCCCATCAAAACGCAATATTACTATTAGGCGTCGGCGCAAGTAATGCTTTTTATGGAGAAAAGCTGTCTTTCATCAGATAAGAGAGCTACTGAAGTTACCGCTGTGGAGATGAGCAATCTTAGAAAGGCAATTGGGAAGAGGAGAAGTGATCCGATTAGAAGTGACAGAGGGAGGGAATAGATGAAAGAAAACGCTAGCATAGTACATATAAGGAAGAAAGATAAAGTGGTTGGGATATTTGAATAGAATGGATGAACGGGAGAGAGCTATTATAAAGCGAGAGCTGATAAAAAAGGAGATAACATATATCATTTGAAGGAAAGATTTGTGAGTAAGAGAGACGAGGATAGCGTACAGGAGATTGAAAAAGACTAATTAGATTATAAATGTAACGTCTGTGCTTTATTCTATCTCCCTGCGGTAAAAAAATATGACCCTAGATTGCACGCGTACTTTTAATCAGATGGAAGATTAATCGAAAAATGTAAGCAGAAGAATTTGGATTTCTCACGAGAAAAAAACGCGTAATTCCTTAAATAATAATAAAAAAGTTAAGAAAATGTACAGCGTATCACAAATGGGCGCGTTTCGTGCAATGGAGTATTAGAAAGAAATTATATATATATATATATATATATATATATATGTGCGTAAGGTAAATAGCGTTTTAAAGTTCTTTTCTTCGACATAAATAATCCACTGTCTTCCTATTTACAAATATTGCACACGTAAAAAAATTAAACATATTTTTGTGAGATTATTTATGTTAGCAACAATGAAGAAGTAACCATGCAAGAAATTTTCAAGTTAAACTCGAATTAAGACATTATTGTTTGATATTATTGATAAAGGCTACTCCTACGATAAAAAAGTATAAGAAAGGAAATACTCTACTAGTTCTACAAGTTTTATTTGAAAAATATTTTGATATGAGCAATATTTTAGGAGATATGACGGAAAGTTCATTTCTATCACCAGTAAAGTGGTACCCCTGATTGGCTTACGTGATTCATTTAGTTGACTTTCTTATTTTCTTTGATTGTAAGTCCTTAATAACAAATTTCATGAAAATCAGTTCTGTAGAAGCCGAGAACGAACATGCGACAGACGAACAGACCGATGACAATAGGCGCTCACGCTAAAAGCGAAACGCGCCTAAAAACGAAACCTTTACTTTAAATGAGTAAAATTACTTTTAAGAAGTTATAAATCCGTTTCTTAATCGCACATTTCCCATTAGTTGGCATCTTTCTTTCGAAGGCAAATGCATCTTTCTCGTACGTCGCTAACCATGTTACAATACTTGAATAGCGTCGCAAGGTTACTCGTCATTACCATAATGTTCACCCACCGCCTTAGCCAGCTGGCGATTCGCCACTCTCTTCGTGCTCCGCCTACTACCTCCACGCCCTGTAACACGCCTTTCACCCCACGTCCTATCGTCTCTGCGTGATCATCCGCCAATTCCACACGCTCTAGTCGAATTTGGAGTCGTTTTTTAAATGGCCTATATCGGATCCTGATACCATTCGCTACCACGGCGTGACAATTTAGATTTTTAGATTCTTATCCATCGTTTCTCTTCCCTTTTCTTCCGCCCTTTACCACCGGTGTTTTTTTTCTCGATTCGACCCTGTTCGCTTTAATGATTTCCGACGCGATTACCATAATTTGATCATTTCGCTGATTCTCGTGGGCTTCGATGTATCGTTCGGTATTGTTATTAAATATCATTTGGTTCTTGATCATCGGTCATGGTTCACACTTTCATTTGAATTGAAAGAAGTATTCGCTCCAGGAAAATTAATTCCAAATCTGAGTTTATTGTATTATTCTTTAAAAGTCTCTTTTCAAACTTGATTTGCCCTGTTTCAAGAGTGACTCTACTGTTTCTGTGTTAAATACACGGGGAAACTTCTTAAAATTAGTTAGAATTGAGATAACTGGACATTTAACAAGCAAACAAATTATCTTTTATCCTGGGCTTATTTTAATCCTATTCAAATCAATTTATAGAATACGATAAAGGGCTTTTTTCGGACTTGATAGATTTGAAATACGTACGTTTATCACGGTAGCTCTAAAGAGTGTTATCGCATATGATGACTTCGAACAAATAAGCATACAATTCCTAGAATTTACACTAAATTTTAACAAAATACTAGAAAGTGTAAATATAAACTATCGAAAAAATCAATTATTTTAACTCCAATAAAAATTGTATGCTACACTATCAGTGTGACTATTTACATGTTCTTTCCAAGTTGTTAATAAATTCCGTCTTATACAAAAAGTGTTAAGCCAAAAAAATTCATTCAATTTTCGCCATGACTTATAATTTTATTAGCTCTAACAACATTACACCGTTGGATAAACCAGATGGGTATTTCAACAGCAAAACAGCGACCGTCCATGGTGAGTCACCGAAGGTAGATTCTAAAAGTACGGAACAGAAATGCACGTCTGGTTTCTCCGACAAACTGTAAGCCAGGGTTTTCCAAGCGGCGTGTCGTGACACTTTAGTGTGTCGCCGAATTTTCCAGGTGTGTCACCAAATTATCTAGAATAAAATAAAAATGAAACCTGGCCTTTTCTGCGATCAAATCGAAGTCCGCCGTGCTACATTAAGGTGACCATAAGTCTCCGATTTTCGGGGACAGTCCCCGAAACAAGATTTATGTCCCGGCCTATTTTTGTCCCCGATTTTTTATTTTATTTCGCCTTCCGGATTATATTCGCCATTACGCGAGTGCAACGTCGAACGTATGTACCTAAGATTTAGCGTATCTGGCAACATTGTAACCGTTCGTTATACTCTAGTGTGTGATTTCGTCGGACAAAAGTATAAACAAATATTAGGTTACGCTAATGTGAGGTGGTTGGGTTGGTGTCCCCAGTCCCCGAAAACGCCAAGAAAAAAATGGTCACTTTCTGATACGCGTCCATCTTGTTTTCGCTAGATCCGGGAACACGAGGATTGCTTATTCAAATAGTGTTATATATATCGCTAATACAATATATTTTTAATTGAAATACTGTTTTTATATTTTACTATATTGTTATGTTTGAAATAAAATAAATTTTGATTTAAGTGATATAATTTGCTCGCGAGTTATATGTTTCATCATTCTACTGCGAGATGTCACTACAACTTAAGATGACAGCGCCCATATATATGTAAATGTATCTCAAAAGATTTTACCACAATACAAAGAACACAAAGTACGCTGAATACATGTTATAATTATTATACTTGGACATCACGAAACTCAGTCAATAAAATACACTCCTCATTTTTTAAAAAATCTATCAATTTCCCTGTGGAATCGAAGGTAAGAGGCCGTATACTTATCCTAAATTTTTTCCGATATTTAATTATAAAAATGACTAGTGAAGGAGTTAAAAATATTCTTTCTTAAACTACTGGAACAGAAGATACTACATCACTTTTGTTTCCAACTAATAAAGAAACAAATTTTATGCGGGTTTTCGCACATGCACGAAAGATTAACAAAGCGAGGAATTTTGATAACATTATTATGTTTATGCCGATTATTACCATTTTGTATCTTTTTTTACCGAATTAAAGCATTTTCTGCGGGCAATAGTGAATTTATTAAATTTACAATGTTTTGGCAGATGAAACAAATCATTGATTTGTGACGTTCGTGTTTTTTTTTAGATGTGCCACATCATGTTTGGTACATCAAAAAGGTTGGAAACCTCTGCTGTAAGCTATCAGAGCTGCGCAATTTAACAATTGGAACAAAAGGATAATATGTAGTTCTTTTGTGTCATGTTAATAATGTGTGTTAAATATCAATCCCGTTTTTTTGCCATATGCTTCTGATTTCCCTACAAATTTAAAATAATCGTCTCCAATTTTAGAGAAAACGCCATGACGAGGATGCATTGTTTTAAACGTGTTATCTTTCCTTGCCTTCGCAACCATTCGTAAAATTTTCCATCCCCTCGAGAAAGCGCCTGCTCGTCATTCGTCCTCCCGAAATGCAACCGAGGAAAATACACCGCCTCCGTAGGTCGTCAACTTGGCCTTTCGACCACCTGACGTCACCTTCCAGCGCGTTGAGCCCTCCAGCAGTCATTCCGACCTCCCTCCCCCTCCCCCCTGGAATGGACAGGAGGGAGACAGAGAGGGAGAGATGAGGATGAGTAGGAGGTGGGACCAAAACGAACGTAAAAAAATGCCCCCCCGCATTTAGCCGGAAGGGGGGACCCAATTCCCCAGCTCATTAAGGCCCCAGCGATCAGACTCACGGGTGGATGACAGCGGCTCGGCTTGTCCGCCATCGACTCCTTCATTAGTCTGAGCATTCAATCAGGGGTGCCAAGCAGGAACGCGGCTTTCCGGCTCCTCCTCGTCATATGGGTAGGGGGGGATAAAGTGGAAGGGGGGTAAAAGGAGGAGGGAGACGGGATCACAGACCGCTGGACACGAAAGGGACAGCGCGCACATATTACGCGGGGCACTTCAAGAAAAGCAGACTGGTCTTCTGTTGTACGTGCGCTGATTATCAAACGGTTTTGTGAGAAACTAAGAGAACTTCGAAAACATACTTATAATACATTCACTTCGACACGACAGAGATAGAGGAAACAAGGGTCGGTATGAGAACGCTTTCGAGAACGTCTGTGTTCATTAGAATGAACGTCAATTTGTGTGCCAACTTTCGCCTTTGGTGGGTCGCCGCCGTGGACGGAAGATTTCCCTTGTAACAGGGGTTCGCAACCCTTTCAATGCGGTAAGCACCGAGTTACTTTCTAGAACATCCAGCGAACACCACTATACTTTTGAAAAAAATAGAAATGATGATTAATAAAATCAAACCAACGTCAAAGTAAAAATATCCTCTAGAACTTTTAGAAAGAAAACAGGCTAACAAATTAAATTCCAGGTGCTAGAGAAAGCGATTTGAAGTATCGTAAGAGAGAACGATCAGACTTCCAAAGAGCAGGCAGGCGGTGAACCAGGTTGCGGACCCATGCCTTACCGCTTCTTATCGGTTGGTCGAGACATTACTTTGTTTTGATTTTTCGTGTTAACCTCTGCTCTGAATCATTCGTGCTCCCTTTTTTATCCCGCATATACCAGAGTGGGTCGACCGATCTTCCGTGGCGAACCACCAGAACCATTCTCAGACGCTGGGCTTTTTCGCATGATGTAGATCCTCACCTCCGCGGGAAATCGCCCCAACATGCAACATGGTGTCGCCTCCTCCTCTCGCCATCTCTCCGCCTCGCTCCGTTTTTTATTCGCTTTTCGGCCGCTTTGTGTATGGCCACCGGACCTTGAGCGGATATTTTCTTCTATTTATTCCCCCTATTCTCCCTCTCTCCCGACGGTGCTCCTTTGACTGAGAGATGAGCGGCGCATTCAATTAGACCCGGCGGTCGAGATAAAGAAGAATAAAAAAGACGGTCGTGATTCACGTGGCCTCCGCGAGAGGGCGCAGTGTCGCTCGGAGGAACGGGAGCGGCGGCACGATGGGCGGCCGACGCGGTGGGGGCGGCAGCGCGCGGACAGAGAAAGGGGGCAGGAAATAAAAGGGGGCGCATGGGTGCCATTAATCGCGCGGTCCCGCCCACCCCGATACGATCGGCCGATAAATGGAGTGCGAGGGAGGAAGGGGGAGGAGGCGAGGGAGGAAGGGGGAGGGGGCGAGGGAGGAAGGGGGCAGGGGAGTGGATAAGAGGGGGAGGGAGATGTAAATCTCGGAGTGATCGTATTCCCCTTTCCCTCCAGCCAAACTACGCCGGAGACCTCCTCGGTGGCGTCCTCGTTCGTTTCCGTTATTCGCGGAAGTGGATTGCCCGCTTTTATAACCCCGCCGAAATTTCGGCGCTGGAGACTGCTCGCCGTTCATTGAGAAAAGGAATTGCGCGCGTACAAGGAGGCGGTGCAGGCCTGCTCGACACCGTGCCTCTTTTTTCACGTCGCTCGGTAGTTAAATTCTACTGCCACGCTCGAAAACTCAAATAAAAAGGAAAGTAAGCAACATGCAGCGTTGCTCAAGTATTGAAAGCACACGAGCTGACTACGATCGTTGCCTTGCGTACACTTAAATGCACCCGAGGCAAAAAGAGAAATGGAGTAAAATAAATACGTTTGAGGCAAAGAAATCAACAACATCAGCTATGTATTTTGGTGACATCCAAATTGAGTACATATTTACGTACATCCTTACATTATGTAAAATGACTCCCAAGTTGATAAAAAAATAATTTGATACCAACAAGCTCTCTGTAGAGAAACTTTTCGAATGACACATTTTTGAGAGCGGTGAATCAAATTATAAATTTTTGAGCGTGTTTCAATTAAAGACACTTGCTGAAATTAATAAAAGTAATTATGACACCTTACGAACTGGTTCAAGCAACATTAGATTGTAAATTTCGGATAAAAAACGCTTCATGTTGATAAATATTAAATTTTTTAACGATTTATAATTATTTTTTCTAGTGTAATTAGCAGTCAAAAACAGGACGGGCAAATATTAATTCAGTTAAATACTACGCATACATAACATAAAAGCTCGAATGTAGCCTATGCCGAGTTTCCACGGCATTTTATATTTGTTAGTCTGATTGCGTCACTCTATATCTAATCTTCTGTTCGATATTTCATCGTCTCCATGGCGATCTGTGAATCTTTCTTTCTCCATATAAACGTCTTTCTTGTTATTCTAGTGCTTCACAGTCCATGGTTAGTATTTTGATAGTTTTTGCAGAAGTAATAAAAATGGTGCATATTTAGCTCCATCAAACTAATAGATATAACACAAGAGCTAATTCCAAATAGCTACCTAAATAGACAAAGTCCTAGATGCATGTTAAAATAAAATATGTAAATAATTCTAATGTTTTAAATAGAAAATAATTAGTTAGTTTTACAATCCGATATAAGCACCTCAAAAAGTTTTTGCATTAAAATTTTCCCTACTCACCCAAATCTAATTGTAAGAGCTGTTTAGACATGGAAAAATAATAATTGCAATCCTACACGTCAACCTAATTCGGTGTTCCTAATTTCGTAAAGTTGTTGCTTCGACGAAACATTTTCTCCTCCGAAAACATGAATTTTTCTCTTCAAAATAAAGTTTTTGGCAATTTAGACCTGTATTTGAATTTTGAATATAAGGAAATTAAATTATTCCTTTTAGCCGTCTTTGGAATCAAGTCCCGAATTCGTACCAAGATTCTTAGAAAATATAAAACGTAATTTAAAAAAATGCTACACCCGCTATTCGAACGGAGAAAAGAAACGCCAGTGTAATCGAAACCATTACTTTACTGTAGTCGGTGAGCACATTAAAATTTGAAAGGGATTAATTAGAATCACATTTAAGGGAGTATATCCTGAAATTAGAATCACATTTCTTGACTTATTAGCGATTATTATTTTCCCATTTAACCCCATGCTCCGCTATCGACAGAATGACAAAGTGATAAGCACTGGAAATTGTTATTGCTCATGTTATCTACGAAATAATATAGGTCCACATTTTATATATTTCATATTCATCAAAATTTATTCATCAGGGTTTTTGGTGAAATGCTTTCAGCTTTCACGGAAATATGACACATGCGGTACGTGTTCCGTTGCTAATAAACGCGCGAGTGGATAAAAGGCGTTCTGTCACATTAAAAGGAAAATGAAGTTTTAGTAAACATTAATCTTTACAATTGCTATGAAAACCCGTTAAACAACGAGCCAGATAATGCATGGAAAATTTTTCACAACGTTCATTTTGGAGCAAACAAAATTAATAATTTTCTATAACACGCCAACATCCAAGAAAACCTGTTTCTTTTAGAGAAACATTATTCGAAGAATTATTTTACACACGTAAAATTCAAACTTTTTATAAAGTTTCTGTATCCTGTTTTGGAATTGGATTATATATCTGGAGCAAATTTTTCGAAGCCTGATCATTACAGTTAATCTATTGTTTACACTTATATGATAATGCTAACACTCGGTAATCGGATTGAAATTCTGCTTCTGGCTCAAATACTTAATTCAATTTTCAATCCTAAAATTTTTATTTCATTGTAAACTGATATATGGATAGTTCTTATTCCAACTTAAAGAAATGCGTGTCTCGTTTTAATAGCGAAAATGAAATATTTATTCAAATGCAAATCTACCGATATCCGGTCGACTAAATTCGGCTGTTGAAAAAAATTGAGAATGCGTAAAGGCGCACATGAGCAAGTAGGTATGCATATGAATGCGTTGAGTGTATGCATATGTATGCATATTTGCATGCGTACGTAACTGGAATAAATAAAAAAGAATGAGGGGTCATCGATTTTGACATTAGACATCTCGAAACGATGAAATCTTTCGCAAACGTCGTTGGTTCTGGCATTAACTAAGAACGCAGTAGGATTTTTTATACTGATACAATATTTCTTTCATACTTCGGACAGGGTTTTTTGCGTACGAATACAAATAATAGGCATGTTAATAAGAATTTTTGTTCCGTGTAGAGGTGTCATACAAATAAATTTAGGTGTTTTCCCTTTGTCAGCCATAAAAATATCTTTGGTAAAAATATTCATGCCTATCAATAGTAAGGAACGGTTTCTTTTTTTAAATTCGGTACCCGTTTAACGAATATTGTCTAGTTACCAAATAAAACGTCAGAATTTGAAAATTACATTATTTATATAACATTGTAGGCTTTGAATTTCCACATAAATCACCTAGACTTTTTGAGCATTTGTGGATGAAACATTTAACAGCAAAACCAAAAAACAAGTGATACATAAAATAGCAGGAAATCACGTGCGATAAATCAAAGTCCGCCAGCGACGCCCTTCCGCGGACGCGTCGTCGCCAGCGGAATAACAAGGCACCGCGCGCGCGGCCAAACGCTTATAAGCAACGGTCCGAGGTCTATTTTTTCATGAAACGAGGGCTCCGAGTCCCTCAAGGCTTTCGTTGAAGCCATAAAGCAAAACAAAACACCTACGTTTCCACCCCTTTTTTTCCTTTCGCCTCTTTTTGTTCGTGCCGCCAGAGGCATGAGGCAACAAGAGAGCAAACAAATGAAGATAAGAGTCCTCAAGGGAGACGGGGAGTTATAAGGCGGGCAGTGCACGGAGGAAGGGAAGGGGATTTGGATCTACAAGGGGCGGGGAAGGATTCTTTTGGGAGATCCAAGGTTACACTTAAACTCCTTCTTCGAGGAACGAAGAGGGTGGGGCGGGGGTGGTCTGAGAGAGGAAGGGGTGGGGAGGTCGGGCGTTTGTCACCCGAAATCACGCTGCCGCGGTTGAACAAGTACGATTCCTTGCAGCACAAATACCCGCGCACCACTCACGCATATACGGTACTCACAAATCATGCTGTTAGATAAATGTTAATAAAACGGCTTGTTAGTTGTGCACTGAAACGACGCATGTCATTTAAAATTTATGGTATCGTTTGATATTTTATTCTTAGGTACTAAGGGAGCCAAAACATATACTTAGAAAATTCAAACTTCCTTCATAGAAACAACAACTTGCACAATTACGCACAAATATTAGCAGTCAAATTAATACGAAAGAATGTAGTCGGTGGGCTGAAATGTGGCAACAGCGTGCGAGGTAGCCCCGGAACATAAATTTCGAATTGTTTAAGGTGTGAAGAAAATCACAATGTTTGGCATTCCTTAGGAATTTTTGGCCTAAGCGGAACGATTTTTTAAAAATATGGCAGAGGAAAAAATATTCGTCTCGCTGCCCTTACGTTCTAATGCCTCTACTTGAAACTATTTAAAAGCTATATGATTCCCGAACTAAAATTCAGCATAGGCCGAAAAGAGTGGCACTCACAACTACACGCATTCGAGCAAATGACATATTTGCATAAAAAATCTAGTTTCATATTATTAAAAAATAACAATGGAAAAATAATATTTAATGAGAAGTCATATTCGATTTTTAAAAGTTTCACTTATGGAAATGGAAATATATATATATATATTCCGCTACAGAACAATTCATCTATTATATAATATAATGCCTATTCAGAAGGCAGGAAGAACTAGATGTGAAACATGCAGAATCGCCATAGCTATAGGAAGGGAGGAAAGCATGATTTCTATTAACTGTACGCTAAATTCTGATTATGGAAAGTAATAATTTCCCTCGAATTGTGTACAACAGTGTTTTGAGTAGCGTTTAAATACAAAAAAGTTGAGCTCCATCTTCTACTGAAACGGGAGTTGAGTCTCCCATTATATCGCTAACCACCACCATCATTCAAATTAACGTCTTACAGCATTAATTTCCCTCCAAAACTATCATCGCAAATCGATGAAATGAATGATCCGAAGATCCTTATGCGACAGGCATAAGCTGGAATTATGGGAAATGTGGAAACAGGTGAGAAATCTGCTATGACCGGGAATCGAACCCAGGTCTTCCACTTGCCGGGCGGATATTCTAGTTGTAGAATATCCGCCCGGCAGTGGGAGACCCGGATTCGATTTCCGGTCAAAGCAGATTTTTTCACCTGTTTCCACGTTTCCTATCATTGCAAAGTTTTGAAATAACAAACATATTATGCGTCAAATGCCTGTTTCCAAACGTAAAAGAATTTTAGAAAAATATCTACATACAAACGTAAAAGTTGCATGATCAGGGACAAAGACAAAAAAATTGATAACCAAATAATGGCAGTCGCCATTACTTCAAAGTCGTGCATTCACATTCAATATTAAGCAAGGAAAACATGCGAACTTAGTAGGAACACACTAAATTTGGTTTTAACATATAGCGAATATCTTTTTTGTTGACAGAATATGCCATACTCTCAGGAAAGTTTATTGCCTTTTATCTATTCGTTAATTACGAATATTTTTTGGTAAGGCGTATCCTGACGCCAAACAAAATGCGTGTTTCAGCGCTTCCTCTTCGGCTTCTCCAATATTTGTAAATCAGATTCAAAGACAAGGAAAATTAGTTTTCCAGCGCAGTTTACTATCTCCGGCAACGTGATATGAGGAAAACGTTTCTCCTAATATATCCTCATGTAACACACAGGGCGGTCCTCCTAAAACCATAGGAAGTATAGGGGAACTAAAAAGTCTCTTTAGATTTACTTATAACACATTTTTACGTGTTACCATTAGTGTCGATGGGCATTTTTAATTTGACTGAAGTCTGTTGAAGGTATCTTTCTTTTAATTTCAAGTAATTCTATTTTCAGAGTGGTCGATGTCGCAGAATTCTCAATAATTTTTAAATGCCCCCAAAGGTAAAAGCACAGTGGTAAAACGTGGTTAAATATCACACGATATGCGCCCTTTCGTCTTTGAACGAACGCAGTATTTTTTTCAATCATAAAAATATTACAATAAATAAATCTTTCATTATTTCGTATAATTTCACTTAAACGAACCGCCTCGTGGTGGGAAATAGCGCGTATGATTTTCGAAGTTTTTTTTTTTTAAACGGACCTCGAGGGAGAAAACTTATTTTCCACCAAATTGTTTATTGGAGATTCTTTAAGAGGAGTTAAAACGACGCATATTCTCAATAGGCCGTGTGGTAATTTTCCCCCCCAGTCGCGTTATCTTACTCTTCCGATCATCGCCACTCGTGTAACCCTTTCAAAGTGTCGCTTCTCGGAGTCGGAGGGAAGAGAGGTGCCGCTGCGCCCTTGGAGAGTGGTGAGGCTTAGGGGAGGGAAGGGAAGGGGAGGGTATGGGAAGGGGAGAGGGGGGAAAAGTGGGAAGGGAGGAATGAAAAAGTGACGAAAAAGAGGGAGGGGGAGGGTGGAGAGGGGAAGGGGGAGGATGTTTGTGGAGTGGAAAGAGAGAGAGAGAGAGAATGTTAGGAAGGTGAGAGTCGGAAAGGTTAAAGGGCCGCGGCAAAAAAGGGAGGATGTTCGTGTGCTATCAACACGAAGAGAAGGCCCACAGCTGTGTCTCGTATCATTTTCCACCTAAATACGAGTTATTTAACAAACTCGGGAAACGAATCATTAAATACGGTAACGCATTTGAGCCCTAAGATGTGATATAAATAAATTTGACGTTATAGATAAAGGCAGGTCGACGTTAAAAATTTATATTTCACTAGTGGACGAGAAAAATGACGCGAAAGAACGAGAAGAACGCCTCCCACTCCTTGATATTCAAAGATGAAAGGAAAACGACAACGGATTATAACCTGTGGCAACAACATGACGAATCCTAAACATTTAGAGAGAGAGAGGGGTGGAATGGAAGCGTGCAGTATCGTTCTAAGAGCGAAGACAGAGATTGGAGGATAGGAGTGGAGGGAATAGGGAAGAAAACGCAGGTAGGAACATTCACACCTTTACTTTCTTAATTGCCTGCGATTTGCGCCGCCTCGCGTAAATCTTAACGTCGGTTGAAATGCTTTAGTATAAACCGGTGGTTGCCAACCTTATGCCCTCAAGCGGCAAAGCGCCTTGGGGAAGGTTTTTTTTAGGTGCCCTCGATAGTTCGAAAACGGCCATAACCTAAAAGATTCGCATTTTAAAGAGCTAACTCATTTCTTTAAGAATCAGTATTAACAAGCATATGTATGCTAAGAAAATCCTAAAAAATTAACCTCCAAAAAAAGAGCACTGCTCTTGAAAGATGGAGGGAAATAATCTATTACGGGTTGGTAAGGGGAAGAATTGAGATAGGAAAAGGAGTCGAGAAGAAAAGGTAAAGGGATATAAATAGAAAGGAGGAAGGAGGATAAAGAATATTTATATGAATCGAGGGTATAAAAAAAATAAGAATGAGAGACTGAGGTGAGGAGAGGGGAAGGGGGAAAGTTTAACTCGAGGGAAGGAGGCGGGGATGCGAAGGAGAAGGCAGTGAGTAATGGAGAGAGAGAGAGAGAGACGGGGGAGTGGGAGAAGAAATGGATGAGCCAGTGTGAAAGGGGGGTCGAGGGGTGAAGCTGCCTCTGGGGGCGATAGGAGGGAGGGGGGAGGCGGGGGAGGGCAAGGGGAGAGAGCGAACCCAAGTTGGAGAATTCGGATGGGAAAAAGAGACAGGTAGGTGCTTGGTGTCTTGAGGTTCCGTCTGCATGGAGTTTTTTTTCCAGCACGGAAATAGCATCTTATTGGTCGTAAAAATTTATCAATCGTTCTAATCTAAGTTTTTTTTATCATGTATTCGCAGAAATTTCACATTGTCGTTTCGAACCTTCGTTTTTTACAACGTTTCTTATCCACGTCATTTTTCTAATTCCGTGCCAGTTTTGAGAGTTCGGAAATTTATAGCTTTTGAGACGGTTATATTATTAATAATTTATCGGGATGGTGCTCTGTGTCGGCGAGACCGCCGAGGCACACCGTCGGGCGAGGACCACCGCACACTCACCCTCGGGAGGTCTAGGCCAGTTTGTTGGCCATTATACCGGAACCTACACGATTACGTGCGGCTCTTTGAGGGCTTTCGTGTGGCTCCCGAGAGCAACTCCCTCCGCTAAAACACATAAAACCTCCAATAAAAAAATTGGAGTAATAAATTATCTCAATAGAAATTGCATAAGAAAAGTTTATACGTATTATAAGAAGAAACGTTTGTTTCAAAGAAATAATCGCAAAAAAGTAAAACAACGGTAAGTTTAAGGGAGGAACGATCGCCCCCCATAAACCCTCGTGGATCCTCCCATGAATGCGGCCCTTCTTATGTTGCGTGTTATACATAATCTGAAAAAGTGGCTCTTTTTGCGAAAAAGGTTGCCGATCCCTGTACACGATTAAAGAGGCTATATAATGAGAAAATAAATCCTAACAAGTTCTTCTGGGAACTCAATCCAACTAAATCCGAAACAAACCATTCCGAACGAAATCCACCGTACTACAGGACAAAAAAAACGAAAGACATGATTCCAACAATCTCGCTGAGAACCGAAACACCTGCGGTAAACTGTTCCCTTTTGGCGAAACGGGGATGGTGAACTGTCCCATCCAGAAGTCGACCATCTCCTTCCTCTTCGCCACGGAAAGTTTTCTCTTTTCTCCCCTCCTAACATGTAGTGCGTCGTTTAATGGATAGATATCCGGTTAGAGTAAAACAATTATTAAAGAGCGTTTAATTTGGGTGAATTTCGTGAATAAAACATGGTCTCTTTGATGCAAGAGGAAATGGTGGAGGGTAAGGATGGAACGAAATCACTAGGGCGAGTGGATGGGAGTTTATAGTGGTTAAGGGTTGAGAGATGGAGATCCACGATGCAACCTGTTCTCTCTCCCTCTCTTGCAAAGGCGCCCTTCTGCTCTGCACTGAATCGAGGGCTCGTCTGGAGACGCCTCTAGTGATCAGAAAGCGAACTCACGCCGTCCAAACATTTCTACATTTCCTCCTCTTGATATTTTCCACAGTCAGACGGCAAGAATCTGATATGACAAGGAAGGTTTTTGTGCGATCAAAATATCACGGCTCTAAGTCCTTTTAACACACACTCCATTATGAGAGGACATTAATATGGGTTTCTCGGAGTCTGAGCGGCAGTAGAGGTAGATAAAAAGGGAGAAGGGGTGAATAGAAGAGAATGGGAGTTAGAAGGGGGGAGAAATGGGAAGGAGTGAATAAAATACGGGGAGAGAATGAGATGGAATAGTTGAAATACAACGACGAGAGAGAGAGAGAAAATAGGAAGGAGAGAGGAATAGGAGTAAATGGAAGAAGAGGGACGATGAAAGCGATTAGGAGAGGGAAAGAGGAGGAGGAAGGAGAAGAGGTGAGTCAACGAGAAGGAGGTAGAGAATGATGAAGCGGGAGTTGGTCGGAGGAGGAGTGGGAGAGAGAGAAAGAGAGATTAGGACGGGAATGACAGCATGTACGTAAGGAGGGTGCTCCTCGAACTCAAATAATGTTGAAGGGGGGGGGAGGGGAAGGGGGGAACCGGTTTTCACGCAGCGGAAATGATGTGATCAAAAGATCACAAAACGGAGACGACGCAGCAAAATTTTTATTAGCCAACGCGATCTCTCTTTTCATCTCTTCATCTTGAAGAGTAGAAATAAAAAAAAGGAACGCTTTTGAATTCGGCTCCGTTCGGCCCTCGCTTTCCCTGGAGTGGCTTAAAAGCCTCCTCCTCCCGCGAGGCGATAACCGCGTCAATCTGACCGAGAGAGCGGTCTCCGAGCAACTCCCTCGAGGTCTCCTCGCCTATAGATGAAAGATTCCTTGTTCTTTTAAAGAAGGTGTAATTTCGGTGGTGCGAACGACGACCAATTGGGATCGATTCGATCCGGGCTGTCGTCGAAAGAAGAATCAGACCGCGAGAGAGAGAGTGTGAAAAATTGAGCAATTCCGCCGAATCTTTTGGCGTCTGATTACACAAATACCAAACTTTTTTCTATCACCTTGAGATCGCTCTCATTAAATCAAGACAAATCCCGTGAGTTCACGAGTAATAATAATAATACCGTGGGATTGAAGTTTGAGCATGCTTTAATACCCTGCCCACGAAATTACTTTATAAAAGGTCACATGCTATGTCGCTGCAGACCTTTCTCTCCGGCCATCTGGATTATTCCGTGCGCCGATAAACTCCATTTCAAACTTGTATATTGTATATTCGAAGAGCTTTACAATTCAAACTTTTATATTCCAATTCGGACCTATGCCTCCCATATACTTTAAATATTTGTTGTAAACCAAAATTGATGAATTGTGACTCTTATTTTGTCGTTGAAATGCGCATTCAGTATAGTACAGAGGTATGAATTACTTGATCAATTGCTCCTCATGTATTTAATAAGAGAAATAACTTATTAAATACATTTAAAACGTCTTGAGCCATTTTAATGGAAGTAAATGACAGTGATGGATAATCATGATACTCTCTATGAAAAGAGAAATTTTCACTTTAAGATACTTCGTTAAAAGGCATAAAAATAAATCAGTAATACTTAATGTACCCCATTTACTTTCGTATGTTAAAATTTAACATATTCAATTCTTGAAAACCATATATTTCGTAGTGAACGATAACTTGGACTTATCTGGTTCAACTCTATAGTTTTAAGCTCACTCAGTATATACAGCGTTTTGAGATGTCAAGTAATACAAGCTCATACTTTTATACTAAATGCATATAGTTATTTCTGAATCCAGTATCCATTGGAAAATGTTAAGTCAAGACTACTACAGTTTGTTAAATATTGGCCTACTTGCTCGTACTGACGGAATTGGCGCTTACTTGCTTATACATATAATCATTAGAAAATTATCAATTCTAAAAATTAGTCCACTTCAATTGTTCTAATTAGCGGAGAGAAATAAAAAAGTGAAAGTAAAAATAGATTATATAAAATATGAAACAAATAATGAGAAGGAGAAAGCGAAAGACGTGAAAAACTGGAGATAAAGAGAAAGAAGTGTTTAAAATCGGGGCAAAGAGAGGAAGGAGCAAGGCAAATGAGGGAAGACGAGAGAGAGAGATGGCGAAAATGTAAAATAATGATGAGAATGATTTGTAGAAACACGTTAGGAGAGATAAATAATGGTTTACAATTTTCATTTTAGCTCTGTAATCCTCAAAGGCATCCACTGAGGATGACTGGCGCAAAGCTTACGTTTCATGATTTGCAAACTCCATCGAATTTTTCTCCATTTAATCCTGTAAAACAGATCGAGAAGAATGACGAATACTAATCATAGTCTGGGATCAAATATCGCGAAAATTTATTGGTGGTTGCGAAGGAGTCAATCGGGATGACGATATCAAGAAGACCATCGCCGACGCTTCTGGAAGCACTTCATTTGGGTTGTAAAAGCGTATCTTTCGCTGATTCCCGACCAATTTCATTAAGCGATGACGTAACGCTGACTTGACACTCGTATGAAAGTCGAGTGGTTTAACGGAGGCGAATTGAGATGGTCCTCCACATTTCATGTGGGTGGACTAATTAAGATGCATCAACAGTAGTGAAAATTAGGAAAATAACGTGAGGTCCGATTCATAATATTTTAATTCCGATAAGCTAGTCTCCCATAAATATTCTCTCTTCCAGGTGGCTTAAAATACTCGCGAGATATGAAAAAGACATCCGAAAAATTCTGCCATTGGTCTCTAAATGTGTTTGTATTGAAGCCCAGAGGAAGAAATGTATATATAGAAGGAAGGACGAATGCGAAGGGAATAAAAGTGGAGGAAGGGGGTGTGAGTGTGTGAGAGGGAGAGGACGAAGAGGAAGAAGGCGGAGAAATGCGACAGCGAAAGAGAAACAATGCGATAAAGACAGATGAAAAGACGAGAAGATAGGAGAAGAGAGAGAAAGAGAGGGAGTAATCCGATCTCCTTCGAAGGGAGGGAAGGTTAAGTGCCTTTTCCGTCCATCCAATCATGTTAATCGTCTCTTTGCAAATTAACTTCGTGCCTTTTAAGGATGCGTCGAAAATTGTCCATCAGCTCACAGATACATATGCATTCAACCTCGAAGCTTCCTTAAATAAATTTCAGAATAAAAAACGAAAATAAAATGGTTAAAACTGAGCTTGTGATGGGTGCCTCGCTAAACTAGAAATATTACTCAAAAATGGAGTTACTTTCGGTCGATATCACAAAGAACTAATCACTGCCTACCAGCATCTATTTACATTTGTTCGTGAATCCATTTCTTTGTTAACACGTTTGTTTTGCGTATCATATAGGTATCTATGTTTGCATATATACATACAAAAATAAATACAAACATACAAATAACTTCTAATGTCGGAGCTGTGGAAATATCGAAACTATTCAAGTGAAAGTTAGCTAATAAAATCGTCATGCGCCAAAGCAATGTTCTTATATCGTAGTCACGCAATTAAAAGAAAACATAGGGGAAGAGAGGATGACATTAGGACGGTAAGAGATTTTTAAAATTTCAAATTCAATTTCTCGTTCTTTGTGATGTCTTCTGTGTTAAATACCGATGCGAAAATTAAAAAATATATGTTTATTACCGTCGACTTTTTTTTCGATTTTCTGCGCACGGAAGATAATTTTGAAAATTACCTACAGATGTTTAAATTAAATTTTATTTCCCTAATTCACCATAATAATTTTTTTAAAACTCATATCGACGTGTGACGGGGAAACGTGAGGCTATTTTATGCAGAAAGATGGAGCAAAAGAGGTGGATAAGACATACATTAAGAACTTTCTATGCCTCTTTTCTCTCTCTCTCTCTCCCCTTCTCTTCATCCAACCGTTCTTCTTTTTTCCTCAGGGCGTGCGCACCTCGGAGACGGGGTCTCGGGATCCCCAGCGCCCCAACACGTTGCGTCATCCGGTTTAGGCGCCGTCGGCGTGCGTCACTCGACCCCTGGGTCAGCGGACGGCGCCGCACCTCCCCACAGGTGAGTGTGTTCCATTAAAGGAATAAGGGGAAGAAGGGAGACAGGAGGGAGGCAGACACGATTCCCTCCTCCATCCTCCTTTTCTCTCCCCCCCCCCCCCTCTCTCCTTTTCCCACATGACGTTTGATTTGTGCTCTCCTCCCTTATTTGTACCTCCGATCATCCGAATAAGAAGCGATTCGATTGGTCACCTCTCCCTCTCCCTCTCCTACCAGAAATAAACTTGTGCAAATATGACTGTCTTCGCTTCGCTTTCGCGAGAAAATTATATTCCTCAATTTTATTCCTCGCCATTTTTTTAAAGCATTTGAAAGAGTTCAAAAGTCAAGACTCCTCCTATAAAAATATTGCCATTCGTTTATCATTAGCAAAAAACAATATAGACGGGGATAGTTATAAAAAGCACGTAATACTAGTGAAATATAATTCGTTCTGTCGGGATCACCTACTCCTGATAAATGAGAAGAAATAATCGAAGCATAAGTAGCGATGCAGCGTTGGGCAGTGGGAAGGAGAGAGAATCGGAGAGAGCGAGTGAGGGAGTTTGGCGCTCGCCGCGTCCCAGAAGTGAGTCATGCACGCGGAACACTCTTCCGCTACCGCCTCGTGGCACCGAGGAGGAATAAAATAAAAGATCGCCTTTCTGATCATCTCAACGAAAGGTTGGGACGACGGGTGGGGAAGATGGGGTGCGAAAGGAGGACGTGGGAGGGTTTGTGTCGTTAGAGATGAAAAGACAGATGGCGGAGAGTTAGAGGGAGTGGAGAGGGTGCGATGGGAGGGTCGAGGAATTGGGTGGAGGATGTGGTGTGAGGTACGGGAGGGGAGAGGAGAGAAAGGGAAGAAGGGTAACGGTAGGAGGAGGTGGGGGAGAGAGAGACAGAGAGAGAGAGAGAAGGAAAGATTGGGAGAGCGGTAATTAAATCAGCATTGAAGGATTGCCCGCGTCTCAACAGAAGGACGAACGGGAGAATGGAAGGGTGAGGGAAGGTGGAGTGGAGGGGGCGGAGTTCGGGGAGACGGATTTGCCGGCGCCTGGAGGGAGCACCCCTCCCCCCACTCTGCTCTCTCGACTCGAAAGAGATCTGCAGAAGAAAGCTTCTGTGTCAGTAGCTCGACAAAGACCTTGTGCGCGATTATAAAATTGTACGGATATATTATTTCGATTATAATGCAGATATTTTGTATTTGTATGATAATGGATTCAGTCGCAATATCCTGGAACTTTTACCTACACACATTCAATTTATGTTGAGCATCTTTTTCCTTCCACCTCCGCACCTCTTTCTACCGTCTGTCTACGACCGTTTTCTTACCTCTTTCAAATTATTACATCTAATTGTAATTTTTATTTTATTTTGGATTGTTTCCGTTTTAGTTTAGTTTCCCAGCTGATAATTTTTCTTTACATTTGATATCGAGGCATACAATAGTAACAGAAATTGCTTAATTCTTCCGAGGCGAAGACGACTACAAATTTAAGACGGCTCCGCCCTATACAAAGAATTATTTATTTCGTTTCGTATTGAAACTCTTCAATTATAAGATTACAAATAAAAACTTGCGTCAAAAGGACGAAATATGTTTTTTTTTATGGTACAGATGACGTTCTATGACCTATGTGATTAGAATATCGTGCTCTTCTTTATAGGTTATTTTCAAGACTTCTTCGTTTTAACTATATTTTTATTTTAACTTAATACATCATTCTGTGTAATTCATTGAAAATATAAAATCGTTATGATCATTTCGTGCCATCAGAGAATTATAACCTTGTTATGGCTATTGAAGATACCTGAAACGTACTTTTTTCGGTGCTTACTCTATTACCTCCATAAAAATTATTTTTTACCGATGAATCATTTTCATATTTTTAATCGCCAAAATTTATTGCAGCGTTCTTTCCGTGAAAAATCTCCATTTATGCATACATTTCAAGCTAATATATATATATATATATATATATATATATATATACATTTCGTGTTCAAACGGATTTTCTTAGCAACATTTTGTTGAAGACTTCCTTGAGGAAAACTGGACTCCTCTAACAAGAAAGCGGAGAGATGAGATGCTGACTAAAAATTATCTCAATTTCCCGCAGGGAGATCTTGAAGATGGAGTCGTCGGAAGTGGAGTCGCAATCAAATATTGGTGAAGCGATGGGGCAGAGGGTCCGGAAGATGAGGCGGAATGGGCAGGGGGCAGAGGGGCGAATACGGCAGAGGGCGAGGAGAAGAGGGGGGCAGGGTGCGGAAGGGAGAGCGTGGAGTGGGGAGGGAGGGAGGAGAGGGGAAGGGGGCATAATACATCAGGGGGAGGAGTTGAGGGAGAATGGGACAGAGGAGGGCAGAGGTCAAAGGGCTGCTGGTATGGTGCGGGGCGAGAGGATGAGGAGGCGGCGCTGGAGACTAAAAGGTAAGGAAGCGAGTGGTGATATCAACGCGCGGATACCAGCCATCCCACTGAATCAGCCGTGATTCAATTTCCATCTTACGATCCTTCACTTATATTTTCATGATATTCCGAAGGGAACAACTTTAATAAGTTCGAAAAATTATACATTTGGGAGTTTGTCGCCGTTTCTAAGCTTCCGTTATCATATATCAGTTTGTTTGAGGTCACGTGGCAGATTGCATACCAATAAATATTTACGTAAACTTATTACACACGACCAAGCTGCACAACATATTCTTACGAAGAATATTAAAATCCTTACTTAGTCGGACTTCATTTTAATTTGAAACGCGATAAAACCGTCAAGAAGAAAAGACGCTAAGAATATAATTTAAAGCAGCGCTTCTCAGCTAATGGGACGAATTCCAACAATGAAATACAAATTTCCTCACCGAAAAACTGGAAATTTAGAAAAAGAAGTTAATTTGAAAACAATTGCAGCTATAGATTCAGTAGAATATATTGACGAGTAATATGATATTAAAATTTAAGCAATTTAAGCAATATTTTTGGAGAGGGTGTGTTTTTACCATGACAGGACAAGGGTTTCTAGACAAAATTTATGGTTGGAAGTGGGATGTGAAAGATTGAGAACCACCGATTCACAGACAATCAAGAAACATAATAAATATGCTTTTCTTGGACACATTTTACTTTGTTGCGCTCATCGTCACTTTTTAACATCTTTACATAATTTAGATTAGCGACAAGTGCCATTTCTGCTGTAAACAAAGTTAACCCTGCGAGTTGGGAGGGGATCATGTAAGAGGGGACGTGAAGGATAAGCTGGAAAATGGATTTGTCTCGTAAGCGCGAGAGATATCAGCAGACAGAAAGGACGCCGTTATCTGAGTCAAAGGAGAAAACAGTTTTTGAGTTAATTGTAACGAACATTCTTCAAGTTATCTATCTCCTCAAATCTCTATGAATGGCGAAGCTCTTTTTACTCTGGTCTTGGGAAGTTTAAAAATCTATTTTTGTGTTCCTTTTACATTCATTCAACCATGCAAATATGATAAGGCTTAAACTATTCCTATGATTCCGCAACCTTAGTTTCTCGCTTATCACTCTTCCAATCCGTACTCTTTAACGTGCGTTTAGAAGCATATCTGAAAATTTTTCCACGTTGCACAAGTGTTCATTGTCTGTATTTTGTGCATAGACGAGATTAGTCCGCACGAATTAGTGCACAGTGTTTGCGAGATGAATAAGAGGAATAGATACCATTTTATAGTAGCCAACATTTTCGAGGCGGATAGTGAAAAAGAATGAAAAGAACGTTTGAGTTCGGCGATTGTCATCGAGGCGGGACCGGGTTTGGATGATACGGAAAACTTCTTTGAATCAAGAAAGAGTCGTTCTGTCGCCCTTTATAGAGTGAAAGGCGGTAACAAGCTGCTGCTGGCAAGAGGAAGCGATCGAGAAAATATATGCGTGGGCGATCGGGGATAAAAGCTTTTCGAGATTTATAAGCCCCACCTATAGAACACGCTGAACGGTGAGGAACTACCAGCTTTTGCCATTATAAGGAACAGACGAATGGCCTGTAAGCTGACATTCATTTATCATAATGGTTAAAGACAAAGGCAGTGTTTCTGTTGGAGCGATCTCAATACACAATTAAGTTTATGGACTTTGCGCGAAAGATATCAGTATTACACCATATTTGAATATTTCAAAAAACTTCTCGTTTTCGTCGAATTTAATGTTCCCAATAAAATAAGTCTTTGGAAACAATTTGAAGTCAGGAATAAAATATGTTGTGATCGGAAATCGAACCCGGGTTTACCACATGCCGTGCATCAGACTTTCACAACCCGGATGTTTTCTTCTGAAACAGAATCAGTCTGCTACGGTAGTTCAATGACAGAATATTAGCCCGGCAAGTTGAAGACCCGGGTTTGATTCCCGACCGTGTCAAAATTTTTCTCCTGATTTGGAGTTATTCCCGAAATATTCCAGCTTATGCCTGTCATATAGGAATCCTATGCTGTAGCAATTCCAGTATTAAAACAGGGAAATATAAATTTGTAAAATGAGGTTTGGTTGATAATTTCTGCAAGCAGACCATGGCTGTCCAAGTTTCAAATACGCTCCTTAAACATTCACAGGAAAATCTAACAAATATACGATTTTAAAATTTTTTTTTAAATTTTAGTAAGAAATTAAAAATTCATAAAATAAAAATATTTTGCGAATTTTGATTTTTACGTTTAAATTAGAATAGATAGTTTATAGGTTGGATAACTCATTCCTTCTTACTTTAAATTGATAAACCGATTAAAAATTATATAGGTACACCAAATTTAATCGACTAGTTTGCTGATTGAAAGTAGTTAAAGTTATATACACCCTAAAATGAACATCGACTAATTGGATATGGTTCCTTCTTTCTTTCAATCTCTGTTTTACACGGCAATGTGGTACACAAGATGCCGAGAATATTCCGCCAGCAGCCAATCATTCCGCGGGGGCGGAGGGGGGAGGAGGCAGCGGATCCGACGGAGGAAGAGGAGGGGGGGACGGAGTGGACTTCTCGATCCTGGACATAAGCTGCCTGGTGGGGCGGTTTGGAGACACGGGAGGACTAATAATGGCGCCGAGGATAGAGGGCGCCAGGTTGGCCAAGTACCTGAGGTGAGTGATCGAGGGAAAGAGAAGCGTACTTGTTGGGGGTAAACAAGGAAAAGAACTGCGGGTGAGTAACTGAGGTGACGAAAAGCCACGGAAATGGAAAAATGAGATTCGATTCGGATGGATGAGAAGGCAAAAGGGAAAAAAACACATAACGATCGCGGTAGTGACTAACAAATTACTCCTTCCTTTCAAAACTTACGATGAAACATAATACTAGTGATTGAAACTAAGAAGAAGCCCATGCAAGCGATAAAAATATGCTGTTTAATTTCTACAACGACGAAGAAAAAAGCAACACTTGAAGTAAAACAAAGTGAATAATAATGTGGAAAAACCGTTGTGGGAGTAGGTTCGTCGGATACGTATCACACTTGGTCTTCACGTGAATGCCACCAAATATGCTAGAAAATTAAAATGAGAATTTGCGCTGAGGCGGAAAGAAAACTAAAGGTAACATGAATAATTACTATGATGAAAATTTTAATGGTATGTACAAAAGAAGAAGTGATGAAAGAGAGGAATGGAAGAGAAAGAGAACGAACGAGGAGTGAGGAAATTTAGGTGATGGAGATGACGGGAAGGAAGGAAGGAAGGAAGAAAGGAAATGTGAAATCGTTGGAGAGAGGGAAAGGGAAGAGAAAAAGAGGCAAAGCTGTAGGAGGGAGATCGGAGAGGGCAGGAGACTTGGAGCGGGAAAGGATTGGGAGGAGGGAGGTCGGTAAGAGGGAGTGACTGCCGCCTCTGAATGAGCGCTCCGAGGGTCATTATCACCGATTGCTCCTTCCTTCTCTTTCGTCTCGCGATTACTATAAATCTCGTCGCTCGGACGACTTAAGTGCGGCCCAACGACTTCCCTCTGGCACACTGAGTGAGCCTAATTCCACGCCCACTTTCCCCTATGTCCCTCCTGATTAAATCCTAACCTTACATTTTCTCGAGTTACGATTTCCCTTATCAATAAACTAGTCTTTCGACCCAAGGATCAATTCGAAATGATAAATTTATTGCTCCCCGAATTAAGGGTTTACAAGACAACTTCCTTTAAGGACTCAGACTATTTGGCGTCGTTTATGATCGATAATCAATAACAGTCAATAAATACCGCTACCTTTCAGTCAGAGGGAACTCTTTAAATATATAGTTCTTTTAGGTACTCTCCGAATAGTATATGCAAATAAAATGCCCGTAAACAAACGTATCTTATCGTAAGCACGCATATCTTATAACAGATGAGTTTACAAATAATTAAATTTATGCTAATAGTGAAACTGAATTTACTTCTATTGTTTTCATAGTGTCTATATCAGGGGTCGGCAACCTTTCACAAATGGCGTGCCAAATTCACGTAAATGTAGGGTATCGCGTGCACTAATGAATTTTTAACTTAATTTAATGATATTTTTTAATTTTTGACCACTTTACATTGTAACCGATGTTTATTTCTATATATCGATATGAATTTCCGTATTTTGTGTCTGTTATTCTCAAATACGGCGAGAGAGAAGGCGATACGGCAAACACATGTGAGAACAGTGTTACAGAATTCGAATATGCAGACTTTAGAGATGAATAGTTACTCTTAATATAAAATATGAGACGAGTTCTCTACATTTCCGAAAATATTTTGTGCTATATAATTGAAATAAATACGTATATAAAATATGAATTATTTATTTTCTTTATTTTTTCTTCTTTCGCGCGCCATTCAAAATCACCTCGCGTGCCACTTTTGGCACACGTGCCATAGGTTGCCGACCTCTGGCCTATATATTCCACGAAAAAACTTTACGTACTGCATCGCGCTCTTCAATCTGTGTTATCCGCGAATGAACATCTGCAAAGCGCTGCAAAATTTCTCCAAAATTGACTCATTGCTGGTGGCGTCGGTTCACCAATCCATCTAAATAGCTTTCTTCCCTTCCTGCACGTATTTTGCTTTATAGGAAAGCGATCAGATGAGAAAATCGGAACCCGTGCTTAATTAACGCCATCTTATCGTTGCGATCTATTCATCGGAGAGTAGCAATTAGTCCCGGAATATCATCTCTTAATTCGCCATTTCTAAATATCCATTATGAGATCGTCCAGCGCTTTCTTAGGCGACTCCGAAACGAGACCCTGCATGCGAGGGCGGTAAGTGATTACACGCTTCCATCGAACCCTCTCCTTAGCTCCCTCCCATTAAATTCCCCCCTCTTTCTCTCCTCTCCCATCCAACTCCCCGCCCTCTCCTCCACCCCTCGTTAATTTATAGCCCCGATCGCCAAGAGGGACCTCATTCCCTCGATATCTGTCCGCCCGTGAGAAGCGGCGCTAGTGGCCGTCCTTTCCTAATAGGGACGTCCCATTAATTAGCTTTCGCCGTGGACCAAGAAGACCAGCGTCTGGATTCGCGGCAAAACACCAAAATATTCCGCAACGGAAAACTCCGTTGCGGTTGGGGCTTAAAATTTTTTACACCCACGTCTAAATTACTACCTTTTCGGTAATTTCTTGAGGATAACTCTATAATACTTGTTATCAACTCAACTGAAGATTTATTTGGTTATTTTGAAGGATGAAGCGTTATAGCACAAACTACAGCAATGAGGTATAAGTTCTGGATGTTGAAGGAAGGTGTATTAAATCCATTTTCACGTGACCGAAAATGCAAATTTTGAATGCAATACTTTAGATAAGGAGGATTAATAAGAATTCAACAAATAGATCTATCAGGTTCCTTTCTGAGCCACTTGTGTTTCTGTTCTCGCATTGGATCGCGTCGAAAACATTCTGAGTAACTAAGCCCTCAGAAAAAAACAATCTAGTTGTTCTTCTTAATAGGCGTCATTCTTAAAATAGAGCTATTTCCATCGAGGCACCTTGGTTAAAAGGTCTGGTTATAAACCGATGGAGGAATTTCATCTTAAGCAATATTGAAAGTAATTATTTTGCCTAATCTTAAACATACCATCACCTTTCATCTATGTTTATAATTTTAATAACAAACTAAAATATTTAGTACAAATCTTGAACATATGCATTTAAACATTTTTCTCGTCTCATTCTCTAAATGAGTCTATTTCCAACTACAATAGAATCAAAGACAAGATATGACCGCATGAAATGAACTGGCGTGTGTTTCAGACCTCAACTAAAACAGGTGGGAAAATTGAAAACAACCGTTTCTTTCATAAAGCGCTAAACACAGAGGAAATGGACGATGACCATAACAGAGCAAATTAATCGCATCGAAAACATTTTCGGAAAATATAATAACATAGAACTGGCATTATTTTTATTTGCATTTTATTGAAGCCGACCAAAAGCAGCTTAAATTGAGTGTTTTCTTTTATTCTTCGATATTTGTGATACTTATTCCCAGTAAACACCTTCTGGAACTGCCTCAACGTCTAGTCAGCATCGTGTAAATATCGGAATAACAACAGTTATCGGAAAATAAATTACAAGAATTTTGTTTTGGTTACTTAGCAAGAGTGCCGCTCTATTCTGCACAGGCGCAAGAACCCACACCCGCCACACCAACGCTTCCTGATGGCTTTGTATGGGTGCGAGGAAGGCTACCGTTTGGTGGATCCGCAGGCTGACCGACTATACTGCAGCAGGAGCCATTGGACCGGAAAGAAACCGGAATGCATCGGAGAAGAAAAGGAAACGTTGCCAGGTGAGATGCTCGGAATGGTCCAGGCCGAAGATATCTCTCATTTGCAACCCCTCTCTCGGGGAATGTGAGGAAGAAAATTCCAATTGCGAAAACTCCCATGTTAAGTGCCATTCATCAATTTTTAATCTTTGCAGAACTGATCACCGCAGGAATTCAAAGTATTCATTCGGTGTTTTGAGAGAAAATTACGGATGATTCATACGGTTTTAGTGTAAGACGTTCAAATTTCACACACCTCCAACTATGCTAAAACTTTACTCGGCCATTTTGAAAATTTCAGCTGTAAAACACTGAAAATATATGTTTTCGTTAATTATTCTGGTATTCCTTCTATTCTTCTGCGGCGTATTTAATTTTGTAAAAAATTCAAAGTGATCAACGAAAATGACAACAGCCATCCAGCCTTAATAAAGTGAACTCTTTTCTGCATTTTAATAAACAAAATAAATGTATACAAGAACAACTACTTATTGCTAATTTTCGTGAATAACGGATGGACGTTCTCCACAATTTGCACTCCTTATTTGTATTGAAATTTTATATAAATTGGGCGCTTATGTAAGTTTAATTATGAGACTGCTACTTAAGAGTAAGCTGATTTCTCCTCTTGGCGTACTTCACAGATTTATGGAAAAATCCAATCCTAGGTTTTTATGTCATTCTTCAATAGATATGTGATCCCAATGCTAAACTAATCCTGTCCAATTTGATCCACTGCTGCTCCTACAAACAAACGTCTTGATTCCAGATTAAATTTGTTTTCTGCCATAGACTGGCATCGTATTCAGGAGATCATAATTTCCTCCACTCTTGCATTAGCAATTTATACCTCCTCCTTCACCATCACCCTATTTTTCCTTTGCCCCACTTAATCAAAAAAGAACATTTTTCATTTGCCGATCCTTCGTCTGTCCTCTTCCCAACGCACCCTTTTCCACTGACTCCCTCATTAATATAATTTTTTGTTAATCTTTTATTATAATCTTGACATTTCCCCCACCTCCTTCCGTAAACAACTATCAGCTATTTAATCTTTTTGTTTCCCTTATCAAAAGGCTTTGGTTCGTTACGATCGCTGTTTTAATACTGCTGTCATATTTACTGTTCTTCTACTTTTATTTCCACTATAATTTAGCCATTTAACTCTTTTTGGGATTTAATAAACAGATAAAATAAAAAATACGATTGAAACTGATATTTCTGCTTTATGCTACCCGAAAATTTCATGCCTTCAAATTGCTGACTTTAAACTCGGAAAAAACTATTACATATACCGCCTGTTTCAATAACCCATACAGGCAGTTTATAAGTAACTAGCTGGAGTGCCCGTTGAATTTCAACGGATTTAGTGAATTTAAAACTTCGACCTTGTTACATGTAAGCATCGCAAGAATAAGATAGTACACAGTTATAACCGTCGAATAAAGCAAAAATGAAGAAAACCGCTCCGCATTTTCCTACTTAGATGAATAAAGGAAGAAAATCTTGCACTGTGAAAAATCGAAAAAAACGTGTAAACTCACTCCCACTCCCACCCTCTCCCACCCTTCCTCCCCCTCATTTCCTCTCCCTCCCTCTCTCTCTCTCCCTCCCTCTCTCTCTCTCCCTCCCTCCCTCTCTCTCTCCCTCCCTCCCTCCCTCTCTTATATGTAAGAAGGGACTACATAGTCTCAATATAAATGCGTTGAACTCTCAATTTCGGCGACAATGGGAGTTGTCATGGTAGCTTATAATTGATATTGTAATAAAACTGATAAAATCACGTATTTTATTGATTCTAACTGCATTTCTATGCGAATTTGACCAGAATTCGGAATCTGTCTTCAATAAAAATAAACTGTTCTTTCCCGCAAAGAAGTATCCAAGTCTCAAGTTCGTACCGTGATTTTACGTAATTTTAAAGTGCAAATTCAAAGTAGTCTACACTCATCCCTGTATTTCAGTTGCAGGACGCGGCAAAATACGTGACGTTCGATAATCAAATCGTTCGCCATTTCGAATCAAAGTGCCGGACAGAAACAAAACCTTGACCACTAAGTTAGGATGTAAAGAAGAATCGTACCAAATTTGGTTATTCTAGCTTTTATCGTTTAGGAGGAGTTCCATGAACAAACCAACAAACACACCCTTCAAAATATATTATGAGATAATACTAACTATTATAATAAGATCTAATTGTAAGAGGAATTGATAGGAGTACAACATCCGGTACGTGATAGATAAGTAAGTCTCCCGTGATTAAGATCTCTCGTTTCCGTGTGCGGTTTTGAAAAAATTTGTTGGTGCGGATGCATAACCTCAAGGATAAGAAATGAAATTGTCTCCAGTACATTTATTCTGCAGTGGAAATTTTATAATTTAGATCGCTTGGTTGCATTATCTTCTCCTGCTTATATTTTGTTATTCCCGCATGTACAAAATAAAAGATACTATCCACTGGAGGTTTTGGACGCGATTTCGAAACTCGCAATCCTGAGCCCGGAGAAAAAGAAAGAGTACTTAGTTTAATCCTCAGGATATCTTACGCAGACTCAACATTGAAATGACGCCTTCTCGAAAGAAAAAAACACAAAATATAAATATGATTTCTATTGTGTTAATATTGACATGATATTTTTAATATTTAAATTCAGAAGGAGTCAACGATGACAACCAATTCATTCCTACCAAAACCAATAAAATTAACGGAATCGTGTCCTTCCGAGTGAGCGCCATTTTGAGGTGACCTCTTTATCTCCGAAATGTTTATTTAAGACCGCAATAATTTGGAAATGTTTTTATCTGCGACTTTTCTCAGAACATTAATGTCACGTTCGCAAGAAGAGACTTTTGACATTTGCCGTAGGATTGGCTGAAAATATCTGGTTCACCGTCTGTCACCCCAGAAGGCTTCTCCAAGTAACTCGCTGATGCGCTGAGGAGATTGTGCAGCATTGAGTCGATCGGTTCTCAATTAACAATTATTGCGCATAATTAATGAAAAACTAGCACTATTGTGAAATTATCAATGAATTGAGTTAAAAAGCATTATGAATGATTTTTTTGGTCTGCGTTATAAGATCAAATACACCTCTTAGATACTAAAAAAAGTGAAGAGGGCGGAATAAGGAAAAACTGGCAGGATGGTGCAGAAGTTATGCCAAAGATACCCGCGATGCAAACACATAGACCAGGGATGGCAAATACGTGGCACGCTTGCGAATTTACTGGGCACGCGTAAATTTGTATTTTCTATGTAAAATATGAAGTTTCTTAAAGAAGGAATAAACTAGTAGCACGCTAAAATAAACTGGCACACATTCACATTACTTTCTTGGCACGCGACACAAAACTCGTTTGCCACCCCTGGCATAAACCGATAATGCATTTGCGAGACTACGACAAATAGTAGGCGTGCTCGTCTGACACACTGCTATAGAATATGCTCCAGACTAATACTAAAAAATTAACGAAGACATCATAAAAACTGAGCTGAAAAAAGATCATGGTATTTTCCTTCTTAGATATGTGATTGTTTATGCAAAGTGAAGCTGTATTGAAATGCAACTATTGCCCACTGTCTGATTTTTTTTAAATTCCAAAGGCAAATTAAAAGATTTTGGATAATACATACCATTGTTTCTCCCTTGGACCGCCGCTAAAATGACCGACATGTTCTAACGGTCTCCCTCACTTCCTCCTTCACAGAACCAGAGGAGAGGGTGGCGGTCGCTGATCCCTGCACCTCGGACCACGGTCAACCCTCCGGCAGAGGACGCTGTGAACACACGTGCGCCGTCGTGGACGGAGCGGCTAAGTGCGCCTGTTTCAGAGGATATCGCCTGGATGCAGAGGACGGGAGAACGTGTAACGGTGAGCTCCGGAAGGGAACGATGATGAAACCACAGGTTCTCAACTTTGTCAAACAAACGGGCCCTGCCATGATAAAAACAAAATCCCGCCTTTTCCAAGAAGTGACTTTTTACGCCAAATGCATTTCAGTATTATACTAATCATTAACGGAACGTATTAAGGAGATTAAATATTTTCGTCGAGAAAAAGTTTTATAACAGTTACTTTCGAAACTTGGCGTCCCGTTGATTGAGAAACACTGGACCACATTCGGTCCGTGATCCCCTTACCTTTCACCGGCCCATCTCTATGCTCCGGACGGAAAGAAGTAAAAATGTGCGGCGGTTCCTTCCTGAAAAAGTGAATGGATGAAATTCGCTTTGGAAGCTCGAGATGTCCGAATAATATCTAGAATCAATTAGGTAAATACGAAAAATTCTGGGGATTCCTAATTAGAAAATTTGTTTGCGCTTTCCATTATAATGGAACAAATAAGCAACATTTTCTGAGGATTATTTAGATTTTAGGAATTCAGTGTCTTAGATTTTGTAATAGTGTTCTGAACGTTAAACCAGTATATTTCAAATCTATATTTTCTAATTGAATGCCTGATATATTCACTCTCAAGGCACTGGGAATTAAGCTGTAAAACTAATAAATGCAATATTACAGATGGTCTGTATATGCCTATTCTCTGATACTTTTCTCTACCGAAAAATTTCATCTAAATCTCCATTTTCACCGGCTAGATGCAACATCCATCTCTAAAGGATAAAAATTCTCTCACTCCCGCAGAGAATTAATTTCACTATCTCAAATAACTTCAAAATAATAAATATAAATGTTCGTAAATAAAAGCTCTTTTGCGGACCAACTTCGTTGAACTTCGTTTTTCTGTTTCTCCCGCCTCGCCCTTCCCTCTTCGAAGACATCGACGAGTGTTCGGAGGGCAGTTCCGGCTGCGAGTACACCTGCTCCAACAGACCTGGATCCTTTAAGTGCGAGTGTCCGGAAGGACTGCGACTGTCTGGTGACGACAGAACTTGCATCGGTAAGAAATTTTCCCTATTACTGCCGCTAAGGCATTTAGATCGTTGTTTTCTTTTGATTTGTAATTATATTTCCACGCTTTACATAGGCGCGCCCCGTCACCCAAGAAAAGAAAATTATATCCGCACTCTTTCTCTACGTAATATTCGATCGATGTTAATATTAATAATAATTACCTTACTATTTTTTACTACTCTAATAAAAATGTTTTGTCTTGTGAACTCGGGGCTTAAAATCGATGTCCAAGTAATTTAAGTCATATGGCTAGAAGATTGGACAGTGATGGGTAAAATCTTTTTCTTCCCCACACAGTAAAGTTAGCTAGATGTTAGACATTATTCGAGAAAATTTGACAAATTTATGTACAAATTTAAAATCTTAAGCTTTATATATATATAATATATATATATATATATATATATATATAATATATATATATATATATAATATATATATATATTCGGTAACCTGGTCACTCATTTGTTTTAAATAATTAAGATAATAATTAATACAAGATATGGGCGTGTTACAGAAAATAGGAAGATGCTGAGGTTGAATTTTTGAGGTTAAATTTCCAGCTAAAACGCTTAACAAGAGGTGTTTTTCGAACACAATTCCCTTTTTTTCTGTAGATGTGAACGAATGTCTTCTCCGAAACGGCCACGGCCCGTGCCAGGATACGTGCCAAAACACGTGGGGAGGTTACGAGTGCGGGTGCGAGAGCATCCCGGGCACGCGCCTCTCTCCCAGAGACTCGCATTCGTGCGAAGACGTGGACGAGTGCGCTGACGGGGCCGCCGGCTGCTCGCACGGCTGCGTCAACACGTTCGGATCCGCCTTCTGCACGTGTCCCGTGGGATTCATGCTCGGAGCAGACTGGAAAGCGTGCCAGGGTGAGTGGAAGCGAGCCTCGCTCGAGACCTGCTTCAGAGAGATGTCGAACGAGATTCAAACAGGAAAATTGGCCATCCGTTGTGAATAGTCTTTCTTAACGAAATTTTCAAAATGAAGCTGTGCGATATAAAGACTGCGTTTCTCAAAAAAATTATACTACTCGGAAAGAAAGAACATTATTTGAAAGTAATCGTAGTTCACGGTGACAGCTTTTCATTCGATCCATAAGTTGATTTTCCAAGGCACATCTTGTGGTTGTAAAGCGTTTTTCTTATTTCTGATACTTTTGCATAACATGTGTATCCAAGGGGGTGGCGGATCGCCCCCCCCCCTTTTGGATGTTCTTTAGGAGTAGCAAAAGAGGAAGCCGAGAAGGTTGTCATGCTGCAGGTGGGTTTTCCCCAACAGGCTTCACTGTGATTATTATCATACTACTCTATCGTATTCTAGTTTATTAATAAAAATAAGTAATAAAAATAATGTTGACAAGGATTTAGAGTACAAATTTAAAATATCCCCCACCCCCATTGAAAAATAGTCAGTGATCGCCCCCCCCCCCCCCTCCCCCTTGGGAAGTATCTAGATCCGCTCTTGATAACATTTCCTAAACCGCCGATGTAGGTGGTACAAGACATATTTATAGCAAGAACTGAAACATTCATTAACTACTCGGGCATTATTTTTTGCAGTGCTTTACTTCGTTTCCTTCCCATCTGATTTGAATGCATAATCTTGTCTAATAGGGCTATAACACTAACGTTTCATAACTAAGGTCACTTAAGTTTTAGTAGGTACTCTCGAGGAAAGTAGATGCGCATTTCGGCTACGAAGCAGTGACACTACGCTTTTCCAAGTTTCATACATTTTTTCACAAAACTGCCAACCAAAGTATTTAATTCGTCTTCAATGGTTCACACCCAAAATAAACTACACATAGACCAAAAGATTATACTTAGATTTAGAAGCCTGTAAACTAGTTTGGACGATGGGAAATGAGACAGCTGGTAACGCGCGAGAAAAATAGTAGCTTGATAAGTGAACTCAACGGATGACAAAAAACGAGTCGTAAGTTTGGTGAGACTTCGGTTGACCCAAATTCGTGTCATGGACATTGAAAGCTTTTATCTGTCAGTATCTTAGTGGGATGAACCACTGCGTTTAGTTTGATGGAAATAATAATGCAAAATCTTGAGGAAATCGCATCTCGTGTAGTAGTGCTATGAGAGATTTTAATGCCCGTAATCCTAAATAAAATTAAGACCAGATGCTCTTCCAGCAAATAACAACGACAGCAGAAAATTATTATTATTCTAAATATAGCAGATTTGATATACAAGAAGATTTCTCACTCGATTAAGAAATATCCATTTCGTCACAGGAGAAAAAGGATTTTTAGCCGAAGCATAAATATTTGCTCGCTTTGGGAAGTGACGAAGGTCAGTCTGGCTGATTAAACTAAAAATTTCCAGTTCAGATTTTTGTTCCTTTCGGTATAAAATCGAAATTAATTTACAAAATATTTTTCCTGTATTAGTGCTGCATTTGATTTTAATTGACTTAAAGAAATAATTTATTTTTCCACCAACGTCTTTGGTGTATTAATTCATAATAGAATTTCAAAGTTGTCCTCCTTCGGGTTGACTCTGCGAAAGCTTAAAGGAAAACATTACACACGCGCGGGTATATGGCTCTCTATTTGTCACTCTGAGCGCTAAAACGTAGAAGGGCCAACGCCCTTCTCCGTTTCAACAGGTTGATCGTTTTGCTTTTATTTGCAGATGTGGACGAATGCGCCGCGAGGGAGAAGGAAGGAGAAGAGGCGAAAGAGTGCGAACACGGCTGTTTAAACACGATCGGTTCCTTCGAATGTTTGGAGAAAGCGACTACTTCGGAAGAAGACGGTGGTGAGGAGAGAGAATGGATAAGTGCGAGGGGAGAGGAAGAGGAGGGAGAAGAAGGGGGGGAGAGGATAGGGAAAGAGGCGAAGGGGAAGGAGGAAGAGATACGAGAAAGGGTAGGAGGTGAGTGGAAAGAGAAAAAACTAGACGAAGAAAAGGCAGGAGGAGGGAGGATAAACGACGATAAAGGAGAGGTGGATGAAGAAGGTGAGGTAACAGAAGCAGAAGAGATCAAAGAGGAAGAGGAGGAAGCAGAGAAAGAGAAGGGAGATGAGGAAAAAGAGATTAAGGAGAAAGTAAAAGATGATGAAGAGGATGAGGAAGAGGAGGAGGAAGAAGAAGAGGATGATGAGGAAGAAGAAGAGGAGGAGGATGAAGAAGAGGATGAGGAAGAGGAGGATAAGGAAGAAGAGGAGGATAAGGAAGAGGAGGAGGATGATAAGGAAGAGGAGGAACAAGTGAAGGGAGAGGAGGAAGAGGAAGAAGGGGTTAAAGTCGGAGAAGAGAAGGAAGTGAATGGAGAGGGTGAGAAGAGGAAAGAACAGGAAGTAGGAATGGAAGAGATAAGGAAAAAGGGAGAGAAAGGAGGAGAGAATGAAGCGGAGGTGAGGAAAAAAGTGACTGCGGATGTAAGTGAGAAGGAAGGAGACGAACTGGGAAAAGGGAGTGAAAATGGAAAGGGAGAGAGGGAAAAAGAAATCACTGCAAAGGAAAGGGATGACAGATTGGAGAAGGAAGAGATAGGGAGGAGCGTTACGAATAAAAGTGTGGAAGGAATAGCGAAGGAAGGAGGGGGAGAGGAGGGGATAAAAATGGAAAAGGAAATCGAGGAAATGAATGCGGTGATAGGAGGAAAGAAAGAGGAAGATGAAGCAGAGAGAGAAGAAGAAAGTGAAGACGAGGATAGAGATGATGGGGGAAAAGAAGAGGAAGATGATGGTGAGGAGGAGGAAGATGATGGGGAGGAGGGAGGAGGAGAGGGTGAGGAAGAGGGAGGAGGAGAGGGTGAGGAAGAGGGAGGAGGAGAGGGTGAGGAAGAGGGAGGAGGAGAGGGTGAGGAAGAGGGAGGGGGTGAGAAAGGAGAAGGGGACGATGAAGAGGGAGACGGAAATGCGGGAAAGGTACTTAAAAAAGAAGGGAAAGAAGGAGTGGAAGCGGGGGAGAAGGTGAAGAATGGTGGGACACTCGTAGAGGAGAAAGTTGGAGACGGATCAACAAGTGATGACAAAGAATTTCACATCGTCTGCAATGCTGGTTATCGGCAGGTAACCAAGGCGGATGTAGATGATGGATATAGTATCGAAGTTTGTGAGGGTAAGTTATTCAACAAATAATGCTAATGTCATAAATACTTTGCCTCTTGGAATTCGATAAATGTCCCGTAGCAAGGAATTTTGGCGGCCGGATTGAGACTGAAAAACGCCCTTTTACGTAACCGATGATTATTTTGATGGAAGGGAAGGGTGTAGATTTTCCGATGTCCTACCAATCTAATCCCTACTCCCAGAGAAAAAGTAGTGAAACTAATATAATTACTAAATAATGAGATCGTTCGCATGAATTATGTGTTAACAGATTTAAGGGAGTGAAATTAATTTAAAAATTATTCTATATACTTAAAAAAATCTGGATAGGTAGTTTTAGTATGAGCGCCAGAACACTCAACCTTCCCCAAGAGTCACGTCCTTAGTAACACCATCCATAAATTTTCACAATGATAAAAATAATAATTTAAGTATCAAATAACAAAATATTACATTACTTTATACAAAATTATAACGTGGTAAAAATATTTCGAAATATTTGACCAAATATCAACTTTAGACTCAATATAGCCGCATCTTCACCGTCAGGGCCACTTTCCTTAGCTACGGTACTCTTCAAACCTAATTAAACTATAACAGTTTAAATTATCATGAAATCAAAAGATGATTTGTCGGGCTTATCTTATTACTTGTTCGCTACTCGAGCAATAAAATTAGAGTAAACCAGGTACAAGTTTCAGCACGTTTGTTGTAGGCGCTGTTTAAGAAGAGTCAAAGGAAATTATTAAATTTAGACACACTTATGAATTCACGAACAAAAATTACGAACATGCATATTCTTAGAAAAATGCAAGTTTAGTATCACTAACCAATACCATATTCGATGAAACTCACTCAAAAGGTAAAATTGCATTTCGTTTGGTAGATCAACCAAAAAACCGTTTTTTTCAGACATCGACGAGTGCGTCGAAAGCACAGACGGTTGCTCCGACATATGCACCAACGTCCCAGGCGGATACAAGTGCGGTTGCCCAGAGGGATACGCTCTCGCCGCGGACATGCGCACGTGCAAAGACATCGACGAGTGCCAGCCCGGAATCGACGCCGATCCCCATTGCTCACACACCTGCACCAACACTCCGGGTGGCCACAGTTGCAGCTGCCCCGAAGGACTCCAGTTGGCGGAGGACGGGAAGACGTGTTCGGACGTGGACGAGTGCCTCAAAGGGCGAAATTGTTCCCAAAAGTGTGACAACACGTTCGGGAGCTTCCGATGCACGTGCGAAGAAGGATACGCTTTGGCGGGAGACGGGAGGATGTGCGAGGATGTGGACGAGTGCGGGATGATCGCGCCGTGCCAGCACGAGTGTCGTAACACGGCCGGCGGCTACGAATGCGAATGTTTCGAAGGATACGAGGCGACCCTAGGCGGAAAAAGCTGCAAGGACATAAACGAGTGCGACGAAGGGGGCGTGGACGGCGAGAAGCCGTGTTCGCACGGGTGTTCGAACTTTCCTGGTGGCTATTCGTGCGAGTGTCCGGTAAGTTACACTTTGGGAAGCGATAACAAAACGTGCGTCGACGTGGACGAGTGCAGGGAAACGAATTCTGTGGAGTATGGGGGTCGCGAGAGCGGAGACTGTTCCCACGAGTGCGTGAACGTCCCTGGTAGCTATCTGTGCAGGTGTCCGAGTGGATACAAATTGAAAGTGGACGGGAGATCATGCGATGACGTGGACGAATGCCAAGAGGTACATTCCGCGGATTCCTCATCCATCGAAGGAGAGAAGGGGCCGGATAATTCCACGAACCCTTGCTCGCACATTTGCGTGAACGTTCCCGGCCACTTCCGGTGCGAGTGTCCCAATGGATACGTTCTCGGAGCGGACGATAGGACCTGCCGAGACGTCGACGAGTGCGCCCTCGACGGGCACGGTGTGACCCTCTGCAGCCACGCGTGCGTCAACGAGGTCGGAGGCTATAGTTGCAAGTGTCCGGCCGGCTATTCCTTGGGTTCGGACGGATATAAGTGCGAGGACGTGGACGAGTGCGAAGGAGGCGGAGCTTGTTCGCACGGTTGCCACAATGCCCCCGGCAATTTTAGCTGTTCCTGCCCCGTCGGCTACGTCTTGCGAGACGACGGACGAAATTGCGAGGACGAGGACGAATGCGCAGAGGACAATGGAGGCTGCTCTCACACTTGCACGAGCCGCGACGGCCAAAGGGAATGCGCGTGTCCAAAAGGTTACTACTTGGGGGCCGACAGGATGACGTGTCTCGAGTCGGTGTCTTGCAGCGGAGGAATCGACAACGGCGGGTGCTCGCACGGGTGCCGAGACGTGCTTCCCGAGGGTCGGGGCGTGATTTGCCTCTGTCCGGAAGGGTACAGATTGTCCGAAGACGGAAAGACCTGCGCAGACACAGACGAGTGCTCGGAGGGAAGCGCCAACTGCACGCACCACTGCCTCAACACGCCTGGCGGCTTTCGATGCGGGTGCAGGAGTGGATACCGACTGGACTCAGAGGAGAAGAAGACGTGCATGGACGTGGACGAGTGTGCCGAAGGAGCGGCGAAGTGCCAGCATGGCTGTCTCAACACTCACGGGTCTTACGTGTGCACTTGCAGGCAGGGATACGAGCTCGCAGAAGACAGAGAGTCGTGCTGGGACGTGGACGAATGCGCGGAGAACAACGGAGGATGCTCTCACCTCTGCATCAACACCGTGGGCGGACACGCTTGCGATTGCCCTCGAGGCTTCCAAAAAGGAGAGCGGGGCGAGTGCGAGGACGTGGACGAGTGCGCTAACAGCAACGGAGGATGTTCCGGGATCTGTCACAACGTCCCCGGAGGACACCATTGCGGCTGCCCGAGAGGATACGAGCTGGGGGAAGACGGAAAGTCGTGCTCCGACGTCGACGAGTGCGGAAGGGGCAACGGAGGATGTTCGCACAACTGCGTTAACACGGTGGGGAGTTTCAGGTGCGGTTGTCCGGAGGGGTTCAGGCCGTCGCACCGCCAGGGGTATAGGCACAGGGGGCAGCACCGCGGACGACACGAGAGCCATCGTACGTGCGATGACGTGGACGAGTGCGCGAGACACCGCGGCGGGTGTTCGCACGTCTGCGTCAACACGTACGGGAGCTTCAGGTGCACGTGCCCCGATGGCTATGCACTGAATGTTACGGGCAGCAAGACTTGCGCGGATGTCGACGAATGTTCGGAGGAAAATTCGCCGTGTTCGCAAGACTGCGTCAACACAGCCGGCAGCTACCGTTGCGTTTGCAGAGACGGTTACCGCCTCTTGGACGAACATCGATGCGAGGACGTGGACGAGTGCGCGGACGGTAACCTGTGTTCCCACGAATGCGTGAACTTACCCGGCGGCTACACGTGCTCGTGTCCTCCTGGTTTCCGACCCGTTGGTCGCGAGTGCAGAGACGTCGACGAATGCGAACGCGACGCCCCTTGTTCGCACGGATGTGTGAATACTCCGGGAAGTTATCGCTGCACGTGCCCTTCCGGATACGTGCTCGAAGGATCGAAATGCGAAGACGTCGACGAGTGCTCCAAGGGCAAGCCTTGTTCACACGAATGCGTCAACTTGCCCGGTGGCTACCGCTGCGAGTGCCCCTCGGGTTACGTCGCCCGGGACAACGAGTGTGAGGACATGGACGAGTGCGACGAGGACGACCCGTGTTCTCACAGGTGCGTCAACACGCCCGGTAGCTACAGGTGCGAGTGCCCCTCGGGTTACCGTCAGGAAGGAAAGAATTGCGTAGACGTGGACGAATGCGACGACTCAAACCCGTGCGATTACCACTGCACGAACACGGCCGGCAGCTACTATTGCCTATGTCCGAGAGGTCACAGGACATCGGGCAAGGAATGCGTCGACATAGACGAGTGCGTGGATGAGAGGCCTTGCTCTCACGCGTGCGTAAACACTCCCGGGAGCTACCGATGCGAATGTCCTTCCGGCTACACGCTGCGAGGGAAAACTTGCGCGGAGGAGTGTCCCGCAGGTCAGCGGGCTGAAGAAGGGCGCTGCGTGACCCCAGGATGCTCCGCCGCGGCTGCGGCTCCACCCCCTTGGGGGGATCTGCAGTGCTCCCCCCGCGTTGCCAACGCGTCTCTCGCTTCAGAATATCCCGTAGGCACGCGTTGTCGTGTCAGATGTCGTCCCGGATTCAAATCGGTCTCGCCCTCTTCTATAATCGTGTGTTCGTCGGAGGGACACTGGGTGAACGAGTCGTCCGCCATGGCGGCCTCGGAGAGGAGCATCGCCTGCGTTCGTAAGCATGAATCTCTTCGGAGAAAGTTCTTTTGTCACCTCATTTTATTTATAGTATTTTCGAAACAAGCATGCCTGTTTCCTTCCTGTCAGCCGATTCATTTCCGTTTGGAGAAATGCCATCAATAATCCCATTTAGCAGGGGTTTTCAAACTTTTTTCTCCTCGACCAAATATTAAGGCTTGTGTCGACTAACTGGGACCACATTTAAAACTGACCGCGACGCAGACCCCTCGACCGTCATTAACTCGGGTTAGAGGCCCGTACCTCGAGGCCCATCCTCAAATCCGAGCTCAGGTGTCTTTACTCTCTCAGCAGGGGGCATTAGCCGACCACGTCTTTTGCAATAAAATTTAAACTATTTTATGTTGTTAACTTAGTGCGATTGTGACTCAAGCAACATATTCGGGTGAATGCACTGATGAAGAGCGTCTTTTTAACGGAATTCTATGATAAATAATAACATATTCACGCTCACATCTAATGTTGACGCCAAGGAATACCATCCTCTTAAGAGTTTTCGGATGGGATTGTAATTAAAGCAGACATTTGCGAGACGGTGCGGAGGGTGTAACGCTTGGTTGCTATATGGTGTTAGATGGGAGAAAAGGAAAACCGCTCATAACTAAAAATCTTTATAACCTTTTTCGATCAAACTTTCAGGAATCGCTTGACTATTCAACTTTTAAATTTGAAATTGCTCGCCGTATTATAGTAGTCCTGGGTTTGACTTCAGGAGCATATCTTTTCTCCATTTGAATAATATGGGCAGAGCTGAAAGAAGGGAGGTCTTTTTTCTTTAGTATTTTCAAATATCTTAAAAATGAGATATCGACGCGGTATTTTCACAGTTATGCCGAAAAAAGTATGGAAATGAATCACATTCTTTAAGGTGATGGCAAAAGGAATCTCGAAAGAAGTCTTGGGTTCGACTCCAAGGAAAGCATTTTCATTTCCCATAAGGTAACACGTAAAACCCGGATTTACGACGTGCAGACTTTCTTTCTTTTTGGAATTATAATTAGAAAGAATTGGTATACAATCTTTAGATATAAACCATATAGCAACCAAGCGTTACACCCTCCGCACCGTCTCGCGAATGTCTGCTTTAATTACAATCCCGTCCGAAAACTCTTAAGAGGTTGGTATTCCCTGGCGTCAACATTAGATTTGAGCGTAAATATGTTATTATTTATCATAGAATTCCGTTAAAATGACGCTCTTGATCAGTGCATTCACCCGAATATGTTGCTTGAGTCACAATCGCACTAAGTTAACAACATAAAATAGTTTAAATTTTATTGCAAAAGACGTGGTCGGCTAATGCCCCCTGCTGAGAGAGTAAAGACACCTGAGCTCGGATTTGAGGATGAGCCTCGAGGTACGGGCCTCTAACCCGAGTTAATGACGGTCGAGGGGTCAGCGTCGCGGTCAGTTTTAAATGTGGTCCCAGTTAGTGGACACAAGCCAATATTAATAATAGAAAATGTTATTTGGTCCATCAAAATTATACCTTATTAAATATTGTTAAGTGAAATTTTCTAAGAATGTATTTAAAATCTAAACGGTATGATTTTATGACCTTTAAATCCTATTAGTTGACTTTAATTATCTTGGCACCAATTTAGCCTAAATTTTGCATGGAAATACCATTCTTGGAGGCCCTTATTGAACGTTTCGCGGCCCACTGTTGGACCGCGGTCTATACTTTGAAAAACCCTGGCATATAGGACGCATGGGGGGGGGGGGGAGGGGGGGGGGCGTGTCGATGGTATAGTGCAGGGGTCCACAAACTACGGCCCGCGCAGTGATTTAATCCGGCCCGCCTGCCTTACCTCATATATTTCTTTAAGTTTTGTGTAGTCACCAACAGCAATTTTCATCAAGTATCATTCGATCGCCCACTCGTTTTTTAGGTAGATACCTGAAACTTTTCTCTTTTCTCGATACCCCCCCCCCCCCCCCCCCCCACTCGAAATAATTTTTAACGGTGAAGTTGGGCGGTCGAAACTTGCTCTTTGAAGTTTTCACACGGCCCGATCAGTCATTTGAAAAGTCTTAAGTGGCCCGCGCTGTCGTACATAAAGCCTAATGTGGCCCTTTCAATAAAAAGTTTGGTGACCCCTGGTGTAGTGGGTAAGGCGCTGGCTTACTCTTCTGCCTGTTCTAAATGATAGCGAGCACGAATCCTGCGAAAGTAGGATTTTTCAGAGGTTATCCCATTCCCATTCCTCAAATTCATTACTTTCTTCTATTCCAGTTGATGAATTAATTTTCATGCCACTCCTTATATTGGATGATCATTTTCAGCGCTTGCATGCCTGCGACTAAAAGCTCCACAGCATGGCCGCATCCTCCCAGAATCCTGTTCATCTGGTAAGAGCTTTCAGGGCCAGAGATGCATGGTTGCCTGCCGCCGTGGTTACCGCGTGTCTGGAGGACCTTCCCTCATAACCTGCACAGCATCTAATGATGGCAGCCTTCCATCTTGGTCTCCTGCCCAATTTGCTGTCGTGCAGTGCGAGAGAGGTGGGTATCTTGTAAAGCAGTGATTCTCTTGTATTGGAAGACCAAAAATCTTGAAAAAGGCTATGACATATTTCACAAGCTACATAATTTATGTCACTGTTAAACAATGAAGATTTTGATGAAATTGCCCATTTAGTAGCCTCCGTGAGCTTCTACCCCACAGTGAATTCTGATATGCTAAATACTACTTAAGTAGCATTTGCTTTTTCATCTCTCTACTGTTTTCTTGCAAAATATTTAAAGAAGATTTGCCAATTAGTCAGTTTTTCACTATGGTCATTTTAACTTGTAAAAGAGATGGAATACTAAAATTCAAATCTGTATTAAGGATACTATATATCCTACATCTCTAACTCAGAGAGAGAGAAATCAAAAAAAGTGAGGAAAGAATTGCAGAGCAAATTACATAGGGTGCTTTTTTTAAGAATACTAAAATAAAAAATCGGTAAAATATACAATGTACAAATTTTCTCATATACTAATGCATCGTTTAGTTATCTTTTGAAAAATATGAACTATGTAGGATCAATATAAACATCAACTTAAATAATTATGAAATTTGATGAAAACTGTATGAGCAGTTTTTTAGAAAATCCAATTGTTATTAAAGTTGCCCATGAATAAACTAGCTTTATATTCTTTTTGAGAAATATAAACTATGAAGTATTATTGAAGACATAAACTCAAGTAACTGTACAAAAATTGATCAAAATCGTTGGAGTCGTTTTTGAGATAATCAAATTGTTGTTAAAATTGCCTAGAATAAACTGCCCTTAATTATAGTGCAACGTCAATCATTTCTTCATAGCTTCTATTTTGTATGATAAAATGCCTAAGTACGAGATTTCATTCATTTTTACTCTAGCATTTAGGCTCTAGAGCCACAAACAGACAGACCCCACAGACAACACTGAAAAAACCACTTTTTCGGCTCAGGTACACCTAGTGCTTTTTTTGTAAAGAAATGGGTTCCAGTACCCCCCCCCCCCTCCACCTCTTCCTGCATCCTCTCTTCCTTCTCTATTGAATTTGTTATGAACTTTTAATAACAAAGTTGATGATAAAAGTCAAAATGTTTAACATTTATAGAAGTTGTTTATTACTTTAAGTTTTAAAGAATTAAAAAATGAAAATGTACCGAAATTAGACATGGGTCAACACCACTCCGAAAAAAGGTGCCGGTATGCCGCACCAGCACGTACCATCACAAAAAAAGCACTGGGTACACCTAAAATGTATATTTCCATTAAAATCTCGAGATCAAATTTTTTTGCGATTACAGTACTTTCTCAATATAAAATATATAAATAAATATAAAAAAACATTCCCCTGCAGACCAACCTATCTGGAAAATTTTGCATCTTTAATAATATTCAATATATTAATTATGTAAATACATTTTCAGACGTAATTTCACTTCTGTTTTGAAAAATTAATTAACTAATCTCACAACAATGTATTTTACCATTACAATGTTAAGCAGCATATAACGTACTCATTTCTTCAAAAATAATTGGCATTAAATAACAACGACAAAATATTTCATAGAATAAAATTTTAGAACTGTATAATTTCACTTACAATTAGTTTCGCTTAATAGCATACCTGTTTATTTACATTTGCTTCTGTGAATATTGCCAACAAATATGAAAGACAGAACGAACCCATATAGATAATAACAACTTCAATATATTTCATAGAATAAAATTTTAGAACTGTGTAATTTCACTAACTTTAGCTTAATAGCATAATTGTTTATTTACATTCATTGCTGTGAATACGACCAACAATACGAAAGCCATAATGTACCCATATAGATAGTTCATAAGGAGTTTTCGAATATATTGTTAAAAGACAAATGGGCAGATGGACAGACCCCTAATTTTTTCCATATCTACTTCGAATGTAGAACTATACATGTATCCTGAAAATTTGGTGTTTGTAGCTTACGTAATTTTTGAGTTATTTTGTACACAGTCAGACAGATGGAGAGAGAGATGAGACAAATACATAAGCTCTTTTTTTTATAAAGAAAGCTCTAAAAAGTGAAGAGAATCATGGGATTGACCTACTTTTATGGAGGTTGCAAAAATATCAGATAAATTACGTATTTACATTATGTTCACAATAACATATTTTACATTTCAATGTATCCCATCTTCCACATAAAATTAGGTTTTAAACTTAAAATGCACCATATTTTGGTTGACATTTGATGCAACTGAAAATTAGCAATTTACGATTTAGTTGAACATAGATAATTGCACTATCCATTAAATGAAATGTTTGTGATTGAGTCTTTATCATTTTTTCTGATCTCTCTCTCTATTTCCCTTAATTCAATGTTTCCAAAACTTTTCCTGTTGTGGATCCCATTCACCCCAAAAACTTTTTGCGGGTCCACTGACAAAAACAATGCAAAAATGGTTTTAAAATAAAGTAAGAAGAATGCTACATATTTTTAGTCAGTAAGACAAGTGTATCTGTTTTTTGTTGGTGAATGCTGGAAGATATGTTAGATAGCTGAATTCTCACATCTGGTGCAGCATTCAGTCGATTGCGGTACTTATTTTTGGTGAAATTGCACCTAGAAAAACCAGTCTCACATTGGTATGTTGAGTTGAGATGGGCAGAATTATGAAAACTGCAGTTTTGGATCAATTTGAATATTCATGACTGACACTACCCAAGAAGTTTATCAGAGGGATTTTGTGGTGTACTCCAAAAAAGTACAACTTAAATCATGTAGACGCTGGACAATGTCACTGAGGAAACTGCAGTATAATTTGCACTTTTCCTCCTCTGGAAACTGTCTACGAGTTGAAAAACTTTCAAATGTTGACTTTTTCATGCATTTAGCCTAGAAACGAATGTTTTGTCTCCTGCAGTAAAAATTGTAGCACTTTTGCCTTGCTTGGAGAGGTTCAATTCAATGAGCTTGGTAAAAATATCTGCCAAGTATGTTAGCTTCTTTAGCCATGAAATGTTTGTAAGCATACCAAACATGACTCTCATGACAGCCTCCTCAATTCTGTATGCAGCAAGAGTGTTGTGTTCTCACTCAAAATTTCCTCACAAGGATTTTTAATAAGCTGGAATTAAGGCTCTTAGCTTTCATGAAATTCACAATGCTGCTTCTTCTGAAACAACTTTCAGTGAATGTGGCATCTGTTTCACAGCAAGCCCCTTCTGGGTGATAAGCTGGAACTCAATTTAAAAAATACACTGCACTGCACACCACCAATACCTATTATTCAACTGTTGAATGTCGTTTGTTTCCACTTTCTGCTTCAGATTTTCAGATAAATCTTGCAAATTACTCTGCAACTGGTATTCTGAAGCATGCTTTAAACTAAAACAAACAGTGGTGGTAACAGTACAGATTCTTGTGGGTTTTTAACAAAGGGCTTAAATATAGAAATTTCAGAGTGGTGAATTACAACTGCTGACACTCTTTGCCTATATAAACCACAAGTATTTGATAGAAACCACTAAAATGTTGATATTCTGAGGGCTGTAGTAAGGTAATTCATAAGAAATTATTTGGCAAAATCTTCTCGCCATTCTATTTTGGGACATCTTTCTTTATGGTCTCATACACTATTATCTACTATTAAGGAAATTTGTTTGCACATTCCCTGAGGAACCTTCACAGATCCCATAGGATATACTGTCTTAAATAATGAATCTAGTTTTTAAAAGTTTAATTTTAAAGCAATTATAGCATTAGTTAGGTGCTACTTATTATTGTTAAAAATTGTATTAAAGAGTTTCTTGTTTCATTTACAGAGATTATCAATTCACATTCTTGTTAGGAAAATTACTTCTTGTGGTGTACCAGTATTATTGTTAGGCACATTTCGCTTTCAGCATGAGCGCCTATTAGCGTCGGTCTGTTCATTTGTCTGTCTGTCTGCATGTTCGTTCTCGGCTTCTACAGAATGGATTTTCAGGAAATTTGATATTAACAATCAAAGATAATAAGAAAATCACATAAATGAATCACATATGCCAATCAGGGGTACCACTTTACTGGTGATAAAAATGAACTTTCCATCATATCTCGTCAAGTATTGGTCATATCAAAATATTTTTCAAATAAAGCTTGTAGAACTAGTAAAGTAGAGTATTTCTTTTCTTATACTTTTTTATCGTAGGAGTAGCCATTATCAATAATATCAAACAAGAATGTCTTAATTCAAGTTGAACTTGAAAATTTCTTGCATGGTTACTTCATTGTTGCTAACATACACAATCTCACAAAAATACGTTTAATTTTCTTACGTGTGCATGCAATATTTTTAAATAGGAAGACAATGGATTATTTATGTCAAAGAAAAGTACTTTAAAACGCTATTACCCTTACGTACAGGTATGTTATTTCTTATAAATACCCCATTGTGCAAAACAGGCCCGTTTGTGATATGCTGCACACTTTCCTAACTTGTTTTCAGTTAGGAATGCAAGAGGCAGTGAAATTTGTTTATTTTCAGATACATTGAACCCATTTATCCAGTGTCCAGCCAACATGAAGCTGACCCTTCCTATGCAGCAAAGTGCAATGCACGTCACAATTCCTCAACCTAAGTCAAACATGGAATGGTCCAGGTAAGGCTCTCATTCTTCAGTCATTATTTTACATTTAAGATGTCATGACTTCACATTAAACTATTTTAATTGCTATAAATTAGCATAGATGGAGCGATATTTAAAGCAACTACAAAATTGTTCTATTCATTAATAGCATAATTACACTTAAAGAGTTTTTACCTTCTGCAATCTTTCAGATACATAGATTCTGTGCCAGCATGGGGTAAACACCTTGAGGCAGAGCTTTCAACAGGGACCACTGTAGTCACCTTCTATGCACGAAGCCCAATGAGTAACATGACAGCTATGTGCAGGGTGTTCATTGAAGTTGCAGGTAAGGAGCTAGATGGCCACAAAAAATTTTAATGCAGGGGTTAAGAGATTTATCCATAATGCCAGTCCCATTATTTGCAAAATATGAGTAAACCTTATTAATTAGAGACAAACAGAGTGAACATTCCAAGTGATTTTCACATAATTATAAATTATTAACAGTGGAATAAAATTTAGAAGAAAATAATTCTTTTTACATCCGATTTTAGATTTGGAAGCACCTCGAGTATCAAACTGTCCAAGATCATTTGAGGTAGAACTTGGATCTGGAGAGACTTCAAAGGCAATATTTTGGGAAGAACCATCATTCATGGATAACATTAAAGTCACAAGTGTGCAGCAATCCAAGGTAATTAAATTCTAAGATTATCTGGCATTAAGTAATGTGCAAATAGTATCATACAGATTTCTAAAAATGAAGAAAGAGAAAGACAAAAAACCAGCCATTTGATCAGAGGCAGAGCGTACATGTAACTAACCAGTTTAATGCAACAGGGCCCCCAAATGCCCCTGTCATCTTTCACGATAAAATTAATTATAAGGGCTCCAAAATCGAATTTTGCACAAGGCCCCATAAGAGTTTGCTATGCCACTGAATTTGATCATAATTGAATACTTTAATTTTTCCCTAACTGAAAACTTCATTACACAGTAACTAATGGTTAACTCCCAAGGATGGCTCCCCAGCATAAAAATTGGGCTCATTATCAATTTACTTCTTCAATCTTCTAACTTGCCTCTCTCATCGAAAAACAGCAGAGATTGCAGGTGCATAGTTATGCCACTGGCAGTGACTTACAATCGTGCTCTACAGATATACAATCATTTAATTTTGTTTTAAAATTCCTAGCAATTTAACTCTAGCAAATTCAATATTTTAAAAAGCAATTAAATGGTAGATGACCATTTTAAGTGATATGATAAAAATCAAAACATATTTCATACTATATTGTGCTTTCCAATGTAAGTCACACACAAATATTTGTAAAAATATATTGCTCATTGAATTAAGGTCAAGAATTAAAAGAAAATTAAATAATATAACATTTCTCTTTATAATCCCAGAGCAGACTGCAACTCCTAAATATTTTCACAAAAAAATAAAATGTGATTTTCCAAATTTCAGCACCCAGGAGAAATAATGACTATTGGCATCCATCGTGTAACTTATGTTGCCAATGATGAAGGTGGGAATAAGGCTCATTGCCAGTTTGTCGTACACGTAAAAGGTATGAAGGAGAATCTAATTAACCCACCCTTAAACTAGTACATATTATGAAGTTATGCATTTTCTGAAAGCCAAAACTTGCTTTCAACTCAGATGACCTTTCACACTAAATTATGCTGTTTTCTACAATTTTTTTATAAAGAGGAAGAAAATCAATTAATGTAGTAAAATAATATTCAAAAGTGAATAAATATTAAAAAATCAATATTTTTCTCTTCTAGGTGCAGACTTAGGGACACACTTTAAAGTAAGTTGAACTTCGCAATAATGTTTCTTCATCAAATTCAATAGTTGGAAGTGAATCAATGGCTATTGGTATAAAAATGTAAAATTTACCAAGTTATAGATTGAAATGAAGATACATTCTTTCTCTAAATTAATAAAATTAATTTATTTCAGTCTTACAAATCTTTGCAGAAAGTGCTTATCTGCCCACAGTTGAAACAAGGAAAGGTCATTCATGTTTACCCAGTAAGTAATGTTAACAGTATGTAATATTGAATGGTTAAACTAGTTTTATACTTTTTATTCATTAAAAGAAAGATTAATATTTTCAGAATTTGTTTAATTAGAAAACTAATATTTCACAATGTGATGACCATGATTAAGTTGCATGGATAGACAAATTAAAGAATTTAAGTCAATTGACTCAATATGATAAAAATGCTGATGGCCATACATTTCTCATTGTTAAAAATATTTTTAAAATAAAATATTTTCAGATTACAATCTTTTTGGGCAATTCAGAATGAAAATTGTCTTTAGAATAAAAGTAAACTTGGTTCATTTAGCCACACACAAGTTTGAATGTGTACCTCAATTATAACCTATTTTAAATGCAAATTAAAAAACATTCTACACTTTCCCATTGTGATTAAATGGAGAATGGAATCACTCCCAAAGCAATGCTGTTATTAATGACAATCACTCAACTACAATATTACTTAGGTAACCACTCATTAGATGGTTACTAATTCTTTTAAATCAGATCTGCCATGTTTGAGGTATAAAAAATATACCTAAAAATATACTTGATTTTACATGTTAACCCTTTATAGGGCAAGAAGTCAAGGAATGAAAATCACTTTGTTTTCAATTATAAATGCTAAATATCATATTATATTACTAACCAAAGAAATTTAAAATTTAAAAAAGTGGTACACTATTGTACCAGTAACCTATAGAGGGTTAAGAAGACAAAAGAAATGTTTTGTCTCAGAAAATGCCAAAAATAAGTACATATCTATACTAATTTGAATTTAGGATATACGTAGTATAATGTATCAAATTTGTATCCATTGTAAACACATTCTTGAAAAGTAGTTCATAAAATTTTAACGTAATTCGTTTAATTATTTAAAAAGTGAAAAAATTTTCCAGCACTTAGATAAATATAGAGAAGGATGTTTAAAAGTACATATATTTATATTCAATAACATTTTTATGCTAGAGTCAAAATGCTTTATGCCTAACCTGTTCCTATTCAGATTCTATGATGAATTACCAAGGAACCTTTGGTCGATAAAACACAGGTTGATTTTTAGAAAAGCTTTTAAGAAATAAGTGCAACACAGGCAGTACGGTACATATACTGAATGATATTGAATTGTGTTTTGAACATGGTTTTGAGGAAAGAGCAGTAATACAATAAGCCCACACCTGGCAACAATGCACAATGTTGAGATAGCAATTAAGCTGCATGGAGCAATACTTGCTGATACAGCAATAAGAACAAAATTAATATTAGTCTAATGGAATGAAGTAAAACATAATCGAGGTCTCTTCATTACATGCAGTATGCTTTTCAATACTTGTTCTTAAATGCCCTTATAAAGTTGTAAAACACTGATAAACTTATAACATCCTTAAAATTGAAGAGATACCAGAATTTAGGTATTATCCATTATTATCACATTGTCTTATGTGTAGATTTATTAAAAATTAGGAAGTTTGTTATTCTGTATTCATTATAGAAGATAAATAATGAGACAATAAGAAAGATTACCACATGCTATCTCATCTGTTTTTAATTAGTAGTGAAAATGGATTATCTCACCTACAGTGGCAGGTACCACAAGGATGTCATCCTATCCGAAGCAGAAGACCAGTCATTTCAAATAGTGACTTTGGTATCAACAGCCTTACTGGTAATACTGGCCATTCAGGACAAAGAGTCATAAATTTGGGTAAGCATGACAAACAGTAGGGGAAACAATTTCATTAACCCAATAACACTTAATATCACTGGTTTTTCCAGTTATCAAGGTATTGTTTCAGAGTTTATTACAAAATAATTACAGTAGAGTAATTAAGTAATTCATGTGAAGATTGTTATAAAAAATTTAGATCCTACATAAATGAAGGATCTTTAAGTAGCCGAAAGTCAAGCTGGTTAAATACCCATCTCTTGGTTCAACTAACTTGCCATGTTTGTTGCCAGAATTACACAGAAATGTAGCTCAAAGGGAGAGAGTTGGAGACCTATGACTTTTTTATTATAATATTCTCATAATATGTAGGTGAAAGAACTACAGAATGATGAAACTGGTACATTTAATTTCATTATGAAATTGAGTATTGTGTACTCAGGTTTCTTATCATTAAATTACCAATTTAACTAGCATGCCTATTGACAATTTAGGTAGCTCCTATAGTCATAAAAAGGTTGGGAAAGCCAGATGCATTATTCAGCAACAAAGCAGCTGTCCTCATCAGAGATTTATCAACAGTAGATTATTAAGGTGAATGACTGATTAATCTGACTGAATTGATAGGTGATAGAAACTAAAATAGGACTCTCATTAAATTTTTCTTCTTTTTGAAATGACAGACCATAGGACAGAATGGCAATTCCTGCATGAGGCAACCCTGCTGAGGCCTGAGCCAGACAGATTTACAATCTCCTTAGAGGGGGTTGGGAAGAGTACAAAGCACAGGCACAAGCAGGGATTACTGATCTTCAGACACAACTGCTGCACATAGAGTGGAATATACTTATAATCATTTTTTTCATAGCTTGTGCATTGCTATTTATTTTCCCAAACAATTTTTTTGCTCTTACTGAAATATTATACAACAGTAACAGTTGTAACTGAATTATACATGGATGCTCATTTTAGCACAATAGCTTGCTAAAATAAATGATGATAATATTATTTGTTATGAAAAAATAATTTGTAATGATACATATGTTTTTGTAAATAAATAACGATTTAATTTTTGTAATGAAAGTCTTTAATTGCCAAAAAGTAGCTTCTGAGCTGCTTTAGTTGACAGTCTGTTGCCACTTGTGCCTTGATCTGCTGTGCAGGACAAACTTTCATGGATGAGTGACACAAGCAATCCATAAAAAATAACCAAGCAAGATAACAGGCAACAGCCAATGTATCAACAACATAATGGGACTTGAATACCTACAGCCACAGCCATTGAGTAAGTCACCCAAAAGTAATACAGCAGCAAGAATTTTCAGATTAGTTTATAGTAATACAAAACTTACTTTTAAAAATCAAACATTCAACTTTCACACAAACTTCATTCGTACAACATACTTAATAACATAGTTTCTGTATAAAGATTACATTTTACATTTTTCCACCTTTTAACCATATTCATCAATGGAAAAATTGTCTTCATAAACTACCTATAATATGGCACACATTATTTACAATGTTTAATTAAATCTGACTTAGGCCATCCACTTGAAAAAGTGTAGAACTTATAACAGCAAAAACTATTTTTGCAGATTCACCTTTTTTTTTCTCATTCATAAAATATACAAGCTATGATGACACATACTTTCCATTACGATTGTTGCAGAAGCTTGTTGACCAGTTGACATACAATAGCATCATATGGAAAAACTTTTCTTGTTGATATGAAATGCATATTATTCTTACATTTTTACAAAATGTTGTTTATACTTCAAAGAAAACTTTAAACTACAAATTTTATTCAATTGTTTAATCTGTAGGTTTTTAACTTAGAGAGCTCATGATGATTGCTATTATTGTCTTATATAATTTTAAAAGCTTTTCTTACTTTTGAAAAGCTTAATTTTTAGGCATTTTCCAATTATAGCAACCCATGACTAAATGGATTCCCTCTCCAAAGAATTCCTGGGTCATTTCTTGAACCTACCAGAATCTTGCATGTTTTGTAAAATTTATGTAAAAACTAACTTCTTGACAAAAGTCAAGGATATATCACTTTCACATTCCAACATTTTTAACTGACAACATAATAAATTCTACTTCAACTTAAATTGTGATGAGGTTGAAAAGAATCACAACAAAGATGTATATTACCTTTTGGGGAATGTGAATATCAGTTGACCAATCAAAGTCTATTGGACCACTTATGAGCTCAAGGTGTCTAATTAGCACCAAATAAACTCAGACTTCTTTTAATATTGGCCTGTGTCAAGGACCTGAGCTTCCCCGAACTTGCGCAAGTAGAGCTTCATTTCGACGACATTCAGCAGTTAACTGACGAACAGCTGCAACATATTTTCTCTGGGCTTCAACAAGGGTTAGTAAACGAGCAGCCAATGATTCACGTCTTTCAACTTCCTCTGTACGGCGCTTTGCAACCTTTTGAAAATGAAAATTCGAAAACATTACATATGTGAAATATTAAAATACTAAATGGCTTCGTTATTAATAATTTAAAATTATGATTATGTTAATTAAATTTTTACTAGCTTAATAATGTAAAAAGTGAAAAAATCTAAATTGCCTTTATTTTATTCTGCTTGACGCCTTCCACAATGGCATCAAACTGTCTCATGAATTGTTCTTTTCCTGCAGGAGTTGACATTGCCCTGAAAAAAATTTAATACATCAAGCGCTGAAAAACAGAATATTCTGAGACAATTGTGGTAGACATCAAATGGCTAAGAAAAAGTTCTCTCTATATAAAATAAAACCTGTAAGAGGTGAAACCTCAAGGGACCAGTCTATTTTTCTGTCTTTTGCTGTTTTTCCACCTTATACAGGTTAATATATGCAACTTCTCTTTCTTTTAAATGGAAAATAGAGAAGTTTTCTCAATGGAAATAAAAGCTTTTAAATTACAACAATCGATATAGACAATAAGAGAGAACATAAACTTGAAATTACATGCATGCACAATCCTGAATTTATTAGAAATTAATAATCTTCTGTTAAAAATGGTACAAGTTTTCTGAAGCAGAACCATTAACTGTCATACAGTTGTTAAAAATTTTCCAATACACATTAAAATCAAATAAAAAATAATAAAGTAAAAGAATTTAAAAATTTCTTTGAAAATACTATCCAATTTTACTAGTGTTGCTTTTTTCTTTAAACTGGTAAAAGAAAACACTAATTCTACAACTTTGTGAAAGAAATCATTTCCACCCTTCATTTTGGCATAATATTTTTCAGCTTTAAGACAGTGCAAAACTTCCGATGTTTTGGCATTTCTAGTTCTTTACAAACTTCCTCACTTTGTCAGTCCTCTGAATTGAGTGCAATGTCATTGCTTTGTGATTCTACCAGTTTTCAAGTCAATTTCATCAATCTCTGTGAAGATACTTTCGTCAATATTTATGAAATTTTTTGCTCCTACATTGGTACCCTCAACAATAACATTTTGAATATCACAATAATCACTATCACTACCTGCTTCACCATTTTATTAGCATCATCAAAACTAAAACCACAGTTTCTAAAACAATTTTTGATACATGTTCCTTGTACATACTAATGAACAACTGAGAAATGCAATTGCATCTAAAACATCAATTTTAACTTCCAAATCCAACACACTGATATAAATATTGAAGGTGCTCAAGACATATTTTAAAGAGAATTATTTTTCTTTCCATCTTTCACAGATTCAAAATGTACTTAATAATACAAAATTACAAGAAAACATCCTTTCCATCTGCATCTCACAGGTTCCACCATATAGAGAGACATTCAGTTGAAAAACAGTATCAACTAGTACGATGACTTTATTTTCGATTTCCAGCTTTGGCAGGTTTTTGCCAAATACAGGTTCTACCTTTCCCAGGTATTACTGTATTAATCACTTTAACGCCTCAACTTTATGTCAAGTACCCCAATTAATAAATACCTTTTGAATTGAAGACAAAAAATAAAATAAACTTTCTCATTAACAATGCTTAAAACTGCAAACATTGGTGTTGTAGTAACTAAACGAAAAAATCTGCATCCTTTATCACATGCAACCCAGTCAACTAAAACGAAGCAGCAATGTGACTTTTAGAGTGCCTATGTATGCAATGTGAAATATCAAGAAATGAAAGGAGAAAAGGGAGAGTAAGATGGATTAGAGCAAATTCTGATCCAATGAGAGGCTACTAGCAGAGTTCTTCCACTTGTCTCAGAAATGATAGTTTCAAGGCTTTTATTTTACTGCCTCAGTAACTAATTATTGTGTAATACAGCAACTCTTTCCAAGACACCTATTTATTTTTAACTGCAAATATAGTAAAAACTCGAGAAAGATTTTATTTAAGGCACTTCTACATAGCATTCTTCATAATTCTTGGTGTAATCTCTCTCTTTATTCTCAAGAATGTATATTAACACATACACAGTACTGGCAAGGTGCGACTTTGTGGAAACCACTCTAACAGAATAAATCCCTGGTGAGGATTAATACCCTGTAAACCTGTAAGTGTGCCTGTCCCTTTTTTGTATCCATTTTTTCCCTCTTTTGCCCACTTTTTAAGCTTCTCTGCTTGTGTTGTCTCTAAATATTTGCCTTGTATGGTTAAGGAGTTAATTTTACTTTTGTTAGAGGGTTAATATAAGACGTCATCATATACAAATTATTAGTCTTGATTTTACTACTTTATGCATGGCATGCAGTTCGGGTTCCTATATGCCTGTTTTTATGTGCAGATCACCTTACATTTCCCAACATGCTTTTTTAACAGAGATATTACAGAGAGATCTCAAAATGACTACCAAAAGCAAAAGCAGAACCTTTGAGTTGCTTCCCCAATAGAATTGTTGAAATTTGAGATGAAACTGTGACAATGCCTTGATATCTGATGGATTACAGTATCTTTCTCAAGGGTCACTGATGATTTCCACTGTGATCAATGGCCAAGACTGATATGTTTATAGCTATACTATTAACAATATTAATATTAGCATTTCTTTTAATTTTTATTTATTGTTATGATGACATGATGTTTTTATAAGTTATGTGCTGCATATTGAATCATGAGGTCCATTTATTGGTGTCCTAATGAAATATAATGAATATCACACGTTTTAGACTTTACCATTTTTTCCTCGTCCATATTATCCACATCTTCATTTTGTAAATGTAATATAGGGAAAAAATTTTGTACGTTTTACAGAAGTAAATATGGTACATACAATAGTAAATATTCTAATTCAAGGGAACAGCACATAAAATCAAAAAATCGCTGATTTTAATTTGAGTTACAATTAAATTTTTAAATGTATTTTTTCTCTGTAAAACTCAAAGAAGGGTGTTAGCCTGTGCCTCCAATTCTTTAAAATTCTGATTTCATTTTCATGCATAGAAATAGCAGTTTCAGCATAAAAGAGAAAGTATATTTTACATATCAGAATCATTTTCAATTACTCACTCTCCATAAGTATCCAATATGGAATTCAACAGGGACAGCTCCTTGATCAGGTACAATTTAGTATCGTCCAAGGTGTTATAAAGAGTATAAAACTGCTTTGTTTCCCTGTGTTTAGAGGCCACTGTAATTAAAAAATACAAAATCTTCATGAAGACAAACAATCACATAATCTCTTCTTTTACAATGAAGTAGTATAAATTGAGGTACAAAATAAAAATGCAAATCCGATTCTTACACACACTAATAAAAGAGAAAATCAGCTTCAGGTGTTTTGTTTACTAAGATATGTTAGGCTTTATTGATTATTAATTTCTATTTTTAAAATAAAAAAACAATATCATATAATACCTTGGTTATAAAGTTCCAAAAACCTATGCTGATATTGAGTTAACTCAGCACGTCCTGGCACATCATCGAGATGACGCTTCAAGGATGCCACAACACGAGTGTGCTTGGCAAGCACTAGACGAGCCTTTGCCAACCGAGCCCTCTCCTCTTCAATCTGATGTTCTGGTCCTCCATCACTTCCATCTGAATCTCCTTCTTTTGTGCATGCTGAAGCTGCATCAGTTGCTTCTCTAACAGAACATTTGAGTATGATTTTTGTGAAAGCTGAAAAATTTTTCCATCCCATCAATATGTAACTTCCCTTACACCTATAAAGTATCTTCTATTTGGATAGTAGTTGATCCATTTCTAACCAAATTTTAAAATTACTCGAGTCTATGTTCTTTTCCTGCTGACATAAACCATTTTGGGCATTAACCTATACATTTACTCACTGCAACATGAAGAAAAAAGCAAGAGCCAACATTAGTAATATTGAAATAGTATTAATCTCTGACAATGAGTGGCGTAGGGATGTGTATGTTTATCCTTATCAAACCACACAATGGTGAGCTAATGTGGACTGCAGGATTATAAGTTCCACTTTTAAATGTTCAAAATGGAGTAAACACCTTTACCTGAAAAATTCCATCTTTTCATTTGAGATTCTAATACAAATCTATCATAAAAAGTTTACTTGTAATGAAATTTAGGAGAACAAGCAAAAAGTATTTTCAAGAATAGAATTAAAGAAAAATTTCACAGATTGTTTTGAAAATAATTTATCGTGTGAAATCAAAAAATACTCTTCATTTCATGCTGCTATATAACAGAGACCATGGCAGACAAGTAGACATAAAATTTAAATTTTAATATTCTGAATAATAAAGGTTTATATACCGTATTTACCCGAAAGGAAGACGACCTTGAATTTAAGACGACCCCTAAAAAAAAACATATATTTACGAAAAACTTTTAAATACCAATCAACACACTACGAGCATGAATAAAAAAGGCATTTTACTACTTACTTCCCCATTTCCAATGTTTTCCTCCTCTAATGCTTCCTGACCTGTCTCGTGACAACTTATTCGTATTCGAACAAGTCATCTTCCATACCATCCATGGAATTCAAAATGTAGCATTTTTTTAATCCTTTTGAGATAGCATTGGGATCTATTTTTTTCCAAGCTGCGTAGACCCATTTACAGAGAAATGGCTTCTTAATTTTCCCTGTGCATGATTCCCTGCCAAAAGCCATTCTGAATAGAATGATTTTAAATGATCTTTAAAGGGCTCACTACAACATCAAGCACTTGCAGTTGTGATGTCACCCCTCCTGGTATGACCACAAGATCAGTATTCATACCTTGAAGGGTATTTTTAACTTCCTGGGTTAAATGGCCTTTGAATGAATCTAAAATGAGCATTGTTCTTTGTCTTAAAAGTGCCCCAGGTCATCTATTCCACAGAATGCTTAGCCAATCCTTCATTAAATCTGTAGACATCCATCCTTGGCTTTGACATTTAACAATTATTCCTTTAGGTAGCAGTTCCCTAGGCATTGTTTTGTGTTTTAAAATAACATACAGCAGAAACTTTGTGCCATAAGCTAATGCAGCCAGCATTACTGTAACACGCATTTTTTCATTCCCAGAAGTTTTTATAGTGACACATTTTGTGCCTTTTTCATTAATTGTATAATTGGATGGCATGTCGAAATAAATAGGCATCTCATCTGCATTACCCAATTGACTCAGGAGGTAATTGTGGATTTTCGGCAACTCAATTACATGCTTCTGGAAAGCAATCAGTTTTTCCGTGTAGTCAGAAGGTAGATGTTGGCAAAGAGAGGTTCTTTGTCGCAGGCTAAAACAACTACGATTCATCATTCATACACACCAACCATTACTAGCCTTGAATTCTTGAGGTGAGATGTTTAGCGATCTCGCTAATTCATGAGTTTTCCATCTAATGATTTCTCGTGACACTGGTTTTCCATCCGTTCTTTGAGTATGCATGAAGTTTACTATTTCCTCTTCTAATTCATGAAATAGACCTTATTTGGGTCCACTAAATGATTTCCGTGTCGAGTTAGCACCTTCAAGTTTCTCTTTTATTTGCACATTTGCCTCATTCACATTATATTTCCTCCCAGCCATACAATTATTAGTTTCTTCAGCGTACTGCACCACCATTAACTTAAGATTTCTATCATAACTTCATCTTATTACTTTTGATACATTCCCTTTTACAGCCGTGCCTTTCTTCTCTACACAATCTATCTTTTCAGTCCTTTGGGGTAACTTATTTTAAACTTAAAAATAAAGACTAGTCTTCACTTCACATTAAAACTTGGCAAAGCGAGTACTAATTGAGTGCTCTCATAAACGTTATACTCTTTAAAATTCAGGCGTACTTTTGTCTGCCGCTGGCGCACCAATCGAAAGGTAGCAGATTTTTTAATTGTAATACATAGGCATGTTTAAAATGTAACAAGATGCCTAAAATATGGCCTCCAATCCTTGCTTAACCATTTACATTGTCACATATCAGATTTCCTACTCAGCCATAAACACACCCCTTCCATCAGTACCCCCGAGGTACTCTTTCGTACTATATGCAACTCTAAGAACTATGATTAAGAATTTTTAATGTATTATAGTAATTAATTAAATGTAATGTATTGTTGTATGCATAAATAAATGCATTTTCATGGACATATACTCGAAATTCGGGTGTTCCGTGTGGTGTTTAAAATGCACACATTTTTCCCACCTAAAACTTCATACTCGATTGTAAGATGATCCCAAATTTTTTTGCAGACATTTTTTGGAAAAACCTCGTCTTCCTTTTGAGTAAACATGGTATTACTTTAATTGTAAGTAAAAATTCAAGCAACCATTCCAAAAAGATATTCAGTTATAAATGTGTATAAAATTGAAAACCTAAAATTAAAATTATAAGAAATAAATATAAATCCAATTCTCAAAATTAAATTAGAAAATCTTTGTGGAACTATAAAAACAACCCTTTATAAACATTATTTCAAGGTTGTTGCTTTTCACTTAATTTTATGAAATTACTTACTTCACTAGTTGCTGCAGTCCAGTTAATTCCGTTCTGCACTGCTCTCTGAAGGTTTTTTCTTGCTCTTTCAGGGTCTCATTTAGGAGAACCAATGAACGCAGCTTCTTAAGCAATCTGAATAGCAGTATCAGGGAATAATAACAGTGCATAATTACAAAAAATAAAAATGTTACAGTTCAATATGATAAAACTATCAAGCTCAGAATGCTGAAAGCTCATTAGTTTCCAAATTCGTTCTCTTTAGATTTATATACCAATAAACATATAAACCTGCCCTTTTCTACCTTAAAAATCTCAAATTTAGACTAGGGACATTACACACACTTAGCCCAAGGCAATTCAGATATTAAGGATTCGCAAACTTCTTTGTCCACATGAAACATTCCAGAGCCTCTATAAAGGGTTATCACAAAGTCCAGGTGGGACATTTAACATCAATAACTTTTTCATTATTCCAAATAAAATAAAATAATACCATTACTAAGCTTAATATTTTAACTTTCTTCCATTTGTGCAAATGAACCAAGTGTACACCTGTGCATTGCTATAGGAAAAATTCCTTATCAACGTATTTTATGTCTATGTTGAAATGAGTTATTTTTAACAATTGGCACTAATTACCTCCATGGAATCTGATTAACAAGGAAAGGGCCACTTATTGGAATCTCGGATTTTGATGAAACTTGGTAAATGGATAGCAGTCGAGACGAGATTTATGAATCACCCCCCTTTTGGATGTAGACGGTTAATAGTTAAACCAGAAAATGAACTTTTTACTTTGGGTTTCCTTTACAGCCTATTATGAACACCCTGTAACTCACAGTAGATGTTGCGTAGTGGTTGCTCATGTGTCGCATGGACGAATGGTTGAAAAGGTTTCGTTTAGAACAACTGTCATCGCCAGAGAAAGTTTTGCCATCTTCACCGGTAATGGCTAAAAAGTTTTCAATAGATATTTATACAGATGAGCGGCAATACAATACATAGTAATTTTTAGGAAGTGAAGGCAAAGCTGGTGGTAATCAGAATAAATTTTCAGATTTGTTCAAACACAAAATATCGAGAGAAAAGGAATCGGTATGAAGTTTTCGTAAAGGTATAGACAAGAAAAGATAAAATCGGGTAGGTGAAAAGAAAATGTCACCCTCTGGATTCAAACCCTATGCATAGCGCTTGGCAAGCCGGGACGATAACCACTACGTTACGTCTACTGTGAGTTACGGGGTGTTCATAATAGGCTTTAAAGGAATCCCAAAGTAAAAAGTTCATTTTCTGGTTAAACTATTAACCGTCTACACCCAAAAGGGAGGTGATTCGTAAATCACATCTTGACTACCATCCATTTACCAAGTCCCATCAAAATCTGAGATTCCAATATATGGCCCTCCCCTTGTAAGAGTTACACAAATTTGTTCAGGTATATCAAAGTATCCCAGTTAAAGGTTAAGAAAAAAATCACAATGAAAATCCATTAGGCAGAAATTTGTTAGGTCACATTTGTTAAGCATTTTTCTTCATTATGAAACTTCTAATAGAATCCAAAACATGTTTAAAGTGCTTAATTTACAGTAAAAATTAATTATAACAATTTTAAGGCCACATTTTAGCATGCATCTTTCAAAATATTCTCCATACTCAGTATTAAACAAAATAAAATTTACAGGATATGAATAAGTAGCAATACACACGAATCTCTTTCCTCAAAAATCTTGTTACCTTTCTGACACAAGTTACTTTATTTAATTTTTGTAGCAGACACTCACCCATCACCCCCGCCATCGAGTTGAGCTAATGCATCCTCAAGTCTCTTCAGTTCTCCGCTACCATTCTCTCTCCTTGATTTGACCTCCTTCAACTTAGTTTGCACCTCTTGCCCTTCCAATCTCAGTTGCTCCCTCTCCTCTTCAAGCTTTCCTTCTTCTGCCTGAATGGAAGACAGCTCCTCTTCTAAAGATGTCAGAGTCTGTGTTGCACGATGTGATTCCAAACTCATGCTCTCTAAACTACTCCCTATGCCACTTTCCTATGAAAAAGAAGATTTGAACATTGCGATTAGAAGAAACATAGCAAGGACATCTCAAAACATACCGCATGCTGGCGACAATACTGACACAACTAAAAAAATGTGCTTTTCGAGTTAATATGGCTGAAGGGTTTGTTGTAAGGCTCTCTTTCATCCTGTAATACTGGCAGAATTGTAGTTATCACGTGGGATCACCAAATTTCAAGGCCATTACTTATGCTATTCAACAGGAAAATAACCTGATGCTGCTAGGTGCAGTTTATTTCTTGATTTTCTTAAAACGTTACATTTGAGTTGTGTCAGTATTGTTGCTGATGTGTGATATAATTTTTAGTCTAACTTAATTGTAAATCATCATCCAGAGCCAGCATGAAATTTACTTTGCATTTAATGATATCAAAATTGCCAATAAGACACCTAGATTTTACAGCATATTTTTCAAAAACAATTATCAATTTGCATGTGAATGCTATTAAATATACTGGATTCTTCTACATTTTTAAAGAAAACATGATTGCATAAATTTCAGCATTAAGATTAAAAATCTAAATATCCTCAGATAATAAAGAAAAATTTACTTTTGTCAGACTTCTTATTTTTTAGAGTTATTAACTTTTGGAAAATTTCGACCATGCAAAAGGTTTCCACAACAAACAAAAGCCATTTAACAACACAGACCTAGTATTTTATATTATTATAAAAAAGTAATTATTGTCTGTATAATAGAAGTCAAACTTTTCTATGCCCTGCTATATTTTATACAACATAGAAACATAATTCTTACATATATTGTTTTTAAATGTTTAGAAAAATACATTCAGACCATTTTTTTTGGACATTTTAATTGCATCATAGATATTAAATTAAGTATCTTTCAACTCACTTTTCAAGTATCAGTAACTTCTTACTTGTTATGTAAATAAGCTATGATGAAATGTGAGAAAAGTGCCATCAATCACTGAAAATTTCCATAAATAATTGCAAATTGACAAACAAAATTTGGTTGCATCTTTATAGCTTTCATAAAATGAAAAATCAACCTGCATCTGCTATTATGTAAACCCAGATGCTCTGCACAAAATTAAGTTGAATCATTTGTGTTGGAAAATTGATTTTATATTGTACAACCCATCAAGATCAAAGGTTACTGCTTCTCTTAGAGTGACAACTTTCATTAGGTTTACATACACTTTGCAATGGGGGAACTTGGTGCCTGGTGCAGAACAATTTTTGGCAACCTTTTTCAGAATAAAATTGCATCTAATAGTCTGACAAACATGGTAAATTCCTCCGATTTAACTAAGTAATAAGTTCAATATGCACAATGAATCAATTTGTCTCTAACAAGCTGGTAAATTTCACCAAGTTTTAACTTTACGCTAGCGTAAGTAGAAAGGTATTCATATTATTGAAAATAATAACAATTAAATAATAATTTAGATTTATATATGCAATTTTTTAGTTTTATTTGAAAATTTTTAGCTATCAGATAAATATTAGTATTTTCAATTACAGTGTGTTCTCAACTGTCATTAATTCGTTCTTGAAATTCAAGACATTGAACGAAACAACATTAAATGAATCAACAATTCCCATAAGAACCCATGTTGTACAATATAATTGGTTCCAAAATCTCGGACTCAACACCCCTCGAAAAACAAAAAGCCATAATATACAAATGTGAAGAAAGAATAAATAAAACATTTACAGGCAGACCTCGTCTTTAGCAGGGTTACGTTCCTGAAAACATCGCAAAAGATGAAATCGCAAAAGAGAAGTAATTAAGGCAATTGGAAATACAAGCAGACCCCAATTTACGTAAGGGTTACATTCTTCAAAAATCTTTCGTAAATCGAAATTACGTAAATTGAGGTATAATTTCTCATTAACTCCTATTATAGAAGGCGAAATACGTTCCTATGGCAAAAAAATCTTCCCCTAAATATAGTAAAATGACACTGTATATGTTTCTTAGGATATTTATTACGGAAAACAATTGTTCCAAACATATTATTATTATTATTAAATATTACAAGTATCCGTCGCTTAGCGTCGTAGTTGTGCTCCTTAAAAATGCAATTCTAAGTGAAAATACGTCAAGCGAGAGAGTTTTCTTCATAAGAAATGGCTAAAATAAGGAAAGTTACATTCCTCCAGAGTAGAGTAGATGCCACTTGTTATTATCATTATTGCTGGTTATTTTTAACATCTGCCTGTTGTACACAAATGTGGATTCTAAAATCAAAAATTATTTTAACATGAAATTTCCTCTGCATAATATGATCACACCTGCCGTCTACTATGATAAAAATTTTATCTGATCCCGTGATCAGCTGAAGCCAAGAAATATATCTCTTTGCACACTATTTTTGACAACATTATATGATGCATAAAACCTCGCGAGAGCACACATTCAGGGTTTTTTTAAGAAAGTGAATTTTGTCCAGACTATTCGATCATAGGTCATAATAATGAATGATATCGGAAATGATCATAAAAATGTTCAATGCATGCTGCAATAGGTTTATTAAATTAATATTCAATTACTGTAATCGACTTCCTTTTTAGTTATCGATTCCAAATTGTTACAGCTTTAGCAGATTATTTGTTTGAACTCGTTAAAATAACCAACATTATCCTAACTACTATTTTAGGAATATAAATTGACAGGACAGATTAGCTAATTCGAATCTGTTTAATTATCATGTTATATAGAGTGGTGGTTCATCATCAAATAATGTTAACTTTATATAATTAATTTCAATGATACGAACTTAGAAGGTGCTACATAATTCATAAATGTTTATGGAACTGTTTCTTGGTGTACTAGATCATTAATTTAAATGTATGACCATCTGGTGCAGCAGGAAGAGAATTTAAAATTTTAATTTTCCATTTAATCCATATAAAAGTATGTAATTTGGCAAAATTGGTAACTGTGCTCTGTTTTTCACTGCTCAAAACAAATTTTTCATGTTAAAATCCAATGTTTGGACCAACTCATTAAGTTTTCGTAAATACTCATATCAAGACGTTTATTTTGTTGAAAAAGTTTATTTTCTCTGACGTACTGTCTCCGAAATATAAATTTTATTATTTAAACAGCTGGTATTTTGTTTCAAGATAGCAGGTATAAATAAAAATAGTTAACACTATGTTGTTAAAGGGTCATCCTTAAATAAATACGCATTAATTTTCAAGATTCCATACATTTGAGATTCTGTCTATTCGCGATTCCATCCATTCACGATTTTGTCCTTTTGAGATTGTGGGTTTTAACTAGGATTTTAAAGTATAATAATTTAAACTATTTTAAATTGCATGTATTTTAAACTAGCTTTTTCTTTTATAATCATTATTACTGTATTATTATTGATTAGCAATACACCAGCCCCTCAACATTCGTGAGGGATACGTTCCCAATAACCTCGCAAATGTTGAAATTCGCGAATAAGCATTTTGCTCTGATTATACTACCCAAACTTAATATTCAACATTCACACTGCTTTGTGCTCAACACTAAACCTAAAATTAAAGTTCGTAGGCTAAAAATAAACTTACAAAAAAACTAGAAAACAGTTAAAACAAAATGAAAACGTGAATAAAAATAAAAATATATGTATATGTACATGTATATGTAAATCATTCTGTATATGTACATGTATATGTAAATCAAAGCGCAAAAGCTGATGAAAAGTATGTAAGAGCGACACATTCTGAGCGAAATGCAGGCAAGAATGAAAATGCCCGGGAGGTGGGGAATGGTGGTGGCATAGCGTTCGACTCCGTGGCGCAGTTTTGTAACTGTATGTACATACATAGTGCATACTATGTAACAGAATGATTCCAATTTTCAGAATTATAGCTTATTGTAGGTAGGACATTAGGAGTTGCATTCTTGAAAGGTTAACATCTACTGTCCTCAAGTATTTATACGGTTAACACCAACTACTTAGATTCTACTTGCATCAATTAATACCTTATTGATTACAACAATTCTAAGCGCTTTTATCGCAAGATTAGTAATATTTTGGATAGTCACTTACACAGCTTATGGGACTGTTGACTGTCTAATTTTAATTTTATAACCTGAGAACGGTTGCCTTTTTGAAATAATGAAATTTTATGGCTACCTCGCAAATACCTGAACTCGCAAATACCTGAACTCGCGAATGCTGAACTCATGGATGTTGAGGGGCTGGTGTATTATTATTTTTCTTCCGTTACTTGTTTTCTTTACGAGATTTGCAACAAAATTTTTTTTCGTAACTTTGGGGTTTTATTTCGTATAACGAGACCCGGGACAAAAAATTTTTTTTCGTAACTTCAAAACTTTGTAAATCAGGTTTACGTAAATAGGGGTCTGCCTGTGCAGGGTTTGGTTCTCATCCTAGCAAGAACGGATCATTTGCCCTCTGTATTGGTGACCGCAGAAAAATAGCGAAAAAAATAGAAAAATGAACGTCAATGAAAGAGAAACTTAAACAAGATAAAAGAATATGAAAAAAGTATAAGAAATTAAAATCTTATTCAAGTTCTGTAGTAGAACAGAGAAAAATGAATGGCGGTTACCTAACTCGCAGGAGCTAATTTCCCAAATACGGCAGACCTCGTCTTTCTTGGGGGTTACATTCTTGAAAAACTCCGCGAAACTCCACCAATAATAAATGATGCGTAAAATGTGAAGCTTAAGTGTTTGAACTATGTCAAAACTGAGCAAATACCCCAATGATCCTGAATAGGAAGGGTCAAGGTTGAGGGTTGAGTCTTTCCCCTCGGGACTTCCCTGTTGTCAAAAAGAAAGAAAGCTCCTGCACGGTGATACCAACTTATATTTTGCAACTTTTCACATGTAGAGGGGCACAAAAGTGAGGGAGGATTGCATCATAAAAATATTTAAAAGTATATATAAGACATGTATCTAATTTTTTTAATTATGCACTTAGTTAAATATTTTTACATATTAGAATAACGCAAAATTTTTTTCAGACCCATCAGTGAAAATGTGAGGAAAATGCGATTCATTCCATATATAGAAAATTTCGTGTAGCCTTTTCTATGATTTTTTCCGTGAAAGAGTGAAACATAAGACCGCAAAAGACAAAACTGGTCGCAACTGTGAACTGTGGAAGTTCGAAACAAAAAAGCTGCGAATGATGAGGTCTGCCTGTATTTAGTAGTTTTTATTTAACTACGGGTTTTGTTTATTCACTTCATCAATCCACAGCTGATACAAATGAAAATGAAATCGGGGACGTTAAACTCAAGTTATTCTCTTCCAATTTCTTTAATTTTGTCTGAGTTATTCAGAAAAATCCTTATCATCATAGATGGCAACCCCAAAACTCTGCCCATGTCTGCAGCTGTTTTACCTTGTTAACGGCGCATGACAATATTAAGTTTTTGCTCCAAAGTAATTGTCTTGTGCAATTTTTTCACTGCTGACATACTGCCATTACCACAGCATCTCTTTGGACCCATTTCAACAAAATATCATTGCTCAATTACAGCAAATTTAATGAAAATTCATCAATCCAGAATACTTTTCCCACTTAAGTAATGCTATTAGCTGCAATGTGTGCAACAGATGCGCAGTTATTTTCGTGCATCATTTCAGCGCGAAGTCAGAGTGATGTTAACTCAAATCATCGACGATGTTAATTCGAATATGAGTATTAATTTTTGAAGGACGTTATCGCAAATCAACATTAATTCAGGCAACGTTAAACCGAGGACACACTGTATATGAAGACATAGAGAAACTCTTATTATTACAATGAATTATAAAAAAGTTAATTAACCATATAATCTTATTAATTACATCAGTAACAATAACATACCTTCATCTGCAACTTGGCATATTGCTCGGCAGCAAGAGCAATCTCTTCTGCATGTGTACTGACGATGCTACCAACAATCCCTGCAGCAACACGACTCTATAAATATACAATTAAACCAGTAAATTTTCAAAGTCAATCATGAGTTTTGCATCACAGATATTAAATTAAGTATCTTACAGCTAACTTTTCAAGTATCAATAACTTCTTATTTATGTAAATACGCTATGTTGAAATGTGAGAAAAGTACCATCAATCACTGAAAAGTTCCATAAATAATAACAAGTTGATAAAACTTGGTTATAACTTTATAGCTTACATAAAATGAAAAAGCAATCTGCATCTGCTTTTACATAAGCTCAGATGCTTGCACAAAATTAAGTTGAATCATTGGAGTTGGAAAATTATGAGTTTAGGATACAGTAAAACTCTGTTATAACAAGCCTCACTAAGCTGCGGATTCGGATATACCGCAGGTCTAGTCATGAACCCCAAAATGATTCCATTTATTTTCTTCGTAAACAACTTTATTTCAAATTTTACCGTGATTTATTTTCTTCGTAAACAACTTGGTTCATATTTTACCGTGATGCACCACTAGCCGAAGTCCTCTACATTTCAAACGCATTAACATGACATCTTTGTCTATCGTTTATAAAAGCAATACAAACGCCTGGATGACTTGCGATATTTTCATGTCGTAGTTCAACGATGATTTTGTGCCTTTGGTAGCTATCTACGTTTACTAAAACTGAAAGAAAAAGCTCTACTTCTGCTGGATAACTGTCCTTCACATCCTCCTGATTCTCTGAAATCAAGAGACGGAAAAATTTTCTTCGTAAACAACTTTATTTCAAATTTTACCGTGATTTATTTTCTTCGTAAACAACTTGGTTCATATTTTACCGTGATGCACCACTAGCCGAAGTCCTCTACATTTCAAACGCATTAACATGACATCTTTGTCTATCGTTTATAAAAGCAATACAAACGCCTGGATGACTTGCGATATTTTCATGTCGTAGTTCAACGATGATTTTGTGCCTTTGGTAGCTATCTACGTTTACTAAAACTGAAAGAAAAAGCTCTACTTCTGCTGGATAACTGTCCTTCACATCCTCCTGATTCTCTGAAATCAAGAGACGGAAAAATAGTAGCGATGTTTTTACCAAAAAATACTACTGCACTTATCCAGCCTTTGGACCTAGGCATTATCTGAGCCTTTAAAGCCTACTATTAGCGGGAATTGCTCACTGCTGTCGTAAACTCAGAAAACAGGTACAATGAAGAATATGGCCTACAATACTGGATTGGCATGGAAGAACAGAAGTTCTGTGACAATTCAAAATTGCTGGTCAAAGTGCACTGCTGTAGCAGGCGATAGTATCGAAGACGAAGAAGAGTTTTTGGGTTTTACAGAAGAAGACGTGCGTGAAGCTTCCAATGCTCTCGATGATAGACTACAGGTAAATGATCTGTGGGCCTGGGTTCACGAAGATGATGAAACTCCCATCGCTGTCTATAATAATGATGAAGAAATTGTAGCTGAATTCCAGAACCGCAGAAAAATTATCGGAAGATGACTGCAAGAATGAAGAGATGTGTGAGCTTGAGACTCCTAAAATAAGCAAAGTACAGTCATGCCTCGTTTAGTGCAAAGGATACGTTCCGAACGATCTTTGCGGTAACCAAATTTGCCGTAAACAAACCGATTATAACGTGTACTTAGTAGTGATCAGTTCGTGAAATTGCAAGGTTCGCTAATGTTACTTTTTAATTATTTAATATTAATTATCATTAAAAATCAATATTAATACAATTTTAAATCTTTTGCAGTGGTGCTCGCATTTATGCATAGATTGCTAGGTTCTGCGAGTTATCATTTTCGTCACTGCAGCGCTCAAATCTATGCGTAAATTACTTATTGTATGTATGTGTGAGGGTATTCTCCATTTTCAATAATTGCTTGAAATTCGTCAGGAAACTTTATAGCTGCATCTTTATCAGAGCTTGCTGATTCACCTGTAAAACGAACGCTATGTATATTTGCGCGGCGTTTAAAATTTTGAAACCAACCGGAACAGGCATGAAATGTTTCTGAAGAGTCTCCACTCTCTTCTTGCTTTACACATTCAAACAGGGAAAGTACTTTACTGCAAGTGATTGCTTGACTAAGGGGCATGTGTTCATTAGAACGCTTAGAATCCATCCACAACACTAGCAGTTTCTCCATTTTTTCAAGCATATTACTAAGTGATCATGTGAGTTTCTTCCTTCAATGAAACTTTTTTATTTTGTCTTTATTTAACAAAATTGTATGAATTGTAGAAGTGGTGAAGTTAAACTTATGTGCAATATTGCTCTGATGCTCACCTTCTTCAAAACACTGAATCACTTCAAGTTTTTCCTCAAGATTTATGTTTTCCTTGATAATTTAGGATTATTTTCTACACTTTGATTGTCTTTACTCAATTTTCTCCTTTCTGCCATGTTTTACTGAAATTATTTCCCCCTATTTACTGTTAAAATGTTATTTTGCCATAGATACCGTATTTACTCGTGTACCCTGTGCACATTTATCCCAAAATGCCGGGGAAAAAAGGGGGTGCGCATGTTATACGAGGTTTTCTGAACAGGTTATATAAATTGTGAGTATCGATAGTAAATTCTCTGCAATATGCTTGCATCTACGTTTATGTTCGTAAAAGACATCGAATTCTATGAAGTAACTTATATGCGTATTTATGCGACCAAGCAAACGTGTAAGTTACGCCCGCGCTGCAGGCAAAAACTCCCAAAAGTAGGCAGAAAGAATACGCCGACTGACTGATAACTATAGTTCAATGACTACTGAGGGTTTGCTGGCTTGAAAATAGGTAGGTTCAAGTTTGGTCCTTTTCCCTCACTTCAAGGAATTCGGAGTGGTGAAATTTTTTTGTGAATGAAAGGTTTCATCATTTGAAAGGAAGACGGAAATCCACATCTAAAGTGTTTGGACTTGTTTGTTCGTAACCTTCCAATATTTACTCACGAGATGATACGCGAAAAAACTCCCCATCCACCTAAGGAAGTTCCCGTTCATAGATGAACAAATAATTCGTGAAGCTCAACATCTGTTCGTAATATTACGTCAAAAACAGAAGCGGAGGCAAAGTTACGTAATAATACAACAAAAACAGTTAAGGAATTAACAAAAGAGGTCTATCGGTGAGGAGATTTCTGCTAGTATCGTCATAAAGAAATCATCCAATAAATTGTCACGTAGAAGGGAGAAGATGCTTAACTTGAGCGGAACTTGTATCAGTGAGTGGGAATTGGTGACTTAAAAAAAAAACTTATTCTGGCTCAAATTAATTCCTTCCCTCCGAACTGGCCCAAAAATAGGAGTTTGCGGGTTACATTAGTAAATACAGTATTAAACAAAACACCACATATATGTCATTGGAACTGATTACGTGAAAACAGCTTTCCTTTATTATTTTCAGCAAACAAAAGCCAGCCATACATACAGTATTTATTTTATTTAAAAATAAATAAATATGTATACCACGGATTTCCAATTGCTCTATATCAAAATTGCGCTAAACAAACGTGCTAAACAAGGCATGACTGTATTGGATAACATCAGTGAAGTGATGAATTGGATGGAGAGACAGAGGGATTGTGATCATCTTCATCTTTTACATTTGCAAAACATTAAGATGTATGTGACGAAGAAATGCCGTCAGGTGTCGCACCGAAAGAAAATATCGGACTATTTTAAAAACACTGATTAAAGTAAATTATGCATTTAAATCAAAATACAATATCAATTTTTATAGTATTTTGCAATTAAATTTGTTATAAAGCATACACTTTCACGTTTAAAAAAAATTCTTTCCAGCAAAATTTCCCAAAATAACGCGGGTATACACTCTGTCTCCCGAAATCCACGTTATAAAGAAGTTTTACTGTATTTAAGAATATAGATGAGAAAACGTTATTATAATATATGCTTCTCATTTGTTCCAAACTCAGGGCAGCTTTGCTTTTTGTTGAATTAAAAGAAAAACCTAAAAATAATGGTTTCTTCTAAAAATACAAAAAAGTTTGAATAATTTCAAAGTCTGTTTCAATACTGAACTACTAAAAATTAGCCAATATTATAATGATCAAGTCCTTACTAACAAAGTAGCAATAAAAATATTATAGCATCTCATTTACCATCAATAAATTAGCTAACCATAAAATAATTCATAAAAATGGCAGAGCACTACTAAGTTACTGATCTTTTTAAGGGAATTAGTGGAGAATATCAGCACAAACTTAAAAATGGAAATGTACCCTAAAGATACTTGGCCACAACATTTTATAACTTATGTGCTTCAGATTTGATGAATAATAGTGACTGAGAACTATATTAGTAACAACATTTATAATTGAAAGATATCTTTTAAGAGGAAATACTAATAATTTGAGCAAGAACAATGTAGATAAACATAGATAATGAGTATTACCTCAAGTTCCTCAGCTGATGCCATTTTTTCCATCAAAGCCTGGATACGAATCTGAGAACATGCAGCAAACATTAAAATAAATTAAGCATGAAATCAAAGCATAATATTAGAAGTAATATATCATTCATTTAAAAACTCTAATTAAGAGCAAGTCACACCAAACAACACAAATCATGATAAAACCAATGCAGAATCAAAATAAGCAAACAAAAATTTAGAGAAAAACAATTTCAAAACAGGCACTACAGCTAGACTACATAAAACTAAATTTTTAGCAGACTTCATATTAATATATACTGCTATTAACATGCAAGAGAAAATACAAAAATCCAGCTACTTTATTATTATTCTTCAGTCAAGTTTGTTGAGGGGTGAGGGTCACGATATGATGAAGTTGCAATTTTTAAAAGCTTAGAATTTTTATGAAAACACAGCATGACAACTTATTATCAAAATGTATACACTACACCCTGGTTATATTACAGGGTATTGTAAGAAAACCGCAGTATAATTGAAGACATGGTCATATTGTCTAATATAGCATGTGCCAGTGGCTTATGCAGGGGGAGGGAGGTCAATGAGGTCTGGACTCCCCCTTAAAATGTAAGACAAACTTAAATAAATTAATTAACCATTCAATATTAGTTCTGCCACTTTCAAATGAACCTCTAGAATCCTCATAAGGTGCGGTTAGAGTGGATGCATAGTCTGATATTTTCTAAGAAGAATACATCCTCATCCATATTTATACTGAATATAGACTGTGAGTATGACACATATTCGAAGAGTCTTGATGGTGATGGTTCTTTTTTTCAACAAAGCAAGAAGTATGTATGGAGTAGGACAGTTAATTAATCTCAAATTTGATACATTGAAGCAGGGACTTTAACGTTTTCGTTCATATAATGATTCCTCTTACTACAAAGCATGCATCATAACAGCAACAACTCTATCAAAAATTGAAAGTAATGAAATCATTCTAGTAAATTTACAAATAGATCATGAGCACCATTGGGCCCAGGTGTGCGCCAAGAAACAATCTTGTCATGCCGGAAATTTTAATAATTGTAATTATGACTTTAATGCAAAAAAATAATAATTGAACATAATCATAGTAAATTTTTCAAAATTACTGATTTAAATATTTTTTCTTAAATACTGAGTTTTATTAGGGTAAATACGGTAACTACCCAACCCATTTCTCCACCATTTTAAATTCAACCCACCCTACTCTCTTTTCTCCTCTATATTAAATCTGAAATTAGTTTTAGACTCAAGATGCCAGCTGTAAAACGGTGTTGCTGAATAGCAAGATGTATCTTAAACTAAAAATGTAGACTGAAAACCAGTTCTTCATCTTCACTCAATGAAATTAACTTCCGTGTCATACACATATTTTCATCAACTAATTTCCTCATACAATATGAAATAAGGAGTGGGTCTTAATTTTTTAATGTTATCTATAATATTTCAGCCTAAAACTATTTTATGTTGCAGTGCTAATGTTAAAAATGACAGCAACATGGTCTCTTAAGAAATACCACATTCAACGGCTTAAAATATCTGCATCACACAATTTTCAATGCTCAGCAAGGCAGAAAATACACAGATTATAGCAAGCAAACCTCTTCAGCTCTTTGAATTTCTTTAGGAACATCAGTTGCCTCTCCTTCTCTATTAGCCACTTCAACTCCTTCTCCGCTTGCTTCTTTGGTAGTGGTTGAAGAAGGGGACGACAGGACAGGTCTTCCCAACTGTCCATACTCTAAAAGAGTGGCCTCTACTTGAATTGCTTCACTCTCCTCGCTCTCCTCTGCATCAGTACTCTTGCGTATCCTTCTGAATCTCCGCTGGGGACGGTATGCTTCCTAAAAGATGCCATGAAAGTAATTTTTATAGATAAAACAAAAAATTAACATACACATATACATACAATTCACAAAATTGTGATTCAAATTACCACTGCAATTAATAAACTTTGTATTTTTATGCAAACCAGGGGTTTTCAAACTGTGTTATGCCAAATCTTGGATTCAGCGAAAGCTTGATGGGTTCCCTGAGAGAATGAGAAGGTGTGACCTAATATGCACTACCCTATTAGCTGGGATTCTGGGAAATTTTTTAAATATAATGATTCTGTTACTTCAGAAACTTCAAAGATCCCTAATGTAAACAAATCCAAAGTTGGAGTGCGAAAATAGGTGAAGGGGAAAATTATATCAGTAAATATGAAGTATGTAAGAAATTAAGGGCAAGATTCTCAATCACAAACTGCCCCTATTTTTTATTTATTTGACAAGCATTTAAAAATATGAATATTATTGCTAATGCATCAATGATTAGAAAACTGGAATTGGAAGATAAAACTCATATTGAGTAAAGTGGGCTTAATGCATGAATTAAATACACATTGGCTGAGCTTTAGAATAACATAGGATCCCATTAATTTCTAGAAATTATATATTAAATTTGGCTTATGAAAAATAAAAAATATTCTAATGAAACAGTTCGAAAATATTCTTTGAAATTCCAATAAAAATACTTATTAATTCTTTCATTACAACTCATTCTAATAACTATTCTGTTGACATGCCTAAACCAGTGGTTCTCAGAAGATATTTTCTTGCCGAATAGCAAACCTTCATGAAAGCATCAAGGAAAGATTATAGAAAATATAATGATAATCATGTAAAGACTTCCATATACAGTAAAACCTGGTTAATTCGAACCTCTATATTTCAAAATTCGATGTAATTCGAAATTTTTTAACACTTGAAAGACCGAAAAAGCCAATTTCATAAAAATGTGTTTCAATAATTCGAAAATCTCTATAATTCGTAATTCGAAAAAAATTTTTGCCCGATTCTCGGAATATCAACGCATTTTTGTCGACATAATTCGAAATAAAACTTACCAAAAAGAAACTAAATGAAATTTACTAAAATATTTCTGGCACTATGTCGGCTGGTTTACAAAGATTGTGCGATTGTGATCATACCGACTGGGCGTTGAGTATTGTCACAAGATTCGGTCCATTCCCTCAATTTATCTACTGTTTTGCGAGTTTTGTGTGGAAAACGAGTTCCAATACTCCTTTGGTTCGATGTTTGTTTCGTATTAGATTGTATTTTTCATCATTGTTAGTTACTAGTTGAAATAATATTCTTAGTTTAATAACTGCAAGAGAGACTATATTTAAATTTATTGCTATAAAATATTTTTTTTAAATATACCCTCCAATGGCTCCGGTTCGTGGTGCATATAAGACTCTTACTCTTGCTGAAAAAATGTCTTTGCTGCAAAACATTGACAAGAAGTTAGAATCGAAAGGAAAGCTGGCCTCAAAGTATGGGATTCCGAACTCATCTTTATCTACAATTTTAAAGAATCGGGCGAAGATTGAAGAAAGTTTTTATAAATTTAAAGGGAGTGCTACACGTCAGCGTTCACGGCCTGCGAAAATCGAAGACCTCGAAGAAGAACTGTCCGATTTTTTTTCACAAGTACGAGCGGCGAATTTACCTGTGACAAGCCCGATGCTCATTGAAAAATCAAGAAGTCTTGCGAACGCTTTGAACATTGAAGATTTTAAAGCGTCCAATGGGTGGTTGGATGGTTTTAAAGACGCCACAATATTGTTTGTCTCGCAGTATGTGGTGATGCCCAAAAAATTAACGAAGAGGAAGTGACGACCTGGCTGCAAAGTAATAAACATGTTTTGGAGAAGTACGCGCACAAAGACATTTTTAATATGGATGAAACGCATTTTTTTTCAACATGTTGCCCAATCGTACTTTGGCTCTCCGAGGCAAAAAATGTCACGGCAGCAAACGTGCTAAGGAGCGTCTCACCGCCGCGCCGTGCTCTGCACAAATATGGATGGGTCGAATGAAGAAAAACTTGTAATCATCGGAAAATATGGCAACCCACGCTGTTTCAAAGGTATTAATCGGAATTATTTGCCTTTAATTTACGAGCATAACAAAAAGGTGTGGATGACAACAGACATATTCAAAAGTTTTTTAATAAGAATGCAAAGACGTGTGGCAGTGCAAAATCGTAAAATTTTGTTGACACTAGACAACTGTTCTGCTCACCATGTGGCTCAGATAAATACGCCCAATGTTGAGTTGCTGTATTTTCCGCCGAACACAACCAGTGTTCTGCAGCCACTCGACCAGGGCATCATTCAAAATTTAGAGTGTCATTACAGAAAAAAAACTATTGTCGTCATACTTGGTGCAAATTACAAATGGATGTTCGTAGGATGATTTACGAAAATGGACGATTTTAGACGCGTGCCGGGCCTTGTCATCGGCGTGGCAATTGGTGACTCCTCAAACCATCGCCAACTGTTTTAAGAAAAGCGGGCTATCTCCGCAGCCGGCAGAAGTGTTCCAAGGTACAGAAGTGGAGGAAGTAATCGACAGTAATGTATTGGGGCCTGTCAGTTCCGGAGACTTTGTTTCCTTTGATAATGACTTGGCTACGTCGGTTGTGTATGACCCCACGATCGACGAATCGAAAACCGTTGCGAGTGATAGCGACGAAGAAGACGATGTGGATAACATCGATGCTAGGTTGGATGTGCCATTGCCATCTAAGGAGGATGTTTTAAAAGCTTAAGATACCCTTCAAAGGTACGTGTCCGGGATGCCAGATGTGCCGATGAATATCTGCGAAAAAGTTGATGCCATTATGCAACACATTGCGCTAGGGAGTGCCCTGAAATTGAAACGGGAAAATAACCAACTTTTTAAAATAAATTTAAATTAATATTTTATTACACACTTTTGTTTATTTACTTTTAAGTTGAAATAAGTGAAAGACATTATTAACATTTTAGTGGTTTAATTATATGTTCATATATGTTTCATTGATTAAATGAGTAATCCTAAATTTGACTTTTATTCATCGACATCATATTTTGAGGTATGCATGTGTAGTACATCCTTTTTTTCTGTATTTTAATATGGTGTCATATTCTTTTGTTTTTCTGTAATTTATATTTGCATTTTTTAAATTTGGTAAATCACACTTTTTGTAAATTTCGAATTATAGAGGTTCTTCGTAATTCGAAATGCTTTTTCTTTGGTCCCGTGAATTTCGAATTAACCAGGTTTTATTGTACCTTCTTATTTAATCACAATGGTTACTTATTTATCATAAACAATTGTTTTTCTGTAAATAAATCGAATTATTGAAATTTTCTTGTGGCCGCACCGAAATTGTCTGGTGGCCGCATGTGATCATGGTGGCCGCACTTGAGAACCCCTGGCGTAACCATACAAAAATACATTCGTTAAAGGTTAACTTTGATCCACACAACACAAGGATTAGCATTCTTTGCTACACAGTTTTTTAGGTAAACATGTAAATGATATCCCCTATATGAGCCCAATTTTGCATACATAATCTCATGAAGATGGCAATAATACAGTTGCCCTTAACAACATGTAATTTTTCTCAGTATGACATACAAAGGCTTTTATTATAATAGGAACACAAACAAATTTAATGATAGAACACTTCAAAATAATAGCATTTCCTCACAATATGATTAAAGGTAATGCAACACTAACCTTTATAGCCAAGATACTTTCAACTGCAGCTCCTCGATGCACACCAATGTCTGGATGGTCCTTTCGGAACTGCGACATGGCAAATGCCCTAGTCAGTCCTCCAGTCTCATCTCTTGTTTCCAAAACTCTCTTCACTAACCACTACAAATCCAAATACATTTCAATTACAGATATAAAATATGACAGAGGCATTAAAAATACAAAAATTATTAAACTCTAACCCTCAATTTCCTATGAGTCCTAGCCAGCCTCAGTTGGCAAAACTGCAGTTTACCCCAGGAAGGCAAGAGCTCTTAACAATTTCAAAATTCTGAAGCCATTTAGCGTAAACCAACAACCTTACATGTATTAAACCATATATTTGGAGTCAGGGGAAAACATTTGATCATGTAAGCCAGGCAATCATATTAACCGAATTCATACTAATGATGGATCGCTACCTTTAGAAATTTAAAAAAAGAATATGAAGTTCATTGGACGAAATGAATTAGGTGGGATGTACAACAAGATTTATCCAGTGTATTTAGAGTTGAAAATGTAGTGAGGAACATAAAAAAATGATGAAATGACCTGGATTCTTCAAAATCTTCATACAGAATTGAAACAAGTTAGGAAAGTGTAAATGGGTGCGTTTCGTGCAATGGAGTATTAGAAAGAAATTATATACCTATACATAAGGGAAATAGCATTTTAAAGTTCTTTTCTTCATCATAAATAATCCATTTTCTTCCTATTTAATAATACTGCATGCACACATAAGGAAATTAAACGTTTGTTTGTGAGACTATGTGTTAGCAACAATGAAGGAGTAACCATGCAAGAAAATTTCTGTTCAACTCGAATTAAGACATTCTGGTTTGATTTTCTTGATAACAGCTACTCCTACGATAAAAATGTATAGAAAAATAAATACTCTTCTTTACTAGTTCTACAAGTTTTATTTGAAAAATATTTTGATATGAGCAGTACTTTATGAGATATGACAGAAAGTTCATTTTTTATCACCAGTAAAGTGGTATCCCTGATTGGCTTACGATTCATTTTTGCGATTTTCTTATTATCTTTGATTGTAAGTCCTTAATATCAAATTTCATAAAAATCCGTTCTGTAGAAGCTGAGAATGAACATGCAGGTGGGCAGACGGACAGACCGACGACAATAGACACGCTGGAGGCAAAACATGCCTAAAAAGGAGAAAACAGCTTTGCCATCATGAGATAATCTCTCAATCAAACTTAAGAAAGTTAAATAATATGACAAATTAGATTATATACATAATATCCTTATTCTGTTGGTCCGTCCGTTGATCCATCTGTCCATTGGTCTGTCCGTCAGGACACTCTATGGAGTTAGATGAGGGAATAAAGTAAACTACCCATAACTAAAAAGCTTTTCAATCTTTTTCGATCAAACTTTCATGAATCACTAGCCCTTTCAACTTTTCAATTTGAAACTCTTCGCCGTGTACATAGTAGTCCTGGGTTTGACTCTTTAACAACTTTTAAATTAACTTACTGTGATATATATAGGTATATGTGAAACCTTCAAATTTTTATCTTGTAAACTATAAGTCATAATTATATGCTCTCGCAGACTTTTTTCTTGCATATGTTGTTCTCTATCTGATTAAATTTATTAATTGACACCTTACAGATCATATAAGGGCAAGGGAGAGTAAAATATGGATTTCTTATTCTTGGCTTGACAGAAATTGCATCTCTTGACTGTGATGCTGCAAATGGCAATGGCCACATACCAAACTCCTACTATCAATCCTTAAAAATGATTCTGACACTTGAAGAATTTATGCGAATGTTTGGAGGCAAAGAAAATACCGTACAATTTTTAATTTACAATAATATCATTGAATCAAACTGTAAGGTTGGGTTGTTGTTTCATATTTAATCTATAAACTTCCTAAAAGTTGTATAAATTAAAAAAAGTGGTTTTTATATATATCTCCATTTGAATAACATGGGCAGAGTTGAAACGAAGCAAGCAGGCCATTTTTCTTTAGCATTTTCAAATATCTTAAAAATGAGATATTGATGCGGGATTTTCACAGTTATGCCAATAAAACTATGGGAATGAATTTTCATATCATAGCAATTCAAATCTCATTCGAAAAAGGCTTAACATTACGTTTTACCACTATTTTATCGTGATTTTTACTGATTTATTCAATTCATTGCCATGGCAACTGCAATTGTTAAAGTCTATCGTTGGTTCGATCCTAATGTGTAAGAAATGCATAAAAATTGTGATAAAATCATATAAACTTTTGGAGATTTTCTGATGATATTTTAATTTTACGATATGGAAATTAATCTTTATAATTTTCTCACAAACTCACTGGAGATCTCGCCAAATGGAAGTATGGCTCAAGTTAGGAGAAGAGAAACAGAAAGGATAGGCAGAAACGATTGAATGATCAGAACAAACGAAAAGCAAGGCATATACCTAATGAGTCACCAGAAGCAACAGTATATCCATTGACAAGCAACAGATTTATAGATGCTAGAAAATGAGCACATGAAATTTCATTACAATCTGAATAGTGATTATTGTAGATTAAGTTATTTATATTTATGTAACAATATTCTTATAGAATTAGTTAATATGTTTAACGAATAAATATTAATTAACATATATCTTTGCCAAACAACTTTTATATGCCCATGACTATTATTACTTTCTGAAACATTCAGTAATGTGGATTTTATATTAATTTTTACATTTTAGGGCACATAAAAGTCTGTGTCATTAACTTTTATTTTATTTTAACGTGATACATAATTCATGCACACCCATCATATTTGATGGGCAATTATGCTAGTTTGTATAATAGAAGTCATTCGACAAAAAATGTTAAAATAACAGGGAAAATAATTTTTAAATGACAATAAATAACACCAAATTAAGATGATGAATGGAGAAACCTCCTAATAACCATAAAAATATTATTAGGAAGTTTCTTCGTTCATCATCATTATTTAACCATAGGCCTCATAATTCATATTTTTTTCTTTAAACACAAAATTAGTTTCACTAGATAATGATTCTAAAAAATACCAAAAATATTTGTTTTTAAAATATACAATTTTACCACTTATTGTCAGTATCAAATTGTCTCTTTGAGTTACAGCTAAAATCCTTGTATCTGACCTGTTTAGGACCTGAGTCAGATAATAGATGAACTGTTGCAGAAATTTTTAAGAATAAAAAAAAACTTCATTAAACATGTTCCTCTCATAAAATGTTAAATTTACATAAATTAATTTCTGTAGATTCACACCAAGCGCTTACGGTAGTAGCTTGGTCATTGCTTAAATGAAAGTTTTAAAACATAAAACTGCCACAAAAAAATTAAAATTTTGGCGTGAGCTGTATTAACCACAGTTTGGCAAATCCAAAAAAGTCAGTCAACTAGAATTACCAGATAACTGACTGTCAGATAAGGATTGTTAGTGTATTTTGCACTGTAATAGGATAACGAGTTTAAATAAAACAAAACTTAGTATTAAAATTCTCAGCTATTCTATAATTTTATTTACAATTTTTTTCCTCAATATTTTTCTGGCAAAAAAATTGATTTGCATTAAAGCTACTGATAATAATTTTTATTAAAATATGCACTTGGACTCTTTACCTGAACTACTGGGAACACATGAATGAAATCCAAGCCTTGAATTTGATGAGGCTCAATGTTATGAGGGCACTTCATCTTTGGTAATACTCTCACGATTTTTTCAGTAAGGGATCTGAAATATGAAATTGAATGTTTATGCAAAAAATCTTTATAATTAAATCACTGCCATAACATATATACTATTTTCTAAAAACATAAAGAAGTCTACAATATATTGAATAAATACCAAGCCATTGTAGGAAGTAGATTTATAGTAGACTGGTAAATGATACAAGAGATATTTATGTTCTAAAAACTTTGTTCTGTTCTCTTGTTCGCCCAGTATTAGAATACAATTCTTGCATTTGGAATCCTTATTATAATCATGAAAGAACCATTGAAAAGGTGCAATATAAATTTCTTAGAATAGTTAATTATTATGCTGGTTTCTCCACTTATATTGTTCCATATAAAGACACCATGGAAATATTAAGCATGCAGTCATTGGCCGTGCATCGCCAGATGGCGAATTTAATATTTTTATACAGATTATGTAATAACCTGATTCAATGCCCTCCTTTACTTGAATTAATTTATTATGAGACTCCTAATGTCAGCACTAGGAGTTCCAAATTGTTCTTTGTAAAATATTGTGGTAAAAACTTTGGGTTTTATTCCTCCTTGACAAGGACTATACAACTGTATAATAATATTTCACAGAGTCTTGACATCTACTCAGAATCACTGTCTGTTTTCAAAAAGACCGCTTAAAGAGCTTTAACTTTATTAGAAATTTAATTATACATGTAATTTTTGTATTCCTTATGATATTTTATTGTTAGATGTACCGTACATGTAAGTGTTGTATTCTTTATGATATATTTTATTGTTAGACATACTGTTTAGTAATATCTAGCAGCATAATATATTTTTATATCTTTTATTTTATTCAAGTTCAACTTATATTATTTACTTTATATGAATGATTATGTTTAGTATTTCTTTCATATTGGTTTACATTATAAAATTATCTAGAGTGCAATATTGTATGTATTACCTTGCTTTCTTTTTTTCTTGTATTGTTTATGTATTATTTTATATTGTAAATTGTATTACTTTTTTATTATTTGTGTATTATTTTATGTTATTTTAAGGTGTTAATAATTTAATCATTTGTAATTGTCCATATATGTATTATTTTTCTCTTTTTGTAACCTGAAAGTGGGTGAAAACCCGTAAATAAATCTTATTCTTATTCTATATTTTTTAAATACAAATTTTTGTAAATTCGATTCACATTTAATAAAATCAACAATTTTATTTTGCAGAAATTCTAACATGATAATAATTTGTAATCACTTAACATTCTTTATATGGGACACCACCTGTTTACTTACTATACCAACACACTAATATTTATAAAATGTTTCAATGATAAATGGAATTACAGCACATAACAATAATTATACAGAAATCGCAAAAATTTTAAATCTAGCTTATTCAATGTATACAATATAAGAAGTCTAAACAGTAACAACAAATGAACCTCAGAGAAAATCTAGAGAAAATAATGAGCAGCATCGAAGCTGATGTTGTATTCAAAAGCAAATAAGAGTAATATAGGGAAATATACTTTTGTCCTGAAAATCTTTTTTTAGTAAATGATATGCAGAAAAAACCTTCAATACTCGGGGAGAAAAGAAAATAATGGTTTGTAACACAATTGAATTGTCGATTTAAAGTTTCCTTGCATAATCCAACAATAAATATAAACACCAAACACTGTCATGGATTAATTCTTACTATATATACCAAGCTGTTCCATTATAGGAACCAATACAAGTTATTAAAAATCTATAATGTCAATATATATTTCAGGAAAAAAGCTTTAAAATTCTTCAAGAGAAATGGAATAATTCTTTGTAAAATGTATTTCACTATTAAGCGTACAGTTCATAATAAATGACGGAATAATTTAGCATAAGTGTTTTCTTTCTAAAATTCTCCATTGATAAGGCGAGAAAATCTTGGTCGGATTGTGTTCCTGTGATAGTCCAGAATTAACGTGAAAATAACAGAAAAATACAAATGAAAACATATACTATCACTCATTTCATACCTCTAATTATCTCAGTTGAAGATTGGCTTTAATTCTTACTTACATTTTCTGGCCTATTGTGAGATTTTCTTGAAAGAGCAAATCAACATCAACGTCGAAGTTACATGTTTCAATGCACCAGGTCATACCACCAACAATCTGCAACATATAAATCAGAAATAAAGTCATTAGGACGATCGAAAATTTAAAGATGTCAAACTAAAACTACTGCTAATTTTCCTATTTAGAAAATACCTTATCAAATGACGACAACCCTTTAATTCGTGCCCTAAAATATCCGGAAGCTAGGAGTAGGTCAATAATTTCTTGTAGTTTTACTTTCTGATCTTCATCTTCTCTTACCTCTACCTATATACATATGTACCAAAAACTTAAATTATATAACCAATGAATTTATGCATCAGCATTCACTACAAAAAATACTTTTACCTCAACTTCTTTACCATCAGCATCTATTCGGGTTGATAGTTTAGAACCAAATTTGGCTTTGGACGAAAACATTAAGTTAGCAGACATTATTATACCCTGACAGTGAAAAATTTTAATGCGGTAACTAACAGAAAAAATTAATAAACACCAAACTTTTTTCTCTTCATTCCAGTTGTATGACAAATAAAGACGCAGCGAATATCTTATCGGCGATTGTACTACCGGTACTACCGCTTAAACAGCTGTGGAATTAATACACTTATAACAGAGATATCTGTGAAGTAATCTGGTCATTCCGCATACGAGATATCGACATTTTCTGAGACCAACGTAAGAAATTTACAGTAAAATGATTAATTGCAAATTATAGAAAATAGAGTGGATTATAATATAAAAATGATAAGATCATTGATATTTTATTATAATACACGAATAAAATATTTAATGTAGATATTAGACTTCAGACATCTACAAAATGATTTATTTATTTATTTAAATAACGGGCAGTACTGCACCCAATTACAAAATCCAATTATAAAATCATACCATTATTTACAATATACACATCTATAAAAATTATATCATCACTTAGAAAATATAATCATCAAAACATATATTAACCATCACACACTATTTATGAAAAACAATTATTTTCATGAACAGACATTACAAATGTCAACAACATTATATTAATTCCCTATGTGTTTCAACCTATTCATAGGAGAATAAAATCCATAATTTACTATAATTCACATAAAATAAATTATTATATTGAGAAGAAAATATAGGTACATGCAAATCAATCATATTTAATAGATTTGGAACATCATAATAGGAATTAATGATATTCCGTAATGCTATCAAATCATTACATTCACGATGTACTTCCAGGGTTATCATACCCAAAAATTTAAGTAAATCAGAATAATTAACATCATAATAACATGCAATTTATGAGCTACTATTTTTAAAAACCTATACTGAACCCTCTCAAGTTTTTTAATATAAATATTATAGCTAGGAGACTAAATAACAGAAGCAAAATCCAAATGATTTCTCACTAATGCACAATATAAAATTTTAAACACACAAATATTATTAAATTTTCTGGCATTCCTATTAATGAAACCTAACATCTGTAATGCCTTGTTAGTAACTTTATTAATGTGAGGAACAAAAGTAAGGGAGGAATCTAACAACACCCCTAGATCACGAACAATATCAGTTTTTGGAATCACTTCATCATTAATTCTATATGTCACAACACAAGGTAACTTACTATGAGTAAAATTAATAAACGAACATTTTTAAATATTAACATGAAGACCATTTACATAAAAATAAATACACAATTTATCAATATTTGATTGGAGAACTTCCCTATCATTAGGACCAGAGGTAAAATTTATTTATAAATCATCACCAAAAAGCAAAAAATTCACATTATGAAAAACTGTATACACATCATTAATAAAAACAATAACTGCCCTAAGTGGGACCCTTGTGGGATGCCTGATGGTGCAATAAATTCATTAGACAAAAAAGATTTATATTTAACACACAATACCCCATTATTTAAATAATTGGCCAACCACTCAGCCAACATGCCTCTAATTCCATGACCTTAATTTATATACCAATCGAACATGGTTTACTTTATCAAAAGCATTCTTTAAGTCAATATAAATAGAATCCATTGATTTATATCTCTCCGTGGCCTCAGTTATCTCAGAAATATAACTTAACAGGTTAGTGGTAACATTTGCCAGCAAAAAAACCATACTGATTGGAAATAATGATTTGCTTGAACAAAGGAGTAATGCTATCACAAACAATACCTTCTAAGATTTTAGGGATAGTCGATTATATACTAATTGGACGATAATTTACTACGTTAGCCTTATCACCAGATGTATAAACAGGAACTATATAACTTTTCTTCCATATTTGAGGAAGAGAACCAAAATTTTGTAAGGAAAGATTAAATAGGATGTACAGAGGGTACACCAATGACTCCTTACATGATTTTAATAAACAGGGTGGGACATTATCAGGGCCCATCCCCTTACTGGGATCGAGAGAATTAAGTTTGGACATAACCTGTAAATGGGATACATGGATAATAGATACATCAATCTCATTATATTGCACAATATCAAAATTATCAAAGTTTTCATTGACATACACATTTGAAAAATGTTGTGCGAATAAATTCATAATACCAACAAGGCTGGCACTTTTGCAATCATCGTAATACATACATGATGGAAGTACATTATCATATCTATGGGAATTAACAAATTTCCAAAATGATTTAATATTACTTTTGATTGAAAATTCAATATCACGAATATAATTATTATAACACTTAAGAGATAACTTTTGCACTTACAATTAGACCTCTGATCTGATTAAGCAATATAATCCTCTCTAGGGATTTAGTGCCGAATCCCTATATATCACAAGCCAAATAATTAATTATACCCGAAGAATCCAAATGGGTTAGGAGATTCGAGTTAAGACTCAATACTAAGAAAATATTTATTAATTTATATGCATCGATATGAAGTACCCTATTCCAACTTTTTTATGTATTTCCAATGAGTTTGCGCCAGCGATTGGCTTTAGTTATCATTTGCAAAGAAAGTAAATGGTAGGAATTTAGCGCTAATAGGAAGAATGACGCATACATTTCTAGCTTTTCTGGTACATCTCTATAACCTACTCTTAAAAAAATCAATTAATTTACATCCAGGGCCAGCGGGATTATTTGCGGGGCCTCATTTGATAGTGAGCGTGGCCTATTTGTATATATACCCAGCAGGGCCAGCTTGATGGCGGTGCGAACGGTTCCACTGCACCGGGCCCCGTGCTCTCTAAAAAATATTTCTCTTACTTATAAAGTAATACACGCATTTTAAAAAGAAAATCTGAAGAAATATCAAAATGTCATAGCGAGAGAATTTATTAAAATTTACGGTACTACTGGTTTATCCCGGACCCCATTAACAGAAACTGATTGGCCGGTCTCGACATTTACAAACCCAATCACTGGACAACGGGGAGGGATACTTTGGTTCCAGGTGAGGCCAGGCGAGGCAAAGGCAGTAGCGCCCAGAGATGACTACCCATTAAAACAAAGCGAGCCAAAGGCTCGTCAATACATCCTTTCAATGTTGTATACTCCCAATTTGCGGCGCAACAGTCAAGAGGATATAACATTGAAAGGATATATTGATGAGCCTTCGGCTTGCTTTGTTTTAATGGGTAGTTGTCTCCGGGCGCTACTGCGCCCTTCGCCTCACCCGGAACCAAAGTATTCCTCCCCGTTGTCTGGTGATCGGGTTTGTAAATGTTGAGACTGGCCAATCAGTCATGGGTTACGAAAGCTACCGCATCTTCTTCATTATTTGGCAAATTATAACAATGGCAACCAAGTCATTATCTTTTATATAATGTTGAGAGTTGTTTAGAATGAATAAATTATTAAAATGTAATGAAATATGTCAAAAAATTATTTTTCAAAAGGGGTCCGGGATAACCCAGTAGTACCAAATTTACTATTAACATTTTTGACGCGAGTGGCCTCGCACGCACATATTGCACCAGGACCTGCGATTTTCCATGCCGGCTCTGATATCCAGTGGAGCAAAAAAATGACATTTTTAAAAAGAAAAATGATAATTTCTCACAAAAGAGAAGTGAGCTTTCTCACAAAAGTCTATGACATTCTTTTATTTTTCCACTTGTAGTGCCTCCCTCCACTGTGGTGATGGACTCTATTAGTTGGGGAATTTTTGTTGAAGATAGCCCGCCAGTCGGGCTGTCCGTCTGGAATGCATTAATATGTAATAAAAAATTGTCTAAATCCAGTGATGAGCTGAAAAAACTTAAGAATCGGCTCTCTAAAAAAAAAGGTCATAAGGAAATTAGGATAAGGATGGCAGGAAGCCTACCTGCCAGGGGCACCAGATCGCTCCATTTCGTCACACATCAGTAATATAGTTCCATTAACTTAACAAGTGTTTGGTTTGTAATATATTCCATTTCAGGCACTGTTGGTAATTGAACGTCAGATAGGGCAAAAATCAATAAATTTTCATATTTTCTAAAAATGTAACAACCGGCTCGCAAATTCAAAGAAAAAATAACAACCATCTCGTGCAAGCTGGCTTCAGGTCATCACTGTCCAAATCTCAATACATGAGGATTGATCCTTGTGCAGGGCCTATAATAAAGTGCGGGGTCCTGTTCGGGGGAACCGACTGCACGGGCGTTGGTAAATTGCGGCCCAAAATGATACCTTAACCCCCTTGAGTAAAGTTGGTGGGAAAAGGGAACCTGTAAATTGTGGACTAACCAGGGCAAGCAATAGGAAAGGAGTGGGAGGAGGTGAACTCCGCTGCTAGGGGGTAAGGAATGTCCCCTGTTGCCGTATCTACTACACTGGAATGCTAAGGTAAACTGCTTGAGTGTCCGCTCTCCAGGAGATGCAGGAACACTTGGCAACACAACACACTCACTTGTCAGACTAGTTCATACCATATCCACCCGAATGTCATCAATTTTGTTGAGATTCTGAATGTTTTCCAAACTCAAACATATATAAGGATTGGAGATGTGAATGATCTCCCCAAAAAACCAATGAAAGCGGCAGACTGAAAAAAAAAATGTTGGCTGAAAAATTATATATGTATAAAAGTGGAGTGATTAGTAGAATTGTAGGTCCTTTTCCGTTAAATGTCCCCACGCAATTAATTACTAATTTTGTTTATCATTGCCTACAAGACAATAAGTAAACAATCAAATAATTAAAGATTAACCCGCACTGAGGGCACCCAGCACGACTCGATATCTATACCCCTCAACTGTTGCCCTACTAACAACCCTTCTTACGTTTGCTCTGCTTCCAGCACTGTATCTCCGGGACGGGGAGGGAGATATGGTTCCAGCCAAAGGTGCCCAACGACTCGATTGGGGGGACGTTTAACAGAAAATAACTGAATTGGATTAGTAAAATTTGCTTTATGTGCCTCAATTACAAGGAAATGCCATGTGCAATATTGAAGACATATAATAAGATGTCTCGTATGAACACCAGATTTCATTGGAAATCTGCCAGTCCTGTCTGGAAAAGTCAAAAGGGAATCTTTCTGTAGTCCGCAATTTACATATGGGTTCTAAATGGAGTTGGTCTGCAATTTACACGTACCTTTTCTCAATCCCCTCAGCTTGGTCCACAATTTACCTATGCCCGACTGCACACACCTCACGATGCCGTTTACATCCATAAGACACTCCCGTGTAAAAATTGAACGTGGCAGTCATGGTTAATCACTGTTAATAAACAATGAGACTAGCCATCATCTTGGAAAATGATTGATCTTTTTTAAACTTACAATTAGCTGGAATTGATTATATCAGGTTAATCACTGTTAATAAACAATGAGACTAGCCATCATCTTGGAAAATGATCAATCTTTTTTAAACTTACAATTAGCCAGAATTGATTATATCAGGTTTCTCCAAACTATGGTCAGTGGGCCATATGTGGTCCGCAACCCCATTTAATGTGACCCTCGGGCCTCTAAATTAGTCTTTGCCATTTGCCACCTACAATATTGAGAAAAAGCTTTTTCCAGAATGAAATTTTAGTCAAAATGCCGATCTTGTTTCTCTGACGAGCATTTGCAATCAATTTTAATGATCAGCAATATAAAACTTGAACCCCCAATTGATAAGATTGCAGCTGACAAAGGACAGTAAGTATCAGAGGTCTCATTAAATGAATTTCATCATTATCTCAATTTATGTTTGTTTATCGTTACCTGTTTTTACTTATAAGTAATTTTAATTCCAGGAGTGACTGAATATTTTCTATTTTATAAAGTAGTTGTACTCCATTTATGTCTGGTTTCAATTCATCTTTGGTGAAGAAAAAATAAAAGTTAGACATGTTGAAAAATTTCCTGTAAAAAATCTTAATTTATACAATTCACTAAACCACCTTTTAATATGAAAATAACATATATTTGTATATTGTGGGTCTATATTTCCAAAAAGTTTTCATGTTCATATTCTGGTCCGCGAGCATAAAATTTATTGACCAAGTGGCCCACTTGTAAAAAAGCTTGGAGACCTCTGGATTATAGGATTAATCATGCTTATATGTAATAACACAATAAATTTAATAGATTCTGAGCTTGTGTGAAAATTTTTTGGGGAAAAGGATTGTATGAAAAAGTGAAATATTAAATATTATCATAATGGTCTACAGAGGCAATTATAACACAACTACCTAACTTCAGCATCATTTCTAATATATTTTATAAAGTATATGATTCTATAGATAAAATTCAAATATACAGCTTATCTCAGAAAACCTCACAAGCTTATTTCTGTCAAAGTGAATCAAAACTAGTTCCCTACAGCTGACAATATGGGCAAAAACAGATGAAAAGGAAGGACAATAAAATGATAAGTACAATAAATTCTAAATCAGCTTTTTATATATCCTAATTCAATGTTCTTTCATCTTTTACATTAGTGTATTACCTACTTAGGAAATGTGACCAAGCTGCAGTAAAACCCCTTTGTTTATGCTTTTATAGGGACCAAGGAGAAAATGGAAATTGCAGAAAAAAATAAATTGACTAGAATTTGCCATATATACTTAATATACAAACCCTTGGTTTAAATAATACTTTACTAATAATAAAAAGAAAGTAAAGGTCTAAGGTGGTGGTGAGCAACCTACGGCCCTTGGGAACATTTTATGTGGACTGCGAAGCTATGATTAAAAAGAGATTTAACACAAATACATATCACATATATTAAAAATTATTAGAGATGCACCGAAGTTTGGATTTGACCAATATCTAATAAATCTACTATTTGGCTTTGGCCTTGGTGTATTTAAGGTCGAATAACCAAATATTGTCAAAATATCAAATTATTTCTATATTTTTACTTTTTTTAATGAAGGGAAGAATATTTATTATTATGCAATATGCAGGGTGTTTATGAAGTTCTTGTGCAAATCTAAACATTAAAAACTTTGATTATAGACTAGGGTTGTCAACTAAAGCTCATGACCCGGAGATTTTGATCTGACAATGAGACCTGGAGACTTTGGAGGAAACCCTGTTTTTTTGCTTTTCACAGGTTTTTTGTTATTTATGAATTGCCTAATTAAAAAAGTATTGTAAATTAAAGCAATACAAACTGTAAATACATAGAACGAAATGGTGAAGGCAATGAGCAATCTAGGAATCACAAGTATAAGATGCTTTATTCACAAACTTCACCTGTGTGTGCAGAAAGAAATTTATCCCAGCGTTAATGTAGTTGAGTTACTGACTGTAAGTACAAAGATTGTGGGACACTTTCATCATTCATCCCCTCTAAAAGACAAACTATGCGAGATTCAAGAGAAGTTGGAACTGCTTCTTCATATTCTTGTACAAGATGTTCAAACCAGATGGAACAGCTGCTACTAAATGTTAAAAAAGCTGCCTAAGCAAAAGAAAGCCACCATCCTGTACTTTGCAAATAACGGTGTCAACATAAAAGAAATCACTAACCACCAATGGTTGCTTGCAGAGAAAACTTCATTTGCTGGAGCCTGCTGAAGAAGCTACAAAACTAATGTGCCTTGAGAGTCCAAGTATTTCTCATCCGATACCTACATTTTAAAAATGAAATCCAGATACAAATTTTTGTCTTGAAAATTAACTATGTTGCACCATTAACACTTTTCTAGGTTTAAGGACAAATTTTTCACGGATGATAGAGTGAAGCAGCAAGTGGAAGCAAAAAATAGAACTAAAAGAGACAAAAGAGCGCTATTGTCATGTCGATTTATGGGATTGTTTCAATGAAATTGTGCATCCGTCAGTATCAATCAAACTGCCAAGTTTGTCTGGAGTTAAACAGAAGATTATTCAATACCTCGGTGAGGCACTATTAAATAAAGCAATGTCCAATAACTTGGTTGCAAAGAAGAAAGCAGCAGTATCCCACATTGGCAAAGCTTGCAGGCATTCAGAGAAAGTTTTTGCTCCATAAAATAAAACTTTCGAAATTAGATTATTACTATTGGCAGCAAAAAACTAATAATAAATAAAAACGTTAGTTGATAAATTTTCAGTTATACCTTGGTAATTTAAAAATTAATGCCATGACAGTGTTATTTGGCCTTGGCCAAATGTCGATTTTAATATTTGGCCATTCAGCCAAAAACCATATTTGGTGCATCTCCAAAAATGATGACAATAAAACACTTGATATTGAAATGTTAACCCTAAAAACATAATTTAGGATTGATTTTCACTGATATGATCTCAGAATTTCTAGTTAACATCCGATTCAAAGTTTTAGCTGACCCAGAGAAACAATGACAACTTGCAGTACAGCCCGCCGAGGAATTTGCAGCCACCAATATGGCCTGCCAGATAGAAAAGGTTGTGCACCACTATTCTAAAGATTGAACAATTAACTAAATCAATAGAGAATTATTAAGCTTGTCATAAGAATAAAAATAAATTGACAATACCATTAATTTTTATCCAAATTTATTTCACCTTAACTGAGATGCACATAGCCACTCAATCACTGCACCTCGGGTATAAAACTTCTGGCATCTTTAGTATTAAACTATTAATCTTTCAAGCATAATTTTAAACTGGGTACTATTTCATGTAAAAATCAGCTTTAAGTTTCACTTATCTTTCTGTTTACGTGAAATTTCCTCATGGAAAGCAACAATTGATGTCTTGGTAACAGTTTAAGAAAAACAAAAAAATAATACTAATTCATAGAAATACAAAAAAATTATAAAAACTAAGGGTAATAACCAAAGTAAATGCAGGATGAAACAGCGACAGACATTTAAATGAAACATATTCATAGTTGCTTCAAAGAAATCACTGCAATTTGTCTACATTGTGTATACAAACAGAAAATATGATTGAAAGTTACCCCATGGGTGGAACATAGGAGACGCAAATGGCTAAAGCAATAGACTCGACAGTGATATAATTTATTGGGTTATACAGTTAAAAAATCATAATTACAAAACTAAAATTTACTAAACAGAAGTAAAATGATTATTTCAATTCTTGATTTTCCTTATTCTCGTTTTTGGGTCAAATTTGGTTCAAATGACTACAGGTTTCTCTTTGCTATTGGGATCAAATCCTAGAATTAGAATTGTTTTAAATTTGAACATGATGTACCAAGGTGTTACATCAGTCCATAGGAAGATCTTGTGTCCATTGTGTTATAAAATCATTTCAAAGCTTAAAAATATTGCAAAAATAGACTATTTGTGATGAATCTGCAATGTTATATGAATGCTACACTAAGTGCATGTGTGAAGCCTAGGCTTGGTAACCTACTGCTTGTAAGCTGAAAGCAGCCCATGATAAAATTTTGAGGTCAGAAAAGCTACAATAAAAGTTTATCGGTGGAATTTTAAGAAGAAAATTTAAATTTAAATTAAAAAAAGTAAAATCATAAAACTTAGAAGTTGTGATACTGAAAAACTGTTTCAAATTGATTTTCATCCACATATTACCAAAAAACACTAACTAACGTAAACTCTCATCTGGCCAGCCAAAACACTTGCAACTTCCATAGCAACATACCAAAGCAATTGTAAAGAATACTGTGAGCTGCCACATTTAAAAATTTGCCATCCTATGTTAAGCAATGCAGGTTTTTACTCGTAACAATAAAAAGGGTATTGCATATGCATTAAAATGTGGAACATCTTATTACAAATGGAAGAAATCAGTGATATAATTCTTGAATTATTTAGTAAGAGGATTAGTGAACAGACAATAATATAAGACAATACATAACAGAAGGCTGGCAGTAAATTTGATCAGAGAAGAATAAAAAGAATATAAATTGGTTGTTTCTATCAATCCTGAGTGACTTTATTTTTATTAGATAAAGTCATCATTTACCAACTTATAATGTATTTACCTTATATATTTTTAGTATTACATGTGCCAAGTTTGACAAACATTAAAATGAAAAATTAATTAATTTTAAATAAATGTTTTATACACTATATGTTTGAATGCACAGTATTTTGTTTTTAGGAAATCAAGATTTATGCACTCTCATTGCAAGTGATACATAATTACTAGGAGGTTATTTAATAGCTGCAAAAGGACATTAATTTGTTAGTATATAGCCATAAAATGTGATGGTTTTGAATCTATACTCCTGTACAATAAAGATAATATATTTCTATGTAATTCAAAATTTTACAGAAGAAAAATTTAAACTTCAACTTCTTTACAAGTAGCTAAAATTTAGTTGTTCATTTTGCTATGTGTGAATTCTATCTTAAAGTCATTTTAGATCATAGTAAAGCTCTGTAAACATATTCAAGATAAACAAATAATAAGGCAGAAAAAATAATCAATTACTCGATAAGCAAACATATTGATTAATCTGTAAAGATGTTACAAATAAGCCTATTCTTCAGCAGAAAATAAAACACGAAAAGCCCATATAAGAAAATAATAATATAGGATATTTCAATATTATTTTGAATTTGACAGCAAGCTCCCAAGAGTATAAATTATATATGTCAAAATTAATGCATGTTCCCTCATATTTTACCTAATATATAGATTTTTTTCTATGACTAGTTCTCAGGATGCTTTCAACATTATCTATCAGCAAAACAAAAGGAAGCTTAGTCTACTTTGATTCTTTGGCAAGAAGAGCCCTACACTTTTTTACTATAATTAAACAAGTCAAAATAAAAATACCCAACCTCATTCTGAATTTCAGATAATAAAATTTAATCCATTCATACTATTTTAAAATGTCATGACATTATTTTATTAAATGATCAAAACTAATCAGAATTATTACTGGTGATTGGTAAGTTCTACAATAAATAGGATTTTTAATATGAACAACTTGTGGAATGTAATAGTCATTCAATAACTGAGTAAGAATATAAATTCAGTAAAGATTCATGCACATGCACATTTCAGTGTTGATTTTTGTACGGAATGTGTGTTCATTTTTCAATATATTACAGGGCATCATTTCTATAATGTTCTAATATGATGCAAAAAATAAAAATAAGGATCATATTTTGTTAAAAACTTTAAATCATTTATTTGTAAGAAGAAAAATCATAAGAAATCCTAATTGTTTTCAGTTGGAGCTGTGTTATGGATCATAGGAGGTAACCTATTCCTAGCTGAATCATTACAACCACTACCTTTCTCAGTGTTATTTTTCTACGAAATATTTTACCAGTATCTTTATACCTTTCATCATGGAAAACATTGAAGATTGAACTACAACAAAAGTTTAGCAAACAGAAAGGAATTAAAGGAAAGGGGTTTTGTAAACAGAATATTCCAATAAAAGTATTATAAATACTGAATCATAACTTGGATAAGGGGTTGCTGATCTCCAAAAATTCATTAATGTTATAGAGACAAACTATAGGTCTAACAAACTTTACCTGTGGGTGCCACATCCTTTCTAATAAATTTTACAAAATAATATTAAATCATGCTTTCTGTGAAACAGAAGGAATCTCATTCAGAAAGATATAATAATTTAACAAAATTTTATAAAGAGCAAATGGAAAGAAAATTAATATTATTGTGTCATTAATTTCATAGTCCACAGGTTTATATAAATATTGATTTTATCATAATTTAGTAATAATAATTCAGGCAAGAGTTCCAATGGAACATAGACTTATTAGCATAATTAGATAAGATAGAATAGTGCAGGGCTCTTAAAATAGCATGCATCATAACCTTCATTTCAAACTGAAATATAAAATTTTATACAATTTAATAGGAATAGCAATTATACACACGACCACATAAATTCAAAAGTAGATAATCTCATAAATAGATGACCAATGAAGCAAAAATTTCCTTTTATTACAGGATGGTATCGACGGTTTCCTCTACCATTTAATTTTAGTTATTTACATACAAATGTCCATATTGCGAGGAAGACAGAAGCCAATATTCAAATATGTCAGTCTTATGATAGCACCACCACATCTTATCAGTCTTGAGAATATCAGTCACACGCTGTATCAGCAATGATGATGATATGTGTTAAATATCATGTCTTATTCGAATCACAGTTCACAATACCACCAATATAAATAAAGATGCTCAACCTCATTGACTGTCTTAGCAACATAACCACTTTAAAAGTGAAGAACTTGAAACAACTTATGCATGTTTATTGGTCGAAACCACAAAATGACCTTTGGCCATTCTAGTCTTTGATAGTAACAGTACAAAACACTGTGATGAAGTAACATAATCAGTTGGATTCAGATGGAGACTCAAGCAGTGATGCCACTAACTGGTCAAATTCTGACTGACTTGCTTCATAAGCTTCCAGCTGCTGAGGGAGATCCTTCACCTGTCATGGAAAAAGATAACGCCATCTGTTAGGGTTACTAAATAAGCTTAAATGTCAAATGATTCAGTATGCCAAGAAGACATACTACTACACATATCTACATATATAATATGATATTTAAACAAGTGTTTTTACTAAAAATAAATTTAACCAAAAAACTCATAATAAGAAGGGAAAGCTACAGTCCATGAGTAAGATTTGGCTGAAGAGTAGACATAAATCCTGATTTTGGAATTACAGGCAGTCCTCGACATCCGTACATAATGCGTTCCTGAAAACGTGTAAGAAAGTCGAATGCACGGATGTCGAACATAGATTTACATGTTATAGGGGGGTTCCATTCCCAGAGGGTCAAAAAATATTATAAAATCTCTAATTATGGTATAAATGTTTAGTTTATTGAGCAGGGGCCTTTTAGACACAATCATTGATTTTACAACATAGTGAGATATGGCAAAATGACATAAAATATTTAAATAATTGCACAAATAAACGCTGCTGTGCAGACAAACATGGCGACGCGGCAGAAACTGGTGGCCTGGTGGCTGGCAACCAGCAGCACTTGAAATATTCGTTCGTCATTTCGCTGATGCACGAAATTCCAAATTCGGCATATGGAAAGCGGTTTAGGGGCGTCAACGTATAATGTATGAAAGTGCAAGTTTTTTTTCATTCAAGCATTTTGTTATTTCCATAGTTTTTTTGTAATATTGCCTAATCATGGCCCCAAAGAGAGTGATGATTGAAATGAAAGAAAAGTTGGTAAAAAGGGTGAAAAAAGTGATGAGTTTGGAGAAGAAAATTGAAGTTTTAGATAGGCTTCAACAGTTGGTAAATTACTTGGAGTGACAGAGTCCACAATTAAATCAATAAGGAAAGTGAAGAAATGATTAGAGGTAGTGTTGCAAGTGGTACTTCAATGAGTACAAAAGAGTCTTTTGTACCTAGGAAGCCGTATGTAGAGAAGGCTTTAAACCTGTGAATCAAGACCCAAACTCGCAAGAAAATCTCGCTGAGTTCACTTGTCATTTGCGAGAAAGCCAAGCAACTGCACAATCATGTCTGAAATTGTTTCGTGGTCTGCTAACGGGATAATGTTTCTTTTCACTTATATTAGCACTTTCAGTTTTCCGTTTCTCACTTATGTTTATAAAATAATAGGTGTAAAATGCACAAAGAAACACTGCTATACGTACAAACAAAGATGGTAACGTTGCCGAGACTGAATAATAATAAAAATTTATTGATTATTAACTAACTTTACAGTGGTATTAATCTTGTCAAATTTCAGTACAATATTAAAAAACATTATACACAAATCTTACATTACATATAATACGCATATTATTACATAGCATACTTTAATTTAGTAATTTATTAAAAGTGTTGGCTTGGCTGACAGACAGCGCTTTATGCGATAGCTCGAAATGTTTGTTCGTCAGCTGATGTACAAAAGTCTGAATTCGGAATATGAAAGTGGGTTTAGGGGCGAGAATTTATAATGTACGAAAGAGCGAATTGTACGGATGTCGAGGACTGCCTGTACTCTCCAATGCGTCTCAGTTTTTGAGAAAAATGGATGTGAATTTTATGTAAATTAGAAACTAAACAAAAATTAGTGAATATTAGACTTCAAATTCTAGAGAAATGTTATGGGTTTGATTCCAGAAACATTTCTTCTCTCCCTGTGAGGTTCTTATCCACAAATTAAGTTTCAGATCCTTCCAAGAAAGATTTGTTAAATCCTAATGGTCAACATAGTTGGGAAGAAAAAAGAGAAGTTTCCATAATTAATACTGAGTCCAAAACTCTAAATTTTCACTGAAACTGTGATAATCATCCAACAATTCTACTTCAGGATGAATTCATTTTCTTTAGATTTCCAATTTGCATTTAAAAATTCAAAAAGTTGTTTTTGCAAAAATGACTAAGTTCAAGGCTAATTCTAAAAACATGATTCAGGATTTATATCTACTAGGTGCTTACTCAAATAATTCCCATATTTTTTTTACTAAAGCCTCTCCTTGTAAAAGATCTAAGAAAATATTCAATCACGTAGTAATGCTTGAAAATTTGGAATCCTCAAAGCTACGCAACCGTGAAAACACATCATCCATTCACCCACCTAATAGAAAATTATAATATAATCCACTAGGGAAACTTTAATTTTGTGGAGTTACTTCCATTTCGGAACAAATAATATAATGAACTATGTAAAAATTCCACTATATTACTTAAGTTACGTTGAAATCTGGTTGTGATATTGAGTAAAATAGTGGAATTTTTAAAGTTCATTGTATTTTGGTTCTAAAGAAATTTTTAATGAATACACAAATAGCCACACAAACATTTTGGTATAGAAAGACCACTGCAATATTTTCTTAAAATTAAGCAAAAAAAGGCATATTATTGGAAGAAGAACAGAACCATAAGTCCCCATTTTCGTGCCTGAAAACAGGCGCTTGACTGACTTGCCAGGAACGAAAAAAAGCCCGTCTGTTTACACGTTCCCGTTTTCGTGCCTGAAAATAGGCACCTGTGGTAGCGTACGTAGTAAGATGGATTCAGAACGCAAAGCTGTCCTCTTGACTGGTTCTGCACGTCACCAGTGTCACGTGGCAGTCCTCAGTCACTCGACGTGTTTTGGGCAGGACTGAAATCGGAAGTTGCAGCCGTTTCGTGCCCGATGCCTTTCTTGGGGGGAATTTGCCTGTGTGCATGCACAGAAGGACAGGCGCCTGTTTTCAGGCATGAAAACGGGAACGTGTAAATGGGGACTAAGACACACTGCTTCTGACACAAGTGACTTCTGTGGTCACCTAATGAAGACACTGCTGTTATAACCATAGGTAATGTTAATTTAAGAAATCATATCTAAAAACTGGGGTAGTTTCAAAATTCATAATTAAACAAAGATTCAGCACCAAGAAAAGAACTGAGAAATAAAAGCTGGAAAGTCATTTATGTGGGCTTCAATTTTTTTACTAATTTTTATTTTTTTACATAATAATGATATTGAATATTATTAAATCATCGTGAAAATTATAATTGACCTTACCTGGTCAGCAAGTGTAGGCTGCTCCCAAAATGTCTTCAATGGAGGAGCAGTTTGACATTCCTTATAAAACAAACCCAAATCACTACTGGCAGTAGGACCAGCAAATGGCGTTGTCTGTAAAGAACACACACACATTGCTTTTATGAAACAAGTAACATAAAATATAAATCATTAAATTCATTTTGAAGAACTACGCTTTAAGTACAACACTTTCAATAGCTTAAAAATTGCCTCCTAAGGTGCAATAAATAATAACAGTTTCTTTTGAATACAATGATTTTCCACTATAACAAGAACAAAATATTATGAGGAAATCAATACTAGAAGCGTTTTAATTTGCACTGTCAATTCAATAATGTTGATCATAGCAAAATTCATCAGATATAGCAATTGCATCATTTCGATAATATGAGTAAAGGTTTTCTTAGATTATCATGGTGTTTATGTTCCTGAAAAATGTGGCAAGCCAAAAGCCACAAAAGACAAGTACATAGGGTATAATTCCCACACCTACAAAAAGTCTGTAGCACATTTTTAGGCGCGTTTCGCTTACAGCGTGAGCGCCTATTATCGTCGGTCGGTCCGTCCGTCCGTCTGTCCGTCCGTCCGTCCGTCCGTCCGCATGTTCGTTCTCGGCTTCTACTGAACGGATTTTTATGAAATTTGATATTAAGGACTTTCAATCAAATATAATAAGAAAATCGCAAAAATGAATCACGTACGCCAATCAGGGGTACCACTTTACTGGTGACAAAAAATTAAATTTTCGTCATATCTCGTAAAGTACTGCTCATATCAAAATATTTTTCAAATAAAAGTTGTAGAACTGGTAAAGTAGAGTATTTCCTTTCCTATATATTTTCATCGTAGGAGTAGCCGTTATCGAGAAAATCAAACAAGAAGTCTTATATGGAGTTGAACTTAGAAAATTTCTTGCATGGTTACTTCATTGTTGCTAACATAAACAATCTCCCAAACAAACGTTTAATTTCCTTACGTGTGCATGTAATACTATTAGATAGGGAGAAAATGGATTATTTATGATGAAGAAAAGGACTTTAAAACGCTATTTCCCTTACGTACAGGTATATAATTGCTTTCTAATACTCCATTGCACGAAACGCGCCCCATTTGTGATACGTTGTACGCTTTCCTAACTTGTTTCATTGTAATAGGACTGTAGTCTTCTTGTAGATATAGAATAGGTTGATGACCTGCAGTATTAGTTCTTCTGTGAGTATAACGTAGATGTGTGCTGCAATGAATTTACTATCAAAACTTGCAATTTATATAACCTGCTCAGAAATCTTCACATAAGACACCCTCTTTTTACTGATATTTTGGGAAAAAAGGTGTATGGGGTACATGAGTAAATATGGCATTTAGGGAAAATCCCTCAATGACACTATATCTCGCCACTAAGCCTACAATCTTTTTATTCTGCCAGTAGCTTGTCCTGTATATTTATGGTGGCATAAGTAATACAGTAAAAGCTGTGTTATCTGGCTATCTTGGAGATTGTGGATAGCTGATTAGGATAAATATCCGGTTAAGGAGCATTTTTCGATTTTGACATCGCAAATTTAGCAAAACCAAACAAAACTGGGCTTACGTTCATTATTGTACTCCCCAAACATAACTATGCATGGGGGTTACATTTTCCATTTTAATTCTTCTACACGTAGTTAGATCTAGACATTTACACATTCTTATTTCATGCGTTGCTATGCTTACATGTAAAACAAAAGATTATTGAATAGTTTAGGGTGTCTGGGAAGTTGAATAGTATGACAGTGAACCTGTTCCCAAAATTGAACTTATTGGATTATATCTTTATTATTTACTCTATAAGAAAAGGATGAAATTATTTAATTCTTCTGAACATTTCTGTGAAAACCAGTCATATACTCGTTTATCCAGTTCCTCCATTTTTGGCTTATGATGCATATGACCTATATTATAGTCGATCCAACATCGGAAGACTCCTGGCCTACTTAGAGCAAGTAGCCAATCACGAACGTTTCCCCTTCCATCGCCCCTCTCAACTTTCATGCGGGAGAGCAGATATCAGTGCGCGCTGCCAGCTCTTGCTCAGCTGATATACTATGCAGTTTCTAAATAAAATACTTCCCATCCTTCTTTTTGATCCGGGTTTTGGACCGGCACTGGCGAAGTTAAAACTGTTTTTTTTCCTTTTTTGATTTTAATGGTCCCTATCACTATGAAAGCCTACACTACATTACATGATTAAAAAAACTAGACTAAATAACTAAAAAATACGCTAAATAACTAAAGAACTACATTCGATAACTGAAAAACTAGACTAAATAACAAAAACCTAAATGAAATAAATGAAAAGTCTAACTATAATAGATAAATCATGCGATATCAATCGCTTATGTCTGTCACTTTCCCCAGAGGAAGCACTATCACTCTCACCTAAATTGATTATAAGAGGCTCTATTACATTGTCTTCTTAGAAATTAAGCAGGCCTCTGCTACTCTCACCTGCACTTTGGCCACATCGGTGATCAGCCCCTTATTCTCTGCCTCACTCTTAAAATATTCATATACATTATGAATAATTTTTCGCGCTTGGCAGTGCACAACTTCCCTCCTGTTAGCCATTGCAGATCACGAACTCAGCAGGGTAACAAAAACAACGAAACTGATAACAAAAATAATAACAAATAATAACAGTAACAATAACTTCCACAGCAAGGAAACGGCGGTAGATACGGCAACGCAGTCCGATGCGATCTCTTTGAGAGCAGGAGTGAGACTGGTTTCCTCCCCACTACCTTCCCAAACAAACAGTCTCCTATTGGCTGCTGCTAACTGGTGTACGCCCCGTTTTCGAGGCCAGGAGTCTTCCGATGTTGGATCGACTATAATTGATTTACTCCTCTCAGAGGATGACACAAATTTCTTAATTTAGCCTTGTGAGCCTTGATATCATAGTGTGTGGAAGATCCGATGTTGAATTCTTTTGCTATGGCTGCTCTACTTTCTCCTTTTTCCATTCGTTTGATCAGCTCCAGCTTTTGTGTTTGCGTTAAAACAACTTTTTCTCTTCTGCCCCTTGCTTTTAGGTATTTATTTTGATGCCATATTCAATGGATGGGTAATTTTTTAATAAAAAAAAGCGATAAAACTGGAAATTGTAGAAGTACACCAAAACATCTAGACAATGCAAATGGCTTACGTAAACAAAAAGCCATGCTCACTTGGCAGCCTCAGAAGTATACAGAGTAAATATGTAATACATATACAATATTTTAAGAAATTTCAAAGTGGAAGTTGTGGTATTACACAAATGCAGTTCATAAAAAAAGAAAAAATATAAATGAATCGCATTTGTGTAATTGCCGGTGTCCATGGATGGCCAGTTTCTAAATAGCTGGATAGCACAGTTTTACTGTATTTGTGTAATAGCCGGTATCTAAATAGCCGGATAGCACAGTTTTTACTGTATTTTGGAATGAATGAATTAATGAAGCAATACAATTAACAGCAGAAGTCTGTAAGAAAAATTCTCAAGTGACAAGCCTTCTTGAATGTGTTTACAGAATAATTGGTCTCATCTCATGGCAAGTCCAGAAACCTTGATATTATCTAAGTTGTCACACTATGCATGAATAAATGTACACATGCCTAAATTTAGATAGGATAACTGCTACTGAGCATTTTTTTGTAAGAACAGGTAATAATTTTAAGTGGTAAAATTTCCCATAAGATAAACTTAAAAGAATAAATATCCATTTTAAAGAACTCACCAAATCCACGAGGATAAAGTCTTCAACTCCTGATGTCCCAGATATACTCGACCTTCGTGATCCATGTTCTCCATCTTCTCCTTTCTTTTCACTTGCATCTTCAAATTTATCCTCCACCTCCTGATCTTCAGGAGGCAGCCCATTTTTATCCTTTGTGCAGTCCCATCCTTCAGAACACTTTTTCCTAAGTGCTCCAATGCCATTCTGCTGATGGGCAGATGGAACAGGTCGACTCAAAAGGCTGCTGAATGGCTCTGGATCAACCTCAGGACCAAGGGCAGGTACAGTACTTGGCTTAAGGACAGCATCTGCAAATGCTCCCATCTTAATCTTGTCACATCCCTTTGGTGATTTTCCTTCCATTTCCAATGTTTCCCTATTAATAAACACACCTTTTACCAAAATTTGTCTTAATCATACTTTAATTAATATATTTTGTATTCTTGAAAATAGAAATTCATCAATATCTCTCTTAAAAATCAGAATAAATCTGGATTTATATTAACTTTTTTGTCAAACTAAAAAGCTGCAAAATTATAGCTAAGAATGCACTACATTGGTAAAATATGAAAGGCATTTTATTAGAATCAATGAATCAAAGCCAAATTACATAAAAAATAATGCATATTACCTTGATAAAAGATTGTGAATTTTACAATTACCTATAGTTGTACAAATTTGGGACTTGAGCCAAAGGATGCATAAAAGAATGAAAATTCATTTTCTTACTGTTGATTTTTGATAGAATGTTTTGAAAAGAAAAATTTATGGGTTCTCGAGAAGAAAATCTTTTGTTACCAAGAGCAACCCACATTGTTGCTAAATTCATAAAATTGCTTACATTGAATTGGGATAAGGGAAAAAGAAGTGTGAGGGAAGGAGAGAGAGAGGAGTAAGGAATGGGAGAAAGAGTACCTAATTGATAAGGTTTTTATTTGGGGTGAGACTGAGAACAAGAAGTTTCATTTTCCACCTAATCCTAATCGGGAGGGAGAGAGTAAGTGAAAGGGAGAGTAAGAGTGGTGATGAGGGTGAGAGAAAGGGAGGGGGGTAGAAAGTGGGGCAGGGAGGGGGGTAGAAAGTGGGGTAGGCAGGGAGAGGGATTGAGGGAGAGAGAGAGATACTGAGAGGGGGGGAGAGAGAGAGGGAAGAAGGAAGAGAGATAGGGAGGGAGGGAGATAGGAGAGGGAGGGAGATAGGAGAGGGAGGGAGAGAGATAGGAGAGGGAGGGAGAGAGATAGAGAGGGAGGGAGAGAGATGGGGAGGGAGGGAGAGAGATAGGGGAGGGAGGGAGAGAGATAGGGGAGGGAGGGAGAGAGATAGGGGAGGGAGGGAGAGAGATAGGGGAGGGAGGGAGAGAGATAGGGGAGGGAGGGAGAGAGATAGGGGAGGGAGAGAGATAGAGAGAGAAATGGAAAGGGAGGGAGAAACAGGGAGAGAGATAGGGTGGGAGGAGTGAGGGAGATATGGAGGGAGAGAGGAAGGTAAGGAGAGTGGTTGTTATTCTATTGTTTTGGTTATATATTGTTGTATATAGTCAAAGAAATTGCACATCACTTCTTATTAGCATAGAAGCAACAGGAGTTTTAACTCCTATGATTATTGTTATTCTCTGCTTTGATATCCTTTATCGAAACATTGTTTTAGTTAATGGTAATAATCCCCCAGGGGCTATTGCTGACTTTTGTAAAATAAGATATAACTGAAACCTGAACAGCTTAATGGACCCAATCAGCATTTAAAAAAAATAGGTGTGCTCCATGCTCACCCTTCACTTTTGCCCTTCTACCAATATAAAAATTTTTATTGGCTGACAAAAAAAATATTAATTCAATAAAGAAATGTTGATATTGTCTTATAGCTAAAAATGAATTCAAGAAATAAACATTTAAGAACAAAAAATAGAAAAAATAAGTAATTAGCAATTCCAAGGTGATGTAAAACCAGATGTGTATTTTAGCTAAAATGTAGCCATCTTGAATAATGATTCTCTGATCTAGTTCTTATGGGTATTAAAGATAAATGAGATAAGTACTGCTTTAAAAAATTTGATTCTGGAGTGCTTATCTCTTGAATAAAATACAGTAAAATCCTCCACAGTTGTGAATCATTTTGTTGTACTGAAATTTTGTTCTGATGAATATGGCCCAAAATTATTCCACGAGGTCCATTACTTGTTCTAATACTGTATTTTTTGTAAAAGATCGATGTAATTTTACTTGACTATGTGTAGTATCAGGACAGTTTTCGCCTTGCCGCCAAATGAGATACATGTGAGAGAGTTTACAAGAATATCATGTTACATTCTGACTCTCCCAAAGATCGCTACGCTGTATAAGAAAACACTTTATCTCAATGTCGCCTTTTGCTGGAATAGGAGTTTGCGCTTTGCTGCCAAACTAGATATTTGTGAGAAAGTTTACGAAAATATCATGTTACGTTCTGACTACCATTAAATATCGATACAATGTATAAAAACCTCAGTCTCAATGTTGCCTTTTGTATTCATCTGGTAGGTTGGAATAACAGTTCATCCTTTGCTGTCCAGCTACATCGTTCATACAAGCCGATCGAGGTGTGTAAATGTTCTCGGCGACGCAATTTATGTAGACGATGAGAGAGAACACAAGATCGCCGACGAACTGTTTGAGTACAGAGAGGAGAGTGGTAATGAATTCCTAGGCTTTAGTAATTCTGACAGCTAAAGTAAATAAATAAATATTCTTATTTTTGTTTTTAAAAACAATATTTAAAGGAATGTTATCGAAATGCTTTGAAATGTACGATTTATTGGTAAAAACACGTTCAAAAATATAAATTATTTTCATACTGAAAAATGTTGTATGCATTTATAATCATATATAATATGCACGCTAACTTTTTGTCAACTATTTTGAGAAAAAAATGCATATTATAATCGGAAAATTATGGTAAGTTCCACTGAACTTTTATAACCTACTGAAGTAATATTTTTTACTTGATTTCAATATTTTTATTAATAATGACTAATAAAAGCAGTGTTATCCATGAACATGGACAAAATTAGCACATTTTTTATTTTTTATGTGGTTATACTGCCACATATTTAGTTACTAGAGCATCTTTGTTTTATAATAGGAATATGTATTCAGTTTTAGTGTTAATTACTTCATGTATGTATTGAATGTTCTTGTGGAACAAATTTACTTCTGATATGACATGTTTTGAATGTGATCAATTATATATTATAACCACTACATATCTGCCTTTGTATATATTTCAAAATTCAAATCTAAAGTAAAATAAATGACAGCAGTACAGAAATCTACCCTCAAATTTTCAGCTATCATTTATGGTTTTGTAAAAAATTCAATTTAAGCAAGCGCATAATCAAACAGATTCCAAGGTGAAACTGTGTGTTTTTTAAACCAACTAAAAATGCCATAATACATAGTTACAAATAAATAAATATGCTTAAGATTATCATGTTGAATTTATATTTTATTTATAAGAAACCAAACTTAGATAAATAAACAAATACCGTATTTACTCGTGTAAGCCGTGCACCTTTTTTCCCAAAACGCCTGTGAAAAAAAGGGGGTGTGCGTCTTACATGAATTCTTTTATTTGTCGCCCACCTTTTCTCCTAAAATGTCATGTCGGTAAACAAATATACGTTAAGCTAGCACCCATGCTGCATCTATTATTCTATTTCCAAATTTCGGTGTATTTAGTCATTTTCATTCATTGTATAAAAATTTTAAATGAGTTTTAAGTTTATTAATGGGTGCTCCCCAAACTCGACGAAGTCTTCTGCTGCAATCGTCATGGAGGCCACGGTGCATGTGCGACCAGTTTGGGTTGGTGGGGGTTTTGTGCTCACGGCAGACGACGCCTACCATGTTCAGATACGGCATGCTTCCTTTATTCACTGATACGTCTATGAAAGTCATGGCCGCTGTGGTGATCATTGAATGATCACCGATCATAATTTTAGTTCACCAAAAAAATGACGACCCCTACGGTAGAAATCAGTGACCATATGGCTGGAAAATTACGTACAGCAGAATGATTGGTGATCGCTCCCGGAGCGATTTCTGCCAAACGTGACCAATATGACGACAAAAACAGTTAAGTGTTTAATAAAAGAGGACTAACGAGGAGATTTCTGCTAGTACCGATATAAAGAGATCACCCAATAAATTCATCACGTAGGAGTGTGAAGATGCTTAACTTGAGCGTAGCATTTTTGAGAAATAGGAATTGGTGATTTAAAAAACCCTTTTTCGGCTCAAATAAATTTTTTTCCCTAGAGCTGGCCCAAAAACCAGGGTGTGCAGGATACACGGGGGCGCAGCTTACACGAGTAAGTAGGGTAATACATTTACTACATTTAATCGAATGTAAGCCAACCTTTATTTACTTTTTTACCTCTTTAAAAATTGAGACAGCTTAGAAACAGGTCTTAAAAATCAATCAATGAAAAAGTAAAGTAATCAATGCATTAGTGCCTGTAGTTACATTATAACTCTAGATATGAGTGTATTAATACATAAGAAAACAATCTATATGTATGTAAAAAGAATCACAATAATTGAATACGAAGAAATAAATGTTTAAATAAATTCACTCTTGGGCCATCTCTAGTAAGCATGTAAATTTGGGATTCCCCAAACCATCTCTAGTATGCTCGTATGTAATTTGTCATTTACTTTGGCGAGTTTTTCAGTTATTTTTAATAATCCCATAACGGAACAAATGTATTATTCTGGGGACTTTAAGAGAAAAGTGATAGCATATGCAGAAGAAGCATAAAATCTTCCTGCACAACGGCACTGTGGGATTGATGAGTCGAATGTGAGACAATGGAGAAGACAAAGAGAAACCACGATATTTTTGTTGCGTGATAAAAATCCAGGATATAACTGGGACAAATTACATTTTCAGCAAAAATTGTATTGAATGCTTGAATATAATGTAATTTGTGTTGTTGTAATTTTAGTTGATACCTTTTTTTATTGAAATGAAAACAGAAAAAAATGCGGCATTCATACTTTTTCGGTATTTTTTTCGTGACAAATCCGGAAACCTAAAATGGAATTTTCCTCTCGTGCCCTTATGAAAAGTGGGGATCGGCTTACAATCAATGCAGGCTTAAAATCGATTAAATATGGTAAAGCAAGTTAAAATGTAAATTGGCATTATCTTTACTCATTACTTCATAATAAAAATTGAGTAATTCGCTCTTTATTTCAGTCTCATCTCAAATGCAGTCATTAATCAGCTTTTTAATTTCTCCTGCCCACTATTAATTTGCTTTATCAGCCATTATAATTTACCTCCACATAGATTAACGTTGAAGCAATTCCATACCATTTATGAAATCTATTGAGCCACCCAACACTAGCTTGAACGATGCTGTGTCCGATAAGGTTTTGTAATTCTAACGCTTTATGCCAAACGAGTGGACCACCTATGGCAGGGGTGGGCAAACTTTTCTGCATGGCGGGCCGCATCGGTGTTTGCGAATTCTTCAGCGGGCCACATTGAAAGATGCCAATGCTTAGGCGGACCAGATTAGAGTTTAAATCAGAAATTGCTTAGATTCTTAGGCATCATACATAAATGAAAAACAAGCACAAACAAGGATTGTAGGGCTAAAATTTCAAAACTAAAGATTTTATTGTCATAATTTTACCAAAAGTAATATAAAATTGTGTTAAATTTTACAGATTGCTTTTTCGCCAAAGCTTCGCAGGCCACATTAAATGTTCTCGAGGGCCAAGGTTTGCCCACCCCTGACCTATGGGAATGTTTCTAGAGTGAACATTTTGTAACCATTCAAAGTAAGTACTCTGGTATTCCTAGTTTACTTGCCCTTGATTAGGAGAAAATGAAAAAGAAATGGAAAGGTTAATAACTCTCAGAAAACCATTTCTTTATAAATCCATTTTATGTGTATGTTGATTTTAAAAAGAATTCATTGAGACGAAATATCCATAGTAATTAATTTTGTTCTAACATGATTTAAAAAGTACTATTGCTTAGGGAAGCTAGTCAGGACTGAGAAATACCTTCATAATAGTTAAGGTTTGCTATAACAGCACTTGCTGTAATGAGATTTAACTATATAGGCGACTCCCGAGATTCGGCAAGGATGCGTTCCTGAAAATGAGGTCGAATCTTGAATTGTCGAATGTCGAACGCCGTTTTTCCATAGACTTACATGTTATAATTGGGGGATACATTCCCGCATCTCGACTCGCAAGAGCCGGACCGGGCTATCGTCTGCAGCACCCCTGCATACTTCTATCTATACATACAACTAGGTATATATCACAGCAAAATTAATATAAAAGTTATTAAAAGGCATTAAATAACTTGCAGCCTCGCCAGTTAATTTAAGGTTATGCAAACGTTCTAGAATTTTCTCCTTCTGTTTAACATAAGTGGTAATAGTTGAACGACACTCTTTTATTTGATTCACTTTAAATTATTACTATTACATTTCCTTTTAGATATCATGTCAAGTGATAAATTTATAAATAAATTTAAATAAAAGATTAACAGAAAAAAGACTGAAATCAGCACAAATTCAAACAGAAATAACTATGTCTACACTGAAACTAAACCTCACGTGGTTGGTCGGGACAAAAATTACTTCGCATAAACTAGCTCCCAATTCGATCGGCTGCGTCGAAATCTCGAATTTGTCGAATCTCGAACTGTCGAATCTCGGGAGTCGCCTGTATTTACTTTATGTAATACTGTATTTACTCGCATATAAGCCTCACTTTTTTCCTAAATTTTTATTTGAAAAATTAGGGTGTCTTATGGGCAAATAGAAAGGAAAAACATTCTTAAAGTGAGATATTCTCACATTACGATCACAATTTCTACCTTTACGTCATTATTGATTAGAAGTCGTTAGACAACTCTCATGACTTCCTCTAGAATGTAGTACAGACAGAATTAATACGGGAGCGATATTTTCAATACAAAGTATCTTTTTGTAACACTTGAAGTGGCCGCCTTGCCTGATTATTCCTCCTAGACATCTCCGTAGCTTACAAAGTAGTCTCGAGATAAAGAGTACCTAAAATGAACAGCTAGTTTGTCATTGGTTAGATTTAACTCTGCCAAATCTGCCCGTGACACCAGTGCTCAATAACTGATGAGACTGCGATTTTCATGGATGAGACGAAAGCTACAAACGTCATGCAGTTAATGTTTTAAGTAGCTTTTACATGAGTTTCATTGAGTTGAAGGAAGTTTCTATATTACGGGGATTTAAAGTATATTAAAATATAATAATGTTTAATCAGTACCCCAAAAGTATGAACAGCAGAACCCAATATGCCGCATCTTTTAAAAAGAATGCATGGAAAATGAGAGGCTGGGCAGCAATACGGAGTGCCATATACGTAGTGAAATATGCGGTAGGAAATTTTCCATTATTTCTTTATGCATAGTTTTCTGTTGTTTGCAGCAGCCGCATAATCTTACTCATTTAAAGCAGGCAGGGAGAAGAAGAGGTAACTCACGAATCTCTTGCATATGCACTCAGACAAAGTCAGCTCAGAAAATCAAAAATCGACATTTTAATGAACTCGTAACTTCAATTATTCTACACCATAACTTTTCAATTGGACAGCAAATAAGAAAGTTTCCAGAGCCTCTGATTGTAGACATATTTTAGAGTTCAAAACGCAGTGTATATCGAGGGGTTTTTTTCTATTTTCAATGCTGAAAAACCCAGGGTGTGACTTGTATGCGGTGGCGGCTTATATCCAAGTAAATACAGTATATATTGTATTCTCTTTTTATATGCAACAAATTTAAGATTACACAGCAATTTTATCTTCATTTTATAACAAGATGTAATCATATCAACATTCATAATGTTATACTCCAGTTACGTAGAGTACTATTAGAATGATTTTCACTGGTAAAATTTAAAATTCTCTGTGAACTATTTCTATTATTTTAATTTTATGGAGAGCTTAGAGAGATGATAAAATATTAGTTTAATGCTTTAAGCCAGAATTGTGTCTAAATGAGAGTTCTTACCGACATTTGGAGGGAATTCCATTAGCATATCCATTGGAAAATTTTGGAGTAGCATTACCATTCTGCATTCCTACTGCATTACTCTTCTCATGCATTTTGTTGGAAATAGGTGATCTAATGGAATATAAAATTAAGTGCTAGTTAGTGAAAAGGAGAAATAATTTGGATTGATACAAGTATAAAAGTTATACTAACATTAACAATCTATGATATGGTAACCAATTAATAATTATACAATTATTTTTATTATAATTCAGGAAAATTCTAATAAAATACTGGGAAAACCTAATTTAAATTAATGTGGGAACAACTTTTCATTAAAAGGAGAAGAATGCTACATCAGTACTACGTTAGTACTAACCAATGCAAAAGGTAGATCCAATAAGACTCTACATTTTACCATTTTTGTAAAACAATGAACTTTTTGGTCATACTAATAACCAAAATGATAGTTATAGTTGAAAGGTGTACTGAATCACACAGGCTCATAAGCATCAGTTCTACACAGGGTATCGAACTGGAACTGAACAAAAAACCTGAATGAAAAAAAAATCGATATTTTTGGCTGGAGTGGAACTGAATCCGAACCAAATAAATGAAATGATTTGAACCCGAACTGAAACCAATATTTATATAGCTCCTTTTCTCAGCATAAATATTGGAAGCGAAAGGAAGGATTTTCCCACCGCTAAGTAATCTTCCCCATTAAAATGCTCATCTCCTCCTTCACAGTCTCATAAAAGGTCATCATGAGGCCCAAACCTTCAAGTCCCTTAGGTCATTTCACAACTTCCGGCAATACCATGGGGGAAATTTTTTTTATTACTGATCACTTACCTATCCAGCGCGTGCCCACACTTTCATTTATTCATGAATATTGTGAAAACTAAAGAAGTTATTGACAGAGAATCTTTTTCAACCTACCTATATATTTAAAATATTCTCAACATTTCATTTACTGAATGCACCCTTCTAAACCAAATAGGGAAAAGGTTTCCTGCAGGTCAACTTTTTCATGTCTCAACTGAAAATTTTAGATAAATGTTACAATTGTTATCTTTTTTAAAGGCAGTTCATAATTCTAATTTATTTTTAAGTTACTTTGTCATTATTAGGAATCATTACAGAAGTCACATAAAAAAATTGTCCATTTTTATTCAATAGAAGCTGAAATATAACGTTGTATGTACAAGGAAGGAAGATATATGCAAAATTAAAAAAAACGATTAAAAATATTTTTAAACTTTAAAGGTATTTCCTGATTTTTCAGAATGTTTATACATGCATAATCAGATTCAGCATGAAATTTACTATAGGAAAACTGTTACAACTTCAATCTATCATCCATAATCATTTTTTTATTGGCATTTACTCCTATTCTGATATAACACTCACAGCAAAGTCTGAAAAAAGTATGCGCCATTCACGGTAAATGCATCTGCATGACTAACTCAATGGCTAAGAGAAGCAAGGAATGTCAACTATTCCCTTACTTCAAGATACTGATTGTGAGTCATAGGTCTCTTTCAAGTGGCCTTTCTCATTCTTCGTTTTGTGAACAGACCTCTTTCAATATATACTGCCGCATAAACCCAAACTCTTGTTTGGCAGACTCAAAAAAAAAAGTCTAAAACATTCTTTTCTTCTATTATTTTCACTAAGCAGGGTCTTCACTCAAAGGTAGGAGTAACCTCAGCATTCCCTTATGATTTTCCAAAGGAAGAAATAATACTATTCGGATGGCAAAAAAAATGTATTCACAAAATTTCAACTTGTTAGAAAAAATAAGAAATACAATAAAACTTGACGAATAAAATATAATTATTAAGCCCAAAACTTCCCCTTTTAAAATAAATCGAGGTTTTCAAGATTAAAGAAATTTCAGCACGGTAAAAAATAAGGAAAGCTACCGATGATGCTCGCCGTACATATACGTCAGACAAGCTTGAGGGGTTAAAAATCAGTATATTGTAAATAGCTTCTAATTGCCCCTCATTCTATAAACTTCTATATACTAGTTCAATTACACATCAAATTGACGAAGGAAATATCCAAGTTAATAAATTTGTAAAATTTAATTCTAAATACAATATTAAATACAGTGGAATCCCCATTTAACGTTTGCGCTGGGGACAAGTCTTTTGTACCTTAAATTGAGTAATACATTAAATGGGGGTTATCTAAAATTAAAAGACTAAACGGCATTTCATTAATGTCAAATATGTTTTATTAGTTAAAAACACAAATATTAAGTGTATAGATTAATTACAACCAATTTTTTCATTTGTAAAATTTCAAAGAAAAAGATGGTTGAGAATAATACCATCTGTAAGACCTCCGGTGAAGGTGATTCTTCTAGCTTATGGTTTTTTTGCGAAATTAGTGGCTGTGACCCTCATTGCACCTCCTAGCAATGAATTTGCAATCTTTAATTTTTCCGAGACAAACTTTCTTAAAACTTTTAAGCAAATAAACACACTTAATTGAAGCGCTCCTATATAGGAGGAATCAACCAAGCATGCAGATTCTTTCAGTTTTTTAAGTTTGCATGCTATAATGAATACATGATACAATTGGGCTCGCAAGGGTTATATAAGATAATAATATTTACAAGTTTTGAATAATTATCCCTCAGTGAAGCAGTGTGGTAAGCGTTGGCAGATGTTTCAACGCCTGTTATCGGCTGACGGTGCATAAAATGACAACGCTAACAGTTCCGTCCTTTTAGTCTCATTTATTACACTTCGGCCCTTTATGCAAAGTGGGCTCGCAAATTTAATTGCGTGTATTGTGCGATGTAGGGAAACGCTACATTGACTGACGAGTAAGAACATACATCCAAAGTTTTAATAACACCGCCGCCTCGATGTAATAATAACATTGTTGTGAATAAGACTTCCCCTTTTTCGCGGGATTGTCTTCCTTTCGGGTTAACAAGGTAAATATGGCGGTGGTAAACACGGGTGGTCAAATTAGCTAACGCGTCACGTGAGCGTGCACCTACGCAATGAAACGTAAAAAAATCCGTGTTCATGTGATGACGTCATCGCAACTTTTGTGAAGTACGTAACAGATTAGGACATTTAAGGTGGATTGATAAAACAGCACGACTAAATATTAATTCTTTTGAGTTTATTTAATGTAGTAACAACACCAGTATGTTTTGTACCATTGATGGTTAGATTGAATTAATATATTACATCTCCACCAAATGAAATATTCTCAAGTCACGGTGTAAACGCACCTGAAATCGAGGCGATGCCCCGCAAGGGACCAGAATTTTGTCCCTTAATTGCGGGCAATTCACAAAATCGAGAAACACTAAATTGGGTGATACAATACATTATTTATATGGAGCTTTGGTCGGGCTGCAAAAAAACCGCCTTAAATGCGGGTAAACCTTAAATGGGAGAACCTTAAATCAGGATTCCACTGTAAATAATATACATACTAAATATTTATATTTAAATAATTTATTTTTGTTTATAATTATTAGTTTTTTAATAGCACTAATGTTATAGTGAAGATGTAATTGTTTTAATTAAAAATTATGTAATTAATAAATCAGCTCCTGAAATTTTCCTAAAAATATTTTAAGGTCGGAGCAAAATAAATTATGGTTCAATACCTTGGTTCCACAGCCATCAAAGGTCAAGATAACAAAGATACAAAACAAATAATGAAATACCTGTGTGGTGGGCTCATTTCAGGTCTGAAATGGTCGCTCTTTAGCATGATTGATGGAGATGCCGATTCACCTTTGGTTGTCACTCCAGCACCAACTCCAGTGTGTTGTGGAGAAATTGTCATTTTGGTGCGATAGGCCACAGAGAGATTCAGAATGCCAAGTGGTGTGCTCAACTGGCCAATCCTCACTTGATTGACACCATCTCCTAAACAAAAAAATCGGTACAACATACATTGTACACACTTTCTTATATGTGGGTACTAACGTGTCATTTATCTTTAGAAAATGAAAATTGTATGAGCCTGTTTTTAGAAAATCCAATTTTTGTTAAAGTTGCCCAAGAATAAACTAGCCTTATATTCATTCATTGAGAAAAATAAAATACGTAGTATTATTGTAGACATATACTCAAGTAACTGTACGAAATTTGATCAAAATCGTTAGAGCCGTTTTTGAGAAAATTAAATTATTGTTAAAGTTGCCTAGAATAAACAAGCCTTATATTCATTTTTTGAGAAATATGAACTATACAGTATTATTGAAGATGTAAACTCATGTAACTGTACAAAATTTGATCAAAATCATTAGAGCCGTTTTTGAGAAAATCGAATTATTGTTAAAAATGCGTAGAATAAACCACTCTTAATTATTGATCAATGTCAACCTTTTCTATGTACACTCTGCTCAGTATGATAAAATGCCTAAGTACAAGATTTCATTCATTTTCGTTGTACCGTCTAGGCTCCAGAGCCAGTAACAGACAGACGGCATTGCAAAAACCACTTTTTCAGATTCAGTGACACCTAAAATGTATATTTCTGTAAAAATCTCGAGGTCGAATTTTTTCGCGAAAACAATACTTTCACAATACTTCGTATGAGAAAGTAAAAATATACCTGAGAAAAGCTTCTAAATATACATTTAGAAATTTAGAATTAAATTTTCACTAGTATTTTAAATGCCACAATTTGATATGCTCTTATTCATAAGAATACAAGAAACAGCATTTACCACAGCAGAAAAATATTAGGAAATAAATATCATTTAAAACTTAATGATACTAAATAAACATAAACAATAAATAAATAAATAAACAATAAATTATCATATATATAACCAATTAAGAATATAAATAAATGTGAATATATTATTTTAGACAGTATACAAATACTATATTTATTCAAGTAGCCCTATCACCTCAAATGAAATATTCACCCTCACTTAAGAATCAAAATGAACAAAGGAAAAGATTGGTTCTTCAATTTAATGAATTCATACAAAAGAGATTGTATTATGCAATAATATACATTATATACCGTATTTAATCGATTGTAAGCCGACCTTTTTTTACCTCCTTAAAAATTGCCACTTGGCTTAGAATCAGGTTTTAAACATCAATGAATGAAAACTTAATTAATTAATTAATTAATGCATTGGTACCTGTAGTTACATTATAATAGGGCCGCACCAACTCGGGGTGCACAGCACCCGGACACCAACTAGTCGGGGGTGCCTTCCCATAAAGATATTTGTATTTTGGTTTTTGTCGTTCATTTAAAATTTTGCCCCTTCTTTGAAATGCTTTTAAGATAAAGCTGAGCAATTCGCTTGATTGTCAATTGCATGCTAATATTAAACAAATGTAGTAAAGTTTAACTATAAACATTATTGATAAATTATTATTAAATTAGAGGCTGCCCATAATACGAATACGAACAGATATATTCGCTAACATTTATGTAGGGGACAGTGGCAGTCTTTTTTTAAAGGATTGACTAGAAACCACTTTGGTGGAGGGGATGGGGATGCCGCAGAATTATTTTGTGCACCCTTGGTGTGGCCCTGCATTATAACTCTAGATATGAGTGTATTAATACATAAGAAAACAATCTACTTTAAATGTATGTAAAAAGAATCACAATAACTGAATAGGAAGAAATAAATGTTTTGATAAATTCATTCCTGGGCCATCTCTAGTATGCATGTAAATTTGGGATTCCCCAAACCATCTCTAGTATGCTCGTATGCATAATCCTAGGATTCCACAAGCCAACCGTCATTTCCTCATGCCTTTGCAAGCGTACATTTTTGTCATTTACTTTGACGAGTTTTTCAGTTATTTTTAATTTTATATAATAATAGCCATCGTCTGTTGGTTGGTTGGTTGGTCACGCTATGCAAACGCTAATAACTCGAGAAATAATAATGATAGAAACTCGAAATTTGGTAGAAATGCTTGATTAACACTTATTCAGAGAATGACAAATTTAAATCGCGAAAAAATTCCTTGGTTCATCTCCAAGAGAGGCATTTCCATTTCCCATTACTTAACATGTAAAATGTGATTTTTCGACGTGCAGGCTTTTATTCGTTTGGAAATTAAAATTAGAAGAAATTAAGAGACGACCTTCGGATTTGAACCATTTTGAAGAAAAATTTATAGTTTCTTATTCCGTTTGTCTTTTTTCACCCACAGTTCGAAATATTCCATGTTAAATGTTTAATTTGCATATTTTGTGAAAATCTCGCCATTTTAACGTGATGTTGCTATGTCGACCATTATCATTGTTACACCTCAAATTACTATTATTGCATACATCCTTCTGGGAATAAGCGTGCCTTGAGTGCTTCAATACGAGCGAGAGAGAGAGAGAGGAAGGAAGGGGAGAGATTGGCGTGTTTTGTGGAAAATAAGTATATTAACGTAAATATAAAAAATTTTAAGTATCAACAGTGTCATTTTAGAAAAATTGGAAATAAAAAGCATTCCTAAAATAAATTCTTTGTAAACCATACGTGCTTACGAATTTATATTGTTATTCCTCGAATTAATTTCGTAACAATGGCCGAAGTTTGGAAACGAACATAAATTAAAATTTAATTAAAAGGACATTTAAAACTGTTAACAGGCAATTTTCGAAGAAACAACAGTGGATCTTTTAATGAACTGATTTGTTTTTATAAAAGGAATCTTGGTGCTTATTTAATACAGAGTAAGTTCTAAGGCTTATAATCCATTTAAATCTTATAACAGTGGCTATTATAGTTTAAAGAAAGAACTTTATTTATTCACTTTACAGAATGAATTAATTTTAGGCTAGCATTGCCTATTAAAAAAGGAGTTACTTTGGAATTTACAGTATGTAAAGTGGAAATTGTACTGAATTGACTCAAGTATATTTCAAAGCAAAAATCAATTTAAAACTATTGAAAGTTGTTGTTTCGGAAACTGAGAAGTCCAGAGTGGTGAGCGGACAGTAAATGATATTATGGTAGATTTTATTCCAAAATCTATTTAAAGTATTATCAGAGGCAATTGAAGATTGAACAAATTTTTTTGTTACCGGAATTCTGCTTATTTCATGAAATTGAAATGCTAATGCATTATTCCATTAAAATCTGTTAAGAGTGGCTATTTTAGCTGAAAGAAATATATGTACATGGTACTTTTATTCACTTTTCAGAATGAATGAATTCTAGGTTAACATTGCATATTATAAAAGGATTTTCTTTGGAATAAGAAGTTTGTTATGTGGTTATTTTAACTGAATTGAATCAAGTCCTCTTCTAAGTTTGAAATCCATTTAAAACTGGTGAAAGTGGTTGTTTCGGAAAATGAGAAGGCAAGAGTGCTGAGCAGATGATAAACGATATTGAGGTACATTATATTCCAAATCTATTTAAAGTATTATCAGAGGCAATTGAAGATTGAACCAATTTTTTGGAACCGGAATTCTGCTTATTTAATGAAATTGAAATCCTAATGCTATAATCAATTTAAAACTAATAACAATGGCTATTTTAGTAGAAAGAAAGGTACTATTTTATTTTCAAGGAATTTCTGTGACATTTTAGTTAATTAATTAAAACACACTTATAATATAGAAATATTCGATGGTTAAAACAGTGCACAATTTTATTCTTGCGATTTTTATATGTTGCATTGATGAAAATTTAGATTCATTAAACCCGTTGAAATTCAACGGGCACTTATGCTAGTAATCTCATAATGGAACAAATGCATTATTCTGGGGACTTTAAGAGAAAAGTGATAACATACACGGAAGAAACATAAAATCTTCCTGCACAACGGCACTGTGGGATTGATGAGTCAAATGTGAGACACTGGAGAAGACAAAGAGAAACCACGATATTTTTGTTGCGTGATTAAAAATCCAGCATATAACTGGAAAAAATTACATTTTCAGCAAAAATTGTATTGAATGCTTGAATATAATGTAATTTGTGTTGTTGTAATTTTAGTTGATACCTTTTTTTATTTAAATGAAAACAGAAAAAACGGGGCATTCATACTTTTCAGTATTTTTTTTCGTGACAAATCCGGAAAACTAGGACGTCTGTAAACCCAACACGGAATTTTCCTCGTGCCCTTGTGAAAAGTGATGGTCGGCTTACAATCAATTAAATAAGGTAATCACTTGCATTGTCTACATGCTTTATGTTATTGTAATCTATGGGCAACTTTCCCATCGCAATAAAAAATTTGCTTGTGAGAAAAGTTTTTTAAAATGCACACCCTAATTTTCACAAGTAAAGGTTTTTAATGCAGAGGTGCATACAATGCTCTAATAAATGAGGATTATAAAGTAAATTTTTAGATTAAAAACTCCCACTGCCTCTGATGTTCCACTTTGATGAATAAATTTTTTATGAACAATGAATGCAGTAACTTCATAAAGAAATGTGATAATATTTTATACTATCCAGATTTCAATGCAATTTATTTCTTTGACTAGCATGGAAAGTTTATTTTAACTTAATTCATGTAATACTGAGTGAAATTTTATCATAAATCATAAAATGAAATTAAAATTAATCATAAAAAACTGCCAAATCTCTAAGTAGAAGAGTTGATGCCAAACCACATATTCAGTTTAACTTACCCAACAAATGGATTTGTGGTTCTCCAAGAAAAATGCGATAGCAGATTACATAAGAGTCAGGACCCTGACGGCGTGAGAGGCGATATGCAGGGGTGACCCTGGTTACTGCAAGAAGTGATCGCAGCAAGAGGCCCATTCGATTGTACACAGAGTGAGTGAGCCTCTGAGGAGGGGGTGGAGAGCCCTGGATTCCACCAGCCAACTAAAAGAAATCTTGCTATAAACCTCTTTTGAACATATAATATCCATACTATATTAATTTTTTAAAAGCTATTACTGTTATCAAACAATACCATACAGTAAATTGTTAGTATTTCAATTTCTTAATTTTTGTGGCATCTAGAGCAGCATTTCCCAACCTATGGTCTGCGGACCACAAGTGGTCCACGGAGGTTTTGTTGGTGGTCTGCGGAAGTTTCCTAAATATAGTTTTTTTTAGGCAGCACATCATATTTAGTTGGATATTTTTGGGAAAAGTTAAGCAAGTTTTACACTATCACAGATATTGAATATTGTTATTAATGCCATTTCTAAAACTATTTCATATTTCAAAAATTTCTCTGGTATAAATGTTGAAAATAATTCTTGGAATAAAACAAAAAATAATCAGGTGATCCTCAAACAGATAGAAACGTGTGTAATAAATTTGAAAATGGTGAAATAAACTACGTAACCAAGTAACCCCTTCTCTTAAATGTAGATACAGTAAGTAGGTTAGTGTAAAAAATAATGTGGTCCATAGGGCCTGGAAGGGTCACTGAAGTGGTCTGCAGAGTTAAAAATGTTGGGAAATGCTGATATAGAGAGTAGTTGTGTCTGTGCCACTATTTCTCAATCCAAGCAATATAGTCAATAAATAATACGTCATACCAAAATTTACAAAGTCATAAGAGCTTTTTAGTGAAAAGATCATTAGGGATTAGAAGTTGAAGGAGAGCTTCTACTGTGTTAAAATTATAAATCATAATCACATACATCAAATTGAGATAATAAATTTTAACAGAATAGTGGTAGGACTATTTCAACTTTTTTAAGAATTTTAAATTTTGGTAACAACCATCAAATTTATGAAATCATTTGGTGGAAGAACAGCATCCATCTTTGCATATTTGAATTTGCAGCAAAAGGTTAAAAATATCCTTAAATTAATTTCTGATTTAAAATTGCAATTAGCAGTAAAAGTTTATCCTACCATTTGATGCTAGAGCCAGTGTAAGAATCCCATCTGTTATTTTCTTCAAGTTACATCAAGCACAGGTAATATTATAAAGATATTGTGATTCTTACATAATGTGATTGCAATAGAAAGTTATAGGTATACCTCACCATTCAAGTTATGCTCCAGCAAAACCAGTTACAGGAATTAAATAAATGGGGTTTGTTACCCAAATCTGGGTCAATGGACTATAACATGAATTATTTTACCATCCAATATGGACAGAAGATAGAAAAATACAGCTAGAGAATACAGCAAACAAGTAAGGAAAGAGCTGCTGAAGCAGACAGTAAATGGCTGTTTTCTTTATTGTGCTAATACAGAATGTTAAAATTTATGTATACTAGTATGATTGGTCTGAAATAATATTGAATCGATTGGTAAGCAAAATAAGTCTCTATCTGCTTTTGTTTAGGAGAAGATAGAAGGTCAGACAGGTAAACTGAATATGTAAATAAAAAAAACTGATAAAAACTATTATAAAAAGAATGTCTAAAAGAGAGAATAAGCAAGAAGAGGAAAGTTTTATCTAATGTGCAACAAATGACGTAGCATGCAAACTTCAGATGTCAGAGAATAGAGGTTTGGGAAGAGTGCTAGTTGTAGGACTGAAGCTGCCTCACTTTTGTTATTTTTTAAAATAAATTTCCGCATTGGGATTTACCTCAAAGACAATGCTTCTCTTGAAGTTGATGTTCCATTTTATGAATTGAGCAGCATCCATTATTTGTCCTTGTTCATTTGCTTTCAGAAATACCTATGCTAAAGCTTTTGCCGTTAACTGTTTCTTAGACTCCATAAATAGACCTTTACACAGTTGTAGGCAAAATAGTCTCTTGGAAGAATTGCATCCAAACCCTGCCATACCACTTTTTTTAATGAAGACAGACTCGTATGAATAAATAGAAAGAATATTTTTGTCAAACTCCCATTCACTTTCTGAGCTGATCTGTTTGGTAGTAATATGCTTACAGAGGACTCTTCCATGATTATTTAAATGGAAATGAGCAAGAAATGATGCAGATGAAAGGCTCAACTGGTAACTATTTGACTGGTATACCCATGTACAAGTAAAATCTCCCAAAACAATTAAAATACATTGAGAGAGAAGGAACATGGTTATTCTTGAACAAAGGACTATATACATCGGTATATAGCTTATAACAATTACAGCATAAATTTGACTTACATAAATCTATTTCTTTAATGTGGGATTTTTGCCTCAAGTTGCCGCTATGGGATGAATTATTGCACATTTTATGATGAGAAAACATGCATAAGCAGTACTAGTCTTCTGGAGAAAAAGCTTCCAGGACTCAAACATTTCTAAAATTATTGTAAGATTTAACTCTCACTCCATTTCTGATATGCCTTGGTAGAAGAAACTTTACTTTAAAAAATTGATATTCTTCCAATTATTCATTGAATGTACTATTGATTCTATCTTATTTTTATACTAACACACTGTGCTCTAACACTGGAAAATTCCTGAAATCATGGATTTCTCCATATTATTATGAGATGTACCACAAACACACTAGGTAACTTGATTTAACCTGCATATCAGAGAGTATTTGCAAAAACTTTCTATTTACCTGGCTTATATGAGATAAGTTTAATGGCACAAAAGTAAAATGAGCTGGCTAGCCATAATTACAATATATAAAATGAGTGTGAAGGGTCAAAAGTACGTGAATGCCATTCTAAGACATGAAATATGTCAGTTAAAATCTATCCATTTTCATGGACTTCCACAGTAAGGAAATTTCTTTTTAAGACAATACACAAAAATTATTTTTAAATTGCATATATGTAGTCACCTAAATTTCAACTGTGCATGCAAACCAATTTTGAATACAAAATTTCCTTAAGCTAACATTTCCTTCAAGCAGAGGCCCAAAATTAATCATTTTATTGTTTATATTTGTGAAATTCTTTACTCAATAAATAAAAAATATTAAATGTTTTCAGAAAGAAACAAATATTCTTTGGCTGATGTAAACCTAGCAATCTTTATTAAACCTCACCCCATGATCAACAGTAGCTGTGCTTGGATTGGCAGATGCTCCAGGCAGTGGAGCAGATGTGGGTATCGCTGGATTTGAAGGTTGTACTCCAGTAGGGTTAACATTTCCATCTCTAAATCCAAGTCTCCACGCTTCCAATGCTAAAGATTCTCCCTCGGCTGTACGGAGTGAGATCTCAACACAGAGTGGCGGTCTCCGGTGGATGGGCAATGATGACGCTAGGGTACCACCACTTGGAGCATCCCAACCCATACCCCCAATTCCATGCAAGACTTTTTTTGCCTCGCTAGCAACCTCCGGTAGATCACGGATTGCAAGGTTGAACTGAAAAATACAAGTATTTACTTGCTCACGATATATTGAATTATGCAGGTTATAATTTATTATTAGAACCGTGTTAGATTCTGACAATGTACGTCGGGCCTCTGTGAATATAAAATACGGTAATTCGGTTACTACAATTGAACATACCCAGTCAGTGCCAGAAGAGTTAGGTTTACATTTTGTTGCTACTTTTTCTCCCAAGCGAGACTGAATAATGATTTGTACAGCCTTTAAAGCAAGGAACTTCGTGAATTTATCCAAGTCCTTTTTATCTTGGGCACTAAGTTTTACCGATGCCATAGTTCGTACTTAAATTAATGCAGTTGCCAATTCGAATAAATGTCCGTATTAGCAAAATGCACACATTACTTGGTTTTTAAACATCCATTTAGCGCTTATAAATGCATAACCACTGAAGTTGACGGAAGGTAGTATATTTTTTTTACATTTTGCCATTATTCAGTGGTTTTCAATGAAAACGAAATTTATCGTATTCCAAGTCTGCCTCGGAATAACATAGGTCAACGGGTACACTTATTTATAGAAACTCGGTGAATGCTTATTTAGGCCGGCCTTCAACTCAGCCATCTCGGCCGAATTCAATAACCATGACACATTTTCTTCTTGGCGCACTTAAAACCACTCCCACTGCACACACCGGTATGAAAATCTATCGTGGACAAGAATTGATTATTACAAGTAGTTTCTTGATTTTGAAAATTCTATTCACTTTTATTTTCTTCATTTTCCTTTACTCGTTGATTTTTTCAAGACGACAATTTTCAATAGTGATTGGTTATTTATACTCGAACAGAAGATACACTCTAGTCATTGTGACAGCGTAACTCGTGCACAAGTCGTACATTCAATGAATAAACAATATGGGCCAACTTTTATTAACACGAGAAGGGATTAGGATTTTACTAAAGCCAGACGTGATAAACAAAGATGCTGAATATTAAATCCCGTGCACTATCTTCAACACCTTTATAAAATTTTATGAAATTAATTACTTCTCTTCCTGTAGTGTTCGAAATCATTTACACCATAAAATCTCTTCTTCACATAACATTGCCTGACGTGTGAACGTGTGCTCACTAGAGTCGCCTATCGAGCAGACAATGAGCTACATCAATTTGATGGCCAATGGGGAACCTGTGACGTGTCAATGTTTAACTTTTCAATCTCTAAAAAATATTTTACTATTACTATTGCGGTAGGATATTCTAATCGCTCTTGGCTTTATAATGTAAATTCATGTCATTAATCTTTGATTCCAAAGGAATAGATTTTACTGACATAAAACTCATTGACTGGGGGCACACGGATTATTCATCATTATTCATTGCGGCTTCGCAGCTGTGTTCTCCGTAAAATTACAATTGCTCTATAACTTCATTAATAACCTGAACGCTATAAGTAATATGACTTGATACATTGTATAATAATAATATATATTATACGTAATATTTTATTTTATTATAATTATAGACCATTAAAATATTTAAAAATAAACAATAATATTTACGAAATTACCAAAATCAATGAAAATATGAAGTTATATACCAAGAATTTGTAACACTAATTGTTAGTACATGCTACACTCGAGTAAAGTGCTATACGATTACAGCTGCGCTTTTTATTTTTTTATATTTCCCCGATCTAGCAACTAATTTTTAATGTTCAGTATTATTTTGTACAGTGGCTAAATAAGTAATTAGTGTTTGTTTACCATAAATAAATGAGCTCCAAATCTTTAGATAAAAATATGGTAAAGTCGGACATTAACACCTAGTTTTTGATCTTATGATTCAGAAAAGGGAAAAAGCAGCATTGAAATCCAGGCAAATAGTAATAACAAAATTTTTGGCAATTATTGTATCTTTATACTATTGAAGTTCGAAACGACATCACGCACCTCACTACGCAGAAGTAACAGTGCTTTTTTGTGTTTAGTTCCTCCTAGGAGGCGCTCAAGTCAGTGTGTGTCTTGCTCTGTCGTTCCGTAGACCGTAAACAAAACATAACAAAACACTTGAAATTGAAGTTTTAATGTTAGTTGTTATTTCATTCCAAAGCTGAAAGCCTGTTAGAGTAAATTTATGCATTCTATTATAAAAAATCATCATATTTGTCGCCGAGGCTTTGAAAGATTCCATTCGGAAAAAGTTACTGCTCATGAGTAAGTAAACAGTAGTAACAAAGTTTAGTATTTTTCATTTATATAACTTTTTGGGTGTTCAATCATTTCATTTTACGTTGTTTTTTCTATAGAAAACTTCACAAGTTAATGGCGTAATTATGCCGACCATGGGAGACACCAGTGAAGAAGGAGAGGAAGACGAGGAAGGAAGCCGTAGCCCCGGTTTGGATCTTACAGGTTTTCTATTTGGAAATATTAATGAAGCCGGTCAGCTCGAAGATGATGGACTTCTTGATAGTGAATCAAAGCGGCACCTTTCTTCACTTGCCAGACTTGGAGGCTTTAGACCACTGCTTCGTGAAGTAATGGGTATTGGTGGAATAGGTAACGGTTCAAGAGGATCAAAAAATGAAGATGATGAAGATTTTGAAAGGAGAAGAAGCCACTCCGATAGTGAATCAGATGAATACGATGAAGATAATGTTAGAAGTGTTAATTATCATCGTGATAAATCAATTTCAGATGAAAGTAAGTGCTATTTAATTTTTAAGCCAAACAATATGGTGAATTAGAATTAAATAAATATCATTTGAGTCTGACACCGTAATTAAAATGAATCCTTAAAATATGAATTTTTTGTTAGTATTTTAAGTGAGAGATTCAAGTAAATGTTTACAAATTCGCTCAATGTTTTGGTTTCACAATTTACAGTGATCAACTAATAATTTAATTTTTAAATTTAAAAGCTTTTTCCATTAATTTTCAGAGTTGTGTTAGTTTATTATAATTAGCGTTCCGTGTATATTTTGCAGCTGATTATGGCATTAAGTCTCCATCAGCAGTGGATTACTCAGATATTAACGAAGTGGCAGAAGATGACAGGGCTATGCTGAGTTCATTGGAAGCTCCAAGGATAGAAGATGGTATGCATGTATTTCATGAGAAAAATTATATTCATTGTTATTTTTCAATTATCGGTGTCATTTAATCCGTAAATACAACAAATAAAAATGATTTAGTTGTGCAAATGGACGTTTATGAATGTATTTCATGTTATGAAATGCCAGGAAAACTTGTTATCTATCCTAATCTTGCTTCTATAGTTCATATTAAATAGTAATATGGTGTTTGAGCAAATTATAACTGCAGGATGCTAGCCTTTTTTCTGTTGAGTATGTTCAAGCATATTTACCATAGTAGTACTTAATAGATTTTGCCAATAGACTGATTAAATGCTTGATGCCAAGAATAATAAGTTTCTTCATAAATAAAACGAAGTGGAATTCTAAAAGTAGAATTTTTGTTTTTCACCTTTCTACGCAGTTTTCAGTATGTTCAGTATGATCAATGAGCTACAAGTTTTGTTCCAATTTATCATGTCCCACAGGTGTTGATTATGATGCAGATGATGAGGGGCCCCTTGCTCCTGCATTCTCTAACCATAATGGCAAATCAGATACTCAGCTTATGCCACCCCCTCCCCCTCTCCTGCCTCCTGATAAGTCGACATCAGAGGATATTAAAAAAGAATTTTCACCAGAATCTGGTCAACCAGGTGAAGGGCGGGAAGGGATCTCCAGACAATCAAATAAGACAGAAGAAGGCATCCCTATAAAAGAAGAGAAAGATGGTGATTTGGGGAAAGTAGACTGCAGAGATGAAGTTGATTCCACTGATAAAAATGGGACAAAAATCAAAGAGGAAAAGGGATCATCAGAAGCAGGATCTGACAAAGGGCAAGATTCAGTGAGTATCATTAATCCAAAGAAGCTGAATAGTGAAGTATATTACCATAAAGACCCACGTATAGGATACACACTCGTATAGGATGCAGGGAGGTTTTCTACAAATGTTGAATGTGCCAGCATTTAGACGCATATGTATTCTAGTAAATGTCACCAAAATATTTTATCATTTAACAGTGAAACTGATGAGTGAATTATTGAATGTCTTTGTAATGTGAGAAATAAATAAATTAAAATTTACGGCCGTAATGCAGTGTTTCTCATCCTGGGTTTCCTTTATTATTTCTTAGGGATGCACAAGTTGAGTTGAACATGATGTTTATTTTTATCTATAACTTGTTTAGTCCCGCACACTGCTCTGAGTAATTTTTTAAAGTGAAAAATGAGATAATGTATGAACTTTTCATAGGGAGAATGCCCGCAAGTGTTGTGAGACTTTGTGGGAGGTCCGTGGCTCCAGAAAAGTTGAGAAACAATGGCATAAGCAATAGACTGTATGGCAGTGAAGATAACATATTATGGCAGGATGGCGACAAAAACATCATGATGACCATGACAAATAATACTTCCTAAACGAGTGACGGTTTTGACCAGTACGACAATGTCATCAAGGATGACTTGATCAGTGACCAGGAATTTCTTGCCTTTTAATTTGTGATGCTTCAAAATTCAACTTGTTTTCATTAAAATTTAAATAAATATATTCTAATGTATATATCTAAGCAATCAATAAATCGTTGTTGCTTTCTTTTGATTTTCGGTTCTCACTGAAGAAAGTGTTGGGGAAAACAAGATGCATGATGTACCCATGTATAGAACATACCCCATTTTTGAGATCTGTAACTTTTATTAAATAAACAAAGATTTCTTGCCTTGCAGTAGGTTTAATTGAAAATTATTGCGCTGTGCATGTTAACTGAATCAGAGAGATACAATCTGCTGTTATCAAATTTCTGCCCTTGTGATTTAAGAATAGTTATTATAAAAGCCATAATTACAGGAAACTCACTTTCAATACACAGTTTTGAAAATATTTTAATGAAATTATTATTGTCTCAATTACTACCACTAATTTTTTTAAATTTGGTTCTTTTATCGTCATGTTTCCAAATGCGAAAGCCTATGAAAATTCAGTAGTTTAACTCTTAATGGACTAAATTAAATCCCAAATGAGCCTACTCACAGCTAGATTTGATTTTCGGAAATGAAATTTTTTTCTACTAACATTTGAGAAAACCTGTGCACCTCTCAGGTTAAATTAAAATGTAATATATTTTATAGATATTTTATTTCTTAGGCCAATTGCATTTATATATATATATATCTATATATATACTAGTAATATGTGCTTGCATTCTGCAAGCATTTCATCTCACAATCAGCTAAATATAAAGAGTAAGAGCCGACAACAAATTGTTAAACGCAAAAGTTTGCACCTCTGCACTGATTTACGTGTTTTTCTCTTTTGATAATAATGGGGTGTGTGTGTGTGTGTGTATATATGTATTTTGGGCAACTAGGTGTTGAAGGAAACCCAGTGAACACTTACCGGAAGTATATATATGTATATATATATATAGGTGTGTGTGTGTATGTATGTATGTGTATATATATATCCCTAGCCACCGTAATCCTAAACTATTTATTGCGGAACCAAACCATTCATATTTGTCAAAACATATTTTAGCTGAAAAATGGTATTGTTTAAGGATGTAAGCACGTAAATATCGTACACTTATCAAAAAAGAGCTTTTATAGGTCAACTCATATGCAGAAGTATTATTTGTGAAACAAATCATGGTTGAATTATCTTGTGAAGAATCTCAAAAAGTAGTGATTTTGTGTGTTAAAAAAATGTATAATAGTATTAGGCCAAATGAAATGGGAAGATGTGACAGATGCTGATGTTCTCATTGTGTCAACATAGGCATTTTTACTGAATTTGATAAATTTAGCTAAGAAAAAAGAAAGGAAGGAAATTATTTAGTCTCATATCATCATTTACGATGAATAGCGGTGAGCCCTGGTGTGATAGCAATTGTAATGAAGATATACAAAGACCAAATACCCAAATATAAGTTACTGAAAACTTACTGCCCCCCTGCCCTGTTTACTACACCTGCGAGGAAGGCCGGATTAAAAGCAGAAGAAATGAAGCAGTTGCTCCAGTGCCCCTTCCTGGCAGTGCTCCCTTTAACACAGAGAAATAATAACTAAGATGTTAATTTGAAGTTGCTTCAGGATCTTCTACGACCTTAATGCCTTAATACCAGATTTTCCTTGTAGCAAGCAAGGACATTGGGGTGGGAAAACTATCCCCAAAATGAAAAATTATCTGACTTTTAGAAATTTCAGCTCATTTGTGGCCTCTAGCAATATGCCAATGTTTAGATATTTTGTGGAGAGCCTTAAAATTTTTATTGTTCAGTCATTTGGTCAGAAAGTGGATGATTGAAGTCCTAACATTATATGCTATGTATGTGGCATAAAAGTAAAATAGTGTTCAACATATTCTCTATAATACCATTATAAAAATTTGATTATTTGGGCTTTAATGATCTTTTTGTAACCACATTGATCTTGCACTTGAGTTCAGTTGAAAAGCATTGATAGATTTATCAATTTAAAAGAATAAATTAGCTTCTTGTGTTTGCATGAAAATTTAGCATATGAAAAATAGAAAAAATATTTTAATACTCCTAGCTCTTTATATCAAAGAGGTAATAAACAAGCATTGAAAACTTTCTTTTTCTCATTATTTCAACAGAATTCTGGAGCAGGTTCAAGAAAATTGGAAACTCCTTTGGCTGCAATGCTGCCCTCCAAATATGCTGACATTGATGTAACAGAATTGTTTCCAGACTTCCGTCCTGATAAAGTTCTTCGGTTCTCAAGGCTTTTTGGTCCTGGAAAGGCCAGTTCCCTTCCTCAAATTTGGCGTAGTGTTCGCAAAAGGCGGAGAAAACACCGTAAACACCAGACTCCTCGAATTCAGCATACTGCAGGTATGTGATCAGCCATAATACAGCACTCTATTAATTAGTGATTATGTAATGATCTCTACATATGAAAGGTGATTATTTGAGCCAGAAATATCAAGGTCTAATCTTTTTATGAGAAAAAAAATTTTCTCATAATTTTGTGAATAAAAATGGTTGTTGCTTTATATAATAAATTAAAGTTAAATATATGTTTTGATCTGTGTTATCTGTTTAGTGATAAATTTAATCTCTGTAAATATTGCCATCTTTTTCTATTAATTGGGTGAAAAGTTGACCTGATTTTTTATGCCAATATTTATTCCATTTTTCATAAATGTATCCTGTTAAATACAAGGTATGGCAGTAATTACTACATTTGTAACATTTAAGATGCATTAAGATTTTAAAATAAATGCCCAGAAAAAAATCTTTCAATACATGAATTTACATTTGTCTTATTTTTTGGTAACAAAAACAGCAATGCAGCTCACTAAAAACTTAAATTTAATTCAATTTAGAGCCTCAGATGGCTGTAAATACACTTCAAATAGTAGATTACTGTGTTAAACACTTGTTAGATCTTACCAGGGCCAGCTCTAGGCAGTAAACGAGGCAAGCAAGGTATCAAGGTGCCGAAAATCAAGGGGCGCTCATAGGTTTGAGAGCGGTGTCCCTATTTTCAGTTTGTATGAATGTATTATTGGGAAACTGTTTAATCTTTGACTGTCATAGGTCATGCATAATGCTAAACATCTTCCTCTTTGGTCGTTTTTTGCACCTATATGCGAAATAAATGAAGAAAAGCAGCAAAACGGAAAAGTTCTTTCTGCACACCCGCTGAGAGGTACAAGCGCCTTTCGGTGACCGGATATGAAAGTTGCAAGTTTCAAAATTCTCACGAGTTTCGAATGGTGCAACCGCCTTATTAGTTCGTTCGATCATGACCTCACTCTATTTAAAAATGAAAATACATTTTTTGTTTTTCAAACTTTATTATTATATTGATCTTTTTATTTTTCCGTATTTTGTTACTAAATTGGAAATTAATTATCCCGTATACGTCAATTTAATTATTCTGAATATAAGAATTTATTCTCTTATTTGAGAGAAAAGGGCTAGGGGGTGCTTTGCATCGAGGCGCTACCATACCTAGAACCGGCCCTGAATCTAACATATACTTATTTGAACTTATAGCCAGGGTGCTTAAGTACCTTCAGCCAATAAGATGGAGGTAAATTGTTGGTGTCCTTTTTCCGGAAAATTTCTATTGTATAAGCCAGAAAATACAGTGTATATTTGAAATTTCATTAGCTGTGTTATCATTTCATGTAATTTTCTCATTATTACAAACTGATAGTCTTGAAATAACTGGTTCTTGTCCTTGAAATCAAATAGGATCTGACTCAGGATCTGACCAGGATTCTAGAGGACAGTCTAGCAGTCAACGAGTGCATACTAGTGGCTGGATTCTACAGTATGCTTCACCACCTCCTGCAAATGAATGTGCATCTGATGATGAGGTATGCTTGATGCGAGAAAAATATTATTAGACTCAGAGATCTTAGATACTACGCACGTGGTAGATGATGAATGAAATGTTTATTTTGCATCATTTATTGGGTTCAATAAATCTAGGAATAGTTTGGCAGTCAGATACTTTATGAATCAATATTTTCTAACTTTATTCTAAGGCGATTTTAAAACTTTTTATGGAAAAGATAGGACCATAATAATAAGTCCATTTATTTATCACTTGTCAGACTGACTATGATACAATAAAAAATTAACATCCAGTGATTTAGTTTCTGAGCATGGAAAATCTGTCAGTTTTGGCCACAAGAAAGTATACATAGTTTGCATCTTTCTTCTTGTTAATTAAGTTAATTAAGTAAAATACAAGTTGGTGATCATTCCTCATTTATATGCTCATTTAAAGATGTGTTAGTTATAGGTGAACTTGCCTGGGATGGAAGTCATGTCTCACCTTTGTTTATCAAATGTACCATATCTGCCCGAATACAAGCCGATGTTTTTTGTCAAAATCTATCATGAAAAAATCACTCCTTCGCTTAAATGCGAGTCCGAGAAAATGTGGGTTATGGTTAAATCTCGAAGTCACCCATAGATGGCAGCACTTCTCTCATTGCCATTGCATTCAAATGATAGTACTATACCGTATTTAATCGATTGTAAGCCAATCTTTTTTACGTTTTTACCACCTCAGAAATTGCCACTCGGCTTAGAATTGGTGTAAAAAAAGTAGTCAATGAATTTATGTCATTAGTTACATTATAACGCAAGATATATGTATATTAAAGTGGAAGTAAACTATCTACTTTAAATGTATGCAAAAAAGAATCAAAATGACTGAACACCTACCAAGAAATAAATTATGTAAATAATACGTGGCGTGTCAAAGTCATAAAAAAACGCAGCAATAGCTACATATGTACACAATGTTTCATTTTACTCATGAATTGAAACATTTGCCTTTCTACCCCCCTGCCCTCCCCTCTGCTCCCTCCTCTGCCAATCTTGTTTCAGTGTGTCTAGCATGTGCATACTGGGATTTCCCGAGCGAAACTAAATAGAGATGAATATCTATCTATTTACTGGCAGGAAAGGACAATATATAGAGTGAGAATTTTATTTATTCTCTTCATCCCCTTTATGCATTTTTGTGTTTAGAATAGCAATAATTTAAACTTAATTGTGTAAATTTTCTCTTAATCAGGAAAAGTTACTGCAAGCGAGTGAAGCTCGAGGAATTAACGGGGGACAGGAGCAAGGGGATGGTGCAGACACCGGTCCAAGAGTTGCAGATTGGCGCTTTGGGCCTGCTCAGATTTGGTATGATATGCTTGATGTTCCAGAAACTGGAGAAGGCTTCAATTATGGGTTCAAGTTGAAAAGTGAGGTGAGCAACATGAACGTTTTTTTTTATTTTTCATGGAAGTTTAAAGATTTGTTGAGAAGTTTACATTTTGATTGCAATATTTATAAAACTGTAATCCTTTTGCTGCTTTCACTGGCTATATTTCCCTCACAGTAAGGTGACCCCCTTGGTGAGTTGCCATTTCTTAACTATTTTCTCTTTTGCAAAACTCAGCTGCCCTGGCATGAGGGAAAGAAAAAGGGCAACCCACCAGTGGGTTACTCCATTGTACCACAATGACAGCAACAACTCACTGTTAGGTTGCCTCATCATGAACATTTTAACTGCCCAGTGAATAATTTTTTTATTGGGTTTGGTCAGTCTCTCTGTTTAATCAGTTAATTGTTTTAAGCATTTTTTAAAATCATGAAGAATGTTTTAAGCATTGAGAAAGAAGCTCATCTTAAGTAAATGTGGTTATTTGATAGCTGCATTACTCAGCACAAATACTTCATATTTCAAACAGGATGGGGTAAAATATCAAGGGAGTTTACCTTTAGGTGATAAATTGATCTGCAAGAAGTACCTTGGCTCTCAAAATTCGTTACTGAAATAAACAAATAGGGTCACATGGATTGATAAGCTAGGAACAGAAGAATTTTTGTAAGATAGTTCTATATCTATAATAGGTATATTGATATATTATACATAAAATATATAGAATATATTACCAAGGTACCTTGTTTGTGAAGTCTATGTTAGAAAATATTCATGAATAAGCACTTCAACATAACACTTAATGTAATAATGAAGTGCTTATTCTTTACTTTATTTTCAGCCATAAGACAAGCTTTATAATCTCTATTGAATTATGCTAGAACAGGTTAGTTGTAATGAATTCTGTCATTATTGGGAGAAACAGTGGATTTGCTCTTGATAGGACAACATAAAATTACTATTGCAATATAGATGATTGAAATTGATTTATGGAGAGCATGTAGAAGTATTACAATGTGCTAAATAAGCCAATATTTCCTAGTATTCCATTAATATTAAGAAAATAGAAGAAACAGTTTCTAAGCCAACATCACTAATGTTTCAAAAAATAAAGGATAGCTATTATCTGCTATAAAAACCATAATTATAAACAACATGGTCACTTTGTAAATAAGATACACACCAGTGGTATTTTAAAATCAATTTGGTATTGGTTTAGAAGTTATAAACCTAAAAATTTCACAGTTTTACCATTGCCCTCAGGTGCAATGTCTGCATTGCACCATAACTGGCGGTGTAGTATCACCTTAATGGTTGTATTGTTGTTTAATGCAGTAATTTTTGTTTTATGTGAGTTTGCAAACTACCTCAGATTTTACACTAAATGATCTTGATTCCATTTGATTTTGTTGACATGAATTAGAACTGGGTTTTTGGTCCCATAAAACACATAAGTGTAAATACACCTATTGGAATTTAGTTTTTGAAAGTGTCTTAAATTCTGGGTGTCTTATCATCTGATGTATCTCTTTGACTGGAAAATTTGATAATTAGCATGATACTTTCTTTGGTTCTTATTGCATGGTAATTTGTATTTGCCTTCAGGTTGAAGAGGAAGAAACTGAAGAAATAGAGAATTTGAGAGATCCAACCTTTCCAGACGGTGCATTCCTTATGGTGTCACAGCTTTTGTGGGAGGATGAAGTTGTTTGGAATGGAGAAGATATTAAACACAAGGTATGAAAAATATTGTGTTAATTTTATTGATAACTGCCATTGTAATTTATGTAGAATTTGATCATATGGCAGTAAATACTGTGGTGTAATGTGGTACTGGTGACCATTAATTATTATGATAGAAAAGAGATTATAGTATTTGAATGAAGATAAATAAGAAAACCAAATTGAAAATCGTGATATGAACAGAATTTAGTTCTCTGTTTGTTGGAAGCTTTATAAATGCGTAAAATATGCATTGTTATATATACAGTGGAATCCCGATTCAAGGTTCTTCCATTTAAGGTTTACCCACATTTAAGGCAGTTTATTTGTGGCCTGACCAGAGTTCCATATAAATAATGTATTGTATCACCCGATTTAGTGTTTCTCGATTTTGTGAATTGTCCGCGATTAAGGGACAAAATTCTGGTCCCTTGCGGGGCATTGCCTCAATTTCAGGTGCGTTTACACCGTGACTCGAGAATATTTCATTTGGTGGAGATGTAATATATTAATTCAATCTAACCATCAATGGCACAACACATACTGGCATTGTTACTACATTAAATTAACCCAAAAGAATTAATATTTAGTCGTGCTGTTTTATCAATCCACCTTAAATGTCCTAATCTGTTATGTACTTCACAAACGTTGCGATGACGTCATCACGTGAACACGGATTTTTTTCTTTCTCATACGAAGTATCGAGAAAGTATTGTTATCATGAAAAAATTCGATCTCGAGATTTTTACAGAAAAATATGTTTTAGATGTCGCTGAACCCGAAAAAGTGGTTTTTCAATGCCGTCTATCTGTCTGTTACTGGCTCTGAAGCCTAAATGGTAGAGCAAAAATGAATGAAATCTCGTACTGAGCAGAGTATATGTAGAAATGGTTGACATTGCTCAGTAATTAAGAGTAGTTTATTCTACGCATTTTGAACAACAATTCGATTTTCTCAAAAACGGCTCTAATGATTTTGATCAAATTTCGTACAGTTACATGAGTTTACATCTTCAATAATACTGTATAGTTCATATTTCTCAAAAAATGAATATAAGGCTAGTTTATTCTAGGCAACTTTAACAATCATTTAATTTTCTCAAAAACGGCTCTAACGATTTTAATCAAATTTCGTACAGTTACTTGAGTATACGTCTACAATAATACTACGTATTTTATTTTTCTCAATGAATGAATATAAGGCTAGTTTATTCTTGGGCAACTTGTACAAAAATTGGATGTTCTAAAAACAGGCTCATACGATTTTCATTTTCTAAAGATAACTAAACGACGCATTAGTACCCATATATGAGAAAGTTTGTACAATGTATGTTGTACCGATTTTTAAAAATTATTTCCCGAAATACCGCGGGTTGCCAATAACACGGGTGTACATTCTGTCTCCTGAAACCCGCGTTATAACGGGGTTTTACTGTATTATCTTATATAACCCATACAAGCCCAATTATATCATGTATTCATTATAGCATGTGAACTTAAAAAACTGAAAGAATCTGCATGCTTGGTTGATTCCTCCTATATAGGAGCGCTTCAATTAAGTGTGTTTATTTGCTTAAAAGTTTTAAGAAAGTTTGTCTCGGAAAAATTAAAGATCGCAAATTCATTACTAGGAGGTGCAATGAGGGTCACAGCCGTGAAATGACCACTAATTTCGCAGGAAAACCATATGCTAGAAGAATCACCTTCGCCGGAGGACTTACAGTTGGTATTATTCTCAACCATCTTCGTTCTGTGAAATTTTACGAATGAAAAAATTGATCATAATTAATCTATACACTTAATATTTGTATTTTAACTAATAAAACATATTTGACATTAATGAACTGTCATTTAGTCTTTCAATTTTAGATAACCTCCATTTAATGTATTACTCGATTTAAGGTACAAAAATCTTGTCCCCGACACAAACATTAAATATATATATAATAATAAATTCATTTAACAATTCATTCAGAGATTTTGATTTTGCAACTTGAACAAACTATCAATTTATTTCTTTAAATAAAAATCATAATATGATAGTGCAATTCTATGAATGATTTATAATTTTTACATTGTTTTTTCCTTCAGGTGTTGCAGAAACTGAGCTCAAAGAATAATGCTGCTGGCTGGGTACCTAGCAGCGGTAATCGCACCGCACAAGCTTTCAGTCAACCTGGGAAAGGAGTGCTGCCTCAGGTTGTAGGTGGAACGGTTCGTCTCGGACTTGGCTCCATGGGCAGTGTTGGAATGGGTGGTCTTGGTGGAGGTCTTAATGTGAAGAACCAAAAATCACAGCAAATGTTAGTATAGAAGAGCTTATTTCCATAAAAATTAAATATAAAAGGCCACGTGTTTATGCTTAATTACAATTTTTAATGACATTTGCATCATTTGAATATTTCTTTTGATAGCTATTTTCTAGCATTAATTGTTTTTAGTAAATATTACTTCTATTAAATAAAGAATTTTATGTGTCATAAGCATAGTTTTGAATGAAATCTGATCTGAAGCATCTTTAAAATTTTAAATTATTAAGAATAAAAGCTGTTTTTGTTCTCTTGTATGCTTATCTATGTACTTTAATGGCTATATTGTTACACATGAAGAAATATTTTGATAATGCAGGATGAACCTTAAGCAGCAGCAAATAGTAGGTGGGAATGGAGGTGGAGTAATGGGCTTAGGGGGTGGAGCAGGTGGAGGGATGGGAGAAGATGGAGGGGACGACACTTGGTACTCAATATTTCCAGTGGACAATGAGGAGTTGGTGTGGGGAAAGTGGGAGGAAGAAGTCATCTGGGACGCTGAGAAAATGCCTTTCATACCACGTCCCAAAGTGCTCACCCTTGATGCCAATGATGAGAACATCATTCTTGGCATTCCTAACGATGTAGACCCAGCTCGCCTTGCTCAGGTTAGAGATAAATAAAAATATATTCATGTTACCTTTTCAAAGAAGTCTAATCAGCTTCTTTCAATATTCCTGTTTCACTCTTATGTCAGTGTTAGTTTTCAATTGTTTAATTGGGAAGTAATTAAACATCATAGGCTTTGTTAATGAATGCTATTTAATTGCAACATTTTCTTGATTAAACGAATTATATGAATTTGAAATTTTTATTTTATGAAGAATTTTGTAATCCTTATGGATTTTTCTAGAAATATTTAATTTTACTTTAAATTTACATTATTGTATGGACAGCTCTCCTGCTACACATATTTTTTGTTTGAAATGGCATTAATCCATGATACCGTATTTACTCGTGTAAGCCGCGCCCCCGTGTATCCCGCTCACCCTGGTTTTTGGGACGGCTATAGAGGAAAAAATTTTAGCCAAAAAAGGGTTTTTTAAATCACCAATTCCTATTCCTCAAAAATGCTACGCTCAAGTTAAGCATCTTCACACTCCTACGTGATGAATTTATTGGGTGATCTCTTTATATCGGTACTAGCAGAAATCTCGTCGATAGTCCTCTTTTATTAAACACTTAACTGTTTTTGTCGTCATATTGGTCACGTTTGGCAGAAATCGCTCCGGGAGCGATCACCAATCATTCTGCTGTACGTAATTTTCCAGCCATATGGTCACTGATTGCTACCGTAGCGGTCGTCATTTTTTTGGCGAACTAAAATTATGATCACCACAGCGGCCATGACTTTCATAGACGTATCAGTGAATAAAGGAAGCATCTGAACATGGTAAGCATCGTCTGCCGTAAGCACAAAACCCCCACCAACCCAAACTGGTCGCACATGCACCGTGGCCTCCATGACGATTGCAGCAGAAGACTTCGTCGAGTTTGGGGAGCACCCGTTAATAAACTTAAAACTCATTTAAAATTTTTATACAATGAATGAAAATGACTAAATACACCGAAATTTAGAAATAGAATAATAGATGCGGCATGGGTGCTAGCTTAACGTATATTTGTTTACCGACACGACATTTTAGGAAAAAAGGTGGGCGACAAATAAAAGAATTCATGTAAGATGCGCACCCCCTTTTTTTCACAGGTGTTTTGGAAGAAAAGGTGAGCGGCTTACACGAGTAAATATGGTAACAGCTTTAAAAAACCATTATTATGACTTTTATTCATTTCTCTATCTACAGTAGGTTAATATCCTTGGTAATTAAATAACATGTAATAAAAAAGTAGCCATATCTAAACAAATTTAGACTGAGTTCTCACTTAATTTGCATCTACTTCTTTTGTAGGCCCAGCAGATGCGCAGGGCACCTAATGCACCACCTCCTGCCAAAGTTAAGATTCCGCATCCTCATGTGAAAAAATCCAAACTCCTTTTGGGCAAAGCAGGTGTCATCAATGTAGTGGAGGAGGAGGAGGATCTGCCGCCACCTCCAAAGTCACCCACTGATGGTGACCCATTCAATGTATCAAATGATCGTCATTATTTGCCAAGATCTGCTGATTCCCATTTACTGCCACTCCTTCGCGGAGGAGCTGGAGGTATGTGTGAAAAGAATATCGATAGATGTAACTACTTTAATTTCACTGCCTCGTTCAAGTACTAATTTTAGTATTTTAATTTTTGGTGCTTCATAGCTTTCACTTTAGATTTCTAAAAATTTTAAAGCTGGATTCTACCATGTTCATGCTCACATTTTATTTTTATAAATGGTCTTATGTATGGAAGGAGATGGGCTGACTCGGTAAGGATTCTACTATGTGGGAGGATTGTTTGTTGAAAGGGAGCTTCAGGAGAAGGGTTTATTTTTGCTGTTAGTACAGAGTTGTACATATTGATGGAGGGAGACTATAAATCACATTTATGTTTTCTAAAATCTTACATTAATTCAGCGTTAGATACATTGCAATCAAGGCTCCAACAAAATATTTTTTCTTGACTGTATGGCCATCATGGCCATCGGTAGATTGGTTTTGTGGTGCGTAAAAGTATGATAGCAGAGCAATTCTTCGGCCAAATTTGTCATTTGTCATTATTTAGGTCCTGCTGTATTGTTAGCACATAGGCTGATGTAGATCTCATTTAATTATTGGCCCTATGACCTAGACTGACTATATGTAGCAGATAAGTTAGAACTATGAAGAGGAAGTTGATTAAACATTCCTGGATTGCTTTAATATTTTTCTCAGGATATAGAGCCAAAATTTTTAGTCACCTGTAAGAAATTTTATAATGTGAATCCTAAAATTACTTATTAAATTTTATCCTTTTTTATGTGTATCGCCTTGCTTAAAGTAATTCCTCGTTTTGCTAAATTTTGTTAATATTACCTATTTGTGCTTGGGGTTTCCTTGAATGTTCATAATCCTCTATCATTCTTTCCAATTTCAGGAGCTGTCGGTGCTGTTGGTGGTGGCGCTGGTGCAGGTGGAGGTTGTGGCTTGGTCCAGCATTCTACACCAGCAGTTGAGCTCCGAGCACCCTTTGTGCCAACCCACATGGGCCCTATGCGCCTTCGCAACTTCCACCGACCACCTCTTAAGAGATTCTCTCATGGGTCATTAGCACTTTCTGTCCACCACCCGGTCTTACCTCTGCTCAAGCACATAAGGAAGAAAGCCAAAGTAACTTTTTATAACTTACAGTTATGCTGTTTTATTTATGTTGATTGTAATATTATAGCTGTTTTAAAATAATTTTAGCCTTAATTTACTGCTCCAGTCATTGTTAGTAATGGTTTAATGCTGTAAAGTTAAGGGACACATCAATATTTGGGTTGTTATTCTTGAAAACTTGCTCTATAATGTTTATTTGAGCCAAAAATAAACGACTCAATTAGATGTTTTTAATAATAAATTAATTGAGCTGGTAGTGTTAGCTACCCAGTCATGATGTGAAAATCTGAAATAATTTGAAATAATATATTATTGTTGTTATGTTTTTCTTATGTTGAGGGGGCCGTAAGAATTAAAAGACGTAATTCATCACATAAGGCTTACAAACTTGATTATTAAACTGTACTGAACAAACTCTGAGCAGACTCTGTTTACAACAGTACTCTATGAACTCTTTTTATATGATCACTGCAATTAACAACAATACAACACATTCACACAATACCAACAATAAATAAATAAATACGAGTGCATACATTGTTTCATTTACAACAACTGTAAATATCTGCGTATAAGATCAACCCATATATATGGTTAAAATACTATTTCCATTATCTGTCTGAATTTATCTTCAATACATTGAACGTCACTAGTTGATAGCTTTGTTTCCATTGCAATGATAAAATTCTCAAACTTTTTATGGCATCGTCAATGCTGCCAATGATATGTTTAATCAATGCTGCCAATGGTAATTTTAATTGTAATCAATATTATCTCAATACCATCTAGTGTTGTAATGTGTCAATAAATTTTCTTGTAAATATTGACAGCAATGCCAGTCCCACCGACAGTAATTTTAATCATGAATATTTTGCACAGTAATTTGACCTTAGTAGTAGAATGTTTATCAATATTTTATAGCACTTTTGTTTACTTATTGTTTTCAATGTGAAAATGATTTAGTGTTTTTCATTGTAAAAATTATTCAAAGCATTTAAAAAATATTCTTAAGTGTAATTGCTGATAGATATTCTTGAGGAAGCTTTGTTGAGAGCAACTTGTAAGTACAGTATAGAATCTTTTATCCGGCAAACTTGGGATATGGGGATAGCCTGTTATCTGGAATTTCTAATTATCTGGAATATACTCATAAACAATGCTCGGAAAGAGCTAGAACTCACTGGAATGGTGTTCTGGTCTGTCACAAGTGTCGATAATATCATTCTGTCTCGTCAAACATTTAGTAATACTGTTTTATTAACTTCATTTATTAAAAGTAATATAAAAAATTTTTCTTTACTTCATCATAGTGCATAAGAAATAAATCAAAATTTAACTCGATTGTAAATGTTCTATCAGTTATTTTGCATTCACTGCTTTCAGTTCTACTACCAGAACATGCATTCCGTTTCGTAAGACTTTCCGTTTTGTATAATACATACCTATATTCAGTGATGTGATGAGATGAAGCTGGCTCACATGAGCCGGTTGTTAATTTTTCTCTGAATTTGTGAGCCAGTTGTTAAATTTTTAGAAAATATGAAAATTTATCGATTTTGTCCTTTTAAGTACATTTTGCCGTACAGTATTACTAACCTAGAGCGATCTGGTGCCCCTGGCATGTAGGTCTCCCCTGCCATCCTTGGCCAAATTTCTTTACGACTTTTTTTTTAGAGAGCTGGTTCTTAATTTTATTCCAGCTCATCACTGCCTGTACTGTACACTAATAGTAATACTACAGTAATAGGCAGGGTAGGCTTGTTGGTAGTGCAAACGGTGCAACTGCATCAGGCCCTGCACTTAAAGAGCTCCCGTGCTCTCTAAAAAATATTTGTCGTACTTATACAAGCATTTTTAAAGAAAATCTGAAAAAATATCGAAGTGTCATAGTGAGAGAGACTGCTTTATTTATTAAAATTTACTATAAAAAATTCTTGACATGTAAGAGGTCCCGCGTTCACACTTTGCACCGGGCCCCGCGATTTTCCTAGCAGGCTTATGTAGTCGGGTACTTTCCAATATAAATATGTATCTTGTTCTCTTCCAAATTATGTTTTCATTTTTTCCCTGGAGCGCACCCAAATTACTAGCAAAGCTTTAAATTTCTTTCTCAGCAAATTTTGGAAAGATGCATTATTTTTTAAAAATAGCAGGTTAACTGGATTTCCGGATAACTGGAATCCAGATAAAATGTTCTATATTGTACTATTGCAATCATATTCATTACTCTGTATGAAGAAAGTCATATGCTGGCCACATGATTTTTAAAAAATTTTACGTCACAAAATCTGGGTGAATGTCTTAATAAGGGGCTTATGGGTTCAACTAGCTGTCGTAAAACCACCAGTTTCTTCATAGTTGTGCATCTGTTATGTAATTATATGAAACATTCTTAGCCTAGTTATGTCTTACTGTAAGCACTGATTCTTATCATAGCTTTGAATTAGTTATTTCCATTACTTGCAGCAAAGAGAGCAAGAGAGAGCTGCATCTGGAGGTGGGGATGTTTTCTTCATGCGAACAGCTGAAGATCTGACAGGAAAAGATGGAGATCTCATCTTGGTAGAGTTTTGTGAAGAGCATCCTCCTCTAATGAATCAGGTACATAATTAGAATAGACTGCGGCTCAGTGTTTTTTCTTCAATGTGGTACAAAACAATTCATTGTGGTAGCTAATTTATTGAAACATTTTTACTCAATTCATTTTTGATGTCGTATCTGCCAAAGAAGGAATGACTTTTTGCATCTATATGTAAGCATTGTTACAGCCACATTCTTATAATTTGTGTAGATATGAATTGTGATCAATGCCATTAATAGAAAAATAAATTTTCGTTATTGGACTTACCTTTATTTTGGGAGGAACATTACTGAGTTTTTACATAGTATGTCATCCTTAATTTTAGATTTTTGAGCATTTGATGATCAGTTAAAAATATTGTATGACTTGGAATGCTGTGATTGCACTAAGTATATAGTTGACTATCACTTTATGGTTATTTATATTAACGGTATTATAAAATGAAAATAACTTTTGTCAAGTATTCTTATGTCATTGTCATTTATGATTTTATTTATTAATTATAAGTATTTTATTTTTATTATCATATCAAATCATTGGTGTTTTAAGTTGAATTTATTAAAAGAAAAGTATGTAATTGCACTTTTATCAGGTTGGAATGTGCTCTAAAATTAAGAATTACTACAAACGTCGAGCTGGTAAGGATGGAGGCCCAAAGGAGTACCGATATGGAGAAGTAGCTTATGCACACACATCTCCTTTCCTTGGATCTTTGCCACCTGGACAATCAATGCAAGCAGTTGAGAATAATATGTACCGTGCACCAATTTATGAGCATACAGTACCTGATAGTGATTTTCTGGTCATTCGTACTAGGTCAGTTCTCTATCATATAATTTTTATTTCCTAAAAGGAAACACATTCAATACATAGTTTGTTCATTTTTTTGTTATCTTTCTGTAGTAATTGATAGTACCTCAGTGGACCAGCTGAGGGTCTACATAGTAAGTTTCTTTGAGATTTTTTGTTTTGAAAGTCGTGTATAAGCAATTTTTCAGTTTAATTACTTCAACAGGAAAGATTTATTTATCTCATCTGAAACAGCTGAATTTGTCTATATTAAATTCCACAGATCTCTTTTTCATCACACCATCCTAAAATGGACAAATTGTGCTCACAGGCTATAAACACTTATGCTCTAATGATTAGTATATGTTCTAGAATAAAAGTTTAGAAGAAAAAGAAGGAATTTCAACAAAACTTTATATGATAAATAAAAATGGATTGAAAACATCTTATAGAATAAAAGGTGACTTGATTGTATGTAATGTTGCATGATGTAACTTTTATTTTATTTTTTATTTAGGCAGCAGTATTGCATTAGAGAAGTGGATTCATTATTTGTTGCTGGGCAAGAATGTCCTTTATATGAAGTGCCAGGACCTAACTCCAAAAGAGCTAATAACTTTGTGCGTGATTTTTTACAGGTATGGCATTTTCATATTATTTCTTTTCTTTTGATATACATATACCTTATTTTTCTATTGCTTAACCTTTCTGTACGATTTTGTTTTTTAATCAACTAAGAATGATGTTTTTAAAACAAATTTTTATCATAATTTTATGAAATTTTAGTATTTTGTTCAAAAAGGCAAATAATGTTTGTCATAGGTTTACATTTGTAGCGTTGAACAAAAATAAATGATATTTTTTCATGAAGTATAGAAAAAGTATTTTTAAATGTTATTTATTAGTATATTAGTGCAGTGACATTTTAAAAATGTTTCCTAAAATTCTAATTTAATGTTAAATACAGTAAAACCTCATTAATTCGAAGTTCAAGGGACCAAAAAATTAAGACTTCGAAATATCCGGGTTCGAAATAAATGAACTTTCATAAAAATCGAACTTTTTTACCATCAGCTACTTGGGCAGCACAACCGCAATACAGAATCTTATCTATCCGTTCTACAAATGAATTGGCCTTACAAGTTAGTATAGATGGTGAGTTCGAACAGAGCTGAAGTGAACACTTAGTTTGTGATTCACAAAGACCACCATGTGTGAAAAAAGGCTCCAGCAAATATCCCGAATTTCCCAGTACATTTCAAGTTACTCCTTGGTGCCGCAAATAAAATGCGTTCAGCCATGCACCAAAAGATTATCACTCATCTATACTTCATACTGCTGCATATGTATTACATTGTGCTCTTCTTGCATGATATTATGGTAAAACCAGTGATGAGCTGAAACTGACTCGCGCAATCCAGCTGTTAAATTTTTAGAAAATATGAAAATTTATTGATTTTGTCCTTTCAAGTACATTTTTCCCTATCTGAAAATCAATTACTGACAGTGTATGAAGTTCAATAAATTGCGAACCAAACACTTCTTAAGCTAGCGGAATGCTATTACCAAACTAGAGCGCTGTTGCCCCTGGCACGTAGGCATCCTGCCATCCTTATCAAAATTTCCTTTTTTTTAGAGCCGGTTAATATTTTTTCCAGCTCATCACTGGGTAAAACCACTAAGTTTTTGTTTTTGGCTCATCATTTATTTTCGGATAAAATAAAGGCATGATCTTTTTAGAGATGACATTCGGTATAACTTCGTACAACGTTATTTAAAGTTTGGTTCAGTAACAGAAATCAATATTACACGGTCTTTTCTGAAGCATATCACTTTCCCATGAGAAAAACCTTGCCCAGGTTTGGGAGAGCATGAGGATTGAGATAATAGGGATGTTGCAACTTCTGTTCATTTCTGCTTGGTTGAACAGTTCTCGAATTTTGCTATTTGATTGAAAATGTGTGCATTCACAGTGATGCAAGGATAAGCTGATTCATTTATTTGAATCATCTACGACTTTTATTTTATGTTGATTATTAAATACGGTGACCTTATTGTAACGAGGTGAAAACGGGACAAAATTTTCGCATGATTTTTTTTAATGGTAGATATGTCACTATCACGATCTATAGCAAAAAAGGCAAATACGAACTTTCCTTACAGTCTGGAGCATGACAGACTAGGACAAAGCTCACAATCAGAAGAGAATCCAACTAGAGCCGTTGTTGTCAAAACTCAAAGGGAATAAGTTAGGTTAAACCCTGGCAGGATATTATACGCGGAGACCAGGTTTGCCACCTCAAATTTATCAATGACCCTGAGATTTCCTAACCTGACAATTGCGACTGTAATTATCATTTGTTGTTCGTTTGATAGCCTCCATGTTTCCGAGAATCCTACATTTCTACTAGGAATGTCAGCTATATGTACTTTCAGATAATATGAATTTTATTTGCGATGGGCTTCAAAACGGTACAAAATGGCTTTTTTGATAAAAAATGGGACTGACCCGGTGAAAATGGGACATTTGGTCATCCTACTATTAAATAAGTTTGGGGCGCTATATGTATTTCGTGTGCGAGAAATGAGGAACAAAAACGTCATGTGATGGCACATGTGTGAAACTTCCACTTACACAGGATTGAGATTTCAAATTAAACGAACTTTTCGTGGGTCACCTGACCATTGACTTTGAATTTCATTGTAGACATATTTCGAATAATCTGTACCAAAAATTATGCAAAATCCTATGGTGTTGGCTGGGAACTGATCTTATCTTCGAATTACCCCATACTTTGAATTATCTGGGATCAAAATAACAGGGTTTTACTGTATAATCTCAGTTAAAGATTAAAATATTTCTGGTACATTTTAAGCTTCAGTCATATGAAAATCTTTTATTTCTATTTGTTTTTATTTTCATTATGTGATGTATATTTGACAATTTTATGTGGTGATAATGAATGTGAAAATGTTTCTTCCTGAAGGTATTCATCTATCGTCTCTTCTGGAAGAGTAGAGATACACCAAGGAGAATCAAAATGGATGATATTAAAAAGGCATTTCCTTCTCATTCTGAGAGTAGTATCCGCAAAAGGCTTAAACTTTGTGCTGATTTCAAGCGCACTGGTGAGTTAGATTATTTAGTCTTTTTTATATGTTACTAGCTGAAACGACCGGCTTCGCTCGGGAAAGAGTGGCAAACGATTTTTATTGCTCGGGGCAAACGTTCCCCATTCGTTAATTATGCAAGCGATGCTTACATTAACATTTACTATTTTATGTATTGTATTGTACGCATTAACGTCTTACTTAATATTCACATGGATAGATGCACCGAAGCCTTTAAAGTGGCAATAAAATTATGTGGATTATGTCAATACTATTAGCCAAAATGTAAACAATAAACAACATCTTGGTTACCGAACAAATGTAAGTAGATGTATCGATTTATGTTGCGATAAATCTTTCAATGTTATTGGTAAAAGATAACAATTTTCTAATATTCCTTAAAAATCATTTGACTCACTTTAAAAGTATTCATAGACTATATTTAGGCATATCTTGGCGTTAGCTGTTCTTCCTCTACGGCATGCCATGGCATGGATTTTCCTTGCATTAATCTTTACGTTGATATCTCTCCCTTTGAAGTGGACATCAATTAAGAAATTTAGCTTTGTTGCCGCCTGGAAAATGGGCATCTAAACTGATAAATTTTGCGCTTAAAGGAAAATTTCGAGCGATTTAGCATGTAAAATGACAAAACATGAACAAAATTAAAATATTGTCTTTCGTGCATAAAATAAGCCATTTCCCATGATCATAAGTTAATATTTAAGTACATTTATATCCACATCAGTGAAGGGCTGCATGGCATTTTGGGGTTCCTCAACACAATTTCTCAAGCATTCTTATGGAAATAGTATTTTGTTGACCCATGGGGTATAAAGGACCCCACAGTCTGCAAACCTAGACCAAGTTCTTCCTTTGGTCCATAGGACAGCCCATGAAACTTTTGAATTTGATAGCTTCAATGGTGTAAAAACATATAAAGAACATACACACACACATACACTCTAAAATATTTATAAGATGTTTCATCATTTAAAAAATTTGTTGATCATTTATAGTATAGAAATTAAATTATGGAAAATTCCATTGTCCTAAACCCTCTTAACACCATGTATAATACACACCTAATATTTTGTAAAAACGTCAGTGTTGATCAAACTTGATTATTAGCACTATTGAGACAGTTCTTGCCTTGCTGCCAAGTGAGATATGTGCAAGTGAGTTTATGATATAAATATGGTTTTTAAAAGTGTTGCCTCACAAACACCATGAATGGTCCTGAAGGGATGATGATTTCACCAAAGTGGATAGTGAGGATGAAGACAATGTTCATGGCGATGCCATACCTTATTTAGGAGAAAGAACAAAAGATTACCAACGAACTATTTGAAGACAGTGATAAAGAATTCAGAGGCTTTAATGATGACGATGGCTAGAAGTAATTAAATGATTATTATTATTATTTTTGGTTAAAAAATATTTTAAAGCAATGCAATGACAAGTATGACATTATTAAAAATGTATCTGAAAATAACAATTATTTACCAACTGGAAAAGGTTGTATGAGTATGTTACCATGTATAATATGCATCCTAACTTTCTGTCAATTTTCTGTGGAAAAAAATTCATATTATATACAGAAAATTATGGTATGTCATCATAAATGCACATGGCTTTCAAGAAATGCAAGGAACTTAGATAATTGAGGATAATTACTACAATATAGAGATTTTTCTCTCAATTTCACTAAAAGAGAGAACTGAAATTCTTGTGAGATTTAACTTTGTACTCAGTTTTCAGCTAATTTGACATATTTTTGATTTTGTCTTAGGTTTGTCAACATATTTCTCTGGAAAATTTTTATACTATATAAAAATTACCTACTTTTGTGAAAGTGTTTTTTCTTTAAAATGCTTTTCATTTGAACATTTTATGATTAATTACTATATTATTTTTCTTGAATAATGATTGATTCATTATTCCAATTTTTACTTTCTCCATAGGTAGTATAAGAGAAGGTATTGTATTCATGAAAAAACTGTAATTCAATATTTCAACAGAAATATACGTTTTGATGCCCTTTGACTACATTTTGAGTATTTTCGTGATAATGTCTGTGGATGTGTGTGTGTATGTGATAGAATTTTCTGGATGCTCTAACTCATAAACTAATGATCAGATCATCACAAAACTTTATACTTAAAATATTTTATTGCAAAATAAAGATTGAAAAGGTTTTGTCTGAAACTGGTCAACCGGAAGTTGAGTGTTATTCTTGTCGTTTTTCCAAATATTTCCTTTAAAACTCAATTTATGTAAATGCTTGTTATTATCAAAATTGTAGACAATATAATTTTCTACAAGTTTTGTTTGAAACATTTTTTATAAAACCGGATATTTAAGAGATATTTTGATTTTTCGCCTGAATTTATGTTAAATACATCGCTAATGATATAATTATTTCTGTTGCTATGATAAATTTTCTAATTGTTGATAGTGGTGCATACACTGCTAATAGTAATTTTAATTGCACATCGATATTTTCTTATCCATAGCAACAGCTGACAATTTTGTTTACTTAGTGTTGTTCAATGTACTTATTTAAAGTGTTTTTATTATTACTCACGAGTGTAATTGCTGATATTTATTCTTGAGGATGCTGATATTCATTAATCTGTATGGAGAAAGTCATGTGCTGGTTACATCAGATTTCACAATTTTAAGATAAGAATTTCATTGAATATACATAATCGCTTAAATTGTATCAGGAATGTGATCCTACTTAAGTGAATGGAAATTAAAAATCACAGTTCTTTAACCATTAGAAAGAAGTTAGCTTTCTTTTATCAGGCCAACTCTACATTTACAGTTTCATGTAATTCAAACACTTATTGATGCTTATAATCAATGGTAGAAGCTTTCATGTGGTGGAACTGCGTCATATTTAATAAAACCAGTAAAAACCGTAAAACAATAAAACCATAAACCGGTAGAAACTATAAAAACAATTGGTAAAAGTAATTTTTACTTTTATACTTTGTGGAACTTTTACCAATTGTTTTTGTAGTTTCTACCGGTTTATGGTTTTATTGTTTTACGGTTTTTACTGGTTTTTTAAAAATATTGTTGCTTAATTTGGTTTTATTTTTTGACAAGCATGACTTGACCTGCAGTACATCTGAATCCATGATGTTACAAAAAGCCTTAGAATATATTTCTATTGCAGTGAAAAATTATCTAGGCTCTTGTGGATTATCGTAATATTTTCTATCATTAAAATATTTACAGACACTAGTTGTGATATATTGATTTTTGTTGAAATATTAGCCATATAAGTTTATTTTTGAATGACCAATGAATGTTTAATTATATTATTTCAGGCATGGATTCTAATTGGTGGGTCATTAAGCCAGATTTCCGACTTCCTTCTGAGGAGGAGATCCGTGCTATGGTTTCTCCTGAGCAGTGCTGTGCTTACTTCAGCATGATTGCTGCAGAGCAGAGGCTAAAGGCAAGTTGTCATAATTCCAGAATATTTAGAATCAGTTTATGGATGTTTATAAATAATGAGCATGGCATCTAGGAATTACAGATGTCTGACTTAGGTATGGTTCTCTTCATTGATAGAGGTTTACCTTAAAACTGTTTAAAAGTAGGCAACTAAAGCAATCCATTCTTTTAAGGGAATGTTATGCAATTTTTTTCAATGGAATATTTTGTTAGAAGTTGGGTAAATCTGACATAGGATCGCTCTTTCCTTTCTTTGTAGTTTATATAAAATCTGATTTATGGAAATACAACTGAAAGGGCATGTAGGTGAAAGATCAATCCACCAAAAAAGTTTGTATCCTTCTGATTTCTCTAATTGCATTAATTATTCATTAAAGAGTTTTATCATTAAGAAAAACCTTTTATCATATTATTGAGCAATTGTCTTAACATTGTGGAAATGTAGAGGAAATGCGGTATGCGCAATTGCAAGAGGCATAAATGATAAAGGATCTGGTTATGCAACTTGGCACTCCCAGAGAAGGCTAACATTATTTATAAGCTTATTCATAAACTTTCCATCTTCTGTCACTTATTATAACATCATTCAAGAGATCTGATAAGAGATATTATTTATTTACATTATCCCAAATGTAGCATGCTTGCTAAAATCATAGTAGAAGACCACAAACTTGTGTGATACAAAAGTAAATTGAAAGGGCATTATTATGCCTTTATAATTAGTTTTGAAGACTTGGAATTGAGCATCAAAATTTCCTTTTGTTTGTAAGGTTGTTGGGATTAATGATGACTCTCCAGCTCCAGACTGATGATTGTGGAAAGATCTAATGTTAAGCTTCTCTAATTATGGGAAGGTCAGATTTTAAAGGTTATACAGTAAACTCCCAGTTATCCAGAATGTCCGTGGAATTGGGGTTTCCTGTTAAGTGAATATTCCGGTGGCTTGAGAGTTTTATTAGATAGGCTTCAATGAAGCATTTGGATACCAAAGTAAGGAACAGATGCAGAATTGTACATTCACCTTGGAATTGCTAACCTGTAGACTAGGTACTCTACTCAATTGTTCATAAATAATTCCTTGACATTCAAGGAAGCAATGAAACTCAAATACACAAGTATTTAACACGTTTAATTGCAATATTTTAACATTTAATAACTGCATTACATCCTATGGAATATCTCGTATGCCTATCGCTATTAGCTTCTCTTTTGTTCTAATAACAACATAGTTCAACCTTTAGAATTTTTCTAAAAAAAATGTTTTCCTGTCCAAGAAAAGGCTGAAAATTTATCGGCAGCTTCTTGGTCACCAATTTTTTATCACCCGAAACATCTAAACATATGATCTTAAAACGTGTTAGCCATCCATCTGAAAATGCACACAGTTCACTAATCTCCATTTGTTCATAAAAATCTTGGGCCTTTTCAATCACCATTTATGCAGAAATAGGGGCTTCCTTGGAATGCTTAATGGAAAACCATTCATAAATACCAATATCCACTTGCTCAAGTTTCGGCTTATGAAGAGTGCACCGATATTCAACCCTTCTAGTTATCTCAGAAGACGTATTGAATTTCATTAACTGTGCCTTAATGTCATAAATAGTGGAAGAACCGACATTGAACTCTTTCATTAAAACATTGCGGTTCTCACTTTTCTCTAAATGTTATATTATATCAAGTTTCTGGGTTAAGGTTAGCACAACCCGTTTTCTTTTATTACCCTTAGCGCATATTGGAGTTTAAGGAGGTATTTAAAAAGGGTGTGCAAAATATTTTATTTAACACAAACACTGAGTTCAAGAAACATCCTCAATTATGTATTGCAACTGCTGAAAATGCAAATTTTAGCGGTAACATTCTGAATTAGATATACCTAAAAAAAATTGCTGAAAACGCCAATTTTATCTGCAACATTCCGAACTAGATGTAATAAAATATCGAGAGGCAGGAGATGCCAGTTGCTTTAGATTTCCAGTTACGTGACTTCTGGATAACTGGGAGTTTAGTGTATATTAGTCATATCTCCTGAAAATGCATTGAAACAGTTTTTTTATTTCATAGCCAGAGTTATGAACTATTTCTTGCTAATATATAAAGATGTAATAATTATTAAGCATGTGTGCAATATTTTTGTGAATTTTTGTTTCCCAGAGTGTTTTAGGCTTAATTTCTTATTTGTATTCTGTATCTCAGCCAGAGGTCCCTAGACCTCTAGGCATCCATGTATTATTTCTCAGGGGTCCATGTGTTGAGTAGGACATGATGTTTATTTTTATCTATAACTGTTCACAGCTTTGATTAATATTTCAAAGTAAAAAAATGAGATAATAAAAGAAAAATTCATAAAATTTTCATGGGGTTCAAAGACATTGTGGAATTTTGTATGGAGTTCACAGCTTCATAAAGGTTGAAAAACACTGCTGTAGTTTACTATGTTTTTAAGATTGCCTTATAAAACCATGGGGTGTGGTTTATATGCATGTGGATTTCTCCACCTAGATTTAGTCTTAAATAGCAAGCATGTGGCTTACGTACAGGGGCAGATTATAATTTTCGCTTTTTCATATTTGACAGGATGCTGGATATGGTGAGAAGTTCCTCTTCACTCCTCAAGAAGATGAGGATGAAGAGATGCAGCTTAAAATGGATGATGAAGTGAAAGTGGCCCCTTGGAACACTACACGTGCATACATTCAGGCTGTGAAAGGGAAATGCCTCCTCCAGCTTACTGGCCCTGCTGATCCAACTGGATGTGGGGAGGGGTTCTCCTATGTCAGAATGCCTAATAAGCCACAGGTTAGTTAAGTTTAAATGACAACTGATTTTGGCATATGGAATTGTTACAAAAAATTATGATTTGCAGTAGGAACATGACAAGGTTTAGTTAAGGGTTGGATTTTTCTGGTTATGAAAAGTATCATTGAGTAATTGTTAGGTTTTTCTTATTTTTTAAATTTGGGTAAAAGCAGGTTTAAATAAAAAAACTTAAAAATCCCCTTCTCCGAAAGGCTTTAACACATGAAGATTTAATTTTAATTTAAGATTTACGTATAAAGATTTATACAGGGTGTTCTAAAAGTCTATACAGTAGATAGATAAAAATTACAGGTTGGCAACGCTGATGTTTACTATTGTCATTGATGGTGGGTGTGTGGTTAAGGTGGGGGGGGGGGGAAATTTATGCAACCCGTACTACATCAAGAAAAAATCCAACTGCCATCTCTAGGAAAACAGCGGAACAACTAGTACAGTAAAATGACAAACTGCCCTCTTGCAGGTATTGAGCGAATTATATCAACTCTTTCTAGGTATCCTGCTATTTATCCCGTAAATATAGAATACATCGCTCAGTTTTTAATGTGGTTTTCTTATAAAAAATTGGTTACACATAAAATGGGTACTTTCCTGTTAACGGGAATACCTCCAAGACTCTTCGCAGGACCTGGTACTTACGTATTATCCCCATGCCATACTTACGTACAACATTAACAGAAACAGATTGGCCTGTCTCATAGTTAGTATCATTAACTCTAGGTTTTAGGAAAAATATTTTAGGCTTCAAAGGTCGACTTATATGCCGGAATGTACGGTAAATTTAACACGAGTGTAGCAATGTGTAAAAAGCATTAAAGGGTACGTATTGATAACTTTGCTCTGTAAACCATTTACAAGTCCAGTCATTACACATGCCCCATCATAGGGTTGTCCAACCAATTTTCCTTCAATTTTAAATTCTTGAACTGTATTGGCAACATGATTAAATAGAGTTCTGTCAGCACTAATGTCTGTAAATCCAATCAACCTTTCATGTATTTCCCCATCATGTACAAAATGCAAAACTGTTGAGAGCTGTGATTTTGACATGACATCCGTAGTTTCGTCCAGTACCATGGCTATAAAAGTTGCTGAATCAATTTCATTTTTTATTACATCTTTAACGACATTAGATATAGACTTGAAAAGATAATTTTGAACAGTGGGAGAAATTCCTTGAAACACAGTTGATGTATTTAAATGATTATCTAAAAGAGGATCATAGTTGTGAAGTACATTTAAAAATTCTATATAATTACCTCTATTCATTGAATTTTTAGACTCATCATGACCTCACAAAGGAAGTTCTTGTTTAGATAAATAACATATTGCATCAATGAGCCTTTTCAAAGTATCTCTATTTTTATTCACTTGTTCATTATGCCGGCTTATTTCAGTTTTTTGTTGGTTGTTAAGTAAAGTGTTGATTCTTTGTTTTCCAAAAAGTTTAAGATTAAGAAAAGACTGAACATGTGCTTGAGATCTTTCATGTTTTTGCTATGCTGCTGCTAAATGGTTAAGATCGGAAAACCCATGCTTATTCCATACACCATTCTCTTTTGAGAACAATAAACATGGCCAACAAAAAAGTCTAGATAGCGTTTCTCAGCCAGTTAACCATTCCACTTTTTCATATTGTGAAATGGAAAAATGTCTCGTATGTTCAGTTTTTGTGTCTTTATGCTTACAAAGTAGATTTGGAAGAGCTGGACAACAACAATGTTCATACAATCAGCAAAGATTCAAGTTGAAAATTGTACACTCAGTAAATCTTCAACACTATTTTCCATTGTATAAGAAGGGCAAATATTTTTAAAGTTGTCAAACAGTAACAGAAAATTTTAAAGAAACTTGCACAAAAAATTAATATAATAGAAACCACAATAGAATAAACAAACCCTTAGTAACACAATGCCGTATTCACTTCAAGCTTCCTGCAGACAAAACTCCCAATTCATTCCTAAGAGCTGGTCTGAAGTTTCTGCTGGATTATCGACCATGTTATCGATAACGCAGTCGATAATCCCAAAGACTGCAACTTCACTTGGGTGCGCTAAAATTTCAGCATGACCAGACGGCTATATTCTACCATACATAACCCAAATATCTCTCCACTGCACTTGTCTACTGTGCAAGGCAGGACAGGGCGGAAAGTCGTGCAGCGGCCTAATAGCACCACCTGAAGTGTTTGACTTAAGAAGTTCCACTTTCCATGTCATTGCTATACATGGGTGTTCATGAGACGGACTGCTCGCCCTGAGTCCAGGCAGTAGTCTACTACGCATGACCCCAGCCGCTCCTCTATTTAGTTAAATGCTATATATCGTGCGATGTCCGATGACACGACTTCGCTAGAGATCTTTCAGTGAACGTATTTTCGTGCGGGTAACTTTTTTGGCACAACAGCATTTCATAGTTGCCATAGTTTTAATAATATTACATATATGTATATATCGTGATATTCGGTGGGCATGTGGCGCACACCCAGAATATATGCCCCTGCCTCACTTGCAAAAATGATTTCTCTGGAGGAAAGGATTTTTTTAGTGGAAAATTGTTTTTAAAAATAGTAAACATCAGTGTTGCCAACCTGTAATTTGTATCTATTTACTGTAAAGTCTTTTTGAACAGCCTGTATTATTTGTAGCAATCCATTTTGAAGAAAGAACTTTTATAGACATAGTGATTATTTTGATTCTAGCTACTATTTTCATAACAGAGACACACATACCTGTTTCTAGCCATCTCCAGGGAAGTTCTATTTGTTCCTTTAGGTGTGGTGAAGTCAGTGTAATATTGGAACTTTTCTCTCTAGTTGGTTTTGGAAATTAATATTTGGTGTCAATTGTTCTTCTAAATATATGATTAAAGTGTATAATTCATTTTGACTTAGCAATTCAGTTATCTCATTGATTTATAGTATTTTGGATCATCAGCTACTTCTTTCAAAAATTTCTGTATACCAGACCACATTTTAATATTTATTTTTAAACGCATAAAAACTAGCCAAATAAACAGGTACAACATCTGGTGGTTTAACTCTGATAATTTTTACATATGCAGCTAAATATTTGCCAAACAACAGCATTTTGCAGTGTTAGCATTGTTACATAAAAACAGGAACCAAATTATTTGTTTTTATATTGATTTTAAACCTTTTAGAGCAAAACATAAACTATGCTCTAAGAATTTAATATTTTTTATTATCTTGTGATTTTGGTCATGTTGCATAACGATTTATTGTTTTGATTTCTGTTAGATTTTTTAAGCATTGGATCATAAGAAAATTGAATTGTAAAATAAGACTTTGTTTTCTCATAAACAGCAAAGTAAGGAAGAGCAGGAAGCACAACCCAAAAGAACTGTTACTGGAACTGATGCTGATCTCAGGAGGCTATCTCTAAACAATGCTAAAGCTCTGCTACGTAAATTTGGGGTTCCAGAGGATGAGGTATGATGATTTTCTGAATTTTTTTAAATTTAGCTATAAAATATAATTTTTGAAACAAGGCTTAACTTTAACATGAACTTCTTTTGTATAGAACTTTTACCATTTGTCAGTAGATTAGTAGCTGAGTATTAGGCTCTCTTTAGAAGATACAATTATATGCTTGCTGATAATGAAATTTATGTTGAAACCTTGATAATTCTGTAATCAAAATGTAATAGATATAGCCTATTATCCCAAGTTATAAGTAATGGTTTCATTAGCGGAAACTATTTCCAGTTTTGTAGAGCTTGTTGTTTCAATTCTAATGCTAAGAATGTAACAGGAATTTATTAAAAGCAAAAAATTTTCAGTCTGAATTCTATTCAACCAATTCTACTTCTATAGGCATTTCTCTGTTGAGGTGGTTACAGAAACTTTAACTTGTTCATGTTAAATCCTCTTATCTCCCTCATTCTTCACTTTATACAAAATCTGTTCAATTGGTATTTTTTTTTTAGATTAAGAAGCTATCTCGTTGGGAAGTGATAGATGTGGTTCGAACTTTATCCACGGAAAAGGCTAAGGCTGGTGAAGAGGGAATGACAAAGTTTTCTCGTGGAAATAGATTTTCAATTGCAGAGCATCAGGAAAGGTATTTGCAAATTATTCTTGAATGTTAATAGCTATTTGAAATTGCTTAAAATATATGGGCACTCAACTTTTTTCATTTATCTTCATTATTGATATCAAAGTCATTTTAAATGAAAAGACGTTATTCCGTCAATTTTTTAGTCGATTTATTGAGAAAGTTGAGAGTAATTCTTGTTAAATTTATCATAAAATCTTAAGCATAATTATGGCTATTATGTATTTGCCTCTATAAGTAGAAACTAGCCAAATCTCAGAGTACAGTTTTCATTTAATGCTGTATATCCTGTCAGCTGACTTTCGTTAAACTTCTGGATGTTCATTGTACTTGAGAGATAACCAAATTAGAGGAGCTCAATCAGATGTTGTTTATCCAAAAGTAGCATGAATGGGAAAAAATCTTTGTTTTTCTATATAATAAGCTTCTAACCAGATCTCATTGTAAATTTCAGATATAAAGAGGAATGCCAGCGTATCTTTGACTTACAGAACCGTGTACTTGCCTCTGGGGAAGTTCTTTCAACAGATGAAGGGGAGAGCTCTGATGAAGATTCTGATGAAGACATTGAGGAAATGGGAAAGAACATTGAGAATATGCTTGCCAACAAAAAAACTAGCACGCAGGTATTTTTCAGTTTTATTTTGTTGCAAGTTAAACATGGACCAATATAGGATAAGAACCATCCTACGAAAAGTTGTATTGATTTAAATTTAATTGACTTGCTTTAATTTGTGTCATTTTCAGTAAACAGTGAAAATAAAAGAATTATCTTATTAAATTATATTTTAAAACTGACGAATAAATAATTTTCTGCATGTGTTTTTCCGATTCCTATGATAAAGGTGAAAATTTATATATTTTTATGTGTATAGCTGTCATTGGAGAAGGAAGAGCAGGAGAGGAGGGAATTGAGAAAGATGTTGATGGGAGAAAGTGGTGGGGGAGGTGGTGAGGGATCTCAGGACCAGAGGGGAAAGGGAGCCAACAAGGACAAGGGCAAACGAGGAGATGATGATGAGAACAGTTCTACTGGAGGATTTAATGGGTCTCAACCAGGCAAGTATATTTATAGGATCATACTCAAATGTTTTACATCATAATTATTAGTATTTATTTTCCATTGAAGCAATTTGGCTGTTTGCTGTTAATAAATGTTTCGTTTATTCATTCAAATCTCATGATCTAGAATTACTGTAATTTTCTTTAGAGATTATCCTTGCAATGTTAGACATTTTCTTTGATTTTGAATTTTGTGCAATATGTATTGTTACAGAATAATGTCATTAAGTGTGCATTGTGCCCTCAAGTAGACAATTAGTATTTTGCAACCATATGTTCCCTTCTTTAATTTTAATAAGGAATTGTATTTAAACAATTTCTCTCATAGACTTAAATGCTTAAGTGGATGAGGCATACAGTCCCAAGTTTCTTATCTTCATAAGAGATAGAAGTAGTTAAAAATGGTCAAGTAGAACTTAACATTCTGTTTATTCAAGTTATCTTGATTAAAAATGTATCGGAGGAAGCATGAGTTATGTAATAGCAAGTAAACAGTGAATATGGTGTATGAGTAACTTTGTGGTTGGTATTTTTGTCTGTTTGTTGTTCATTTGTTGTGTCATCCATATTTAGGAAGAGTGCTTCGTATTATGCGGACTTTTAGGAATCCTGAAGGAAAGGAGTACACACGTGTTGAGATTGTTCGAAGGTCTCCTGTAATAGATACATATGTACGCATTAGAACAACACGTGATGAAGCATTCATCAGGCAGTTTGCTACTCTTGATGAACACCAGAAGGAAGAGATGAAGCGCGAGAAGAGGCGCATTCAGGTGAGTGTCTACACCAAGTTCAGTGCCTTTCTGAAGAAAATTTACTATTATTACCATCAAACTGCAGATATCATTTCATGAATTAGATAGGAAAAGCTTAGTAAAAAATAATTTTGGTCTCCAAAATGATATGCCTGAAAAAACAGGAAACTTATGTAACTTTTATAACAAATACTTTGCCTTAAAAATTCTTTGTAGAACTCATAATTTTATAGAACAATTGCCGGAGAGAAATCCAAATGTTATTCAATAAAAATCTTAAAAAATACCTTATCAATAGAAGTTAGTAATTGAGAAGAACAAATTTCTGTAGTAACTGTGACTTCACAATGTTTCACACCTTAAATTAGGGATATTTTGTAGTAAATAACAATGAACAAATTGCATTAAAATTTTCATATGTGGAATAAGACAGTAATCATTTAAAGGCACATATAAATATGAATTAAAGAGAAATATGGCAATGGATTCTCATACTTTAAGATTGTATGTGGATTTTCCAAAACCCATATGTCAGAAACCACAATATTGAAATACTAATTAATTCTAGGATTGGTCTAGGAAAATAAGATATAAATAGACTATTTATTTCATCTACTTCAGCCCTTATATCCATTGAAATGTACAAAGTTGTTTCAAATTCATCATGCTCTGTTTAATTTGACAGAGCATATATTATTTAGCTTTTAAATCAGGTCTGCATATTATATTGGCCTCCATAATTCATATAGCCTCTTGTTTAATTTGGTTGCCATTCTTCTTACTAACTTCTCTCTCTCAGGAACAACTTAGGCGCATCAAAAGAAATCAGGAGAAAGAGCGAATTGGGATGGCCATGGCACAGGGGCATGGATCTCATATATTTCAAGGTTCTCAGCCATCTACTCCAGGAGGAAGTCACCATTCACACCATCATCACCATCACCACCACCATCACCATCATCATGGCCGAGCTGGATCACCATCTTTCATTGCAGGAACTCCCAAGCAATCGCTGGGAGGATCGTCACCCACCTCCTCCACCTCTCCCTCTCCTGGTCCATCACTCTCGCATGGCGGGGGAGCACACACACCAGGAGGCACTTCTATCTCCCCAGGATCTGCTTCCAAGAGGAAGAAGCCACGACTCAAGCCAGATCTCAAGCTTAAATGTGGTGCCTGTGGGCAGGTAATTAAAGATGTTGTGCTAAGAAATTTCAGTTTTATCATGTTGTATCGTGTTAGTAAAACTTATTTATAAATAATTTCACTTATGTATGGAAAAAAGTTTTAAATTACAGTGGAACACAACACGAAATATCGGTTAACACAAAATACTTGCTCGGTCCGTTCCAATGCCTATACTTTTCAATGTAATTTTATTTGCTTAACCCGAAACGCTTAACACGAAATACTGGTTAACTCGAAAATAATTTTCGGTCCTAATAAAATAAACCTATGCGAAATTCTTCGGATAACGCGAAATGGCAGTTGAGGCACCATCCACTCTTTGGCTCCTTCTCCACGGGCAACATCACCCCCGCTGATAATTTCCATTAACCCACTAGCACCGAAAATTACTACCTCACCCACCCTCCTTCTACGCCTTTATCTGTCATTGACCATTGTCATTAGTAGTTCAGTGGATCCCAAACATACAATATCGGTCATGACAACCCGTGGAGAGAGTGCTCACCTAGATTAGACTTTATTCCAGGCACCTGTTCCTGGAACTTCAATCTTTGCACTTAAGAAATGGACTTGCAAACATCTACCTTGCCTTCACAACTGAAAGGCTATGCGGCTAAGGACATTTTTAATGCCAATGAAACGTATTTTTTTTTCGCTGCCTTCCTAGCAAAACTTTCGATTTTAAAGGTGAAAAGTGTTCAGGTGGGAAAAAATCAAAGGAACGTATGTATAACTGTGATGATTGCTTGCAATTCCAATGGTACAGAAAAATTGCCTCTCTTGGCTATCGGCAAGTTTCTAAATCCTCCCTGTTTTAAGAACGTGAAGAAATTGCCGTCGAATACGCAGCAAATAAAAAGGCTTGGATGATGGCAAATATTTTCAATGATTGGGTAAAGGCATTGGATAAGCGCTTTCAACGGGAGAAGCGCAATGTTATTTTGTTTGTTGACGATAGTCTTGCCCATCCAAAGGTGGAGAGATTGAAATCAATCAAATTGGTTTTTTTGCTGCCAAATACCACGAGTGTATTGCAACCATGTGACCAGGGGATAATTAAAAATCTAAAGTTTTACTATCATAGAGGATTACTGCTAAAATACTTATCTAGTATTGAATCTAAAAAGGAAATTAGACCAGTGACACTTTTGGACTCTTTACATGTGTTGCATGCTGCCTGGAGGTCAGTAACAGCGAAAACAGTTGCAAACTGTTTTTGTCATGCTGGATTATATTTTCCACAAGCAAAAGATCCTTTTGTAGATGTAGATGAAACCGAAGCGACATTGACAACAATTAAGGACACATCTAATGAATGTGATATAGCCAATATCTTCGGTCGAGTGTCTTCCATTGTAAGTTTGTCAAAGGAAATCACACTTAATGACTATATTGGAGTGGATGACCATATTTGTACTGCAGCAATTTTAACAGACAGTAATATTGTAGAAATTGTTAGACCTGGGTTAATAGCAGAAAGTGAAAGTGACAAAAGTGCTGATGATGATAATGACGAAGTATTGTCCTGGCATAGTATTGTGGATATCCTCAGAATGTTTAATTGTGTGCAGAGATTTTTAGAAGCTCAATCAGATGGAGAAAATACGTATGAAGTGTTGGACAATTTGAAACAATTTGTGGAAAAGAAAATGATAGTTAACACACTTCAGAAAAAATTAACTGATTTTTTCCCCAAAAAGTAGAGGATAGAATTGTCGTAACTACTTTAATATTAAAGTAATTTGTTTTAAATGTAGTTATGGAATGACATTATTGTTGTTATAATTATATGATAAATAAAATATTTAACTAAATGCAATAATTGTGCTAATTACACAGCAATACTGATAGATCATAGTAATATCATAGATTGGCCCGAGATTATATTATGCATTGAAAATGAAAATTTATCTTAAAAAATGTTAGCATGAAATTCAGTTAACATGAAATTCGGCTAACACAAAAGGTTTGTGCTGGTCCCCTGCATTTCATGTTAACCAATTTCCACTGTATATTTATAGGTTGGACATATGCGTACCAACAAAGCATGTCCCTTGTACCAACCATCTGCGCCAGCTCCTCCTGTCAATGTTGCCATGACTGAAGAACAGGAAGAGGAGATTGAACGTCAGCTGATGAATGCTGATGATGAAGATCTTGTTAATGTTGATGGGACTAAAGTTAAGTTATCTGGAAAATTGTTGAAAGTAAGTATATTTTCCTTTTATATTACTTTCCTGAATATAATTTTCTACTCTTTTACATTTTATCAAATTAACTTGATCTTGTACCAAAAAATGTCAAATATGGTAAAATTTTCAAATTAATCCAAAAACTCTTTTGTGAATTTTAACTTGCTTATACAATTAATTGCTGCTTTATTTGAAAGTATTTATTTATTTATTTCATCATTTTGTTCTCTACTCCTGTCCTTTCACTGTTTTCCATAACGAAAAAGTTAGATTGAGATGGCAACCAGTCTAAAAATTTTATTACAATCCATCATCATGGGAAAAAGTTTTATCATTTTACTAGAATGCTGTATACTTTTATTTTTCATTTTATTTACAGGTTAAATAAAATTTAGCCCTAGTCACAAAGGATGTCTCCTAAGATGTTATTGTTTAGTTTGAGTAAAATCCTTTGACAATTTTTTATAATAACCATGCAGCAAAAAAATAGTGTTTTGTCAGAATTAATAAATCTGAAGCAATTAAAATTTTTAAATAAAGGTAGTTATCGATTTGCTCGGTTAATGCGTTCCTGAAAACTACCGTGTAAATCAAATTCGCGTAAAACGAGAGCAATTTTCCCAGGTTAGGGGGAGTACATTCCTGTATTAGCCTATCCAACATCACAGAAATTTCCTCTCCTCATCACGTTGCTTTTCGAGCTTGAGAAGATCTTCATTTCACAGGACCTTTTTGTGAGATTCACGCACATCCTTCTTGTCACCTTCTTCAACCTCTTTAAAGCCAACTGACTTTGCAAGCTTTACAATGTCCAAACGTGTCTGGGACACATTTTCTTCAATGTCGAATCCATGGAAGTCATGCACTATTGAGGGCATAGCGCTTTAAAGATTTGTTTCAAACCGCATAAATGTAAATTTTTGGACCATGCAAATTGAGAACATTCCTAAATTAATAAACCATGTAAATCCAAATTCACGTAAATCAAAACCACGCAAAACAAGAACTGCCTGTATATGTTTCAGATTAGAATATAAGAAAGCAAATCTTATCAAAAGGTAGTGCAGGTATACTAACTTTTTTAAACTAAATTTTATGATGATGATAAAAATAGTTGACTCAAATTGGTGAGAACCGTTAGTTTTGCTTGCGCATATTCCTATAAGAAATATCGATCTTTAGTATTCATAAAAATATTGAAAGACAGTTGAGGATCTTATGTTTTAATAGTATGTCCTGAAAATGAAAGGAGAAAAGTTTGACAAATTATACTGCGAGCACCATTGATGTCAATTCATTTATTGTTTAACACAGTCATAGTGCATATTTCTAATGCTTGTAAAAATTAATCAAGGACAAGTAAGGTATGTTGTTTATTTACTTTTCTACGTATGTATTTCAACAGCATGCCGAAGAGATCAAAAGGCGATCACTACTTCTGAAGGTTCCCAAGGAAGCAGTGAGCTCTCGCAAGCGTCGTCGTGCAGGTACGGTAGTCCACTGTGACTACCTCAAGAGACAGCAGCGCCCTGCTAACAGGAGGCGCACAGATCCAGTTGTGGTTCTTTCATCTGTTCTAGAGTCTATCCTTAATGAAATGAGAGATCTTCCTGATGTTCAACCCTTTTTATTCCCAGTCAATGCTAAGGTTTGGCATTTCTCAGTCACAATAATTAAATATTAAATATATATTGAGTAATACATAAACATATTTGATGTTTATTTTTCTGTCCTAAACCTTTTCATTTTTCAACGAAAAACTGTATATAGTAATGATGTCTTCTAAATATTTTAGTCTGTACCTGATTACTACAAAATTGTTACTCGTCCAATGGACCTGCAAAGTATAAGGGATAATTTGAGAGCAAAGAAGTACCAAAGCCGTGAAGAGTTCCTTGCTGATGTTAACCAGATTGTGGAGAACTCTACTTTCTATAATGGTTAAATTTTTATTTTTATTCCTTATAATAGTTCTTTATAATGTTAATTATCTATCATAATTGAATAGCTATGCTTTAAAAGAATTTAGTTTTATGAAAAATATTTTATATGTTTTTGTTTAACATGTTCGCGACATCGTGTACTACCGGTGGTACACGTGCATCTTTTCTCGTGACCTTCATGTACCACTGGTGGTATGTACTGAGCTAACACATAGCACATATCAATTGCATAAATCTTATATATAATTTTATAAGTGTCCATCCGTCCATCTCCCACTGTATCTCAAAATCTGTTTGTCGTAGAGATATGCGGTAAATGATTTTTTGTTTCTACTAGCTAGGAGGTTACTGGAAAACTATTTTCATTTTCATAAAGACCCAGGTTCGATCCAAGGGGATGATTTCTGTTTCCCATTAGATAACATGTAAAGATTGATTTTTTGATGCACACGCCTTCATTCTTTCGCCGGCCTTGGTAGAGGGGTGGTTAGTATGTCTAGATTCCAATGCTGGGGTCACAAGTTCAAATCCTGCTGAGAACATGGTCGTGTGCTTCGTCCATGTTATTGCTGCTACGATATTCAGTGTAATTGGCCTTGTGCTGTTTCTGAATTTTTGCCATTTAATAAATAAACTAAAATAAGAAAGAATTGACCTACAATCTTTGGATCTTAACTGTTTTGAAGGAAAATGAATTAGGTTTCTTATTCTAGTCATCAATTTTCACCTTCTGTTCAATATCACTCGAATTTTGACGGATAAGTTGCTTAATTGTGAAAAATCTTGGGTTCATTTCTGGAGGTTGCCATGGCGACCATGCCATTGTCGACCCATGAGATTGCATTATCTTCCCATTTGTCATTTGCATAATATATATGCATGTATTGAATGCCTTAATGCAAGGAAATGATAATAAATTGTCAATACGCACACACAGCCGTGCCCTCAGCGAGATTCAAACCCGCCAACCTTACAGTAGAAGCCAAATACAATAAAATCCTATACCAGGGAAATGCATTATTAGATTTAAATGTGAATGATTGAGATCAACGACAGTTATTACAAGCATAATTACTTACTTCATACGCTTCTTAATTTTTTTATAAATTAATTGAAAAATATCTGTGCAATCATTGCATAGGTAAAGCTAGTCTATATAAATGTACGACCTCAGGCTTACTAGATTACTGTAATTTTCTCATTATAATATGCACTCAGTATAATATGCACCCATGTTTTCACGAGTGAAATGTAAAAATTGTCTTATCACCATGTATGATAGGCACCTCTTTTTGGAAAAGATCACTGTAATTTTTCATTTGTTATTGGTGGTATCGAGACATTTCTGCAAAGTGAGATTTGTGTGAGAGGGTGTACAACATAAACATGGCTTTTAAAGGTATTGCCTCACAAATGCCATGAATTATTCTTGAAAAAAAATTGTATTATATACAGAAAATTATGGTAACTCGATTCATTTTTATTGGATTATACAACTGATGTTTTCCTTCTTTGTTACATATTAGAGCATATGTCATATCAATTCAATGGGCAGTTTCCCTTGCATACACTTTAATGTACCTATTACCTTCATTTGCATCACCAGGTCATGTTTGTGGTGTAAATTGTTTTTAATTATTATTTAAATTGAAATAGTAAATTCAAAATTCAGATTTACAATACGTATGTTTTGATTTATAGGAGCAAAGAGTTCCTTGACAGTGGCTGCACGTCGGATGCTAAGCCTATGTGTTGAAAGACTTGGAGAAAGAGAAGAGCGACTGATGCGTCTTGAGAAGGCCATCAACCCATTGTTGGATGATGACGACCAAGTAAGTGGAATAAAAATTTTAGTTTCTTTCTCATTATGGTTTTTTATAAAATTTTAGATGAAGACCCCTACATCGATTAATTAATTTTAAAGTTTGAAATATGTTTGTGCTTGCATTTGAATTGAAACAGTCCATTATGTTTTATCATAAAATATAAAAGTTATTATAAATATTAAATAATTTTTGTTGTTGAACTATGTTCATTCAACAATTAAGATTGCAATTGATAATCAATACAACTCGTAGCAAAAATAAAACAGTGGTTAACGTTTTTTAGAATTCCATATGTATATATGTGTGCAATTATGATTCTCCTTATCTCATATCAATCATCTTTAAATACTCCTACAGGTGGCTTTGACATTCATCTTGGATAGTGTTGTCAATGATAGATTGAAAGCAATGTCAGAATCCTGGCCTTTCCTAAAGCCTGTAAATAAAAAGTTTGTTAGGGATTACTATTCTGTAATTAAGGAGCCCATGGATTTGGAGACTGTTGCCAAGAAAGTCAAAGGTTTGTTATTTGTTTAATGTTTATCAAAGTAAATATATAAAAGCAGAATGTCTGTTATCTTGGTTCTCTATTTAATTTTTTACAGCTCATAAATATCACAATCGACATGAATTTCTGTCTGACATTGAACTTATACTGCAGAATTGCATAGTCTACAATGGCAAGGATTCAGTATACACAAAAAAGGCGGAGACTTTGTATAAAGTATCAAAGGCTACTTTAGATGAGGTAAATATGAAAACAGTATCTATGAATGATCCTTTATTTAAGCTATTTTTTTAATAACAGAGCTCTGCTTTTTATTTAAACTAAGTAAGGGTAGGTGGCCCTCATAAACATATGTAAGTAGAAATTTTCCATTTGCTCTCTAAAGGAAGAAAATTTTATGATAGAATAAAAGATGGGTACTGAAGGAGTAAGTGGTTTGCAGTAGCTAGTTCAATGTTTAGCTGCTAGATGACACTTCTTATGTGTGCCGTTCTGCCTCTCAAGAATTTCCTATTTTGGTCGTTACATGGCACTGTGTGACTTAGTCACTCAGATGCGATGTTTTTTCCGTTCTTATTCCCGGCAGAATGGAATTTCCTTGAGTTCAGAGATCGCCACAACCCAACCATCATTTTTAAACCCTGACGAGCGACAAAAGCATCATCACAGTTACGTTTAGCATGCAAGTTAATACGGGTGCCTTAAATGAAACCTATCTCTCAGTCCTGGTTTGCAAGCTAAATAGGCTTGCTTGTTAGAACAATTACGTTTTGCATGAAAGTTATAATGGGTGCCTTAATTGCAACCTATTCCTCAGTCCTGGTTTGCAAGCTAAATAGGCTCCATTTGCAGCTCAACAGTCATGGGGGAATATATTGCACTTTAGCCACCAATTTTCCTTCGTATATAACAAAAGAGTAGCGAAGAACCTATTGTCGCATGCACTCGGGAAAAACCCATTCTGCTGAGAATGAGAATGGATTGTTCTTTTGTCTATTTTTTAGTTTTTCAAACATGCTAATATGTTTCTTCCAAAACCACTTTTAAGATGTCATACAAAAAGAGAACCTATTGTATTTTCTTATGTTTTACTAGAGAAGTAATTTCATATAGTTATAATGTATTGCAATTTTGATTTGTTCAAAGTTAGTTACCTACATGTAAAAACAGTTAAATTATAAAATAATGTATGCCATTCTTCATCATTTCTACCAAATTAAAGTAGAGAAACAGTGTCTATTTCATTTTATTTGAGCCACTTTTCTTGAATTTTACTAGTATGATGAGCATCTAACCCAATTGGAGAGAAGTGTGCGGATAGCACAAGAAAGAGCCTTGGAACAAGCTGACATGGATTCTTTGGGAACTTCATTGGGTCCTGATGAAGAGAATTACACCATTGCAGAACCAGACAACACAAGAGGGGTATGTATGTCTGGTGGTATTTAAAATTAGCATCACAGTAACATTTATTCATTTATATTTCTAATTTAAATTTTCAAAGTTATTTGAAATTTTAATTATCATTTAAACAAATTTCATAGATTTGTATATGATATGTTCTTTCTAATTAATCCCTTATGAGCTTTGCCTTAACGCTGTTAATCTACAATGTAATTTTATTAAATATTCATCTTTTACAGTTATTGCTTTTATCTTTATGATTTTCATTATATTGCTGCAAAATTTATCTTTCTACCAAATAGGAAAATTTATAGATATTTTAATTTGAAAATTTTATGCATTTAAGAAATTTTTACCAGGAACTTTTTTTATATTCCTTGAGAATTTTTGATAAGCTGGAATATTGTATTATACTGGTGAACAATATTAACAAGGAAATTGTTTTGATTGAAATGCTTAATTTTTGTCTTTTCTTATTTGATGAATTATTTCAGAGTCAAGACAGTTCTCCTGATGCGACTGGAAAGTCTCATGGGGATGACTATGAGTTTGTTGACGTGGAGGGTGAAGACCTGTTGTTGATTGGTGGTGACTATGAAAGGCATGGAGAAGGTGACGGAATACCATCACGAGGAGGAAAGGGAGAAGGAGGACCCTCTGGTGCGGGCCGCATCCATCATCAACAATCCAAGGGGAATGATGTATTAGCTGAGGGTGAGTTCTGTGTGAATGAAGTTATCAAATGTTACAAATAAAATTATCAGCATATAGCTTGAATTGATTGTGTAGGGATAGTATGACATTGTAATGATAATTTTGATTTTTATCTACAAAAGGGCATCATAATGTGGCAATCAGTATGCCTATTTTGTTATAGTAAGAGGTAGATATAGAGCCATATGACTTAGGCGGCCGCTTTGGGCAAAGCACTTGGATCCTGCTTGCCAAAGAATTACTGAAAATAGTACAATTGTTGTATGCTGCTGAATCTGTCATTAACTGTTAAATTCGTATCACAATAATGGTTTGAGTAAAAAAAGTCAAAGGAAAAATAAATCCACAAATCTATATCACATATAGCCAGTGGCAGATCCAGAAAAATTTGATAGGGGGGCACATAATAAAAAATCTATAAACAAACAAGCATTGTCATGTGTTTTTGTAAGTTTCTACATGTGATGCGGGAATAGGATTGCCACCTTTTCCTCAAAGACAACCCAAAGATTTCCAATTTTGACCTGAAGATTTCAAAGTTTGACCCTGACATCATCTCTTTCTCACAAAAAATACGCTTTAGATTTTATTTTTGATGTATCATTAAAAATATATATTACGATCATTATGACATTGATGAATTTTGCCGAAACGATAAAATTACTTTAAGTAAATATATAATTGTGTCAGGCGTGACTTTGTGGATGTATTAAGTACTCATAATAGTGTGCATGAAATATTGGGAGTAACACTCACTCAGCTTTCTGTGAGAACGCTGAGAAAAATGTTACTATGGAGTCCAACGTCAATTCAGCTTAAACACCAAAATTTGACTGATGTATACTTAATCAAAAAATTTGTAAACGTTTTCAATGTAGCAAAGTGTTTAAGCTGAATTGAAGTGGATCAGTCAGTTTTGGCCGGCTTGGTATGGAGAGAGATAACCATATGTACATTTAAAAGTCAGTATGGAAAAGGTTAAGCTCAATTACTCTTTTGTTCCCCATACAGAAGTCGAAATAACATTTATACTACGTGGTTGGGCATTGGGCATGAATGCTATGAATTAATAATAATATATAGTTTAATAAATTTTCAATTAAATATTTGAGGGTCTGATGACAGAGATCATTCCTTTGTGAGAGCTCTCATGAAAAATATTGTCACAGTGTTTAAATCTATTTTTTGGTACTCTGCTACTATTATTATTATTATTATAAAAAGTATTCAGCTTAAACACTAACTTTTTTGCTGTTTAGTGTATATACTGTTGGCCAGATATGATTTTTTGTCCATAATCGTCAATAGTAAAGTAATTGTTACTTGCAAAGTTATGTATATATTGATTTGAGAAACAATACCATATTTAGAACTTCCTGAAAATTCATTTTCCTCCTTAAATTGCAGACCTTCAGTTTTCGAGTGAAGAGGATGATGACATGGATGATGACCTTGATGGTGGCAGATTAGGAGGCATTCATTCAAAAAGGTCACGAATGGGTCACTCAGAAGATGAAGAGGAAGAAGGTCAGTTACCTGATGATGATAGTCAACAGGCTGCTGAAGCTATGGTACAGCTGGGGAATCTTGGTTATTACCCTGCTTCATCTTCTTTGGTTGGTTCTGCAGGAGTTGAAATGACAGAAGAAAACAACTCTTCTATTAAACAGGAACAGGGTATGCATTTTATATCTTAAACTTTAAAAGAAAAGGTTAAAACTTTGAACTATTTAGCTGTAAGAATCTTTACAGTATTTTTACTTTCTCATATATGAAGTATATTGAGAAAGTATTGTAATCGCAAAAAAATTCGACCGCGATATTTTTATGGAAATATACGTTTTAGGTGTAGCTGAGTCCGAAAAAGTAGTTTTTGCAATGCCGTCTGTCTGTCTGTTATTGTCCCTAGGGCCTAAACAGTAGAGCGAAAATGAATGAAATCTTGTACTTATAGTGAGTGAGAGTTGATCTCTGAGTGTTGTAGTGGAAGGGATGCAGTGTTGCCGCTTTGAACGGCCCTCCCCTCCGCCCAACTGACGCATAACCGCCCTGATCCCGAAGCGTGGGATAGTAAATTTTCGAGCAACATAAACGGGTCTATAGATTTATTCTTGGAAAGAAAATTTTTCAAGGATGAATTTATCGAACGATTAACTTTTCGAGATTAATGCTTCGTTTTAAAAAATTAATCAATCATTGCTTTAACTGATTCCACCGTTTAGAAATACTTGAACCTATCACTTGATCATTCTAATGAAACAATAGGTCATAAAGATTAAATTAATGAACAGTTATTTTACTGATATTCTATTTATTCATAATTATACAGTGGTTGGCCATATTATTAGACTCGGTCACCAAATTTCATATTTTCTGAATTCAAGCACTCGTACCAAATTATCGGTTCATGGACTGTAAATTCACAAACAAAAAGTAAAATCTATGCAGTAAAGTTCAGGAAATACTATAGTAGTATTACAAATTAGCTAAATTTTGCTAGTATTACAAATTACAGACACAGAGGTTCCTTCCTTCCTCTAGTGAAGTAGTACTGAGTGTTCAACCAGATCCTTCAGCATTGCACTCTAAGAACCTTGCCTTAGTATTTATTGTTAACAGTGATCAGGCTTGTATTTTCAGTCATCCCTTGAGTGAGGGGAGATCCTACCCTTAGCTGAGGTGAGATTCAACCAATCACTGAGGCGAGATTCTTCTGAACTAACCCTCGAGGGTCAACTGAAAAATCTGTGCCAACCCTCGAGGGATGATTTGTGACATATTGAGTGTTGAGGGTCCCTCAAGGGACTACTGAAAATACGGCCCTTAATCTTTTCTTCAGTCTAAACCGCAAATCTTGCACTCAAAGTGAAAAGGGATCGAAGAAAGGGTTTCCCAATATTTTCAAAGGATATCTTCCATAGAAGACTGAGATATTTCCGCTTTATCTGCTGTAGCCCCAATTGAATATCTCTTTTCAGAATTAGTTACTATTTGGGACTTTACTTCGTGAGAATGTTACTTACCAAATTAAGGGCTATGTTAACACTGATTATAAACATGTTTTTTAAAAACTCGCTAAATTTATGGGTTTACGGTTTTGACCATTTTTTTCGGCCAAACAAAAAAATCTTCCTAGACACAATATTATTAAGAGAAGAGAAAATGGATGAAAACACTGAATAGGCCATAGTTTGGGAATCTCTGTTATATGTTATAATCTGAGTTTTTAGAGATCTTTTAAAATGTTCTCAATTTGTTTATATTTTAATCTCTTATTTTCCAGAAGAGAGTATGGATGTAGATCCAAACTATGATCCTTCAGATTTTCTGATGCAAGGACTTCCACAGCAAAAGACTGGATCATCGCATGGCCAAAAGCTTGCTATTCAAGATGACTTAGCTGTGAGTGAATCAGATGAAGAGGAAGATATGAGGGTGAAACGTGAATCAGAGGAGATGAAGAGAATGGAGGATACAATGGCTGCACAAAAAGATGAGGAGGAGGATGAAGAGGAAGATGATGGAGGAAGTCTTTGGTTCTGAGCATGAAAACCTACTTTTTGTCATAATCAGTGGCCATTGTAATTTTAATCTACTGTATAAAAAATGTGTTGAAGATGTGATTTTCCATGAAAATGAACACTTGGTTATTATTTGTCTAAAAATTTATAAAAACATTAAATATTTAAACAATTTATAATATAATGAATTTCATTGTCTTTTACTGTGGAAGCTAGGATAAGTTTGTCTCCTCTTTAGTTGTCTAGGTCAGGTGTGTTCAACCTGCAGCCTGGGGGTACTGATAAATTTTATGCAGCCCAGTTGTGTTTTGTAGTTATCAAAACTTATTTTGATTTATCTACCAAACATTATTTTTTATCTAGCAAAATTTCTTAAAATATCTAGTGTTAAATCATAACCCCTTAGTAAATATTTTTTAACTCAAATAAGTTCTTTTGAATGCTGTTTTTGATCTTTTTTCAAAAATATTTTTAAGATTGACCTTTCATCGTTTTTAATATAGAAATTTTAACCTTAAAAACCTAATTTTAACTTGATTTTCACTCATATGGTGCCTAATAATCTCTAGGTAACTCCCAATTTAACCTTAATCCAGTCTACTGAAGCATTGATGATTTCCAATGCAACTCACCAAAGGATTCACTGCCACCATCACAGCCCAGCATGCTGAAAATTTTGCCTTTACCCAGTGGTGAGCTGCCAAAATTTTAACAACCGGTTCCCTATTTTGATTTGCAACATGACCGTGGCGCTGTAGTTACAAGTTTTGAAGTTATTCAGCTGTTATTTTGTTTTGTACCGAAACGTTCATTATGGAAAAATAGTAAAACTAGCGCGAGAGGCAAGGAGCTAACAAAAAAGGAGCGTTAAATAAGAAAAAATATTCTTTGAACTGAACTAATAAAACAAATAAAGTAAAAATATATGCTTTTTATCTTTTTTCAATAAATCACCTTTTCTACACCAAGAATCCAACTCGATGTTAGGGATTAAAATGAATTCAACACGATTAATTTACACCACATATTTGTCACTAGAAAAAATCCATTTAGCTAATTATTGTGCTATTAAATATCACAGAACAAAAGGCTCTAAATTAACTGCCAAAATTTTTCTCGATAATTTAAATTGCGTATTTTATTATATCTTGAAATTATCGGCATACTTGAAGATTACAAAAAAAGCCAACACTTTGCAGGTGTCGTCTATGCGTGTCAAAGGAGCCGACAGTATTAAGACGCGTATAAAAAGGATCAAGATAAATTCATATACTAAATTTGTAGATCATTTTCAAAATTAACTCTTTTTGCTATATGCGATTAATTTATGTGATATTTTAATGTTCTGGATTATATTTTATTCAATTGTAATATTATATTACTATAACGAAATTCAACACTGGGAAATAATTCTTATGAAACCAAACATCCATCGGGTTCAAATTATGGATCGAGCGGACTCTGCTTTCTGTAGAAATTTTTAACAACTGGTTCTAAAATTGCTTCAAAATTTAACAACCGGTTCACGCGAACCGGCTAGAGTTTACCACTGGGTATATGTAGGCAACATGTATATGGTATACATATGCAACACATACAATATACTTATGGAATGTGTATATAGTATTCATATACAACATGTATATGGTATACACATGCAACATATATACGGTATATGTATGCAAAATATATACTCTATACGTATTCAGAATACATCCTATATCCAGGACCAGATTTGTTTTTAAAAAATTATTGAATAAAATATATTATATTTGAGCATTTATTAGATGCATTTAATAATCTGAAACATTTCATTAGGTACTTTCACAATTATACACCTTTCATAATTTGATTGGAGATAGTTGATATAGCTAGAGTTGTGAAAATCATCTATTGATATTCCTAATAGAAATATAACTTATGCAATACTATGGACAAGAAAGTACTTCATAGTAGATTCATTTTCATATAGGGCATATTGAGCATTTATGTACAGCCTACAAATCTTATGAACTGCCATTTATATATAATAGAATTAGTATTTTTCATTTAGATGGAGCTGATTAAACAAAATTAATACAGAAATATGTTACATTTGCTTTGACATTACTAGGTGGTGTGATATTGTTCATCTTTAGTTTATTTATCAAATGCAACATACAAGAAAATTTAGTTGTAGTGGTTACCAATGCAACGAAACAGTTGCTCACTGCTGCCCTATAGCAAAAAAGCAAAGTTATTTGTAAAGCAAAACATTTTCTCCAAACCCTCCTAAGCAATTTCATAAAAAATTCCATGAGGGTATTTTGACATGAAAATGTTATTAATTTCACTAATGTGTATCACTATAATTACATATAATGGCATGAAGAGGGACAAAAAATCACCACTTGATTGGAATGTATGCCATAATACTTCAGAGCATGTAATATTCTTCCTTCCTCTACTTCTCTTTCCCTCCACTCTCTCTTCAATCTTGTCTTACTACAGACAATTCTTTTTTAGGTAAAGGAAACAATAAAAAAGAATTTTTATGCAATTACTTCAATAATGATTTTTAATGTAAATTACAGTTGTTAGTAAACATCACCACCATTATGCTCTCCTGAAGATTTTAAAAAAATTTGTTTGATGTGTTAGTCGGTGCCTTGATTTTCCTTCATTTGTACGGCTCTTAGAGAGCCAGAGCCATTCACCCGTGGACCGCTTAACGGTCTGCAAATCCACAAGAGGATGGTTTACAGACTTAAATTTTATCTGCATTGCATCTGAAACAAAATATTTCATAAGGAAATGAGGTACTTGTCTCAACTTGTATGACAAAATTTACAGCTACATATTTAAGTTGTAAGGTATGTAGTTGACTAACATATTTCAGGTATAAAAGGAGAGATTTTCATCTGATATGCATGTACATACCTAGCACTACATTAATTATTTGAGAAAATTTTGCCTCAAAAGACTGACGTTCTTCAGATCTGCCCTTCATACTGAAGTTAACTCCAACCTCATCAACCATCACTGCTGAACACATTCCATTGACAGTCTTGTTGATGGAGAAGTCTTTTCCTTTCCCAGAAAGGTCACCAATCAACGGCAAGCCTGCCATATTCTGAATATATTTGCTCTGAAAAAAACTGAGAAAATATAAAACCTACATAGTTTGAAATTTATACACTACACGTTTAACATTTTTAAAACCTAGCTGTTAAATTTCTGTATAAAGTAGTTTTGTAGAAACATAGAAGTTGGGCTCAAGAGGTAGGGAGGCAACATGCTCAACTGCCAACCCAAAGATTGTGGCTTCATTTCTTTCCAAGGACATAGATGTTTGTGTTTGTTCAGATTCATGGGTTAAATGGAATAAGGGAACTGACAGTCTCAATCATGGAGGCACTAAATAAATGAACAGCATACCAAATATCGCCGGAATTGGAGGTTGGACGTAAGGTCTTCTTCGATGGCATATAACTGTTCCATTGTTTTTACAGGGAGCTTGTATAATCCTTCAAACATCAAATTTTCTTGGCTATCATCTTCCATTGGAGACCTGGATTGAATGATTGCAATACTCACTGATAAGGAATTCAGTTCCTCCTTGATTCCTACAACATCTATATTTAAAGTGGCTCTAATCTCTTTCAATACCTCAAGAATACGAAGCAAAATAGCTGGAAAAAATTCAATATTTACTGAATGCTGTATATAATTATGCACATCTTAGCCAAACAGAATCTAAAAATTAAAATTTTGGATGAAGATACACAATCATATTCTGTAAAGCATGACATATGGAGTGAACTACCATCTCTGATATTTTACCATTATTTGAAATGTCTTGACTTGTGCAGGACAACATGGTTCCTGCATGATTTTCAGCAGTTGGAGATTTTGGCAAATTCAGGCCTGTAAAATATGGTTAAATTATGAAAAATCTAAAAAGATGCATCTGTGGAATGAAGGAAGTATACCTATTGTTAATTTTCATTGCTTGATTTTTAGCACCATAAAAATAAGAACATCTCCAAGTAGAAAGTCTTTTATAATTGATATTTTTGCATAAAAGTTAATAAAACATTAAACTTGCTTTTCGACCTCCTCACACCGCAAGTGTATTTCGGCCAATGGACCAAAAGTAATCTTACTTTCAGCAGCCCGATGGTGTTAATTGAGGCAAGAGCTGGAATTTTACTGTTTATGGGTTACCTCGAAAGAATCAAGTAAAACATCTAAAAATAAATTACTACCTAAAAAAATTAAATGATTACACGACTTCCTCTCTTCATTGATTCAAACAAACTATTTCATCTTCCGAAAGCAATTCAAAGCTATCATTCAGTTAAAAGGCATTTAAAAGTGTAAGCAGGGTAATTATTCGCTTGAGAAATATTTCAAATGGACACTATTAACTTTAAAAGTCATCAACCAACCCAATTTCCTCTAACGCAACTGTCCTTTTTATTGGTGAAGAGTATAAGTACCATAAAATGACACTTATTAACTAAGGGTAATATCACTTTTGTGTAAATATTAATTAATCGAACTACAGCCTCTCTGGTTAAAGAAAAAATCTTCCTCTAGCCATATTATACAATTTCACTCTAATTATTTTATACTATAATAGCCCAGGTCTGTTTGTTGGTTGGTCACGCTTTCACGATGGCCGATATAGAGCATTTTAACAAACTTCCCGAATAGGTAGAAGATTGAAATTTTGCAAGGATGCTTGATTAACATATTTTAAGGTAATGACGAAAATAAATCTCCAAAAAAGTCCTGGGTTCGACTCCAAGGAAGACATTTCCATTTTCCGTAAAAATCATTTTTTTGATGTGCAGGCTTTTATTGTTTTGGAACTTAAAATTAGAAGGAATTAACCTACGATCTTCGGATCTGAAACATTTGAAGAAAAAATTACAAAATTTCTTATTCTGTTCATCTTTTTCTGCATACAATTCGAAATCGCTCATGTTATACGTTTAATTCACATATTTTGTGGAAATATTGCCATTTTAACGTAATATTGCCTTGGCTACCAATTATATTGTTAGACCTCAAAATCCTATTGTTGTATCAATCCTTATGGGTGTATAAGTGTACTTTGTATGCTTTTAATACGAGAGAGAGAGGTAGAGGGGGGAGCGAGAGGGAGGGGGAGAGAGGGAAGTAGAGGGGGGAGAAGAGAGAAGGGGAGAAATGAGGGAGAGGGAGATAGAGGGTGAGAGAGAGTGTGTGAAAAGGGGGGGAGGGAAAGAGAGGAAACTATTTTAAGTTTAACTAAAGATAGCCCGTCAACAACAGAATATTCACTAGATATATTGTATATGACAAAATATTTCATATGTGAAAGTGGGATATTAATTATTTTAAATGAAAATAATAATAATCTATCTATAATTCTTCCGTTGATATTTCAACGGGCATTACATTAGTAACAATATATTTCAGTGCGAAGAAACAAAGATTCTGCAAAGCATTTCTTTAAAATACAGTTGTTTGAAATGCACACCAACAATGAAAGCAGACAACCCAGACAACATTATTATACCCCTCCTCACGGGATTTTATGTAACCATAACAGAATCAAAGTGAAGTCTCACTCGCGTTCGACTTCGCGGTTGTTAAATATGTTAACATTTTGACGTTCGCATAAGAAATATTTTACCAGTTGTAAGTGACACAGTAACTTCATCACAATGGATCCAAGTCTCTTGAGGGAACGGGAACTTTTCAAGAAAAGGGCATTATCAACACCAACGTAAGTATCCAAGTTATATTCTGTAGGTGACATTGGCGTACCTGTATACAGATTTTTCGGCGGCAAATATAACCAAAGTTCTATATAGTTTATTTCGATTCAGAAAAGCATTAAGCAGTTTCTTAATTGCATTACAGGGTTGAAAAGAAGAAGAAAGATGTTGAAAATTCTACACCGAAGGATGACACTTCAAAGAGAAAAACCAAGCCTCAGCCAGCCCCATCAGCAAAAATGGATGTTGTTAGGTAGAAAACAGATTAAAATGATGTTTTAAAAATATAAATACATATAAATAATGTATTGCTGATCAATTTTTATCTTGTTTTGTCTAAATTCCCAGAGTTGAATTTTATTCCATATTTAAAACTAAATTTATGTTGCTGTTAACCAGAGCACTTATAAGTTTGAATAAGTTCGTCTTTTCTTTTCTACACGACTGTGTACTCAAAGATACAAGAAAATATATTTATTTTGTTTATTTAAATGGACAATTTTTGTAAACAACAAGACCAGTCAGTATCAACGAAGCAATTGAACAACATAGTTAAGAAATTTTCATTCTCTCTCTTTAACAGTTTACATAATAAACATTCCATGGTAATTACGACGGGTATATTTTTGAATTTATTGTCAATGTTACTTTTGATTGAAATCATGCACTTAATAGAATTGTATAAGATAGTATAGCATGATCCAAAGTAATCTTGTTTGGTTCCTTTGGGGAATTTGGTTCTTTTCTGTTATATCCCCCCCTCTAATTATTTACTAATTATGTTATAGTTGCCAACGAGATTAGTAAATTAAGTCAAATAATGATTATAATGATAGACTGTGTACGACATCTTAATTTTCAATTTCATATGCGATCTATGTTATCCCGGACCCCCTTCGAAAAATAATTTTTTGAGATAACCCTTTCACGCAAAACGAAAGTTTGCAAACCCATGACTGATCTGCTTGTGGTGACATTTACCCACCCGATCACCGGACAATGGGGAGGGATAGTTTCGTTCCAGAGAGGCGAAGGGTGCAATAGTGCCCGGAGATGGCTACACACGATATAAAAGGCATTATAATCTAAAAAGAAATTGAGCCGAAGGCTCGCAAATATCTCAGTTACTTGTAACATTTACATAGTGATCACATGAGAATAACACTACTAGACCAAATATTGGAAGAATACTGTAAATTCTCTATTAAATGAATTAAATTCGTTTTCACTGATTTACGATGGGTTTAGAAAGAAATATTAATATTATTTCAAGGTTCTTTGTATAATAAAGTATGGTAATTATTTGATTGTTTATTAAGTATCTTGATGGCAACATAATTAGTAAATAATGAGGGGGAGGGATATAACCGAAAAGAACCAGAAATTTTTTTAAAACATAAAATATGAAAATTAAACAAGATATTTTGTCAAACATTTTACCCTTGATATCCCTAGAATATCATGTGCTGTGAAAGTTAATACTATTTTTATTTACTGGTGGTATTATTTTCATATAGCTATAAGACTATGACTGGAAGCTCACAATATAAATTTGGTGTGCTGGCAAAAATTGTGAAACATATGAAAAGCAGACATCAAGAAGGAGATGATCATCCTTTAACACTTGATGAGATCTTAGATGAAACCAACCAACTTGATGTTGGTTCCAAAGTTAAACAGGTTTGTTATAAGAATGATAAAATCTGTGTATTAGTTAACATTGTATTGATTCAGTTTGCATGTTCATTAACTCAACAGCAGTTTTGTGTGATTCTGCATGTATGTTACTAGTAGACAGTGCTTGCATTCTGCAAGCATTTCAGCCTACTTTCAATAAATGGATGAAAACAACCCCTAAAAATTAGAAATTTCATGATGTTGGATTTTTCCCATTTGTTGTGACTGAAAATCTATAATCGTGCCAAATCTGAAGTCTAGGTCATTGGTGGGCAACCTTTTCTGCATGATGGGCCGCATTGGTAGAAATGAATCCTTCGGTGGGCCGCATTGAAAATTGCCAGTACTTAAGTAGAGTGAATTAAAGTTAAATCAGAAGTTACCTAGAGATTCTTTGGCACTGTATGAGTGACAATCAAGTTAAAATTAGGTTTTTAGGGTTAACATTTGAATATTAAAAATCATGATGGAGTTAAATCTTAGAAGTACCTTTGAGAAAATATTGAAAACAGCATCAAAAAGAATTTTTAATTTAGAAATATACGGGTATCAATTTAGCATTAGATATTTTAACAGATTTTTCTAGATAAAAAATAATATTTGGTAGGTAAATAAAGGAAATTAAAAAAAGTTTTGAAAACTATGAAGCACTGGCGGTGGGCCGCAGTTTGGGCACCCCTGCTCTAGGTCATCTGGAAGTGTGTCACAATTTTTATCCTCGTATGGGGCAAAACGGTCACTAAAAATTACAATTTTAAGAATTTTATATTTTCCAATGTTTGTTACAAATGCTACACATTTATACCAAATTTTAATGATGTAGCACCTCTAGAAATGCACTTATATTGATTTATTTGTTTAAACTATGAATTTTTTACAGGCCACAATAATAAACTTTATTGCATTTTTCAATGTTAATTGCCGCTGGAACACCAATATCTAACTTTCTGAAAAATTTTAGCTTCCTAGCTTTACTGAAAGTGCACAAATGTTTGTCTATTTATTTTACTTTTATGAATTTTTAACTGCCAAATAAATAAATATATTTAAATTTCTATAATCCTGCTTTAGTTGTTTAGTGAATTCTACCATTAGAATAATGTCATCATTGTAGCACATTTATAAATGTCTAAACAATTAATTTTTGTTTAAATTTTGGGATTTTTAAATGGCCAAAAAATAAACATTTCTGTAATTTTCAATTTGTCTCATCGGTTTTGCCACCCAACCTACCTACAGGCCGAATTTCAAGCATCAAGCACATCTGGAAGTGCCTCATAATTTGTATCCTTCTATGTAAGAAGCAGCTACAGTTAGTCCCATAAGTGGTCATACACACCCCTATGCTTAAAAGAAAAGTCAATTTAATTTAGTTATAATTCAAATGTTTAATTTTAGGTGCATTTCGCCTCCAGTCATCGGTCTGTCCATCCGCATGTTCATTCTCGGCTTCTACGGAATGGATTTTCATAAGCTTTGATATTAAGGACACAATCACGTAATCCATTCAGGAGTACCACTTTACTGGTGATAAAAAATGAACTTTCCGTCTTATCTCATAAAATATTGCTCATATCAAAATATTTTTCAAATAAACATTGTAGAACTAGTAAATTAGAGTATTTCTTTCCCTATACATTTTTATCGTAGAAGTAGCCATTATCAAGAAAATCGAACAAGAAAGTCTTAAATCGAGTTGAACTTAGAAAATTTCTTGCATGATTACTCCTTCGTTGTTGCTAACATAAACAATCTCACAAACGTTTAATTTCCTTACATGTACATGCAATATTTTTAAATAGGAAGAAAATGGATTATTTATGATGAAGAAAAGAACTTTAAAACACTATTTCCCTTACGTAAAGGTATATCATATCTTTCTAATACTCCACTGCACGAAACGTGCCCATTTGTGATACGCTGTACACTTTCCTAACTTGTTTTATAGTTACAGTAGGTATATTCATTTAGTGATTCTAATAGCTTTAATACATTATTTAAATTCGTATGCATTAACCAAAAAAAATTAAACAAATTTGCTTGATACGTACGTTTCAAAAGTATTCATACACATTATTAACATTATTCCAAATATAACAAAACTTCATTTATTCTTTTGTTGTAGTGTAAAGTTTGATCATGTGATATTTTAGCTTTAAAAAGTGCACAACTAAGCAAAAAATAAAAGTTTTTGTTGAAATGGTGACCAAAAAGTGAGAAACAACAACAGCAGAATGAAACATTATTATAAAATTATTTGAAGAAGGTAAATCTTACAGAAATATTGGGGAAACTGTAGGAAGGAGCTTTGCAACTGGTCAAAGCATAATGAAAAAAATATATTGGCACCGATGAAGTGGAAAATAAACCTCGAAGTGGCCATCCACCAAAGCTAAGCAACCGGAAAAAATGAAACATTTTGGTAGAAGTTAATAAAAACCCACATTTGTCCGCCCCACAATTGGCAGCTGAGTTTGAATTGGAGTTTGGAAAATCCGTTGGCAATGAAACTGTGAGAAGAGCTTTAGTGGAAAATAATTGACATGGCAGATCAGTGAGAAAGAAATTTTGCATCTCAGAAGTTAATAAAACGAAAAGATTGTCCTTTGCTAAAGAGCACCTAAATCGGCCACAAAGTTTCTGAAACTCAATTATTTTCAGTGACGAGAGTAAATTAAACATCTTTGGACCTGATGGTAAACGGATGGTATGGCGAAAACCAGGTGAGGCATTTAATAAAAGAAATTTGAAAGCAACTGTTAAGCATGGCGGCGGATCAGTTCTTGTATGTGGCTGTATGTCGGCTACAGGTGTCGGAAATTTAGTAGTTAAAGAAGGTATAATGGATAAAAACGTATACCTAAATATTTTGCAAAATAATTTAGCCACCAGTGCCGAAAAAATTCGTCTTATTGGTCGATACACATTCCAACAAGAGAACGATCCCAAGCATACAGTTTGAGATGTTAAGATGTGGCTTTTATACAACGTCCCGAAAATGTTTAAAACTCCACTCCAATCACTGAATTTAAATCCAATTGAACATCTATGGGCACATTTAGAAGAAAAATAAGGAAACATCGCATATCAAGCCTTGTGGACCTAAAGAGGATATTGAAAGACGAATGGGAAGCCATCCCACCTGAAATCTGCCAAAATTTAGTTTCTTCTATGCCCAAAAGGCTGCAAGCTGTTGTAAAATCAAAAGGATATCCTACCAAATATTAAAACAAAAAGAATAGGTTAGTTATTTTTACATATAGTAATGTAAAATTTTAAACATTTAACTGTGTGAATACTTTTGGTACATATGTAAGAGGAGAATTTGTTTAATTTTTTTGTTAATGCGTAAGAATTTAAATAATGTATTAAAGCTATTAGAATCACTAAATGAATATATGTACTGTAAATATTAAAAAATAAAACATTTGAATTATAATCTATTTTAAAGCAAAAAAATCGACATATTTTAAACATAGGGATGTACGAATATTTATGGGACTAACTGTATATATTACAGATATTATGAAAGATGGTGTCATGACTGATGACTTGGAAAATGATAATATCAGATAAAAATACAAGGACTAATGGATACTTAAGGCCTTTTTTCTGATATTTTTACTTTCATTTGAGGAAAATCACCAATAAAATCTGATATATACTTATGATTACCTCATGATAGGGTATTCTGAATGTAAATACTGTGTGGGTAGTACTTAATTTTAAATTTAATAAATATGAAAAAGTTTTATTTCTTTATTATACTTTTTTTATTAAAATTATAAATAATCTTCCTCAATTCATATTCCTACAATGACACATTGGTCCAATGTATTTTGCATTTTTACTTTATCTTTGAAAACTATATAATGACAGCAGGATTTATGCTTGTTTCTTTTGCATACATGAAAGTATAAATCTTAATTAAATGGTATTGTTATATTTATTTCACTTTGCTTACATCCTTTATTTTGTAGTTACTGAATGAATTAACATTATCATGTGTTAATGTTAATTCTGCCACTTTGTAAAAATGCCTTTTTGGTGATTGATAAGGCACTAATCATTGCTGTTTTAAATGAACAATTAAAATTTTACATATAAAGATGTTATTACTTCTAGATTTAATAAAAATGAAAGTCTTAATACTGATAATTATGCATTGAACTTTCAGTGGCTTCTAACGGAAGCATTAGCGAACAATCCAAAATTGGAAATAACTCCTGAAGGGCGATATGTCTTCCGTGCAACTTACAGAATCCGTGATCGAAAATCATTGCTGCGTCTCCTAAAACAACATGATCTTAAGGGTATGGGTGGTATACTTCTGGAAGATGTGCAGGAATCATTACCCCATTGTGAAAAGGCACTCAAGGTAATTTACCAGAATTTGAAAATAGGAGTACTTCAGACTGATAATTTTTCGAGTTTTTATTTTTCAAGGATACAGAAAATAGTTGAATTTTACTTTACTTACAAGAAGATGGTTGAAACTTTTATTCTTTTACAAGCTTTGCATGAAAAATTCATTTCTTGGTTATATTTAAGGCGACCATTTGCTGAAAGACAAAATACAGAACATATTTAGGTATGTCCTGTATTTTGACATGAAAATACAGGACATCAAATGACATCTTTGTTTCAAAGTGCTTAGCTCCTTAAAACACCAGATAAATTAATATAAATAAATTAAACAGACTTTAATTTGTTATAAGCAGTATTTTAAAATAGAAATCCTCAACTTTGTAATAATCAGTAAGCAAAATCTCATGAGTACAATAAAATCAAAACACTTCAATTTGAGTCCATTCTGGAATTTTTCGTAGAATAATCCATTCAAAAATATTAATTTCTTCGAATTATTTGGTTTGCTGGTCCAAGTATTCCACACAGGTACAGTAAAAGGAATTTACTTGCTTTTTAAATTTTTTGACATCAAGAACCCCGTCTTTTTCCAAATCACAAATCATTTTTCTGACATTAGTAGGTAAGAAAATTTCTCTTTGTCGTTCCATTAATTTTAATTTAAAGTTTTCAAAAATATTTGATACTTCTGGCATTGAGACATTTTCTGATTCAATTTGGAGTATGCAGGTTTGAAAAGTTAAGGCCTGACTTTGGATAAAATAAAGCCAAGCCTCAGCAGATGAATCCTCAAAAAAGCTTTTTAAAATCTTGGGACATCTTTCTTGAGACAAAAAAAAAGTTTTTAATGGTTGGAATAATCTCAACACTCCCTACTGCTGGTGTCAGCACCAATCACCTGGTTTTACTAAAACCAAGTAGTTTTTGGTACTCAGCATTAACAGAATCACAAATTTCTCTTAACTGTTCTACTCTGACTGTGTAAATGTAGAAGAATGAATAAATTTTCACAATTACAATTTCAATGTCAGTAGGAAGACTGCTGCTTGTATACAGTTATTTAGGACATGGCAAGCACAATTTACACCAATTAAATGTGTACCCAGTGATTGTTGCTGTTGCATTTTATAGAACACATTATTTTGTCCACTTCTTGATACTCCTCCAAAATTACAGTTCGTATTAGCACATAAAGCTAACAGTTTGTTTGCCACTTGATAATTTACCAAAGTTTCTATGTAATTTGAGAGAATGTCTGAAGTTTCACCGCACAGCTGCTTCAATTCCATAATGTTAACTTTCACCCCACAATTTGGCAAGAAATATCTTACCAAAATTGGACAAATTTTTGTGTTACCATGGTTAGAGCAATCAAAATACACAGAAACACAGTTTGTTAGGGCTAGTCCCATTTTAAGATTCTCTAATGATTTGGGGCAAAAAACCTTGCAGACAATTGTCTCACTTTTAGTTCTACGACATGCAAAGTTTTTCTCAAAACACTTCTTGATTAGTTTAGATGTACAGTCAGTAGAACGAAATGAATGATTATGTTTCACTGTATGATATGCCCAAGCTCCTTCAACCAGAGCTAACTTTTGTTCATTATTATCAAATGCTTCTTTTTGCGTATAAGATGTAACTAATTTATTTGATGATATTGCTATTTTTATGTCTAAGTGTTTTCAAGTGTTGTATAATGTCTGATCTTCCACCATTAGCCACTGAAAATGATTAAAAACACTTCTCACACTTAACATCGCTGCTGGAAATAGTTTTCTTAATGTAAGAAAAAATTGTCACATAAATACTCGTACGCCAATCAATTTTTGGACGTTCAACTACCGGAATAACTAGGTATGAAATCGATATATCGATATACAACATCGAAATAAGAATGAGAGCAAGAATTTGGAATGCAATTGAAAATATAAATTTATTTGCGATGTTTTTCTTATTATAATATATTTGTAAAAACTTTCACGTCAGAAAATACAGGATTTTACGGGACAGTTGATGAAATACAGGACATTTGGGCGTCCTGTATAATAATTTAAAATGTATGGAACAAGGTGCATAAACACGGGACTGTCCTGTAAAATACAGGACGGATGGTCACCTTAGTTATATTAGATGGATTTTTGGAAAAAAAGTTATTTTGGATATTCCCTTGCTTTTAATCTTCAGTTAGATCATATTTCTATGAAAATTGTCATTTAACATGTGAAAATTTGAAAAATATTTGCTTACTTCCCTCGGCAACTTATTTTCTCTGATTATTGGAGACAATATTGTCCTTCTTTCATAGTTTTATGCAGCAGTAAATTTTAATTGCTTAAGAATTTTCAAGGCTTAAGGGGATACAACTAATATTCATTATTTGTATCAGTATAAATAAAAATAAATTCTTAATTTCTGTTGAATGCTTTTAAATTTCATTTGGTATTTCTTTTTGACATTTTGTCTTTTTTGGTGGACAAGGTGGCTGGAATTGTTGTCATTATGTTGTTATATTAAATCAAGATGGCTATATCAGTCACAATTTTGTATTGCAAATAATTATTCATTAATTCATATTACACATATTATTGTAAACACATAATCATTTATAGGAGCACTTAAGTTACAATATTGCATTGCTAGAATATTTCAACAAATTTTTTACCTATTCATAGTTCTGGTGAGATGCATTGCAGCATTAATAAAAAGTTGTAATAGTAGATTCTGCCAGCTGAAAGTATTGAATTCATTCAATGAAATCAAAATTTAGAGAAATATCCGCTGAGTGTAAAAAAAATAATCTTCAGTGTCAACTTTAAAAATTGCATGACTATTAAATTTTGTTATCATGACAGTGTTTAGAGTACATTTAATAAGTTTATTTTGATTGTGTATATGAAATTCTTCCATTTTATTTTTGAACTTCTCTCATTGGTTAGCTTTTCTACTGGATTATTTGAATTAGAATTACTGCTTTCCTGCTGAGCATTTAATTCCCACATTGACCGCTATCCATCCTATATGTGTATTTGGTCATATCCCTAAAAAAACGCGTAATCAGATAGAATTAATGCAGTTTTGTAGGCACATCAATGTCTTTCTCACAAACTTTATTGGCTGAAAAATATAAAACCCAATTCAGGCTGTTTCCAGCTGCTCATTCTGTGAGAAATGTATTACCCAGCAATACTTTGCAGGTAGAGAAGAGCTAACAAACAGGGTCGCGCCAATCCGGGGTGCAAGGGGTACATGGCACCCAGGCACCAACTAGTTGGGGGCACCTTCTCATCAAGATATTTGTATCTATATATTATTGGAACACGATGATTTTTACCCTTTCACTCCAGATCTTTTTCTCTTCAAGCAGGAAGGGAAAGACAGAAATAGCAGAGCGATACAAAATTTCTCAGTCGATATTTACCTCTGAACCCTCGTAATATGCATTTGCATTGTTCTATTCTTGGAAAGGATGTATTGTTAGAGGCGACCAAAAATCAGAGCTCGGAGTCAGCATGGGAGATGGGGTGCTGCCCTAATTACACTCTCCATCCTAGCGAGGGTCTGTTTCGGTATTTCATTCCTACATTTCCCACTACCTATAGAGGTGGTCGTAAATTGGTTCTCGGATGGACTAGGATTGACTATCAGTCACTTTGGGATAGGGGAGGGGGGTGCCACAGAATTATTTTGCACCCAGGTGCCAAACACCCTTGGGGCAGCTTTGCTAACAACACATGCATGTCTCCAGAGGTTGTAGGTTTTCCACTTATGAAATTCGAGGTCATTCCTTTTGCACATTTTTGTTTGTATTGGTAAACTGTTTCAGTTATGTTGACTAAAACTTTATCTGCAAATAACTTAAACATCCATAGGATTGTTTAACATGGATGACTGGAATAATTCTTACATACCGTATTTACTCATGTAACCTGCGCCCTCATGTACCATGCGCACTCCTATTTTTGGGCCATTTTGGAGGCAAATTCCGTTTTCTCGAATGTCAAAAACTTCTTTTTGTCATTTGTCTTGGCATTCAAAGGCTTGATGTAACTGATACTTTTAACTTTAAGTAATAAGAAAAAGTAATAAAGTATCATATGTGTTAGGTGATATGTTATAAAACCCAATTTGATTATTGTGAAATGCTTATTTTCAATGAGACTTTAATTGTTAGGCTCTTAAATGAATTTTATAACATTTAACAGAATTGTTGTGCATGCTTGACTCATTATTGTGATCATGGAATATTCAGCTTTTACATGTGTACTTATTTTTACCATTTCCCAAAAAATGCTCTTTAGAGTCTTCAAAATGAATTAATTTACATCACTCGTCCAATAGACAAAAAGAAAATCCTATTTTATAATGACAAGACTGCTAATTTTTTGGTCGAAGAAGACTTCCAAAAGTTGTGGAGAGCAGTTGCTGTTGAAAGCATGGATGATCAAAAAATTGAGGAATACCTTGAGAAACAGGTTTGTTCTAGTTTTTTTTGTTAATTTTCTTGAGATTTAAGTGAAATAATCCAGAACAATTCAAAGCTCAGTTTGTTTTTTAAATTTATTTAAAAAGTAATGAACTATGCCATGGAAATGCATAACATTTTTGTATTGGAATTGAAGTGTTTTATATCATTTTCTCTGGGTCAGTATGCTATGCTTAAATGCAGCTAGTTCAGGATTATTAGATTTTGTGGTTCATCTTTTTCAGTTGATAAAAATTTAAGGGAAATAATTAAATATTCATGTAGCTATATAGATAAATGATATTCTAGTGTTCAACCCATTTCAACAAATAGTGAAAATGAAGCTATATTTTATTTTGTCTTATAAGATAACACTTGGGATTCATTAATTCCTTGAGTGTGGTTCAAATTCTGTGGAATTTAGGATTTTTACTGCTTGTATTTATTAAATTTTCCTAGAAAGGATATGGTAGAAGTATGAGTATTTGCGATGAATCAGGTATTAAAAACTATTGGAAGTTGCTATTTACATTTAAACATGTTGTGAGTAAAATTTGATTCTGCACTCCTGGTCAATGCATGTATCCTCTGAACACATGATGAGATGCTGAAAATAACATTTCAGAATAAATTCATTGTCATTTGCTTCTTTGAGCAAATTATTCTATTAATGCCACTCATCTTTGCTGGTGAAGTATGTGTTCTTTTAAGAAGTGACTTTCTGCAATCTTCATTTTGTTTCTATCGGTATTCCAATAACAACCAAAAATGCTTTAAAAATTCTCTTTCAGGAAGACTTAGTTGAAATTACTAAATTTATCCTACTATTATGCTCATAATCATGAAGAAGAAACGTTTTCACTATTACACGGAAAACAGACAACCAGTGCCATGACAGGGAAATAAATAAAATGGCAAAGTAGTATATTCTTTAATTTTTTTGCTTTGGGTTCAATAATTTATGTATTTATAGCCCAATAATATCGATTTATTTGCATATGTAATATTCTATAATTTAAATTTTTTGATGGCCACAACATATTTTTCCATTATACTGAGCCACTGAGGAAGAGTTTGAAAATTCCTAGTCTAAATGGTAGATCAAGTTTGAAACATTTCCTGAGCCATGTAAAATATTATCATCTTTGTTAAGAATAACCTGTTAAGTATAGGAGCTGTAAAAGTGGGTCAGTCAAAATGGCATATGTATGGATTGATATGGCAAGTATTCAGAGGCATATACAACTGACAATCATATTTTTTGGTACTTTAACTTTTTAAACTTGCAGAAGAATTTTCATAAACTTTCTTATTTTTATTTACTTAAATATTCACCATAATTCAGGGTATCCGATCCATGCAAGACCATGGGCAGAAGAAGGCAATTGCACCTCTGAAAAGGAAGAAACCTAACCAAAGACGGAACAAAAACAAGAAGCCTAGAGACAATGAACATCTTGCTCATGTTCTGGAGAATTATGAAGATAAATAAATTTATTGCTAGGATATAGATAACCAATTGTTTAAATTTTTGTCATAATTTTATTCCAATATTTGGATATTTATTTGGTTGTAATGTTTTATAAATGTTACAAAATTCCTTATTTGATTATATTTTTCATTATGTAGCTTTTCTAAGCCCAATGTCTTAGTATGTTCTGGACTTGAGAATGTGCCTACATTGTAAATGTATTTTGTAAATAAAGATTACTTTTAATGTGTTTTAATGTTTACACTTTAGGATTTGTAGCTCTTAAATTGCTGGTGTAATATACAAATCTGAATTAATCCTTTGCACTAGTGAAAAGTTAATCATAGGTAAATTTAGATCCGAATAAAATTTTTTAAGTACAAAAAAATTTCAAAATGACTCAATGTTTTCAGGATTATTTTTTCTATTTTTGTTGTTATATTTACTATTTCATATTTGTGCATTATTTAATTTTTTGTGTGTAACTTTGTTTACTTATTTTTCAGATGTATTTAACAAATTTTCCACGTTTTACATTCATTCCATTGGTATTTTTCTTGAGATGATTATTGCCAAATTGTATTAGCCTTGATTTTTCCATACAACTATTTTCTTTTTTTTTTGTAATTTATCATGAGTTGCTATACTTTTTCCATTATCTAATTGATTAATTATGCTTGTATGGTTTCTGTAAATTCTGAGCATATAAATATTTTATTTAACTATTTTAGTAAGATGTTCATATTACCTTATAATTTACAAATTTGAAACCAAAAATATCATAGGTTTTGAACCAGCAATCAAAAGACTTTAAAAGTGCATTGGCCAAAAAATATAGAACAATACAAAATATTTCAAGATATTTATTCTAAATATTTAAATGACGGAAGGGAGTCGGATAGGAAGAAGTGTGCGGCAGGGGTGCTGTCTTTCGCCAACATTATTCAACATTTACATAGAGCATGCTATTGGAAGGTGTTTTAAGGAAGAACAAGGCATAAAGGTCGGTGGGAGAAATATTAATTGTATAAGGTTTGCAGATGACATGGCTATAATTGCAGAAAGCGAGGGAATGATAAATGAAATGCTGGAGTTGAGAAAAAGGGAAAACAGTATGAGATGAAAGTAAATGTGAAAAAGTCATGGTCATCAGCAAAGAGGGCAAGAGAGCAAGAATGAATATTGGAAGAGAGGAAATAGAAATGGTTAAGCAGTTTAAGTACCTGGGGAGTGTGATATGTGACGATATGAGATGTGATGAGGTAATAGCTAGAATAGCAAAGGCAGCATTCAATAAGAAGAGGCAATTATTCTGTGGACCGATATATAGAAGTTTGAAGAAAAGACTGGTAAAATGTTATATTTGGAGTGTGGTGTTATATGGAGCAGAGACTTGGACGCTGAGGAAAAAGGAAAAGAAGAGGCTGGAGGCATTTGAAATGTGGGTTTGGAGAAGAATGGAGAGGATAAGTTGGAGGGACAGAGTAAGGAACGACGAAGTAATGGAAAGGATAGGTGAAGTGAGGTTAATACTGAAATGTGTAGAAAAAAGGAAGAAGAACTGGTTGGGACATTGTTTAAGAAGGGACTGTTTGATAAAGGATGTGATAGAGGGAATGGTTGAGGGGGTGCGTGGTAGAGGAAGGAAGAGAATGCAGATTTTTGGAGGAATTGAAGAAAGGAGGTGTTACCTATGCTGAACTGAAGAGATAGGCTGAGGACAGAGAGGACTAGCATTTGAAGCAAACCTGCCAACTGGCAGAACACTAATAAATAAATAGTTATGATAAGGAACAATTTGTGATTTAAGCTATTTTTGGTCTTTAACCAATTGATTAAGCTAAAATGGAATACTAGACAATTTGAAAAAACATTCAATGCCTGACCTGCAATTAAAGGATATTACTCAATTTGTTATATTGTTTAATCTCGATTCAGAGTAATTCTTATACAAGTGAAAAACTTCCTTAAGAAGAGAATGTTCTTGGATAAAGTAGAAAAACTTGAGGGCACTATAAAAGGTATTGTGATCATAAGATGATTGGAAATGAGTGATAAGAAAGTTTGTTATGAAGTATATGAAAAAATAATTGAGTAAAACAAAAATTAAATACTTGTGAGTTACGGTCAAGCTTGAGGCATCTATAGTTAAATTTAGTAAGAGATATATATTGTATGTACATTAACAGTTTAGTAGTGGTAATGAGAATGTTCGGAAGATAAAGGAAATAGCTCCATTTGTGTCCTTGTACCATTGTTTATTTGGCTGTATAGTTCTAATTACCAATTAACTTTTCTCATATTTTGGAAATCAGTAAATATCTTGATCTTTGGCAAAATTTTCCCTGGCCATAGTATATGACATTTTGCTTACATCGCAAGCAAATTAGTGGTTTAAATAATACGTCTTTAAGGAGTTATGATGAAGACCATTGACATGAGAATTATGTTGCAGAAGAGATGCTTCCACTCTTATTCATTTATGAGCAGGAGTGGCCTGATGTAATTTGGTACCCTGGACAAGAATAAATGTTATCTTCCCTTCAAACAATTTTAAGAAGAAATTTAAACATATTAATTTATTTACTGCTACAAAAAGTAAAACTTGCTATGAAAAGTTGAAGGAATCTTATTGGATGATATGTATAGCTGGCCAACATTCATAAACTAGCAAGAAATGTGTACATGATTCATCAGTGAAGTGTTTAGGGCAAGAATTCATCTTGGCTCAACCATGTTTATTGTTTTTTAAATGTAAATCTTTAAATTCAGCTGTGAATTTTTTTTCCTTGAGGGATATGTTTTCATACATACCTATATATTTTGTATTATTCAATTAAATAAATCATGCTTCATATGAAAGTTAAAGAAATAAATAATTATACTTCCACTGGTTTTTGAGGAAATTTTAATAAGTAATAGTAGTGTAGTATAACAAATTTGAAAGTAGGTTCTCTCGGGTAACCAGTTGGGTTAAATCTAAGTTGAAGGCCAATGTTTCAGCAATCATCTCGGCTGCCATATTCAGGGCAAACCTGTGATGCCACGACGGAAAAGTGGTCCCTATATATATATTTATACACATATATATATATAACAAAAACCCCTTATCCACCATTAGTTGAATTGACCAATGAGCGTTTGCATTCTTTCTCCAAGCGACAAAGTTTAAGAAATGTGAATTTTGACAAAATTTGAATTTTCATCAATTTAAATCATCAAAATTAACGCACTCTCAATTTGCAAGCCCTGACATTAATGATAACAGCACAGAGAGAGAGATGAGGGGTAGGTGTTGATATTTGCGTACAGGAGAAGATAAATGAAATTACTGTTAGCTGTCGAAAAACTTCACTTTGAAGTGTATTTTTGTTGATGTTGTCAGCTGTAAGATCTCTGCCAATGTCAGAAGCCACCTATATAGATATCTATAAAGATTTTGTATGCAAGTATGTATGTTTTTATATCTCAGCAACTACAGCACGTAGTAGCAATAAGAAGGTATCATTTTAACCACAATAAAGAGTTTAGTGGTGTAGTCAGATTTTTATATCAATTGACCTTTCTAATTTTAAAAAATATTTTATTTTTTCATTTTCTCCATTTGAATAACATAGGGATGAGTGCAGCTTACTTTTCATTTGAATTTTAAAATTACTTAGAAATATGGTACGAACTTGAGACAAATTTGTTTTCTCCTTGACTTTCTCGTAATTGTTACAGAATAAGCACTTAAGTATTAAAAATTAAGTTCCTGTCTGAGGTATCCCAAATAGCCATAACTAGATTACCTAAGATATTACAATTTTTGATACTTAAGCTATTATTCTGGAAAATATTTTCAGCCATTATAAAAGTTCAATGATTCCCTAGCGTCTTAATTGTTATTAATATTTATTTCGTCATGAAAATATTTATGTAACATAGATACAGATAAAAATATACTTTAATAAATAGCAATAAAATAATTTAAAAAGAATGTATAACCTAAAGTATACGAAACTACTCAATTTTAAATATCGAATCGTCATGGCTATGGCGGGAAAAGGTGGCAGGTGATTGGCTACTTATCACTGACGCCATAAGATGCAAAGTGTCTTCGTTTGGTTCCTAGTTTGAAGTTTCGAGATTGCAAGTCTAGAGGTTTTTTGTGTGATATTGTGAATATTAGGTATTTTTGAGAAAGGGTAGAGGTTTCATGAATCAGATTCGTGAAGTGGATGGAATTTGGCAACCCTATCAATTAGATCGAGTATGAACTACTATTCAGAAAATCAAGGTGTTATCCAGGTTAGTAAGTTCATTTAAATTATAATATAAAGGTTAAATTTATACTTTTATTTATATAAAAAGTTATAAAAACTTTTACAATATAATCTATCCATCGGTAACCTGTTATTTAATGAAAGAAGACATTCATGTTGAATAAATTGTTTTCTACGCTTTTATGTAAAATAATTTGTAACAACACCATGTCTTAGGAAAATTAGAAAATATGTTGAGACAACTATTTTCGGCTCCATCCGTCGCACATCTTAATATTATCTTAACAAAAAATTGACGATATCGTTTAGTTTATATAAGGTCAAACACTTAAAATTACCATTCTTGTAATCGTCGTAAATTTCTAGATATCTCTATCTTGATTTTTATGTTACCAGTTATGCTTAATAGAGTAGACAAGTTATGATCGCCGATTGCAATGATATTTTTACCTTGAACTAGTATAGAGAATAAAAAGTTCACGTTTGCATTCGTACTAAACTGGGACGTTTTGGAAATTTATTCTTGGTGAATTGGAGTGATTTCTACTGTCATAGATTTTTTGCGCGAAATAAATGTGACAGTACTACTTATACAGTGGATGGAAGTAGATTTAGATTTAGGATTTTTCCCAAAATGAGTGACTAGTGGCGGGAAAAAGTTATTTTTCAGTAACATGTTCCTATTCTAAATGAATAAAATTTCCACGATAAGTCAGTAACCTACTTTCCTATATACATACATATACACCATTAATCATGCGGTAAACCAGTGTTCATCAGCTGGACGAATTTCGAACTTTTCTGCGTATGACGTCAGCAACGGGACAGAAATGGCGGTTGTTCGAATGTTGCGTGTGTCACGGTGAAAGGTTTCTATAATAATATAATGTCAGAAGCACATTTCAAAAATTACTTCAGTTATTCAGGGACATATTTGGATTGCAGAAAATAATCTATTATGTATTTGAAAGAGTTTATATGTATGTGTGTTTGTTCATGGAACTCCTAAACGATAAAAGCTAGAATAACCAAATTTGGTACATTTCTTGCTTATATCCTAACTTATTGGTCAACCAGAATTAGTCGGTGCTGCCAATATAGGGAATTAACATTTTTCCATAAGATAACACGTATGAATCGATTTCTTGACTTGCAAGGATTCTTTCCTTCATAAAAATACGTAAATATGGACCGATTTTTTTCGTTTTTGCTTTATTCGACGAATAAAACTCTATACTATCTTATTCCTGCGATGTTTACGTGTTACATGGTCGAAGTTTTCAGAAACGCAATTTGTTTCGAAAGTTTGTAGATTTTTCGTACTCTTTCCGGGCGTTGCCAAAGCGGTCGTCATTGTTACCTCCGATTCAATTAGCTTCAATGAAGCTTACAATTATACGAAAATTTGGCGTTATTTGCTTCGGGAAATAATCGGGTAAACGAATGAAAAGAACAACTGAGAAAGGGACTGGCAGATCACATCGTAAGAAAAAGAACAAGGTTCATATATATATGAGATGCCATAACTTATCATGACAGAAATTACGATGACCTTATATAGAGTACTTAAGAGTATATTTGCGGCGGAATTATATTTTAAACGTTTCTCTTTCTGAATGATCATAATTCGCTTGTTAAATTTTAACGGGCAATTCTACTAGTAAGCTATAAAAACGTGCCTGCAGGCTGCCATATATTTTTCGTATTTATCTGTTTAGGAATATATGCTCGATTAAATCATGACAAAAGGGGAACAATAATAAAAGGTAAAATAATATAATTTTTTTCAATTATTTTATTTTTAAACACTGAAAACAAAAAAATAAATCCAAGTCATATAATAATACTAAATAAATCATACCTACATATAAAAATTAGTTATTTTATTTACAGCAATTAATACCCTAACATTCAAACAAACAATATATTACTGGCATATTTTTTTCAATTTATTCACAAATTTTCTTTTTTCAGTATAACTTAACACCTTCAGTTTTCAGTTGAGTTCTCTTACTCTAATGTGCGTCCTTGTCTTTATGCAAAGCCGCACAGCATCTACAGGAATTTCAGCATCAACATAGGTCATAACTTGCTGTCAAGGTTTTGATAATGCTTTTCTTTCTGCAACATATTTCACCAGTTTTAGCAGCATCAAGCCACTTTTCATTGGGCATCATAAGACCACCCTTTGAAAGATAAGGTATCCAGTCATAACACTGACTGTTAAGCATTTCTTAAGTCGGTATTCCTAAATCATATGCAGCTCAAAATTTATGTGCCACATAGGCCACCACATACTTTAAATCCTCCTGACTAATAATTTTGCTAGGTTGCATTGCTACAGAGATGTTGCTGTTTTTCATTTCTTCTATTTCATCTCTTTCTTCGGTAACTGCCACTGATTCGCTATCAAATAGCACAGAAAATTCATTCACAGCAGAACTTAATTCAGCATCCAATTCTTTTGAATATTCATTCACGGGATTTGGATTACCAAGGCAACATTCATCCACCTCAGCAAGAGTATTTACTGTATTTTGAAAAACCACTTTGGAATGTCTGCCCAGAATATACCATTTCAACCTATTTTTAAAATCAACCGGCAATGGATGGTCGTAACTACTACCCATGCTCCTAACAAATGAGAAGAAATTCTCTAAGACATCTTGATTAAGTCTAGATGTTAAGATGTAATTTAAAGAAAAATTTTCTTTTACCATTTTTAGAAGTCCTTTAACTGATGCATTACTTACACATATTCCAACTTGAAAAGGCAACAATACTTTTTTATCTGGAACTCTCAATGAAGTCATCAAAAGTGACATTTTACTTAGAATTTCATCTTGTTATCTTATTCCCATATGCACTTTTATAAATATCTGACGAGAAGACAGGAACACTAGAATTCATGACATCAAACCAATCAATTATCAATTGAATTACTTCAGCAGTATTTTGCCAATCACCTCTAATAATATTTCTTTCCCCATGCCACAAAATAGCTTTTGTGACAGAATTAGAAAATAATTGAGCAGCTACTTTCACCTTTTGTCTTTTACAGCCTCTTACATCAAGGTGCTGCTGAGTGATTTTCAATGCAATTTTTAGTTCAGAGTCATGATGAAGATCCAATAATTTTTGTCCACAAGATGAATCTATAAAAATACCATTATTTAGTTTGAAACCATGATCAATGAAATGATTTCTTGAGGTACACCAGCAAAAACAAATATATAACGTTCTTTGATAAAAGGATTAGTAAAAGAAGGATTTTCTGGTGAAATATTATATTCCTTCCACATTTTTCTATTCCTCAAGGCAGATAACAATTTTCTCCAAAATGTCTGGAGTCATCTGCTGATCAAATTTATAATACACTGGCTGTTTCCACTTATCCATTAAGCCTCTAGCCATAACAACCTGAACATTACTGCAAGGGCCAATGATCTTTTCCTCTCTTTGATCAAAGCACAGTAATTCACATACCTTCATTTCATCAAAGCTTAAAATAGTCAAAAAATCTTTCTTTGACCTCATCTCTGCTACAACATCATCTAAAATGCCTTCATTACATTTCAAACTTAGAGCCCATCGGCAGAGAGTAGACAATGAAGGCCATGGAAAATTCAACTTCAACCTCATAAATGTATAAGCTTTTGGGCTAACACTTCTGACTGCAATGGCATTAGTTATGTCCTCTTCAGCCCACATTACCTTCCTACACGATGTGAGAACACGAATCTGCCCTTTTGTAAAAAACCTTCTCTAAAGCTAATTTAAATGTGTCTCTGTCACATTTTAATTCCTCTACCTGAAGAAGCAAATTCTTTTTCTCTTCTTCCCACAGTGTCTTTTCTCGCCGAAGTTCTTCTAATTCATTCTCAACTGCATTTTGAGACAATTCATCCCTGAAACAGCGGATAACAATACTTACAAATTTTATGTTAAATAATTATATATTTTCATTCAATACACAACTATAGGAAACATACATTGGAGAACAAGTTTTGTTGTGCTCAGAGATGGTCAGGATCTCTTCATCTTCATCCACACAATCTTCCCTAGAATTAAAAAGTAGATTTTATAACTTTATAATTTACCCTTATGTTGTAATGACAATTTGTCATTAAAAGCTTCAAAGTTTGAACAGTAACATATGAAATCTGCCAACTATGGTACACTATTTACATTTATTAAGCTATTATTTCCTGATATTAATGTGGAGAAATTAAACACTATTTGTGTATGGAATTGTTGAAACATGGATGAATAAACATTAAGGAAACATGATTATGAAATTTTCCAAAGTTACTTTTGGCTTGCCTGAAAATCAGTGCCCAACTTGGAATGCTGCCATATAATAAATGTTAAACATAAACATTGGAACTATATCATACAACATTACTTACTCAATAACTTGCTCTGCGAATAATTTCTTGATGGCCTCCTTTCTCTCACGTTTTTACGTTCTTTCTGTTCTCTTCGTCTCACTAGTGCTTACATGCTCAGAATTTGGCAATGGTAATTTTTCCGTGGGGATTGCATCAAAATTAACATTCCTCGATCTTTTTGGCGAGTAACCCAACATTTGCTGTTGTAAAGTTTTCCGAAAACAATCACTCGCAGTGTTCCGAACAAACTGTAGCTGAAATTGAAAATTTTTAGACATGATTCGCATATCTATTTTATAGAGTATAAAAAGTATTATTTATGTCCTAAATACCGTTGTTAACGTTCAATTTATCTTTTCTACCGCAAGCCTTAATCCATTTTGCTTTGAAAACGTCGTCCTTTGGAAACTTATAGTATTTTACTAATTGCGGTGTTTTAGATTTGGTGTAATTATTACACCCATAAACGGCACAAGACGGCATTTTTATGCGACAGAAATTCTTCTGATTATATAACAACAACAGCAGTAGATAACAACACTAACAATATACAACAACAATAACAAAACGTAATAACAAAGTACCAAGTAAATCAACGCGAATACCTTCCCAAATCTCCCGCATCATTATGACAGGCTCATTAGCAAATAGTCTACTTCCGTCTGCGCATGAACACACCTTCCGGTAAACTGTTAAAGAACCAAATGATGAAGAGGTTAGTAATGTCATCGTCAATGTGTACAGTACTGTATGTTTATTTTTATATGTAATTTCAAATAGGTTATTGTTCATTATAATAAATAAATACATTGTGTACTTTGTATTTAAATTTCTTTACTGTTATTTATATAGGCATGCATTTTCTCAGGTCACCGTATCTCTAATGATAAAATTTAAATTAATGGGAAATTCATTTTCGTTTAACGAATTTTTGCTTAATGAACAACTGTTAAGTAACGTAGTATGCCTTTCGTAAAACGGGGAATTAGTGTATTGTATTTCTACCCACAGGTATGTTTGAGGTCTACTTTCACATAGGCTACTGAAATGACTCGGTTAAAAACTTGTATAAACAATTAACAGAACATAATATGACCCCGAATATTTTATGATTTTAATTGAAATAATAATAATACAACAATAAATAAATAATTGAGTTTATTATTTAAAATAACGAAATAAGTGTATAGTAGCTGTTAATAGTAACCCAAAAATTGTTTTGTTTTACATTATTTAAATAAGATTCCTTTTGTAATGTTAGGGCATGGTTATGATTAATCAGTTAATCATTTTCCAAATTTAATCATTAATTAATCAAAAACAAAAATTGGAAAATGATTAAATGTTTCAATCCGATTCCCCTTGAAACATATTCAATTCTCATTCCTGAAATAAAACAAAGGAGAGATTCAGGCAAGAGATTCTCCTTGTAATTGGTTAAGTGGACCTCTAAAAGAAACAGAAGGTATATGTGCCTTAATATCCATGCAGTGAGAAAGAAACACTATGGACTTGGCATGATACGAGTTAATGGCAGCATGCCAGCTACTAAGGCAGTTGAAATTGTCACTAACAAGCTGAAAAGTTTTGGGTTGGATTTGGAAAAGCACATCATTCTGTTGTCACTGATGATGCTTCTCTAATGAAGAAAATGGGTCAGCTGATAAATGTGAATCATCATCTTTGTCACAGTCATGGAACTCACCTGGCTGTAGCTGATGTCCTGTATAAGTAGTCTGGCAGAATTAATGAGGAAAATAGTAAGATAATGAAGAAGATTCTAATGATGGATAGTCAGAAGAAGATTATGTGGAAGAAGAGAGAAGATGAAATCTGGCATGAACAAGTTCCAGATGAGAACATTAATTTTACAGATGAAATACATGTAGTAATTGATAAAAATTGAAAAATCGTGCATATTTTTTGCAGATCTCCTGTCAAAAATGATGTTTTTCAAAAAATATGCAAGGTTCGAAAGGGAATGAAACTGTTTGCTTATGAACACTCGCACCAGATGGAATTATATAATAATTATGTTAAAGAGGTATTTAGAATTGAAAAGCTGTGTTGTAAATGCTTTGATTGATCTTTCTTTAATAGATTTGTTTCTGTCTGCAGAAGAGGTAAAACTTATTTCCGTAATTGCCGAAAGCTTAGCAGTTGTAGAAGTTAGTGCCATGGCATTAGGGAGGAGAGACTGTACCTTTATCAAGGCTGAAAAAGTCTTTGAATTTTTGTTGAGAAAATTAAATGAACAGGGGAGCATAATAGGCAGCAGATTTGGAATAAGGCCAAAGTAGGCAATGGCCTAGAGCAGGAGTGTTCAACATGTAGCTCGTGAGCCACATGTGGCTCGCTCAACAATTTCAAGTTTTTCGCAATGACTATTAAAAGTTTCTGAGTTGTTTAGTTATAAGCGCCGAACAGAGATGGCGCTTAGCTTATCTTACTCATAAACCAAATCTTATTGTGCTTTTTTTCAATTCTTTCTACAAGATGTCACTAATTAACACAAAAAACGTGTAAAATCCATAGTTTGGTTATCACCAGGGGTGGACTGGACACTGGTAGAAGAGGAAAAATATCCTATGTTGATAGAAACATTCCAACGAATGGATCAACTTATTTCTACGAAAGTGGTTTCCCAGCAATGAAAATTAAGTGCAGATTGCAATTAACCGATAGCCATATCAATGACCGTGTGACACTGGCTGTAACTCCATATATCCCGGAGTACAACAAACTGACGGACAGCATGCATTGTCAAATTTCACATTGAATATTTAAAAAGAGCTAATTTTTGTAATAATGTTAAATGTTACTACTATATTAAAATAAAATATAATAATATACTTCTAAATTGCTTGTTAAAAATATTTTAGTATGATTTTGTCCATCATTTGTAATCTCACACTTATCTTCTGTACATAGCTATATGTAACCCATAGGTAGTTCGCGAGACATGTTGAATCGTTAAAGTGGCTCATGGTAGGCCAAAGGTTGGGCACCCCTAGCCTAGAGGGATTGGGGTTTTGGGGCTGGCAGAATTTCAGGGCAGTGATATTTCGGGTCTGTGGTATTTGTTAATTCACTCACCAAATTGTAAGATCGTCAATATAGTATATATATGAAGAATCACTGTAAGGAGGGCTTTCAGTGTGATTTTCAAAATTTTGGAGGTCAAAGAAGATTAATTTGAAATCATGAAAGACAATTGGCATCCACCTAAGGAAGTTTGTCAAGGTAATAACCATAGATACCTGTAAAAAGAACTGATTGTCCTTTAGTATAATATCTAAATTTAATCAATTTATTTAAATTTTTTTTAAGAGGAGGGAATAATAACTTAGCCTAGGGGTGGCAAGTTTCCAAATCTGCCACTGATAATAGGGCAAAGTTTTTATTCGGGCATGCATCAAAGGATTAGTGAAAGAAGAAATGCCTATCTTTCTGGTTTGTTATTATATTTGGAGGATCCAAGTTGGTACATCTCAGCCGTAAATGATAACTCCCCATTTCCACGTCCGTCTCTGTTAGAAATAGTTCAGACAGCTAAAAGAGATTTGTATTCACTTCTTTCAATAGCAGGATAACAAAAATGAGGTTTTGGTAGAAAATGGCAATGAAAAGCTTGGTGATACAGAACCTCCAAATAAATGAAGAAGAATCACTGGATGCTTTCTTTTCAGAAAAAAGAAAGTTGTGACATCAAAAGCACTGGGTATAGATTCCTCATCCCAAGAAGTAATTCACTGTATAAAAAGAGAAACGGTTGTCCTCGAGAGCACCAATGCACGTCCCAATACATTGGAAAAGATATTTAATGCTTTAGTAACAATTCCTCCAACCAGTGTAGAGGCAGAGAGAAGTTTCAGTGCAGCTGGACTTTTTATTACAAAACTGCGCACGTCTTTAAATGAAGAGACTATCGATAAGCTGTTTTCTGCATTCCTATCTAATGTAAGAAAAACTTAAAGGAAAATATTTAGATAATTGACCACTATGTTTTGTTAAATCTATATACAAGTAGTATTTTACTTAACTTTATAGTGTAAAAATAAATTTATCTAACACCCTTTTCAGAAGTATTCCATTTTTAATCATTTTAATCAGTTAATCACTGATTAATTTTTAAAATGAATCATTAATCACTTTCTCAAAAAGTTATTAAATTATCATGCCCTACCTAATGTAAATAACTTAAAATAAAAACTATTTGTGGGTTGTTATTAACAGTTATCAACAAGAATGAAAGCTTCTGGTATTTTGCGCTCTCAGATTGCAGCCATGGTAGAGATTTAGAGAAGCAGAAAAATACATTTAAATCTCATTAAAAAACCTGAAAATGTAGCTGGTTTAGAATGACTGACATTCCATACCTTTGTTTGGTTGCTAAGTAGTTGTTGATATTTTAAACCTTTGGCTTATAAGGTTGATATATTGTTGTTAGAACAAAGAGGAAGTTCTGGGACTGGTTTAGAATACGTTATTCACCCTAACTTTTTCATACAATAAGCCTCTTCTACCTTGTCTCTACGGCCCCTCCATGTCTTCACCTTCTTTGCACCACAATTCTCTCACTTTTATGGTTTTCCTCATAATCTTACTGTTTAATTTTTTATACATTCTCCTTTCACTCTTTCCAGCAATTCCTCATTTCTTCGTGCTAGATCGAAATGTTACCGTTTCTATGTTTAACTGTCTTGTTTCCAGTTAAATCCACTTTTCCATACGCCCGTGTCTCCACATTATCTTTTCCACCGCAACTCTCTGGCTTTTGTGGTTTCCATCCTAATCTTATTGTTTAATTCTCAATACATTCTCCTTCCATATTCTGTATTAAGCTGCTTCCATCTGATCCGTCTTTTTAATAATCTCCTCTGTAACTCAGGGCTTACTTGTTTTCCTCGTGGTTTTCCCTATCATTTTATTCGTGCTTTCTATGATACTTGTTTTTATAACTCCTAGTTGCCCTCAACCATTGTTTTTCTACCAGCACTTTCTAATGGTTCACTAATAGCCTCTTGATAATCTTTCCTCTTCATTCTCCGGAGCACTTCTTAATCCCATTTCGGTACTCGATTCTCTTTTACACTCATCCCTCGAATTGCATTATTTCAATTTACGTGTTTATGGCTTGGCAAGACATTTTTATTTTTACCGCACCACTTTTTAAAAATTCTTATATTTTTCAAACAATTTAATATTTCATCTGCATTTTTAAATTTTACCAACCACATGAATAATGATTTGTTTTTAAAATTTAAGGAAGTTATTTTCATTAGAAAAATTACATTTTATTAACGAAAGGAATTAGCTTACAATTAGCAGTTAATTTTAATACTTAAGGATACCAATTGAATTTCCAATAGATTGATGCATTACTTTTTATCATTGGAAAAGAAAAATGAGTTAGTTTGTCGGAGAAAGTACATCAGCTAACACATTTTTCTTCTTTCATTATTACACCCAGAACATCAAAATGAACTCATCCAAATAATAAATACACACATTTTAATTATTTTTCTTTAGGCACAAGAAAAATAAGATGTTATATTCGTAAAATCGTCAACTTAAATGAAATTGCCAAATGAATGGTCTCGTCTAGATGGTAAAATTTCATTTTACAGAATTTTTAATTGTTACTCTTCGAGTCACTTATGCTTTTTAGCTATTTATTCGATTAACAACGGGTTGAAATCATTCATTCCGTCTACTTGTGATAAAGGTTTATTCAAGCAGTTTAAATACATTAAGATCCTCATTGCAATCATTTGAATATGTGGGTCGCACATTTTCCTTGATTAAGTTGTCTTTCTCTGGTTTCTTGCAACACTATTCCTCGGTTTTCAGTGGAATACAAAACATAATAACATTAAGGCACCTTTTACTGCAACCAGTTATTAGATAGATCACACAATTAGGGATTTATGCGTTCAGCTATTGTGGCAGACATCTCTGTCCAAGTAATTTACGTACATTTCCTGCATATCTCTGAGCGGTTAAATTTCACACCGACTCGTTTAACTTACACACTATGCTGTAATCGTCATAGTCTGCGAATTTTTTTAAATGCTCCGACTTGAAGTCAGCATTCTCCAGCTCGTCGGAATTTTCGGTCAGTCTTTGGGTAGGGCGCTATCGCTCTTTCCGCGCGCGTACGCCCTGGCTCCTAAGACCCTTCCGAGGAGGGATGGGGTGGAGGGAGGAGGACAGACCGGAGAGGGAGCTCTCCCTTGGCCTGGCACACCGGATCCCGAAGAGGGGAACGTGGGCGAAGCCAAAAGGGACGAGGGAGAGATGGAAGTGTTGAGAGCGGGGTTGCTGGCGCTTGCCGTGGCTGCGGCCGCAGCAGCAAGGAGATTCTGGGTGCGCCCCTGGCGTTGCTGCTGCCTCCTCGCTGCCCACACTTCCCGCACCACTTCATGGAATGCCTCTGCCACTTGGGTGACCTGCTCGGCGGCGGCCACCTCTCGAAACCAGCAGTCCCAATCCTTTGCCAAGATTTCGCCTGTTTATAGGGAACGATGAATATTATTAGCATTCACCTTTATGATAAAAATTTTCGGAGAGTTTCAAAATCCAATGTATAATCACAATCTCTTGAGAATTTAACCAAGATTCCTTAACATTTTTAATTCGTATTTTTGTCTTTGACCACTCCTTTAAATCACGACTTGGAGTAAAAAACACTAAAGTGGTCAAATGACCACGAGAATAATAACCAAAAACGGAAACCGATTATCTTGCATTCCTCTTTGTTAATGTGAACAAACAAAGAGATCCGTGAACATAATCTTTTTGAATACATGTTTCAGAAACGACTCATCTTCCATTACCGAAAATAGTTCTACGATTTTTTTAATTGACTTATAAAAGCCTACAAAAAACTTTTAAACGCAATAGTGCCCTGCACCAATTTCAATGCTTTTCTTATGAGAAATAATCTCAAATTTAAGGCTGCCTGGAGTCGAACCGATGACAGCTACGCAGAAGTTTTCAAATAATATGGAGATAATCTCATGACATCTACAAACCCTGAAAATATCAGCTCTTTATTCCTCTTAGTTTCGTCTATATGAAGAAATTTATTTTTTCCATGCTTTCTTATGGGAGATATACCGGGTCGTATGGAGTCGAACCCAGGAGAGTTGCGGAAAAACTGATAACGGTTCCCAATAGAACTCGTGGATATCTAACAAACATCCAAGTTTCGATTCTCTATCTTATAGGAAAGTGCCCGAAATTAATTTTCAAAAATGCCGCAATGCTATTCTTATGGGAAAAAACGCAAATTTCGGAATTTCTGGAGTCGAACCCATGACACTAAGGTATAATATCTCAATTTTCTGGCGGTTTCTCCATGCCATCTAGAATTTCTGAAATTTTCAGCTCATCTGTAAGAAGAGAGCTTATAGAATGATTTATATATATACAGGTGAGCCCCGCTTAACGCGGGGGATGCTTTCCTGAGGTTTCCGCGTTAAGCGAAAGTCCGCGTTCGCCGGGGCACCTAACTTCCCAAATAGTATCTTTGGACACGCATTCAATATACAACATATTTCTACCGGACTTTTAGAACGTAATTTATTAAACAAACTATAAAATTACCTAGTAAATAGTAAGACAAAAAAGCTTTTTAGCGGTAGACGTACATAATTTCAAAATATTTCTCAGGACACCTACGAAGTTTTATTAAACAAAGTTCAGGATCGACTGCTTAGCTTTTTTTTCGCTTATTACGTAAAACTTGTCGGTAGCATGCAAATAGTCCGTCGCAGCCCCGCTTCACGGCACTCACTCGTGTGAAGTCATTGTGCTCCAACAAAGTCATGCACTGATCGACGATGCTGTTGCAGCTCCGCTTATAGATCAAACCCATAGTAGTGCGTGTTGGGTTTTCTGCAATTTATATATTATTATTTAGAGTGATGAGCTGAAGCCGGCTCCCGCCGGCTCGTGTGAGCCTGTTGTTACTTTTTCTCAGAGTTTGCGAGCCGGTTGTTAAATTTTTAGAAAGTATGAAAATTTATTGATTTTGTCCTTCCAAGTACATTTTGCCCTATCTGATAGTGAATTACCGACAGTGTATGAAATGAACTATATTACGAAACGAACACTTGTTAAGTTAGCGGAACGGTATTACTAGAGCGATATGGTACCCCTGGCATATAGGCCTCCTGCCATCGTTACTCAAATTTCCATATAATTTTTTTATGTGTAGCGTTATTGTTTTATTATTATTTATAATGGCATGTTAATACGTTAAATTAAAATTGCAATAAAGTAATTGTCTAAAATTATAGATTTAAAAAATATAAATCATCAAAAACATTCTTTACCATCCAATGATGTCAGAGAAACATGAAGCATGAATCATATTTCTATTTCCGTTTTTCAAATGTTTTCCGCCTTAGGGGATATGTTTTAGACCCGTGAAATTTACAGGGAAGAGAGTGAAATTGGCTACCAGACGATGCAATATTATGCAACACTGCTGAAATATCACAATATTTAGGATACTTCATGAAATTTGATTAGTGCGAAATTTAAAAAATCATAAAATACTAGCAGAATTTCCCGTTGAATTTCAACGGATTTAGTGAAGCTACTACAGCACGACATACAAACTCTTTAAAATATATAGTAATTACTTTTTAACTTACAATTAGCTTCTCATAACAATTAATCATATTTGCTTGTAACAATCCGTTTCCAACCTTATTGCATTCAAATATAACGACAATTGTATTTCCTATCATACCGCTTTCGCCAAATCCAGCTTCATTTCTTGTGTAATTATGCCTATGAAATGTTTACATTTATTTCTTGTAAGCAAGAAACCCGTGAAAAATCAACGTACAGTTGTCCATGATTGAACACTGACTGGTAAATGTACACCAGATACGTGAGCCAATTTACGTTAATAAACATTATAATGTTGAATATAATTATTTCACTTACAAAAAATGTAAGATTCCAGTATTCAATAGACGAAAGAACGTTCAACTACTTTCATCAATAAACGCTTCCTGAATAATGATCAGTATCTATCTATCCATAAACATCGATCGTTTTGTTGCTTAAACAAAAGTGTGAAGCGAATAACGCTAAACTTCCATCTATTTGTAAGCTTCATTGAAGCTAATTGAATCGGAGGTAACAATGACGGCTGCCCGGGAGGGGTACGAAAAATCCACAAAATTTCGAAACAAATTTCTGAAAACTTCGACCGTGTAACATGTAAACTTTGCAGGAATAAGATAGTATAGAGTTTTATTCGTCGAATAAAGTAAAAACGAAAAAAATCGGTCCATATTTACGTATTTTTATGCTTGAAGGAAGAATACCTTGCAGGTCAAGAAATGGATTCATACGTGTTATCTTATGGAAAAATGTTAATCCCCTATATTGGCAGCACTGATTAATCCCGGTTGACCAAACCTTGACCATTCACTAAGTTAAGATGTAAGGAAGAATCGTACCAAATTTGGTTATTCTAGCTTTTATCGTTTAGGAGTTCCATGAACAAACACACGCTTCAAAATATATTATAGACTAGCCGAAAGTACCCGGCGATGCCCGGGTTATGCAAGACGTCTTTGACGAATAAAATTATGTATTATATGGTAATACAATCATTTCTCCCTTTGCGCACCTCAAAACGTGTATTTCCGTTGAAATTTCGATTTCGAATGTTTTTATGAAAACAATACTTTCTCTATACTACGTAAGTATATTGGAGAAAGTAAAAACTAATTCTGAGATATCTCTTATACCTATGAATTGGGCCGTGAGGGTCCATGGAGGTTCGAAGAGAACGTGAGCATACGTGAGAGTAATAGGATTTGAAGTATAATAATGTAATCTGTTGGCAAGGTAACTTCACTTTAAAAACGCTAAATTTTGTCAAAATATGATATTAAAACGTTAAATTCGAAAGATTTAGATTCGAAGGCGATAAAAGACGATAAGAATAAGAAACTGCTTTTATTTTTCTTTAATACAGTCCAAGTCCGAAAGTCGTAGGTCAAATTTGTGAATTTTAATAAGCAAAATAAAATAAGGTTGCAGGTCGAAATACCGATTTTTCCATGTTATCTTATGAGGAATGGAAATCATTCTCGGGAATCGAACCTGGGTCGATTTTGAAAATATTTTTTCGTATATGGCTTCTACTTTAAGAATCGAACATTCCTACCAAATATCAATCTCCTAGCTACTAGGAAAGTTTGTTAAAAATAGCATTACAAAGTTTCCCACCGACGACAACGAAGTCAATTTTATATATTAGACTAGCAGAAGTGTCCGTTGAATTTCAACGGATTTAGTTAATCTAAGACTTCGACCGTGTAACATGTAAACATAAGATAGTACACAGTTTTAACCGTAGAATAAAGCAAAATGAAGAATACCGCTCCGCATTTACCTACCTATGTATTTAGAAGAATGAAGGAAGAAAATCTTGCACTGTGAAAAATCGAAAATTACGTGTAAACTTATGGGAAAATAATTATTGAATTAAGCTCTCCCTCCCCACAAATTTCTTATCGCCATATAGCCTGTGTTACCCGCATGGTAAAATTATACGAGTATATCTATGCGAGGTTTCGTCACGGTATCTTCAAAACGATAACTATTTGTAAAACCAGCAAGAACATAATCAACAGAAAATGGATGAACAAAAGAACAAACGAAATAAATCAATTTAACGAAAGACAAAAAAATAAATCGAGAACGTTTAAGAATCACAGAGTGAATATTATCCTCCGACTATTAGCTCGATTCTCTCATCCATGAGTTCTGTTACGAGAAAACTGTTTATATCAATAATACTTTGGAAACAATTAAACTATTTATCCAATCACAATTTGTTGAAAATCTACGTCTAATTATTTAAGTTACTTACGTAGTTTTAAAAACAGTTTGCTTTGGATTATTCTACGCCATACGAAAATGTCATTTAAAACTATTTATTAGCAATGTTTCAAATAAAATCAACAAATATTTTGTTGCCTTGTAAACAAATAAAAATCGCACACAGAAATTGAAAAACGATATTATGTTAAAATTTTTCGCATAATATAAATGCATTGGACTCTCAACTTCGGCGACAATGGGAGTTGTCATGGTAGCTTACAATTGGTATTGTCATAAAACTTATAAAATCACGTATTTTTCTGATTCTAAACCCATTTTTACGCTAATTCGATCAGGATTCAGATTCTGTCTTCAATAAAAATAAACTTATTTTCCTCATAGAACCATCCAAGTCTTAAGTTCGTACCATGTTTCTAAGTTATTTTAAAATTCAAATGAAAAATGAGCTGAACTCATCCCTTTGTTATTCAAAGGGAGAAAATGAAAAAATAAAATATTTTAAAAATAAGAAAGGTTAATCAAATCAGTATAAAAACCTGACTACACCACTTAACTCTTTATTCTGATTAAAATGACAACTATCCCTTGTTTCTAAGTGCTGTGGTTGCTGAGTTATAAAAACGTATATACATACATATATAAAGACGTACATACAAACATTTTAGCTTATAGATATCTATAGAAGACTATTGAAAATTATTCTCGAGTGTAATCGCTGATAATTATTTCTGAGAACTAGGGCTGTGAACGGTTAACCGGGTAATCGGGTAACCGACCGGTCATAATTAACCGGTTAGTAAAATTATGAACCGGTTAACCGTTCAGTCCTCATTGCCCATGTCTAAGGGTTACCAGATGTACTCTTTTGAAGCTCAATTTTTACTGTACTTCTCTTTTTTTTTATCGGTGACAATGTACTCTTTTTTGCTGCCGAAAGTAATAGAAACCAATATGGTTTCCGGAGAGGCAGGTAATGCGAGACACAGCTCTACACACACGATATTGTGAAAGCAGCGGACAAAGGAATAGGAGTAGACACGGTATTTTTAGACTTTAGGAAAGCCTTCGATACCGTTTCCCACGCGAAAATAGTGCAACAATTAAAGGCTTATTCAGTTAACAAGAAAATTATAAATTGCATTGCTTCGTTCCTTTCGGATTGAACCCAAAGAGTACAGTTCTTGTACATATCATGTACATTTACTATCTGGTCATTGATGGTATCTGTAAGATGGCTTTCCGCGTGCATCGCTTCACCGTTCCCCCGACCCCGTCATATGTGGCGCGATGCATGTCAGGTAGGTAGTCAGCTTCCAGGGGCCAGCACCAGCGGGGTTGGTTGAGCGAGCCGATTATCGACCCCCTGTAAAACTACAGTTGCAGCCAAAATAAATGGTTTTCCTCTTCAGATATTGAAAATAGATGTTCAGCTTGTTCTCTTAGTGCAAACCAGTCCTCTCTGCGGGATGCAAACAGCTTTTTTGGGACGCCAAGTTGGCACTTTTTCAAATTGTACCATGTTCAGAACCGGTTTTCTTCCACGTGAGATGCCTTTGAACCTTTGTACTGCGTGAGCCAAGAGTTCCCCGGCTCTAGTTTTCGGTGATATTGGTGTCGGGCCTTGCAAAAATTTCCCGGCCCGTCTGTGAGGCCGGAAAAATAGAGAAATCTCGAATTTTTTACCCGGATTTCAAAGGTGGCTAAGCGGTGTTTTTTTTACATCTCAGACACCTAAACCTATATATTCACTTGTAGTGGCATTCTTACCGAATAAAATGACATCAAGTTTATTTCTGTGCGATGGACGAGAGGGCGACAAGAGTACATTTCCCGGAGGTCGACACAGCGCACGGGAGCACAGTTTCGACGGATCTGGTGGAGAGGGGGGGGGGGGGGGCGTCGTAGGGGGAAACCCTTCTGCATTTTGGGAAGGTAGTCAGATGTACTAACGATCCTAAAAATTTGGTTCGATTCGAAGAATCCATCACTTACCGAGTCTGAACATTTAGCATATTTTCCCATAAGTTTACACGGGATTTTTATTTTTCAGAGTGCAATGTTTTTTCCTTTATTCGTTAAAATACGTAAATATAGACCGATTTTCTTATTTTTTGCTTTATTCGACGTCTAAAGCTCTGTACTATCTTATACTTGCGATATTTACACGTTACACGGTCGATGTTTTCAGAAATACGCTTTCTTTTTCGAAATTTTTAGGATTTTTCATACTCATTCCGGGCGTTGCCAAGGAGACTCTCATTGTTGCCTCCGATTCATTTAATACCAATTAAACCTTCAAATAGACGAAAGAAAAAGGTTATTCGCTTCGAACTATTGTTTGAGCGTCGAAATTGATGAAGCATAGCAATGTAAATATTTACGAATAATTATTCTGTTGACTGCGTATGGGAAGCTTTTCTAGCTGTGTCAATAACGTGTATAACAAACAAGTTCTCAGCGCATTGAGTTTTATTTTAAACTAGCTGAAAGTACCCGGCGATGCCCGGGTTATGCCAGACACGTAACTAAGTGACCAAGAGAAAGTCGCTTTTACGCTGTAATCCATAAATATTAAGAATTTTAACTTGTAAGAACATTCAAAATGGGATCGAATCTTTAATAAAGCATACTTACCTTCTAATTACAGCAAATGCCCCATATATTGCTATGCGGTATATGTGTCATTTACGAACCAAAGAAGCATTTGTCACTTTCTGGGGAAATGCTGGCGTCCTAGAAAACTTGTATAGATTAGACGTTTTATTCACAACCACAAACTTATGTCGAGTGACTTCTATGGAGAGTATTATAAATGTGCGTTAGTAAGCATTACAGATGTATAATATAAAGGTTTTACTTACTAAAAGGTAAGATTCCAGCATACACACGATGAATTGTCGTTATAAACGCTTCCCATACGCAGTCAACAGAATAATTATCCTTAACTATGTACGTTGCTATACATCCTTAATTTCGATGCTTAAACAACAATTCGAAGCGAATAACACTATTCTTTCACCAATTTGAAGGCTTAATTGACATTAATTGAATCGGAGGCAACAATTACGGTCGCCTTGACAACGTCCGGAAAGAGTACGAAATATCCGTAAAATTTCGAAAACAATTGCGTATTTCTGAATGATTCGACCGTGCAACATGTAAAAATCGCAAGAATAAGATAGTATAGAGTTTTAGCCGTCGAATAAAGCAAAAACAAAGAAAATCGATCCATATTTACGTATTTTAACGAATGAAGGAAAAAATCCTTGGATTCTGAAAAATCGAAAATCCCGTGTAAACTTATGGGAAAATAAAATTGTCTCCTGGATTCGAATCCGGGTCGATTTTGGAAATCCCGGGTAGCCTATGTTACTCGTAGAGTCATATGAAGTTAACTTGCAAAGTTTGGTCCCGATAGCTCAAAGGGCGTGGGAATGTATAAGGAACATACGGACAGATGGACAGACATTCAATTTTATTATATAAGATTGTGCAATTAATTTGTTTTTTGTTTTGTTTCATCGTTTGAATGCTGGAATCTTACCTTTTTATAGTAGAACCATCATATTACACATCTGTAACCCTTATTAACGCAAATAGGCTCATGCTCCCCAATCTAGTTAATCAGAATTTTAAAAAAATACTTGTACTTCGGGTTACTTTATTGTGAACACACGCGACAACGCAAACAGATAAGTTGATCATTCAGCTTTTTGTGGCAAGAGTCATCAGTACTTTTCGTCAACTGCGAGACATCGCAGCTATGACAGGCAGAAATAGTTGACGGAAACTGACAGTCTGGGAAATTTACCAAATATCTAAGCAAATGTAATTTTTATTTATTTTGCCTGTTAATAATTTTCTCCGAAATGTTTATAAAAACGACTAGGCCAAATATATATGATTATTAATGCAGGAACTGTACTCATTAACGTAATGAATTTTCACCAAGCGCTATCACTATCAAAGACCAACGGTTACCCGGTTAACCGACCCTCTGATGAACGGTTAACCGGTGGGCATCTTGCTCGAATTTTCCCGGTTCTACTGAGAACGCTGACCTCGAGAGTAATCATATTCATTGCTCTGTATGGAGAGAGTCATGTGTTGGCCACATCAGATTTTTTACTTGGTGAGACTTCTGGAAATCCTTGATTTGAAAAATTCCATTAAAAATTGTTTCTGTTCATTTGAGCTCGCACAGTACTTCTCTTAAGTGGTTATCCGTCGAAACAGATCTATAAAATAGACTCAATAAGATAGGTCGAGGTTAAGATATACGTTAATTTATGGTCTGCACGTTTGCTGTTAGAGTATTTATCCTTCGGTGCGGATTTACAGAAAGTATGGGTCACCTCAATCTTTCAATCTCATCTTCCATAAGTTCCATTTCATCATTTCTTCTTCTGGCATCCGACAATTGGATTCAACGCTAAACGGGCCAATCAGCAATGCGATTTGAGGTTATTGTTGCTAAAAAATCTTGAAATCTCTTCTCAAAACCGTCGTTAACCCTTTCCGTCATGAATTTTATTGGAGGATTAAGCGTTTTTATTACAATTGCATTATGAACACATCAGTAATCAGTGGTTCCCAAACTTTTTGTAGGCGCGGCACCACTACCTTGAAATAAAGGTTTTATATTTTTACATACGAATATTACAACCTTTGGACGCGTCCTATGTATGATACACCATAATCTATTTGCTAGAGGGAAAATTATTGCCCTACTTCAACTAAACAAAGTTTTCCGCGGCACCCCTAAAATCAGCTGCGGCACCCCGGTGAGCCGTGGCACACAGTTTGGGAACCAATATTTTAGGCTGTAGGCTATACACTTTAAAACATCTTTTCTACCTACTAATGTGCCTATAATACGAAGTTATAAAAATAATGAAATTGAATGTCCATAAAATGGGCTGAAGGGGTTAACACCATTAGTCGTGCTTGTACATCTAGCTGTGCTGCATTTCAGGGTTTTAGACATCTCATTCTGCTGACGTTCCCACGCTTTCACTCGCAGAAGTTTCCGCCCCTTGCGTTCGATCCGAAATGAGATATTTTTCCTATCTCAATAAGGTGCATCGAGTTTCATTCTGTGAAATTCGGAAGGGACGGGACATGGCATGTCTTATGATATTTGAAGGTCGACCGTATGGAATTTTGTAACCAAGCAGTTCGCTGAGAAATAAAAGCATAATAATTTCGAAGCAGACGAGCGATCCATTTTCATCACATGAAATTAATATTTTTCGTCTGAACTTCGCTCTGTCGTGAAAGATCGCCTGCCAGGCAATTTTAGTTTAGCCCCTTCCTCTAACCTGGCAGACGAAAAAAAATTGGTAGGATGACTATGACTCGTCAACTGGAATTGCCTCCTGGGAAATTTAGATGAACAAGCCTATTTTTGAACACTTATATTTTGGTTGCATATTAATCCTGCAACACTGCCACAGGAATGTTGATGAGAGCATAACTCGCGCGTTAAGACACCAATCCATAACAACAGTATCTGTGTTCGAAGCATATTTCGAATACCTCGACTCCTTTCGCTAATTTTTCAAAATTTTAGCATACCTACTTCTGTATTTGTAGAATGAATTTTATATCTCAACTTAGAAATAAAGGAAGGCCATCAACGGTTTACGTTAGCCTTACTAAAAAAGTCGCTCTTTCTCTTTTAAAAATAAAAATTTATGTTTGCTAGGCAGTTGTTAAGACAGCAATGAAATATCGCATCAAGGCGACGATATGGCTGCGTTGAGGAAATGGCGCGCCAAAAATTTCTCACAGGAATTTCATTTCAAAATGTTCCGAAAATTGCCACGCATAATTCTTTTAAGCGCGTTTCATTTTATAAACTCACTTATGTTTTCGCTCTGTCTGTCCCTCTGTGCAATTAATTAAATCAAAATAGCAAGTAAACGGTAAGAGACAAGAAGGCTGAAATTTGCGGGGAGTATATGATCTATGATTTATTACGCTTTCAAAGTTTTTTTTGGAGAAATCGGTGAGCGGCAGGGGGTGCCCTCAAATTTTGAAAAATAAGTCTGAGCAAATGGCTATAGATATAAAGTTATAATTTTAAATTAATCATTGAATAAATTACTTTGCCATTTAATTATATTACTAAATTTATAAAGAATTTTAAGTTTACAATTCTAAATAAACCTCGACAAATTAAACGCGCTTTTTCATATTGCGTTAGCAAATGAAGCTCCCATTTTTTCCTTGCTTTCACGCGTTCCGTTCGCGGTCCGAATCGCCATAGCAAGTTTTTCTCGCGGGAATCGGAGACGCCACGCGTACCCACAGCGGTCGGACTGGGTCGCCGTCGGCAATTAAATCTTTACGCTCACCCGCGCACACTCGGACGGGTTTCCATTCGTCCGGTTTCACTCACCTTCCTCGGTGCTAACTTGACGCAAGTGTATCATGTCGCTCTTGTTGCCCACGAGAACGATGGGCGGGACGGGTCGCGGTTCCGGTGCGGCGAGACATCTCTCCCACACCCTCTGCCTGGTCCTCCTCACGTGGTCGAACGATGCGCGGTCCGTGATCGAGTAGACGAGAAGTATGCCATCGGCCCAAGAGGCAGCCGACGCCTCCGCAGACTCTGTGTCTTCGGGCTGGAAAGGAAAACGAGGGAATAATGGAGGAGGAGCCTTAGGAACACGACGTTTCCTAGAATAACGGTGGGGGAAGACTGGTTACATTTCCATCTAAAATGGCGCCTACGAGGCACTATCGAAATATCCGACGAATTGGCACCCGAATATTCATGATCGCTTACCCGTATTGAATCATTCTTGAGTCGCGTGTGTCCTCTCGCTATGTGCGGATAATAAATGAAAACTTGCGCTTTAGGAGGCATTACTCTTCGGAATACATTCAGCTTTAGCTAAAAAATATCTGAAATTAATCTTATTATGCTAATAGATTATCAAAAGTTTGTTGATAGTTCTCAGCGTGTTACTGCAAGTGTAACAAGGTCGCTATTACATTTTACAGAATAACGATCGATCTCACCTTCACCTGTTGAGAGAAGAGGCCTTAATTTCTGTAGATTTCAAGTTTCGAATTATCATGGTTTTCCTCGATTTTGACAGCATATTTTCGGTGTAAATTAAAAATGCCCCTTTTGTGGCTATTTGAGCGACAGTTATAAGTTCGGCTTCCGACTAACATGTTCGCCAGCAAGTGCTCATCCACACTCCTAATAGAGTCAGTGCTCTGGCGTGAGCATTTTCCTCTTTCTCGAGATGAAAATTTAAAGTGAACGCAATGGACAAGTTGTAGAATGGTGCGACAGATATCAAGGATGAGATGTTATATCACTTACTCATGGAATGGAAGTGTAGATCTTAAATAGTTATTTAAATGGTTATGCTGTCGTAAACGGTTGAGAACAAGACGTCAGCGAGACGGGGCGTTATATAGTTCGTGGTTCATTAAAAGGAGCACTCAATAAATATCTTTCGAGGCTCCTTCGAAGTAAAATTCTTGGCACAACTCGTGAGCTCTTGGCTATATAATAGATTTATGCATCCGATACCCTCTTTCTGCTGATGACGATAGCTCGGCCATCAAAATAAGTAATTCGGATGTTTCTATTTTATGTTAAGGTGGTGCAGCATTTTATGCCTACACTTTAATTTGTTTCTTCTAATCATACACACTGCTAGTAATTTTATTAGTAAATTTATTATATGTATTTAGGAAGTTGAGTTTTTTCCTTATCAGAAAGTTAATTATGTGTTTCAATTTTGACTTTGAAAACGTTTCATTTCTTACCAATAGTTTTGAGAGCTTATTTCTCCTGATCTTCCTCGTTTCCTCAAACGTCTCCATCCGTATTCATCTTCAACATTTCCTTTATATTTCTCACAAATTTCGTTAAGTCCCTAAACGCGAGCATCAACAGGCACTTTTCTCCAAGTAGACTTTTCCGCGCCGCGGACCATTTGGCCCATTCCTTCTGATGATATCGACTCTTCCCCCAATTTAAGCTTCCCTCTCGCTTTTCGTCCGAGACCTATTTTTACGATTCCTTTAATGGCTCCTGACATTCTGGGCCTATCGTTCGCATCGTTCCGCCTGACGTCCCTCCAATTTGACGATGACTGCCGCAATTGCCTGTTTCTACTTCTCTCCGTCTTTTCTGTCTCTCTTCGCTCTCCTTACTGAGTATTTTCCTTTTCCCCCAGTTCTCCACCATTTGATCGACAGCACTCGTCGCTTCAACGATTGTGACGATATTTTGGAATCTGCTTCACGCTGCTTTGACGAAAAAAAAATAACGTCACCGCATTTATTTTATTCTCCCGCTTGTATTTGTCCCCTCTTGACTATGCAATAATTAGTGTAAATGCACGTAAAAATGACGAGACATCGAATTTTATAAATTTATCTATTTTTTACTTGGTTCTTTTTAAATATGAAGGCAAAAATTATTTTTAAAATAAAAGTTTTATTTGAATGGAAAATAACTTAAACGATCATATTTTACAATTGCTGGTAATACACAATTTCCATCCCTCTCTTCCCTTCTCTCTGCCATTCTACCTCCCTCTCTGCTTCTCTCTCCCCCATTCCCTGTCTCTTCCCTCCTCTCTCACTTCCTGACGTTACTTTTTCAACAATGTATCAGTTTGGATTTTGCTATTGGTTAGTTAAACTGAAGATACTTACGTATTAACGGGGAACCCAACTTAATACGTAAGTACCTATTGGTTTCTACCAAGATATCTGTAGTCTACAGAGGAATTATATCTCGTTAGACCGTTATGTCGCAATAGGAGAGGATATTGGCCAGCCTTCGGCTCGCTTTGTTTTTATATCAGTTGTCTCCGGGCGCTACCGCGCCCTTCGCTTCGCCCGGAACCAAACTATCCCTCCCCATTGTCCGGTGATTGGGTTTGTGAATGTCAAGACAGGCCAATCAGTCGACAAGAAACAAAGAGGAACAGCACGCCACCATCTAGAACCATATTTAGCAGAGTTTATGTGGTTTAATTCTCTCAACAATTGAGACGCTTTTGATACCATTTTAGAAGGAATTGCTAAATATTGGCCACCAGAAATTAAAATGTGATTGTTTTTTTCAATTGTTATCTATAACAAATCATTTAAATGTTAATTAGTTTCTGTTAATGTTGTTATGAAAAATTAAAACACAATTTAAATGGTATTTGTTCCATATTTATATTTTTAAGTTAATACGTATGTACCGACGTTTTAATTGAAATTTTATGTTCAGTATTGTTTTAAATATAACTTACCTACACGACTTCCACTTTATGTATTTTAAAGGTATGTTGAATCTTCTTTAGAGAAAATACTTTTGATAACAAATTCACTAAGTTTTTCTCGTTTTCCGTTTAAGGCACGTCATTTCGCGAAATAAGCAGCAAGGCAGTTACGAAAGATTTTCACTTAAAAAAACGTGTATGGACCGACTAGCGGATAGGGTCCACTAATAAATGCTAGAAGTATCAATTTTTATTTTTCTGTATGTCTCTCTATATTATAAAATCGTAATGGTCATCTTCATCGTGCTGCGTAACGCTCTAATTTTGCGAATAACTCCGTTTAAAATTTACTGAGGTGTCTGAAATTTCTCAGGATTTCAGTTTTAATGAATCTCTACGTTATAACTAAAAAAATTTGAATGAGGTCAAGGGTTTGACCCTCACAGGATGAATGTCGTTCCCCATAAGATAACACGTAAATATCACATTTTTGGTTTGAAGGCTTTCATTCTTTTACTTTTTAAAATATCTTAAAATTAAGTTATCGATACGAAATTTACGCTAAAACACGCCAAAATGAATGAGAATTCTTATTCTTATCGTCGATTACTCAATCTCATGCGTATTCTCTCATATTTTGAATTTATACTCGAGATTTTGTAATTTTTTAAACATTTCAATACTAAGATTCCATGATTACGGGTATTGTTGTCCCCGATAATTTCAGTGCATATGCACTAAAGTCCCCTTTAGACGACAGCGACTTGCCTGTGCGCGTCTCTCTTTCTCTCTCTCTAAATAGATATTTAAAAATTCTTATTATGAGTTATGAAATTGTAATATAGTTTTATTTTTCCTGCTAATAATAATTTATTTGTTATCTTGAAAAATAAATAATGAAAATGTAACTATTTAATGGTAATAGCATTTGTTTAGAATGATTACAGAAATTCCTACACTTGAAATAATTAGTGACGGTTTTGATGTCGCGACTTCTGCAGATAGTGACAGTACAGACAATACAATGATTGAATACCAGCCTGAGTATTTAGCAACTTTAATTCCAACTGGATTCCCTCCTCAACAACTGAAAATAAAGATCGGTGCAGTAGTTATATTACTTAGAAATATTTGTATTAAGTATGGACTTTGTAATGGCAGCCGACTTATTTTTCGTAGAATAGAGAAACGAATGCTTTACTGTGAGATATTAACAGGAGACCACAAAGGAGAAATAGTTTCTATTCCTAGTAGTAGTAGTAATTAGGTTTTGAGGTGCGTCAACAGCTAAGGTTATTTTGCACCGTCGAATTTTCTTACATTAGAGAAAATCAACATACATCACAACATCCATGCCCGAAGCGGGATTCGAACCCGCGGCCTTTGGGTTTCTATTCCTTGAATAAAATTATCTACAAAATACGATACAGAACTACCATTCATTTTGCACAGAACTCAGTTCCCTGTTCGTCTAGCATTTGCTATGACAATTAATAAAGCCCAGGGACAAAGTTTCGAAAAAGTCGGTTTATATATAAACCAAACTAGACCAATTTTTGGACATGGTAACTTTATGTAGTTATATCCAGAGCAAAGTCACGTCAAGGTGTGGTGTGTGTAATTTTTTCTTCAAAATGGTTCAGATCCGAAGATCTTAGGTTAATTCCTTCTAATTTTAATTTCCAATACAATAAAAGCCTGCACGCCAAAAAATGGATTTTTACATGTTGCCTTACGGAAAATGGAAATGTCTTACTTGGAGTCGAACCCAGGACTTTTTTGGAGATTTATTTTCGTCATTACCTTAAAATATGTTAATCAAGCATCCTTGCCAAATTTCAATCTTCTAACTATTAGGGAAGTTTACTAAAACGCTCTATATCGGTCACCGTGAAAGCGTGACCAACCAACAGACCTGGGCTATTATAGTATAAAATTATTCCTAAGGAACTATTTTCAAATGTTTCAATATAAGCAGATAACCCGTTTAATATGGAACCTATTAAAGATGCAGTTCAAACTATCAAGAAAAACTTTTTTAAATTAACTAAATATAATATTTTTGCTGGATCTGATATTTGTTAATTACTTAAATTTAATAACTTTCACATTATTATACATTGTATAAATGTACTTTCTACAGTATTAATTAATGAGAGAGAGTTGATACTTTTTCTGTTTACGTTGATCAGTTTTATCCAAATATTGTAATATATAATATTTCATAACTCATAATAAGAATTTTTAAATATCTATTTTTAGAGAGAGAGAAAGAGAGACAGGCACAGGCAAGTCGTTGTCGTCTAAAGGGGACTTTAGTGCATATGCACTGAAATTATCGGGGATAACAATATCCGTAATCATGGAATCTTAGTATTGAAATGTTAAAAAAATTACAAAATCTCGAGTATAAATTCAAAATATGAGAGAACACGCATGAGACTGAGTAATCGACGATAAGAATAAGAATTCTCATTCATTTTGGCGTGTTTTAGCGTAAATGTCGTATCGATAACTTAATTTTAAGATATTTTAAAAAGTAAAAGAATGAAAGCCTTCAAACCAAAGATGTGATATTTACGTGTTATCTTATGGGGAACGACATTCATCCTGTGAGGGTCAAACCCTTGACCTCATTCAAATTTTTTTAGTTATAACGTAGAGATTCATTAAAACTGAAATCCTGAGAAATTTCAGACACCTCAGTAAATTTTAAACGGAGTTATTCGCAAAATTAGAGCGTTACGCAGCATGATGAAGATGACCATTACGATTTTATAATATAGAGAGACATAGAGTTATTTCGAGAACCATTTAACCGATATCAACCAAATTTAATATTAAGAAGTATAAATATGATCTGTACGTCATTTGCAATTTTGTTTCCAATCTAATAATTATAACGACAACTTGTCGTTTATCGTCATGTATTTCTGATAGTATGGTTATTTAAAAAAATATTTATATTATTTTCTTCATAGGTAGGTATGATATTTACATTAACAAATAAATGTTCCACTCTAATATTAACAACTACCAAAAATATAATGTGATACAATACGTTCAGTATTAGATAACTGACAAAACATATTTTCAAGTGGCCTAATTAAATTTCGCCGTCGGTCATCTTGCGTATCTTACAGAACAACGTTTTTATATTATACGATATTATATATAATTCTGCTCAACCGTTTAGCTCCGAGTTAAGACGACAGATTACAGACAGACGGAGTCCCTAAAATCACTTTTTCTTACTCAGTGACAGCTAAAAAGGGCATATTTATCAAAATCTCGAAAATGATTTTATTTTAGGTTCACAATAATTTCACTATAGGGAAAACTCTGCTATTTCTGTGATGCGGCTAATTCTGTGATAGTTTAAATAAAGCTGATCCGCGAAATTAAAGCGGTGATGGTGATGATGCTTGTATGGGAGGTATAGTAGAACGCGCTGGTGTAATTTCGTGATAATGCACCCTAGCAACGGCAAAATATTTACACGTGTTTTAGTAATCTTTAAGTTTCTCAGTATCACGGAATTAGCCGAGTTTCTCCTATACTTTAAGTAAGAAAGTAAGAATGCTAACCCGTCCATATAAGTAGGATTGGACGAGAATATTGAAGAATTTATGACCCATTCATTAAAGAGTAAAGCGGGATGTTCTTTCCGTACCGAACAGATATAATTACTTTTCTAAGTATAACTTTCCAGTCGTTTCGATCATCCGTGCATCTTGTTAATCTGGGCCGTCTTGTCCTCCCACGCAATTCCCTCGAGATTTACGGTTTGTTGTAACGACCGAGCCAATGAAAAATCATGGAACGCATTCTCTCAAGGTATGACGTCAGCAGAGTTTGGAGAATCGGATGCGATATTCAGCATCTAAGAGGTTCAGGGTATGTGTAGGACGAAACGTAGAAAATTATTTGTAAACTAATTGAGTCTTTACCTTTGATTCTTTCCGCTTACACTTATCCTATTAATAACGCTTAACTGGCAGTAGTTTATTTTGTTATTAAAATGGAATTGATTTATCTTAACGCCAGAGAACTCTACCTCGCGGGACATTCTTTCCTCGTTTTCTTTCATCCGCTAAACTTCCATTTTTTGCGTCCAAGAGAGAGCTTGAAAAATTACTGCTTCAATTTAAATGCGTCGCTCAAGAATTTTACATTTGCATTATTATTTTTGACAGGCTCTTGAGGTCACTTCCTGGTTAACTTGCACTATAAGTTGAAAGTACTTCTGTAACGACGCAATGTGCACGCTAACAGAAGAAAAAATTAAACACAACATGTCGCAGTACTTCCGCACAAATTACAACGTAAAGACTGACACTGCGTTGCAGAAGGAACTAGAGCAGGGTTGTCCAATAGTATTTCGACGTTCGTGGACATCAGGGCATCATGCTCGCTACATGTTACAAACTATATTAGACATAAAGTAATATGATTAGCAATTTTTTTGAAATTCGGCTTGAAATTGTTAACCGACACATCAATCAAGACATGCTGTACTCATTAAGCTCTTGGTTCTTAAGCTGTGGGGCGTGTCTCTCTGAGGGCCGCGAAGCATTTTGGATCCAAATCAGTTTTGCCTCCAATGTCCATCTTCCATGTGGTTTTAATGCTATTCATTTTTCATGCTTTAATATTTTTATATGACTTTCCTAACTATTTAGATGATATAAGTGTTGTACTGATGTATTAAAATGCTCCGCCAACTTATAACCTTCACAACAGATGTAATGCAAACAAATTTGTATCTTTTGAAGTTGCCAGAGAGCGAGGTACATAGATGTATGTATATCAGGAAAATATGCCAGTATCCAGGCAATGTCAGTATCCATTCTGTCGCTTGGGATTGGTGGAAAAGAAGCACCCCGTGTTTCATCTTTCTCGTTCTTTTATTTATACCAAGTAATATTTCTGATGCAGTTTATCGATATTTACCGACTGAATAATATTAAGCAAAAACTATCACTGAGGTTTTCTAATTTAATTTGGTTACGAGATAAAAATTAAGAGACGTTACCTTGCATTGATAATGCGATTATTTCTCTTTTTCTGTATTATGCTACTCAAATATATATTTTTATATACTATACACTAGTAAACGTTAAATTGGAAATTGAGCTCGTTTAAATAAATAGATTAATAATTATTGTATGATGAAAACCAATAAAAATATAAAAGAAATATTTCTGGGGAGGAAGGGAGCCCGAGGATTTTAGAATAGGTATCAGAATGGGGCGCGGGACGAAAAAGGTTAAGAACCACTGCGTAAAGCCATAACAACTTACGAGTTTTGAAATGCTGACATAAAATAAATATTTTCCACCCCTAATAACTCCAAAATAGGGGGCTAGCTAAAAGCATGGCGACATATAATACTCTAAATTACTTTTTAGGTGGAAAAGTTTTCACACATGCCAAAAAATGTAAATTTCTAATTTTGTTTCGAAATCAGGAAGAAATGTAACACATGAATCGCATCAATTCGTCACACGCATGTGACCGTTTCGTTTCATTTGGCTTTGGCCATCATATTGAACACCCTTGATCTAGAGTGAATGGTGGACAGAGAGAGAGGAAGCAACTTTGGGCGTTCCTGCAACAACACGATGGCTATGTGTGCCCACGCGTCCGTTCCATTAACCACTCATCACACCACTTGCATATAAGACCTATCGTGATGTGATTTTGTTTGTTTGCTCCGGGAAGATTGGAATCCTGCTTTCCGATAGAATTTTATGCCTGCTAGCTAATCTCTTCGAATCCACGAACCAAAAAAGATTCGAATAGTTTGAAATATCAGCGTGTATATTTGATGAGGTTGGACGCCCTCTTGATGTAACGTTCGTTTCTATATTTCAGAGATAAAAAGCCGAAAAACACTCCTTATCAACATTTTTGTAAGTACTGATTTTTGCGTTAGTATACAATAACTTTGCAATAACTTATTGGAAGTGAGTGAATATCACAATTGCTCTTGAGAATATTATTTTTTCAATATCACGAACGGTGATATTTTTTACAATATGCAACTAAGAAGGAACAGGTTGAGAAGATAGGCAGAGGTGCAATTTTAATTAAATCATCGAAAGAACCTGTAACTTAATCTGAAGGACTGTAGTTTTTGATAGTTTAAAAAATATTTTTTAAACTATTGAATAAATATGTGCATTTTAAATCAAAAAAACCCCTCTCGAGTAATTTAATTAACTCTTCGCCATAAGTTTACTCTTAGCTTTTCTGAATACCCTGAAGAAACTTTAGAAACCTAGACGGCGTTGATTCGTTAGCGGAGAAACAATTTCTTGGGACATTTCACGTCTGCGCAAACCTCTCACTTCTCGGCGATATTTGAACGCTAACCCTGCCTATTTCGGCAACACGTCTCTCCATAAAAATTACGTAGAAACGCTAAAGTTAGAGCTATGATTATACATAATGTGCCTTGAATACGCATTTAAATTATGCCCTAGGATAGAGGTGACCAATTGATGACACACGAAGTGATCATTTTTGGCAAGTCAGTAGAAAAACAGTTAAATATTCTCTGTGTATCTACTGTGAAATTATAATTTTCTCTTCTACCTCTAGATTAATAAATTTTAATAATAATTAATATGGTTCGGCTATGCTTATTAGGCTGGTTTCCGAAGGAACCATAGTCGTTTAGTGTGTGTGTGTGTGTTTCCGTCCCCCTCTGACAACATTTGCATCAATAGACCAATTTTCATAAAACTCGGTATGAGGCTCGTGCTACCTGAGCCAACCTCAGAGCCATATCTTATTTGACGAAGGTTTAAGTCCCGAGTTCGATTCAAGAGACGTCCTTTGTCTATTTGATTTACACAGGAAATCTCAAATCTCACGTGAACATGTTTTTCATTTGGTACTTTAAAATATCATTAAACTGTGATATTGGAGTGAAGTTCGTATTGTTCTGAGAAAATAATGTAGAATAATCACAGAATTTTGATAATCGATCGTATTTGCTTGAATTTCTGGTAAAAGATGGTGTTTTTGGCATTTTAAATCGCTTTTTATTTGTAATGTTGCCTTAAAGATGATTATTGCCGAACTCGGTTTGAGCATAGACTAGCGAAGAAATGGTGTATTATTCACTCGACTACACTTCAGCAATGAACTGTTGCCCGAGTGCATGCATAGTACTTTATGATGTAAAATTATGAAGCGAAAAGAAATAAGCAACATCTCTGCCGTTGCAAATTTAGAACATGCTTCGATTATTTTACTGCAAATATAATATAAAATTTTAAAAGAAAACAAAAAATTTAAAGTAAAACATGCAACGCTGGGAAACCAGGCTGTGTTATTCCTGGCCTGAACTTCTTGTTTATTTTTGTTATTTTCGGACCCTAGTACCTATATTGGAAATTTAGCCTTTTAAAGAAAACGTTTGGATACCTCTCCTCTAGGGTAAGAGAATTAGAGATGCAAATACAGATTTAATATAACAATGAAACATGTCAATGAACGTTTGTTCTCTTTGAGATAGGGAAGTAGCCACGAATAAGAAGCAGAAGAACCTCAGGATCCTTTAAAAATAACGTCGGCTTAGACTGTGGGTCATTTCGGATGCGAATTTAGAGGAAATATCTGAAAATACTACCTAAAAATCTTACATCGCACAATTTAATATGACACAGCTAGTGCAAAGTTTTCATTCCATTTACGTTGAAAAAAAATAGCGAAATATAACGATCAATAAAAATTTCACAAGTATTTCAACAACAATTGCGTTTATGCAAATTTCTCATAAATTAATGGCTAATGTTTATTCATACCTGGAGTTATATTGAGCGTTGTAGCAAACGTTTCTACGCGGCTTTCGGTATTTCCCTAATCGGAGCCGGAAACGTTATAAGGACCCTTAGGCAAATTTTCAATAGCATAAATGCTGCTACCGACGTTCAACTTTAATTTTAACATGCAAAAGAGTGCCTGAAGTAGATCTTTAAAATGTGGCCCTTATCAGCCTGTGGGTTAATCCGGGCGAGGTCTTATTCCTCCCAAATGCTAGTATGATACAGCATTCTGCCCTTTGGAACGGCCATTAAAGCGGTGCCGTCCTATTATAGCGCCTGGCTGCACGTAGTATAGGGAATAACCACTCTAGCCGGCTGGGGTGGAAAACAAGCTTGTTTACCAAGTTGGCTCACTTTGATGTGTGAGTAGTATCTCGCGTAGTCTTTGTGCGCTGATGATGAGTGTACTACTAGCAGGCCACATGTGCTTAAACGATGCTAAGAGCCCAATAAAAACTTTCTCGTGAGGGGTATAGTTTCCCGCGAATTTTTATCCACAGTAGAAAACAGAGCTGTTCTTTATTTCTGAATTTTAAGGTTCTTATCTCGGTACGCAAAACAATTAAAATCCGCTTTATTGTCCCATATTATAAGTTTAATTTTCCGTACTAGCTTTTTTTTTATTTGAAAAATTGTGAAAATCCATTTTGGCCAGGCTTTCCGAAGAATGTAAAAGAGGATTCGAACTACGAATGAGAAATTATAGTGTTAACGCTTGATTTAAGGTTTGTTGCCGCACCCGTGTAACAAATTGGCACCGCATTAAGTACGCAGCAAGGGTTTCATAATGCAGGAATGCGTGACGTAAAGAGGCTAGCGAAAAAGAATTCCCCCGTCATGGCCTGGAGTCCTTTCAGCTACGCCACTTAATGCCTCCGCCTCGCTTAAATTCAGTTCAATATCTCAGATTCCTCCACCTCTGAAATGGCGAGACGGAAGGAAAAATCGATTTCGTTCGTCCTTTCTTAATTTAGCTATCGTGGCATTTTGGTTTTCATAAGGATGTTACATAATAAACAACCATAATGCATTATTAAATGAAAATTTTTGGATTTGTGGACACTATACGTGTCCCTTTAATTTTAAATTATCTGAATCGCAAAGCAAAAATAAATTAAATCGAGTCGTTTACGCTACGCACACACGGTTAATATTTCAGATAAAAATATTGGTGAAGTGAAATCAAACATTATTAGAACTACAATGATAGTTACAGATATATGAGGTTATAAATTTCTCGGTAACTCGGACATCTTTAATTTAATTCGGGAAATCGTAGCAGTTAACCTCCCTGACCAGAAGAGAGGGGAATCGCAAGCATCCTACACAACACGGCGACAAAAAACCGTTAATCATCGCATCTCATCTTCACCGCACGCAGCAGAAACGAGCGAGACGTGCATTCCTTGGCCGCGCGTCGCCGTAATGGAAGCTATGGCACGAGGAAAACACGGGAGCAGGCATTCGCCCGCCCACGCTTCCAGAAATACACGCGGCTTGATTCTGTCGCCGCGGACTCTCTCGAAAGCCCTTAGCCCTTAGTTCCCCGTGACGAACGATACACGTAATAACTGCGCGTCTCCTTGTAGAATCTCGGCCAAGACGTTTGGGGGTGATGTTGGGACGCGCTAGCGGGCGTCTCTTTTCGGGGAGATCCGTCGCGTCGAGACGACAGTGGACGCGGACCGCCCGTGGACTCGTAATGAAACGATCCGGTGTTCCTTGACGGCGATTCGCGAAAAACCGATTCGATCCGAAAGGAGCATGCGTTTTTAAGAGAAACGGATCTTTAAAAATCCGACGGTTAGAATCCTCTGATCTTCCTCGAATTACCGATTGATGATAAGAAACTATCAGCAAGGCTTACGATTGAATCGAAAAGGACCGTTCGTATGCTGTTGCCTAACAACGTCGAATATCGTTCCTAGGAAAAGTTTCTGTTAGAAACGCTCATCCAATCCTAGGTCCTGTCGAGAAAGATGATATTGCTCCTACCAACGGATTCAAACAGATGTGCGGTTGCAGCTGAATGCTTGCAGGAGAAACAAATTGCCTTTCACGCCTTCCTCCTATAATATGATTATACATAGTACATATGTACCTACTGTGAAATGCGTCTGAGGAATATTTTGATTGGAGTGTTATAGGCATGAGCATTGGAAGCGAGGAACTGTAAGTCAGGATGGAGGTGAATTCGTAACACTCGCCCTCTTTTTCTCCGTCAACTAATCCATACACTCTCGCCTCTTCTCGCAAACTTCCTCCGGCTCTCCCAGTCTCCCTTTTCCTCCCTCTTTAGTCCTTCCTTTCTCTTTACTTTTTATTTCGTTTCGCCCAGTTCTCTCCCCCTTTGAATTTAAGATTTGAGTGAGGGATGGATAGGCTGTGGTTGATCTCTTGAGATTCCTTACCTTTGGGCACGTGTCGAGAATCTCGAACAAAACTGGCTCACCATCAACAAGGACTTCATGTTTATACCGATTTTCTGTTTGAGAAAAGAAAAGAAAGAACGTCACTTTATACAGTATTGTTAAACTGCAGAGTGAATCGCTTAAATGACTACATAGGAACTAAGGACAACTTCATAAGTTTATTTAAAAAAATAGAGGTAGCAAATTATGGCTAAAATAATTTCCTTCTCCAAGGCTACATACAGATTAATCTTCTGAACTAGTACTGGTGTGCTCCAAAGCGATTATTATCCCGGGAATTTCTATCGTATGTAAAAACTTAATTTATGCTAACTTTTTATGAGCAAAAGTTTATAATTCCAGAAACGAAATATTGAGATAACTGTATGACTGGAATCCAATTTATAATCAAAATAACTCTTGTCTTATATATAAAAACTAGTGTAATGCCCGTTGAAATATCAACGGAAGAATTATAGATAGACAGATAGATTATTATTATTTTCATTTAAAATAATTAATATCCCACTTTCACATATGAAATATTTTGTCATATACAACATATCTAGTGAATATTCTGTTGTTGACGGGCTATCTTTAGTTAAACTTAAAATAGTTGCCTCTCTTTCCCTTCCTTTTCCCCACTTTCACACCCTCTCTCCCTCTCTCACCCTCCCCCTCCTCATTTACCCTCTCTCCTCTCCCCCTCTTTCCCTCTCTCCCCTCTTCTTCCCTCTTTCCCCCTCCCCCTCTACTTCCCTCTCCCTTTCCCTCTCGCTCCCCCCTCTACCTCTCTCTCTCGTATTAAAAGCATACAAAGTACACTTATACACCCATAAGGATTGATACAATAGGATTTTGAGGTCTAACAATATAATTGGTAGCCAAGGCAATATTACGTTAAAGTGGCAATATTTCCACAAAATATGTGAATTAAACGTATAACACGAGCGATTTCGAATTGTATGCGGAAAAAATGAACAGAAGAAGAAATTTTGTAATTTTTTCTTCAAAATGGTTCAGATCCGAAGATCGTAGGTTAATTCCTTCTAATTTTAATTTCCAAAACAATAAAAGCCTGCACGACAAAAAATGGATTTTTACCTGTTGCCTTACGGAAAATGGAAATGTCTTACTTGGAGTCGAACCCAGGACTTTTTTGGAGATTTATTTTCGTCATTACCTTAAAATATGTTAAACAAGCATCCTTGCCAAATTTCAATCTTCTACCTATTAGGGAAGTTTGTTAAAACGTTCTATGTCGGCCATCGTGAAAGCGTGACCAACCAACAACCAACAGACCTGGGCTATTATAGTATAAAATAAATGTGTGTGTGTATCATAATTTTAAAACTCGAATACTACAGATCGTAGAAGCAAGAGAAAGGTATCATTTTAACCAGAATAACGAGTACGGTGGTATAGTAAACTTTTTATATCGATTTGATTGACCTGTCTAATTTAAAAAATATTTTCTTTTTTTCATTTTCTCCATTTGAATAACATAGGGACGAGTGCAGCTTATTTTTCATTTGAATTTTAAAATTACTTAGAAACATGATACGAAGTTGAGACTTGAAGAAAAGAACAAAGTTTATTTTTATTGAAGACAGAATCCGAATCTTGATCGAATTAGCATAAAAATGCATTTAGAATCAATAAAATACGTGATTTTATCAGTTTTCTTACAATACCCATTATAAGCTACCATGACAACTCCCATTGTCGCCGAAATTGAGAGTCCAATGCATTTATATGCGAAAAATTTTAACATAATATCGTTTTTCAATTTCTGTGTGCGATTTTTCTTTGTTTACAAGGCAACAAAATATTTGTTGTTTTTAATTGAATTATCGGTACTATCCTGTTATCTCCCCCCAAAGGTTATTTCAATGTTACGATATAATGACTTGGTTGACATTGTTATAATACATTGTTATAATTTGTCAAATAATGAAGAAGCTGCGGTAGCTTTCCTAACCCATGACTGATTGGCCGGTCTCGACATTTACAAACCAAATCACCGGTCAACGTGGACAGATACTTTGGTTCTGGGCGAGGCGAAGGGCGAGGTAGCGCCCGGAGATGACTACTCATTAAAACAAAGCGAGCCGAAGGTTCGTCAGTACATCCTTTCAATTTATATCCTCTCAGTTTGCGGCGCAACAGTCAACATTGAAAGGATATATTGACGAGCCTTCGGCTCGTTTTGTTTTAATGCAGTGGTGCACAACCTTTTTCTATCAAAGGGCCGCATTTCACATTTTTTCCGAGTCCGTGGGCCGCATTATGAAAAAAATTACATTTATTCGTAAATTTAATGAAAATCGTAATTAAAACACTTATTTTATTAAATTTTATGGGATTTAATTTTTTTAATTAAATAATGATTATAAACAATAATAATAATTACAACTTAATTTTCCGCATAAATTAAAATTTCCATTTAAATACGAAAACTCTGACGCAAAATTAATAGAAAATAGGATCAATCAACCTTTTATATTTTAAAGTGAATGTAATTAGCCTCAATGCGATCGTTGAGCCTGCATTGCCGTTGTTAAACGCTTAATATCTAGTGTAATGTTTGTTGTGTTTAGACACAAGATTGAAAACAGATTTTCATCCGTCAACTGCTTCTGATATTTCGATTTGATTAATTTCATCAATGAAAAAGCGTGTTCGCATATATAAGTGCTTCCAACAAACAGCTGCCATCCGTCGTAGATTTGAATAGGATTCTTTAGGAATGCAGAATTCCCTTCTTAAATTTCGACCTCAGTTCATCATTAATCTGAAGATCGATGAGTTCGAGCTGTAAACTGGTGTCAGCGTCTTTATATGAGGCTTCAAAAGGGTTCAGAAATGTTTTTAACAACGTTTTGTCCCGCTCAAAGTCTGTAAATCTCTCAGTGGATGACTGCTGGATACGTTCTATATGAGTGGCACAATTGAAATTATTCACATTATATTTTTTAAGTATTTGTTGGCAGTTGGGAAACTGACAGGTATTGTTCTTCAACAGTTTCTCCCGCAATAATGATAATTTAACTTGGAACGCTGATACATTGTTAGTAAGTTCAAATATCAGACCTTGCAATCTCAACTTCAATTCCTTTAAATGTGCAGTAATATCAGTCAAAAATGCCAAGTCACATACCCATGTTGGACGTTCGAGATGATTTACTGCTTGTCCTTTTTCTGTCAGAAACATTTTTGTCTCCTCGAAGAGAAATAAAACGTTACAAAACTTTGCCTCTACTTCAGAATAGTACAGAACATATTCAGCTTCAATTTCCTCGAGAAAAGCTTTGAATTGTCCGTGGTTTAGCGCACGTGATCTGATGAACATGACTGTATTTAAAACATTATACTCATAACTTTACTAAATCCTAGATCCTTCCCAATTAGGTTTTTCACATGAATTACACAGTGATATTTTATCAACTCATTTTTGGAACCCAACTTTTGGACGTTTGGACAGAAGAGATACCATCCCGTTTTGAGCACCTGTCATAGAAGGCGCACCATCGGTAACTATCCCCACAAGTTTATTTAAGTCCATATTATGCTTGTGAAGACTTTTAAACAATCCCTCAAGCAAATCCTTTGGTATGATCTTTCAACGGATAGAACCCTACTACAGTGGAGCCCCGCTATAACGCGGTGATTGGTGTCCAAAAAATTCGATCGCGATAATTGCGGGGTCGCGTTATAGAGGTGTTACGAAAATTTACCATGTCAAGCCGGTCAGTTAAGTCTTGTAAAAAAAAAACAATGGTGGATATGTTATTACGTATATTTCATTATCCCCGTGTACCGTATTTACCCGAATATAGTGCGATGTTTTTTTCCGGAACATGAACCGCACGTCTGTTTAAGAGAATACAGGATACTTGTTACATTGTAAATGCATTGTTCATGCATGTTATGATGCTACATTGTACTCGAACATACGAGGCATTGTTGTTCTTTGTATATAAATTTTAAGTGTATAACGAGAGGCACAAAGATTGGGTCAGCGTCGCCACCGTGGATTGAACGCGTCACACGAGCATTTGAGTCACAAAATTGTAGCGGTGATAAAAATTAAACTTTTTAAATAATGGGAGCACCGGTTACAATATCACATTCTGCCGCAACATTGTTAATACCAGCTACTTTTAAACTCATACATTAAATTACAATGGAAATGCGCGGAATTTTTCCGCAGGTCTGTCTATCAGGAGATTTGGCCGCCGGGAAACCGGGCAGGAGAATTAGAAAAAACTCCCCATCTGCGTAGGGAAGCTCCCGTTCATAGATGAACAAATATTAGTTCGTGAAACGGCCTTGGGGCGTAATACGGTCTCAAAAAAGTGGAGTGAGGACGAATTGCGTAATATGACAACAAAAACAGTTAAGTTTTTAATTTTTGTTACAGTTTACTATCGTTATCGTTGGTAATTTTTGTTACCGTTTACTATCGTTTTCGTTATTAATTTTTGTTACTGTTTACGCGTTGTTTTTTCTGTAATTTTCACGTTACGTTTTGTCTCTTTTTTCGGTTATTTTTGTCATTTCGTTTTGTTACGTCGTATTTTCTTTTTCTGAGATTCCTCTGAAATTATTTTGAAATCATTTGGGAGACATGTCACGATCGCGTTATATCCGAATTCGCGTTATAGCGGGGCTCCACTGTAGTTCTTCATACACATCAAGATCTGGTGTTACACCACGTGCGAATATACACATTTGAGAGGTTGATGTGACATTGTCGATTCATCTACTCCCAGTGAAAAGTAAATGCACTTATTGAATAGTTCCGAAAATTTTGTTAAATATCTAATTTTAATAAAGTTTCGAATGAAAATTTCCCCACTCATCCCTGTATTTCAGTTGCAGGACGCGGCAAAATACGTGACTTTTGATAATTAAAACGTCCGCCATTTCGGCTCAAAGTGACGGACAGAAACAAAACCTTGACCATTCACTGACAATAAGTTAGGATGTAAGGAAGAATCGTGCCAAATTTGGTTATTTTTTATAGTTTAGGAGGAATTCCATGAACAAACCAACAAACACACCCTTCAAAATATATTATAGGAGATAAAAAATCGAGGATATTTCGGGTCTGTTATTTTTCTCATATTTTTGTTCGTGATAATCAAGTCGTGTTGGCCACATCAGATTTTTCTGTTGTGTATATTGAATAGGATCAGCTATAAGCAACTACCTCGTTTTACTCCTCTTTCTATGATTATTCCACAGGTATCACGTTGCTCCTATCTGTCTTTTACCACCCGATTCATGTAAATTCCTTATAATTTTTCTCTCTTCCCAATCCTAAATGATGATCACCAATGTCCCTATCGATTTAATCATGATTAACAAATGTCTTGTTAATGTTTGTGAAGTACCCAAGCAACTGATGAATTATTATTATGAAAAGACTCCGTTGTGGCTCATTATTATGTACTTCATGTATAATGAAATTATATAAAAGTTCGCATACTTCTCAACTTAAACTAGCCATTTTCTCAGAATTTAAATATAAAAAAACACGACTTTGTTCTAAGGAAAACCTTGCCTTTCAATGTTATATGAATCTAAAAGACATCGATTTAGCTATAAGAAATTCCCTGCCTGTATCTATCTATGAAGTGTTCGTAAAATACTCTTACACATACCACCGATTTAAAAGAGTTATACTTCACGTAAGCTAACGTCAGTGGTAAAGCATACTATGTTTTAAAGTTTTCACGTAAGGATCACAGGTTCGAATCCGGAGCATTGCTTTCCTCCATAAGAAAGACAAGTGAATTTATGCAAGGCAAGCTGCATCGCCATTTTAAATGGTTTTTAATAAAGGACATTCGTATGCCCGAAAGAACATAAATTATAATTATTGAAAAGGGAATAGCAATTCTTGCTGAACTAGCAAAAATGTGTTTAGAACCTCAAAAACAAAAAACCATTGTTTTATGGAATGCGAACTTATGATAAGCGTCTCAAATATAAAATGTAAACTCAAACGCTCCACCACAAACGCGTGCGAAATTAAAATTTAAGAACTGAGTGTTCATTGCATCTAAATAGAATTGTTATACATTTGTTTTATTACTTTATAAGATTAGAAAATGAACCATAAGGTTGATGGCAAATCCTTTTGACCCTGCGTATCAAATAGAGTTTTTAAAATGCATTACAGTTTTCGCGTGCCACTGAATATATCGATGTTTTCATTTTTTCTCATCGTCTAATTGATATTACGAAAGAAGATAAAAACGAAATTAAGTAAAGATAAACAAATATTTAAGGAAATTAGACGAGAAAAATTAAGCAGTTTCTCTCACACACTAAGTAAGTGCTTAACTTAAACCCATTCCTACGCAGTTCTTTCTCTGGAGCATTGGTTCTCAATGTGTGGTCCGAAACGGTCCTTCAGGTGGTCCAAAACGCTATTTACTAATACGCTACAGCATAGGCCAGGGGTGGGGAAACTGGCCATTGCGGTTGCTTAGGTGGGCCGCATTAACAGATGAAAATGCTTCGGCGAGCCACATTAGGGTCCGCATCGGAAGTTATTTGAGAGAATGCGAAGGTTTCCATATGTGAAAATCGATAATTAATATTATTTTATCGTATAATCTTCACAATAAAAGGTTTTCCGGCTATAATTTAACCAAAAAATACGAAATTGTCTTTGTTACATTTCATGGTTCGTTTTCGTAATGATATCGCGGGCCGTATAAAGTGCTCCAGCGGGCCGTAGTTTCCCCACCTCTGGCCTAGGCCATACGAGAGAGCGGGCCATAACTCTAATCTCCAACACAATCAGAACGGCTCTCGTAATTAATTAATTGTCATAAAACAGTGATAGGACTTAATATACAATTTTAAATTAATTTGTTTGGGTAGCTCGCCTGATTAGTCCTATAGCAATTAACGTTGACCAAAATAAATCAAATTAATACCGCTGAAATTAACTAATTCCTTCCCAGAATAAAATCGCAGTGAATATTAAAGCGGTCTTACTCCCTCTCATTTGTTTGGAACAATCAAAAATCCATACTCCTTCACAGTGCCGGCCCGAGGTACGGGCGAGCAGGGCGACTGCCCGGGGCGCCAAAGTCTTGGAGGCGCTATACCGATCATATATCGATGCGTTAAGTGCAAGTGAATAAATATTGGATACCAATTGATATCGCGGAAAAGGCTATAATCTTGATGTTATCCCTATATATTTTTCATTATCGATAATTTTTACATAGCGATGAATAAATTAACATGTACTTCGAAAATATCTCAACAAGCGCCAAAATTCCTCGGGCCGCCCCTGCTCTTTCAAAGTTTTTGTAGTGGCAAGCGAGAGCGGATGTGGTAGGCAATCTGCGGACCGAAAACGTTTGAAAACCGCTGCTTTAGAAGTGTCAAATAAATACTAAGAGATCGCTAGTTTCAAAGACTCATCTTGCAATTAGGCAGTACCCTTTTTGTATGTTCATAATATAGAAAAGGATATGTAAGATTAATTTACAAAGAAACAGTGACGAGCCAAACATAATTGTCACCCATGCGACTTTTGGCTTGCGTGCTGTACATTTGCCTTCCCTGACTTGTAAAAAACTAATTCATTCTATTATTTCAACGTCATTAACGTTGAATTAATGAATTTCTTCAAATGTCCTTTATGATAATTATGGTTTTATGTACATTTACAATAATTATTGAAAGGGATTTTTCTAAGCTAATATAAAAGTTGGCTAAATAAATTTAAAACGTGAATCACTCTTAAACGGGTTTATATATATATTTTTTTTTTGAACTTCGCTAATGCTTACTGCGAGTTTTAAAATATAATTTGGATATCATATTTTTAAATGCTAGGAGGAGACATGTAATAGTTTATAGTAACTCCCTTAATTGATTTATTATATAAGTCTTAGAAATTAAGTTAAGATAAATTTTTTAACACGGTACGCGGAGATACTAAAAAGAGGAATACAATTAGACTTATCGAATGCTATTTCGCAAATGTTTGCTGACACTTACTTATGGGTTAGCTTCGTTGCTAATAGTTCAACCGTAATCATCTTTAGCGGACCTTGAATTTCAAATCGGAAATACTTAACATGTTTACGAAACGACGATTTATTAAATGCGTAAAAGGTTTCGTTAAAATTACTTTAATAAAGTATAACTATACAAGGCATGTTAATCAAGTTTTTTTCATATTTATGTTTTTATTTAAACGTGCCATGCATAGGAAAAATGTTTTGTTCTCGGCAATGGATTATTAACGAAATATAGTTTTTCTTAAAAAAACAAGAAGAGCTCTTGTCTAGCGCCGTAATCGTATTTAGTAGATTTGTAAACTTATACCGGAGAACTTGAGAACTCATTTTTCGCTTAACATTTAGGAAATCCTATGCACAAGCAAGACTATTGTGTACTTCAAACTCTTTCTTGACATTTTCTCACCTGATTGATGGTCATACTCCCCGATGTATCGCTTGGTCAGGAATCGCACTGTAAGGGCTGTCCATACCGAGAAGACGAAAGATGTTAAAAGATTACAGGCATGCAGAGGTTAAAAGTAAACGAACTTTTAAATATGAAAATAAAACCTTCAAAATTTAATAATTTTAATTTAATGATTTTTTCAAGCATATTATATGCAAAACTTTACAGTTAGGTACTGCAGGGCTTCGGATGATATTGTCAGCGAAATGGCATAACACTGACTCGACTAATTGCGAGATGCAGCGACAATATTTCGCTGACTGAATACCTCATTTTCAACATGCTTTCCCTGCGTATTTTATCTCAGTGATTATGCTGCAACGAAGTTTATGTATGAACAAACAGACATAATTTTTAAGTTCAAAATAGGTTAATGGAAGAGTTTCAAAAGATATTTTTACGAATAACCTTAGGGTAAAAGGATAGTGAGAAAAGACAAACTAGTTTTTAGGTCGTTGACCTGTGAAGAGGAACTCAATAGATTGTCTTTTTTTGTGTCTGACTGCTCCAAATGGCCATTCAAAATTTGGGACTAATGCGTTGAAGAATTTTTAAAGCTAAGCATGAACATTCTCTTTCGGCAAAAAAAACCGCTAACAAATAAAGTTTAACTGCAGTTACTTCACATATCCATGCGTTTGCAAATAAATCTACGATTAAGAACTCTGATAATTTCTAACGCTTTGTCGCTCATGTTTATTCGGGTAAAAATTCTACCGAAAAATAAAATAATATCTTGGAGTTATGTTGTTTCCTTTCGAATGTCTCATTCGAGTGATGAAGGTGGATTTTGTCATTTGTCTCACATGTGTTGGCGGACCGATGGGGTTATTTTCCGCCGCTTTCGACGGCTGGCATTTTTTCGATCTCAAGTGACATGCAATTCAAAGATTTTATTTCATCTTCCCTCGGAAAGAGAGGGGCCAAGCACCTCATAAAGAGGGAAGTCATCTCTCCATGGCCTTCAGAAATGTCCGCCAAGCCGTGCGTCATCATCTTCTATCCGTGGCGAGGCTCTCGGATCGCGAAGAGTTGAAAAACGGACTCGCGTGCAAACAAGTGACAAATGGGAAAGGAAGAGAGCTAAAGAGAGAGAGAGAGAAACCCTTTTGATTGGACCGAGAGTGGGTAGGGTTGTATGGAGTTGGCAAACGAATGGAAATGCGAAAAATGAGTAATTGGAAAAAATTATTACCGAGATAACTGTCACGTGAGGTGAATTTGAGAGGCGACCGCTTGAGGCGGCTCTTTTCTGAGGGCGGCTTCACAGCGCTGTCACCGCAGATCTTTATCCATGTGGGGGGGGGAAATTCTTTTTGCCTCGAGTGGCGGATTTCCACGCTACGGCCTTGGAGCTAACGTTTTAGCTAAAGTAAGTGATCTAATCAGAATAGTATGGGCATGTAACGGTTGAATAAAACAGTTTCTTGTTTCAGCTTCAAAGTAACTATCTTCTGCTCAGCAATACTAATACATCTTAACAGAATAAACAGTCGAAGTTTTACAGCTGAATACAGCTGCTTCGTGGTCAGCCGGATTTAAGATGGCATTGCCTTCTATTCAACGAAACGTACATATGTATTTGAGGATTGTTTTTTTCCTCGACCAAATTCATTTTCAAGATGCAAGACGAAGTTAAAACCGAGAATGGGAAATGTTGGAAGGCACACGGGAACATCATTCCGTCCTTCGGAATGGACTTAAAGCATTGTACGCACTTAATGCTTTTCGAAAGAATAGTATAATGCAAAGGGTTTGCCTCCTCTTCCGTGTGCATGGGTAAGAACTGAATGGGGGTTGAGCGATGGGTTAGTATACTCCATTCACTTAAAAATTCATTGTAGGTACTTGTGTTAAGTACCCAATGGGCACCGGAAGAGGCTGATAAGCAGAATTCATAAATTGAAGATGATGGTAATGACTACTCACAGACAAACGAACGAATCCGAATTTTAAAATCTAGCTTAAACTTTAAAATCGCTTTACTTAAAACAGGAGACGGAGAAGCTGAATGTCGAGAACGCCAGTCGATGAAATAGGTGAAAATCCGGTAAACATTATCAGGAAAATGAAACTGTTGTTGAAAACGAAATTGTCTACCATCCAAGAATCCGTAATGATTTTTCGGAATAGGATATCCGTAACGAATTTTTAAATTATGAACAATAGATCCAAGTCTTTTTCGTTCATCAAGTCTTCCTTTTTTCATAACCATAGAGGGAATAAAGTTGATTATATTATTCCATGTCTCTGAAATTCTTTTCTGGTCATGGGTGGATAGGTAAGTACGAGTGTGAGCTTATCGCCGCGGGTACTTTGGCGATATGCAAATCCTTTATCTTTTACTTCCGTATCGGGCGTATCGCATCCTTGGAGGCTGTGTGGACTATTTTTTTCTCTTCGGATCCCTATCGAGCTTTTTTAATTTTCCTTACAATAATTATGCTACTATCTTTAATGTAATATTTCATATTTCGGTCGTTTCTGTCTTCTTTAGGTGGAATTATTTGCCTCATTTCTATTACGATCAGCTGCATTGCCATTTCAAACTTTTCTTACTTCGGTAGACTTATTTTCTAAGTTCCATACCTCATAAAGTCTAACTAATCGAAAATTGTAAGGGTAAAAACACAATTAGACTCATTATTTTCTTCTTCCTTGTTGTTATTATTATAAACATCTTAGGTTTCATTTGAAACATTTCTTATGCATATCACCTATTTCTGAATCAATATAATTTTCCTTCTTTTATTATTTAATTGAATCGTGTATCTTCCAACCCTGTGGTTCTGGTTGACATACCAACAGCGCAGCCACTTCTGTAATATGAGGTTTATATTGCTCTAATAATTTGCAAAACAGCCACATTCATTTTGATTCTGATACAAGCTTCATTTATTTTTTAAACAAATGAAATCATTTCGTCTAGTCAATTTTCTAGCAAGTCGATTAACTCTTCCGCAAATATGTGTTTGCAGAACGTTGAAAATGAGACCCAGAATCCGAATTGCGTCCCATTCTTTGCGGTGGGGTTAATGTTTGTTTTCGACTTTTTTGGCAGGCACCGTGTACCTCGTGGTCCTGTTAACCCGGTCGCCCCTCCATCGTCTTACGTATCTATGGCCGCGGTTTCCCCGCCAGCTAATCTAGGGAATCTTGTTTTGTGGTTTTGCTTATTTATAATGCCTGAATTCCTGCTAACGTGTTATTTTTATGGGTTACTAAATTTTCATCCTTTATTTTCTACGCATATTTTTCGATTTTTTTCTAATCCTTCTATTTATAATAAATACCAATCTCATTATGTAAATCTGCGTGTAAGATTTTATGGATTAATGCAAATATCTTAATAAAGTTAACTTCGACTTCAATAAATATTTCGAAAAATACTCGGAGTGTATAATAACACCACGTAACAAAATTTGATGAAGTTAGTGTTTATCTATCCTCGTTACTTTTTCTTAATGATATCAGATATGCTGATTACGAATCTGTCAATAGTTTTCATATTGCGTCCCCGGTTTATCCAGTAAAAAAAAGAAATAAATATGCAGGTAGGCATACTCCTATGACTGTTTTTTTATGGTTGCTGTAGCTAAAGGAATAAAAAGACAGTTATTTACCAAAGAATTTGGAAAAAATCATATCAAATGAAGAAAGGAACAGAGTAAGAGTGTGACCAAGGAAATTAGGCTGTGACACTATTCATAAATCTAAATTTGAACGTCGCTTTCGTTTGCGATCTTTCTGATCTCGCCGAACCAAACCCCATATGTAGTCCCCCATCAAAGCTGTATACCACCGTCCCTTATTTGACAAATTGTTTGAAGTGGTGGCAGCAAGATCTTGTCGGTTGGGACAAGAGCATTGTGAATAACATTGTGTGTACCTGGAGTTAATTCTTTTCGGAAAGGCCATTCTCTTCTGTAATAATTCTGCCGTGTTTCTCTGCTGTCCCAGAGACACAGGAAGCAAAAATACTTAGTGTATCCACCTTGCAAACCAAAAAGGAATCCTAGCATCTTGAAATCTCCACAAACATCCCAATACAATTAATGGCATGGATTAGATTCCAGAAGTGCTTACTTGCTCTGTTTGAACAGCATGGGAATGAATGCTGCGTATTTTTCATTTTCATTCTAAAATTTCTGATAATCATCGCACAAACTCAGAACTCGATCAAAAGAAAGCCCAAAAGAATGAAAATTAGTTTTAAATTTCAATTTTAAAATGAGTCGAATCGGTTTATAAATTTGTTTTGAATCCGAAAATGTTACGTTTATTGAGGTGGATGGAGAGAAAGTGGGAGGGTGTGTGTGTGAGAGAGAGAGAGAAAGAGAGATAGATAGATATACGTATTTATTTTCAGGGCGAAATTGAGACCAAAAGGTCCCCTCTTCCATTTAACCCTCCGTTACAAAATATATATTACATGACAATATGCTCAAATAGTCAAAACAAGATGAAAATAATCGCAATAAAAACAATGACCGAGTGTGAATATACATATTCAGGAAAATTCTAAAAAAAAGAAAAGACTAGATAACTGTAGGAGAAACCTAGGAAGAAAAACCCACGCAGGAAAACACCCACGAAAAAACCTGCGAAAACTCTAGATACATAAAAGAACAGTAATACGGATACAGGAATTTACGACATAAATTAACAAACAAAAAATAAGCTTTAGAAAATACGCTAAAAGACAAATAAGAAGATATCAAATATGTAACCAGAAATATAAAAAATATAATTTACAAATACACTAATTCAGTTATTTAAGATATTTATAAATAACTATTTGTGACTTTAGACGATGTGTAAGAGAGAATGATGCTCGTTAGAAAGTTACGGACGGGAATGACATAGATGATGTTTGCGGTATGTGTGCTTGAAGAAAGATAGCTCTTAGTTTCAGATGAGAGAGAGAGAGAGTTCCATAGTCGGCATGCAGTGACAGTGAATGATTTATTGTATATTTTAGTTCTGTGTAGAGGAATCAGAAGCTGATGGCACCCTCTAGTATTGCAATCATGTATAGTGATGAAATCAGTCGAAAGGTATTCAGGTAGGCTTGATTTTAGAATCTGATATAATAAAGAGAGGAGATTGAGAAGGAAAGTGGGAAAAATGGGTGGAAAAGGAAATTCTGAGTTGCCAGAATTACTAAAATATGGTTATTTGAATAAGTAATTTTTATTTTAATAAAAAGTTACTTTTACAAAGAATTTTTGTCTTTCTAATTAAAAAACAAGCAAAAATAAATAAGCACATTATTTTCGACGTCCCGTCATCGTACATAATAATGATTGAGTTCGTTTTTACAGTAAAGCCTTATGGTTTCCGAATTAGCTTTAATAAGAAAGGATAAAGGTAATTTCGTTGACTAAACATTCAGAAATGAACTTGTACCCGGAAATTTCCAGTTTTCATTTAGATATGAAACAGGAAGTAATGTAAAAACAAGTTCTGAGTCTAAAATCAGAAGATGATCCAAAGCGGTGAAGACATTAAGCATTCTATTTATGCGTTTCCAACTTGTAGATCTAACGGGTTATCTCACGTTAGTTCTAAATTATAAATTTTCCATTACATTGCATCTTCTTACTAATCAGTGCCCATTTTAAAAATATTTTATAATAGGTACATACCTACCGGAAAAATGGTAACACTGCCATTCACAAATTTTGCAACAATTTAGAATTTCATCAGATTCGGACAGGAGTTATCCAGAATTATTTAGACTTTAGCTCATACTATGTGCAATCCACGTGGCTTATTTACCGAAGTTTTCCTTTGTTAGACTGGATTATGTATGAATCTCTCTCATGCTTTTTTCATCCTTACCGGACAACATTGCTGTTTTGCCCAGCACAAAGAAGTTAATGGGAAATCTTCCACATTGGAGATTTGGCTCTCTCGATGATTAGCTTTACGTAAGGCTCATTGATAATATCTCCTTCACACTATATGAAGATAAGAAATGTTCTTCATTTCTAGCAGAATGCATCTTCCAGTTCTGTATTTTATATTAATGAATTTTGGCTGTATAACTTCATGAATATGCAGTAAAATCTTACGCAACGCGAATCCTCTAAGAAACAGTACATATCCAAATCCTTTCCAAACGTTAATAGACGCGGTTTTACCAGCCAATGTCAATTTATGGAATTTAATTTATTTATATATCACATAAAAATGTTGCGCTTAGAGATGTGTGTGTGCTTCCCATGCTGTGCAGAATCGGTATGAAGTGCCATAAATATCCTATGAATGGTATTAATAATTGCACGGTTTCCTTGTTTACATTGCGGCACTTTTCTTCAAATCTTTTGGTAAAGTGCTATTTTCAGTTGTATATTTTTTGTTTAAAGTGTGTGATCTGACCTCCTGCAATGCGTGGATTGCTTGTTAATTAATCTCCTCCCAGGTGCTCCAATCTCAGGTAATTCGCCTTCCAATGTCACCTGATTATCTTGGCTTACTTCGCAGCGCTCTAAATTTCCTAGGCGTGAGGAAATTACGGGGAATACCCAGCAGTAGTGTCGTGCGCGCTGAAGGATGTTGGCTCCCAGCCACTAATGACTTAATGCTAATGAACACAATGATATCCATTTTATCTGCTTAAATACCAGCCAAAGAATACATTAGAGTTAGAACCTAACCTCATAATACCCACTGACTATACTTTACACAACGCGATTTCTTAATAGGAGTTTTCAAAGGTCTGTCTTCAATGAAATTGTTATATTATATTTTTGATTATGCATTTATAGTCCAAAATTTATATTATAGTGCATAAAAATAACATGAAATTATCTTGCGCTGATATTTATGATAGAATCAGAGCCTGCGTAGCGAATATTTGGAGGACTTATATAACAGTAAGTTGCTTTAGATTGTGAGGTATTACTCAATATAAACACATTCATAAACCAAGAAATAATTAGGCAATAATTTTTACTTGTGTACAAAACCATTTCGTTTTAATTTACACTCTGACAAGGATAACAGAATAAAAACTTATTTTTTCTGATTTTCGACTTGGTGCTGCGCCTATGAACTCTTTTACTATGTCAATCATCCTGTCTAAAGTCAATTGAGCATGAGCCCATTTTAATAATGGAAGATGCTTTGCAAAGTATGGTCGGTTTATTATTAACTCATTGTCAGATATTTTTATCTAAGATTCAAATTTTAAGGGTACACTTTGAAAAAAAATTGCTAGCGGCATAATCAAAATAAAAATTGCACATTTCGATATCAATAATTGTAGCAAAGATATGACTCTTGAGATATCCCCTGTAAACACAGTCTGATATGGAGTCATTCCCATTCTTCAAGCATTTCCGCCTATTTTGAAGATACACTGTACAAATATAAGCATTGAGCTCGTTGCAATGGCAGTTAAGTATTTCCTTTGTTGAAACCCAGAAAAACTCCCACTTTTTCCCATAAAAACTAAACATTTACGCTAAATCTACAGTCGTAGTTTAATATTAATGGCGTAATAATATAGCCCTCTGATTCCCATTAAAAGCTTACCCATATAAAAGCATGGAGCTCGTTGCCATAGTAGTAGGTTGTTGAGACCCAGAAAAATTCCCACTTTTTTCCGATAAAAACTATACATTTACACTAAATCTACAGGGATTTGAATTCCATCTTCAAAAGTAAGAAACTAAAATTTCTAAACTGTACGATAGTTTGAGTCCCGAGTTTGAATCTTGACGGGAAATAACTTAAAAAATCTGATGTGGCCAACACATGACTTTATCCATATTTGGGGTATAAATATTTAAATTATTATGAATAGCATTACAAGGAAAAATTATTATTTCGTATCGTAAAAGAATACAGTCGTTCTTATTGCAGTAAATTATATTTTGAATATGTTTACAGAATTCACCGCTACATGGTGGTGGCGCTGTATACTGGAAATTACCAAAAAGTTAAATATCACCGAAATGGATGGTTATACGAAAATTTGTTTCAAACAAAACTTGGAAAAAATATTATTCTCTACAACTTTAGTCCTCACAACGATTACCAATAACGACGTTTTTAAGGAGATATTTGACGGAAACCGAAAAAACCGATTATTTATAAATAATTCCTAAACAATAACTGCTATGGAAAATTGTTTGAAAAAAAGATGTAGGAAATTATATTTTCTAAAGTTTTTGTAATGGTCAATGTATACAATAATGATGTATTATCGGAGAATCGGGTTTCGAATAAACCTCGGTTAACCGTTATTGTCCAAAAACTAATCAGTTCTTTGTGCTCATGCTGAAGTGTTTTATATGAAATTTGGTATTAATATGACAAGTACTTTTTGAGTTAGAGCGCTCACAATCATATATATCCACACACACACCCAAACAGACATCATTCCGAAAATAGTCTAAACGTGTTCTAGGGACTCAAAACGTGTATTTCCGTTGAAATCTCGAAGTCGATTTTTTTCGTGGTGACAATACTTTCCCTATACTACGTATGGAGAAAGTAATAAGTAAATATAAATCCTCTACACCGATTTACGTGGTTTTCTTATTGGCCAATAATGGAGCAATAATGAGGAAAAATTAGCCCCTGAAAATTCGAATTTTAACAATTTTGGATTGTCACATGTAGCTTTTATATGTAATAACTTATCTTGAAAATTTTCTTTCTCTAGGTTGGACCGTTTCAGAGATAACACCTGCAGACTCAAGTGAATTTACCAAGGATTACTACGAAAAACTTTTGCGTGAAGTGTTTTTCCGTCACAGGTGGTAATCTGGCATCTGCAACAGAGGCCACGCTGATACAAGTACTGCAGAGTGTCTACGGCAGTGTTTCCCAACCTGGGTGCCACGGCACCCTGGGGTGCCGTGAAGTGTTCTGAAGGGTGCCGCAATAAATATTCTGTTTTCCCATTTTTAGCCTCATTTTGCATCGTCGGCTTTCAAAAATACAAACCAGAGTTAAATCGACCTTCATTTCGTTGCAAAGGCATTTCAAAATGAAAGGAGATATGGAGATTAGGGTTAGGGGTCCAACTTCACCACGATTATTACTGACGGTGGATAGGGTGGGGTGCCGCCAATTTCTGAAAAGTCACTTAAGGGTGCCGCGACTCTAAAAAGGTTGGGAAACATTGGTCTACGGGATTCGCCGATGGAATAAATGTTCGCTAAGGTCAGTAATTAATCACCGCAGATGGCGCTCCCATCGATGGACGACGGGCGATGCCCCGGCCTCAGCTATAGGTAGAAGAAAATTTTGTGTGACTTAACGTTTCACTAACACCTAACTAACTCAGTTTAGCATAAGTGTATAGCTGACGCCACAGAACAGCTGTTCGCGTCGGCCTTCATCGTACTATACGTTTTCTAGGCGATAATTGTTTTTACCTTAGGCATTATTAGTTAGGGAAACTTAGGCGTTTTATTCGTTTATGCTCTTAGTAGTTATCTTAAGCTTATCAAACAATAACATTTTAACAACTAACAATTGTATATGTTATGCTATTAAACTTGTCTTCAGGCACATCTCCAAGGGCAATCCGTTGTCCAGAAAACTGAACTGCGATGCATACAAGAAGAAAGGTAATTTTGTTTTCATTTTAAAATTATTTTCATATAATTAATCTTCAAAATATGTCCTCAAATTGAAAGTCTTTTTACTCGTTATTTTCCAGAATCCATTTTTGAATTGGGATGACCAAGAATATTAATAAGTTCCACCTCAATCTGAACCGGAAGCTTTATTTATCGTGGATGGATTATAAACAGGTGAATTTTTAAAAATTTATCTCAATTTTAAATTTATGTAACTAATATTTTATTGCGCTATTATTTGTAAGTACATATTTTTATAATGATTCAGTTACGTTCGTGCTCTGCATGAAATATAAGTTTCAATCCAAGCCATTCTTTATTTATTTATAATGAAAAAATAGGGGTAGGAATTTATTTTATATGGTTTGTTCTTCGAGCATTACCTATGTAAGAGAGATGACTATACTTTTTGACTCACGAAAACTGGATGTTGCGGACCAAGTGAAAGTTTGCAACGGAAGTTTCTGAGAGACTCCGTATTTTCATATACGTGAGTCACTACAGAACAATTTTAAACGTTAAAACTTCAAAAGAAGATGACTTTGCGGAAAATTTTGCATTAACTGTACCAAATTAATTGGATCTGATTTTCATAGTAGCTGTCGGAAAAAAATTTCTGCCGTTTCGGATCAGAACTGCAAGGCGAATTTCATCAACTTCTTAGTCATAAGACAAAAAACCACTGTTGGAGGTTTTAGGTAGAAAAATCCTAGGAAAACGGTACATAACTGATAGCGAGTCGTGACCTTTTTGAAGTGAGTGCACTCGGTAATGCATAAGAACAAGGATGAATAACTCGTTATCTGTTAATATGTATTGTTTATTTACGTCGACATCGCTGAGTTAGCTAGTTTTTTCATTCCAAAAGATGACCTTAATTAACGGAAGCGTTACATACCCATGGCCTACCTCAGCAGCACCATTCGAGTATGCAATGTGCACCACCTACACACCCACTTCCTGTACTGGATAAGTATCGCCATGTTTCTATCTTTCCACGCGCCCATCCAAAGGTAACAGCGCCATGTTACATAGCCTCATTCTTACTGCTTGCTTTTGGTTCGCCTTACGTCATTCACAAACTGGATAAACATCCATCGACTGCAACAAAATAGACCCGCGAGCATTCCGACTCCCACCTCCGCATTCCACCGCCTTGCCTCACACTTAGGATGAGCAGAATCTGAAGAAGCAAAACCAGGACGTGATTTTTAGCGGTTATTTGAAGAAACCGCTTATGCTTTCGATTTGGCCGTCTGTCTGACGCACTAACTCTTCCTTAATGAATCAGATAGAGACTCCATTTTTTCGCCAATGTATTTAATATTCTGTCTTGTGGTGCAATTTTTCTTTTGGATGTCAGTCTGTCTGACGCGCTAACTCCTAAACTGAAGCAGCTAGAGACTTCGTTCTTTTGCCAATCGATTCAGCATTTTGTCTCGTTCTACGCGTTTTCTCGTTTATTTTTTTAAAACCACCATTTACTGTCTAATTCAAGAGCTCTTTTTTTACTCATTAGTCTTATTGCCGTGAAAATTTTACGTAGCTTAGTTATGATTTTGTTCCAAAGATATAAAATACAAATGCACACAATACGTGCACATTATTATTACGGATCCTTGCCTAGGACACGACAAAGAACTTCCGATTCCAGGACGATTCCAGAAAATCTTGGCCACCTGGCAACTTTACTGACACTCACAGCTGGTAGCTTCCCTTTTCACGTGGCCTTCTCACTTAAACCTTTGGTGAGCCACACATGATAAACGTTTCGAGCACTTACGGAGAGTTTATCTTGGTGCCGCAGTCGGTTTTGTAGCTATAAACCTTTTGTAGGTATGGGCGAAAACTGTTTCTGATTTTTGCCGTGAAACAGCCGATCTATAGAAACTTTTCATTCCGCGATGAAAGATGTTTTGAGGAGACATGAAACGATGTTGAAGCAGATGAGTTTATAAACAAGCTGACTCTCGCTTTGAGATGTCATATTTTATTTCGATACATGCCTTTCAAGGTTTGGGTAAATATTTATATTGTTAATTTTTAGCTTCATTTAAAAATTCGATAGTTAAAATTTTCCACCGTATAATGTAAGAAGCTGTACAAATAAGATTTTTGTTTGTTTGAAAATAATTTTTAAATATTGATCTAAACTGCGTCGTACTTTCAAGGACCATTTAATTTTCAAAATGTTATCTCAAGTAATAACATTTTGGAATTTTAAATTTAAAGTGATATTCGAAAGTAAATATCTTTTCGCTGGATTTCAACATTCTATAAAATGAATTTTATTTTGTTTTCATTTTCCAATGGGAGTTAAATAATGATTTATCGGGAAAGATACGCGTCTGGGATTAACATTGCAGATTTTATTCGTTTTACGTACACTTATCTAATGTTAGCCTTATTAAGACGCGAAAATTGGCAGCCTTTTGATATTCTACTTCCTAATCGCTACGATTGAGATTATTGGGTTGTCAAGCGTAACTAACTCCAGAATCAAATAAAAGATTACCTTCCATGACCTATATTTCGTAATTGTGTACCCAAAAACATTATTTTTAGCTCGGGTAAGCTTTTAGTGTATTTGCGTTTGTTGCTTTCAATTACAGCGAATGACATTTATTAATGAATGCGTGAGGGTCGTAAGTAATGGAAAATGTTCTTAACCCTTTATCAATAATATGATAGAGCATTCTGTGCGAAGAGAACTTTCTTTAGATTTAGACACGGACGTCGAATAGATTCAGTAATTTATCCAGTAGCGAGACCAGAACGTCGAACACCTCCCGCGGAATATCTACTACTCTGCGTCCCTTGAATACGTCCATTCCGTGCGTCGCCTCGGGTTGAGCCTTGCCTTCGGTTTCACGCATCTTTCAAGGAGGTCGGCGCCTCAGAGGCGCGTGGGTTAAAACGTATGACGATGCAACTGACCGGGTGAGGGAAACCTGCTGATGGTAGACGTCCAACAACTGACGGATCTTTCTGCTGTACTAGAAGAGATAACGTCTTTCATTCTCGGTAATTCTGGTCACTTGCGCAGAAAGGCTATTTAAATAAATCAATATATGAAGGAAACAATTTTCATTTTAAAGAATTTTTTAGAATAACTTTTATCGACATAACGAATAAATTCTTTGATGAGAAACGTTTTCATCTATAAATTTTTAGAAAAGTAGAGTTTTTCTCTTTTTTAAGAAAGACGACATAAATTATCCTGAATAACTACTGACCTTACAAAATTACGAGAGTTGATAATTCCGATCAATAAAATGCTTTCCAGAAATAACCCGGAGTCATCTTATTGCGGCCGGAATTTTACTCCTTAAGTTGGTGCGTGACTTTTCCGTGAAAGCCTATGCAGGAAAAAATCAAACGATAACTAAAGAAAAGAATTCAATTTTGTGTTCGAAAATAAAGTAATCCGAGTGGTTTTTTTGAGTAAAAGAGTAATCGCTATAGTGTTTTTTTTCGATTACAAGTAGCGTTATTTGTAATCCAACAAAAAACTATAGCGATTACTCTTTTACTCAAAAAAACCACTCGGATTGCTTTATTTTCGAACACAAAATTGAATTCTTTTCTTTAGTTATCGTTTGATTTTTTCCTGCATAGGCTTTCACGGAAAAGTCACGCACCAACTTAAGGAGTAAAATTCCGGCCGCAATAAGATGACTCCGGGTTATTTGTGGAAAGCATTTTATTGAATATTAAATAGTTTTATATTTTTTGCGCTTTAGAATGCTCCACTTTGGAAGGGTCAAATAATGAAAATTGAAGCAAATTGAGGAAGATGATGGTAAACATCTCGAATTGCATTTAAAAAGAGGTAATAGGCACTATGTGTTTTGTGTTGCCAAAATAACTTAAATGACAAGTGCATATAAAAGAGCCAGCAAATCTAGATTACGCTGTTCCAGCTTGTTAAAACTAGAAAATTTTCACGGCAGCTCGCAGATTCATCTTTTCCAGCGTTTGTGTTTTTCACGTGACACTCGGTTCGGTTAGGGTCCGTCACATCTAGTCATGCCACTCCGTCAAAACTTTGACCGAAACAAATGTCAATTCAACGTCTGAGAAACTGGTTACGCGTCTACATTGGTGGTCGATTATTTTCTGTATCACGCGAGTAGATTTTTTTCAATTCGGTGTTCCTCAAATTTGTTAACGCGCATCATTGTCGATTCCTTTATCTTTTTCCTTGGACAGTCTTTTTAAATACTTTACTAGAATTATTTATGAAATATTTTTAATTTTCATTCACAATCTTCAGTTCTTAAGATCGAACTGTCTGTATCACAATCCGAATTATTTTAATTTGTTTTATTGCTATATTTGTTGTTTATTTTATTATCGTTACATTTTCCATTCAATACTCATTTGAAATAATCATTATGTAAGGAATACAAAATACATTATATGAGTAATAATTTCAAAGATTATTTCGTCGTTATTTTTATACCGACGAAACTTATGATACGTTCTTATAATAGGTATAACGCATATTTCAGTTTTCGTTTTTATTCAATGTAATATTAAGAGTATTTATTGTTATGCATAAATTTTTAATTCTTAACCTATGTGGTCGTCATTTATGTTAGTCATTGGATTGCTAATATGAAATATCTCTTAATTACTCCATGACCTGCTTTACAGAGCTAGAACGATAAACTAAAGCTCTTGTGGGTCGACCTATAAATACTGATAGAAATGACTGGTATAACTGGTTATGTATTTCCGGATGCGATAAGTAAAGCTAACAGAGATTTTCATAGAGCGTAATAGTGTACTGACACTCATTGCCGTACACCGTCGGTGACATCCAAGGCAATTATGTAAATGTAAAAGGGACTGGAATAGAAGACGGTAACTTCGGTTCCTATTTAAAGTAGACCTTATAAAGTTTTCAACAAAGGATAAATAATTCACGATCCCAACTTGTACTGCAGGAATTTTTAAAAATCAGTTGCGCTTTTTCTCCTTAGCCATAATTGCGTACTATCTTAACAATTGGAACAGTCATTTTTATAATTTACGGCGTTGCCACTCAAAATGAGTTACATTGACAGTATAAGTTCGTTCATGGTTATGTATGCATGAAGCAAAAAAGATCTTTAGCCAATATAAATAAGAATAGCTCTACCTAAATTTATAATCATAATAATGCATTAACTGAAGCTAAAGTTCAATAAATTGATCTAAGAGTTGATATTAATCAAATTTACATAAGAATAACTAAACATTATATTAGTAAAAACGTACTTTTTATATCTTCAAGCTTTACTTCGCCGCAGATAATTAAATTTACATATCTTTTAACTGCGTCACGCGTGTTTATAAAGAAATGGAGGAATATCTCTCCTGTATTTTATATCAGTGCTTCAGATTCCCTCATTTTTTATTCTTTGGTATTAGCAGAAAAATAACCTCGTTTTGTGGTTTCCTCGACTTTTATGTATCTGCACACTGGTATGTTGATATGCACACATAATAACTCTGTCTTCTGTTTCCGTTGATGCATTATAGAACGCTCGCCGTATGCGGTAGCCTCTTTGTAAGCTGACGTTAAAAGCTACGCGGTGTTTGCTGAAGGTATTTTTCTAAAACTGTTCGATGAATCACCTTGTGAGTCATTGCGGATTTTGTAATCGATGGAATAGAGGGAAACGCAAGAAAAACATTATTAACAATCCCTCCCTGGACTTATTTCGAGCCGCTTTCTATCAAGTCACTGTTAAGTTTCGAGCCATTACAAAGGGCCTCGTAAAATTTGGAACTCGACCAAAAAAACACAGCTATAAATTTACAGATGTATTTTGAAAAGGATATCTGTGAGAGAGGTGCTTGTTGCTTTTGTAACTTAAATTTTCAATTCTTCTTGAGAGAGCGAAAATAAAATTTTAAACAGATTCGCCGAGTGATTTTTCCTCTTGAAAAATTCGAAGCAGTAATTTTTCCCAGAATTATTTTCCCTATTTATACCCCAACTTTGATTAATAAATTCCTGTCACATAATTTGATCTGCACGTTTTATGTTTTCATACTAACTTAACCCTTTATCAGATTAATCTTTGACAGTAAAAGTGTCACATACTTACAAAAAAGTCTTTCTCGGGAACTATTTTTTTCTCTCACGTATCTATTTAACCGACGTAGATCCATCGTGTTCTGTCAAAGAAATGGAGTGCAAAGAATTGTGAAGTGGCATTAAAGTCGCACATAGGTATTTTTAAAATTTGTGTTAATTTATCGACTTGTTAAGCGTATGCTGAAATTAAATTGTTGCAGTAACAATTCCACTCGTGGTGCCGTTCATCCCAGTGTAAAAATACTAGAGTTCAAAAGAGGCATCACGTATTCAGCCGGTGTATACCTATCAATTTGAAAGTCTCGCAAGCACGTGGGATGAGGCTGCTCCAGTCGCTTGTTTTCTGCAACTCTGGTCGCGTGCTAGGGTCTCAATAGAGCAAAACGTTCGGATACAACACGTCTGTACGCAAAGTGTCACTTTATCCGTAACATTTCTGCATGGACAATCTAATTTTTACAATATTATCTAGCAATCCGCCGAAATTGTATTGCAGGGAGTGCCATTGTTACATGTCTACTCGATAGATGAAGCTCTATTACTTGGCATGATGTCATGACAGGAGTGCATGTCGATTGTAGATATTATTTCTGCGTATTTTCTTTTATGATATGGTCGACCATATTCTCATTATATCCAATATATACAACTACACCCGGCCCTCTTGTAATATGAGGGATGTATTCTGAAAAAGTCCCTTGTATTGAGAATCCGTGTTATATGAACTTAGTCTTATACTGTGAAAGATGGGTTGTATTACGAACTCCTTGGACGTAACTGAGCTGTAGACCTAATTTTTCGACATTCTTCTGTATTGTGCTTATTCTTGATACGTTAACATTACATATATGAACGCCCAAGAGGGGCAGCAGTTGAAAATGTCAACATCGCATCAGGATTAAAAAAACATTTGATTCTAGAGTCTGTGATTTCTTTATGGGAGTAACCATAATATATACGTATAAAAACACTCAAATTATACTAACAAAAGAAATAAAAAATTAGAGGACGCGAGTGCACGAATACATACTGTCACTGCAAAATCCAAAGTATTTCACTGCCACCAGTATTTTGAAAAAGGAGAAAGAAATTTAAACTCATTAGTAAATTAATGAATCTCGTTTTAGACCCAACATAAACAAGTACCTCATATTCCAGATAATTTAATAAGACGAGTTGTTATAGCCCCTAAGGTGTGAGGATGGTGGTTCGTTTTTCTTTATAGATTTTTTCCGAGAATACAGTGTTGTTGTCGGTTTTCTCAGCTTATAAATAAAGCACTCGGATTCTCTAACACGTCCATTCCTCGCTTAGCAATTCCAAGTCGGATCAAACCGCGTTAATGCGAACCACAATCCGCGTTACCTGAATTTTTGGTATTATAAAACACCGCGTTTTTGCGAATCTGTGTTCTAAGAACCCGTGTTATAGGAGGGTCAGGCGTATTCCACATACGTCCTCAATGAAATCGGAGCTAGTAAAAATTTCGAATAATTTCTTTTTGTGCTAAATTCTTTCACAGTGAATGAAATGAGATTTCCATCTCATTTCATATGTTCTGATGACCTTGGATTTTAATTATAGTTTTCCTTGTAAAAACGAGTCGCTATTCGCCGTTTAAAAATAAAAGGTGCGGAGTGCATATGTAGATGCTCTTTCCTCATTTGAACGAAAAAGTTAGCCATATCTTGTCGAGTTCGGTTGCCTCCCGCGTTATAGAGGTTTTCTTGGAGCTGCTAGAGACATAACTGATCATATTCGGTCAAAACTATTTAAAGACTGTGTAGTCAATTATCAGAATGGGTTTGTTGGAGTGAGTAATAGGACTAGAAATAGATGAAGCTCTGGAGAGCGTTTGTTCGACGGCGCAATTGGCTCCTGGAGATCTTTCTTCCACGTGTTTCCTTGCCACCTCGGCACGCCGTCGCCCCTTAGACATTTCCCTTAAATGTCATACACGCGTTGAAACGCAATCCATCCAGGCATGGAATTGGGAATAAATCACGTGGTGAAGTGACTGAAAGCCCCGCGGTAGAGAGGCAGGAAAAGGAGATTGCGAGTATGCGGTATTAATTGGACGACAATGCTTCAAATGCATCTATGTCAGTAACAGGAGAACTACTCTCTGTACAAAACTTTTTCTCTAAGTTGAAATTTTCCATCTTCCAGGAACCTTGCCCATAGACAATTCGAGCAACTGAATCTTGATCTGGACGTGTAACATTTTATCGATATAGAAAGTAATGACATTGTTAGGGTCATCCTGATTTTCACTTTTGTTGACCTGCTGTTGTTTTTTAAACCTGGCAATGTTTGGCGGGTGCATTAAATAAAACTAAGAGATAAAAGAAAATTACCAACAGAAATAAAAATTGCAAGTATACAAAAATAACTATTAGATTGTATCGTCCCTCCTGTAAAAGCAGTGTTTGTAGTTACAACGTTATTACTTGCATGTATCGATATTGTATAGACAATCTGACACCTCATTTTCTATCTTTTATAAATTTACATGTATTCGTAGAGTGATAATTTCTACAACGCATCGTCGTTAAAGTCATGGATTTTACGCAGCCTTAAAAATGTCACGTTTGATCTTGAAATAAGATCATATAATAGATGTAATATTAAGGCGTTTATTCCAACAATTCAGCAATTATCGTCACAAAATCGAACAAATAAAAATCGACTTAAGTGAAGTTTCAATATTTACTCTACCGAATTCACGCTTTAATCCTTTGTTGGCAAAAAGCTTGTCGAATTGGCGAAAGTACGCACGATTCTAGTTAGGAGGAAATGAAATACAGCTCCAATCTTTACTGTAACATTATTACTTCGGCTAAAGGACTAGAGACGTTTTCGAGTCAGACACAGACGCAATAGTACGAGGGTTATTTTCACGACGGAAATGATAGATTTGCATCCCATTAGCACCGCGTTCATTTCACGACCGACTGAATCACTAGCCGCAGCAGAAGATCCGAGATTACTTAAGGCCTTTGCTCTCGCGTCAGTTCACTTCGAGGACGACTCCGTCGAGAAGGAAGTGAAGGATAGTGTGTAAAGGAGGGTGAGAGAGGATGGGGCGGAAGGGTAAGACCGGTCGCGGAATGCGATGGTGCGGCGCGTCGTCCGCTGCCTCCACTCACCACTCTTTCCCACAGATGGCGCGCCGACCACCGCCACCCTCACTTCGGACAGCGTAGACTTCTTGCGCCTAATGGCTCTTATGGCGTTGGAACTCATCTCCGCACCTCTCCCCTCTTTCTCTCTTTCTCTCTTCCAAGAGGGGAACCGCGAGTCATGGGCAGACCTTCAGGGCGCCACCTCCCCTATCTTTCACGCCTTCGCCCCTCTCGCTCGCGGTGCCGCCTCCTCCTCCTCCTCCTCTCTTCCTCCTCCGGCCACCTCGACCGTCCGCCGGGCACTTCGACCTCACTCCTGCCGCGATCTTCGTAAGTCATCACGTTGCTACACGGCGAACCGATGCGCGTCACATTGACGGAGGATGAGGACAAATGAAGCGCGGGGAGCGACGGCTCGGAGTGGGCGTCGCCTTTTAAACGCTCTCCTTCTCTCGCTTTACGAATACTTCAGAGTAAACGATTCGAGGGAAAAGAAGAATTTTTAGGTCGGGGGCGGCGGGAGCGGGGAGAATCGGAGGGAAGTGAGGCTGGGAAGAGACGTCCCGGACCGTATTTTAAAGTGACGAGGGGCCAAAGCGAGCCCCGCGGGGAAGCGCGAACAGGAGAGGCGGACGACACGAGGACCGCAGTCGTCTCCGAGGACGCTTCTCGGCCCGAATAGGCGGGCCCATTTACGCCCTTTCGCCGCAACAATCCCTCCTGCTGACTATTCCTCGATCTCCTCGGGACATGTGCACGCGTACGGTAGAGACGCGTGTGGAGGGAAGGGGAGAGCGAGAGAGGGGGAGGCGAGGCCCGGCGGGCGGGGGCCTCGGGCGCCAGAAGAGGCGGCGACGAGAGGTGATGGTCCGAAGGATACGCCCACAATAGCACGGAATCGTAGGAGACGAGGCCGCTGGCGAGCAAAGCGTCCTCGGGAGCTGGCGGGTGTCAGACGAGGAAGAGACTCGAGGCTCCCTCGTAATTCTCAGCCGATGTGAATGGAAAACTTGGAGTTGCTCACGTGGCCACGTCAATTAATCCTCCCTATCGGAATCGTGATGAGTTTTCTGCGGACGGAATTCAAGCGCGTGGGCAACAGGGCGGAAGGGTGGTAGAGGGAGAGAAAAAAGGGGAGGAAGGGTGATCTGGGTCGCGAAGGGGCGGCACGGGACGAGGGGATTTTCGTTAGGAAGGGTGGCAGGAGGTGAGGATTGAGCAAATGCGGGTTGAGGACCTTGTGTGCCTACGCTGGCGACGAGGGGCGGTGGGAGGAGGGCCAAGAATAGCGCAACGTGGGAGCTTGGGTGGTAGGGCTACACCGGGCGTGGGTAAAGTGAAGTGGTCGGGGGCAGAGGAAGAAGGAGTCGGAGGGAGGCAGGGTAGAGCGAAGGCGGAGATAGGTCACGAGGGAAGGCGGCGGCTGCTACGGATACAGACGGTGAATGTACTTTCTTCTGGTAGGGTACGGACCTCTCTACTTCAGTTCTTAAGGAGTTTCTCCGAAACGATTTTATAAAGATCAAACACGTACAATTACTTCACTTTAATCGGAATTAAATTCGATTATCCGCGGAAGAGTAGATGTAAATCCCGAACAGAGATAAAGGCTTATTTCACGTTATTAAGTGTATTTTCGTCTGACTGCGACTCACAAAGTGCATTTTGGGACGTGTCCATGCAAGTGGCATAGAAACTAGAAAGTTATCCCCGTGAATAAAGTAGGCGACAATGAAATCGACGCGAAGGAGGGTCGCGTTCGACGAGCTTGCTTTCGTGGATGGTGCGGAGATTGGGATTCGGAGGGAATAAACGGAGGAGTGTTTGGTTACGGGGTAGATCGAGAGCCCGAAATAGGAGTAGTGGAATGAGGTCGGAGAATAGGGAAAGATTCCAGAGCTTAGGAGTTTGGACGTTTCAAGTATTTGTATTTGCTCTCTGCAAGTCAGGAAACTTAATTGCGAACGCTCTCGTTTCTCTCACGATCCCTTCAATTTTCACGATCAAGAGATGGAGAAAGGATAGGGGGCGCAAGGGTGGGGGAGATATAACGTAGGTGGAGAGAGGAAAGGGCAATTCTATACCGAAAATACGAGCCGATGAAAAATTTTGTGTTCATCATACCGATATAGACGGACATAAAAGACGCCTATTTCAAAAGTACCAGAGACGATGTGGCTAGCCTATGACGTCTATGTTACAAACACTACAGTCATAGAAAACATTCTAAATGTGAAAGTTGAATTCTTCTGTTTTGATATTTTTCGCCAGCAAGATAAGACCATCACCAGTATCCTTAATTTTCTGCCCGTGATTCACTTTCAGTCATAACACAGATTAAATTCTCCTCGCTTCTAACTTCATTCTTCTGGCTCATACCATCTCAACTAAAATACAATTATTTGGCAAATAAAGACCTCATTTACTCAAATAATTAATAATTGTAATGAAAAATATATTCTGATAAATTACCACTGTAAGACAGGGCCGTCTCGAGAGTAGGGCAAATTGAGGCCCCCTGATTTGGGGTTCCCGCGCTTCGATATTATCGCAAGTTTATTTTGTTGAGTAATGTTAAGGGGACCCTGCATATATGTCGATTTTTCCCCCCGCTCCACCTCTCTACAAGGTCGGCTCTGGCCATAGGTACCACACGCAAAAGGCGCACCACGAATCCCGCTAGCACAACAAAAATTATACTTTCGTTTGAAAAAAATCAAAATTGTTTTAATTATAATGAATTTTTTCTCGATTATATATTAATATTAAAATATTCCACAAAATATTTTTATGGTGTTTACTCAAACTGCCATAGGCTCTGGAAATAGCTCTCCTATTTTTGATCAATATCTTTTAAATGAAGATCTCTGTATTTATAATTATAATTGAGAATTAGTTTGGTGCCGTTGACTTGTTTTTAGTAAACTTACCCCAGAAAAAACAGTCATATGTTTAGGTGTGGCATTTCGCTTTCTTCGCATAACGTTAACGAGCGTAATTATCGTAAAGTTTATTTTTATGACAATTATGCTATTATTTTAATTCGAGCGTGCTAAGGAATCAGAAAATTCAATTAATATGAATTATGTATGACGGAACTTTTCGTCTTCCTTTAGGGGTTCCAAAAGATGCTAAAATTGTTAATTTTCCCATTTCGTATGCTGCATGATTTGAAATTTTTGCACCAGCTATGATATACGATATTAATGGATAACCTACATATTAATTTCTTCTACATAACTTATCCTAATATATTTTTAAAACCTTGTTTTTGCAATAACGTGATTGTTAATCATAATGGATTTTGTTCAGCTTTTAAGAAGTAAAGAATATCGTGCCCATAACATTTTAGAGTTATATCCCGATATTACAACATTATAATTAATTTTGGGTGTATAATTAATAAAACTAATACAACATTATTTTAGTCATATGTACTCTCCTTTCCAAATTAAAAAGTCGCATTAGTGTCATAGAAAACGTAAAAAGCGAATTTACAGTCGCTGTTATCGAACCGTGAATAATGTACCTTTAAAGAGGTCCATCCAAATAAATCAATGGTCAAATTAAAAATGTGATTATTAGCATCTTGAGCGAATAGTAGTTAAGGAGATCCTAACCATCTTCAGTTTAAATGTGATCTGTCTTCGTAAAAGATTATTTTTATCGAGCATACACCACATACAGGAATGATGAAATTTAAATCATTTCACACATGTTTATTACCACTAGATGAAACATGAATCGCTGCTAAACAATTTCTCATTTTACCAAGTTTCCTTCTGGTCACTCGCTGCAATGTATCATCATTTCTGTTTCGCGAATGTTTTGCCGATAATGGGACTGCCGCTTTACACCAGTCACGGGTGATGCCGTCGACATACTGGGCAGAAGATTCTGCCAGTCGTGATGGGTCTTTGTTCCGAGCAACTATTGCCCCTGGGGCTAGCATGGCGAGGAGAGAACACTGCTCTGGATTGGACGCCGGGTTGTATCTGAATGGACCTCTCGGGCGTCTGGGACCACTGGTTAGTCCTCCGGGGTCCATTGGCAGAGCGCAGCGTGTCTTGGGCGCGAGCAGGTGCTTGCGGTCTGATGGGATCTGTCCTTCGAAGAGGAGAGGCCGTCCTCGATTGATTTGGTTGTTGTAAAGGGGATTGGGGACCTGAGGACGCGGATGAAGGCGATGGCATTCTTTTTGAATGCTTAGGGCACTCGCTGCAGCGAAGAAGCGGTTTAGTTGGCGGAGGCAAATCCTTCATCCTGTAGGGCAGGATGTCGTCGCATCTGGTTAAATTTTCGACGCTGCGGGTAACTTTTTTCTTCGTAGAGTCCCAGCTATCAGTTCCTTGCTGCAAGATGGAGTTTGCAATATTGAATTAACGATCAGGATGGTTTCATATTCTACGGTTCATGAAAAATTATCTTTGATTTCATATCTTAACTGATTTAAGATAAATGTTTTTAAATTAACATTTTGAATACAGGATTAGGTACTTATGTATTAACGGGGGACCCAAGTTTAAATGTTAAAAGTCAAAGAAAAATGGGTGAAAATTGGTTCTCTTTCGTTATCCCGGACCCCTTTTGAAAAATAATTCTTTGAGATAACCCTTTCACGCAAAACGAAAGCATGCAAATGCTGTGGCGACATTTACCCACCCGATCCCGGACAATGTGGAGGGATAGTTTCGTTCCAGAGAGGCGAAGGGCACCATAGCGCCCGGAGACGGCTACACCCGATATAAAAGGCATTATAATCTAAAAAGAAAGCGAGCCGAAGGCTCGCCAATATCCTCGGTTAACTGTAAATGAAATTTATTTTGACAAGTTCTCATTTTCTTTGTTTGTTTTATTGGGTCTCCCGTTAATACATAAGTACCCAGGATAATTATGATGCAACTTGAAATAAGGAATTTGAGACTACATTTTCAAATGATAATACAAAAATACATTTATCGAACTAATGATTTTTTCCACTAGTTTTGTTTTTTAAGGAACAGTATGAATATTTTCTCTGGAAATTATTTATACGCATTAATTTAATTGAAGCTGTAGTATTTGTTAATTCGATAAATCAATTTTGTATTAATCAATAATCGTAAACAATAGTCATTTTCATTAAAGGAAATTATTATAAAAATCATCTCAAATCAAATCGTAAATTATTTTTTGTCTAGCATAGCCTGACTTCATTTCGCCTGTCATTCATATAATATATCATGAAATCTACACTCGGAACTTCTAGAAATGAATGAGATAAGCTCACTTGTCGTTTAGAAAACTCCACGAGTTCCTGAACCTGTGCCCGGAGAGATGTAAGACATTCTTCAGCTCTTCTCATTCGTTCGTGCCAGATGGAGCTCCTTGTCTCCTCTAAGTTGTCCCACTCTTGCTCGAGTGCCAATTTGGTTTCTGAATTAAGCAATTGAAAAAGCAAGAAATCACTTTCATGTTGAGATGGTTTTGTCTATAATGTTTTTAAAAGGATCCACTTCCTAGATATCCCAAAAACACAATTCAGAAGTTCTCACTTTGGTTGCAAAATTAAATGCTATAATTTTAACACTAACAATAAGTGAGAGTATTATTTTTCAATCAATGGCCAAAATATTTGTTTTATTTTCTGTTTAGATTTTGAAAAATTGTTTTCCCGAAAGTAGCGTGAGAAATATTGATGTTTAGATAATGTATTCCCACTATTAAGGTAGCTGGTTCCGGTTTTGATGTTGTAAGTTTTCATTCGTCGTTGCCATTGTCTATGCTCTAGATAAAATACTTCATTATTTCAATATTTAATACTCAGTTGAATGAAATTAATAGATAGATTTATGATGCATCATAATTTTATGAATTTATTTTAAGAAGTTCATCTTTTAAGACTACAATGCATCGAGAGAAAGAGAGAAACCAACAGAAACTCCAGTGTAACTAGGTCTTTTCCATATTATTATTACTTCCAACGAAAGTAAATTTATAATTAATGAAACATCTGAAATGGAACAAGGATTATATTAAGAAACGGGTGGTACATTTTATATAAGAATATTCGTTGTTTTTAAGAATAGAGGGTTTTCCTTTGACCACTAATTATGTGGCGACATTTTATTGTCGCGTTAATGGGAACTTATTTAAGAACCAGGGCTCTATAGCTTACTTAAATGATATGACGTCCAATTACGATTTTAATTATGGATGCTCTGAACGTTGTAGTCGTTTATCCTATTGGGAAATCCCTAAGAAATATATAATGATAGTCTTGAGTTCTATCGTTAAGCGCCTCTTATTCAATCCCTTTCTTTTCGCAACTTCTATATTTATTTTTGGAGAATATCCTCTACTTCGCTTGCCTAACTTTGGGCTAGAAGACTCTTGTAAAAATATTAACGTGGTAAGATATTTCTAGTTTCTAAAAATATGAATAATTTAACTGAATTTAAATATATATTTACAGCCTTATTGGTATATAACTCTATAGTTTACAATTATGCATTTTAATTAAAGAAAAGGGTCTAATTGTGGTACACACATTATTATACTATAAACCTGGTCTTTGTGCTTTGAAGGCAATTTTTGTGATGTCGATTGAAAAAATAATTGATTTATATGGGTTCTCCGGAAATTGAGCGATGATCGTATATAATTTTTTAAAAACTTTAACCTTAAGTTTCAAAAACTAAGAATGGAGATGTTATTTCACGAAAAAAAGACTCGACGTTTTCTTCCTCGTTTTATGAAATACCGACAAGAAAACCGAATTCACAATTGCAGTTTTGTTTTAAAACATTAATAAATATGGCGCAAGCAACAGCTAATACGGCACTCGTCGCTTAAAGAATTTTTTGACGAAAAACATCATGTTCTTAAGCTCTAGATAAAAATGTAATTATTAAAATATCTTTTCAAATTTAAAAATACATAGCCAAAGTAAAGAAAAAGCTATTTTCTGGCGTTTTTGTTGTATGCTAGAGAAAATTATGAAGTATTTTGTCTATAAATGAAATGGTCAATGAGTCTGTTAACTTGAAAGTGAAATAAAAGTAAGGAGCAGTCGAAAATGCAGCGAATTTTCATTGATGAAATTTTAGAAATCAGAATTTTGAACTAATACTCATAGCTATGTACTAAAAGAAACAGCAGATTAAATTTTTTAACCTAAAATAAAAGTAAAACTTGACAATTCCTTATATTTTCAAAAATTACTATGGAAAAATATTAGTAGCGACCAGTGTGTGTTTGAGAATTTGGAGCACAGGTTTTGTTATGCACAAATTATACAACTTATAATTTATAAGAACGATCACATTATGATACCATCATGTGGGAACAGTTGCGGAAAAGAATCCACAATGAAATAATTAGGAAGAGATTGGAAGTATAGAAATGAAGGGAAAGAAATTTCTGAGTAAGATGGATGTGGACGAATGAGCCATTGTTGAAAAAAATTCAATTGAATTAGTGATGGACACATTAGTGAATAAATAGCATTTCTTTAGACTTAGTTATTTCATTCGTGGAGTGTGACTGCACAATGAGTTTGAAATCTTCAGATACGATACTATTTGAAATAATGTAATAAAAATCTTTTCGTGAAATATTTTGAGCAATATTTTTTATCAGTTCACCGCAGAATATTATACTTGAAATTAATATCGAGAGAGTGTATAAATAATAAATTTTCGCATTTTGTCGATTTCATTAATTTTACACTAGATGCATGACTAGCTTCTAAAATATGTTGCTTCTATCGATCGTAACATTCTTTTTGAGTGTAGGGTCATAACACTTGGTAATTTGGACTCATTCATTAAAAAGGGACCAGCGCCTTTTTCTAAATAAACTGTAACATCGTGTCGCGCATTTACTGTAAAAGCTAAGGCTGCGCTTGTACCTAATAAATCTTCCATGCGATCCTTGGGTTGCTTTTTCATCTCGCGAGGAATGTCATCCTTCTCCTTTAGATAGGTAGGTTCCCCTGGTAACTCAGTTGCTCCGTCCGTCGTTCCATCAGCCTCTTGTATCATGTCTTGCATTATTCCATCCATCAATTCCTTCATCATAAAATTTATTTCGTCGGCTTCTGAACTCTTTGCCTCTGCACCCTCTTCCTTCACTCCTCCCTCTTTATCCTCTCTTCCTCCCTCCGCTTTACTCTCTCCTACTTCCTCGTCTTCGCCCGTTTCATCTTTGTCTTCTACTTCATCTCCCGCACTCTCTATTTTCACTTCCTCTTTACTACTCCTTTCTTTACTCTCTACTCCCTCTTTTTCAACCCCTTCCTCCTCCCCTTTACTTTCTCCTCCATCTTGCTCCATTTTGCTCCCATCTCCTCCACTCTCTTCTCTTTTTATATCTTCCCCTCTACTCTCTTCTCCTTCTTTTCCTTTCTTATCTCCTTCCTCTGTTTCCCCTATACTTTGTTCTATCACTTTCTCTTCACTTTCTCTCACATTTTCGTATTTTCCAACTTCGCTTTTACTATCTCCATATCCTATACTTTCTCCTACCTCTTCCCCATCCTTTCCCTTATCTTTTCTTACCTCTTCTTTGCTATCTCCTCCCTCTTCCTCTTTAATACTTTCTCCTTCTTCTTTACTCTCTCCCTCTACTTCTTTACTGCCACCTTCCTCTTCAGCTTTACTGTCTCCTTCCTCTTTACTCCCTTCCTCTGTTTCTTTACTTTCTCCTTCCTTTTTACTCTCTCCTCCCTCTTCCTCTTTACTCTCTCCTCCCTCTTCCTCTTTAGTCTCTCCTCCGTCTTCCTCTTTACTCTCTCCTCCCTCTTCCTCTTTAGTCTCTCCTCCGTCTTCCTCTTTACTCTCTCCTCCCTCTTCCTCTTTACTCTCTCCTCCCTCTTCCTCTTTACTCTCTCCTCCTTCTTCCTCTTTACTGTCGTTTCCTTCCCCATTTTTCTCTTCATCCTCTTCGTTTTCACCTTCGCCTTCGATGAACGCCCTCCTACTAACTGTCGCCCAACAAACCGTGAATATGCTCCTAGCAGCCGGAGGTCGCATATCTTTTAACGCCGCTTTCCGCGCCAACCAATCGAGGACTTCCATGCTCGTTCCGCATTTCATTCCTACTTTAACTGTCCCATCTCCTTTACATTGAGGCGCTCTCAACTCAGGGTGTCTCTTAATTGCGCTCACAATCATCAGAGTCTTACTGTTTTTCGACTCCGCTTCCGTGCTAGTAGGTGTAGGCAACCAAACGGAGTTTTCGTCCAGGTCGATATCGGTTGTGCTCGGAGGTGATTCAGCCTCTACCGTTGGTAAATCTTCTCGTTCCACCTGGTTTTCGAATAATCCCTTTTCTGCCGGATATATCAGGTATCTCCATACACAATAAGCGGCTATTAATGTTAATACGACGGTGATGATCTGAAAATTGCTTATTCGATAGAGATTGGTCCTTACGAATAGTTCTTCATCTCCCTCCTCTGGTTGATCGCACTCTGTAGGAAAATAAAAAACAACATTATTATTGAAGTTTATATCTACTTGATAGGGTTATCTTTTTCAGTTCTTGCCGTGCAACATGTCAGATTATTATTATGAACTTAAACTGGACTCTGTTATAACACTAGCTGGGAATTGTAATCCTTTCATTGGAATCTCGAACACCTTTGAAACGGCGAAAATTTTTCCCGACATTTTAAACATGTTTTTAGGCTTCACACGAAAATAGACATAAATTTACTTTTCACATATCGTAAAACTCTCCAAGAGTCGATGTATATGTAATAAATACGTACGGACACTACAGATGAAGGAGGTTCAGGACCGGCCTCTTTCATAGAGGATTTATTTGCGAATCCGCAGTTTTGCGCTGATAAGTTGCTATCCTGCTCCTATGGGCAAGTACCAAGGAGCAACAGCGTTACGTTCCTTCGAAGGACGGAGCGCTTTTACTTGAGTGTAATCTTTCTCTCCTCATCCAAATACACAAGTTGTGAGGGGATAGGCTGAGAAAAACCGACCTCCGTCGAATTAATGATAAATGTATATCGAGTTCTAAACATAAATATATTTAGGAAAGCACATTTCATGTTTTCATCGAGTAAAGATGATACATATTGTAATTAACCGGAGTTTTATCTAGTATGAGTAGCATTTGGATGAAAATATGCGATAAAAATTGTATTTAATTGTCACTTAATAGAAAACTCCTTCCTAATTTTCAGTATCTGTATTTGTAACAAAACTATTTCGAAAATACAGTATATCCCGCCAATTACGACAATTGGTTATTATTATCAGTCACCTACCATAATGAAATTTGGAATAAAACAATAAAATCTAGTTTATATGCAATTTTCTTCGCATAATATGAACACGTCCGCATCTATTGTAATAAAATTTTTTATCTGATCGCATGTTGGCTGTAGGCAAAAAATTTCTCAATAAGAGATCTTACGCATACTCTTCCGGCAAAATTGTACCGACAACTTTTCGACAAAATAGTGCGACACAAATAAACCACATCTAAGCACTTGACCTATTTAAGTTTCAGTTCTCAATGACAGTTTTGTAAAAAATGTTATCAGAACTACCTTAACTTTTAAAAATCAATATGTCACAGAAACTCAGAGGTTTAAGGTCCTAAAAATAAAAACATAGAAGTTTGTGTGATGAATTTCCAAGTGTAGTCAAAGAGATGTAGAGCTTCTAAAACCGAGTAACTTTTTAGGTGTAGAAGTAAATGAAAATGTGAATATAAAACGAAAAAGAGACATTAAAGGGGAAAGTGCGGGAGATGTAAACTCTTTAATTATTAGTAGCTGCTAAACGTTATCAATGAATCAAACTCAATGTGATCACATTCAGCAGAATATACTGAATTTGAAAAACATGATTCGATTTTATAAATACAAATAATTACATGTAATATGACGGCAGAATTAAAAAAAGGGCAGCATGCATTAACCCAGGGGTCGGCAACCTTTTCTATAAGGCGGGCCACATTCGTTGTTGTGAATGCTTCGGAGGGCCGCATTGGAAATCATGAGAGTTTCGGCGGGCCGTATGGGCGTTTAAATCAGAAATTACCTTTTGTGGTCTCATATTAATGAAAATCAATTATAATTTGTCTACTATAGCGTTAAAACACCACCAGGAAAGGTTTTGAGACCATAATTTCACTGAAAAATTTTGAAATTTACTGTGTTAAATTATACCGATAACTTTTTCATCATGGCTTCGCGGGCCGCATAAAACGCTGTCGGGGGCCGCATGAGGCCCGCGGGCCGTAGGTTGCCGACCCCTGCATTAGCTTGCAGCGCTTAATAGGGCTGCGTCGTGCATCATGGCCGCCGTCCTTGAGTCCTTCAAAACAACGGAATAACAAAAAGGATCTTCTTGATATATTTCATTTGTAAAAGTTAAGTAAAACGATCTTAACAAACTATGCATTCGGATCATTGGTCCATTACCACTGGTTGAGGTTAATGCAACCCTCTGTCCCTATAGTTCCTGCTCCGCTGTTGCACCCAAATACTAATTTCCGGAACCTAGACGTAGTTAGTAAATACGGAATACATGAAAAAAATTGAAGTATGTTTAAAAGCAAAAAGTGTATTAAATACTATACAAAGTAACGTGCGTTTTGAGCAATAGGCCGCCTGTGTTCGCAGCAAACGTCGCTGATATGGAGGGCGCACCCCTGAACCTAAATCACTACATACTAATTATTTGGCTACTACATTTTAAATTACAAAATTTTTACTTTTTATACATATCACGAATGGAAAATCAGTTATTTGTGATATAAATTATACATTATGAGTGAAACACATAAAATAATATTTAATATGACATATGCTTTAAGCTGAACTATTTTCAAGCGCATTGCAACTGAGTCTACTAGCAAAGTTTGCAAAATCTTGCTTACCTTTATTTTCGCCGAAAAAATAATATGGGTTGCATTCAGCTAGGACACTTTTTGAAATAAATATTACATAAAAAACAATTGTAGCTATATTTTTGTCGCTCATGTCCCTGATAAATGAAAGTTCAAACTTTGAAGATAACTTTCAAGTGTATTTAATTGATTTAAAAGTGGTTTTAAAGTAGTCATCCACTTAAAATTTTGATATTGGAAAATTTTACATACTTGAGCCCTAAATTAACAGTTTAAACAGCAACGGCAACAATTAAAATTTTTGAACTAATGTCGCGAGTTGCTTTATAAGTTCGAATAAATGACGAGATGAACAAATATGTAATATTATTTCCTCAGGATGCAATTAAGAATATATTTGAAATAATTTCGTCTATTATACTTACTTAAATAAAATTGATAAAAGCCTGGATATATGATATATTTATTCCGTAATTTAGTGTCTGGGGTTTCTCTAATTTGCTGATAATGTTAGTAAATATTAATCACCCTGTAAATAAATTACTTTAGCAACAGTCCTTTCATCAGAAGAGCGAATGTGAGTTTTTACTCTTTATATTTTGCAACTTTAGAGAAGTTTGGACAAAATTTAATTTTTTCGTAATATTTTGGGGATGTAAAATAATCGAATTATAAGGAAGTTGAAGATATTTATGGTTATAAAAATATGCCTTAATAACTTTTTATAGTAAAAAATCATCATGCTCTCCATATAATATTTTCAAGGGATATTCCTTTGCTCAAGTTAGTTAGTTCTCAAGCAGATCTGCCATGCGACCCCCTGCATGTGAATGTTCGGTACCTACGACCCCCAATGATTTTTTGAGAAGTAAAAAAAAGAATTTCTCCGAAAATGGGAATTTAGATAGATAATAGGCTAAAATGTTATCACTAAAATTACTTCATTTACAAATATTGATGAGTGTAGATACATTTATAGATAGTTATCATTGCTGAGATATATCTATTTGTTATTTGTTACAATGAAATAACACATATATTAAAACAATTGTAAATTTATAGGTTACAGAATATTATTTATCTTTTGAACACAACTTATCGATTCTGGAACACAGCTTCCTTAACACAAAACACAATTCACTATCAACATTTATCAACTTGTTTCTTGCTTTAGACTTACCTAATTGACACTAAACTAGAAAATCCCAAGTTCACAAAGATTAGTTGTGGGAAAAACCATTAGGACCTGTGCTGCTAAGTTGGAAATATTTTTATATTTTCCCATCATCTTTAACCAAAACTTTATTAAGCTCACACCAGAATTGAGCAACATTTTGGCATCTCCGTCTTGGCATAAATCTAGTAGTTCTTGAGTATTATACACTTCTACGACATCTACTTGACATGAAAAAGAATTTGAATTAGGTAAAGAGAGTCTTTTAAAAGGTGGGACAACTGGAAAGTATCTCTAAAATTCTATTTTTAGTGTTTGCAAGCGTTTACAAATAGAAACCTTAACCTCGCTTGCATCTAACTCGTTTTCTTCTATCTTCTTATCTGAGCTATCAACGATTCATGCCACAGAGCCAAACAAAATGAGGCTAAAGATGATTACAATGTTACAAAAAAGACACCTTCAGATATATTTTCAAACTACCAAAATATTTGCATTGATATGACCGTAAAATTGATTATTCCACTACAGCACATTGGCAAACACGACCTCCAAAAGCAAAACTAAGGGTAAAAGAAAAGGACATTTTTTTGCTAAGGAAAGTGTTATTTAAAAGAAATTAGAAACATAAATTGTTAAAAATAAATTAGTTCATCCAAAATCCAGAGATCGTCATGAATGACAATAAAGATGATAAATGTGAGGACTAAGAAAATGAGCTAATATATGTCGCCATATTATTTAATTTTTTATTATAAAATTATATTTCTTATATTAAATTTAAATACATTAGTAAAGTTAACAAATGCTTTATTCTGAAAATTTCAACCCTCAATCAAACATTAAACTTAGACTTATTTATTTTATTAAAATTGAATGAGGAAAAAATCAGTCGGCATAGTGAAAACTGCTCGCGACCCTACGTTTGAGAACCTCTGGTATTAAGGACGAAAGAGATTCTTATGGAGAAGATATTTTTAAACTAATACATTTACAAAAGTTTGATTTAAATGTAAACATTTTATTGATGTTTCAAAATTAAGAAAAAACTCCTTAACCATACGGTTAAGGAGTTTTTTCTTAATTTTGTAACATCCATCTCACTGTAGTCACCTACCCTTTTTAATTATTTTATTGATGAATGCCATCAAGTAAATGCGTATGTATTATATAGAATGTCCATAGTGGAATCTAATAGCTTTAAATAACTTGTTATTATATCTCTAACAAATGAGCGGGAAGTTGAAATCACTTATTAGCACATATGCCGGTACTTTTGCACATTTCCCTCTTCCATTTTTGAACATTCAATGGCTCATTATTCGCATTTACTAGCAACATATTATTACTACCTTTTGTGAGTATCCTTAATTGGCACATCATGTTTGTAATGAGAAGTCTAAAAGTCAGTAACTATATCTGTTCCACTGAAACAGGCGCTTCGGAGATTGAAAAAGAAGTGAGACAAGAAGATACCAGGTCTCCTAAATTAATCATGGCATCACTAAAGAGATTGTTCAACACAATGCTGGAGGAACAAAGGTGTAAATGTGAAAGGAGAACATCTGTACTTTTCTGTTGAAATTCTACTGTGGTGGATGACCAGAAGAGCCCTGTGAAGGAACCGAGAGGCTCAAATTCACGAACATAATAGCTTAACCACAAAACAATGAAGAGGACAATATCTGTAAAAATAAAAAAATATGAGAAATAATAGTATTGATAATACAGAGTTGACTGAAGTAAGATGGGAAGGAGGAGTGCAGTTTGACTTAGAAGAATTAATGATCATTTACTCTGGAGAAAATAAAGGCACAAGGTAGTGCCAGATAAAGAAATGGTGAAAACAACTTCACAGGGTATGAGATTTTCAAGACTACAAGCAGTTCCTGTAGGTAGGACCTCTTAGAGAATGGGGGAGGGTAGGAGGACCACATCACCTGTGTCTCAAGCTAAAGAGGGCCCAAATTTGCATTTGAATGAACTCGCCATTGCATGAAAATATATTTTCCCTCAATAGTTGGCACATTTTCATAAAAAAAACAATAAAAAATATACAAATAACATTTCACTGCTTTTTAGCTGATGGTTGTCTTATTTTGTTTTCATAGGTTTCTATTTTTATAATTGCCATGGGCCTCAAAATATGGAAGTGGCCTGGGCCTCTCTGAAGCTCTGAGATAGCCTGCCTTTAGGCATGAAGAAATACTAGGGGAAGATCAATTTGATTTTATAAAAGGCAAAGAACAAAAATCCAATTTTGAGAAACATATCAGAAAGGACAAGGGAATACAACCAGGATTGTCATATATGTTTTATTAACTGTCATTAAGCATTTGATAGGGTGAACTGGGAAAAGCTGAAGAGGATATTGAAAATTATTGAGAAATCTATTCAAGAAGTATGTGTTAGAAGTCAAATTAGACCAATGTGATACCTAGTTTAATGTAAGGAATTAGAAATCTACAAGAACAAAGACAGGCAAACTTTGGTCCACAAAGCCATTATGAAAGTGAACCCTGAAATTGAAGGTAGATAATTTTATGATTTTTATTTTTAAAAGTCTTTACCATTGAAGTTATGATGTTAAAAAGTTATTTATTATTGATTTTCATGTGTAGGACCCCTTGCAGTCTCTCAAATGATTTCCAATGTGAACTCTTATGTAGTCTACCAAGCCAAAAATTTGGCCACCTCTGAACCAAAAACAGTCAAACAGTTTGAATATCTTGGAAGCATTATAACTAGTAATCTCTAATGCCAAAATGATATGAGGACCACAACAATGAAATTAAAAGCAGCCTTCTGAAGGGAGAATCTTCTGTTAATAGGTAAAGTAAATAAAAAACTAAAGGAGAAGTTAGTGAAATTCTATGAATATTCAGTAAAACTAAAATGGAACAGAAATATAGTGGCTTAGAAAAATTTTGGTTAGCTTTAAAATATTAAAAAAAATGGTGGTTAAAATGGCAAATGAAGAATTATTAGGAAGAATAGGAAAGAAGGAAATGATAAAATAACTGGTAAAGAGAAAGAAGTACAGGACCAGACATTACCTGAAGAAATATTCCATGCTTAAAGATTGAGATAACCCACTAGGCCAGGGGTTGGCAACCTTTTACCTAAGAAGAGCCAGTTTTTCAAATAAATTATGTATAGCATGCAACATAAGATGAACTGCAGTCATTGGTGGATCCATAGGAGGTAGTCCCCCTTCCCCCCCCCCCCCCCTTAACCTTGCCATTGTTTTAATTTTTGCTATTATCACTGTAAAACAAATGTTTATTCTACATAATTCATCCACACTTTTTTAGTTTTCTGCAATTTCTATTCAAATAATTTACTAAGCCAATTTCTTTTTTGGAGGTTTTATCAGAAAAAGTTGCTATTGGGAGCTGCAGGTTGCTGACCCCTGTATTAGGCAAACAAAGAGCTAAACTGGTAAATCTGAATTCTCCAAAAATCATAAAATAGTTATGAGAATTCTGGTTTGTCAGCTTAATCTTACAAGAATGATATGTCATTCAAACAAAGAATTCAACCCAAGATAGTAATATTTGTAGAAGAGTCACTCATAGTAATAAGATGTACTAATAGTGGTTTGTTATACTTACTCATACATGAAGCATATAAAGAATCATAAAAATATTCAAAACTAGATTTTGACAAATAGTTGCTGCTGAAAATGTGGTTTTCGAAATTCTGTCTGTAGTCTGTCCTTGGCTCTAGGTACTAGATGGTTGAGTAGAATCTTGTATTTATATGAGATCTTACCATGAGTAAAAGTCTTGTTGAAATGAACCATATTATGCTACAATGAAGGATTGTTTATTATACTTGATTTTCACAAAATGTGGATTTACCCAAGATGTATTTTGATTGAAATTAGCCCAGTTGTAGAACTTAATGTAATAATATATGACTGAAATATATTAGGTCTATAATATCAAGTGACATTGTAAGATATTGAGTTTTATGCCCAGCTACTGTCAAGCTCTACCATCTAACAGCAGCAGCAGTCAAGGATATCAAGGGCAGGTCCAGACCTAATCTTTTTCGGATGGGGGCGGGGTAATCAAAGATGAAACAAGATACTAAAGTATACAGCGTATCACAAATAGTGTTTTAAAGTTCTTTTCTTCAACAAAATTACTCCATTTTCTTCCATTTTAAAAGTATTGCATGTACACATAAGGAAATTAAACGTATTTTTGTGAGATTGTTTATGTTAGCAACAATGAAGAAGTAACCATGCAAGAAATTTTCAAGTTCAACTCAAATTAGGACATTATTGTCTGATTTACTTGACTCCAATAATGAAAATGTCCAGGAGAAGAAATGCTCTACTATACTAGTTCTACAAGTTTTATTTGAAAATTATTTGAAATAAGCAATACTTTATGAGATACGATGGAAATTTTATTTTTAATCATCAGTAAAGTTGTGCCCCTGATTGGCTTACGTGATTCATTTCTGTGATTTTCTTGTTATCTTTGATTTTAAGTCCTTCATATCAAATATCATGAGAATCTGTTTGGTAGAAGCCGAGAACAAATATGAAGACGGATGGATGGACAGACAGACAGACCAACGCTAATAGGTGCTTATGCTAGAAGCAAAACGCACCTGAAAATAAACTATTTGAAAATATCTTCAAAACTATACAGATTTTTAAATATAAAAAGGTTATAGATTACTTGGGTACAGCAAAAAAGTAACATTTCTATGTAAAAAAAACGGCGCCTCATTTTGTGATCAAGGTGTTGTAGAATTAGGTTAAATATTCTATATATTGCTAATTGAGTCGATTTTCATTTTATTAGGCAATTCTGATAAATTGTGAGAAGAGAGTGCTTTTCAACAAAAGCAACGAGTCTATTATGGCATAATTAATTGAAAAAAGCTTAAATAAACTTTGAATAGAGATATGCTGATACTTGTACATAAATATTTTACTGTCCTTATTATAAATGGACACTACCATAGACATTTTTGGAGCATAGGAAATATGCCAACTTAGCTATTTATTGTAGCAAAGAGGAAATTTTGTTAACAAGCTTTTTTCAGTATGATTTTAAAATATGATTGAATTGAGTTTCCAACTCTGGATTAGCACTATTCAATGGATATAAGAGAAATTTTTTTTATTCTCATCAAGGAAATTTGAATGACAATGCAAAGTGCACATAATCTATTTAATTTGCTTTTTCATATTAAATGCTAATTCAGCATATCTTCAGCCATCTGTTTGCAATGGCATATTAAGACTTGGGGCCCCTAGGCGCATGCCTACTGTGCCTATTGGGTAATCCGGCATTGTCTGTTTGTGAGTTAGAGAACTGACACTTTGTTTAATTTTGAAATTTACTATTTTAGGTTTCCAATATAAAAGTTATTTATAATTTTTTTATATGATTTACTTGTTTTTCAATATAATATATATTACATATGTACATATATTATTTTATAATTCACTAATATCCATCTATCTTATTTTCTGACACTTTTAAATGTAATTAAATGCTGAAATTTGGTACTGCCATAAATTTTACTAAGTGTAAACTATGGCCCAGAATATTTGAAAATCTTAGAAAATTGGTCTAAGTTTGACTTATAAGCATGAGTGCATAAGACTGATCACAAATTGTGAAGATAAAGAAGGAGAAAAATTCTGAACTTGACCGGGAATTGAACCCGGGTCTCACACTTTTTGACTTCATGAACCTACCTTTCTCCATTGGATTTGCATGGGGAACAAGCATAGAGTAATATTAATTAACATATAATATATTTTTAGAATCAGGACAGGAAATCAGCATTTCTACATATTAGAAGTGGGAGGCATAGTTAATATAAGTTTTCAGTAATGACAGGAGTTTAATATAACATTGTGCTATTTCTGCATAAAATAAACTAAATATATGACTGGTTTCATTGAATAATCACCATCTTCAGATAACAAGGATTCAAGAAGCAGGATTTATATACTAGAAGGAGAAAAAGAGGAGGAAATTGGAGGTAGAAAGGATGGAAAAGAAGGAAAGAAAAAAAGGAGGCAGGGTTAAGAAGTTGATCAGGAGAGAATAAGTAAAACTAGGAGTGATAGATGATTAGTGGGGTTTCACTCACTCACTTAGCCCCACCTCCCTTTTTTCCAGACAGACGGATGGACATGCTCTGATCATAAGACATTCATTTTTAGGTGTGTTTCACTACCAGCATAAGCACCTATTAGCGTTGGTCTGTCTGTCTGTCCATCCATCCGTCTGCATATTTGTTCTCGGCTTCTACCAAACAGATTCTCATGATATTTGATATGAAGGACTTAAAATCAAAGATAACAAGAAAATCACAGAAATGAATCACGTAAGCCAATCAGGGGCACAACTTTACTGGTGATTAAAAATAAAATTTCCATCGTATCTCATAAAGTATTGCTTATTTCAAATAATTTTCAAATAAAACTTGTAGAACTAGTATAGTAGAGCATTTCTTCTCCTGGACATTTTCATTATTGGAGTCAAGTAAATCAGACAATAATGTCCTAATTTGAGTTGAACTTGAAAATTTCTTGCATGGTTACTTCTTCATTGTTGCTAACATAAACAATCTCATAAAAATACGTTTAATTTCCTTACATTTGTATGCAGTATTGTTTATATAGGAAGAAAATGGATTATTTATGATGAAGAAAAGAACTTTAAAATGCTATTTTCCTTAGGTACTCTCAATGAGTCTTGCAAGTGAAAAGAAATGAATAATTTTCAAGGAGGAAACAATTTCAAAAACGTTTATATAATAATTTCTTTCAAATACTCCATTGCATGAAACATGCCCATTTGTTGTATGTTGTACACTTTCCTAACTTGTTTACTTTTTATAAGGAATTCCTTAAGGTCATGTTTGTCTGTCCATCTGTTTGTCTGCATGTTTCATCTAATTCCCCTTGAGAAATAATGTAAAAGTGGGGAGTGTGAGGGAGCAAGAGAGAAGGATAAAAGAGAAATTAAAATGTAAAAGGTAATATTATACTTATTTTCACCATGTGCTAAATATAATATGCAAAATGATAAATGTAAATGGAGTTCCATTTACAATATTTAATGCTAATAGTTACATGTTGTAATGGTTTAGTTATTTGAGGGTTGGAGGGAGTAATGTGATCGTGGAAACAGGAACTGTGCATTATCTACATTTGAGGTTGATGGCTGAATGTGGATGTCTCTTTCGTTTCTTTCAATAAATGTAACCCCCTTCCCCCCTCAAAGTTACGCTCCCCAGTTTGGGAACCACTGATCTAGTGGGTAAATTTGTTTTTACATAATTTTAGAGATATATTTGTTTAGCTGTTTTGTGGCTTCCTCGTGGTTTATAAAGTATTTATTTTTGGTGTGCTGCATCAGTACTTCCTTTTATTAAATATTTTTATTATAAAAATTAAATATTAAATATTTTTATCCAAAAATGTGTGGGAATAATGATGTGTGTAATAAAAAATATTGGCTAAATCGTTTTCAAGTTATCAAGATATTGCAACTAAAAAGAGATTGTTCAAGTTGGAAAGTCTACAATTAGTTGAAGCTATAGAAGTAATTGCATGGTTAAGATATTTCGGAAGTGCGATTTAATGTATTTCTGTTAATTAAAATTATTGGAACCAGAAAGTGAGAAATAAATTTGGTTTCAAACGAAGTGCACTGTTATTTGTTATATCTGTAGCATATTTCCAAATGTGTTGCATGAATGACTAGTTAGTTGAGCCTTCATGATGATTCGCTCTATAAAGTAAAACTGTTCCACTGCTTGCCTTACTCAATGGGTCACCAACTGCCTCTGGTAAAAAGATTGGTGTACCTATAAATATGAGCACAATAATTTTTCAGTTCTGTACACTATTTTTGTATGAAAATTGCATATTATCTTTGAAGAATTTCTAGGAGCATCAGTTTAGTTTTTTTAGCTGTGATGGAAAACATTACCCTAACATAACTAAATAACGAAATGATTTTTGATTAACAAAATGAAAAACGTTAACAAAATATCAAAAATTGCTGTAACAAAAGCAGTAACTATGTGGGGAGTTTACTCATATCACTTCTCAGTTTTTGTCAAATATCACTTCCTAAGGATTGCCTACTGTTGTCGTTAATGTTGCAGAGGATATAGATTTCTACAATCAGAAATATATTTTTTAAACTACTGATCCACAGTTTAATTCAATTTCTATTTGTATAAATCTTTATGTAGGTTGCAAACATAAAGAATATAAAAACTTTTATATATATATTTAAAAAAGGGCAATTAACTCGTTTTCATTAATGTGTACTATAATTTTTCATTATAATGTTAAAGGTAACGAAAAACGAAATTTAGATTCGAGTTTAACAAAAAATGAAAAATATATTTTTTTTGACCATAATGAAAAATGTAACGAAACATATTTTTTCATTTGCCATTACTGGTTTTTAGTCTTAAATTACTGGATAATATATGCAAATTGGTTGGATAGAAAGTTCGCTAATAAAACAATTATGGAAAGTGATGTAGAAAATTATTTTAGCTGTTAAAATTTACTAGTTAAGGTTTTTAGTATTCTTTTATATTACATCATTTTTGGTATGAAGGAACATAACATAACATTACAACGAATAAGGTTTATTTAGTTGGCTTTTCATGTGTACTGTTGTCTTTGTTCCTATAAATACTGTAAGGCCCCTTACACACTCGGCTCTCCTGAGCCGCTACTGCGAGTGCCTGGTTGATCCGCTATGTGGCTCTGTCGAGCGCAACATACTCAGCTAACTCCTCGGTAATCCCCTTTTCTCAGAAGTACCAACTTCTCAAGAGTTCCAATCCACGTTATCACTAGCGATCAGTTGCAATGATAGAATTGGAAGAAGAGGTCGCGCTTCTAGCTGTAGCATTAATGCAGAAGAAACGTAAAAAGAGAAGAATGCAGGTACATCCCATTGTGAGTGCTAGACTGCCACATGTTTATTCACTCAACAGCGTGGCAAGACTGACTTGAGTTGCAGCTCACAGAGCCAAGTGTAGAAGGCTTCCATTTAAATACACACAAAAATCGTCCCCGCTAGTAGCATTGACCAGCAGGGAGAGCCGGATAGTGGCTCTAGAGCCGTATGCCTGGGCTCTTGAGCTGCTATGCGGCTCTAGTGTGAAGAGTACCGACTCGGTTCCGTTGCTTTTCCTTGTATTTCCTTCCACGTCACCCACTTCAACTCACAGTAGCAGCTCAGGAGAGCCGAGTGTGTAAAGTGCCTAAGAGTAAATTCAGATATTGTAATTTTTTCTGAAAAAAATGTAAAATCTAGGAATGTCATACTGACATGCAAATACAGTAGATTTTAAAATGTTAGCTTTTGAGTTATTCTAAATTTTGCAGCACTTAATTTTTTCAAATAATAGGAAAGTTTGTATTTTTAATAGTAAGAATAAATATGAAATTTTTCATAATTTGTGTTTTAAAATTCACATTTTTTTATTCATAAATTATTTTGTTGAAGATCTTGATAATACAATATTTGTCTTCTTATAGATTTTAAAAATCCTCTTACTGATATTGTTAAACATTTTCTTTTTATCTGTAGAAAGAAAACCTGCTAAAGCTAAAAATATGATTTGGTCTCTTGAGGTTCAGCCATTCAAGGTTTTACTGAATTTAAAGACATTCATTAATTTTTGCATAAAAGAAATAATTGTATTTTGGAAATTTTCCTAAATGGTGGCTTCGGATTTATGTCCAGTCTATTCACCATTAAAGAAAGTACTTTGAATATAAATATGCTGGCATCTTTCTAATTTTTGCTTATATCTCCCTAAACAAGACCCAAGACTTAATCCCAGATTCATAAACATTCCTGGGAGATACACTATTCATAAACGTTAGTCTGTCACATTACCGGTAAAAAAATATATTTAAAAATTTAACAGAATTTATTTTATCAAAGGAACAAAGATTACTTGTTAGGAACATCAATTTCCAATGCTAAAAACATTTCGTAAGTAAAAAAATATTAATTGTAACATCCCATCTACTCCACTATTTTGACCATGGTGCCATTTTTCCTAGACTGAGGTAGTCTCGCAGACGATTGTTTATGAATCCAGGATTAAGGTTTCGATTTACAGTTTTCAGATTTCAAAATTTAGTAATGGTTAAAAATAAAACTGAAAACATAGCTGAATTTATGCTGTTTTTAGTATCTGTCAGTGCTATAAGGATGCTGGTTGGTGGTCTCTGAAATAATTTTGATGAAGTTACACGGTGTATTGGTATTCTTTCCATCTTATGTCGCTAAGAATTGGCAGATGATTAGTATTTGGTAGAAGATTCCTGTGATCATTGCATTGGTATAAAACATTCTTTTCAAATAGAAACCTATTCATTCCATGTTGAGAATACTGTAGTGGTTCTCACATGTTCGCAGATATGAAGAACGTTTTTTCCATTGAAATTTCTTAATATAGTATATCATTTTTTATTACTCACCATATCTGCATATGCTATTCTTCGATGGTCTGCACTACTGTTACCCTAATGTGCACTTCCTTCCTCTTTTAACTTGTCACTCCCAGGCTCAATCCTTCCATCATCTTGTTGGCATTCAACACATTGCTTTCAAAATCAATTTTATAGTGAAAAAAAAGAAAGCAATGCTATCCAATACTTTCTGAAACAACCTATTCCAAAATAAAATTGATTTTTTAATTCTAAAATCTATTCATTAAATTTGAAAACTTCTAAAATTGAATGATTTTAAATCATACCTGTATCCTATGGCAGTATCCAATTGTTGTATTTTATTGAAATAGAAATATAATATTTAGATCATATTCCTTAATGAGGACAATCTTTTTCATGTTTATTAAAATATGAAATGAAAATGGCATACTAAAGTAATATCACTCAGTCAAGACCACCTAATTAAAAAATATAATTTGAAATTGTAATTCCTTAATCTTACAACTCCATTAGCTCACTACATGAAATTACTTATAGTGAAAGAATTCTAAATTTGAATTTCTCCTTTTATCAGGGATGCCACTTTTCTTTAAACAGATTGGAAGTTTCATTTGCTTAATCTTCTAAGGGAAATATGTCCTATTTCTGCCATGCTTTGGAATTTAGAAGACTTATTGAGTTGGAAGGATACCTATTGAGTTGGAAGGATACCTGAGAAAATGTATTTTTAAGGTTAGTATTCATTCAATATATACTATCATTTACTCAACCCAATTAGAGTAAATCACATCTCAAATTACTATGATTTCCATTGACTATATGACACTGAACTTGTTTTAAGACTCTGTAAATTAAACATTTAAACCTAGAATTCCTTCATTGTTCATTTGGATAATAATCATATCAATAAAGTTCACTTATGAGGGGGATTATTTGCAGTAATCTAAGATAGGAAGAATTAAGGCAGTTTGATCATTTTGTATTACAAATTTTTTACAATGAAAAATAAAAAGCAACTACGCATTCACATAATTTTATCAAACATGGATATTTTTAATTTCACTGCCTAAACGGTATTCTGTATCTGCATTAAAATTTGGGGGCATTCTGTATTTGCATTAAAATTTGGGATGTCTTGCATTGTTTCTTAATTTCATTGGATACTGCTGGTAACCAACATTCTTCTAATGTTTTATGCAATGCTTACCTTCATCCTTAGCTTTGAAATTAACTTGATATTATTAGAAATGGCAGAAGAAATGATTTTCATATGATATACATCGACTTAATCCTAAACTCCCCCTCATAAATGAGGTTTTCATATCAATGTCTTTTGCCAAATTCAAAATTTGTCAACTCCTTAGATTTGAAGCAGAATCTGATTCTCAAGGCTATAAGAAAGGAACTTTCAGCATAAGAACTTTCAGCATAATCAGGACAAAGATATCAAGAACATCTGTAATAGTTGCAACTTTAAAGCTATGACAATAGGGAAGATTCACTCACCCAGTAATTCTTTATAAGGAACAATTACTTGTCTTAACTCTGAACAAGTTATGCCTCAAATCAAGAATCATTCACAAATGGAGTGAAACCTTCATCCCATATGGAATTATCTCTAGATATTACTTTGAAAAATCTGATGTGGCCAACATGACTTTCTCCATATAAGGGTATAGACGTTTATTATTATGGATAGCATTACAAGACAAATTATTTCGTATCCTAAAAATAGTCGTCCTTATTGCCTTAAATTACATATATTTTGAATGTTTACAGAATTCACCGCTACATGGTTGTGGCGCTATATACTGGAAATTTAAGAATAAGCAAAATATCTCCGAAACAGATGGTTCTACGAAAATGGTTCTACGAAAATTTGTTTCAAACAAAACTTGGAAGAAATATTATTCTCTACAACTTTGGTCCTCACAAAGATTTCCAATAATGACGTTTTTAAGGAGATATTTGACAAAAACCGAAAAACTGATTTATAAATAACTCAAACTGCTATGGAAAATTGTTTCAAATGAAAGTTGTAGAAAATTACATTATATGTAACATTTTTATAGAATTGTATATACAATGATGTTTTAATAGATAAATATCTCAAAAACCGGATCGGTTTCGAATAAACCTCTACTTCTGCTCAACCGTTATTGTCCAAAAACTAATCAGCTCTTTGTGCTCATGCTAGAGTGTTATATATGAAATTCGGTAAGGATATGGTTAGTACTTTTTGAGTTAAGAGCGCCCACAAACACACACATTGAAATCTCAAAGTCCATTTTTTTCATGAACACAAATACTTCCCCATTACTACGTATGGAGAAAGTAAAAATGAATTGCTTCATTAAAATAAAATTGTGGTAAAGAATATGGTTCCATAAATTAAGAAAAAGTTTTGCAGTTTGATAGTCTATATATTTTCTTTGCATACATTTGGAAATGTTTACATATTACATTTCTTCAGGATTAAAATCCATTACCAATTACAGTGCAAAAGTCATATACAACACAGTCATGGTTAAAATGAACCTGTAAGCTTCACACCCATCCATTAAATAATATCCAAGCACAAGAGATCAGTACAATAGCTCAATTTTTTGGCAAGTTCATTTGGTTTACACTTTGAAGTTCATATATCCTGGAGTGCAGGTAGTCGTCACATCTAATAAGCCCATCATAAGATTGAATTGCAGATATTTAAGTGCACCTAATGGCCAGATGCATGACAATACATTAAAATCCTCTAAATACATTATTCACCATGCTTGTTTGGGTGCCAAGCCCATAAAGGTGGTTCTATGGGTCTCAATGTTGACATAAGCAAAGACTATCATGTTTTGATAAGATATTAAAATAAAACAAAATAATACTTATCTGTAATAATACTCATTGTGAGTTATGTACAAGCACAAAAATGAAGATGCCATTAAAGTACAGGCTTAACATTTTTGGTCAAATTAACTTAAGGGAATACTTAGTTAAATAAAGGTAGCAACGATGATAGAAAAATTTATGTAGGTTAAAAACTTAGAAGAGTGTTGCTAAATTATGGGGCCAAGCAAAGCCTCAAAAATGGAGCAGTAAAAGTGGTAAGACCACTGTATAAAATAAATTATTTACAACTTAAGTTTCCTAATAAGGAATGATGTATTACAAAGGATGGAGGCACCAACATAATGCAAGGTCAGGTTCTAGCTGAAATATACTGAAAAGGGTTGTCTTGTTCCACATGATGGTGCACATCCTAAGTACTTAATAAATTAAACCTTCCATGAAGGAATTTGCAAAGATGTAGTTGCTGCTAGCTTAATACTTTACTGCAGTTGCAGAGGAGTAAAGAATAAAGTCCATGAAATGAGTAAAGATGTGGAAAAATATTCCCTCTGTTAACAGTTAAAACAGAAAATATGTGTATATACAGACACAGGAGGACCGGTGGTAGAGAACACCTGGCAGAGAAACTTATGGTGAAATCCTGCATCCTGTTCATAAGGAGTCAACCCTCTTGTTTTAATGAAGTGCCTCCCCACTGCTACTTATCAGTCTCTACTTAATCAACATCACTTTGAAGATATTTTAACACCCAAACTTCAATTTTTTCAGAGCATTGGTGAGGTGAAGCATTTCTAGACTCATCTGAGATACAAGGGCTTCCAGACTGTCCACAGAATCGAGAACCTCCACCCTTTCAGTATGTGGATTGAAGCGGACTTCAAATGATCGGGACATACCAGTGGAGACCCACCTCCTGTGAATAACAAGATAACAGTGGAGTGAGTAGGTGCAATAGAAATGTTTATAATAAGACCTTAATCACACTAGATAGAAGTCTTACCTGAACTTTTCCTTCATATCATCAAAACTCTCGGCAACATAGTAAACTGGTTGGTATTCTTGGTCTTGGTAAGGCTGGACAGCAGTGCTTGCTGGCTCGAATGGACGGTGCTCAGGCTTCTCAGAAAGAGCATGAAGAAGTTCACCGTAGCTTGACAGAAGCCCTGCTCCGTAAGCCTTAATGTCTCCAGCCTCCTTGCAAAGTCCAAATTCCACAGTGAACCAGTAGACCTATGAAGAGAAAGTAATATCAATGCCTTTGAGCAATCTGTACAGTACAAGAGAGGCCCAAACCTGAGCACCTAAGTGTATCATAAAAATGTTAATGCATACAGTGGATAGCTTTTCAATTTCTGCATCAGATGCACCAAGTGAAGCCAGACCAATTTCTTGAGAGAATTGAGCAAATCCAGGGTCAGCCAAAAGTGGCATATGGCCGAGAAGTTCATGGATGCAGTCACTAAAGAAATACAATGGAAGAAAGAACATCAGAAAACAATTTGGTTCAAGTGAGTAAAGCTACAAAACACACTCAAAATACTCACGGCTCTGGTGTATGGTATGGGGAAGTCCTATGCCTGACATACTGGGTACTCTGGAATATTCTGAAGGCAAGGCTTGCAAGAAAGTCCCTTGCAGTAAGAAGTCCTGCAGCTGGACGCAGTGTGAACCCAGTGTGCTCTAGAAGTACAATATAAGTTTTACACGTGTTAGGTGGCCTTCACAGAAAGGTGATTATTATACGGGAAAACAGTGTCCTGAAAGCATCGTTAACGAAAGAATGTTCTTACTTTTTAAAAAGTTGGACATGTCTTCAAGTTGAGGAATCTGGTCTTCACGGAAGATTCCTTCATGTTGAAGAAGGGTAAAGACACGGCGAAACTGGGAGCAGGCATGTTTCGGCATTAGGTCCAGCACCTGTCTGAACACTCCAGTCCATGTCTCAATCTCGGTTTGAGTGTAGTCAATTCGAGGAATGGGCTGACCACTGAGAAGAATAAAGTGCAAAAGATTCGATGAAATTTGGTGCTGGGTGCTGCGAATGGTTAGTTTCATAAGGAAACATAGAATGAAGTGTCAAGTCAATAGCTCTTGACGGTGCACTTACAACTTGTATTGGAATGCGATTGTTGCAATCTCGCGCCTCCTCTCCCTGTAAACTTTATCGGAAAATCCGGGGTGGTTCATATCAAGCTCAGGTTCATATTTAGTCATGAGGTGGTTGCAGTTATCAAGGTCCGACGCGTGCCTAGGAAACCACGGATCCGCGACGGTGACGGATGCAGAGCCGGTTGGTGTGGTTGGTGGCACCGGAGATGGGTCCGCAAGCAGAGACACTCCTGCCAATGCGGATGATTGCCTCAAGGACCGCAGAAGGTTCAAGAGGTTAGAGCGAGGCATCTGCACCCTCACAAGGACATCAAATTGTACACCCTCGGTCTTGGAAGGTCGAGACTCTACGTGAGTGACAGTCCCCTTCAGGTTCTGCAAGAGAGGGAATTGTCATTCCGGAGGATGGTGGTGACGGTGGATTTTACGGTCTACGTATAAGCTTATTGAAGGAGTGCGACTGTAACATTGCATTGTGCAGAGTACTTGTTTTTGCCTACCTCGATGGTCTTAAGGATCCTGGCCAGAGAGTTGATTCCGTCGCGCATGCGGAGGATAAGAGCTGCCCACTGAATCTGGTCTGCATCGGCTTCGTTTCCCTCCTGAATGGCCTTTGCGAGGAAGGCTTCTTCCTCGGTCATGCCCTCGTCTGTATAAAAAAAATATTGGGTGATCAGGTAAACAGATGTCGCCAACATGTTTTTCCTTGCGACTGGCCGTGGTATTAATTCGGGAGAATTAAAACCTTCCGTAGTGAAATTCGCACGGTGATTGCACATGTGTTTACAGGTGGAGATCTTTGAAATTGAAGGAACGATGAAAGTGAGTGGCCGTACGCGCCCGATGTTTAGTCTCAAAACTGTAGCAGTTATCGGATAGAAAACAGGGAACTATCACATAAGCCCTCTAGTATTTACAGACGGGAAGCGGGAAAAAAATCCAGTGGAAGAAAGTTGAGAATTATAAACGGAGCCGGAATGTGATTCATAAGGAAGTAGAGTGCCCTAAGGGGTAGTGCAACAGTGCCTCTTTGAGTGGCATAACGCATACATCTTTCAGGGAAGTAGTTATTGCGTAAGACTGATCACTGAAGCAGCTAAGGTACTTGTAAAGTTGGCAAAAAAAAAAAGTGAAAAAGCAGGAATCCCTAAGAATCTTATTGATAGGAAATTGTTCCTATTTTAGTTGTTTGTGTATTACATGTGTGACGTTTATTCTACTTCGCCAAACTCTATACTTAGTGCAGAATATGCGGAAAACCCTATTATCTTAAAGAATGAAGGAAAATTTAGGTGAAGGAAAATTTAGGTGAAGGAAAATTTAGGTGCTGCTAACATGTTTTTTTTTATTTATTCAGAAAGGTCTGCGATAGACGAGAATACACGCCGAGAGTGGAGCGGAAGTTTCTTTCGCCCAAGAAATCCCTACCGAGCGTGGGCTGGTGAAAGGACACCTCTGAAAGGAGAGGTCAAAGCTTTCGCATTTTAAGTATTTCTCTTGCTAAAATCTGAAGGGAGAAAAGGGTCGGATCGGTAGGGGGTTAGAGTGGGCGGTCGGGGATAAGTGGCGCGGAGCGCGTTCAAAGATTTAGTACGTGACAACGGGCATAATAGCCACCCTCTCAACCTCGGCGCCATTTCATATTTGAGATTTATCCGAAGGAGAGCGGCCCTATGCCCTCGGGCCTTGCCCCCGTCCCTTTTATCAATCCGGCGTACCCTCCACCTCGCGTATCAGTTAGTTGCGTTGCACCGGATGCCTTACGGACGAACGCCAGCAGACTACTATCATGGCAGGGGAAGTAGCGCAGTTGTCAGTCTTTTAAGACAGCAGAATATTGTGGAGTAGCCGGGAAGTGTCTGGCCGTGAGGCACTGAAGACATGAAAAGCTGAAAATCCTGACTAGTTCCACTAGGCTCCTCGGGGGTTCAGAAGGATTGGAACAAAAAAAATAGATACAAAATAATGTACGAACTTTCTCATAAAATAATGCGTCGCTTAGATATCTTTAGAAAACGAAAAATGTCATGATCCGGTTTTTAGAAAATCTAGTTTTTGTCAATGTTGCCTAAGAATAAACTACCCGTTTATTCATTTTGAGAAACATGAACTATTGGTATTATTGAAGACAAACTCAAGTAACTGTACGAAATTTGATCAAAATCGTTAATGGCCGCTATTGAGAAAATCAGTGTTGTACTCAGCTGCTAAAACGTATAGATGCTAAAACGTATATTTCCGTTAAAATCTCGAAGTCGAATTCTTCCGCGATTTACTATACTTCAATTTACTTCGCATATGGGAACGTAAGTAAAGCAGGAATATCATAGAGACTCACCTGAAGCCTCGTCGAAAGTTTCGTAGTCGGCAGCAGGCTCGCCCTCATTCGCGTACACTGTCCAATGAAGAGCAGAGAAAGCGTTAAGACGGACAGCAAGATAATACGTGCTAAGGAGTAGCAAATGCACGGTCGAGGGAAAAAGTGCAAGGGAAGAGCTGTTTGCGGGCATGCCCCTTACCTTCGGTCTCCTTCTCCTGAGTTAGGTAGTCGTCATGGGCATTAGGGTGGGCGGCTGCTGAGTCGCCTACTAAGCCCTCAACGTCAGACGGACACTCTAGGTAGCGGAAGGAGATTGCATAGGAAGAAAGCGCATGCCAAATTAGGTAAAAGATACGTGCAGTTGCAACAGAAATAATAATACAGAGTCTGAGTACCTACCTGCTTGTTCTTGATCAGCGGGGATCGCGAATGAATCGGCGGAAGAGTCTGGGCGAAAGGAAGGAAGAGAGATGTTAAAATTCGTGAATGAATAATAAATAAACCAAAATTATAAATAAACCATAAAATTATAAAAATTTTAAATAAAAAGAAATGCAGGGTTGTCAGATGAATCAAGAGGCATTCCTTCGCAGCGTCATCGGATGCGTTAAGTGATATCCAATGCTCGCGTAATCTCAACATCTTCCAGATGTGTGAAACGGCAACGGTGCCGAGATCGCATGTGGCTAGGAAGCTTACCGTTGCAGCGCTGGCGCGCCTCTTCCAGAACGGACTGCTTAGTCTGCTTGACGACCAGGGTCTCGAATCGGGCGTCGTCCACAAGGGATCGGCGCCGGGCCGGGTACCCATTCTGCATCGGGATGAAAGGACAATTAGCAAGGTGGACTGGAAAATTACGCACATGTAGAGAAGTCTTTACTCGAAAGTCGGCTCGAGGAAGCCGAAGTAATGCAATGGGTGCTTCCGTGAGTCATACCGAGGATGTAAGAGAGCGGAGGAGACTTGGGTCCAGGAAAAACGGGGCAAATGTTCCTTACATCCTCTGCTCCGCAGAGATCACGTTAGGCAATTATGTAGGGCGTCTCCCCAAGAGGCACTAGTGATCATAATTATATGCTGGAGGAAAGGGAGGGTCCGAAAGAATTTGGTGATAAGGCTACGTTGGGTGCGACGGCATGTCGTGCAGCGTGTAGCACGAGAATAGAGAATCCTGTAGCAGCAACAAAAAATTTGAAATTTACCCTCAATTTATTAGGACTCCCGCGATTTCTCGTACGCTCACAAGCGCCTAAGCCGTGTAATTCACCGCACATATTTGTGACTGCGATGTACTATTTATGGGACGGTGACGTGATGAGCGTTTGCAGAGGCTGTAAGTGAATTTGCGAGGTGATAGAAGTTGACAGCGAGGCACGCAACCGCAGGGCATCGATATTTAATTCCCGTTCCATTAGCCTCCTTTGAAAGGCTCCCGTCTCTCCACCTCCCCTTACACCCACGTCCCTGCAGTACGGAGGGCAGGCGGAGGGAGGGGATCCCTCTGTGGATGACATTCCGGAAAGTGTCTCCCAACCTAATTTCCCAGACCGGCGCCCGAAGTGTACGCCGACGCCCGTGCGGTCCCGAGATAAAAGGCCCCGACAGACTGAGGAGAACGGGTAAAGTCCCAAGATTTGGTTATGACAAGTGGGCCTGTGAACTTTCAATCAGATTGGAGGGGGACATGGCATATATGCAGCTGCGAAGGGACTGCCGCATACCCAAAGTATGTGGAAGCAATGCACTTAAAATGAAATGCCAGGAGCAGGCAATCCTGTCGGGAATATCACGGAATTGAATATAGATCAAGTTTCCATGGATGGATTTGGGAACAATACCGCCGAAATCCTCGAGGGAGAAAGAAGTAACGGATGGGAATTGTAGGCGGAAAGGGAGGTGCTACGAGAGGGAAAAAAAAGGAGAATAAGTGGGTAAGGGCGGTTCCTTCCCCGGCCTAGCAGGGGGATTGAGAGGGGTTGAGCCCTATGGATTGGGAATATTTTTCAAATCCCGCCTTCGTGCTCTCACGTATTTGCCGAGGGATAGCTCCCCAACCTGACGCAATTTAAGAGGCCACGGAAGCATAGGATATTCGTTCCTACTGTAAAACAATGCACTAAACTTTTCAAATGTCGATAACTATCGAAATGACAGCATTCGCAGTACTGTATTAATAAAAAAAATAATAAGATGGGTCACTCCGAGCGAGTTTTTCCCGGCCGTCGCGTTAAGTCTCCGTCGTCACCCCAGCTCTTCACTTTAGCAGCCACTCCGCCTTTCCTTTTATTCCACCCCCTTTCACCTCGACCGCTTTTACGACTCTCTTCAATAATGGAACTCGCGACGCGTTAAATCTCGGAGCGGATTCTCTAACCGTAGGAGTTAAGCATCACTCCAGCAGAGATTTCCGAGGAGAGCAGGAATGCAAGAAGGTGTGGGTGATCTGCGAATGCGGCTAGATGCGAGGTTGAGGGATATGGATTTTAAGGGAGAGGATGATGGTGGTGGTGTGAGGCAAGGACAATTGAGTCGCGAAATCATCGGAAGCAAAGTAATTTGCGGTCGGCATTTTAGTCTGGGCCCAATACTTCCATAATCGGCTTGGCGAAAACGGAACTTGCGTTGATTTTCTATCGAGGAACAGCTGATTGTGCGAGATGGGTATCGTCTCTCAGGGTTACGGTAGCGACAGTAATACGCCTGACTTCCCTAGTGAAGAGCCTCACAAGCTTGATGGTCCATCCTAACGCGATTCCGACTGCGGTTGTCAATATAGTTGACATAATAAGGCCGGGAAAACCCGGAACAAAAAAATACGTAGAACACTGCTGCCGAGCACGAAATAAATTTTGATTAAATCCGGAATAATTTCGCAGTTTGGAGACGGATTTATCGGGAAACGAACGCAGGGAGAACCGCTTTAGCGGATTATATTCACAGCCACCCGTTCACAGAGCATTGTGTCATGCGATAGAGCAGATGTCTTCCTAATCGGTTGAAAATGTGCCGAGAGTTCTGGTAAATGGGGATAAGTTGCAGGTCGAAGGGGCAGATTGTGTCGCAGAGGGGGAGGAGGAGAGCGATCGCGGTGGAGAAGGGAAGGGGAGGACTATGCCTACTCTCGAAAGACGGCTTAATGATGGCCTTCCTTCCTGCCCCTCCAGTCTCTTCGATGAAACGGGTTCAAAGATTCCCCCCTTCCATTACGCGTTTCCTTCCCCTAAGTCCTTGCTCCGTAACCTCCGACCTCTTGCGTCCTTTAGCCGAAACTCGGATTTCGTTCTAATACTTGGAATGAAAATATGTCCGGAATCTACAGTGGAGGAATAGAATTCTTTAAAAATTTATAATGGCCTATAAAAGTTTCGACGTACGGCTCGCGGAAACACGATTGTTCGGGAAAGGACGTGGAAGTGAAGCCTTAAGTGCTTCCTAAGACGAAGTGCGTTTCAGAGCAGTACCGCTTTAAAAATTCCGATAAAGTGAGGGCTGAAGGGAAATAAAAGTAAAAAAATGTCAGTCCATACCATTTTGAGACGCCGTAACGCTTAAGTGTGACGCGTGGAGGACGATATACACGATATACGGTGGAGCCTAAAAACTTTACCGTACTATCGATCGCAAGTGGCTTATGTCAAAAATTCTTAAGAAAAAGCGCTAAAATGCTGAGAAGGACGTATGTGAAGCATGTGAATATTCCAACGCAAATTCGATATGGAATTAAATTCACACGGGGGACTTCCGAACGAGGACGGCAAATATCTTCGAATACATCAAGTGAGACTCTTTGAACATTACCCGTTGATTACACTTCCGTCGGAAACAATTTGACACGTAAATTAGATTAAAGGTTCAGCGTCCGTCCGATGATTTCCTATCTGCGCTCCACCCCACACGTGCGGACTCAATGACAGGTCAAAAGTTAATTTCGGCCAATATCCCACATTAAAAATGCGCACAACATGAATTTTCTCGCGGGAAAATGCTGCAGGTAATACCTGGCACTTCCTATGAAAAATCGAGTATGCGGAAGAATGAATTTTAAGCGCGCCGACAGGGTGCCGTTATTCTAATATTAACGTTCATCCGCGATGTGATACCACTTTATACTACGCGACCCGAACTCAAATCTATTTCTTATTAAAACATTTCGCGCAAATATTTCTAAATAATCTAAGTGTATTAAATCATTCCAATTTATAACAGCCTGCACGGTTAAGTTACTGAAGAATGTTTATCCCACTTCCAGTGAGTTTCTTGCGTATCTGAGGGACTTACCCTCGACTCCCCTCGACGCCAAGTCTAGCATTTCTGTAATGACTGCATGTGAGACGCGTATTGGAGCGATTCCTCTCTTGTGGAAAGGGAGAGTGAATACAATACAAAGAAAATGAAATGAAAAGGTGTGAAGACTGGGAAATTAATGAATGCGGTCCGCACACCGAAGCGAGTTTGAGATCCATGCTCTAGGGTAACATCGTTCGAATAACTTTCGTTTGCCGTTGACCGACTGGGACTGTCGCGAGTGCTTTATCTGACTAATAGCATCGTTGCTTTGAAGAATGACCAATAGGAACAGGAAAACCATCCGAGTGCAACGTTCGAAGATATAAGCGGTCCCGGTCGTGACAGTCGTTTACCGAAAGCGGTGGGAGCGATATCGGATGAAAAACATGATCGGGAAGGCCGTCGTAACAACGACCGTTAAGCAATTTCTTATTATGTAACGAAAGTTCTCGCGATCGAAACGCGAAGATGAGGCGTGGCTTTCACCCGCGATTTTGGAAAGCGAAGACACGCGACCGTTTGAGAGGTCCTTCCGCTGACCCAATGCTAACGGCAGCGGCGCCCTCGGGCGTTACGGAGGCCACGCGCCCTCCATTCCTCCTTACCCCCCCTTAATACTATTTGCTATTCCCGTCTGTCAACTACAAGTCCGTTGCCTCCCTTTTGCCGCTCTCCGCGATGTTCCCGCTCTTGGAAAAATATAGAAAGCGCACTCTTTGTCTCCGGCTATCCTCGTCGGAAAGAAATAAAAGTCAAGTTTCCTTGTAACACGACCGGACAACGGACGGCGCAATAAATGTATGAGTAGGGGAGGTTTAAGAGCTCGTATTGAAGATACTGGTGCGGAAGAAGGAATTGAGTATATATTATCACATTTCCCTGCGCGCCTAAGGCCGGTGAAAACTTGGTTATGTCGTAAACGTTATGCATAAGAGAATTTTTAAGTCGAGAGCATTGATACGAGGGTGTAACATGCTTCGAATGATCGACATCTACATCGAGTAAGAAGAGCCTGACGTCCTACGTATATTGCGGATAAAAAATACTCAATACAGGGTGAGGGAGGTTATAACGAGTGTTAGAGGAACGGTAAATTTATCACTTGTGTACATAATGCACGCCAAGGAATCAAAGGCTTGAGAAATACAAAGTGCTTAAGTACGAAGGTTATCCGATATGAATCGGAAGCGCAACGGCACGAAGTTTTCTATTCGAGTTTGACTTGAATCCTTTCATTCTGTCAAATCGCATTCTGTAAACAGTACTTTTATAGGAAAGCATCTTAAATCAATCTATTCCCTTAAGAAAATAAGCGGCATTCATCTTGCAATTTAAAATTACTCCTTTCCTCGGATGGAGACCTCCCCGGAGAAAAAGTAGAAATGCAATGTACGTGGAGTTCTACGCATGATGAAAAAGTAATTTCCGGAGCCCCAACTAAAATGAAGGACCATTGGGCCCTCGGAAACGGAGAAGTAGACCTTAGTTCATGCATCGGCCGAGATTGAAGCCCTTGGGATCAGGAAAAAGTAGTTTTCTTCGCAATCCACCTGTCCTTGACTTTCCTCCCAATCGCCTTTCACTGCCACTTCCTCGGTCAGCGCCGCTGGTAGGTCGACGGCGTGCGGGTAGATTAACGCGCGGATGTAAGAGGTGTCCACATTTATGAAAGCGAGTTAAAAGGGTGGGAAACCGGCAGTAAAACATTATGCTCCAGGTCGGCCCATTCCTCAGCTGGACCAAAAAGATTTATATAGCCTCGGATTCGGCGGCGGGCGACCTCGCTCTAATTTCACTTCCACAATCCTCTCCCAATCCCACTTACTGCAGGGTAACTCGATAGCCTCGTCCGACGAGTTTTCCCCCTTTTAAGATTTCCCCGCGAGCGTTAACCCGTTAAGTAGATGCACTTTTCTGTATCTTAATGATTTTACGGCTCGTTTCCCGTCGCACCTACATCTCGATACCCTTCGGACTGTTCCCCTTCGTCGAAGGCCTGACCTGCCCCCGTCGAATAGTTACACTTTACTTTTTTAGCGGCCTTGAATTTTTTCGCCAGGCTGTGCCAATATCTATGCTGGACAGGAAAAATCGCAGAACGAAAGAGGGGGACGTGGATAAGGTGCGAGAGTGCATTTCAAGGATGAATCAGATGAAAATGCTACGGTAGATAGAACAATCTCATCCAAAAAGAAGCGTCAGACGGCAGAAACTCCATTCTTAAGCAATCTCTTAGCACGGAAAATTCACTACTACATTTTGAAGTCAATACATGACCACGAAGTTAGAAAGAATAATCGTGTCGTGTATGCCACGAGACACGACATAGTGAATGGTTGAGATATAGAACTGTCAAAATTCGGGAAATCTAATGTCAAAAGATTTAGTTAAAAAGCATTCAGATAAGGCTTAAAAATAGTTTCAATTGCCAGGCAAACATTTCAGAATGGTCGAAGCAAGCAAGAAGTTTTTTCGGAATTACTTCAGACAGAATGACCTGTGCGCTATCGAGTTTTAATAAGCGGTATAGCAGAAGCGATTAATGCGGTGACGGAACGCGGTTTCCGGGTAAAGAAAAATAGAAATTTCAGGGACTGACGGAGAGGGACTGGCGAAAGTAATTTCGTGAAATTTAACGAAATTTTAAAATTAAATTACTCCGGCACAAGGCATGATCGTTGAAAGTTAGGAAAGTTTTTCGAGAAGTTAAACATCATTGTAATAAGAGTGTCGCGGGACTTAGTTTGAGGAACAGCGCGTCCATCCGAAATTCGGAAACAGAACTCATTGACCCAACAGCAATATAATTTCCGAAGAACGGAATGGCCTGCTATAATGCAACTGGTGAGGCGAACGTTATGCAAGTCTCGTCTTTTTTAGGATTACTTAAAGTATTGAAGGTTAGGCATGTTCACTGCAAAATTTTAGTGGACATCAAGTACAAATAAGGCTAAATGAGGAAATACACTTAAGCTGCGCGTTTACTTTATACTTTATAAAAAAAAACTTCGATATAAGTTCAGTTCAATAACAGATTTCGGAAAAAAGCAAGATTACGGTCGTTATGGAGAAGATGTGTCGCGGGCGGTCCAACTCGCGGGAGAAGTAACCGAACAGGCTGCAAGTGCAGTGGTGATTTAAATTTTAAAGTTGCAAATTGTAATATTAAAAAAAATTAACGTTATCACCAAGCGTGTAAATGGAAATTAAGAGCCGAGCCGATTAAGAAATGAAGAATGTGTATTAAAATGAAATTATCAGAACCATTGAAGTTTTACTTTAAAATTTCGTTTCAAATTCGGCCTTAACACTTTATTATCAACAATGCTCACAAAATATGTTGCGAAAAATGGCACTTACCTCAATGCTGTAAGACTTCTTTATCGCGAACATTTCACGGTTCTTCTGGGCTGCAACTGCCATCATCTTGAAGCGGTTCGGCTGACGAAGATCTGAATTCGTAAAAACTAGCGAGCGTAGCTCTTCTCTGCAAGACTACAAGTTTCCCTCCGTCGGATAATGAGGAGCTAAAAATCTGAGCCCTTTCAGAGACAATCAGCAACAACGCTCGAAGTTTCTCGAAAATCAACGGCTACCAAATATACGCTGTTCTACAATCTCCACTTCTTGCCTTTACACAGAGTGTAAACTGCTGTAATAGCTGATGATGTAGTATAAGTCCAGCCCACAGTCCGTACGACCCTTCCGCTTTCGGGATCCAAGTGTGTCTGTGGCTGTCCGGTCGTCAGGTGCTCCTTATAAACGACAGCAGGGGCGCAGCACCAGCGCCGCTGCCGCCGCCAACCTCTCGACCCCCCTCCCTCTCCCCGTCCCCCTCTCTTCCCCTCCATGCGCTCTCACTCTCCCTACTAGTGCCCCCTCCTTTATCTATTCGTCCTCTCCTTTCCTTCCCCGTAATTCCCTTTCTCCCTCACCCACCCCATTCATTCGCCCCACTCCTTCGCTCACCCATTCCTCCACCGCGTCGGTCTCTCCCTTCACTTCGTACCTCCTCCTTGCGCCCATTACGAAACAGTGATCGTAACGGGCGGAGATGCTCGTTCGTGAGGTGGTGCAGGTCCCCACCCACGCCTCCCCATCTCTCTTTACTCCCCTGCGTCTCTCCACCCTCTTTCGCACCTCTCCACCCACTCGCCTCCCCCTCAACCGTGACCACCACCCCCTTCCAACGCCTCGGACCGGCCTCCTCCATCCGACGACCACCCCACCCAAAGCGACCCCTCTTTCACCTCATCCCACTTTTCTGTCCCTACGCTTCGCTTTCTTACCCCTTACGATTGTCCAACCCCTTCCCTTCCCTTCTCCTATCCTCGAGGAAAAAACCAGACCCTGCGTCGTCCCGAGTCATGCGTGCGTAAACCCCGTGACCTCTAAATCCCGAAAATACTCTCGTGGGTCACTGTGTGCCGATCGTTGATCTAACCCTGCTGCCTAATCAAATTGCAGCGAGGGAAAATTACACCCCAACGTATTTCGTATTCATCCTAGACCGATGTCAAGCGGTTGAGCAACTTTTAAGGTCTTTTGCTTAAGAATCGCTTGTCGAAGGCGTGGATTTAATGGCTTCTATTCTTTCCGTCCAACAATTCCGAGCCGGACTTTCCATTATCTTGCGACCTCGTGGGGAGAATTGCGGAGGTAGCGTACGGCGGGGATACCGTTTCATACAAGTCCATCGGTTCATTTTGACCCGACCGGCGATTGCTTTATTAAATGCGTAAAATTCCGAAGCGGCGAAATTCATCTCTGCATGTTTCCGCCATATAGGATCTCTATAGCGATCGCATTAGAAACGATGATACTTTTCTCACCCCCGCCCACCTACGCCTCGACCCCTCACGAAGCTAGTCACGGCCTCTCTCTCTCTCTCTAAAATCCTCGATCGGCCACGCCCCCACCCCCTCAGCCTCCCTCTCGCCGCGTCTCCGCCTGCTGCGCACCCATTGGTCCATTATCTGCACCCGGAGATGGCGGGAAGAGAGGAGCGGGAATCTCTCTACGCCTCCGCATCCCAGCATATCTCTCTCTCGCTTCTTGCTCCATCACTCCTTTCTTTCCCCCTTTCACCCCTCTCTCCTCCTTCGTGTCCCTTCTCTCTCTCCCTAAGAACCGTCTTCTTATCACATTCGAGTAAGTGATCGTGTTTTCCCCATCCATTGGGATCTCATGTGACTCATGTGTTGGGGAATTTTTGATAAAGAATTTCCTGCTATAGATTTATAATTTGGACTTTGCGTTTACTTGAGAACGATTCGCTAGTTCTGTCATAAAAGTTCCTTTTTCCGTTATCTTAAAAAGTGACAGGACGCTACTGTTCGTTCGAAAATTCTATTGAAACAGTTGCGACTCGACTTGTAGCGCATGGGATTCGTATATGATTTTACTATTATTATAAGCGTATTAAAATATAACGTAACTTCGATGCAAATAATTGCCGTAAGATTAACGATTTTCTGTTACTCAGCTTCTACGTTTCTTTGGTTTGTTTTGATTTCTGAGAAGTATGACTTCGTCGTTGATCGATACAAATAACGCAGTGCAAAGGGCGCGAGCGATAGGAAAATCCATGAATGAGATTGTACGCAATATGCTAATGAAAGATGTTGATTTCATGTAGCGTTTCATTTGTTTACCCGGCCGATCAGCACAAAAGGAATACCCTTTTAAACACTTTTTTTTAATTGTAAGAATCTCATGCCATATGTCATTGTGGTGAGACGCAGGGTTTTATGGATATTCTCCCAATTTTACTTATTACCTGTTCAGAGTGGAAACAGTTTTGGGAACACTGGAACATTTTTAAAAACCAAGCTCCTAAGTTTGATGCAATCACTGGGTGTATAATTTAGTTTAGTTTTTATCATTATGCAGACTTAAATTTGTAATTAAATTTATAAAATAAGTATCTGATCTTACACGGAAATGGGATAAAGTAGCTAAACACAGAAAACTAATTGGAGGGGTTTATAAATACGGGAAATCTGTTAATTTGCGTTGTTATTTTCAACGTTGAAAATATTTTCTCGAGTAATTCAATGCCTAGTTTAGATTGTTGCATCTCTTCTGCTTTTCTGACGTACTTCTCAGAGAAACTGGATATCACAATAAATTTTCTTTATTAAAAGAGTGTTATTTAGTTGCATATGCGAAAATAACAGGTCTACTTATTCCAGGGGAGCACATTTTGTGTAACTCAGCTGATTCATTCTTTTTATATCAAAAGTAAAATTTACAATTAAATTATATTTGTTTTCCACTTCATTTTTTGCCATATAAAAATTACAAGTCAAGTTCGTTATGGTAATTAATAAATCAACAATATTGTAGTTATATTTTTATCGTGGGCAAAATTTTCACTGTCGATTTTGGCCCGTGTCAACTTTTAAGTTGTGCACCCCTGGTTAATTATATTCCGATGACAATTGGAGGAAGCAACACGATACTGCGTCGCAGGCAAAAAATAACAATATTCTTTGAGAAGTGTCTGGGCTATTTTATTTTTTGTGTACACCAGGTTCAATTAATGAAGTCGTAAACCTCGAGTAATAATTTCATTTATGTTTGAGCAGAAATTTCCCTTTTTAAGCGGCTAAGTGTCAGTAGGTGAGATGGAGACCGTGAGATATTCTTCCGTATTAAACTACACCGCCTCTGCCTAGTCCACATATTCTAAATCGAAATGGTTCCGGTCCTATTTCTCTCTCTCGTTCTCTTCAGCCCCGCGAAGCTTTATCGTGGCACGGCACGTGTCGACCGCTTATCCGATTGGTGTACTTTTCCTTGAAATGGGCTGGCTGAACATAACAATGGTTGAAGGGGACAATTCTACCTGAAAGAACCAAGTCTAATTGTAACAATTGCTGACTTGGTGAATCTACCAAAAACTTATTCACTTTTAATAATATCGAGAGAAGTATAATTTCACACTCTTATCGTCGAAAAATCATCGTGTTATAGATTAACATAAGACGTAATCATGGTGCTTAAATAAGCTTCTTATTTCCGATAGAAAATGCGGAACCTTAAGAATATCTTGTTTACAAATCGACACCGTAAGCATTGTGAAACTAAAAAAACCTGAAGAATATTTGTAAAAATAAGTTCAATTATTCATAATTCCGTCACTTAGGTAGGTATTAAGGATAAATACTTTATCTGTCTAACTAACTTTATATGGCATCTTTCTTTTTAAAAATCAATTGCCAAATTTAGATTGTTCAGAGATCATTAGTGTCTCCAACGCTAACATCGTGTAATTTACTTGACACGTTATTTTAGCTCCATTACGAGTTTCTGTGGTATTTGTTTTCAGCTTATCAAATGTCATCTCCGATTTTGTTTGAAACTTATTTCGGTAATTTTTTATTGAAATTAGGGGAGAAATATGCGCATGTCGATTTCTTTTGAAAGAATTGTGAGAGGAATTTGAAACTGTTTTTGGCGCCAAATTCATCGCTCTAAAATGCAATATTAATCTTTCAGGAGTGAGTTAATTTGGAGATTCCCCTCTGAAATTGAATTAAAAGTAAATATCAATGGAATGGGATCAAACCAGTCGAAAATTCTTTTGATCTTAGAATACATAAACATGTATGCTCTATGATTAGCCGCAAATACTAGACTTGCAGATAAGATGGTCTTATATAGAGAAATATAATATTGGGATAACCAGCATTCCTTGCAGAAAGAATTTTAAGCAATTTCCTCGTCGTGCCGTAAGCAATTTAGCAGAATAAATGCTTCATTGTTAACCTCAGAATATGTAGAAGGCGACAATTTGACATTAGAAAAGGTGAATCGCTGGGCAGTTAGATTGGTGAAATAAATGCATGGCAAAAAGTAAGGCCAAAGGTTGGACAGCACCTGAGAAACTCTGATTGAACCCTAGATTGAAGCGCATTCCGGGAGGACGCTTCAATGTTCATAGATAATTAAAACTCATCTTTGTCCGAATGCATGACAACGAATATAAAAACGGCATTCATTGCAGGGCATGAGAATACAAAAACTCATAACAAGGGACACAAGCTTATAAGTGAGCTTGGCTTGCTGCACCCCCTGCCACCTACAAATCTGCAGAACAGAATCCGAATAAGTTGAAGAAGCTACAATATTCGTGATTATTTTTCATTGGTGCTGATTGTATATTATTTCATTGCAACAGCAATTTTACCAAACTGCAAATCCGAGGATTGAGAATATTTTCAGCCGAAGGTACTAGGAAGAAAATATGTAAATAGCTAATGCTAGCAGAGACGGATTTATATGTAGGCTACGTTGGCTAGAGCAATTTTTCAGTGAATTTCAATAAGGAAAACTTCACATGCCGTCATTAAATCAATTTTTATTGATATGAACATGTGTTTTTCCACTTGTTCAGACATTTATAGTATTCATATTTTTCTATGAAATAATAATGAATGGATTTTCTTAGCTTGAGGAAACGGAAGATTTCTTCCTATTCCTATACGATTCTTTGAATTTTTCTACTCATTGACGTTGTGCGTCCTCGCAATCTATTAGACATTTTAATTATAGAGCATAATGATATCGACATTTTTCAGTAACTACAGAGAAGGATCACGCAGTCTATTATGGTGAGCTTTGTTCGTAGTTTCGAATGCTTTAACGAGTCTAACAATAAGAAATTGCGAGCCAAAGAAATTCTTTCGTATCATTAAGGTGGAAATCCATTATAAAGTACTTTAAGATTTCTCCAGATATAGTTTTATAATTACGATGTTTAATTTAACAATATGAAATAGCCTTTGTTAAATTTATATAAATTTTCCTCCTACCTGGCTGCGTTAGATAGCGCATTACTGGTATAAAGTAGCTATTTCTTTTAACATAGATTTTAGCGACCTGCGTAAAAAGGATTTTATATGACACTTTATTTTTATAGCCTTTGTCGATGTATATTAACATTTGCTAATTTTGTGGTCTTATTTCGAATCGAGAACGTGTGCAGCTCCGTTCAAGTCGAACATTCTGGTCGTTGAACGACTCGTCGTGGGTTTTCCGGAGAAATTTAGCATTTGACGTAGGTATATGTGACTAATTTTAGTTGCCAATAATAATAGCCGGTCGCTTCCTCCTCCCTTTGGTCAAAATGTACGCACTGTAAAGGGTTTTACCAGGGGGATGGAGCCGCCCCCCGCGGTCCGCCGCTCAACGAGAGGTCTCCGGGAGTGGAATGAGAGAAATGGGTAGAGTGTGAGTAGGGCGTGGGGAGGGGACGGAGCGATCGGCTCTGTCGAAGGGGAAACCCGCGCTCTTCTCTCTCTCACACCGAACTGGTTTTTGACCGGCGGGACACCTGGGATACGCCGCCGCGCTCCCCTTATTCCAGGAACGGATTGAGCTCTGCGTCACTCTCCTTCGGCACCTGCAGCAACAGCGCTCGTCCTTTCCCTCGGAGGAAGGTCTTCAAATGTTGTCACTCGGTGGAGGGGATGGTGGGGAGAGCGGCCGCCGCGGGCTGAGGGAGGCGGGGGATTGATAGAGGAGCCTTGGGAAACGCATTAAGACGCCGTTGTTCTCTTATTAACGAGAGGGCTTAAAATTTCCACGGGAGTATTTTTAAATTTTTCGATTGAGCAGTCAGCATTTGTATCAAGGGGTGTTTTTCTGTGACATGGTGAAATGACCCGTGAGAAATGTTATGCGAATTTATCTATCTTGTTTGGGCTGATCAGATCCTTTTGGTTCTGCATCGGTCTCATTGATCGAGACAGAAAACTCATATAATAATTAAAAATGTCCACTGTGGCGTTAAATATTATAATTTTCAAAGGTCTAATGCGGAAAAATCTCTGCCAGACAATACATCTTACAAATTACATCTATTTAAGACACTGTTACGACAACATAAATCAAATGATTAGTTTTGGTACATTTTTTATTTATTGCTGATTTGCGAGATTGGCCGACTAAAACTAAACTAAATGAGCTACTCATTCATCAAAACCTCACTGCTGCAGTAGCTTTGCTCGAAGGCCCCACTAGCATTAAGCGCCGTGATGAAACAAATTTTGACAATCTTTATGATCGAATAATTAATTAATTCTTAAGAGCGATCACCATCAAAACATTCTCTTTCATGGAGAAATGAATAGCAAAAAATTGTTTCAGAAAAATAAACTATCAGATAGATAATAATTTTTCTAGTAAAATGAATTACAATATTACTGACGCAATACTAATGGCCATGTCACACTGCCACTAGAATTACTCCATTCACTGGAGTACTTGGAAGTCACAATCCGTTAATTGTAAGGTGCAAACTATATAATTTTCACTTATTTTTTGCCTGACCATATGACTACATTAGTCTATAATGGGTGAAATACATTTTTGTTTAAAATATATCACGTGGGCGGAAGAAGTGCAAAGAAAAGAGCAGATTGGACATGCCAGTCTTAAACGGCTCAAATGAAATAGTTTTTTCACAGATTGATAGTGCACATAAGATGATATCGGTTGCAAATGTAGTTAAAATTATATTTATACACTATAAATAGTAATTCGAAAAACATCCTTCTTTGAAACCGGAAAGATGTATTAATAAATAAAAATATAGTTATAATGCGCTAAACCTCGCTCACATCGCAAGTAAAATTGGAAAAGGGAGAAAAAAGAACATGTGGAAGGCCGGAGGAAAGAAAACAATTAGCAAGGTGGAAAAAAATTGCTGCTCTAAGAATCAGTTCAAAGCCGTGCTTTGGAATGTTACCTCGCGCGCATATGGTATGTCCTTCCCAACTTTTTGAGGCCAGGACCCTCTTTCCTGCAGAACCGAAATCCAACCCCTATTTCTCTCCCACCCACTCGACTCCCTTCTCTACTCCGTTCTAATCCTTTCTACCCCATATTATTGTCCTAGCCTGCTGTAGTAAATCTCTCTGCCCGAGGCTGCCATGGGTTTGGAAGGGAGAACGTCAATGTGTCACTGAATTGGGTTTAGGTTACCCGAGTGATCAATGTCGCGTCTAAGGAGGCCACGAAATAAAACGAGACTTTCAATTCAATACTTCTTAGCCTATTTATTCGTTAATATTGATAATTTAAAAGTAGATTATAATCAATGCTCATTTTTGCAACCGTGAAACTCGGTAGAAAACTTCAACAGTGCGCCTTAGGATAAAAATAAATTGTAAAGTATAGGATATGTTGAAAAAGCGAGGTGCAAATGTCTCTCCCAGAAAAAAACGAATAAGAACCGACTTTCGGTAACTTACCACTGATGACGGCTACATTCTAGCCAAAATGCACATTTGGTTTTTCATAACCTTGTTGTGGCAATTGAATATAGCTGAAAGAAGAAAGTTTTCAATTTAAAAAATATATATTCTAAGTACTTACTCTTGAAATACGACCCTGCTAAATAAAATTAATAAATTTCGGAATGTGGGATGTAAGTCGAATTCGGGCGAATGTAAGGGAAATGGAAGATTAAACTCTGTATGTTATTTACCTAAGTTAATTTACAGGATTATCCTTAAAGTTGTCAAAAGCGTTCGGCAGGAGGTGTCATTGTAACATACCCATGCCCGGCACGAGGTACGGGCGAGCCGGGCGGCTGCACCTGGCGCCAAAGTCGATAATTTTTAGAGGTAGATGAATATATCGACATGTAATTTGAAAATATCTCAACAAACATTTACGGAAGACACACTGGAGTGCTATCTCGCCTGGGACGCCAAATTCCTCGGACCTTCCCTGACCATACTTACATTATAATAAATCTCCGTTAGCCTACATTATCGCATTCCGAAAAAACGACCGGTAGTATTATATCACATGTCATGCAACCGTAAACACACCCAAACATATTTTAGTATATGTATATCTATTTTTTTAGGCGCGTTTCGCTTCCAGGTTGAGCGCCTATTGTTGTCGGTCTGTCTGTCTGTCTGTCTGTCCATCCGTCCGTCCGTCTGTCCATCCGTCCGTCCGTCCGCCCGCATGTCCGTTATCGGCTTCTACCAAACTGATTTTCATGATATTTGATATTAAGGACTTACAATCTAATATAATAAGAAAATCGGAAAAATGAATCACGTAAGCCAATCAAAGGTACCACTTGATTGGTGACAATAAATGAACTTTCCGTCATATCTCGTTAAGTACCGCTCATATTAAAATATTTTTCAAATAAAAATTGCAGAACTAATAAATTAGAGTATATCATTTCTATACATTTTTATCGTAGGAGTAGCCGTTATCAATAAAATCGAACAAGAATGTCTTAATTCGAGTTGAACTTAGAAATTTTCTTGCATGGTTGCTTCTTCATTGTTGCTAACATAAACAATCTCACAAATAATGTTTAATTTCCTTACGTGTGCATGCAATATTTTTAAATAGGAAGAAAATAGATTATTTATGATGAAGAAAAGAACTTTAAAACGCTATTTCCCTTCGTACATGTATATAATTTCTTTATAATACTCCATTGCACGAAACACGCCCATTTGTGATACGCTGTACACTTTCCTAACTTGTTCTGAAAATAATATAGATATCGCGTAGAATATTTATTTTTATGCTGCAGTAGTTGAAAAGGATCTTACTGGGTTTATGAATGCTCATATATTAATTTAAAGAGTCACTGTAAATAAAACTAATAATGCGTATGTATCTGCAGTATTGAGAGTGTTCGATACCAAGTAGGGAGATTCAATAGGAGAATATAAGAACCTTCGCGGTACACTCCCAGCTGTCTTGATTAAGATGTATAAAATTGTTTGTACATTAAATTTGCTACAATGTATCTATTAATCTTTATTGATGTGACGTATCTATTTATTCATGCCCATTGAGATATATCTGGGTATCGATCTGTCGCAACATATCGCCTTCACTACTATAAATCTTCATCTTCATCTAATTAAATATTAATTTTACGTTGACGTCTTTAGACATTTGTTTACAATTTATATCGGCGGATTTCTCGAGAACCGGTCGTCGTAAAGATATTCGGTAAACGGCGTTTTGTTTCTACTGGCTATGAGGTCCCTGGAAAAATATTTTCGTTTTATAGTGTCCCGGGTTCGAATCCAGGAGATAATTATATTTTCTCATAAGTTTACACGGGATTTTCGATTTTTCGGAGTGCAAGGTTTTCTTCCTTCTTTCATTAAAATACGTAAATATATACCGATTTTCTTCTTTTTCGCTTTATTTGACGGCTAAAGCTCTATACTATCTCATTCTTGCCATGTTTATACGTTATACGGTCGAAGTTTTCAGAAATACGCATTCTTTTTCGAACTTTTGCGGATTTTTTGTACTCATTCCGGGTGTTACAAAGGCGACCGTCATTGTTGCCTCCGATTCAATTACTATCAATTATACCTTCAAATAGGTGAAAGGATCGCGTTATTCGCTTCGCACTTTTGTTTAACATAAGCATCGAAATTAATGAAGCATAGCACCGTAAATATTTACGGATAATTATTTTGTTGACTGCGTATGGGACTGGTATGGGAAGCGTTTCTAGCTGTGTCAATAACGTGTGTAACAAACAAGCTCCTAGCGTATTGAGTTTTATTTTAAATTGTGCAATTAATTTGTTTCATCGTTTGAATGCTGGAATCTTACCTTTTTGTAAGTAGAACCATCATATTACACATCTGTAATCCTTATTAACGCAAATAGGCTCACGCATCAATTAAAAATTAGAGGAGAATAGGGACGCACGTTACTTTGTAAACGCATTATATGGTTATCTTCTCTTCATTGATAATCTAAATAAACGGTTGCATTGACGTTGACTTTATAGTAGGCCCTGTAAGAAGTTAAAAGCAGTCGTTGATAGACACTAGAAGTAAAGCAATTGTTTGTGAGTTCGTCTATAAGGGTGCAACGATAATCATTGGAACTAAGGTAAGGTAGAGCTATTAGTCCAGCTACAGCTGCCAGAGAAAAAAGAGGAGCCAGAGATCAAAGGAAGAGTATTGTAGGAAAGAGAGAGAAAGAGATGCGGAAGCTCATAGGATTGCCCGTGTAGATGAGGAGCAGAGAGTACTAGAAAGACAAAGAAATAAGGAAACACGTCAAACGAATAGGGAACAAAGAAGATCTAACCTAGGGCCGAACTATTTAGATTATTTACATTTAATTTATTTCATTAATTATTCAATCAAAATTATTTCACTACACTTTCAGTTTATTTAAATCGCGTTGAGGATCGGAGATCCGGGGCTGCCCTACTAGTTTTCATGAAATCATCAAATTCCACCAATCATATTTGAGTTTCGTGAACATTCGTCGTGTTACTGTAAACGTCCTTTACAAAGAAACAAAAACATTAAATGTTTAAATTATGGGTACTTTCCTGTTAACAAGAATACCTTAAAAAATGAAGGTATTGTTATGATTGTTTGAGAGGATATAACATTGAAAGAATATATTGATGTATTGTTGGATTTACGATATTTTATTTTTAAAATAACATTAACAGAAACTGATTGGCCGGTCTCGACATTTACAAACCCAATCTCCGGACAACGTTGAGGGTTTCTTTGGTTCCGGAGACGACTACCCATTACAACAAAGCGAGCAGAAGGCTGGTCAATATATCCTCTCAATTTGCGGCACAACAGTCAAGAGGATACAACATTGAAAGGATATATTGACGAGCCTTCGGCTCGCTTTGTTGTAATGCGTAGTCGTCTCCGAGCGCTACCTCGCCCTTCGCCTCGCCCGGAACCAAATAAATCCTCCACGTTGTCCGGAGATTGGGTTTGTAAATGTCGAGGCAGGCCAATCAGTTTCTGTTAGTGTTGTACGTAAGTATGGCATGGGGATAATACGTAAGTACCAGGTCCTGTGAAGGGTCCTGGAGGTATTCCCGTTAACAGGAAAGTACCAAATTAGACTGGCAAATCAAGTCTCGAGGATAGGAAGGTATTTACATGCCATAATTAATCAAATTACAATGACATAATTTGAGTAATCGAATGTAATAAATTCACTTTCTGGGTGATTCGAATATTCGTAATTCTCCCGTTAAATTTTAACGGGCAATACGCTAGTATTATAAAAACGTAGTGGCCATCACGTGTAACGTCCCTGGAATGAGTGCAGCATATTTTTCGTTTGCATTTTTAAATTACTTAGAATCATTCTACAAACTCGGGACTTGTCCAAAGAACACCTAAAAGAATGAAAATTTATTTTCCTACCGCCGATTTTCGAAGACGCTTCGAATCGGTACACAAATTATATTTTAACGTGAAAATTACACGTTCTTAGAAGGGAAAATGTATCTTGCGAGTTATACGCCCCGTTCCGAATCAAATTATGGAATGGATGATCGGCATCAGCGTTTCGGGACTGTGATCGGGCACCCATTCATTGGTGTTGGGTTGGTAATGGATTGGGATCTTTTTCAGTATTTGTCCCCCAGGCTCTATTCTAGCTTTTATCTTACGGATTGAGTTTTCGTATTATTTATAAAAAATCGGTACAACATACATTGTACAAACTTTCTCATATATGGGTACTAATGCGTCGTTTAGTTATCTTTAGAAAATGAAAATCGTATGAGCCTGTTTTTAGGAAATCCAATTTTGTTCAAGTTGCCCAAGAATAAACTAGCCTTATATTAATTCAATGAGAAAAATGAAATACGTAGTATTATTGTAGATGTATACTTAAGTAACTTTACGAAATTTGATCAAAAACGTTAGAGCCGTTTTTGAGAAAATCGAATTGTTGTTAAAGTTGCCTAGAATAAACTGGCCTTATATTCATTTTTTGAGAAATATGAGCTATTTGTTATTATTGAAGACGTAAACTCAAGTAATTATGAAATTTGATCAAAATAGTTAGAGCCGTTTTTGAGAAAATCGAATTATTGCTAAAGTTGCCCAGAATAAACTAGCCTTATATTCATTTTTTGAGAAATATGAACTATACAGTATTATTGAAGACGTAAACTCAAGTAACTGTATGAAATTTGATCAAAATCTTTGCAGCCGTTTTTGAGAAAATCGGATTGTTGTTATAAATGCGTAGAATAAACTCTTAATTATTGAGCAATGTCAACCATTTCTATGTATACTCTGCTCAGTATGATAAAATGCCTAAGTACGAGATCTCATTCATTTTCGCTCTACCGTCTAGGCTCCAGAGCCAGTAACAGACAGACAGACGGCATTGCGAAAACCACTTTTTCGGATTCAGCGACACCTAAAACGTGTATTTCCGTAAAAATCTCGAGGTTGAATTTTTTCGCGATAACAGTACTTTCTCGATACTTCGTATGAGAAAGTAAAAATAGGGAAACTTTCAAATAAACTAAGAAAATGAGAAATTGCCAAGAAACCGTATTTTTTTAACCTAGTAATAGAGGGTATTTGCGAGCCGTCGGCTCGCTTTGTTTTTAGATTATAATGCCTTTTACATATATCGGGTGTAGCCAGGGCCACCGAGAGGGTGGGGATACAAGGGCAAAATCCCCGGGACCCGGTATTAGGATCTGTCGTAAGGTTTTCCTATCGCAATACGAGAGTGCAACCAATACCAACGGGCGGCGTTTTCTCCATTTCCCATTTCCATTTCTCAGATTTGGATTTGGGTTTCCCCAACCCAACCCACTGCTTTTTTATCACCCCTTAGCACCCTGAAACTCCTCCCCACTACTCTTTATTTTTCTCCCCTTCGGGAAATTCCGTCTTTGTGCCCGGGGTCCGGACCCACAAGCACTCGGAGTGTCGTCGTACGGTCAGTTCTAAAGAACAATGTTGTTTACTCCCAATTTTTTAGAGATGAGAAACTAAATTTTATTCGTTGAATCGTACAATTACGTAATCGCGACCGTTCAACGACAAACTTAATGTTACGCTACTATAATATACAACCAAATTTATACGTAAATATTATGAAGGAAAAAGTTGCGATGTTAGTAAAAAATCAGGAGGAATCTATAAAAATGACAAGAAGGCAAACAGAACGATGATGATTGGAAACTCACCTTCGAAAGATGGATTATAGGTATGGCCCCTAGAAATGTAAATTTTGTGAGAATTTATTAGTTAAAGTAGTACTATAGTGACATCTGGCGATCGGTATTCATTCATACTAAGATCTACTCTCACGTAATTCTCACTTTTGATAGGCAGTTACTTAAAAATGTCACGGGGGACTTCACAATGCATAGTGTATGAGATTCCGAATCAAATGTGGGTCGTCTGTTGTGACAAGTACCGATTATTTTTACGCGTTGCTTTTTTGGTACTAAAATAAATTTTAGGTGTTAATTTGGAAAACCAAATTTAGAAACCATGACATGTAAGTTCGCAAAACATTTAGTGATGAATAACCTACACTTATCAACGGCAATTAAATTTCGTCGAATATTTGATTTTTACAAATTCGCTGTTTATCGAAATTAATCGAATTATACCAAGTCTAATTATGATGTGATACATATAGTACCAACATACATTTTACATGTAATTTTGATAAAAAATTTTAATTGGATGGAATTTGACAAATTCTATTTATAATACTGCCAGCCAAAATCGTAGAGAAGGTGGGTGGCCTGCCGAGGGGCCACGTTCCCTTTCTGAACTTAAAACAGAGAAAAGGGGTAATGGTATTTGCCCCGGGCCCGCGTTGGCTCTCGGTGGCCCTGGGTGTAGCCGCCTCCGGGCGCTATCGCGCCCTTCGCCTCTCTGGAACGAAGCTATCCCTCACCATTGGCCTGTGATCGGGTGGGTAAATGTCGTCACAGGCTGATCCGTCGTGGGTTTGCAAGCTTTCGTTTTGCGTGAAAGTTATTAAATCTAAGTAATTAACAAATATCAGGTCCATCAAAAATAGTATATTTAGTTAAGAATTCCATTTCATTTCACTCACTATTTCAAAAAAAATATTCACTAATTGTAAGGTAAAAGTTAGAATAGAGCTTGGGGAACAAATGCTGCAAAAGGTCCGTGCCTCTGCCCGACCGCAGTTATTATTTGTTGAAATTATTGTTCCGGAAAAATTTTATATCGTTAATAGCAACCATATAGTTGCGGTTTCAGTTAAGTTAATTTAATGAATCATATTAATCGCATGGAGCCGCATAGCCGCATGTTTATAATACTCTTATCTTGAGCCATGAAGTTTTTCAAATTATTATCTTCTTATCCTATATATAATTTTGGAAGTATCCGTACGTCTGTCCCCCCCCCCTTATCTCAAAATCCGTGTTTCGTAGAGATATGCGGTAAACTGCGTTTTGTTTCTACAAGCTAGGAGGTCCCTAAAAAACTTTTCATAAAGTCCCGGGTTCGAATCTAGGAGACAATTATATCTTCCCATGAGTTTATGCGGGATTTTTAATTTTTCAGAGTGCAAGGTTTTTTCCTTCATTCATCAAAACACGTAAATGTTGAACAATTTACTTCGTTTTTGCTTCATTCAATGGACAAAATATTCTTGCAATCATTACATGTTACACGGTCGAAATTTTCAGAAGTAATAATTGATGCGATATTTTGAAAGATCAATAATGAAAATTCATTTAATAGGAATGATATAAAATTTGTTTATATCTTTGATATCCATTTTGTTCTATTCTTTGGATTAGTTCATTATCAACTGCTTGACTGATTTCCGCGAGAAAGGATTTACTATTTAAAGCAGACTGAAAACTACTATAACGTGTTACACCTGGAAACATCAAGGAACATATATGCTTAGTGTCTTTCTTCATGGTTTCTATTACATAATTTATATTTTTATTCTTAATTTTCGGTCCGTCTTTGTGGTTTTTTATTGGTTTCGCTGTAATTTCTCCCTACGTACCATTTATAGGACACGGACAACTTTATGCAGCTATATCCAGAGTAAAGTCACGTCAGGGTGGACAAATACAAATAACTGGGTGTTAATAAACCAGAAAATAACATAATAATATAGTTTATAATGAAGTGTTAACTTAATTTTTTGGTACTACTGGGTTATCCCTGACCTGTTTTGAAAAATATTTTTTTGAGATAACCCTTTCACGCAAAAGGGGTCCGGGATAACCTAGTAGTACCAATTTTTTAAATTTATTATTTTTGTTAATTTGTTATTAAAAATGAAACATACATTCCGTATCAAATACATTTATTTTATTCATTTTCAAAACACATTTCCTTTATACTTATCTAAATTCAACACGTGGTAGGAACGAGGTGACTGCGAGCAAAAGGGCGAGCGCGATCGAACAGGGGAACAGGAATAATTTCACTCGGACATAGGACAACATTGCAACAAAAACGTCCGCGAGAGCCTATAATTACGACCTATAGTTCAGTAGCGTAAGTTTGGTATCCATCTCAATTTTTAATTGTTTTGAAATTGTTTATTTTATAGTATTAGTTACTTGAGAACTAACAGAGTATTTTAAAACAATTCTCAAATTTTCAATAACAGATGTTAAGTAATGAATATTGTTGTAAATATTTTTGATTATATTTGGTGTTTAAATAACTTCATAAAAGTTGTCGAAATTAAAAAAGTTGTTTTTATAGTACTTGTTTTACACAGTAATATCCCTGTTTAAATTGCAATATTCTCTTCCAAGGTTCCTCCCACACAACCCGGCTTTCTTGTTCCCACTCGCCTTTCCTCTGGCTTCCCTCTCCTCCACCCCTCCACTCATTTCTCCGCACTCCTTTCGTCTCCCCTCTCTACCTCCATTTTTGTCACTTTTTATAACCTAACTCCCAAAACATACGTCATTATTTGCGCCTACAAATGTGGTATGCACGCCTCTCCTCGTGAATATATTCCAAATAGATTTATACTTTGAGCATCATAAACAAAGCGGAGCGATGCATCATCGTTGTGGTTTTAAAATCTCAGCTGCGTTTACTTGTACACGATCGCGGGCTGTGGACTGGAAGGAGAGGAAGCGTGACCCCTTACTGCCCTCCAACATCTAGTTCGGGCGATCCTCGCCTCCGAAGCGTCCCTGACGACGTCAGCGTATTTCCCCTTCTGATATGCCATCCGGAGAGTGATTGGGCGAGGCCTTTGCCCTCCAGCGGCGTCTTCGGCCGAAAGGAAGCTCCCAGCGCTCTCCTTGCATTCCTCCCTTCTCCTCCTTTCTCCTATCTGTCTCTCTTTCTCTCTCTCGGCGCCCTCTTTCTTCGAAATTTGCTATCTCTTTCTCTCGTAAACAATCACAAACAGGGAGAACTTCCTTATAGCGGAACACCAGTTGCGTTCATCTTTCACTGATTTGGTATCCTTAGGACTAATTATGACGCTGGCCAGTGATTTAACAGGTCATGACGACACTGTAGTTCCAGCTTTCTCGGTCTCAAATTGACGAAAGAACATTTACGCTTCAGTGATAATTCAGCGATCGCTGATTGTATAAGCATTCTTTCATTTTTCACGTCAATGGGGACAATCTGTAGCTTTATTGTATGCCCGTATTTATTTTTGCGTCATATGTTTTCTTCGAAAATTTCGGGTAATATTACTCAATCGGGAATGCCATTTTCAATATCAATATGACATACTTTGGTAATATCAATCAGGGTTGCCAAAATACAAGAAATAAAATTTGAAACCTTAAGTGTAACCTATGATATAAATACGATAATTATAATTTAAAAAATACAATCTGGTAACTACTTACTCGAAATATGTTCCTATATCAGGGATACTGGAAAGAAAACAAAATTTCAATGAACGAATCTCAAGATAGTAATCGCATTTATATTACTCTCCTCGCGTGCATTACTCCTACTTGGCTGTAATTACAGAAGTTACCCTGATAATCAATTAGCTAATGATTTGTTGGAATTTTTTTCGTCCATCTCGATGGTTCGGAAAAATTTAAATCATCAATTGAGAAATGTATCAACATGGAATCTTGCTCGCTACTCTATTCTCAAACCCAGGATATTTAATGTCTCTGCATCCTGGTTTTAGTCATATTTGCATAAATACAGTCTTGAATCTCATATACAAAGCTCCACATGGCCTTTCTCTGCCCCCCTTCGTCCATCGAGTTCCCTTGGGTAATAACAGTGCAGGCCCTCCCCTTGAAAACTTCAACGGCCGACCAGCACCAAAAAGCCCCTTCACCCACCTTCACCTCATTCCGTAGCAAGGTCCACAGAATAAATGTGGATACACTCCCCCTCTCCCCCACTCTCTTTCCCCCTTCTCTCTCTCCCCTTCCCTCCATTTCCTCTCTCTCTCTATACCCAACCCATTTACATCGTGTATTATTTACATTCTCTTCCTCCCAAACACCTTTCTCCTCCTCTTACCTTTTTCTTTCTCTCCCCAACTCCACCTCCCCTTTTATTTTCTCCCCCTCTCTCTCTTTCCCCCGCTTTTTCTAGTTAACCAGTCCTTTATTTCCACACCCCATATCTTCATTAGACAAACTGTATAGCCTCAGATATTCTCTTAATTTAGAAGTTTGGTTAGGCTCACGAGACGAACAGTCAATATATATTTCCATGCTAACTTTCGTCGGGAATTTTCCGGCTCTATTATTGACTATTGCATTTGATTTACTAGTTATTCCACTAATTAACAGTATTATTTAAACCTTTTACATAATATATGTATAACGTATAGCTTAGATTATTTCATTTAAGGTTTAGGCATTTTCGATTGGAAATTCCTCGCCATGATTTTGTGTGAAAAAATTATTAAAAAAGAAATGTTTGGTTTCACGTACATAAAAAATGATTTTAAAGTGATAAAGTTATTAAAGAATTTAGTAAAAACTAATATACAATTTAGGTGAAATATCCCCAACAGTAATTTTTTCTTAATTGAAATATATATATTTTTACTTCCAATAGAGGGATGTAGCTGTTGAGATAATTTTCGAGGTTGGGTGTGACTGCCGCATTCACATCTCGTCCTTGAAAATAAAAATCTTCTCATGACCAAGTGTGATTGAAACGCCTCTTGCAAGTCTCACCTTTTGAAGGAATGGCTTGGCCACTTTCTCGCACGAAAGCAATTTGTATTTTATTTTCATCTGTATCTCAAATAATACATACGGTCGTTGGAAATAACATATTTGGCGTGTATATATTCTTTAAGAGACCAATCAATTCACCTGTGCGAATGACAGCGTCGAGCAAATAGTCAATTGACAGACACTTTTGGCTGTTTAATCCCAACCAGGAAATGACACTTCTTCGATGATACGTTATTTAGCGCTATAAGGGTTTTTATAATCTTGACTAAAGCTAATCTGTTATTGAATTTTATCATAAGCTAGTGTAAGCTGTTGCAGAAAAATATAAGTAAAGATTTAAGTTAGAGGCAAAGTTGGTTTTTTAATGTACGAGAGTTGCATTTCACAGATATTTTAAACAATTTTCATGATAATGCAAAGCTTAAGCGGTAACTACAAATAAAATCTCATTATAGTCGGAATAATTGGGTTTTCTCTCGTTTCCTACCGTTATCGTTGTAAAGATTTATTTTTGTTCTCACTACAGTTATATCCGTAAAATTCCTCCATCTCGATATATCAGTGTCAGCCATATTATTTTGGCAATGATAATGCGTTTTAGTGAAAACAACGGTTCTGGCGCCCACCACGATTCTCTGTTGTTTTGATTCCTACATTGGAGCGAGTTTTTTGATACCTTCCGTCCTTAGTTATCACGGATCCATTATATTTCCAAGGGCAGAGCATACAACGATCGCCATCTCTCCCAGTTCCTCTCCTTCCTCGCATGTCTTTCTCCGCCAATTTGGATCCTTTCTTTCGACCCTGAGTGCCCTTGAAAAGATATACATGCATTCGATCACGTTCGCAATTCTGTCAGGATTAATATTGCAAAATCCTAATATATTATCGGGAGATTAGAAGCATTGAAGGCATTTCCGTGATTCATATTTCACGATATTTTGGGAAGTTAGCAGAACTATTTCATCTTAAAATAAATAAGTATTCACGCATTTATTTTCAAAATGTTCAGCGAAATTATATCGGATCTATTCGGAGTGTATTTATGTTGAGTTTGATTCACAGCCGTTTAAATTTAATTCATTTACGTAAATCGATCAACTTCTCGGTTCCATGAATACATAAAAATGTGTTATTAAGGTACTGCCTTTTTTTCGATTAAGAAAAGTTATTTCCACTGTTGTTTTCTTTACGCTCGTTTTTTTCTTCATATTAAAAATTCTATCTAATTTGAAAATTATTTCTTGGTAAAAATAAGTAATTCACGTCGGACTCGATGTTATCCGTATTTTGGTATGCTTTACCATCTTTCGAGTATTCACTATACTCTTCTTGTAATTATCGCTTCACTTTGAACTTTTCAGAATCTCTCTCCCCATCCTTCTTGCTTCACTCCAAACATCTCTCCTTTTACAGCAAACTTTATAGTTATCTCCTCTCTTAAAATCCCGTTGAATCCAGTTTCAGTTACTTTCTATTGTGTCACAAAACTATAGTTTTACATCAATGACTAAAGTAATTCCCCATCAAAAATGAAGGGTATACATGAATAAAATATTAAAATTTGAACACTTCACATTTTCCTTCCTCTCTCACTTCCTCCTATCTCTCCTCCCTGTCCCCCTCCAATTCTCCTCTTTCTTTCCCTCCCATTCTCCTCCCTCCCTCCCATTCTCCTCCCTCCCTCCCATTCTCCTACCTCTCTCCCTCATTCTCCTCCCTTTCTCTCCTATTCTTCTCCATCTCTCTCTCTCTCATTCTCCTCCCTCCCTCCCATCCTCCTCCCTGTCTCCCATTCTCCTCCCTCTCTCCCCCCGCTCTCATCCATCTCACCCTCCCATTCTCCTTCCATCTAAATTCCCATCTCCTCTTCCCTTTCTCCCCTCCATTCTCATCCCTTCTAACTCTACCCTGAAAAGTTTTCCATTTATCTTAGAATAGTATATGTCAAATCTTATATATATGTTCTGACATTTAAAAAACCAAAGGACCAACAGAAAACACGCAAAGTATGCATAAATAGGTATCATGTAATGCGTAAAAAACTACAATGAGAGTTGTCATGGTAGTTTACATTTCTCATTGTCAAAATATGAAAAATCACGTTTTTTCGGATTATATACATTTTACGCTAATTCGACACGGATTTTAATTATCTCTTTTAAAAAATAAACTTCGTCCTATCAAGTATAGGACGGTCCAAATTCGTTCGTACCATGCTTGCAAGTAATTTTAAAATGCAAATGATTAATATGCTACACTCATCCCTGTGTTAATGAAATGGAGAATTTAAACGTCACTATAATCGAATCCATGATCTTACAATAGAAAATGACGCGATTAAAAGGTGCGAGAGCTATTATAGATACCAGTATACATATTGCGAAATCTTACTTCCCGTTCTCGAGTTATTTGCGTTAACGTAATTGCGAGAGCATTACAGGCGAAATGACCTTAAGTAGTTAATTAATATAAGAAGAAATTTAACTAGTAATAAGAATGAGTATCTTAATAGTTTTCCTTTTGCTACGACTAACTTTGCCTTTGAGGCAAGCAGGGCTGGATTAAAGTCTTTATAGGCCCTGGGCACTCTAATAATCGTAGACTCCCAAGATAGGTCTATAGATAAATATTTGCATGTGTATATATACTTCAACATATGTAGATGTATTCTTGTAATAAATAGGTTTTTGTAAAGTAATTAAATTAAAGCAAATTATTAACTTTGATTTAGCAGTTTTCTTCTCTCATTTTTGACTCGTCTATTATGTTTTGGAGACTAAAACTTTTTCGTAGGCCCTGGGCACTGTGACCATTATGCTCAATGGATAATCCAAGTCTGAAGGACTGTTTAAGTTTGCTAAGATTTGTTTTACTAGTGTTATAGTTACGGACGTATTTATGAAAGCGAATATTGAAAGATCTTCCAAAATTTAAATATCTAATTTCTCCAAATCAGTGTAACTAGACCGAATTCTCAAACACACTTCACTCGTAACGAGATCAGGTTTATAGTGAATTTTTAAGCGGATATCACTCAATATTTCTTCCTTCGTTTATAACATTGACGAGACCTTTACGAGTGGATTCACACCAGTTAGACTGAAACACAATTATTTATAGGGTAAGAAGAGCAATTTATCTATGGAAGTCTAAATGCAAGTTGGAAGATTTCATCAGATATTTATTTCATTTTCAAAAATGTATTCCTGGATACAGATACTACGATTTCATCGCAATTTCGATATAAGATATACGAGTTAAAGGATGACGAAAGAATTTGCAGTAGTTGCGTGAAATTCTTCTTCGTTTAATCTAATTCACCATTCGTCCTTGGAGGCTCATGTGAAGGCTCTGGAAGGATAGCACCACCTCCTCGGGGGATAGTTATCACGGGGAATGGTAAGCCTCCCCTCTTACGAACCCCCGCACCCTCCCCCTAATCCGACTCTTCCATTTTCTCCGGAACCACTCGCCAATTCCCGCATCCCTTCACCCACCGCCACTCCCTCCTGTCCTCTCCCTCTGTCCTCTTTCCGCTTCCTCTCCCCTCCCCTCCCCTCCCTTCTCGCCATCCTCCTTGTTGAACGCTCTGCCCACCCCACGCACTCGCCGCCTCCGCAACTTCCGCCCTTAACGCTCCTCTCAGGCCGCTTACTTCCTCCACTCCAGCACCCTCTCCGCTCACCCTCCCAACCTCCCTCTTTCCCTCTCCATTCGAATACTTACTTCATGAAAACAATCTCTGCTAGAATACTGATTTTGAAAAAAATACTTCGTGTAAATTCGTTGGAACCGAGTTAATGCGCTAAAAGCAAAAAATATCAGCGGATAAACATTATAAGGATGGCACTTTTGTTTTCTGTTGACAATTTCTTATTTTAATAACGGTTGGCTTTATGCTTGGCATAGATATCTGTAGCTCGCCATACAACTGTGTGAATGCTGTGGGTGTGCATTTATGTAACATTTCGCAGTTACGGTTATGAAAGTACTGTTCGTCTCCAAAATATTAATGTCCTTTGCCCCTTTGTGTGAACTTTTGTTTGTAGAAGTATAGTAAAGGAATCGTATCTTATTAACTTTAGGCGTTGGAAGGAATTATAATAAGATGCGCGGCTTGAGGCTATGCTTTATGGTATTGCGGCAGCAAATAAAAGTTGCATGTGGAAGATCTGCAGATATTATGTAATCTTCACTCCAATCCACCTTATGAAGTGGTGGCGAACTGACTCGCGTTTAAGAATAAATTAATTGACCGAGTCCGAATCCTTTTCGAATCCCTTACTTTGAGAACATAATTTTTAATCGTCTCAGATACCCGCAGACACAAATAACTACGACAAATGCCGGCTGTGATTTTAAGGATATGTGGGGTCGAAGTATTTTAACGACGTATTGCATGAACTCGAGTTGGCCAGTTTGCGCCAAAGAAATAAAATTTTCAGATAACTTATCCAGTAATGAGTTAACGAAAAGAATTACTTAATATCTTGACCTTGGCAAACTTCTTTTTCATCCATCTTTCAGGAAAAAGTTCATGGTTTATGTAGCAGATCCGGGGCCACGTTTCAGACTACCTGCTCTTTTTCACGTTCACGTTTTTACAACATGAGTTAAAACATGGTACCAGTTGTTTGGTTTTTACTCGCAAAGAAATCAAAAATTAATAATTTCAGACTTCGTTCTAGGCTGAGGTAAAATATTTTAATAATGCTTTCCCCTTATATTTTAATACAGTCTCTGCCTTCTACGTAAGATTTGGACTTGCTTTTTTTTAGTGCGATATAAATTAAGATAATATCTTAATTTATTAGTATTCAAATAATCTATAATATATTTTGAAGCGTGTGTTTATGTGTTTGTTCATGAAACTCCTCCTAAACGATAAAAGCTAGATTAACCAAATTTGGTACGATTCTTCCTTACATCCTAACTTAGTGAATGGTCAAGGTTTGGTCAACCAGGATTAATCAGTGCTGCCAATATAGGGGATTAACATTTTTCCATAAGATAACACGTATGAATCCATTTGTTGACTTGCAAGGTATTCTTCCTTCAGGCATTAAAATACGTAAATACGGACCGATTTCTTTCGTTGTTGCTTTATTCGACGAATAAAACTCTATACTATCTTATTCCTGCAAAGTTTACATGTTACACCGTCGAAGTTTTCAGAAATACGCTATTTGTTTCGAAATTTTGTGGATTTTTCGTACCCCTCCCGGGCGTTGTCAAGGCAGCCGTCATTGTTACCTCCGATTCAATTAGCTTCAGTGAAGCTTACAAACGAAAGTTTAGCGTTATTCGCTTCGCACTTTTGTTTAAGCAACAAAACGATCGATGTTTATGAATAGCAACATAAATAGATACTGATTATTATTCAGGAAGCGTTTATTGATGAAAGTAGTTGAACCTTCTTTCGTCTATTGAATACTGGAATCTTACATTTTTTGTAAGTAAAATCATTATATTCTACATTATAATTTTTATTAACGTAAATAAGCTCACGTATTTCGCGTACATTTACCGGAGTCAGTGTTCAATCATGGACAACTGTACATTGCTTTTTCACGTGTTTCCTGCTTACAAGACATAAAAGTAAATATTTCAGCGAGGCATAATTACACAAGAAATGAAGCTGGATTTAGCGAAAGTAATATGATAGGAAATAACATTATCGTTATATTTGAATGCAATAGGCTCGGAAACGGATTGTTACAAGCAATTATCATTAATTGTTAAGAAAAGCTAATTGTAATTTAAAAAGTATCTACTATATATTTTAAAGAGTTTGTATGTTGTGCTGTAGTAGCTTCACAAAATCCGTTGAAATTCAACGGGAAATTCTGCTAGTATATGAGTATATATAAAACTCACATAAAACTCATAACTTGGGATAGTCCTTAACTTGGGACATAGTCCTTAAACAAATCATCCTTGCTACAGTGTTTTCTTCGCCACACGTAAGGTAGTCTTCCAGGCGCTCTTCCGACATGCGGCCAATTTTACCCTGCCCAATTTCTTCCATATAAGAAAATTTGAAATCCCGAGAAAATTATTAAATATAGACCACTGACAATGAAAACAATCATATTTTCATCGTCGTTTCTTTATGTTTAACATTTTCTGGGCCCTGTAGACTATTTGAAAAGGATAACTGAAAGGACAGAGTCGCTGTACGTGTTGTAATTCGGAAATGCAATGTCGATTTCAAATTTCCCTCCTAAAAAGTTTAATGCAAGTCGAAGCACCTCTCACTCTCACTCTCCCTTCAGTTTCCTTCTTACACCACCCTCTACCTCACTCGTTTCCTAACTCCGTTGATATGTATCTTAGAATTTCGTTTAAAAAACGCCAATAATCAGCATTTTCACCTCAACGCAATGATGTAACTTTCAATCGTCTTATTTACAAAAAGTATTATAATTTTGCAATGACAGATCGGTAATTACACCACCCGCTGTGAGGGTAGACCACACCGAACTAGGGTCTGGGACTCGAGTCCGAGTGAGTGACGCTAATCTTCACTGATGAGGGTCGAATGAAGAGCAGGTAGTCTTCCGAAACATGGCCCCGGATCTGCTACATGAACCAAGTTCATTGATACGTCAGGTAAAAAGAATGTTTTGCGTATCCTTTCATGGATAAAAATTAACTTAGTGGCAAAAGTTATGCAGTTCACATAGGAAAAATGATCCATTCCTATTTCTCCGAGAGCAATAAAGAATTAGATTAATAAGAGAGTTATGAATTTGTATTAGCTATTATGAAAGCTTTGTTCCCTAAATAGCGAATATAACTCGCATGTCACACTTAAGCCATTCGTTTGATATGATTTCCTTAATTAATCAGTTTCGATAAAGATGAACTTGCGGTAAATTATAGCTCGGTTAAACCAAGATTCGAGCCCAGAGCAGGGGGCTACAAAGCTCTTCCTGTCTTCTCATCCATCGAGTGGAATTTTCTCATAACATTCTATTCACCCTTACGTCTTCTTAAAATAAAACGTATATTTCCGTAAAAATCTCGAGGTCGAATTTTTTCGCGATAACAATACTTTCTCGATACTTCGTATGAGAAAGTAAAAGAAGATAAAATGCCTCCGTCGAAATGCAACGAGTAGAAAAGAGCGAGTTGCTATGTCGTGGAGTCTCTTTCCCTCCGAATTAATTAGTGTCGCGTACTGCTCCGTTAAGATAATTCCGAAAATTCCTTCGCTCCCCTCCCATGGTTTCATTTTTCTATTCGGTCATCCTCCATTAACTAGCGTTGGCACTCCGGCTCTAGTTTTCCTCGTCTCCTCCATTGAGAACTGACTCCGACTCACGTTCGTTTCGAGCGGTCGGGGGCGGAGGCCGTGGAAAAGGAGTTGGAGGGAGGGGTTAGGCTAGTGGGAGGAGGAGCGGGGCCAGAGGAGGATGGGAGGGGTTGGAGGGAACGGGGCTGTTGGAGGGAATGGGGCTGGTGGAGGGAAGGAGGTGTTATCCGAATCGTATGGGGGAGGAGAGGGCCGGCCGTCGCCGCGGCAAAATAACGCTTCGCTTCGCCGCGATACGATGGTGGAGGGGGGAGGTGTGGACGGAAGTGCGCTGTTGTTTGCTCCTTGTCCTCGATTGACTCGCGCTGCATCTGCCCCGCGCGCGCCATCGCCCCCGATGGACCTAAGCTTTGTTTTTGTCCGAGTCCCCTCTGCCCCACCGTAACCGCTCTCACTAGATGGCGAGGTTTTCCGAGGCTTTGAGTCAATTTCGCTCTCTTGAGCAGTCCTTGACTGACTAACTCTCCACGAGGGCGGAAAAACTGGTATCGGCCGAAAGGAATCCATCTCCGCTAAGAAGGAGGCCAAATTCTCCTTCCACATAATTCGGCACTCCGAATGCGGACGAGTTGATATGGGATTATGTCGAAATTTTAGTTGAGTGAGAGCATGTGCGCATACCAAGAGAACTCATATATGTACTGCTTTCGTTTCCATTAAATTTCCGAATCCCTAAATTAATTTATTCTTCATAATCTTTAGCTATAGATGTGGTCTGCGAGACACCACCAAAGTTAGTGTCAAATTACCACGCTACTTTACTTTTCTCTAGATTATATTTTACAAAGAAATAAAATGAATATTAACTAAAGTTTAAAGAGATCCGAGCCTGATCAGCCAAATTATCGACAGTATAAATGAAAAATGTTTTCGTGCATTTCTTTGAATATTTAATATTAAAACAACATAATGATGCTTTAGAAATGCACTATCTTGCTAAGCACGGTTTAGCGCTCTGCAAAATTATACTGAAGTATCATAAGTTCTTTCAATATTTCAAAATACACCTCTATAATTACCGGTTACATCGGAATCAAAAATTGTATTCATGTCAATGAATTTTTCTAGTTACGTATCGATATAAAATTCTGCCCTTCCGACGAGGAAGCATAACATAGTATTCAAGGGAGAAATTTGATGAAAGATCTTTTTAGCTTGAGATAAGGTACCTCACTTTGGCAGTTATTTTCAAATGAATGAACTAATTATCTGTAGTCCACGGATTCAGTTAATGAGACGTCGTTTTTAATTGGAAATCATTTTACCATTATATGACATGGAAAACCATCAGTACGAATGACATGGGCCGATAGAATAAAAAATCACTTTACTCGCAATATTTTTAGAAGGTTAAAGAATGGGCTCTGGAGAGATTTTCTCTCAATAATTATACTGAATATGCCTCATACTTTCAATAAACGTTTAACTTTTTGGGAAAATGGTTGTTCAATAAACTGGTTTTATCTTTAAAACGAGTAACAAGTTTGTTTGGAATTTGAGATTCATTATTTTGATAGTTTAATGATCCCAGCCCAAAGTACATATGACAATGATACCTTTAGTATTCAACGCATTAAGACTGGATTCATTAGCGTCATTTGCACAGCTTATTAACTCTTTAATAAAAGGAGACTTAACTACAACTTTAGGAACGCATCTTTAAGTACATGTTCATTAAACTAGTCCCTTTAAATCTTTAAAAACTATATAAGGATATATTTTGGAAAATAATAATAATTCACCCATCAGAATTTTGGAATACTTTATATTGTTACCGCTCTTGGCGGAGAAGATTAGAAAGTATAAATGTTGTAGTGATTTTATACGAAAGTGTTAATACTAGAGTTCCTTTTCAACATTTTAGAAAAATATTGTTAAAATTATTGTTTTTTTACTAGTTAGCATTTTCTGAATATTTCACTGTAAATATGTAATCATATTATGCTTCAATGAAGACATTTTCTTTTTAGATAAAAAGCCACCGGGTCCAGGGCTGAGTACGTTAAAACGGACTATTTTTTATAAAAGTCATGCCAGTAACCTTAGAACGTTCAATAACTCTACATCCTTCTTTGGTTAATAATTTTCGAATACGACGTTATTTAAAAATGTTTTTCCTGCGGGAATCTATTAACGAAATACAATGTAATGGCACTGAAAAGTAAAAAGAGTTAGGCAGCAGGGCCACCGAGAGGGTGGGGATACCGGGGCAAAATCTCCGGGACCCGGGGTTCTGAGGGCCCCGGTATTAGGATCGGCCATAAGGTTTTACTATGGCAATACGCGACTGCAAGGTACGCCGGCAACCAACGGTGTTTTCTTCCTTTCCCAACGTAAATTTTATTAGAACTTATTAGTGAAAGTAATATAGAGACATCTGGCGATCCGTACTCATTCATACAAAGATCTACTCTCCTGTAACCGCACTTTTGGACTCTGTTGCAGCGCAAGATACGAAGTTTCTTAAAAATGTCACGGGGACCTCAAAATGCAAAGTGTAGGAAATTCCGATTCAAATGTGATTGTCTGTTATGACAAGTTTTTTGGTACTAAAATACATTGGGTGTTAATTTGTAAAAGCAAATTTAAGAAATCGGTACAACATACATTGTACAAACTTTCTCATATACCAATGCTTCGTTTAGTTATCTTTATAAAATGAAAATCGTATGAGCCTGTTTTTAGAAAATCCAATTTTTGTTAAAGTTGCCCAAGAATAAACTAGCCTTATATTCATTCATTGAGAAAAATGAAATAGGTAGTATTATTGTAGATGTATACTCAAGTAACTACGAAATTTGAATAAAATCGTTAGAGCCGTTTTTGAGAAAATCGAATTGTTGTTAAAGTTGCCTAGAATAAACTAGCCTTATATTCATTTTTATGAAATATGAACTATACAGTATTATTTAAGACATAAACTCAAGTAACTGGGCGAAATTTGATCAAAATCGTTATAGCCGTTTTTGAGAAAATCGGATTGTTGTTATAAATGAGTAGAATAAACTCTTAATTATTAAGCAATGTCAACCATTTCTATGTATACTCTGCTCAGTATGATAAAATGCCTAAGTACGAGATCTCATTCATTTTCGCTCTACCGTCTAGGCTCCAGAGCCAGTAACAGACAGACAGGCGGCATTGCGAAAACCACTTTTTCGGTTTCAGCGACACCTAAAACGTATATTTCCGTAAAAATCTCGAGGTCGAATTTTTTCGCGATAACAGTACTTTCTCGATACTTCGTATGAGAAAGTAAAAAACCAAAACATAGTTTCTCAAAAAATTTTGTGATGAAAAATATACACTTGTTGACAGCAATTTATTTTGGAAGAATATTTTGTTTTTTACAATTTTGTTGTTTATCGACATTAATCGAATCATACCAAGTGTACTTACGATATGATACATATACATAGTACCGGAATATATTTTATATGTAATTTTGATAAAATTTTTGAAGGAACGGAATATGACAATTTCTGATTATAATACTGCGAGCAATAGCCTAAAAAAAGTGGGGGGGATTTCATTGCCCTGAGTTTGCCGAGGGGCCCGGTTATCTTTCTTAACTCAGTGAAAAGTGGCCCGGCGAGGTTATTTGCCCCAGGGCCCGCGTTGGCTCTTGACGGCCCTGTTAGGCAGTATTACATCTGAATTTCTAATTGAGGAAAATATACCGTAGATATTTTCATCAAGTAATTGGAGTACTAAGGAATAGGAGATGTTTCTCACCTAATGATTTTAGCCCTTGATTTATGCAGTTAAAACCATTTTATAAGAAATTGGATTTCAACGTGTTTTCCAATTACCAAAAAGCCCATTTTATTATTTTACATTATAAAACTACTAATAAAGATTTATATTTTGTTGATTTTTAGATGTTTCCTTAGTCTTTGTGCCTCTAAATTTTCTATGAAGTTCTATTTTATGCCATTCTATTAAGGTTAAATATGTTAATGATTGGGTCACACACTCGTTGCGTCCACTCCATTTTATTCGATGTTTTGGCATACGATTATGGAAGGGGGTTGAGGATATAACGCGCATAATAACAAATTATTATACTTCACTCTAAACTCCTCTAAAGAGGAGTAAAGCAATGTTTCTCTGGCAGTAGCCTGCTGTCCGCTGCTCTTAGGGGAGGTATATAATCGGTCCGTGTTGTACTTGTAACCATGTATAAAAAATTACGAGATTGAAAGGAACGAGCACCCGCCTGAAAATTTCTGAGAGTTAATTCAAGAATAAGTGGAATAACATAGTATTATATTTATCTTATTAAAATTATGAAATATTTTATCGGATACATACGAGAGGAGCTTCAATGACTAAGTCGATTCGCGTGAGTTCCTCGTGAAGATCACCATTCGACCTTTGGTGGTCTTTTTTTTAGGATAATTTTATAAGCATGTAAAGCCACGAACGAGGTCGGATTATGTAAAAGAGAAGCAACCAAAATGTGCTTATCTTTGCGGTCTTGTCAGTTTTGCGTCGATAACGTGCAATCATCCGGATAATTCCAGTTAACCCCACAGACTATGCACGAGTTTTGCGTCGCAGGACAATTATGCGGGCGAGCACGGTAATATGCTTTCTAAACATTGAAATCAAGAATAGTTTATTTTTTATTTCATGAATTCAATAAGAAATTTTCAGAAGTGAATCGCAGGGTTTGAATGAATAAAGCGAACCTGACAAAAGTAGATAAGAGGCCTCCACGTCGCAGTTTTCAAATGGGTTATTTGAAGTTTGGCAAAGAACGCATCAAATCAATGACATAATTTCAGGAGTAAGATCTAATGCTTTCTAAACGAAACTGTAATTCTAAATGTTATTTCATTAAAATAGAGCAAGAAAATTCGCATTTATGGAGAACTCTAGTATCTAATAGTTTCAGAAAAATCATAAAAATAAGATAAATTTCGAATTAATTTTTTTACACACGAAAATTGTTTCGTGATAATTTTATAGTTATGGTTGAATATATTTTTTGCGGTGTAATTTGAAAAAGTCGAATTTGATTATACTCAGTTGTGTAATGTAGTCATAATTATGCATTCAATGACCGATAGCCTATAAAGAGCTACGCATATTTACATGGAATATACTGTTTAGATCAATATTCTCGAATATGCATTATTTTTGTGCAACAAACCCGGCAAATTTGAGTCATAGCCAAGGATTACGATCGCCACATCGAAACGAGCCCAACGATTTCCATTCGGTCAGTCGCATTCGCCTTTCTGAAGGAGAGGCGAACGAAAGGAAAAGGACGAGAACGAGGCCAATGGCACTCGGGTGAGGAGACAAAACTGCTCTCTCGGGGGCTGCGTTCGCGACGGCACCGGGGCCAGGGATTAACGAGAAACTGAATACTCTTACCCTATCCACCATCTATTCCCTAAAAATGATTCGAATCTGACGAAAACTACCACGTCCCGACGAACCCATACGATTTTGTCTCGTGGACATCCGTGGTCGTGGAAGGGAAACCTGGATTAGAATCGCAATTTCACGTTAATTCGTCACAGACAATAACATTGTGCGTCACAGTTCGTCTCGTTTCTCCTTCGTTTCCTCTTAATTTAACGTATTGAAGTGGAAGTCATTAAAAAGTTCATCGATTTTGATTTTATTTCTCTAATGAACACGTTTATGTAATTTGCCTCGGTGGATCCCAAAATCGCCTCAAGCGTCAGTAGAACTGAATCCCGTAGAACACATTAACTAACTAGAAATTCAGATCAAATGGTTTCTACTGCTCTTCTTAACGCATTAGTTTATTATTGTGGATCGGTGACACCTGGTTACCGAAGAGCTTCCAGCTTCTAATTGAAAGATTGCAGTCGCCGAGGATCGGACGTCCAACGCTAATTGACAAAATAGGCGGTCATTAGGTCGGAATTAATTCGAGGAAGACCTACGGGCGACGATTTTTCGGAGGCCCTCTCTTCTCTGGGTGCGGTACTTATCGGGACCTTGAGCACCCGTTGCTCGCGCCTTCGCGGAACCGCTCTCTTCGAATCGAGTGCTCGATCAACGGGAACTGCGGCTGTGCGAGATCTTTATCTCTCCGTCCGGACCTTTTGTAGTGTCTTTCTCTGAAAGTTGTTCCGCTAGGGCAGAGGAAAAGGTCGAAAGGGAGTGGGTGGCTTTGTGTGAGATAGGAGGAGAAGGCGAGGTACTGCGGGGGGGGGGGGGGGGGTGGAAGACCTCGCGTGAAAATACCGGGACAGACTTGAAAGGGACCTCTGTTGGTTTTTCCCTCCGCCGTCCCCGGTTCTTGACCTCAACTTGCGGTTGCTTTTGGAGGAGTTTTTCCGCTTGATGAATCAGTCCCTCCCCCTCCCCTCACTCTCTTTCTCCACGATATGCGGCATTTACGCTCTCCGCGCCCATATCCCGAAAATCGTTCACCTTTTCGCCATTTATGTTTTTCCTTCTTTTGATGACGAATTTAAAATGACTTATAATCGCACGCGCCTCTATTGGCGATAGAATGGGTCTGTTGGTACATTTATAGAAAAATTTCTAAGCTTCATCTGCTTTTCATGGTTTAGATTATATACCAGAGTTATTCAAATTTATTAAGCATCCGACAACGTCAGGCATTAAAAATCACTGGGAGGGCCACATGCTTAATTTCAAATGACCGTGACGGCCGTATGAAATTTTCAAAATATTATTTTCGAAATTAAACGTATAAAAGGAAAAAATATATTGAGCCCAATTAGCCAAACAGAAAACCTATATACAAATCATAGTTTCGAAAAGAATCCACTCTTTTCTGAGATATAAATATGCACGTTTTAAGGAATTAGTGAGGTCAAAGCGGGCTAGTTGCTGCCCACGAGCCCTAGTTTGCAGTACCTTATTCACCAAAGCAAATTAAATCTTGGCACTGCGGAGAGCTTCGGTTAAAGAAATAAGTAGATGCTCTGCATCGGATCAGAACCTGTCTCTCCCATTTTCCCACCCATTCTCGTGACCTGAGACGTACGGATTTTCCGGCCTCCGTCCCATTTTCAACAGTGCAAACGTTTGCTTTCCTGGTCCAGTTTAACCTTAAATTAGAACATGATTCGGTTTGGAATATGAACGCAACTCATCCTCGCCCACTCCCAGTCCTTTTTATCTTTCTTTATATGCTATAAAATGAGAAGTTGCAATGATGATTCTCCCCAACATTCATTAAACTGGTCAACTGCAGAGTAATGCGTTGATCATGCTATGACGAATGGCGACTCCTCAATTGTGTTATGAACTTCTAGGTTTTTCAAGTTTTAACAGAAGATACATAAAACATTTATAATGTAACTTCATTAAAACGTAGGTATTTAAAATGCACTGTAAATTTAGTTTTTATGTATTTTAGTTTGCTAATTACAAGATTCAAACTTATTTTAGGCGGGTTACCTAAAAGAAAAGGTGCCTATTGTATCTGGTTAGTCAATATCTCCGTCTGTATGTATATAGCTATGTCGGTGGGCATATTTCAATGAAATCTGGCACATATCAATGTAGAAGATGAAAATGGTACGCTCAGGTCAATTAATGCAATCAGGGCTGCCACTTTTAAAAAACATTTTGCTTTAAATCGTAAAATATCCGTCCGAAATTCTGTATAATCAATTTCAAAAGTTGTGTATATCAGCAAAATTAATATATATTTAATATTAGATATACATTTAAAATAGATATATTTTTTCATAGGATTTATAGCTTTTTTATAAATCAATATCACACTATTCTACTGCATATCTATATTCTGATTAAAAAATATCAAACTCCTAAACCGTGCTTGAGGTCCCTGTCGTCACTGAAAGGTGCATAAACCTACAGACGAGTGCTTGAGCGACTGTGTGAGTGACATCAGGTCCCTGGCGCGGCGTAAAATCCCCTTTTTAGTTTTTGTTTCTTTCTTTTCCTTCCCTGTGGATCTCGAATTATCTTGTTTTACGGTTTAGGAGTTTGATATTTTTTAACCACTATCTTGTCGTAGTCTCCATTTCTCTTTATTTATAATAGCTACTATGTACTGTAGAGGCATCAATTTCAGCCTGATATATTTGAGGATTTTATTGTAATGCAAAGTAACAATGGCGCATCTGTTTCATGCTGGAGCTGCAAAATTCCAGTTTTATTATAATGCTGGATGACTTGCGTCATTCGAATCAGGGGTGTCACAATTCTGGGAATAAAATTTGACCTTCATTTCCGGAATCCCACGACGGAACCTCATTAAATTGGTCATTTAGAAAAAAATTCAGTGAAATAACAACTTTCTTGAATTATGTCACTCTATCAGAGCTGCCACCCATATGGAAACAAAAATCGAAAGTTCAATTCCACTCCTGTGAGAAACGCACCTAATTTATGATAAGTAAGTTAATTGCGTAAATTATTACTACTTAACGCAGGATAGGTCGATTGGAAAAGCAATTTTTGGGTAATCCCTTTCTTTTCGGTTAATGATCGATTTTAATCGGAAATGCATCAATATTCTTCAAAAATGCACCGAAAATATAGTTAAATAACGATGCGTTAATTGGTTATAGATTCGCGTCTGTTCTCACCAATACTAAGTATTCAAATGCAAAAAAGCTTCAACAAATAAAAATGATTTTAATGTGGTCCATCGGTCTATAGATTTCTAAGATCTCGTGTACATTGCCATGCTTGAATTCGTATTATTTGTTGTTAATGCTTTGATATCCATTATGGGGGACGACATGCTAAACGAAAACATTAAAAAGCAATGCCCATGACCTGTGACTCCATTCGCCTCCCTCTCCCTTTCTCTCTCCAACCCAACCTACTGCCTCACATTCTTCCTCTTTCTCTCTCGCTTTTTATTTCGGATAATGAAGAAGTAAGTTCAAATCAAATAGATAGCCTAGCAGTTCGGAAACAAGGATAGGGATCAATTTAGTTTCATCACCACTCTGTGTTCGTTTTCATTTTTTGCCTCAAATGCAATTTTCTGCGCAAAGTCGCTAGAGAATTAGAGGGAGTGCGTGAAAGTGATATAACTTCCACTTCTGAACAAACACTTAACGATGGAAATTGTTTTTATTCGGTTGGTTAATGCTAGTGAAATCTATCTTATGTGCTCGTATAATTCGAAATACAATTCGAATGTTTACGGCAGTTAAAATATAAATAGAAACATTTTATAGGAAAATATATACTAAGAAATCATAATTGATACCAGATATCATTTAACAATTCAAAATAATCGAATACAAAAATTTTATCATACAAATTTCATCCAAAGCACTAAACGGAAATACTGAAAAGTATCGTATTGTGAAAACTGACTGGCTGAATCGATTTTAATGTTATAAGAATTACTAAGCTAAAGCAGAATTTAGTGTGTTACATATATGTTTCGTTGGAAAAGGTCTAAACACATAAATAAATCCAGGTAATATGACGATGACAGTTTTATGACATAGAGAACCAAACAAAGCTGTTTACTTCAAAAATTTCTCTCTCAAATTCAATATTTGTGATTTGAACGTTAATGGTAAAATAATAAAATATATTAATTTATCACTTTGATAATAATTGGGCGAAGCGAAGTCAGACCATTATATTCGTTCGATATAAAAATATATTACTTCGAATATGCTTTAGGTATTTTTACTAATCTAATTTAGGTATATACATTTCATTTTGATGGGTTTATACTATATTAAGGTCTTCTCGTGACTTTCACTCGAACTTTTCAATCACCGCAATTTAATTATTTTTTCTCCTATTAACTATAACGAGGAAAGAGATTCACGTAATACAAGTAAATGAGATTAACGTGTTTAGGTTTGGTAAAATAAATTTATATAAAATTATTATAATTTTACAGAAAAAGCCGTAAGAATCAAGTATAAATCAGAAAATGTAATTCATACTTAATGTTTTAAGATAAAATGTCGTCATATAACACAATTTTTAAACCGGTCGCCGATTCTAGACACATTTAGAAAATGAGGGATTGAGTTGTAATGCTATGCAACAATAACCTTAGTCACCGGTCATATTGTTATTTGATCCTCCCCATTTCGGGAAGAGTGTTACATTTGAGTCCCCTGCGACACTCTCTCAAATAGCGGCCTTATCCATTATCCGTACTCTGTTCCCGATGACCTCGCGACATTTGTCCGCACATTATCCCTCCAGGCGTACCACACGCCCGCGACGCACATTCCGCTGCCTCTTACCGGACTAGCAACAGTGTCTACCATTGTCTCAAAACACGAAGAACTATGAAACCTAAATAGGAAAAAGAAAGAGTGGAAATACCCATTGGCAGTGGCGAAAGAGTTGTAAGAGGTGTATGATGATTTGGAGGTTATCGATTACCATTCGGTTAAAAATTTTCAGAATAAATATCCAAGTAATCATAATGAATATTAGTTGCTAAAACGTTGCGCAGACAGTGCTTACCTATAACACTGACCTTATCTGACGCAGATTCATAGTTATTTTATAGGCTCGTGTATAATATATTAAAGTTTTAAAATATCGGCATCATTGGAGTGAATGCTGTTCGTACAAAAATAATTCGTGTGTTTTCATTCACCAGATTATATATTCTAAAATAAGGATTTAATAAATTGTTTTAAAATGTTCACCTTCTGAGATCAAAATATCTAAAACAAAATGTGGATTTTATAGATTTTCAATGCAGAAAATAAATTTTTGTTTAAGCAGCCTTTGGTGAGGTTTAGAAAATCATTATATCGATTATACATGTACTCCTTTTTCCATAAAACGTTTGAAAAAACCAGATAAATGTTAATCATTTTCATTGACAACTCAAGGATCGTTTATTCTTAAAAGGTTACCTTTATCGTCAATTGGATTAAATCCACAAAGTGTGCTCGATTAAACATTTTCGAATTATTAATTTTTTGAACTTCAAATATCCAAAGAAGGCGGTTTGATCAAAGAAGGCCAATCTTGGGACATGAATAAGCTCTATTGGTACTTATGCACACAATGCTAGAATGTGGAAGCTGTCCAGATCCTTAGGTTTTCGTTTATGGTAATTATGAAAAGAACGTAAGCGTATTCGAGAGCAGTGTTCAGCAACTGCGTGCAAGGCGATCGAGAACGCAGTGATAGATCTGTATAATCTACCAAAATAATTATGTCAATGCTCTCATTCATTTGGAAGTCTAACATAATGGGGATTATCTTCATTATTATTATTAATCGATTTAAGTAATTTGAACGCAGAAGCTTCGTGACTTCTCGAGATATGCCAATTTTATCGAAGTTATTTGGGTATGAATAATTGTTCTGATAATGATAAATGTTTAAGGTAAATCCGTTAATTTCTCCATTATCCATGTTGTTATAACTACTGCAGGAAAGAAACAGACAGGGAAACCACTATTTGGTATGATTTTATTTCAGAAAGAGTATCTTTCCAATAGGGAAATCTGATACAACGGAAAATACGGAAAACTTTCTGAGATATTACTGTGGTTGTTTTAGAAATTGTTCTGGAGTTCTGTGAAAGGCCAGGCTTTGTTGTTCAACGGTCTAACAAATCAGTTTTCGAATCTTTTGGTTGTTTATTCCTAAAGGACCGCGCATGTTGCGATTTTGCTGGGATTGGCCTAAGGAGAAAGAGGTCTGAGAGCGTATGATGGAAGCAAGAGAAACCTCGAGTTCGTTTACAGCTTTGTTTAGCCTTTCTGAGACCGCTGCACCTAGTCGCGTCCCTCAGGAGACGTCCAGAAGACAAAGCGTGATTCCGGTGACGCAAAAGATAGTCGATTTGGAGTCAAGAAACCGCAGATCCCCCTTTTACTCTTTATCTCGGACATGAAGGCTACTTACTTTGGAAAGCCGTGACATTATTACCTGTGAAATACGGTGTTTTATCATCCGTCAGCAATCGTAATATTTGGACATATCATCGCCAATTAGTATAAAAAGTTCTATGGACATATACAAATAATTATTATCATTAATTTTAGAGGCCGTCTTATTATTTGAGTAAATGATAATATTTCTTTTGCCCTTAAAACTTAAAAACTGTGACAAAGTCGTATTTAAACATATTTTTGGGAATTTTCGGATGATATTTGAATATATACCCTTTGGACATTAATTTTTATAATTTTCTCCTCATGACTGCGCAAGTTTCGCGTCGAAATCGTATTTATGAGATAGGTATTTTAAAATGTTAACGAAATTATGTCAAAAAGTCGATTTATACGCTATATCTTATGAGAAAAAGAAACTATTCCCTAGAGTCGATACAAAATGCCCATAAAAATTAACAATTTCTCGAGAAATCTACAAAGCATACTTCCATCGGTGCTGTCAATATATGGGCTAAACAATTTTAAACGTTAAACATGTATAATCACAGATATTCTATTATATAAAACCAATTCTGAACAATAATAGCCACAAATAACAACGTGTTATTTACCATTATTCTTTAATTAATACAGTTCATAATCATAGAAAGTAATGAAACTCAAGATGAAAGTAAAATAAAACTTAACAGAGAAGCCCAGACTCGCTGGAAATCTCGCCAAATGGAATTATTGCTGAAGCTAGGAGAAGAGAAACGGAACGGGATAGACAGAAAAGAGTGAACGATCAGAACAAACCAAAAGCGAGGCATAGAGCTAATGAGTCACCAGAAGCAACAGTAAATCGATCGACCATCAACAGATTTATAGATTCAAGAAAACGTGAACATGAAAGTTCATTACAATCTGAATAGCGATTATTGTATATTAGGTTATTTATATTTTCGTAACAAAATTGATATAGAATTATTTAGTATTAGTATGTTTAACGAATAAATCTTTATTAACATATATCTTTGCCAAATAGCTTTTTTATGCCCATGGCTATTATTACTTTCTGAATCATTCGGTTATATGGATTTTATATTAATTTTTAACGTTTTCGTGCACATAAAAGTTGGTGTCATTAATGTTTATTTTATTTTAACGTAATACTTAATTTACGCCTGCCAGTCATATTTGACGGACAATTACGCTAGTATTTAATTATAATCTCCTTCAACTTTACACAATTTTCAATGTTGCATATACATTTATGTATTACAGACTTTTTTTATTATAGCGAACATTTCAACCAAAAATTTACGTCAAGTACTGCATTTTTGATTAATCACGCTCCTTGTGATGCCTTTCCAGATATATCGTGTTCTTATATGAGATTCGGGCTTCGCTCCGTGGAGATAATCGTTGATTCCCGAATTTTCGCATGCGTTCAAGCAAGCACCTTCAGGGGTGAAGTGATTCATCAACGCTGCGAAAGTCTTTAACTCAATATATCGTGTGTTTGGCTATCCTTTTCTTTTTTCGAGGAGGCCATTTTGAGTTTTTCCTATATATTTTTGAGAGAAACAGCACGACATGTATAATTCATCTTTACTCGTTATAGAATAGCAGCTAATGTTTATCCACAGGAGTTATTTACTTTAAATCGGACTTTGTATAGTACAGTTCAAACACTTATTAGTTCTGATCAGCAGTTTAAATACATGGCTAAAAATAGAAGTTTCAATAGGATCAAGAATGAATGTGAAAGGAAAATGATAATGGAAAAACAAGGAATTATCACAAGGGTTTAAAATCTGAAGGAATATGCTAAAAGCCATTTCCTTAAAAATTATATATGTAGTACCATATAGTTTTTCGAGTTAACGTTTAACGAGTTGCTATGCATCTATATAAGATTTTCAGAGCGTCGTACTTTCGATGCAATGTAGTAAAAGTTATTGCTCGCTGGCGTACTCTATAATGAGATTTCACTGCATGGTCTCGCACACCTTAAAATATATTAATTTTCCATAGCCAGAAATTTCTCTTTCCTTGCGCCCTTTAATTTATCCCTACAATTTTTCTTTACCCAAACATTCCTCCTAAAAGTAAGAAATATTATTTATTAAACTGTCCTCATATAGGGTAAAGGCTATAGTTGATTGGCACTGCACGGTTTTTGGCACCCTTATTAATAAGTGCAGAAATTAACTGACGCATTCACAAAAGTAAAGTATATTTCTGTTTTAAACATTGATACATGTGAAATCTTCAATAAAGTTATTTACTTTCCAAGCTAGATGTCAGTATGCCGTCGAAAAAATTAAAATATTGCATCATGTTTGACAGTTAAGCCGTATCGCTGTTATGCTTGTGATTTGGATAGGAGATCGTTTTTTGTAATCAGTGTTAATTTCGCCAATCGAATTAATTGTTTGACCTGTGAGTTTTGTTATATATTTTGTTTAATGTTATTTATTCATATACACATTTATTTATTTTTTCTTTGATATAAACGATATATATCTCACATGGATAAATAAGATATTTAGCATAGTTACTTTATTTTTAAATAGAGCATTTAATTACAAACGTCCCAGCGTTGATTAACTCAATAACTGAAAAAAAAACATTTTTCTCTTCACTGAATATAGTTAATGGCACACTGCGCATTATTTTTTTGGCATGCCAAGTAAATATTTATTGGCAGTACCAATGACTATGAATGAATTTTCTCATATGTTGGCATATCAAGATTTTATGTTATTGGCATACCATTAATTTGCCTATCTCGCATTGTCACAGGTTAAGTAGATAGAAAGAACAATGCCATGCAACACAAAATTCCAACCACCATTACAGACTGATTTAAACCGCAAAACAAACATCCTTCCTTATGTTACATTTGCGGTAATAACATTAACGAAACATTTGTGTTAGAATGCTCCTTATGTGAAAGAAAATGCCACCTTAATTTGTACCCAGCACTTATCAGAATCTTGTACCACCTGATGATGAATATGATCTATATGTTTGTCACATATGTCTTAATGTAGGGACAAATTTGAGTGAGAGTGATTTTTACGATTCTATTTTAAATATTTTCACCTTTCACTTATCTTAGAAAATATGTTTTGTTATTTTTAAGTTCTTTGATTATTTTATATAATATAAAAAGAAATAATGAGGTACATTCTGTAAATCCACTACTTTATATGTATATTACAAATGTTTCCAGTTATTTAAACAATAAATATCATTAGATAACTGGGTGCTAAAAAAATTGTAACTTAATAGGCCGATAACTCTATTCGTGTGTGCCAAGTACTATGTCTTTCATATTTTTTGATTAACCTTAGAAATAATAATGAAAATGTTGTTCTTCAGGTAAACAGAGGTTCTATATAATTTATATATAAACAGGGCTGCTTAGAGTGCCAATAACTATAGCCGTTACCCTATATTATCTTTCATTTATCTCCCCTTACTCCGCGTCATGCCTCGTAATACCTACTTTAACACTCGATTCCTACACAAATTTCCTTCGACTTTGTCTCGTTCATTAAAATGCATTTGTATCGTTTATTATCTCCTTACTCTTATCAAAGTCAGCGGCATATAATCTAACTATATATTAATTTTACGTTGACGTTTGTAGACATTTGTTTACAATTTATATCGGCGCATTTCTCGAGAACCGTTCGTCGTAAAGATATTCGGTAAACGGCGTTTTGTTTCTACTGGCTATGAGGTCCCTGGAAAAATATTTTCGTTTTATAGTGTCCCGGGTTCGAATCCAGGAGATAATTATATTTTCTCTTAAGTTTACACGGGATTTTCGATTTTTCAGAGTGCAAGGTTTTCATACTTCGTTCGTTAAAATAAGTAAATATGGACCAAATTTCTTATTTTTTGCTTTATTTGACAGATAAAGCTCTATACTATCTTATTATTTCGACGTTTACACGTTAGACGGTCGAAGTTTTCAGAAATACGCATTCTTTTTTGAAATTTTGCGGATTTTTCGTACTCTTTCCGGGCGTTGCCAAGGCGACCGTCATTGTTGCATCCGATTCAATTATACCTTCAAATAGGTGAAAGAATAGCGTTATTCGCTTCGCACTTTTGTTTAACATAAGCATCGAAATTAATTAAGCATAGCAACGTAAATATTTACGGATAATTATTTGGTTGACTGCGTATGGGAAGCGTTTCTAGCTGTGTCAATAACGTGTATAACAAAGAAGCTCCCAGCGTATTGAGTTTTATTTTAAATTGTGCAATTAATTTGTTTTTTGTTTTGCTTCATCGTTTGAATGCTGGAATCTTACCTTTTTGTAAGTAGAACCATCATATTACACACCTGTAATCCTTATAAACGCAAATAGGCTCACGCATCAATTAAAAATTAGATGAGAATAGGGACGCACGTTACTTTGTAAACGCATTATATGGTTATCTTCTCTTCGTTGATAATCTAAATAAACGGTTGCGTTGACATCGCCTTTATAGTAGGTCCTGTAAGAAGTTAAAAGCAGTCGTTGATAGACACTTGAAGTAAAGCAATTGTTTGTGAGTTCGTCTATAAGGGTGCAACGATAATCATTGGAACTAAGGTAAGGTAGAGCTATTAGTCCAGCTACAGCTGCCAGAGAAAAAAGAGGAGCCAGAGATCAAAGGAAGAGTATTGTAGGAAAGAGAGAGAAAGAGATGCGGAAGCTCATAGGATTGCCCGTGTAGATGAGGAGCGGAGAGTACTAGAAAGACAAAGAAATAGGGAAACACGTCAAACGAATAGGGAACAAAGAAGATCTAACCTAGGGCCGAACTATTTAGATTATTTACATTTAATTTATTTCATTAATTATTCAATCAAAATTATTTCACTAAACTTTCGGTTTATTTAAGTCGCGTTGAGGATCGGAGATCCGGAGCTGCCCTACTAGTGTAAATTAACAATTAATCTCGTTGAAGCAAGAAGTTATAGGATGTTTTTTAAGCTACACAGATAATTTAATTTGAGGAAACTGGTAATTTTCCATAATTTATTCATCACAAAGTTTTTAGGAATGCCTAAAATAAAAAAATCTAATTTAGTCCTTCCTCGTCTCGTTTGCGGTCGAGATGACCTAGGAATTACGGAAGCCCTTCGCACCTTACCATGCCTATAAACTAATCTTCTGAAATCCAAAATATTATTATCTTAGCACTTTTATTTTATGGCAAACAGAGACACTAGAGGGAAAAACTTTTCTAATTCTAGAAAAGTGATTTTTGCGAGAAATTCGCCGTGAGCGTAATTTTAAAAACACTTTTGTTATCCTAAAAATATCACTCCTTCATATCTTCCTTAAAGTCTTGAAATGCTACTATTACACACTATTCTATTAGTGAAAATCAATTTTAGATAATTGATTAGCGTTAAGAATTCACCAGAAAAGGTTTGAGGCCATAATTTTACTAAAAATTTTAAGTTGCCTATATTCAATTTTACCGACCACTTGTCATCATAACACTCTCGAAGGCCACATGCGGTCCGCGAGCCGTAGGTTAGCGATTACTGATTTAAGGGATTAGAAAACATTCATTTGAAAATTTTAAAGAATCATGAAGATTAAAAAATTTATTTATCGTGCTATTAATGTCATTGAGAACAAGAATGCCTTTTAAAACGGCTTATTGTTAGATTCGATTGTCTATGATTGTCTAGCAGTTGAAAGTTAGTAATGAATCGCTAAAAAGTTTTGAGGAAATATTATTTCAGAGATGGTGAAAATAATTGCGTCTTTGACTACTGTAAGATACTATTACTGAAATCACTCTACGAAAGTAATTTAGTTATTGGTATTCAGTATTACAGAAATCTCTCTACGAAAGAAATTTAGTTATTGGTATTCATTTCAAGTATTCAAAGGATTGTGAATAGTTAAAAAAATAAAGATTGAAGGATGAGTGACTGAGGAAAAAATGCGTTTCTTCTCGATATGTTGAGCGTTTTTTGGGGATGCGCACAGAGGGAAACCGAAGAAGTAAAACTTATATGAAGGTGAAAATTCAAAGAAAGAGAAAGTCGTAACAATGCATACGTTTGCGAGAGATATGAAAAATGTATCTTCCGCAGTCCTACATTTATATGGGCTGATTTAAGAGTCACATAAGGATGCAATCAGAAGAGGGAAACAGACAGATCTTGAAATCTTGTCCATGGTTTTAAGTTTAAGGACCAGAATATTGAAAGGTGTCTTTCCTTCAAAGAAAGTTTAATGATCATGTGATAATCTATGCTGCATAGTTTCGTTCTTTATTATAAACTAGTGTAAGTGCCCGTTGAATTTCAACGAATTGAGTGAATCTACTTTCGCTGTCAATCCTAAGGGCGTGTGTGGGATATACAAAAACGTTTTAATCTACGAAAAACTGAAAATTACAAAAAATACTTTTTCACTTAGCTTTTCTTAACAACTAACCAAATTAGTTTGTAAACTTTCCGTTTCCGACTATATTGCATTAAAATATTTCGATAATTTTATTTTATATCACTTTCGCCAAATCCAGCTTCATTCCTAGCGTAATTATGCCTTTCTGTAAGCAATAAATCCGTGAAAAGGCAGCGTAGTATAGTTTTCCATGATAGAACACTGACTCTGGTAAATGTACACCAGATGCGTGGGCATATTTGCGTTAATAAACATAAATATGTAGAATATAAAGATTTTACTTACTAAAATGTTCAGATTCCAGTATTTAATAGACGAATGAAGGTTCAACTGCTTTAGTCAGTCGTTATAAACACTTTCCACATGCAGTTTCCTAAATAATTATCAGTATCTATATACGTTGCTATGTCTAATGATTGACGACGAAATGATCGATGTAGAAACCTACATCGATCATTTCGTTGCTTAAATAGAAGTGAAAAGCGAATAACGCTGAACTTTCGTCTATTTAAAATTAATTGAATCGGAGGTAACGCTCGGAAAGAGTACGAAAAATCCACAAAATTTCGAAACAAATTGCGTATTTCTGAAAACATCGACCGTGTAACATCTAAACATCGCAAGAATAAGATTGTACATAGTTATAACCACCGAATAAAGCAAAAACTAAGAAAATCGTTACATATTTAGGTATTTTGATGAGTGAATGAAAAAATCTTGCACTCAGAAAACTGGATAATTACATGTAAACTTATGGGAAAATAATTATTTAATTAAACACCCCCTATCCCCTAACTTTGTATCAACATATTATAGCCTATGTTATCCGCAGGGCAAAATTATATACCTATGCTAAGTTTCGTGACGATAGCTTGAAAAGTGTGGATTTGTATAGAATTTCACTTTTATGTATAAGATGTATTAAAACTAAAGAGAACATATATCGAATTATTAGACATAATGAGGAAAAGTTTATTTTCAAGGTTTGCGTGTATTTCATTAAGGTTAATTAATTGTCGAAGAAATTTTATAAGTTGGATCTGTAGAGAGAAAGATTATTATTTGCGAATGTAGAGTTGTCATCGAGTGACCAGCTACAAAACGAGTTTGATGGCTTTCCGAATCAACTAAGAAATCGAATGATATGCCTCGTTAATTTAGCCCATTCCTTGAAAAAATCTCCTTAACTTTTTTTATGAACTAAAAATATGTTGAACAGAAATCGATTTTTCTTTGTTATGTCTTCTATTTCTACCCTATCCCAATTTCTCGAACTTTCTTTCGCTCGTACTTTCACTCTCCTCAAGCCAAAATGGTTCGGAGATGCTAATAACCGGCCTTAACGGAACCAGTCACCCGCCTTATGCCCCGGAGGATATTCTTCACACCCGTCCGATTAGTTTTTTGTTGGTATCACGCGCACGCGTGCGCAGACACACATACACAAACAAACTGAAACATCGATTGGAAGCCTACTCGAAAATCTTGCTGAGAACAAGGCCGTGGTCCGCATAACCATCGGAAACATCGGCATGGCCCCTTGTCCTTGATGGTCTTGTTCTTCATGAGGAGCATAAGATTGAGTTTGGAAAGGCGGTGAATAGAGGTTACAGATGTTGTGGAGCGGGGTTTTTTTTGAGGAAATGGCTGTAGAATGGAGGCGTAATTGGTGATTCGTACACAGAAGCGATCCAATCGCAAAGCGACCGGGTATTTGATGAGACGAATATGGGAGGAGACGGGTCTTGAGAGATAAAACTATACAGTATCCAACTGTATCCGAGGTGTCGAAATGGATGAATGACAAGAGCGGATCAATCATCGCTTTTTTCCGGAATGATAAATCATGCTCTGAAAAAGATAATACCGCAAACCAGAAGAAGAGGCTCTCGGTTGATCAACGGCAGGGATTTCCTCGAAGAGAGATGCAGAGATGTTTAGTCTTCCATTCCACGAAATGGCGGATATTACTTTTAATTCGGAGAGCAGATAAAAAAATTAGGCCAAGGAAATTGAAAAAAGAAACAGTTCAAGTTCGTGAAACTAAAAGTGTATACATAACAGTGCCACCATAACCATCTTGATGCGACCCAGATGATTAAGTAGCAAAGATCCTTAAAAAAAAATAACTATGCAGTATGATTAGAGTAATTTTCCCAAGCATGAAATACAAATATGATTATTCTGAGAAATCTCAGGAGAAGTCTAGATCACTGGAGTTTTAAATAAAATTCGAATTACTTGGCACTCAGTACATTCATTGCATTCGTAGAAAGCACGCAAGGCGACAACCAGAAATAATTGAAAACTTTTCTGTTATGAGAGAAACATAGGCCAGTTACAATGCGTAAGAATCAATTCCATCATTTCAACAGAATTTAATAATAACAGGTCAGAGAAAGAGGAAAGATAACAACAAATTATTAGCAGATTGAAAAAAGAGAGGACATATTTTTGCGCAAGAAATGAATTTTCATCGTATTTTTATGTTTCATACTTCAGTTATAGGTTCTTTTAGTGTAGATCTAGCCTTAAAAGTCAATTTAAATGCTACTTATTACCTGCATCGTGATTAATATGATCAATCAACTGAGAAATGTAGCACACTTCAACTTGATTGGCCATATTTATTTGGCCTAGTTCATCAAGGACATCAACGCAGCGGTTATGGCAAGATGTGAACGAAATTAATTTTCGAAAATGTTTTGATTTCTGGTTTCTCAAATATCTCAAGGAGATAAGTGGAAAATGTTTTCCAAGTATGACAAGCATTACATTAGCGAAATATTATCTCTTCGGTCCAGCTCCGGATGAGTCCGATTTAGAACGAACGAACACATGCGGTGGCTATTTATTATTCAACTTCGTCATTGCCAGTCCCTTTCAACTGAAGGAAAAATGAGTAGTGAATGTGTGATTAAAAAGGTTATATTTTGATTTTTAGCGAATATTGTTTATTCTTTTTCTAAAAATAACCAATTTTATTAAAATATTGATATAGTAATTCTTTGATAGCGATATCTATTTAAATATAGGTTTTCAGTTAGATAATAATTTTTCAAAACTCCTACAAACTCATGCCGCTTAATTTCGAAATGTTATCTAAGAAAAAAAATTTAATTGTGAATGTAAAAGACGCTTTGGGTGCCACAGAAGTGGCACGCGATACGACTGTGCTTCGCACATCACCAGGGAATTTTGTTTTTTTTTATCGTTTAAAAAGATTAGGACTATAGTGTCATAACCTCCTTGAGATAGTTGATCATGAGAGTGCCGTTATGCACGTTACGTTAAAATTCTCAGAATAATAAACGTGATACAAATAAAATTTCTTTCTCGACGCATGGCGGAAGTGCCATATAAAATAAAATCTACGTCGGTTCTTCTGCACGATATTTTTATCGTGTCGAAACAAGAAAAGTTTCTTTTAAAGACATTGGTAGTGACTGAAGGTGGTTATTAAGGAATGGTGTTGCAGGTAAGAGGAGAGGAGGAAGCGAGGCAGAGAGAGAGAGAGAGAGAATGCGAAAGATAAAAACAAAGCTCTTTAGATTGTTGTGAGGATTATTTTTTATCTTATGTGTCTGGCGAGGAACTCGACGATGGTGTATTATTTTTAAATTTTGTAAATAGGCATACTTGGAATGCTGTAAGACTGCATTTCGTTTTTTTGTTATTTTTATTGAGTTTTGCTACTCTTTCCTACAACCGCATTAAGATAGGGTTTTTTTCCGTGGCCTTTTTAATTTTACGTCCGAAATAATCTTAAATTGGTGGAAAAACAGGAATAAAGGTAAATGGTAGAACTTGTCCTTCTTCATCCTGAGTTTTGGATAATTCCCCTTCATTTTGGCTGAAGGAAACAAAATTTGGCTAAAGAGTGGTTCTGAGTCTTTTCCACCCTTAATTTTACGTCCGAAATAATCTTAAATTGGTGGAAAAACAGGAATAAAGGTAAATGGTAGAACTTGTCCTTCTTCATCCTGAGTTTTGGATAATTCCCCTTCATTTTGGCTGAAGGAAACAAAATTTGGCTAAAGAGTGGTTCTGAGTCTTTTCCACCCATCCACGTAGAAAACATAAAAAAATCTATTTTGATTATCCATTCATCATTCATCTATTCATCTAATCTATGAATATCAATGGGTACTTTTAAAAAACGCAATTTTTCTTTATTCAGCTATTTATAGCACTTATTTGGCTCATGCACGCTTCATTAACGACGTCGATAAAAGATTTCATGTACGTATGTTTGATAATTTGACGGTAGAGCAGGTGTTGAACAAGGGTTCGACTTGTTGTTTTCATTCCAGCAGTTATTGAACGGGGGCGTAAAAGAGATGGAGAGAGGTTCGAGGAGGATTTTGGTCGGGAGAGTAAATTTATCGGAATCTGGATGTGGCATGGGGGATCAACGCGTGGAGTGGTGGGCGGGGAGTTGAAGGAGGAGGCGAGTCGGGAATGCGGAGTTGAGGGAGGAGGACGTGGTGTCGGAATCTGGAGTGGTGTTTGTTGTAGACGGGTCTACGTGTCCGCAGCAGCGCTCGCAATGGAGCTTCTTTGATGCTGGGCAGTCGGGAGTGAGAGGGAAGCGGATGGGAGTGGGGAAGGGGATAAAGGTTGACCTTAAGCTGCATAAAGAGGGACAACTGCGAAAGAGTGGAGGTGCCCGCGGCCTTCGATAGCTCGTGAGAGGGAGGCGGAGGGAAGGAGGTGTGGGAGGGCTCGTGGAGAGGTACGTTAATGGGAGAGGGAGGCTGCTGCTGAATGGTGGTGGGTGCAGAAGAAGGGGAAAGGGAATCGAGGGAATGTAGCTGTGAGAGGGAGGAGAGGTTTTGAGAGAGAAGGAAGGGGTGGGGTAGCTTAGAGGTAGGCGGAGTTGTAAAAGGAGCTGCGACGTAGCCCGGATCTCATTTGCGAAGGGAAGTGCCGCCGCTCCATAAAAGTTTGCGATTAGCGATGAATCCCGATTAACGAGGTTGAGGATTTAGACTCTCCAACCAAATTTAGCGCTAATGTTCAATTGAGGCTTGACAATATTCTTACTTAGTCATTCATAGAATAATCACGTGTGGAATTCCTTGTTAGATTTTTTTCGGAAATTTCTCGGGAGTTTTGATTTATTAAATTTAACGTCATTTACTCAGCATCTGTCAAGTATTTTTTCAATTAAAGAAAAAAATCCAATTTAGTTTCATCATCAGAAGTATTAAGGGATTTTACTAAGAATTTGATTTAGATTCGATCTTGTCTCTGTAGCTGATTGTGATTACGAGTAAAAGATAATACCGGTATAATAACATGTTTTTATCGCTATCTTTCTTCATAGTTGTTCTAAAATTGTTTTGTTTAACACTCTGCAATTTGATCAGATAAACTGGTAACAAACATTACTCTTTGCTGTTATTTATGTAATTTTCAGACATATTAAACATTTTCTTCTTCTCCAGATTTTTATGTAATTTTACTGGCATCAATCCAACGTAGCCCTTTTTATCCTCATTGCACAGGATAATGCAGTGCGATCAGAGAATTTTTCAGTTAGAAAATTTTTCAATCCAGTAAGGAATGCCACGTAAGAACTCGAGCGTATGCTGCCATTTCGTGCAAGTCTTGGATATGCTCCCATTAGAGAGAAACTGAATTATCTCAAAGGACGATAGAGAATAGAAATCTTATGTTGACTACACCCTCTCTTACGAGAGGCTTTGATTCTTTCTTACATTTTGGATTATATCAGATTTAACGACTAACGTGATTCTTATGTGAATACAATAGCATGCGTCGAATATATTAGAATTTAGCATTTAAATGTTTTGTCTATATTTAAACATATACCCATCATGCTGTCATAATTCAGCAAGTTTCTATCATATCAGTGAATTCCATAGTTTTCATCAAATTTACGAATTCCTATATTTTAATATAAAATAAATTCTAATTACATTACTTCTTCTTATTAGGTTTTTGCTACGCAACTGGAATTTCGCCATTGCATTACCCTTTTGTGGTTAGGTGCTGCAACCGAACTTTTGGTTATAACATCTTCCGAGAGGGAAACTGCCAACAACAAAAAACTTGCATTAAGCTGCGGTTGCGGTTGAGTTAAAGTTGCTACGTTGACCTCACCAGTGTAGCTCACGCCATCAGCCGACATTGTCAATTGTCGCAATACCGTCCGACAAGGAGGGACTCTTAGTGATCAAATTTCAAATGAGCCAATGCAGTAGAAAATCGAATTAAAACTCGCAGTTATGGGCAAAAGCATACAACAATAAAAGAAATAAACATTTTCTGCCTTTAACAAATTTTTAACGAAGTGATTGATAATTTTATTGGAGCTATTTGGATATCGAAATCACCGCAACTGTTCACAAAACATGTTCACAGTGGAACGACAGTCAACAATTATAGCAATTAAGATAAAAATGAAACGTTTAAATCATTTTGTTACCAATAACAATATTATTGAAAATCTTATAACAATTGGACAAGTAGGTTTGTTAGAAAAATGAAAACGTCTTCAGAAGACAACTATGCACGACCCTTAGCTATGCGGGACGGGAAATCGAATACCGGGATTGTACTGCATTATCTGCGACGTCTACTAATATAGTAGTATAGTACTTGAAAAGGCGGTACAGAGACTAGTGAACTTTTGCCTTAGTTCTTTTGGGATAGCGCGTAAATCTAGACAAATTGTAGGACAGCGTTATCGAGTATAATTTTTTTCGAGGACGACACGAGATCATAACAGGAGAGTCAAAATTGCGAGAAAAAATTATTAGGCTTTGGTGAATTGTAAGGCAAAATGTAGATGTAGAATGCAAGTTGAATAATTTATCGTACAAGCAATGGAGCTGCTCAATGTTTTGTACACACCGAAGATTATATATTTAGAGTCTTCGATTATGACGGAGAGAAAGATTGACCAGAACGCACACCTAAAATCAAATGGCACGTACTGCCGGTTACTAGTAACTCTAGTTGCTCGACTGCAGAGAAGGTTGCATTGAAGTAGAGTTACGGTCTAACCAGTGCGAATACGTCCATTCTATTCCGTTTCTTTTTCTAGAGTAACTAAAATTTCGATTGCGTGATCAATGCCGTTTGCTTCGGTGCGGACATAAATTATGGTGACGAAAATGTCACTGGGGATAGCATTTCGTTGAATGATACACATTGTTGTAAAATAATGAAATTTAGCTATACAAACATGATTCTCTGACAGCTAAAGAAATGCAAAGAAAAGGTAAGATTCTAACGGTCGCAATTTCTCTTATAAAGGATTGCATCTTTCGACTGGTAGCTAAATGACGTGAAGAAAGCGAAAATTAGATAATGAAATAATGCTGCAAATGGAAAAAATAAATGTCGAGAAAACGGGAAAAGCGTGATACATATAACGAGAAACGCCGCAGCGATGACTCCGGGTGACGTCACTGTGGTCAGCCGCCAACCGCAAGTGCTCTTCATCGCGGCACGCGTGGATCTGAGCCAGGTCGCACCCATATACACGCGTGCTCCTTCGGAATACCGAATGAACGAATCCGAACGGACGCGCACGTGGGGCAGGTTAATGAACCAAAGCACATGGCGTCTCGTGCACTTCTTGTGTCTGTTTTCACTTAAAAAAACAGAGGTGGCTAGAGCTAACCGTTTACGCTGACGAATGGGCGTTAAAACCGTGTGATCTTTCTAATTTTTGGAACAATGAACATCTATGGCGGTTAAGATGCTAGTAAGGGCAGTAGTTTAAATTTTTAAAATGAGGAAATTATTTAGTAGATTATATGTGATTTCTTTTCCTTCAGTGGTTTTGAAATGGGGGAGGGGATGAAGATGGGAGCACTTACCTTGCACTTACGCAAAGGATTAAATGACACTGAGATATATGAGAATATACATCTTACAATTAGATACGAGTCTTTAGACATTGTTTTTCTGAGTCATAACTCACACCAGACTGATTTCAATTAATTTAGTATATGACTACATCAGATGTCATCGCCATGGTTACGCAATGATGTTTGTTCAGTAGAAGACGTTAGTTGAATATAATTAATTTTCCACCCTTTCTAAATATTAATTATATATATTAAGTGCTAACAAAAGAATGGAAACTTTCTTTATTCTTCTTAATGGTAATAACAGTTATTAAGCATTCTTGGCCTTTTAAAGAGCGCTTGGCACAGAGCTACCATTATGACATTTTAAAGGGCTGAATTGTTATTAACGTTATAGAGAAAATGCACTCATTTATCACATCAGTTATGATTCTTTATTGGATTTCAGGTTTGCATAGAAAATTTTCTGTGTGAATATAATGAAAATAGAATAGATCATTTTAGCTTGCAAAATTGTATTTTTTATGTTTAACTTGCAAAAGCTGTTAATTTTCTCAATTTACTATAGAACCATTAAATAAAAATAGAATTAATGGGTTCACATGATAATCCTATTTAGTAACACTTTGAATTTTTCCAAATTATGATTTGTACTTAAAATTATTACTACCTATCGAAGGAACTTTTGTTTACGTAAATATAAACCATTTTAGCACATTTATGGTATTTATTTTAGTACTTAAGTATTTTTATATCTCAAAAGCGACAAATGGCAGTTCATAATTTGGAACTTTTCTTTTGTTCCTTTTCTTGTGACAAACATCGAGTTCTTATAAAATCGAATATACATAACACAAAATCATCGATAATTTATCGTACAAAGTTACATTGAATCTCTTTGATAGAAATTAAATCGATCTAGTTATGCAAGCTATAACATAAATAAAAATACAAATATTATTGATTCTGTTAAATACGAATTTTTCCACTCGTCGGTTGTTTCTAAAATTTAGGTTTTAAATGTATTCAAATTGAAACTATACGGAAGTTAGGATTAACTGCGTAGTAGGAGAAAAGAATAAATGTATTAAAAATTTTCTAGTTATTGCTTTCAAGATTATGTAAGCACTTCCTTCGCCTTATGTAATTATCACGCGGAAGTTAAAATCCTCAGTGAAATCTCACGTTACGCGCACATGCCAAAACAAGTTAGAATCACCCAAAACTTTGGTAATTTATTAGTTATTTTCAGAAAGCTAATGCATGGCGATTATATAAGGTAATTTTCACATATGAAGTGAGTTTTAAGTGTTAAAATCTATTTCAGCACGGAAAGTTCAACAAATTCGCAAGGGAGCCTTTTAGAAAGTATGGTGACGTTTTTATATAAACGTATTACACTGTTCATGCCTTTATTTTCTGTATACTTATTTTTATCTTTTTAATGATCATCTATCGAATTTATATGTACATATTCGTGGCCGAAAACATTTCTTCACGACCTTGACTGTCACCCGTCATTTTTCCCAAAACATCCGTCACAAATCTTCTCTTAGGTTATCCGGTTCAAACAAGTATGCGGTGAGCGTGGCTGATTATGCGGCAATGCTTAAATATTATCGTTTCATTTTTTCAACGCAGTTTTCATTTCATAGGAATTTCTCAAATGTTATTTGGTTCGATAGTTCCCAATTTAGCGACTTTTTATTTCCTTTAGCGACTTTTTTTTAGTGTTTAGCGGCATGTCACTAACTTTGCGATTATCTACTAATCTAGCGACAAATTTAAATATTGCTGTATGTAAGCAGAAATACATGCAATATACAACATAAACCAAACAAATTAATTTTATGATAGCTTTATTAAAATCTATACAAGTTTTTATAAACCTTAAAATATTTCTACAGTTACTTCGACAGGTGTGATATTTTAAAAACATTTTATACTCATTTGAAAGATCTCATTATAATTTACGTTGAAAAATACATCATAAAAAGCAGTTCAATTAAAGAAAAAATCTGATGTGGCCAACACATGACTTTCTCCATATTTGGGGTACCTATAGATATTTAAATTATTATGAATAGCATTATAAGGCAAAATTATTATTTAGTATCTTAAAAGAATAAAGTCGTCCTTATTGCCTTAAATTATATTATGAATATGTTTACAGAATTTACCGCTAGATAGTGGCGCTGTATACTGGAACTTTACGAATAAATTAATTATACTGGATATTACGAAAAAGTTCAACATCTCCGAAATGGATGGTTCTACGAAAATTTGTTTCAAACAAAAGTTGGAAAAAATGTTACTCTCTACAACTTTGATCATTACGAAGATCACCAATAACGACGTTTTTAAGGAGATATTTTACGGAAACCGAAGAAACCGATTATTTATAAATAATTCCTAAACAGTAACTGCTATGGAAAATTATTTGAAATACAAGATGTAGGAAATTATATTTTCTACATTTTTGTAATGGTCAGTGTATACAATAATGAGGTATTATCGGAGATATTTCGGCAAAACAGAATCGGGTTTCGAATAAACCTCGACTTCCGGTTAACCGTTATTCTCCAAAAACTAATCAGTTCTTTGTGCTCTTGCTGAAGTGTTTTATATGAAATTTGGTTTTAATATGACAAGTACTTTTTGAGTTAGAGCGCTCACAATCACATATATCCACACACACGCACAGACATCATTCCGAAAATAGTCTAAACGTGTTCTAGGGTCCTCAAAACGTGTATTTCCGTTGAAATCTCGAAGTCGATTTTTTTCGTGATCACAATACTTTCCCTATACTACGTATGGAGAAAGTAAAAATTATTTCTATTAAAAATTAAAGAAGGTATTCTTCTCGATGTAGAAATTATACATAAATTTTTATTAGAACTTAAATACTAACAATAAGTACATGTGGATTTTTATGATTATTGAACGTCCACCTCATAAATGAAGCTTACTTTGTTTTATGTATGGAGTGTTGTCATAAGTGGATGAGCGCTTCTTATGCGTGTACATTTATCAGAGCATTTGAAGGTGGTACATACATTGAGCCGTTCGCTACCTCTCAGTCATTTACATTTTTAAGTTATTCCAAAAATCCTAAGTTTTATTCGCCTTATTAAAATTAAGCACGTATGTAAGTTTTTGTAGATTGATTTATCATATTGCAATGATATTGACAACGTAACGCAACATTTTCGCCGTTAAATGATAACTAAGTGACTGATACTAAATTCTAGGAACGATTGCTTGCTAAGCGCGGGTATAAAAAAAATCATTGTGTATGAGGCGGAAAACCTCCCTGCGTCTTATACGCGGGTATTTGCAATATTTTATTTTTCTACTTATAAAATAAGCGTGATCTATAAATTTAAACGTCTATTCCATTTTTTATTAATAAAAGGCTTGCAAAAATCTTCCCTTATTTAATACTAATAATTAAATATTATCTTAATTTATATTTAAAGAATATATAATGAGTTTACTAATTAGATTAATAAGAATTATTTAAAGTATTTATGCACTCTTTTATTTTTAACGACTTTTAAGCGACATTTTCTATGGGTTTAGCAGCTACATTTTATGGCGGATTTAGCGACATTTTCAAAATTATTTTGGCAACTATGATTGGCACTCGTCTAGCCGTCCTTCATCGCACCCAATAGTCTTAATTGTATAGTGTCAAGGCTTTTTGGCTGAATATGGAAAGAAACTGCCCATGGCATTTCAGTTTTTGCATGTCTTCATAAAATTAATTATATGCGAATCATTTCTCCGTTTTCGAAGATTTTTGCGGAATATGTTACATCGCAATCTGTAAATTTATATGTTTTATGTCCAGAATTTCAATTACAAGTAGTTTTATATTTTTGTGTCACCCAATTCTTTCATAAATTTAAGCTCAAAAGAAGATTACAATGATCAGGAACGCTATCCACAAGTGGAGCATATCATGCTGAACGCTAAGATAAAAATTACATAAAATAATCCTTAATCCACGAATTGACGTATCAACACAAATGATAAATAATTTAGGTAAATAGTTATAAGCCGAGATTCAAGCCGTAATCACCATGCGACGACATAGCGTAACATTTGAAAGCCACGTCAATTTTGCAGCCTTTTTTCTTTCTTCATCTAATAAATTATTAAAATGTAACTACTTTAAATTGAATCGACCTGAAGACGATATATGGTCGTTGCCACTTTGGACCTTAGTAGCAAACAATAATAAGGCGTCATATGGGACTAAAAGAGTTAAAAAGAAAGATGATGCTGAGAAGAAAGGATGGAGAAACGCTCGAGGACACGAGAGAAAGGGAGATAAAAAGAAGAAAGGTGAGGGTGAGGAGATAAAGTGAGGGAGGAGAGGATGAGATGAGGGAGAGAGAGAGAGGAGAGGGAGATGGGGATGGAGGAGGAGAGGGAGGTGGAGAAGGGAGAAGGAGAGAGGGCGATCTCCCATCGCGGAAAGAAGGTGGAGTCGGCCGAGGGAATTCCCCCAAGTGTGTGTGTGTGTGCGCGGCAAGTCGCCGCCAACGACCTCTAGAACTGGTAAGAACCTGTTGGAGTTTAAATTCGTCGCATGGATTTCGTGGAAGTGAGTGTATGTGTACGCAATGTGTATGTAATTGCGTCCCTCGTCTATCAGTTCGTTTCACTTGCTCGCTCGAAATGGCGTGCCAAAACTTTTAGCAACAGCCTCCTCTTTTACGCCGATTAATTTCCTCACGCTCTTTCTTTAGTTCCACCCTCCAATTCATTTTATCGTCGTCTTTTCCTCCTCCCTTTTCCTTTTTTAAATCCATTTTCCATTGCTTCTTTCTTTATTTTCTGTTTATCTCATTGCCATCCATAGCAGCCACCTCTACACAACCAGAAATATTTGTCGCTTCTCATTCCTGGATTTATTTTACTAAAATTCAAATACAGAACATCCTGAGTCATAATTCTTGAAAGATATATTTAAATCATATATTTGTAAATTGATTTTAGAAAGAGAAATTACTTAAATGTCTTGATAATAGGAAGTGTCTTTAGGAGCTCCCTTTGAAATTATCTCAATAAAAGAAATTTCTAACTCTTCTAATGGCTGGAATATAACTGATAATCAATCGTTTCATAAATATAATAGCTGCCCATTCAGCTCCGACATCGGTGCTCTTTTGGGACCGCGCAACAATGTTAGCTGCCTTGGAGCTCTGAGATTGTAACTGTGCGAGTATTATAGTAAGCTGGCCCTCCGCTGCCCAACCCGCGCGCTCCCGACACCCGCCGCCCTGTACTTCCGCCGCCGCGCACTTACGAAATAGACAAGGTTTCAGCATTCCAATAATGAAAGAAGATTCAATTGCTTTGGCCCTTCGTTATATAATAACTGTTTACTTCGCTATGTATTAATATTGGCGTAACAGTAATTTCGATGCTTAAACTAAATACGAAATAGTCTAAACGTGTTCTACGGACCTCAAAACTTGTATTTCCGTTGAAATCTCGAAGTCGATTTTTTTCGTGATCACAATACTTTCCCATACTACGTATGGAGAAAGTAAAAATTGACTTCAAGATTTCAACGGAAATATATGTTTTGAGGTCCCTAGAACACGTTTAGACTGTTTTCGGAATGTCTGTGTGTGTATGTGATTTTGGGCGCTCTAACTCGAAAATTACTTGCCATATCGTTACCAAATTTCATATATAACACTTTGGTATGAGCACGAAGAGCTGATTAGTTTTTGGACAATACCGGTTAAACGAAAGTTGAGGTTTATTCGAAACCCGATTCGGTTTTCGTGAAATATCTCCGTTAAAAATCATTATTGTATGCACAATTCCATACAAATGTTATAGGAAATGTAATTTCCTACAACTTTTATTTGAAACGATTTTCCATAGCAGTTATTGTTTAGGAATTATATGTAAATAATCGGTTTTTTCGGTTTCCATCAAATATCTCCAAAACGTTGTAAGGACCAAAAAATAATCATTTTCTCGACGATATCATGAACCCATTTTAGTTGTAGTTCAAAAAGAAAAATTAAAAAAGTCATTGGTGAGTAAATGGAAGGACAAAACCTTTTAAATAACGTTGTTGAATCGCCTTACCATGTGTGTTAGTTCAACATTTCAGTTAGGCACACATGAAATCTTAAATCAATGCGAAGTCTTGCCGTGAGCATTCACAATTTAATTGTGGAAGCAAATTTCTTAAGTTATTTAATCGCCCACGCTTAATTTAATTATGGTGAATCATGGTAGACATGCGCAGTAGATTGATGATAAACAGCGTTTGTCGAGTTTCAGAAAAAGGAGAAGGATGTATAAAACATTTTAGGAAATTGCATAAGGTAGAGATAGGGAAATTCATGTCAAGAGCCCTTACTGTTATGCATGGTTTTACTCAGCGTTTATCAAACTATGATCCGCACAGTATTTCATTGGGCCCACGGTTAATGTACGAAATTTCACAAATGTGACGAAAAATAAAGTTTATAGAATAAATAATATTTTCATTGGAAAATTATTTCATAAGTTTATAATTGAGCTTTTCATGGACAAGGACAGTTTTCAAACTCCAATAAACATCAGTAGGCTTAGGGAATCGCAAAAAAACCTTAAATCAAAATGGGGTCCTCGGGTTGGTAAAGTGAGAATTACTTCCATTAATCCTTCATCTAACTATATATTAATTTTACGCTGACGTCTGTAGACATTTGTGTACAATTTATATCGGCGTATTTCTCGAGAACCGTTCGTCGTAAAGATATGCGGTAAACGGCGTTTTGTTTCTACTGGCTATGAGGTCCCTGGAAAAATATTTTCGTTTTATAAAGTGTCCGGGGTTCGAATCCAGGAGACAATTATATTTTCTCATAAGTTTACATGGCATTTTCGATTTTTCAGAGTGAAAGGTTTTCTTCCTCCTTTCATTAAAATAAATATAGACCGATTTTCTTCTTTTTTACTTTATTTTACGGTTAAAGCTCTATACTATCTTATTCTTGCGATATTTACACGTTAGACGGTCGAAGTTTTTAGAAATAGGCATTCTTTTTTGAAATTTTGCGGATTTTTCGTACTCATTCCGGGCCTTGCCAAGGAGACTCATTGTTGCCTCCGATTCATTTAATGCCAATTAAACCTTGAAATAGACGAAAGAAAAAGGTTATTCGCTTCGAACTGTTGTTTGAGCATCGAAATTAATGAAGCATAGCAACGTAAATATTTACGGATAATTATTCTGTTGGCTGCGTATGGGAAGCGTTTCTAGCTGTGTCAATAACATGTGTATAACAAACAAGCTCCCAGCGCGTTGAGTTTTATTTTAAATTGTGCAATTAATTTGTTTTTTGTTTTGCTTCATCGTTTGAATGCTGGAATCTTACCTTTTTGTAAGTAGAACCATCATATTACACACCTGTAATCCTTATTAACGCAAATAGGCTAACGCATCAATTAAAAATTAGATGAGAATACTTTGTAAACACATTATATGGTTATCTTCTCTTCATTGATAATCTAAATAAACGGTTACGTTGATGTCGCCTTTATAGTAGGTCCTGTAAGAAGTTAAAAGCAGTCGTTGATAGACACTTGAAGTAAAGCAATTGTTTGTGAGTTCGTCTATAAGGATGCAACGATAATCATTGGAACTAAGGTAAGGTAGAGCTATTAGTCCAGCTACAGCTGCCAGAGAAATGAAGAGGAGCCAGAGATCAAAGGAAGTGTATTGTAGGAAAGAGAGAAAGAGATGCGGAAGCTCGTAGGATTGCCCGTGTAGATGAGGAGCGGAGAGTACTAGAAAGACAAAGAAATAGGGAAACACATCAAACGAATAGGGAACAAAGAAGATCTAACCTAGGGTCGAACTATTTAGATTAGTTGCATTTCATTTATTTCATTAATTATTCAATCAAAATTATTTCACTAAACCTTCAGTTTATTTAAATCGCGTTGAGGATCGGAGATCCGGGGCTGCCCTACTAGTTTCTATTAATTCCACTGAAGTACATTGTGTTTTTCAGGATAATGTGTAGGTGTATATTAATATAATAACGATATGTTACATCAATACATCGATTAACGACGTCAATTCGTTATCAGAAACCTCGTTAATAGAGGTACAGATAACATAGAAGGTATAGGGATGCGTTCCAGGACTTCAGAGATGGAGAAATATAGTGAAATATTATTAAATACCAACAAAAATAAGGTAAAATGTGCTTAAAATACCAAATATGATAATTAGATTAAGAATAAATTAAAATAGATAATAAATCAATAGGTCTTACTGAATTCCCTCTATTCCGAATTGGGAGCGTTGGAAGTGGAAGTGTCAGGAACTACACGCGGGTCAGGCAAGTTAATTTCATCCGTAGCTACCCAGATTTATTCTCGATATCCACTTCCTGGACCATTTTTACGACGTCAGTGATAATTGAATTTTAGTTTTCTTAATAATTTTTCATGTTTAAAGAAAGTTATTTTTAATTTTTCCATTTTTTAGAAAAATAATGTCGACTTGGTTATAAAGGTGCTTCGTTCCTAGAAGATTCGTTAACCGAGATATTGCTGTATCAGACAGCATACATTTATAAATCTTGGAAAATAATTAGTTTTCAGTAATTAAAATGGTTGAGGATAATTAAAAATAATAAATTTCCTTTTCTCCATCGTCATTCCATCTGCGTTTTCGGCTTTAAAATGTTAATGTCATTAAAATAAAATCCGCGTGTATTAAAAATGCGAGAATTTCTGCCTATTCATGCCAATAAAAGGTGCGCGGGTCCTGGTTTTGATCACTTGAGTAAACATTTAGGCGCTTTTCTCTAAAATTGAATTTTATAGGTTTAACTTCCAGTAAAACCGGTTGCGGTAGGATGGAAAGAGGAATTGAACTTTTTTGGACAACGTCCTTCATCGGTAAGAGAGAATGGCATACTCTATATAAATACAGGGCAGAGCAAATGTTGGTTCAGTTCACCAGTCAAACAAAAATACCACTCTTAACCCGTCAGCGTCGTCATGCGTACTGGGAACGTCGGACGGATACTCCACATGCCGTCGTCATGCGTACTGGGAACGTCGCGGAGGTCGCTAGCTTTCTTTATTTTTCTGACACAGTAAATTTTCTTAGATATGGATAATCTTTATATATTTTAAAAGAGGAACCTTTGGCCTTCCTATTGTGCTTAATTCTGTAATTTTTACTCTCCTTCTTTTTACTTTTATTATACGTTTAGTTTTGTGATTAAATTTTTACGTAAATAGGAGAATTGGGGCATTTTGGCTCTAAAAAAGCCCCTATTCAACAAAATCTTTGCACGAAAGCAACTGTGAGGTGTAAGAAGAGGATATAGGCCCCATTTGTCTGCTATCAGACATCTATCCCGCTCTTGAGACATGTTTTTATATTGTGTCATCACTTTGAGAGGGAGAGAGAGGAGGAGGTCTGGGCCATGTGCTTAGTTTAGTATTTCATGAGGGAATATAGCTAGAGTGAGACAGACTAGAGGATCATATTTTGTATTTATCTTTTGGATTTCCAAGATATTTGCGATATGGAAAGCGTGGGAAATATGCTGACGCTTGTACCGCGCGGAAAATGTTCTCTCGTCGCTCTGAAAAAATCAGTCTGAGTGAAACCTTAATAAAAAAGACAAAAAGATCACAGAATGACGATAAATAGGTAGGCCAAAGGTTCCTCTTTTAAAATTATGAAGGTTACCCATATTTAAGAAAATTTACTGTGTCAAAAAAATAAAGAAAGCTAGCAATCTCCGCGGCGTACCCAGTACACAGGATGGCGCTGAGGGGTAAGAAGCCTTATTTGAAGGTTTTTTTTTCTGAAAAACTTACGGGGAAGAAGTTGAAATCCAAGATAAAACAGTAGATGTGAAGTACTCCGTAAACTTTGAATAATGAAAAACTGAGTAAATGGCTTCCGTGATTGAGTGAAAGAATTCATCGAGGTATTTCACGCGAATAATAATAACTAAGACGGTGTGAAAAACATAGGTAAATATACACAGTTTTACGTAAAACCTCAAAAAATTTCAGTCAAATTTCATAAATATCTAATAAGTTACGAATTTTTATGATTTCGCGCAAAAACTGCGAATTTCCCGAAAACTCTTCCGACCTGCGTGACGTATTATATTTAAATGTCCTGCGCGCTTGAGGGGTTAAAACTCATTGTCAGACGTTTTATTTTCTTTTCTCGCTCGATGTTTTACAGAACTATTCCTGGGGATTTCCATACTCCCCTCACACCCACATTGAAATCTAACCATATTTATAGCTCGATACAAATAATTATTAGGAGCATAGTAAAAAGAATTGGCATTCGGAATCGAGCATTTTTCTACTCTTCAGCCATGGCATTTGTATTAGCCACGGACAAGTAGGCGAGCGCATTTTCCCATCCCCGTATATATATAGTGTATGTGTATTAACTACATTATATAAAAATAAAGAAATTAAAAACAAACCGGCTGCAGAAACTCTCATTCTACGAGATTATAAGAGTTCATATAGGTCCAGGATACTTTATGTCCCCACAAGAGGGATTCTCCAAATACTCCTACAGCTAGGCAATAAAATACAAAACTGTAAGTAATATTATTAGTTAGTAATAAATATTTACAATCATTGCTTTGAAAGAGTCCACGTGTGTGTGGATAGACAAAAAGACGCCTTCTTTCAAACCTCTTGTTAAGGAATGATTATTTCCCTCGATTGACCTTCTGTCCGACTGGGTCAATTTTAGTTATTCCATAATAATCCTTATATCATTACGTGTTGAATATTTTCGCAAAAAAGTATCTTCTTTTCGATCTCAAAGGAAACTATATTTACAGAGGTAAATGCTTCGTTTGATTTAGCTATCCGTTGCCGCCACCAGGTTTTATCGGTCATCTTCGCGGAAAGCTATGTACACAGTGTGAACGATGCCGAACGAACGAAGTTTCGCGAATTCGGAATCATAAGGAGTGTGCGTTCGCAAAGGTGTTTACACCAAGCGAATGTTTGCATTCGTTGATGTTCGGTTATTTAGACTGCAAGTTCGTTCGGCAGTTAACTGCGCATTGAATTCTCTAGATTTATCGCTCGGCTAGCGAACCCTAGCGAAGGCGAACGCTTGCATTCATAAGCATTCGTTTGACTGTACACACTAAACGAATTCTTTCGTTCACTGTCGTTCGCTCGCCATTGTTCGCATAGTGTGTACATAGCTGAAGACGCAGGCAGTACTATTATCCGAAAACTCTCTACTTTATCGAAACAAAACTTCGGTTTTCCCAGAACGCTCGATTCTAAACGGTATCGACGTGCCCATGGCAATGCATGTTGCTCACTCTTTCCGCATTCTCTGGGAGAGACTGACGAAGTGAATGGGGGGAGGAGAGGAGGAAGAGTGGAATAGCAGGGCCGTCGCGTCGACGGAGATTCCAACGACCGACTTGGACGCACGTGGTAGAGGCAGTGACGTCATACGTGACCACCTTTCCCCAAATACCCAGCGATTGCAATGGGTGTCGAGAGATGCATTTCTCGACGCACTCGGAATGTCCTCATGTAGAGAGGGATCCCCGCCAGGCTAGGTAGAATTATAACGAGAGAAAGAGGTTCTTCCCCGTGACGCGTGTCGCGCGGTTGAAAGAGGAAGTAATTACTAGTTCGAAAGCGCACTTTCCGAGGGAATGTATTTGCGGAGGGGATTGCCCGAAAATCTCACAAAAGCGTATTTTCTGCGCTAGTGTTGGAAGTTTCGTGAAAATTTGTTTCGATGAAATTGTCATCGCTCGTCCTGCGCTTACAAATCTTAAACACCATGGAATTAAAATGATCTGAACTTTAAAACGTTTCAATTCTCGTTGAAACTGCTTTTCTATAATCTTTACCTTAGTTGAAATATTTTATTTCGCACTTTTTACTTTCTCCATGCGTAGTATAGGAGAAAGTATTGCATTGCGAGTGTATCAGAGATATTGAGGGATCTGAAATGGCAGACGTTGAAGAGTAGAAGAATTGTATACCAAAGGAAACTATTTGAAAAATTCGAAAGCTCCGAATTCGTTGAAGACGTACGCGGAATAGTCGTCCCCGTCGGTGTTAGTGAACGTAATGTTAGATCAGAATGCAGGAGAAAATATGTCGAAACAATCGCTAGAACAGAGAAATACTACAGATCCTTTTTCTCAGACGCGATAAGACAGTCAAACAGAGGAATTAGTTAGAGTTCACTTGGTGTTGTGACACCCCCTGCCAAACGCTCTGGCGGCTTGCAGGGTATTGACGTAAATGATGTAAATTCGCTAAAAAAATCGAATTCGTGATTTCAATGAAAATACACCTTTTGAGGTCTCCTGACTACGTTTCGACTATCCGACTCATCCGACTGATAGGAATTTTGTGGGCTCTCTAACTCAAAAACTATTAATCAGATCAGCCCAAAACTTTATATTCACGATTTTTAATAGTATTTAAAGATATGAAAATGTTTTTACTGAACCTAGTCAACCGGAAGTCAATTATACTTGCCGTTTTTCTGTTTTTACTTTCTCCATATACGTAGTATAGAGAAAGTAATCATGAAAAAAATCGAATTCGAGATTTCAACAGAAATATACGTTTTGAAGTCCCTAGAAACCGTTTTGATTATTTTCTCGATGTTGTCTCTATCTATATGATAGGAATTTTTCGAAAAACCAATAGTTTATTAAATATTTTGATCCCTAGAACACTTTATTCGTCCGAAAACGCACGAATGAAATGGCGTCTAGTGGACGACCTTCAATGTATTTCAATTAGATGGGACTGTTCACGCGTTTATGCACGTTTTCTGATGAATTGAGTTCGGACGAACACGCATCCAATGGGCGACTAGCCTTATGGTAACCCAAACCGCGCGCCCCCGACACCCTCTGCCCTGCGTTGCCGCCCCGCGCACTGAGGCTCGAAGCCCTATTCCAGCGTCCCGCGTGCCCCCCTCGCGTCCGGCGCATCTCCTTCCCCTCCACTTTCCCTCATGCGTGGTGGAGTGAAAGTGGAGGGGAAGCTTCGTTTTGGGTTGTGACGGACATGACCTTCCCTCACTCAATTAATATATACGTTGATTAGGAAAAGTTGCTCGGTATATCAGGTGAGATCAGTTCCCATATATAGGCATTGATCTCGCCGGCATGGTATTAAGCATTTTCCATTGTTACAAGCCTGTAAAAATATCTTTTTCATGATCAAAAACTAAATTTTACGCAAAATCGGCTTAGATTCGAATTCCGTATTAAAAAATATAAAGTTGATTCTTTCAACTTAATACGAGTTCGTATCTTCATTTTAAGTAATTTAAACTTGTAAAGGAATAAAAACCTGCGCGTGAAGCAATTGATTTTTACATGTTATCTTATGAAAAAATGTCAATCCCCTATATAGGCATTAATGAATAATTCCGGTTTACCAAACCTACACCATTCACCAAGTTATGATGTAAATGAGAACCGTAGCAAATTTGGCTGTGCTATGTCTTATAGTTTGGGCGTGCACACAAACTTAAGGAAATATATATAATATTTTAATTTGAAAATTTTATGCACATAAGAAATTTTTACCGAAAACTTTTATTATATTTCTTGTGAATTTTAGATATCTGAATAAATACCCTGCAAGCCACTGCAACTGGTGTGTGGCAAGGGGAGATTATCTCTGATCTATCATATTAGCATAGTTAGGCTGGAATATTGTTAAAATGTTAACAAGGAAATTGTTTTGAACGAAATGCTTAATTTTTATCTCTTTTCTTATTTGATGAATTATTTCAGAGTCAAGACAGTTCTCCTGATGCGACTGGAAAGTCTCATGGGGATGACTATGAGTTTGTTGACGTGGAGGGTGAAGACCTGTTGTTGATTGGTGGTGACTATGAAAGGCATGGAGAAGGTGACGGAATACCATCACGGGGAGGAAAGGGGGAAGGAGGACCCTCTGGTGCGGGCCGCATCCATCATCAACAATCCAAGGGGAATGATGTATTAGCTGAGGGTGAGTTATGTGTGAATGAAATTATCAAATGTTACAAATACAATTATCAGCATATATTTTGAATTGATTTTGTAGGGATAGTATCTCATATATTTGCAGCACTGACTAATCCCGGTTGACCAAACCTTGACCAATCACTAAGTCGAGATGTAAGTAAGAACTATAACAAATTTGGTTCTTCTAGGTATTAAAGTTTGGGCAAGCATAATGAGACACACAGACTTTCGGAAATATGTATATACTAGAGAAGCCTGCATTTCAAAACTGATAATTTGCCAGCATTTTTAATAATAAACACAGGGAAGTTTGAAATTTTATTGATATTATCTCTAAATTTCATATCTACAATACTTAAATACTTACAATTAGCGTAAATGTCCGTCAATAAATAAATAAATATGTCGGGAAAGAAAATTATATTGCCGTATCCCCCTCCCTTTTCCCCTTCCCTCCCTTCCTTCCTCCTTCTCCTCCCTCCTCCCTCCCCTCCCTTCCTCTTGCTCCCTGTCCCTCTAATTTCATATATAAGTACAATACTTAAGTACGTAGCGTAAATGCTCGTCGATATGACGGGAAAGAAAATTATATTGCCGTATCCCCCTCCCCCTCTCCCTCTCTCTCCCTCTCTCTCTCTCTCCCTCTTGCTCGTTAAATCTACGTAAATATTTCGTAAATAAGAAACCTTTTACATTCTTCTTTAAAACAGTCCAAGTACGGTGATTGTAAGTCATTGTTTTCTAATTTTAATTTGCAGAGAGTGATAGCCTGCACGTCAAAATTTTCTATCCTATGACGTATGAATATTGAGGCAATAATAGGAATCCCGAGTCTCAACAATGACATTCGTTGTCCAGGAAACTTATCTATAAAAGCGCGATATTTGGTCAAAATCTGTCACACATTTGTTAAATTTGAGTAATTTCGAATCGAAGGCGAAAATCGACGATAAGAATAAGAAACCTTGTAAATTCTTCTTTAAAACAGTCTACGTACGGTGATTGTAGGTCAATTTTTCCTAATTTTAATTTTCAAAAGAGAGAAAGTCTGCAAGTCGAAATATCTTATTTTACGTGTTTTCTTACGGGAAACAAATGTTCTCCTGGAGTCAAAACCTGGTCTTTTTCCGGGAGTTTTTTCGTCATTGCCTTTTAATGCGTGATTCATGCATTCCTGCCAAATTTCAAACTCGTACCTACTAGGAAATTATCTTAAATCGCGTCTAAAGAGTGACTTCAAAAGTGTGTAGACAAAAAAACAAGAAAGAAAGGAAAAAAGAAAGATTCTTACGCCTTTTATAATATAGATATATGTCATTATTGAAGTTGTAAATTATTTTTTCAAGTTTTGTTTGAAACATTTTTCATAAAACCGATTATATAAGAGATAATTCGATTTTTCGTCTAAATTTATGCTAATTACGCCAAGTGATACCATTGTTTCCGTTGCCATGAAAACATTTTCCAGTTGTTGATAGCGATGCGTACGCTGCTAAGGGTAATTTTAATTGCGCATCGATATTTTGTTATCCATAGCAACAACTAAGAATTTAGTTTGCTTATTGTATTTTCAGTGTGAAAAGTGATTCAAGGTGTTTTTCGATGTGAAAATTATTCACCGTTTAAAAATAATTCACAATTTTATTGCCTATAATTATTCTTAGGATGCTGATGTCGAAAGCAATCATAATCATTACTCTGTATTGAGAAAGTAATGTGCTGGGCACACCAGATTTTTTTCTTTTTGCCAACCTTCACTTACTGTAGATCGTTATCATCACTTCATTTGATATGAAATGAATTACTCCCACTTTCGAATCTTAATTGCCTTTCAGCATTCTATAATCTATCTTCTCAGGAGGAACATCTCATCCGACTCTGTGTAAAAACTATGCTCATTTTATTTAAATTTCATATCCCAGCATTAGATGACTACGTCAGTTGTTGATGTACACATTTTATGAAACTTTGACATTTTTATGCATTCTTGGAAATATTACTGTAAAATAATTTAAATAATTTTATCGAATTAGTTGTACAATTACAATTGTTCAGTAGTGAGTTTGTTAGATGTGAATTGCTTCATATTAAAATAATCGACCAACCGGAGAGTTACATTTCTTCGTTGAGGCTACATATTTGTAAATAGTAGTTTTTATGATCAAAAGATAACAAATTTTCATATACATGTGGGATCTAAGTGGTCCTCGGTTTGTGTCAATTTTTCTACAGCTGTAATTTTATTTATGTTAAACTGTCTTAAAACGTGTTTTGTTAATTCCCTTTCTTTGTCTTTGTGGAGCTTTTAAGAACGGACGAATGAAATTTTTTTATAACATTCATAAGGCTCTTTCCCGCAGTGTAAATAGTACAAGGTAGTGATAAATATATATTTTATTTAAATATCCTTTAGAAACCAAATTATTTTATTAATTCATCAAAAATCGAAAAAGAGTATTAATACACGTTCTCGCCGATTCTTGTTATTTCGAATTTTATACCTTACAAATAGAATACATATTGCTAGTCATTTGAATACTATTGCAATCTAACATTTTCACTGTTCTTCTCCAAATCTGACTAATTTCCATTTATCTTCACCAATAACATTCCATATTTGATTGAACAAACAATTTAAACAACTTGTTTCCTCCATGTCTGACTTTTTGATATAATTTTATTTGGATACATATTTCAAAATAGTATCTATTGATATTTCTATATTGGCATCTTAAATAGAAAACAGATTTATATGATCATTGAATAGTAATCATATCAGCGGTATATGCAGATTGACTAGCTTTATGCATTCTCGCCCTGTATTTATCGTCTTTATTTTTACTGATTTGGAATTATTATTTATTTATTTACTTCCATTTAATTGGTTGCGCTCGCATTTTCTTAAGGTATATTATCTTTTTGCGTCTAACCAATATTATTTTTTAAGCTTATAATCGGTGTAAAAACAACATTTGCGCAACATAGCAAATAGATAATGTGTTAACATGGCTTCCGGTCTGATCGTGCAATTTGCATTCGCGTTTTTCAAACAATTACGATCAGATAGTGCAATAAAATGAAATACAAAATAACTTTGTTGGGAATCTAAACTACTTAAATATCCATTAATGCCGATGAAGCCATGAAACTCTAAATATATCCCTATGGCCTCCAACACACCAATAACTTTTATCGCAACCCTACCTTTCGGATCACATATGCTTGCCATTTTTCCTGCCATTCGTGTCATTGGATTAATTCTTCCTGATCGGATTTTCCTTATCTGTTTCCCTCAATACATTTTCCGAGGTTGACTCAACCTCTCCAAATGACGTATCCTATGTAGAAACCACAAGTTAGGAAAGTATACAACGTATCACAAATAACGATAGAGTCACTTCACTGGTAAAGGATTTTAATTGGATGTCTGTAGAGCAGTGTTTCCTAACCGAGATGACACGGCACGATGTATTGTGATTGTAATGGACGCAGCAAAAATTGTATTATGAAGTTTCTGAAGAACTAAGGAGGAAGATTTAGCTGAGAAATTTGTAGCATTAGTTGCAAAACCCAGACATGGCGGGTTTAACGATCACAACGATACATATCTGAGATAGATTGTGGGACAGCGATATCAACGATCATTTTTTAAAGGATAATCATGGATCATAGCAAAAATAGGAAAATTTTAGTAGATTGCACTCTCTGCCATTCACTAGTTTGAAGTGACAACTTTTAGAGTGCTCCAAGTGAGGAATGATATAAGAGTACCAATTTCGATTGCTTTAAGCTGCGAATGGTAGGGCAACTGGGAACAAATAAGGTGTGAAGTTAGAGAAGAAGAAAAATTCTTAACTTATCGGGAATCGAGCCCGGGTCTCGCACTTGTCGGGTAGGTGCTCTAACCAATTAAGCTATCAAGCCAGTCTAATTCTTCATGCTCGGATTGGGGTATTTACGTTAAAGAAAGGGCTAACTCAGTAAGCATTACCACACTACTGAGGCACAGGGGAAAACACCCGTACTTTATCACTGAAAGTGAGATAACTGTTAAATAACAAGAGTGCATGGATAGAAATGTAACTTTTTGCTTGAGAGCAAATGACTGAACACAAAGGTGAAGTTAGAGAAGGAGAAAAATTCTGATATTGACCGAGAATCGAACCCGAGTCTCCCCCTAGCCGGATAGGTGCTTTATCTAACTATAACTTCACATTTGTGTTCAATAGAGTCCCTATAACATATGTCATAAGTTCGTATATATTGAGTTAAAAATTGAGAAACAAGTTAAAAATAAGAAGAAATTCATAAATAATCATAAAGTCGATTTCTCTGCTTCCAAATCTCAGTTGCGGGCAGAATGTACGCATTTCCGCGAGATACAGAAAATGAAACTCCGAAATATCTTGGTGGATATTTGGAGATGGCAATGCAAGTGAATTTAATATGTATAGTAAAGTATACAAGTGATTTAACCGGAGCAATGTTATAAAAATGAAATATTAATAAGGATAGCGTTACTCTTCTGAACCTGATAAAATAGTTATTTATGTATAGTAATTATTTCATGATGCAAGATTATATATACTGAATTTCAATATTAAATTATTAGGCACACTGATCAAAAGTAACTAGGAGTTTACGTGGATCTTTAATCGTCGACAAATCTCTTTTGCCGTAATAATTTCATGTACGCGTAGGAACTGATTTCGTAAAAGAGCCAGAATTTGAATACTTTTTTCGATATTAGAATTCATTTTTTTTTGCATTCCACGATGATTTATAGTAGAGCGAGTTCTCCGAATGGTTACTTTTCTTATAGCTTCCTTCCCTCGGTAATTTCCTTTTTCTCAGTTTCTCTCACTCCTTTAGGTTTCTTGTTAAAACATCCTAGGACATTTTTCTATCCGCATTTTACTCTTTCCGATCTTCCTGGAGCTCCAGGTCATCTCCGTTCCACCTTAACAGAAAGTGCGAATATCTTACTAAGCCTTCATTATGTATTGAAAAAATAATAAGCGCATTTTATATTTTTAGAAGATAGCAACCTCATGGAAAGCTACTTCGTTTTAAATATCTATAAAATTTCGTTACCATGTCAAAAAGGAAACAACGCAGTTTCTCACTTCGGCGTTCAGTCACCTAATATACCTATCCTCGATAAACGTAAGCAAGGTTAAAAAATGTAGGCCCTCGATGAAGCGAAGGAGGTCGAATAAACGAATGAATAGGAAGGAACGCCACTTTATAGTGTAACGTTCTAAGGGACGTTTGAATTGAGCGAGCGGAGGCGGGAAAAAAATCGCGGTTTCTCCCGGATAGCAGAGGGTGGAGGAGGAGAAGGAGAGGGGCGGAGGAGTCATCGAAGGTCAATCCCGCGGGCACATATCGTAGCAATCACGGATCTTGGAACACTCGTGGAATATGGGCCGGGAGCAGGATCATGCAGGGGCCGAATACATAGATCGATAGGGGCTCGCGAGGCTAGGTGAGGGAGAGGAGAGAGAGATAGAGAAGGGGAGGAGGGAGAGGTAAAGGAGATGAGCTCTGGGAAATGCCGTGGGGATGGAGTGTAGGGGAGGGGGTGGCAAAGGGGTGGCGTGGTGGGTGGGTGGGGGAAGGAGGTTGGGTGAAAAAGAGAGGAGGCTGTGGGAGGTAATGGGGTGGGGAAGACAAAGAGTGGCAGGAGGAGAGAGATGGAGGGAGGATGGGCGATGGAGAATGGGGTGTGGGATGGGGGAGTAGAAGGAGACTAGAATTGGGGGCGGAAGGGAAAGGGAGGAACGAGGGAGGCAAGAGAGCGGAAACAGGATGCAAGGAGAGGAGAAAAAGTTGTTTTCTCTCTCTAGTTTTTTATTCTATCTCATTTCAAGGTTAGCTCCGTCCCCGTCCTCGACTGTTGCTCTAAATGCCCGTTCCTTTCCCCCGGGCTTGCTTACGGCTACTATCACAACGACACACGAACGTACATACACACACACACGCAGGATCGCACGGGCATGTTCCTCTTAAATTCAGTTAGATAATTGGTGGTGTTGTTGATTATCACTATATCAATATTCTCGAGAAACGTAATATTATCATATTTTAGGTTACTTAATTTGATTTTTGACCAACTGCAGTATTTTCAGAGTTTCAGAATTTGTATCTGAAATGCGATAAGTAACGAGCAAACAATTTAACAGGAATGGTTCGAGTTTAGTTGTAAAATGTTGCAGATGATTGAAGTAGTTAATGAAAGCGTAGTGCATGATACATAAGTGTAATGTTTAATGCGTGTTCATCCACAATTTTAATAATTCTTTGACCTAAGTAAATAATTGCTACGCGTTCCCGATCTTTGCTTCCTGTGTGATTAATCATGAATACTAACTACCTGAATTTTAATATTAAGACTTTATTCTAAAAATAAATGTTCAAATCAACGCTAAAATTCAATTCTCCGCTTGTCTATCAGTATTGTCAACCGTTGCCGCAGGGAATATATAATTTTTCGAGATATTTTTTATTAATATAATACTGTAGTATATGTCATCAACATCAACATCAACATGATACCCTGCAAATCACCAGACTGGTGGGTGGTCATTACATTACTTTCTCTAACAATAAGTGTTTCTAAGTAAGAGTGATAGCATGGGCGTTTTAACCAATGAATATTTACTTGCCTTTACAATTGTTATGATATTATTTAATAAAGCTCATATCCCTTTTATTTTCACCTCATCCTCCCTCGTTTTCCCCATTCTACTCTCTCGACTCCTCACTTCCATCCAACTTGCCCTAAAATTCGAACCCTCTTCTGGTTTTATCTTCTATTCTCATCCCAAATAGTTTCTCTCTCTCGTGCATTTTCTTGACTTTCTTTTTTGATTCTTTCGTCCTCTCTCTCTCTCCCTTCACTTTCTAAACCCTCCACAAACAAAATCCCCCATCTCTCCTCTATTACCTACTCGCAACACCTTCGACTGCCAACTTGCGCCTATTGCCACCTACTCTCTCGTAGGTTGCCAACGGAAAGCCACCACGCCCCCTTCCCCAACCTTTATTTATCCTTCCCTCCTATCTCCCGCCACTCGCCCTTTCCCTCGCGTGTGCCACGCCCCCCACACCTCCTTCGGGAATGTCAGCTCTACTCGCAAGAGCGCGGCGTCTCAAGGCGGGATGGACGATTTACTTGCAAACTGACGGTTAATAGAAGCCTAAATTATTCACGAGATAGAGATTCCTATCATTCAGGATTATATATCCTCTTTAATCTAGAAAATTCGAATTTCTTAAAAACTCGGTCGGTCGTTTAGTTTTTAATGCAGGTACTAATGTGTTAATCCTCTTTATTTGATTATTTTATATGGTTATTTGATTGGATGAATGCTTTTGTTCAGTTCGTCGCAGGATTAGATATGATTTCAAAAGATGTGCTTATGAAATTGTATGAAAATTACAAATAAGCAAGTTATACGGTAGCGTTAGAAATATCTCCTGGACATCAATGCATTGACGACGGCCGTTGTTCCAGTACTCAGAGTAATATACTCATGGAAATGTACCTAAGAAAATATTAAGTTCGTCTTCGCAAATTAGCCTATTGTTGAAAATCTTTTAGGAATTTTAGAATGAATGTTTTGTGCTCCTCTAAGTAATTAATTTTCAATACCCTTTAAAAGGCCTAACAAAATGCAACAAAGACCAGTAAAATATTTTTCATGTTGTGAATACTTGTAAACAGGCATAGAAATTCGATTCAATTAGTGCTGTAAAAAGGTAGTCCGTCAACATTGAGTCAACAAAAAATTGCTTCGACTAAATCCAAACTGGGCATTTTGTTTACTTTGAATTTTCATTCAGTAGATTGTGTCACTGATTATTAAATCCGTGAGTGATAATGTGTAAAATGGAGCTCAATTATTTTTTGTCGATATTCGGCTGCAACTACAGACAAGTTGCAAAGAAGCCGTTAAAAATCAGTGAAATAAGAGACGTATTCAGACACTTTACCTCGAATCGATTGCTCGGCGAGGAGAGCGGTCTCGCTGACTCGCCTTGCAGGACTTTCGTCCGGTGTCTACTCCCCCTCCCTCTACTCGGACATTTTGAGGAAAACCGTCAACGACGGCACCGTGTCCTTCGGCAGGGAGGAAAAACCTACTGCCATCTTGTTGCACATCATTAAGGTCGGAATAACTCCGTTGCCGGTTTTCCTTCCTAACCCGCAAGTGGGCGCGTGAATGACATGTGGTCGTTTCCTCTGTGGGTTGGACGTGGGTCTGTCCATCCTATTCTTCTATACTCTTTTAAAAATGACATTGGGGTTGGCTCTTCGGAGATACTCGGAACACGTCGTTCGCTTTCACTTCGAGGAGGTGGGGAAACGCGCTTGCGCGGGAAAATTCGGCACCTATGTTGTCAGATCTATTTCACATTGGGCTCTCTCTCTTTTTCTCTCTCTCTCTAGGCTAAGGGAACGAGAAAGTTACAGACGCTGAGGCGGACAAACGCTTCATCGTACGCGGACACGAAATACAAAGAAAAATATAAATAACAAAATTCACCAAATATTAAATGTATTTATGTATTTTATTATTTCCTATTACAATTGCACAAAATATTTTATTGCAACGGAGTGGCTAAATTTTCTTCTTCCTCGTTATCACTATCATAGCTGGACTCATCATCACTATCCATGAGATTAATCACGACAGGATCAATCATTTTGTCCCGATTTACGTCTTTTTTTAAGTCATCTTCTTGAAGATTTTCTGCATGACGAACGCGCGCGGCCCAAGCCTCTTTTGTAATTCCATCGATAGCCTAAAAAAAAATGGTTATACCTTCGGGAAGAACATTAATATGGAATGCACAACCCTTTTTGTTTGGCTATGCAGAACAGTGTACTGCCTCTTCCTTTCCATAGCTTGTTTAAATGTATAAAAAAGCTATACAAATACGAAGAACGGGATGCAACACGAACGAAACGCTTAGCAACACGAATGAAACGCTTGGCAACACAGCACTCGCAGACACGATGTATGCTCAACGGAGGTCTAAGAGAGAATGAGCTCCGCCAGGTTAAGCCTCGCAAGAGCCGTCATCTATTGGTTCCCGGAAAATCACGTGAGCGAGAGCTCTCTACTTCGCTCTCTCTCTAAACCCCAATCTCATTTTTAAAGGAGTATAGAAAATGACAAACGAAGTGAAAGTGTCCGGCGATGCTCTCTGATGACGCACGAGACGCACAAAACGATGAATATCTCATAAAATCGACTGCCACAAGGACGTGAAACGTGATAAAGCCCGAATGTAAATAAACCGTGGGAAAAACACGTGAAAATTATAAATCTAACAGTTTAAATTCAAGTTATTATTTAATAAGGACCAGAGATAAAATCGGGGTATTAAAGAGAAGATCGTAAAACTATTGACCAAATGTTTTAAAATTACATGATAGAGCTTTTTAGAATCAGATTGTTGGCAATGCTAAAAATTATATTTATCTTTTAGGAAACATCTAGCGGAGCAGTCCGTGACGCGATATAAGGTTAAAGTATACTAAGCGTCGAAAGGGCGAATTTTGAAGAGGAATCGCTTTCCAAAGTCAACCAGCCGTGACTATGGGCGTATGCTATTGCCTCGCTGCGAGGAGTAAGCTTGTACTGCTGCCGTTTGCATTGTATACCAAGATATCGTGGAGTGCTTTCGCGCGCGAATATTGCAAAACATAGATAAATCAATTAAGGATAGCCGCGACTAGATTTTCACTCAAGATTGTTAATTTAAAAGATCCGAAAATGTGGTCCACCTTTCATAAGATCAGGAATAACTCTTATTTAAGAAATTTTGGGCAGAATGATGATTGGGTGAAGGATATATTATGTTAAAGCAACTGATATAATTGAAGTGAAGAGAATATAATCTTAGTATTGCTGCTGTCTGGTAAGAGTGTATATGTTATTTTTGTCAAAACAATGACAATTTCCTCGATATATATTATATAGAATCAATGATTGTTTATATAAAAAAGTGGGTTTTGCCTCTTCCGATACCACGTGAACAAAACTATGCTAACCATCAAGGAAATCTGGTTTCATCCACGTTAAATCATAATATAAATGATATTTCTCGAGGATCGTGTACAAATATGGATTAGTGCAGAGGATTTTCTTGCCCAGGAGCAGGGCTGGGCCCAGGTACGGGCGGGCAGGGCGGCTGCCCGGGGCGCCCAAGACTTGTGGACGCTATACCGATCGTATATCTATGTTGCCAGTGAATAAATATTGGACATCAGTTCATGTCGCGGAACAGGCTATAATCTTAATGTTATCCCTTTTTATTTTTTCATTATCAATAATTTTTACATAGCGATGAATAAATTAAAATGTATGTATGTACTTCGAAAATATCTCAACAAGCATTTACGGAGGGAGTACTATCTTGGACGGGGCGCCAAAATTCCTCGGGCCGCCCCTGCCCAGGAGGGATCGAGAAACTTCCCAAAAGGGGAGAGCGGCCATCTCGCCCCCCTCTTGTATCAGCCCCCGATGCTTGCTCGCCCATTTGCAGCATTGTCGATATAATCGTATCCAGTCGCAGAGGAGCCACTCCCATAGCCACAGATAGCTGGATCTAGTGGAAGTTTTTCAGCACACGAAGGAATTCGCGATTCAAATGACCAATTCTAACTAAAGCAGAAGGTTCTCTAAGTTCTAATGACATTTAGAAAGGAGGAAATGCAAAACGAAGAATAAGCGATCGCTCGTTCCTCTCCCTCTCTCTATCTTTCTCCTTCTTCAAATCTCAAACTCGCTACCAAATAGCAACTGTGTCTTAAGAGTTAAACGCAGACAAGAGAATGAGCGTCTAGATGTAATATTTTCTTTTACCACAATCCCGTTTAATTTTATCCATAAAGCCACTATCCCACATAATGGTGTAAAACGGATATTTTATTATTTCCAAATAAATTATAAATCGGAATACATTTTTCTACCCAATTACCTCCGTCCCCTTATAGTATAATGTAATAAGGCCAGAATTCTTCGTAAAAGTAAAGTACATTCCTCACAATAGGGGAGATTTTTTCATTTGATTGGCCGTCATTCTTCACACCGACTGCAAATTCTCTATTTCAGTGATGCTAGCAGACACTTCCTACCGCTTAAAAATAGTGCATACACGTGTCGTATAGGGGAAAAGAGTAGGTTAGATATGAAAAGAGAGGGAGTAATTAGAGGCAGAGAGAGGGAAGAAGTCGGAAGGAGTTGCAGGAGGGGGGGGGGGGGAGAGAGAGAGAGGAGTGGAGACAGGAGCTAAGGAATAGAGAGAGAGAGAAGATTTTTGAGAATGAAAAACAGGGGTGAAATGGAAAGGTGCCGAGATGGGGAAACTTGACACGAAACAGAGAAATATAGAGTAGTGAAAATTTCATTCACCAATGAACACGCTGCTGTTGTTTTTTAAATTATTAATCAAGAATTTCTTTGAAAATTTTAATTAAACTGGTGCATATGTGTTCTAAAAATAATGGAATAGGTTCAGAATAATAAGCATAAGAGAGATTTCGAGTTTCCGTCTAAGCTATTGCAATAAATATTTCTTATATTACTCAATATATTTTAATTTTAATATGTATTATCCATTTAGAGTTGATGTGCCTTTATGTTGGTTAATATCTCAAAGGATTGATGATGATGTATCAGATCTTCGCCATTAGTTACAAGATTAACGACCGATATGCATATTCTTAAAATAAGATGTCAACCATGAATTTATTTGGAATTTAAATTAAAACATATTGGAAATGAGCAGTATTGTCTCGAAAACCGAAAACAACAAACATACCTGAGGATGTGAAATATTCACAGTAATGATTACTTGAAGATATATCTGATTTAAGTGGGAGAGACTTCTATTTACTTCTATGTAGTCACGTGGGATATGTGCTCAGCATTTGTCCTAGATAATTGTTTTTAGTCATCAAGGAGTGTCACGATGCGTAAAACACCTTCACTTCTGATGCGCTTCACATAATAGGCGACTTGGGTAGAAATCTGTGAAAGAGAGGAATTTCGACCAAGGCCACCGTGTTACATAACAGTTTGCAGTGTTTGAGAGTAAGACCTGGAGAAACGTAAAGAGCAACCGACGGAGGCGTGGCGTATTACGCGTTATTTCAACGTATTTTCCCCGTCAACGCTAAAAAAGTGTTCGACTTTAAATTGTAAATTATGAATTAAAATCATGCGTTTAGGTGTTGATTTTTTCGCACCTATAAATATGCCATTAAACTATAATATTTAATTTGATTGAAGGTATTAAAGTTCTCAGTGCTGCAAGTGCTACAAATATATTTCATCTTTGATTGTAAAAACAAGTGGATTAGCGGTTCAAATTTAAAACTACGAAAGAATCGTCCGAGAGCGCATGAGCACAAAAATAATACACCCGTCATAATCCTACAAATACGGTGCTGACGACGATGAATATTAATGCAATGCTTGAAAGGAAACCATGACCGTTATAGAATTTCCCTTTATAGAAAGTGATATATCTAGAATAAATTTTAATTATTACATTAAAAGAATCCGGCGGACCTGATCAGGTATTCCGAGCAAATTATTATCTAGTTATTATATAGAACCCTGCTGCTTCATTTATGTATCATAGCTATCTTGTAAGAGGCTTAATGATGAAACAACGAGTGACATATTTTGACAAGGAAGGACGAATTGCTTGCTCGTCATGTTCCATCGTCACCCTCTCTCCAATTTTATAGCGACAGATAAAAATCAATAGCCTTTCATAAACTCACTCAACTCCTTCCACCTTCCTACCTCTCCCACTCCTAATACGTCATTCCACTCTCCTTTCCCCTCTCCCGCTCCATCCACCTTTATCTCACTCCACGTTGCCTCTCACTCCCGTTCCCTCCTTCATCCATTCCCAACTTCATCTTCCTCTATATCTCCTATTCCATCGTTCCCAACTCGTCCTCCCATTCCAACCTCCTCTCTCTATCTCTCTCTTTTCTACTCTCTCTTTTCCTACCACCCCATCCCTCTCTTTTTCTATTCCGATACGTTTTTCACTCTCTCCACTCCCACAATGTTTCGTCTCCCACTCCATCAGCACGCGTTTCTTCATCTTCCTCTCTCTCTCTCGTCACACATGTCACAGCTTTCAGTCAGAACCGCTTACTTTATCTATGTTTTCATTCGGTGTTTCATAATACCCATACATCTGTTAGAAAAACTGCAGACAAAAGCATTACAAAAATTATATCTGAAAGATTTTTAAAGTCAACGAGTGGCCCGTAAGACATAGTTCCAATGCCTAATTGTCCGTATACTATAGCGATGCTTAGTATAAATTTGTACTTTGGACGTCTGTCCTGAACTAACACGAGAGGATATTATCATTCCTTTTCACCTCCTCCCCACACCCCGCCCCACCTCCTCCTCCCATTCTAACAACTCCCTTTGTCGTCTTTTGCGGTTCCTTCCGATCTTCTCCTTCGCCTCATCTTCCTCTACCGATTATTTTCTTCATGCTCGCGATTAATAATGGTATTGCACGCCAATTATTTCTCTGACGCTCCATAACCTCCTAAATGGCTCCGCTCCGAGAGTTTTTCTCCCCACTCTCCTCGCATTTACAATAACGAGCCGCTCTTAGGATTTTTTTATCCAGGCGCCCGGGGAAAGCCCCGGGGGCAATGGGTGTGGCACTCCCCCTCGCCCCTTCCGTTTTTTCACCGTTTACCTGTCCGAGGCCGAGTAATACCAGTTTGCCGGAGGAATGCGCCTCCGGAGGCCTTGACACTGACTCCCTCGGAACTCTCCGCCCACCGCACCGCGCTGCTTCACAAGAACCGGAGCAGGTGATGCGGTCTTCCATCATTCCTCTATCTCGTTACATCTCCGCATTTTCGATTGTCTTATGACTCGATAAAGGGCTCCTCCGCTGGCGCACACCCCTTTGAGGAAGGAGAAGGAAGCGAATCTCCTTCCGCATCACTAACGCTTCGAAACCTCTCTTCCGCTCGGGTTTATGTTTCCTTCGTGTCTTAGAAGAGGGTTTGGCCAGGTGCCATGAGGTTGATCGCTGGATTCTAGGAATCGGAATAAACGATAATTTTAATGGTGGTGTAGCACTTGTCAGAATGAAGAGGGTCTGTGTGGCCTCAATGTACATACCATAAAAGTTGGGACGGTCTTAATAAAGATTTATTCGTGCAGTTGATTGATGGTCTAGTTGAGGCGGTATTGCTTAAATCATAGATGGAATTACTTCCGGAATTTCGAAGTATTATTTTAAGTATGTGTGCACACAAAATGTATTGTGTAGACGCACAGATTTAATCGATTACGAGTTTTTCACTTAATAAGACATAGCTACTTTGCAGATATGTTCTAAGATTATCTAAATTACTTTTAGCGAAACCAACATCCCCAAAGCCACGTGCTTGAGAATTACTTTTAAATTCGAAAACCCATAAACATTTTAGCAGTGAAACTTTATAATTGCAACTACGCACGTTGTTATTTAATCTATTCTAAGCACCACACAAACTTCGTGATTGATGAATAAACATTTACATGTTTATACAAATGAATAATTGCATTAATTGAGTTAATGCCAAATAAAAATATAGAACATGTATTTTCCAACAAAGAGCAGTTAGCATTAATTAGGTATATTATAATTAGTTAAGGCATTAGAATTAGCATTTCAATAAATATTGCTTGCTTACACGAGCGGGAAACGTGTCACTTCACCGCGATAACACTATATAGTCTTTGTAACTTGTTTTATAATATTAAGCAAATATTTATATTTTTTATTGAAAGTCAACTATACCTAAAAAAATTGTTCAATTTAATTTTCATTCTTATGTAAAGTTTTAATGGTAGTAGAATATTTTAACTGCCTGGCATATTTCTCTCGAAAAGCTTCGGGAAAGCCTAGGAAAAACCTCAAGTCAGTATTACCGATACTTAGAAGTGACCCTCGTCCGCTCTAGGCAGGGAACTCATTCCTCAGATGTCGAAACATTCTCGGCAACCGTATTTTTGGATAATAAAAAGTAGGAAAACTACAGAACTGGTAACTTGCTCTGGGAAGAATTATGTTCGAAGACAGCTTTGATTGCTAATTTCTCGGAAAAAAGGCTGCGTCAATGCAAGAACTAATGCATTTTAGCATTTGCGCAGATGTGAGAAACTGGACTATGACATAACAGGCATTCACGTGTATGCCTGATATCCGTTTTTAAATATTTATTTTGAAATTGAGATAAAAAATGAAGTTTCTGTATACTAACTTGAAAATCAAAAGGGTTCTCTCATTAAAAAAATATATGTACTCCAGTAGGTCTAGTTTGGAACATAAAGCAGTTTTACTCCAATTTAAATCAAATGAAGAGACGATTATGTAAATGCAATGTTTGTAGAGACTAATTTAAAATATTTTTACAATGTTATTTATGATTCTGCACTAGAATTAAATCATTTCTAGGGCGTTTTATTTTAAATAGCAGTTTCGTCATGTTTTCCCGCCTCTTTTTCGTTTGGTAAGAATGAGATAACGCTGTAATCGGAGTAAACCTCGCTCTCATCGTCATCAGACATTGCTAACATGCTGCAACTCGTAATAGTATTTAGCGCCTTATACGAACCTTCAGCTTCGCTCTCCCTCTCTCTCTCTCTCTCTCTACAAAGCACTTCCACACTTAACTGATATAACAATGTAGAGACTGCATTGACCTTTAATTTTCCACAGCTGAAGGCTGTGTGTTTATTTATGTAATTTCATGAGAAGTTGTTCCAGAATCAAATTTTTGCCACTCTCTAAATAGAGTCTAAATGTTGTCGCTTCGGTTTTAAGCATCATATGTGTTTTTTAATAAGAAAAGAAATTAGAAATTGTAGATAAAGTTGACATATCATAAAACACGTGATGATTGAAATAATTTTATACTATAGTAATGTCTCTCACTAAAATTAAATTTGCGTACGTCACAATTGGTATACTTCTATTATCTCTATCATCACAGTTTATGTACCAACAATTATAATTTTTAATGAGAATAAATTTATTATATTCAGTAACTATAGAGTGTGGAAAATATCCATATTTGAAAATTTTATCTTTTTTATATTAACTAGGGGTTCCGCGACCCAACCCCGGAGGTTTGGCGGCGAAGCTGCCAAATATAGGCAGCTGCGCTGTCTTGCATGGTAGCTGCGCTATCTTGTCATTAATAAAATAACCTAAGAGTAATAGACGTACGTTAAATATAGCGAAAACGAAACCATATTTAATTCTTCAGGAATATTCTAGTATTCAGGAATATAACTAGTCAAGTTAGAAATTTGTATTTAGAGACGATATCCGATATTTGATCATTTAGAACCTAATCATTTTAACGTACATTTACAATAAAATAATAGAATTCCGCGAATATATCTGAAGTAGCTACTACAACCATCTCGTTTGCATACTTCTTTGCCATCTCAATCTCAATGAGATTCAAAATAACTCGGCAATCACGTTTTTATATCCTATGCGAAGCAGTTTGGTCTACTTGAGCAAAAGGATAGAAATCCTCTCTATCCAAGAAAAAAGAACAATATGGAGCCATGTGCAAAGATTTTTGCTTATTACTTAAAAAATTAAAATTGCATTATTTAAAAATACAGTACATACGAAAACAATCAAATAAGACAGAATTTTCAGCAATATATTAACAGAATCTTTATTCAAAAGACACCTTGATTGCACAGAAGCAAAACATTGTAGCTATTTCGAATAACTAAGCGTTTCAATTATCTCATGTTCTTTAACAGAAATACATATTGTTTAGTGATAGATGAACTACTAAAGTTTCTTTGATTCATGATATGATTTTGTTAGAAGAAGCTGCAAAAAGTGTCGGCCCGAGGTATCTTCTATGCATTACTTGCAAGTGAATAAATATTGGACACCAATTTATATCGTGAAACAGGCTAGAATAATGATGAAATTCCTTTTAATTATTCAATATTTAATTATTTGACAGACCTATATTCTGTAAATATCTCAACAAACATTTACGGAGAGGGGCGCTGGAGTGCTATCTCGCCCGGGGCGCCAAAATTTCAGGGGTCGCCCCTGGCTGCAGAGTACATTCCTTGGACAAATTAATCTGCTTTACATTTCTCTCAATCAGCAGCATGTTAGCGGTCTGAATACTTCAGAATTTCATTTGTGTCATGTCTAATTGCAGCTATGACTTCTTTTTTTCACATCCCCAAATAGGTTTTCTATGTTTTATACATTAATAACCTCTAAGAATAAGTTTTCATTCCCTCTTAAAATTTTTACAATATAAAGATGTCAGACGTGGGTACTAAAACTAAATACAATAATATGATGGGGAAACGCAATTGCTGATTTGCCTATGTTATGGAATGCCAGAGGGATGTCTTATTGCGCGTGAAAAAGTCTGTTACAAATTTTCATATGTAATCAATTATCATTTCGGAAAAGTCGCAATTACAATTTTTTATATGAACAAATGTCAGTGGTGGAAAGTACCAATTTTATGAGATAAAACAATGAACATCTTAAGGTTGAATGCCTATTAATTCAATATGGCGGGAATAATTCATACTCTTTGAAAGCGGACGAATGCCTCATTGTCTATTTGTCCGATTTGTAATAGCATCGTAATAAAATAAAGTTACACAGAAGATAAATTTTGGGTGTGAACAATGCAACAATTTTTTGCCATGTAAAGAGTCCGTCCTGCTAATAATATCTTTTAAAACGTTTAAAAGAGTTTTGCGCAGTTGCAAAATGTTATAAAACAGAAAACTGTAATGTTTACAAATTTCAATTCGACTTTATTTTCAAGGGTGATAGTTAGACAATTTATTCCATTCTTGCATACATCCCGTTACGGCGAACAGAAACATCCATGCCCTAGAGTGGATTCGATCCCGCGACCTTAGTATTAGGAGGCAGATACTCTAACCACCCTTCTCCCAAGAATTTATGTATTTATAAGGTAATTATAACCATGTCATGCGAATATCAAGTAAAGAAGAAGAAAATTTGAACATAAGTATTGGAGGAAAGCCATTAGAACAAGTTTCAGATTATAAATACTTTGGAAGCATCATAACGAGAGAAGCAAAACGTACCGATGAAATCAGGACTAGAATAACAAAAGCAAAAGCCGCTTTCAGAAGAAAGAAACTCCTACTAACGGGAAATATAAAGCTGGAAATCCGCAAGAAGTTGATAAAATTCTGTGTGTGGAGTATAGCTTTGTATGGGGCAGAAACATGGACGCTAAGGAAAAATGATATTAAATACTTGGAAAGCTTCGAAATGTGGACATGGAGAAGAATGATGAAGATAAAATGGTCAGATAGGGTGAAAAACAAGGAAATACTAGGAGGAATAGGAGAGAAGCGAACAATTATACATCTACATCTACATGATACCCTGCAAATCATCAGGCTGGTGGATGGCAGGGGGTGCAGCACACCAAAACCTACCTAATAACGTCTCTCGTGGGAATCACTCTCCTGCTATGATCCCGTATGGTCCTTGGGAAAAACGAGCTCCGATATCGCTCGGTCCTACAGTCGATCTCACGTATTTTATTCTCGTGATCGTGCCTGCCCATGTACGTAGGTGCCTCTAATATTCCTGAGACCTCCTCTAAGAGAACATCCGACCTAAATTTCTCCAGAAGCCTTAACCTAGCGCTAATTCTGCGATCCTCTAGCGATATCCAATTCAACTCCTTCAAGAGTGATGTGACGCTTAATTTTTGCTCATATTTTTGCTTTACGAATCTGGCTGCTCTGCGTTCGATTCTTTATAACTCAAGTATTTGTCCCTTTTCGTACGGATCCCATATGCTGGAAGCGTATTCGACCTGAGATCTGACTAATGATAAATAACACGTTTATCGTACCTTTTCTGTGCTACTTCTTACTATTCTGCCTACGAAACCCAATTTCTTATTAGCTGCGCCTACGATCCTTCGAATATGCATATTCCATGATAGATCACGACAAATGGTGACTCCTAAATATTTAACTTACTCTGCAGATTGGATATTCAATCTATCAATACTGTACTCCGAGTCTAATTCATTGTTCTTACTCTTCCAGAAACTCAATAGGGAACATTTGCTGTGATTAACCTCGATTTTCCAATGTTGACACCATGCTGAAAGGGCGTTTAAATCTTCCTGGAGCGATTTTTGGTCATCCGGACTCGTTATCTCCTTATATAAAACGGTGTCATCTGCGAAAAGTCTTATTTTGCAGCGAACTACAGAGCAGATATCGTTTATATATATCAGGAATAGTAGTGGACCTATGACACTTCCCTGTGGAACACCTGATGCGACATTTACCGGGTATGAAGATTTCCCATCAATAACTACTATCTGTTTTCTGTTTGAGAGGAAGTCTTTTACCCAACTCACGATATGAGGGTTTATGCCATACTTTCCTAGTTTTCCTATTAATTTATTATGGGGTACTTTGTCAAACGCTTTTTTAAAATCAATACAGACTATCAAAAAGAGGAAGACGAACTGGATTGGGCATTAACTGAGGAGAGAGTGCATGTTTAAAGAAGTGCTAGAAGGAAACCTGGATGGAAAAAGAGAAAGAGGTAGGAAAAGGTTTCAGCTGGTAGACGACTAGAAAGGGAAAGAGAGCTATCAAGACATGAAGAAAACTGCGGAAAATAGGAGTACATGGAGAACCAAGTTTAACCATAAATAATCACGGACCTGTCAACAGACAGACTACCTATGATGATGGAAGTAATTCTCTGTTGTTCTGTATTGAAAATTTCAAATTATAACTGATATTATTTTCGGCCATTCGGGCGCTCCTTATTTCGCCCAATCCGGGCAGTTGAATCTTTGCAGGCGCCCTGCGGATTCGTTGTTTTTTGTTTGGTCTTCATCTGACATCGAATGAACCGCTGAAAACTGACCTTTCGAAAGAATGTTTAAAGGGATTCTTTAGGAATGTCTTGCAGCATTCTTTAGCTTCGAACCAGTTAATGAGAATTATTTAGTTATCAATAATAATTTATTTTTTCTATTCTTAAGTTTAAATGATCTCAACTAAAAAAGCGTCCTCCACGAAGAAAATCCACGCAAAACAATCGATTTTTGAATCAATATTTACTGCGTTGAAAGTCCGCGGAAGAAGACAAATTCTCTGATCTATCAATTTCCTCACTTAGTTATGAAACTCACGAGTAATCATTGAATCGAGTGGTGTTCAGTTTATTTAGTCGGGGAATTTTACTATTTTTTTGACATTATTTTCTCGATTTATTTATACCTAACGCTTTACGAAATTCGCTTTAATGGATTTTTAATATCAGTATTAAAACTTGGATTTAAAAAATGATTTTATAACCTATATTACATACCACAGTATGCATATCAATTGCCAAAAATCACGAACTTTCTTGTATTTTGTATGATTTCGGTAAAATTAATATGCAAGTAAATATATCATCGTTTAAGGAGGAAAATGCAAAAATTTTTCCTAGCCAAACGTCCCTGATATTCTTTCCACTGCGTTGGTATGGACCTTATAAATGCCCCTCTCTCTCTCTCTTTTCGCTCTCTTTCAATACTCCACTCTGGAAACTCTATTTTAAAAGCTCCTCTATATAGCCCCTCACTCCCCAAAGCCATTTTCAGTCTTTCTTCCCTTTTTGCCTCTCCCTAATCTGTTACTCACCGCCACCTCCATCGCCTCGCTCTACGTTCCACGGCTCACTCCTCCCTCCCTCACTCCATCACTCACTCACTCGTTCCCTCCATCGCTCACTCCATTATTTCCTCCATCGGCCCACTCTCGTCGCGTTCGCTCTTAACGGTCGAGAGCCTTCGCTCTACCCACTGCACCCTCTTCGTCTCCTTTCTTCTCTTCCTCTTCTTCCTTATTTCATCTTCTACTTCTTTTATTTCTATCAGAAAAAATATCTTTATCTCGGAGAAGTTTTATTTATTCGCGTGACCTAAGCGATTGCGATTTCATTAATGCTTTTGCAAAAACGATGCCACCAGCGTCACACTTTACAAAATCTGTTTAAAAAAATATGATGCCCTATAATAATATTTCAAATATAAAATGCGTTTGCATTACCTGATTCATACCAATGAATAAAAGATGTAATGTGTTATTTTTTAAAATGAAAAGGATATTTTGCGAGTTAACGTCTTTGGTTGAAATCAACGGTATTTAACATAGCCTATTAATACCCTTTAAAAGCATCGAATCATTGCTATTGTATGATTTAAATTAATAATTCTCATTAGAAAGAATTGGACTCCTTGTCATGATAATTGACATTTTCATTGTAATACACTTTTAAAAATTCCATTTTTCTGTTTAAACCATTTTTAAAGCTAAATTGTCGCGAACCTGAATTTTTTCTTTAAAAAAATCAACATTCTTTTAGCTATGGAACTACTCGTCCCGAGTTCGTATCTCAATGTGACAAATAAATACACAATTTAATATGTATTAATTTAACAAAACTTACCTACTGGTAAAACACGTAAACTACTGCAAACTAGTACTGCAACTGACAAAAGTGACACATGCATACACTAATTCTCATTGGTTCAGGTATTCGGACAATGCGATTAAATACGAATGTGGTTGAACTTAAATCGCCAGCGTAAGATTTCAAATCCTTACGCGATAACACGACTTTTTGAGATATTTTAAGTACCGGATCATTTTTATCTGTATTTTTAACAACTGGAACGCAATGAGCTTTATTTTGTATCAAGTGGAATGGCGTCCCCGTCCAATTCGAGCATTGATGCTGCGCATTACACAAAATTGCCGACTAGCGTGACATCTAAACGGTCGGAGCTCTTTCGCATAATTTGACACTTCCAATCATTTGTCGCTCAGATTTATGGATTGATTTATGATTCATTCGTAATAGGAACGATTTACTTTCTCATATACGAAGCACACATATTAAGAAAGTGCATATTGCAGTGGTTCTTAACCTTTTTTGACCAAGACCCAAATTCTGGTCGCGGTGACCCATTTCCTCCAATAGCTCACTTGTAATAAGTAATAAAATAAATAGGAATTTAATAAATAAATGAAAATAAGCGCTCAGGTCATTAGCATTGAACGGGTTGTTAGGAGGAATGATACATATGGATATAGAAAGCAATGGAAGATCTTTGACGGCCCACTCAAAATGGCATGGCGACCCATTTTTGGGTCGCGACCAAGGGGTTGTAATCAAGAAAAAATTCGAACCCGAAATTTTTATGGAAATACATATACGTATTAGGTGTACCGGAGTCCGAAAAAGTGGTTTTGGCAATGTCATCTGTCTGTTCGCGGCTCTAGAGCCTAAATGGTAGAGCGGAAATGATTAAAATCTCTTACTTAGGCATTTTATCATATAGAATGAAATCTTTGAATAAATGGTTGAAATTGCACAATAATTAAGGACAGTTTATTCTAGGCAATTTTAACAACAATTAGATTTTCTCAATAACGGCTCCAACGATTTTGATCAAATTTCGTACAGTTTCTTGAGTTTACGTCTTCAATAATACCAAATAGTTCATATTTCTCAAAAAAGGGATATAAGGCTAGTTTATTCTAGGCAACTTTAACAATAATTTGATTTTATCAAAAACGACTTGAACGATTTTGATAAAATTTCGTAAAGTTGCTTGAGTATACGTCTATAATAATAATACATACTTTATATTTCTCAAAATGAATATAAGGCTAGTTTATTCTTGGACAACATTAACAACAATTGGATTTTCTAAAAAACGACTCATACGATTTTCATCAAATTTCGTATGGTTATTTAAGTTGATGTTTATAATGATTGTACATACCTACATAGTTCATATTTTTCAATGGATAACTAAACGACGCATTAGTATACGAGAAAGTTTGTACAATGTATATTGTACCGATTTTTTGCAGTTGAGATTAACAAGGTCGATAAAATGAAAGTGACAAAAACATCATTTGCCACGGGCAGATTTCCATCTCATGGCCTTGTAATTTCGTGGCGAAGTAACTTGGTTCTCCACTACTACCGGGTGCGAGCTTCCTCTTATTGAAATAAATTCTTTAATAATCTTTAGTAGTACGGAGAAACTTTCAAGTAATTAAGAAAAATGACAGTTCTTTACAACATTCAAAAACAATTTGTTTGTAAAATTTACAACTGTTTACTCTCGGCATTTATTGCATTTTATTCTTCGATAAAATCCTGACCGTATGGACCTTCACTTGGTGGTATTCCACCACATAAAACATCACGAATATAAACTTTTACAGCATCACAATTTATTTTTTTAAACTCACAACCCGTGCCTAACCTATATATAGCGTGCTTTTTGACCCCTTTGTCACCTGATGATGGTTTCAAGCATCAAAACCCGGGTTGTGAGTTTAAAAAAAATAAATTGTGTTGTTGTAAAAGTTAATATTTGTCCTGTTTTTTATTCTTCGATAATTGACTTAAACTATCCTTCCTTCATATGTTATTATTTCAGATCGCAGCCGAAATCTTCCAGCTTACATTTTGTTATGTCATTTACGTGTAATCGTATTTTTTAAATTTCATTTTTTATTATAGTTAATAGAGTTTAAAAAGTTTAATTTGAGTGTAACCTATTTATAACATTTTTCTCTCAAATACTTATTCTGTCTTCAAAGTCTTAGAATAAATTGTTGCTTTTACCGAGGAAAGAAATATACTGGTGGGACACTTTCTCCTGCGTATATTATTACATTGCCATAAGAGTGTATTCATATTTGAGTAATGAGTAACAAAGGCAAATTGATACACTTTCGCATTTTATCATGATATATCTAAACAAATCATGAAAGAAGGGAATATGAAATCTATTTTTTAGCGTTTTACGATCCTTTACGGCTTTATGAGCACGCTTATTGCGACGGTAGTAGCGTTTTGAAAATGTCGGAAGAGCGGAGTCTCACCGGTGAATCGTTTCCAATGCATAAAAGAGATATTCTTGCGTAAAAGGAAATGTTCTCTCCTGCATTTCACTCCATTGTGCGAATCACAAGGAAACTATTGCGCATTCCAATTAGTGTTTCTTACAACGACAATATCGTTTTAATTAAAAATGCAAGTACGGAATTTCTCAACACAACGAGTCGAATACTATTTATTATCAACGTCATACTTATTTTATTATTTAGGTAAGTTTCCATAAAACTTAACGACGAACGAATGTGCCGATTGTAGGGATTTCATACAAGATAAATTACAGCCCTAAAGTATTCGCAACGCGGATTTTAGGTAATATATCAAGAAACTTAAGTTATGTTGAACTCATTCATCGCGTGCAGTCACAAACAGGTGCACTCCAAGGCCGTCTCCATCTTGCATCCGTTCTAGATGTTGCTAAAAAAAAGAGTTGGAAATCCCGATGAATTCTTCACAGAACTTGCGAATTAAAATGAGTGAACCATTACTTTAGTTTTCAAGCACTGGCATAAATATTCTTCTGACAGTACCGGAAATAGACAAAATTTTATTCCAATTCACGTTTTGCGAGACTTCGCGAAAATACATGCTGGTTCTGCCTAGCGATCACTTAAATTTTCCATTTTCCTTAATAGAGGCTATACTTAGGAAAGAATGGTAAATAATTAAATAAAGTTTCGTTCAGAGAATTTATGCTTTTTCGAGACTTGGTAGATAAATCTATAATTATTATTCGGTTAATGTTAATTTAAATCAATTCAAATGATATAAAAGTTCTTTTTTGCATGGAAAACACACGTATTTACAAATAGGGAACGAAATTCAGTGCTAATGTTAGGTGTTTCCTTTTTACGATTTAACTGCAATTAAAATAAACAAGTTAGGAAAAGGTACGGCGTGTCACAAATGGGTGCGTTTCGTGCAATAGAGTATTTTAAAGAAATTATATATGTGTACATAAGGGAAATAGCGTTTTAAAGTTCTTTCCTTAGTCATAAATGAGGGGTGTGAGGCAAAAACATGGTAACCCACAAACTTATCTATTTGGAGCTAGGTTGCGTACAGAAAAAAAACTTCAGTTATGATTTTGGAAATTTGTTTGTCATTTGTTGTAGTTCATATTTTGTAATTTGCGTTTATTCCCGATGAAATATAATTTTGAACCAATAAAATGTCAATTTTCTCAAAACAGCATAAATGTGGGTTACCACATTTTTGCCTCACAGTCCTAAAATAATCCATTTTCTTCCTATTTAAAAATATTGCATGCACACGTAAGGAAATTAAACATACTTTGAGAGATTATTTATGTTAGCAACAATGATGAAGTGACCATGCACGTTCAACTCGAATTAAGACTTTCTTGTATGATTTTCTTAATGACGGCTACTCCTACGATAAAAATGTATAGGAAAATAAATAGGTACTCTACTTTACTAGTTCTACAATTTTTATTTGAAAAGTATTTTGATATGACCAATACTTTAGGAGATATGAGGAAAAGTTAATTTTTGTCACCACTAAAGTGGTACCCCTGATTGGATTAAGTGATTCATTTATGTTATTTTATTATTATGATTGTTTGTCCTTAATATCAAATTTCATGAAAATCCGTTAGGTAGAAGCCGAGACCGAACGTGCGGACGGACGGACAGACCGATGCTAATAGGTGCACACGCTGGAAGCGAAACCCGCCTAAAAACGTATTACCCGTACTCGAATATAGGTTATCCTCTAACACCATCTATCCGTCTGTTTTCACATATATTCTTAGCATAATTCGAGAAGTTCTTCAAGGACAAGAGTGCGTTGGACTATAACATAAATAGAATAGTGGTCTTAAAAAATGGCATTTGCCATTTCAGAGTTTTCTCCCAGAAGAAAAACAAAAGACATCACATGACTGAGATGCATCCGGTCATTAGCCGGACGTACATTCACCGAAGCAAGCGATTTCAGTCTTATCGTGCGAATTCGAAGAATTCACTAGCGTGGAATTCATCGGTCGTCAAACGACATCATTAACATTTAACTCCAGATGCTACGCATAGGAAAATATCCGAAGTTGTTTTCATTGAAACATAATTAATATTCTGTAGACCGTTAAAAAACAAACGGTCCCCGTCGCTATCTCGAGATTCCGGCCATCAACGGTCAGCCAAGCTAAGCGGAAGGCGGTTGGTCTCTCGGCCATCACGCCTCGCTGCCCTCATTGTGTGAGAAACCGCTCCAGACGTGAAAGTGCTCCGTCCGACTTCCACCTAGTTCGGACAGTTCTGCGTACGATCGCTCCGGCACTCTTAAAACTGATTTCCTACGTAATTCGAGGTCATTGTGGCCTGCAAGGTGAGATCGTGCCTCAGGCATTGGTGTGTCGGATATAATGAACATTTGGGATCCCACCGCCAAAAATTCGATACATTCTTCCAGCTATCGGTGGCCTAGATTCGGCTACGATCAACGATTATGGATCGTAGTTTCCAGACTGCATCGCGGCACATTTCTGCGTCGCGGAAAATTTCCACAAGTGTCAGGAGAGAAGAAGCCCCAGAATGGCTGCCGCAGATTTAGGATTTATTTTGTTAATATATTATGGAAACCACTAAGAGCGACTTAGTGAGAGAGCTGGGGGAGGGGGGGGGGGGGGGGAGAAACGACTTGAAAACGGCGCGAGGTCGGCGAGAGTTACAAATGAGAGTTAAGCAGAGGCAAGAGATAAACAATGCAGCGCCTTTATTTTTCACGTACGAAGTTTCAGGTTCAATTAGCTGTAATTATGGTCTTGACCTCGTATTGACATTGCTTCAGTATTCGGCAGTACTAATTCAAGCCGACTTCCTTAAAGCATATCATTTGACTGGCGAGGAGTGTTTCGCGAAAATTTCTTAAGATATGCGTAAATGTACGTACGGATGGCCACTCTAATGAAAGTCGACACGTACAACGTATATGTTTCCACGCTTTCCATTAAATGGTGCCTTTTTCAAAAACATTAAACTGCCGCAATTAGAGAGAGAAACTGTGTCCTTTGAAAAGGGAAATCAACTTTATCTCGCCTGAAAATTAATTTGATAATCTAAAACTCGAATCTTGATTAGTTTTAGGAAACCTTTTCCCTCACGTAAAATCTTATCGCTTTTTATTATTGTGGTTCACGAGTTCCAAATATCGTCGTAATTGTCATGATAATTAGCATCGATTCTCAAGATAATGTTTTTATATGAATCTGCACATTGTCTTGAGGTGCCGCTAGATTTATTGAACTTTTTCATTTGGAACGCCGTCTATTGTAGAGAACAACGGTTTCCTGTGCGAGAAAAATTATTATTTTATGAATAAATTTTTTACCATGGATTCATTATTTTGTGAGCTTGATTCTCTAAAATGAAAAGTTCTTTGACTTGCTGCCCAATGTTCAGAAGAATAAAAATTCTGATATTTCGATAAATCTATCAGATAAAGTGTTCTCCAGAGCACATTTCAATCGTTAGATAGAATAAATTATATAAAATGCGCATGGATGGAGAGTTGCGCAAATAGCCGTGCAGGAGCACTAGAACGTTAAACTCCATTACAAAAGGTAGGACAACATCATGTTGATTTTTTTTGATACAGCAAAGCAAGCTGCATCTTGAGATATGAGCGGATTTCCTAAATATACCTTTGTATGTCTTTACCTCAATTTAAAATAACATGAACTTCCACGAATTAAGCACAGTCAAATTATGACATGTTTATTGTTTACAGAAACAACTAAATTGATATTTTATTACAATAACGCTAATATTCTTCTCTATGCTGTAAATGAAAATGATATTCTCAGTGTGGCGCAACCAAAATACTACGACTAAACAGTAGAAAAATGAGTTTGCATTATGAATTTCAGAGATGTTGTGTGATAAATTTATAAATTTAGGACATTCGAATTTTCTTTCAGTTGTTTAGCATAACGTTTTTATTTTAGACTAAGATAGTAAGAATCTCAGAAAAATAAATTATAACATTAGTATGTAATATATAGAGGTAATAGAAGAAACACTTTGTGAAGCAAAAAATGTTGAATCACATTTTGAAGAATTAAAAGCCTACTAATTGAAAAGGAATTAATTTTCACAAAAGTTTTCTACCTCGTTAAGAGGAATAAGTTACTTAATTCGTAAGAGTTTCTAAAATTATAATGCTTACGCGCCTATTGTTCTCACATTCATATTCATAACCACACGTCCAAGGAATTACTTTTGAGAGAATCGAAACAAAAAGGAAAGGGAGAAAGAAATCAAGAGTTTAAAGAGCGAAGGCCGCTTCGAGAGCATCGCAAAGGATTTCCTTAGGGAAGATAGAAGCGAGAGGATGGGGGGCGTGGCGGGGGGGGGGGGGGGGGGGGGGTGGACGGCTAAGTGGGATGGGGATATAGTGCTAGGGCGGAGGGGGTGGTGCGGGTGGATAAGTGGGTGAACGCGAAATAGGAGGGGTCGCGTCGGAATGAGGGGTGGTGGTGGTGGTAGTGAGCGGAAGGGTAAGTGGAAGTGTGGTGAAGGGAGGGATGGGTGGGTGGTGAGTGATCAAGCGAGAGGAGAAGGAAGGGGACGTGGGGTGGAGGGAGGACAGAGGAGAACAGGAGGGAAGGAGAGGGAGGAGCGGAGTGGCGCAGTTGGGCGTGGAAGGACTTTAGGAACGAGGGATTGTTGATGGCGAGAGGGGATGCAGGAGGGTGTGTCTGGGAATTAAGGGAAGTAGGCGTTGACAGAGAGAGAGAGAGTATGGCATTAATTAAGTTGTGCGATGGAAAATCGGGGCAGGTAGTTGATGAAATGGGAGAGGAAACGTCATTATGGGATACATCAATAGCAAGAAATTCTTTTCTATATAGACTAGGTGGTGGAGTGGGTATAATACCTGCATCCTATTGTATGAATGGACCGCTATTGATTCTGATATATTCGAAGAATCCAATATAAGCCAGCATCTCGGTCACCGATACAGCAATATGAAAAGTATTCTGCTCAGGGGATCAGAAAGCGGTATGTTGCGATCCTTCGATAACTTGAAGGTTTAATAGTTTAACAAGAATACATCCGATTATTTGCGACCTAGTTGGCAACAAATAGAGAAAATCTTATCTATGTCAGATAGAACGAACAAACTAAAGCCTAGAGCGGTTTTCGTTATTACGTTGGCCCTGATGCGGAGTGTAGCTCTTTGATGTCGTTGATGAGGCAAGGACGTAGAAGAGACAGTGGAAGCCTATAGAACAGGGGTTTTCAGCCGGTGGTACGCGTACCCCTAGGGCAGGGGTGGGCAAACCGTGGCCCGCGGGGCATATGTGGCCCTCGAGAGCATTTAACGTGGCTCGCGAAGCTTTGGTGAAAAAGCAATCTGTAAAATTTAACACAATTTTATATGACTTTTGGTAAAATTATGACAATAAAACCTTTAGTTTTGAAATTTTAGCCCTACAATCCTTGTTTGTGCTTGTTTTTCACTTATGTATGATGCCGAAGAATCTAAGCAATTTCCGATTTAAACTCTAATCTGGGCCGCCTAAGCATTGGCATCTTTCAATGTGGCCCGCTGAAGAATTCGCAAAAACCGATGCGGCCTGCCATGCAGAAAAGTTTGCCCACCCCTGCCCTAGGGGTACGTCAAGAGTAAGATCATAATTTTTTTTCTTACTGTGTCTATAACGACTAAGAATAACGTCATAAATCAGGAAAATATGCCAAAAAAGTTCATTTTAACGTTATAGACATGAGTTATCTATCTTAATAGAGGTGTCATTCATTTCATTATCACTGTAAATGTACTTTGGGGTACGGGACCATAAAAAACTACTCTAAGGGGTACGCGACGATTAAAAAATGCTCTAAGGGGTACGCGAGTATAAAAAGGTTGAAAACCCCTGCTATAGAAGATAGACGCGAGTGTAATTTTGGTGGCAGATAACTATGTTACATCTTCTGATGGAAGAAGGAGGAAACGGGTGAGGGAGGGAGAGGAGCATTTGGTGAGAAGGAGGGAAGAGGTAAGGTAGAGCTTGATAGGTGATCGAAATTAAAAGGCTGCGAGGGCGAGTTTAAAAAGAGGAGCGAAGAGGCAATTTCACAAAGGTTTTGCTTCACCGTGTCGTCATTATTTCGGGAACAGGTCTCAATTACGCAGAAATCGTCGCGCATAATTTCGTTTAGTTTTATTTCGAGTCACACACGCACCATTTCATTGACCAAAGGTTTCCTAGGAAACAACTACAAATTATGGAAGAAGGTGTTCGTGATGGCAAAGACTGGATATAGTCGAACGGTTAAAAAAAATTCGGGTTGATTAAATGAACCTTTTTACTACTGCGTGGATATGATTATAGCTTTATTTTTTACCTATAAGCGTCATCGTTATCTTTTTAAAGCTGAGAGGAACCGATCGCTTCGTTAAATCACCAAATTGCGAGACATTCTTTCCTTTTGGAATAATCCGCTTTGTGTATTGGGGCGGATTTCTTTTGGTCCTTCGCTCAGCTCGACCACGACGAGCAATGAAAGACTTAACGCCAGATTAAAGTTGTCCTTAGTTTTCATACCCGCAAGAGCTAAAAAAATAACGATATTCCGCTAATTTCCCTCGTCGCCTTGCGAAACGGCGAAGTCCTTGCCACGCTTGTTCGACTCTTTCACCCCTTAGCGATTATCCGCCATTCGAAAAGGGACGCTTTTCAATGACTTGTCCGCATTAGGATATTAAATGGAAAAATTACGGAAGCGGTAGAGGTTTCCCTAGAACGGGGGATAGTCACCTCTAATCGCTCTAGTGACTCATTTCCAGCGAAATCCATCCCACGCGCCATCGCAGCGGCGGCCTTCCTCCACTGACTCTCATCCTTGGCTGTTCTATCGAAGCCCCTACCTGCGCCGTTTAAACCACCTTCCTCTCTCTTTTTCTCTTGAGCTGAAATTTTATATCCTTTGTGGTTATTATTTTCAATAAAAGAATAAAAAAGGCTACGAGTATTCATCATCACGATGTAGATATCATAACTCATTATTTCTCTATATTATAAAATCGTAATGGTCATCATGATGCTTAACGCTCTAATTTTGTGAATAACTCGATTAGAAATAAACTTAGAAGCCTGAAATTTCTCAGGATTTCAGTGTTGATGAATCTTTACGTTGTGACTAAAAACGTTTTGAAAAAGGTCACGGGTTCGACTCCAGAGGATGAATGTCGTTTCCCGTAAGATAACACGTAAATATCACCTTTTTGGTTTCAAGGCTTTCATTCTTTTACTCTTTAAAATATCTTAAAATTAAGTTATAGATACGAAATTTACGCTAGAACACGCCAAAATGAATGAGGATTCTTATTCTTACCGTCGAATACTCAATCTCATTCGAATTTATTCCCGAGTTTTGGTAACTTTTTTAACATTTCAATAATAAGATTCTATGGTTACCGATCTTGTTGTCCTCGGTAATTTCCTTGCATATGCACTTAAATAAAGGCTTAACGATCGAAAATAAGATTAAAACTTGCTCGAAATGACCGGAGATATGAATTTAATGCAAATAAATCGAACGCAGTATTCATGTTATTTATATTTTTTAATCTATATTACTAAAATCCTATTTCTAGTTCTCTCTCTTTAAGCTATATACTTCAGCCATTTTTAATCTCCGAGAATTTCAGCCCTCTAAGTTTCTTTTTTAACGAGTTATTCAAATAATTTTCTTAACTTGTTATTAAAAACGAAACATACATCCCTTATAAAATATATTCATTAAACTCATATTCAAAACATATTTCCGTTAAACTATCTAAATCCAATAGGAACATGGTAGGAACGAAGAAACAGCGAGAAAAGGGGGGGGGGGGGTCTCGGCGAGCGTCAGATAGCAGGGGGCTTGCCCCCTAGTTTTATAATAAATTTGAAGACATGCGCTCACATCTATTATAAACAGCAGTTTCCTGCATATATAGGTTGTATCATCAAGAACTTAAGGTTTATTTAGTAAAGCAATAGACTCCTGATTTGGCATGTTGATTAGTTACTAGGTAATATCAACGGAATGAAATCGGCGCAACATTCACTGCGCAAGCTTTTGCGCATATGTACGCTTCTAGTTCATACAATCACTATCATTAACACTTACTTAGAAGCGATTTGACTCGTAGCAACAATGCTGTTTCTGCTGAGTGGAGAGAGATTGGAGAAAAACTCGATATGTTATGTCCATGGAGGCTATATAATTAATTTTTAAGCATTTGGCTTATTTATAATTGTTTATGACATAAGATAAATGGATAAATTTTATTTAAAATATAAGTAGCCATATATCAATAAGCGACATATTGTGAAAATCGACAAGAATAGACTATCCTCCATTTCTGTGCGATATACTTCATTTCAAAAAAGCTTCCATATAAATACAACATTTTATCAGACTATGTTTAACCGCTTTGTCTCTAGAGCCGCGTGCAGGCATACGGAACCGCAAAAGACACTTTTTCGGACTGAAGGGCACTTCAAACGTGCATGTTCATCGAAATCTCGAAGTCGATTTTTTTCACAATCACTCTTCGTGTATAAGAAATCGGAAATCTTAAAAATTTACATTTCACGGGAGTGCTTTTTACGCCATTGTTATGTCTCAGCCGTCCATAAAAATCATTGTGGGTTGTACCGGGCATTATAAAAGTGTATATTTTAATTGATTTGAACTGAAATACCAACTCGATTTGAAATACCAATTCGAATACAGTTAGCTATGGGCGAAAAAATATTTTGGTAGTGAATAAAGTACCTACTTTCGAGTGTGGTAGAAAAATACCTTTTTAGGCGCGTTTCGTTTCCAGCGTGAGTGCCTATTATCGTCTGTCTGTCCGTCATTCCGTCTGTCCGTCCATCCGCATATTCGTTCTCGGCTTCTACCTAACGGATTTTCATGAAATTTGATATTAAGGACTTTCAATCAAATATAAGAAGAAATCGCACAAATGAATCACGTATGCCATCAGGGGTACCACTTTACTGGTGACAAATAAGTACATTTTCGTCATATCTCGTAAGTATTGCTCATATCAAAATATTTTTCAAATAAAAGTTGTAGAACTGATAAAGAAGAGTATTTACTTTCCTAAACATTTTTATCGTAGGAGTAGCCGTTATCGAGAAAATCAAACAAGAAAGACTTAATTTGAGTTGAACAAAATTTCTTGCGTGGTTACTTCTTCATTGTTGCTAACATAAACAATCTCACAAACAAATGTTTAATTTCCTTACGTGTTCATGCATTATTTTTAAATAGGAAGAAAATGGATTAATTATGATGAAGAAAAGAACTTTAAAACGCTATTTCCCTTACGTACATGTACGTCATTTCTTTCTAACACTCCATTGCACGAAACGCACCCATTTGTGATACGTTGGACACTTTTCTAACTTGTTAAATCGAATAATTGAGAATTTTAACAATAGGAGGCTTTAATTACCATGAATCCCTCTAGCACTGGTTGCTCAGACGAGCTTGTGTAATTAAAGCTTTTATTGGAATGCAGACGGGCGAGGCGAGGCGTCGGGCGGGGTTTGTGTTCACGAGTAACCAGGGTAGTGGTCCTTAGCAAATATTTATTACTTATATAAAACCTTTTGAACCTGACTCACTCACTGGCCTATCAAAATTACCAGGTACTTATAGAAGAGCTTTATATTTTAAATTTGGGACAATGGTATCTTAAGAGTTACGCGCAATGGAAAAATTCTGAAATCTCGAAGGTTTTCATTTTAGGTGTTTTTTCTAGCCTGTTCCTCGTGAAAATATATCATAAACTGTCAATAAAGCTTTAATTGAAATATAGGCACAATCTCGAAACTTAAATAGGTGTATAACTGAAAGAATGGATTTGAAAAAATTAATTACTTTCTGAATCGACCGATAAATTCGTTTCTTTGCGAAATTATGGAACTTTATGCAAATGAGTACTTTTAATTATCTTCTAAATAGATTTGATGGAATAAATGTATTCTTATCGATTAATGAAGAGCATTTTCCTGTCCTTTTAAATGAATAATTCGATTCTTGCCAATATCAGTGGAATAAGTATTGCAAAATAGAATTTGTTTAGAAACTGTCCTTTGATTACGACTTAAACGGTTAATTGGCGTTGATTAGGCATTTCGTTATGTATTTATTATTTAGTTCGCGCATCATAATTAAAGATTGTTTTACCCAGAGCCTTTGGTTTACAACCGTTATATGAATAGCAAAGCTGCATTTTGATCGCTGTGATTGTCCACAGATTAAGACTGTAAGTTGTTTTATATTTTGATGTAAAATAGGGTATCTCACTTAAAAAATTAACAGTATACGATCAAACTGTTGGAATGTATTCAATTTTATCTATATTTTTATGAAAATTAACAGTTTCGAAGAATGTTTTTCATCATGAATGTAGTACAGTTTGAGAATTAGAATCATCATATTTCAGTACCACGTAAAAGTTCAGGTTGAAATTTTTCTCTATAATTTCCAAGTAAAACCTACATTATGTTGCTATTAGGTTATTTATCTGTCTCTGCCACACGCCTTTCGCGTCGCGATCCACTTTCGCCCTACCCTCTGGCCAAGCAAGCATCCGTTGCTCTCTCCTTCCAACACCGTTCCTAATAGCCTTTTCGCTCCCGTCCGGTTTAGCAACGATCGGCACGGGAGGCGCGGAGGGCTTGATCTTGGCTACGCACGCTCACATGCGTATGAGTGTGTTTACGGAAAGAGATAAGGTCGCCCTCCCCTCCTACTCCCGCTTCTTTACAAACATGCACACTCTTACTACGGCCTGACCTTGCTCTCGAGACTACTCGGTGACAGCGAGTGCATGTTTTTCCTTTTCTCTCTCTCTCTTCCGTGCTCCCTCCCGCTCCCAAACTCGATATTTCTCCCTTTCTTTTTCCTCCTCTCTCTCTCTCCTTCTGCATGCCACTTCGTCCATTCCTCATCTTTCCTCTCTCATTCCTTCTTTCCCTCTCTTCGAAATCTCTCCCCTCTGTTCCCAAACCTCCTCCCTCTCCCCTTCTCGCCCCACCATTCGCCCTCACACGAGCCCTTCCATTCACTTTACCAGAAAAGCAGATTGCCTCGATATGAAGCACCGCTGCGCAAAATATATATCTTGATGTTTCACTTACTGACACTCGACGAAGACATTTGATTTTGCAATGACGGATTTTAGGCGCGTTTATAAAAATAAATAGCCCCTATGATGTCTGGTTTTTCGCTTTGTCCATCTGTATATTTTTGGAGTTATATTTGTAAAGTATAAGATGAACATGACATTCCATTTAGTTCAAATCACCCCATCGGGGCTACCACTTTACCAGGAACGAAAAATAAACTTTTCGTTTAAACTCGTAAAATAATATTTCGAGAAAGCAATTTATTTTCAGAAATTATATAACAGAACAAAAGAAACATTTTCTGTTGCATAACTTTTCTTAAAAGATGGATAATATTTTGGAAAAAACCTTCATCAAACTTTCTCTATTGCATATTTGCTTATGCGTATGGACGCATCTATGTTAAAGTATTATGTTCGAGGCTGTTACTGAAATACAGTAGTCTAGTCCTTCGCAAGCCCTGAGAGTTACACTCATTACTCAACCCGCGGTTGGCGAGGGCTTATGAGAAATTTGGGGTTATGGGGAGTGATCCTTGAGAAACATATCTCAAGCCATTTTATTTTCACTTCAATGTTAAAATGTTTATCATATAAAAATATAAAAGAAAATACGTTCAAAATACAAATAAGTAATGCACATTAATAAAATAATGGTAGAGCAGGCCCTGCCGACGCAGACCGCCGGGACTTAAGCTTCAAAAACGCTGGTAAAACCAACGCTTGCATAAAATTCCTCGAACTTCCACCTCCCGGCTAACTCATAGTCTTATAAATCCTCTTTCCTATCTCTCTCCTTCTGGTAAAGACTAGTTTCTATGTGGTTTCTTTAGTAACAAATTTTAAATTTAATAAAACTAGACACAGAGAACAGCGGTTGGCAAAACCAGGTTTAGTTTTTCTGCCGCTGATACTGAAAACCGTGGTTGCCGGGGAATTACCTACTGTAACAGGAAAATATGATGTGTGTGTGTGTGAAGGCGCGCGCGTATGTAAAATCGCTCGGTGAGAATTGCTCATTATTATATTAAAATGCTGGTAACGCTGAGACTTGCGTCAAAACAATAAAAACTGCGAATTTATTGAAAAAAATCATAATACCAAATCCTGAATCTTCTGAGAGTGAATCATTCCATCCTACTTGAACGCATCTCTTCCTATTAGGATTTGTATAAAGGGATACCCATGGCAAAAAACGGTTTACTTATTTGCTCCAATTTAAAACAAATTTGTTTAAAATGATTTACAATAGTAAAGCTTTAATTCGCAGCGCAAAACTTTGGGATCAATGAAATAAATCAATGATAATATCCGACGGTAAAAATTTTAGTGAGATAAAGAAGAACAGCAGTCTACAGTTTTTTAGTTTATTTTCTTTTTATTTTATTTTATACATTTTGAAATCAGAAAAAGCATGAGTAAAAAATAGAATAAAAATAGAATAAAAATAGAACTGACAAAGAAATTAGAATAAAAATTATGCCAAGCAAAGATCGATTACTATACGATTTTACGATTGAAAATAAAAAAGAAATATAAATATTTTAAAATCATTTTCGCTGTTACTCCAGTCTTTAAACTAGTTTCCTTAGAAATTGAGTAATTTATTGTAAACTATATTATTAGAGACCTGCAAAATATAAGCTGAGTTATTTATGGTAATATATGAAAATTTATATGCAAAAGCGATTACCCACGCATAAAATATTAGATGGACTGAGTAAATGTGGCCATAGGAATTGTTACTAATGGTGTAATGAAACTTTAAATATGTTTTCAGTTGCAGAAAGTCTTGGTTTACTGCCTATGCAAATAAAAATGCGATCACAATATCGTAAAAGTTTAGTTTTTCGTCTGCGTTCTAAATTAGCGAATTATATATAAAATATTATATGACGTTTCATTTTCATATATACTGCAGTTGTTTTCTCAATTACTAATGCCGGCGCAATAAAATATCGCTCTTGAAAATGAGTGTATTTTTTACGATGAATAAATTTGATTACTACCCTTCGATCGATTCCTAAAGGTGGAGAAAATAAGATTGGTGGATTGAGTATTTTAATATCTAAAGAGAAGGAAGAAGCAAGCAAAATTAAATTGTAAAGGACGAAATGGTCAAGGGTTAGATTGCTGTTGGAGGAAAACTTAAAGGGGATGTTTCGAAAGAAGGAACTTAAGACAAGAAGAAGAGAGGAACCAAGGGAAACTGGAGATTTTGGAGCCCCTTTAAGAAAATGCTATTAGTGGGAATAAAGAGGGAGGCCAATAAGTGGGAGGGATTGTGTACGGAATTGAACCTTCCAGAAGGCAGAGACTATAGAGCTCACTTAAATCACATTATGTATCACGTAAAACGATTTTCAGCGTTATATTTATAAAAAATAATTTCTCCGTCCATTCTTTTCTTTTGTTTTATTTTTTCGCCGATCGATTCAAATGCAAATCTATCTACCATGGTAGTTCAAATGAAAACAGCAAAAGATAAATAAAAATTATTTAACGAAATCTAGTTTATTGATCCTCTTTTCTTTGTAAAATAATCTCTTGCTCTTTCGACATACTTCTTCATAGCGAAGCTAATGCCTTGATTAGGACGGAGTATTTCTTTGATCACTTTCTGAACCTCTTAGGCAACGCTGTTCGAAACTCTTCATCATAGCGGAATTAATTTCCACTTATTGCCTATTTGAGTGGCCCAAAAATATGATAGTCACTTATAGCCAAGACAGGGGGATAAGGAGAATGTTGTTGGACTACAAAATGAAGATATTTAATGGAATCGACGATCGTCCGAATACTGTCCCGCTGTAAATAGACCTCGACGTTGGCCCGGATTACAGATTTTATTTGGCTCTTAACCATCGCAGTAAAAATTACTGTGGATATTTGTCCCTTTTTTCACGTAAATACCCAGAGTAGCACCATTTTAAACCCAAAATATGCTAAGCATCACCTTTCTTGCACACGATTTCACTCTGAATTTGTTAGGCTCTGCTGATCTGGAATGACACCACTCTTTACTTTCAGGCTAGAAGTAATGCACCTATGACTCATCTCCAGTTACTGCACTGCATATTATTATCATCTTAATCTTCATATCAAACCAGCTACACAAAGCATGCATCAACTCGTCGTTGTTTCAGCTCGTCTGTAAGGCGACGAGGGACATCTGTTGCACGCACTTTACTGAATCCTAGCTCGTCATGGACAACGCGATCAACAAATCCGTTGCTTATATCTACATCTACATAATACCATGCAAGTCACCTTATTGGTAGATGGCAGGGAGTGCAGTGCACCAAGGTTCCTATTATGTTCCCTTATCGTCCTAGGAAAAAACGTTCCTCTGTATCGCTCCGTCCTATAATCGATCTCGCGGATCTTATCTTCGCTGTCCTGCCTTCCGATATATGTCGGACATCTGATAAGATAGGTTATTTCATCCGCTAATCCCATCGACATATGTTTTTCTAGCAGATTAAATCTAGCCTTCAGTCTACGCTCCTCTAACGAGGCCCATTTAAGATTTTCTATTAATGACGTTACGCTTTGTTTACAATCGTAATTTCTCTTTACGAATCTAGCTGCCCTTCGCTGTACCTTTTCTATCTCTTTGGTGAGTCCCTTTTCATAAGGATCTCACACAGCTGACGAATATTCGACCTGCTGTCGAGATCCTTGCTCAGTTCCTTCAGTTTGATGTTCCGGTTTTCTCAAATGAACCTTTCAATAGAAAAAAAGGTCAGGCGTGACTATGTGGTTAGTCTTGCCAGGCCTAGTAGCATCTTCATGGTTATAGACTTCACTTTTTAACTTTTCGATCTATCCATACATTCTCTTTTGCATCGGCATTTATCATTATGTGCGCTAACTATCCTGCTATGTATTTCGCTAGGTTTGACTCATTCTGACCTCGGATTGCTTTCGACCTTGTAATGGTGCAACTTTCCAGACATTTTGAATCTTTGATATTTTAACTATCCTTAGAGTAACCAAATGAAAATCACACTCACGAGAACCAACTAAAACAAAATAAATTCTTTATGTTAAGCATTTTAAATTAAACTCATGTTTACAAAGTGTTATTCACGTTTGCTGTTTTCATTTGAACCACAGTCGTAGTATTGAAATTTTGCGTTGTCTCCTTTCATTTTCTTCATAAAATTTCCAATTGCCCCGTTACCATAAAGGTTTTATTTGTTACCAAATGTTATTTTTTGTCCGTCGGAATATTTAATTATTTTTTCAGAATATCGGTGGTACAGTTTTACTTTACTTTTAGTTTTGCACTCTTTCCTCTCTCTCTCTCCTTATCGTCACCTACTTCTCACTCACCGCCCTTTTCCCGACGTTCCCTTTCCACGACCACACGTTGATTAATTAGCTCGGTCTCCCCTTCTCTTTCTCCCTCCCTCTTTCTCCCGAGACCATACATCTCTCTCTCTCTCCCTCCCTCCCTCCCTCCCCTGCAACCCTCACACAGACCCATCCCCTCCTTCGTATACTCTCCCGCACTTCACCTCTGTCGAATCGGTTGTCGAACGCCTTGGGGCCTTCCCTCGTGAGAGCAAGATTAGGAGTAATTGGGATTTAATCCCTTTCTACTGTCTTCCGTCATTTGGCACCGAAACTCATTCGTGTGGCTCTCTTTATTCGACACATATGCTGATACGAACGTCGGCCGAAAAGCACTCGCAGCAGCGGGCTTCCCGTTCTTCCATTCCCTGCCCCTTCTCCCCCATCCCCCACCGCACTCACTTCCCCTCACGTTCACTTCCCAGTATCACTATGGTGCGTAATTCGTCATCGGGACACGTGGGGGAGTTTTAAATGGTCCACTCTCCCCGCCTCCGCCCCTCTCCATCTCGTATAACAACCCCTCTCTTTCACCCTCTCGCTATGAAATTCGTGTCGAATCTCAATGTGCCTTCCGCTCTTTTCTAAAAAGTGTTTTTAAAATAGTCTTGAACTTTCCCTCTTTGACCTATCGACGCTCCGGTTGTAAACACGGCCACGCACGACTCTTCTTAGGTATGATCACTGAATCATGCTCGTGACCTTCCGAGGAATATGTAGTTTAACTTTGATGTGCTGGATGGATAAGGGACGGAGACTGTATTTGATTTTTGCCTGCTTGGAACTGCGCTTAGAGATTCTATACCCTAATGGAGAAAGTAATAAATAATAATTTATATTGATTTTTTTCTTGATGAAATCTAAAGGCTATTACCATTACCAATAGCGTATTCATGAACAGCAGGATTTCTTTTAATTTCATACATTTTCTTCTTTATATTTTTGACAGAGTAAACAGTGAACTTTAGCATTATCTAAAAGGCAAAGGAAAACATTCTTAGCTAACTAAACAGAACAAGAAAATATCCCTTCATACTAAACCTTATATGTACTCAGTCGGTATTTAAAAAAGGTAATGTTGAAATGTCTGCCGCAAAATGGAGGAGAGAAGCGACAAGAATGTTATGCATGCAGATATATAAACGATTTTATTTATAATGATCGCTTTGATGAAATTCTATCAATTTTTCTGCGAAAAGTCCTCACGGTAATGACCATCGCTTATTATTTTCAGAGCGAATCTAATAAATTCGTTATTTTACCAAACCGAACGAAAGATTTGAAATATATTTTGGATATTTTTGAAACATAAAGTCTATTAAACATTTTGCAGTTTCGTAATGGAAATAAAAAAGAAGGTATGAAAAAGATTTTAAAAATCAGCAATCAAATAACCAAATCGATTGTAGACTTTCATGTTCATTTTAGCTCGTCTTCTTTTGCTGCAAAACAACACTCGAGCATAAAACGGCGGAAAATTTCATTCGTGTTCTATGACATAGATGGCCAACTGGCGACCCGCTAGGCCTTTCGGTCCGGCTCGCCGCCTGTGTCAAATAATACGCTGAATGTTTCTAATCGTTTGTTTTCTCATATTATAACCATATCACATACTAGAAAATATCTATTATATGTTTGCATGTCATCACGATATAACATAATAATAAAGAAATTATTATTATTTTTTTATTTAAACTTTATAAATGTTCCAAAGAGCTATCTAGCTCATAAATAGGAACTGTATACATTTAAAAATACAATACAATGATTACATCTGTCTGTGCATTTGTATTTATATGAGATATATTTATAAAACTGGCCCGCCGGCCCGTAAATTTCGTAAAAGTGGCCCTTAGGTAATTTTGAGTTGGCCATCCCTGTTCTATGATGTCGCGACTCATCCGTTGTGACCCATAAAAGTTTTCAAGTTTTTATCCCCGCCATTTCTCATTCTCTGGCTGCCCTTGGTGCCGTCCTTACTTTCACTTTTCCGCGATTTCCGGCCTATTCGTCGCTCTTTCGATCCAAAACACGCGGTAACCCTTGTGTAATGCCATCCTCTCTCTCTCACCAAATGCGCCACTAACAACCCTTGCTCCCGCCCCTTCCCTCCACCGATCCACGCAACCTCTCATCTCCCGCTTTCCTTATTTACATGCCCATTCGGAGGACAGAGATATAGATTATGAATTAATTGAGTGGATTAATACATTCCGAGTTACCGTGTTTTCTCACTTGCCTTGGATTTTGCAGCAAATAGTGCGTATAATATCTTCATCGTCGACCAGCGATTGCTTAAAAGGCCATATAAACAAAATACCACTCGAGTGAGTGAGCAAGCTTTTCCTCTTAATGAAATTATTTATGTAAGATTTTGCGTCTTAAATATTTCGTTAAAGTCGAATATGGTTAACACAATAAACCATAGTTTCAACATTCTGTAAATTCATTAAAAATTCTCTCTGTGCTCGGTGATAAATTATGATCACCAGCTGAAGGTATTAATTGGTTAGAATGAGCATTATAAGAAAACGTATAGTATTGCGGATATTGCCCTAAATATTGCACGTATGGAAAAGGGAATTTCGACATTCTTAATGATGATTTAAATGACCTTACAATTAGAGCTGCGCATTAAAATTACATTTTATGTTAGAAAAACGTCATCTTGTGTATCTGTGTGAAAACTATATTGTTTGTTTTAAGACTAGATTACAATTTTATTTTTTTAAAGGTGGAGAAGTGTATAATCAACTTCCGGTATCTCATTTCTTTTCTTCTGCTGGTTACGCCTTATTTAAATTTAAAAAAATTAAATGTAGTCGACGAAATGCTCAATGCTCCTAGATGAAAGCGTTTAGAATATGATACATTTTTGGAGAAATATTAAATAAAATAAATAATAATATTATCACATCGATCATAAAATTCTTTTACTATTTTATACAGTAAAAATAGGGGAATTGTGAAGATTCAATTTTTATTAATGTCGTATTTTTAAAAAAGTTTGGTAAAATTCCATTCAATAAGAAATTGTTTCTTTCGTTACCAGTTCTCTTTTATTTTTATGCTAACAGTTGTATTTTATTTATAAGAAGATTCAATATCTAAATTTGTAACATACATGTTTGTGAAAAAGTGAGAGAATAGCGACAGAAAATAGCATAAGAGATAAGAAAGAGGGAAAGATAAGGATGGATGAGATTATAAGGACGACAGAGGAAAGACTGTAAAAGGGAAGGAATAGGCGATACGCGGTGAAGGATTTTAGAGTTGAATGTATGGGAGGTATAAACAATATTGCCATTATCTAGTTGTGGAACAACGAAGGAAGTTACTAACTGTATTTTCAGGGAAAGAAAAAAATGTCATAAAGGCGTCCAAGTTGTTATTTGGAGGAGAATAACGTCTTCTATGCTTTCAGTATATCTTTAGACCAAGAGAGAGAGAGTTTAATTTATAAGAACACCGATATTTTGTCAAAGTTACAGCAGGTGATTTTGGATCCATTCATCAATAAAGGCATAGTTCATGCAAGTATTTTTGAATGATACTGATTTGAGTAGTAGTCGAATATATACGGCAGCACCTCAACGTTCTTGAAAATCACCGCGAATGTTACAATTCAACTGCTTACGTATTGGCAGCAATTACTTAGGCAGTAAGTCGCGAGTTTTATATACAGCGAATGTCAAATCGATATATACAGTATCCCCCCCCCCCTTCCCCCCGCGAATAATGACAAGTTACGAAAGTACTGCGAAAGCAGATATTATATGGCAATTTTTTTACAAAAAATAAATTTCTCCCATTGATCGTTATTTAATACTAATGACATAATAATATAGCTCTCTGATTCCCATTAAAAGCTTACTCATATAAAAGCATTGAGTCGATTATTGAGACCCAGAAAAACTCCCACTTTTTTCAATAAAAACTAAAAATATACGCTAAAGCTATAGGATTTGACTTCCGTCTTACAAAATAAGACACTACAATCTCTAAACTTTCCGACAGCTCAAGTTCTGAATTCGAATGTTGATGGGAAATAATTTAAAAAAGCAAACATATAAACCTTATCACCGATTTACGTGCTTTTCTTATGGGGCGATAATTGGGAAAAATTAGCCTCCAGCAGCCGATCTCCGTCCACCAAATTCTTGCCACATGTAACTCTTATATGTGGTAATTTATCCTGAAAATTTGGTTTCCTTAGATTAAACCGTTTCAGAGATATAGCCTGCACAGACAAAGTGAATACCTAAGCGATTTGTAAAAAAATCGCTAAAAATGGCAAATGTTGAGGGTAAAGTGTACTAACAAAGTTATCGTAAACCCATTTTTTAACGATTAATAAAGGAGAAAGGGGAGAGGAATAGGAAAGAAGGGGTGGGTGGAGAAGAGGGTAACAGGTGAGGGAAAGAGGGGTGATGAAGGCAGAGGAACGGAAGGTGGGGGGAGGGGAAAAGAGGAAGAGAGGGTGATTGAGCTAGAAGAGGTGGACGAATGATGTAGAACAAGGAGAAAGTTGTGAGTAATTAATGTAAGGCGGAGACGGAAAGAGAGCGGGCGTGAAAACGAATGAGGTGAAATGAGAGGATGATGATGACGGAAAAGTGATTTTGGAGACCGGATGTAAAAGAGAAAATATGTTGTTGTTTGTTTAGCTATCGATAAAGCCGAAAAGCGTTGTTACTACGTTTATTTGGAATATTTCCAGGAATTGCGATATTTCACACCCAAATGATTTTGAAAATTTTTCCGATTGCATCGGTAATCGTGCCCGTTTCGACAAGGAAAGTCCGCGCGCCGGGTCACTCGTCATTTCGACGTGATTTTATGGTCCCTCGTTTCTGCTCTTCGACGAGGCAACGGCCAGACATGTCGCGTCGCGTTGACAGAAGCCTCTGCTAATTCGGGGAGACGCCCTATTCTGTTTCGACCACGATATCCATTAACTCGATTTTCAAACGACCAATAACATATCTCCCCGTTGCATATGTGAGGACCTCTGATTCCGTTTGGAGACCTTCAGAGGTGAGACAAAAAAACTCGTCGGCCTGCGTACTTTCCCTGAAACTCCCATATCCTTTTTCAGGTTGCATCGCACGCGAAGCAATATCCGAAGGTCGTTCTAAAATAGTCCAAACCGGACAGTGGAATATTTATGTGCTCCTCCTCAGGTTATCTACGACGCCCACGGAATCAAGCGGCTCAACCTTTTTCGATGAATTCACCAATGTATATTAAGGTGGCGAGTGAAAGCTTGAGACGAAGGCGTTCGGCCTTCCGAGCCAGAAGACCGGTCAACTTCGTTCGAACTGGCGTACGTGATTTCGTCTTTTTGTTGGTCTAACGATAACATTGAAACGCTGGATATTACCGTTTCGTCATTGTTTTCAGGATACGGATGAATGATTAATAATTGAACTCCATTAAGAGTCCCACGTTTCCTCATTTAATTCTGTTGTTTATCCGGAAAACTCACTTCGGTAGAATGAGACGAGGTTGTCGCGGAGGGAGGAGAAAATGCGGAGAGGGAGGGTGCGATTGGCGCGTGGTGGGTTGCATCACGAACGATCTATGTTACCAAATTTATTTGCGGATATAACGACGCGAGCGTTTAAAGTAAATAAACAAACGGGTTGGCTGGTCATTCGAACAAGTGAAAATCAAGAATCACTGACTTATGTCTATGGCTGACAGCTACTGACTGATAATCAAAGTATTATATTGGTCGTCACTGATAGTGGGGTGGATGAATTTATTACTACGAATTGAATTTTAGTCGTCTTTTAATTTATGATTTTTCATGTTTTTAAAAATTTGGTACTTTCCTGTTAACGGGAATACCTCCAGGACCCTTCGCAGGACCTGGTACTTACGTATTATCCCCATGCCATAATTACGTACAACATTAACAGAAACAAACCCAGTCACCGGACAAGAAACTGATTGGCCTGTCTCGACATTTACAAACCCAATCTCTGGACAACGTGGAGGGTTTCTTTGGTTCCGGGCGAGGCGAAGGGCGCGTAGCGCCCGGAGACGACTACCCATTGCAACAAAGCGAGCCAAAAGCTCGTCAATATATCCTTTCAAGGTTATATCCTCTTGACTGTTGTGCCGCAAATTGAGAGGATATATCGATGAGCCTTCGGCTCGCTTTGCTATAATGGGTAATCGTCTCCAGGGGCTACCACGCCCTCGCCTCGCCCGGAAACAAAGAAACCCCCCACATTGTCCGAAGATTGGGTTTGTAAATGTCGAGACCGGCCAATCAGTTTCTGTTAATGTTTTTTTAAAAATAAAATATCGTAAATCCAACAATACGTCAAAATATCCTTTCAATGTTATATCCTGTCAAACAATCATAACAATACATGTTCATTTTTTAAGGTGTTCCCGTTAACAGGAAAGTAGCAAAAATTTTTATAATTTTTCCCCACACCAAAAGAGGACTGAATGCATACATACATAATACATAAAAATAATATTGTTTTTGTTCGTTACATTATATTATTAGAATGGCAACAGATGGCAACAACGCGCGCTGCGACCACGGTGAAAGTGACGCCAGGAGGGCGTTCGCGCCCGCCACCGCAGCGTTAACTGCTTCTTAAAATGAAACTCAAATAAAAATCGATATAAAATAAATAACGCTACTTACAGTTAAGACAATACGGCGATCATACTAACGGCGCTGAGACAAAGACGACGGCATGACGCGCGTCTTTCTCGGACCTCTGGTTGCGGAGAAATACTTACTTTACAAAATTAATAACAACCCTTCATAAAACAAAGATGTGGATTTGAAATTTTAATGGTCATTTAGATATGTGTGTTCTATATTTCTTTAAAATTTGCTAAGAATCGGACCATCCGGTTTGGTTTTAGAAGGCACTAAATTTAGGTATCGGGTCTTGAGAGCCGAAAAAAGGGCACTTTTTTTGTTCTCACCTCAAAATCACAATTATAAAAAAATCTTAAAAACATCACTTTATGGTCGTCCAACGCAGATTGAAACAAGCTAAAGTTTGGTGTAAAATATATTGTAATCGGGCTAGCCGTTATCGATCTACTTTGCCTCAAACTCGGGTATACATACTTTTGGAACCGATAGTATACACATACATAGAGATATAAAGCATGGATTAAAATCAAGACGTGCTATGTAAGACGTAGTTTTTGTAAATAAAGTAGAGGTTTTAATGTAATCACCTCGGTATGCAGTCACAAGATTTTGCCCTAAATATTTGTATGAATTTATTCTCTACAAATCATAAATCTCAACGAAATTTACAGGATATATTTGAAAGTACGAAATATTAAATGTTGATGCCAAGTGAACGTGAAAAAGGATGTTGAACTTGACAGGCGCTAATAATCATAGCTTTTATTAAGCTTTGTAGATTTCTCATTGCGATAATTCATATTTTAGAATTTCCTAATAGCCATAAAAATGTTGCGCAAGTTAGATGTGGTTTTTGGCCACAAACCAACCGTTGTAAGTGGCTTTTACATCCTTGTATATTCTTTATAATCCGTCCTTCCTTAGAATTTACTATTCATTAGGATATAATATGGGTGAGTCACCATTGATACTTTGAAACTGAAATTCGTATCTGGACTACCATTTTTTTCTATTAGATATTGATTATTGGACTCCATCTATTAGGCTAGGTCGATACTTCCTTTTGGAATCAATCATTGTGATTAATGACAACCACTTGCACGTTGAGATATTCTAATAAATTAAATATAATATTTCGTTATATAATATGGTGGAGGACAACTTTTCGACAGGTCTGTTTCTAGTAAACATGAGAACGGAGAGAATGGAGATATGGGGAAGGGGAGAGGCCGTTGGTGTATCGCGAAAGGGAGGGAGAGATATTGCACCCATGCCTTTTGTGAGATATCCATTCAAAGCGCCTCTCAATGCCTTGCGAGCATTCGCTCTACGTACGACTCATACTCGCAACTGTTCCCGTCCCTTCTCTCTCCCCCGCTCTGATTCTCTTGATTTTATGCATGGTCGGACGTCTCCTAATGCTGCAAAATACTCTGGAAGACAGTTAACTCTCTATTATTCTGCCGTCATAGTTGTGATACGATAAAAGCTTTAAGGTGAAACCGTCGATGGCGTCCTGTTTAAAATGAATAGATATGTGATGCAATGGCGTATTCATTGGATTGTTACAGATTTTATTCGTAGTGTTTAAATCCACTCTTCCACGCATAATTCTTCGTTCTGTCAAATTTCGCATTTTTATGTTATTACAGATATATTTATGTAAACTGGATGTCATTTTGATAGATTTTTCTTAATTATCAATCAGTGTAATTCTTAAGAGTTAAAAATCAGAAAGATTCATTTATAATATTTGCGTGCAAATTTTGTTAAATAGGGATTTATTAAATGAGGACGGAAAGAAATTTAGCTATTTTACTAAGAAAGTTGTGCGGACTTTTCTGATGATACACAAAATATCGAAAAATACACCCACCGGGCTTTCTAATGTTAATTCATCTTCAGGACAGATGGAGTGAACTTGTCTACATAGTATCAACCAAACTAACCTATTAGAAGCTATCCAACTACAAACGTTATTCATTATTTTAAAATAGCAAATAATTAACTAAAGCTCTCTATGAAGAAATGTTCTCTCTCAGTGGTGACGATAACGTGCCCGTCAATTAATTAGATTTTCGTCTTTAAGTAGCTTAGAAAAGTAAGACCAGCACCAGCGTCATATCGTCTTAATCGGATAAAACTGCTTCTGGAGTCGTGGAAAGCACATTATTTGGCCATATGATCATTGCACGAGAAGAATGGACAAGTTAACGATGAAGATAAAATCGTTTAAATGAGAGCGAGCCAGAACATAACAAAACCCCCTCCATTGTTGGTTAGTGCTGAAATTGACTTTCATAATATTCATAGTGAAGGGGAACTGGGTTATGGAAGGCAGTAGGAGTGACATTATTTATTTGATGGCTGTGCCGTTACGTGCGAGAAAACAGAGTTATATTTTTAGAGAGATAGATAAAAGTAAAGGTAACCACACAAATGTTTTCCTCTAATACTATAGCAATGATCTGTGATCATTTATCATTTTTGATGAAAATCGATCGTTTCCTAATGAAAAGGAATTTGAAGTATAGTTTTTCGAAAGATATTCATAAAACGAATTAACGTTCTTTTTAAAATTAAAATTGGTGTAACTATTTACATCCCAGACCAATTTTTCGTAATTTATCAGGGACTTGCGAAACTAATAGTTTAAATACATAAATATATCCCTGAAGATGTTGCTTCGTCATTTTATGAGCAGTAATTTATTCGAACCGTAAACTCCGGGCGAAACCCTCCTAAAATATAGTGTTCACTGCAGAAACTGATTTTTTCAGGATCGCGGTATGGTGCGGAACCAGTTATGAAGGTTATCAGGCATTAAAGTCACCGGGGGCATGCTGTTGCAGAAATATTCGATGGTTCGTCCCACATTTTGATATCGATAAATGGAATGAGGTTTGTCGGATGTCGGTGGAAGGGGAGCGAGCTTTGGAGGACGCCTTGGACGGTATTCGAAGGTGTCAAATGAAAGGGCCATTGCCTGCTCCTTTTGGCGGCACGTGTCAACCCCTCTTCTTTTCGTCTCTCTCCTCCACAACTCGATTCCACTCCTCTCCCACTCCTCTCCTGTCCTCCTACCCTCCCTTCCCCTTCCTCAGAGCGATACCTCTCTCCTAAACCATTTCCTTTCTATTTCGGCCGAAGAATGGCACCCTTTGTTTGTCTAGAATTCGTCAACTGTGAACGGCAATGTATATATAAATATGCGTGTGTATGGTTTTTCTGCCTTTCAAAAGGAAAACAGCTAAACATAAAGCGAGAGAATTTAGTGAGGAAATAGTGAGCGAAATTTATCACGAATTCTCCGCCCAAGTTCATTCTCCTTATCCGTCTGTGCTAGCGTAAGCAAATGTTAAATATGTGCTTATGTACATACGTAATCGAAATACGAAGCAAAAATATTATTTCTAAATATAAAATACTTTCACTTTTTGTATCTTAACTACTTAAATACTGACTAAGAAATGAAAATATTTTAAAGATTTTGCATGAGATATTTATTTTAGTTATGTCATTTGTTTTTATTATATTGGAGAAATCAATAATATCCGCAAATATTTCTGTATAAATGGGTGTATGTCTAAATGATATGTCAGTTATATGTAGATACGTTAGAGTACATATTTTTATCAGATACATAGAATGAATATTTGTTGCTGTGTAGTCGATACCAAGTACAATTCGCTCGAGTACATTTATATCGGTTAACTTTTGAAGTATGTACATCGTACTTTATCCATTTATTCGGATATTAATGGAGTGGAAATACCTATGTATGACGCACGGTGGGAAAATCGATTGAAGTTGAATCCTCGTTCGATCTAGTTTGAAGCAGGCGGTGTTTCCAGATTCGTTTCTTATTGTTTCTGTCGTAAAATTGAAGTTTTTTTTACTTTTTAGCATTGATGTTTATTTTTTTTATTTTTATTTATTTATTTATTAGTTTTATACATACAACATTGTAGTTCCGTCAGGCTGTAGCCTGTCGACGGGACATAATTACACTGTAACTTATTATAGAAAATTACATGATAAATAATAGATTGTAAATGATAGATTATAATTTTTGGGGAAATTAAATATAAGATTTACGGATTCGAAATTAATTAACGTAAAAAATTTCAGTTGTAAATATAGGTGCTCTCTCGGGAACGAGGAGTTGCTGTATTTCCCGATTTCTCGGCTATTTTAATGAGACATTTTTATTCCTGAATGGAACTAATGCAAATGGTGTAATTTCCCACCAGGGTCTCAATCTCACATCACTTTCAAACTTTCCGAATCCTTGCACCGTTTCATATTCTTTGGACTTTCACTCTAACAGGAGGAAATCGCTCTAATCCTACGATGCGGTCTTAAACCCATTCATTAAAAATAAGTAAATAAATAAATATCGGACGAACGCATATAAAAGATTTTATAAAAATACTAGATTTGGCGTCGGGGGTTTAGTCCTTCGGAAACACAAGAAACAGCGGGAAGAAACATTTTCTACATGACAAATTATGTAGGGTTTCAATAAACGGAAAAGACCAATAAAGAGGATATATTTTTAAGGTGCTGGTTTAATACATTTATTAAATTTTTTAGATTATTTAGAAAGATTCGCGTGAAATATTTTATAAGAAATACGTCTGAGTTAGAGTCGTGAAATATACTTACTCCGCGGGTCCGCATAAATGTACCACGCAGGTCGCGAGTTTGAGATCCCCGAGGTAGGGACAGTAGGCACGTGCCTAGAGGTACCACGTTCTGGAGGAGTGGTGTTGTTCTTGTATTAAAAAGAATCTATATGTTCATTTATTTACTGTTTGTGGAAATTCAAAATTTTTACGGAGTTATTGAGGGGTATATTTTAAAAAAAGCATATCAATGATAAGGATGATAGGATTTGAACCTGCAACCCTAAAATGGGGGTTCAGATATCCTAACTTCCCATCAACCAAGGCCAGCGATAAAACTGCTATGATTTACATATAATTTTTACGGAAAACACGAAAGTTAGCAATAGGCATGAGTTTAATAAAGAATGAAAACCTGTATTTTTTACAGTCACCTCACAATTATTTCAAATGTAAAAAAATAGCCCGTTTTCTGGAGTAACCGGTTTTCTTAATCCGAGATTTGAAGAAGTGTGCCTGCAATATGCTAAATTTTTAATGGCTGCATTATTTTAATTTGCGCATTAACAGCATTATTACCATACAAATCTCGGAATAGTAATAATAAAATGGAGAGCGAACGAACAATGTGAACATATTTAGATTTAGATTTTATAAATTAAAATGGTAATTCATTTTCCGTTATTTCATCAGATGGTCCACCTAAGAGGAGAAACTGCCTCAAAATAGTTACTTGTATTCTCGATATGGCAGCCTGATAATTTACTTTCTTTTCTTACGGTCTATTGACCTGTTCCGGCTCCAAATATTCCATCTCGGCCTTAATGGCCTGCGGGTATTCTGAGTTTCTAGGCTACTACGTGTTTTCAGTAGACACGTCACCAGTCCATTGTTTTGAAAAGTGACAAAGTGAGCACACTGCTTAAAGTACCATCGGAAAGACTTGCATGTCCTCATCGCAACATGCCAATGGGTGAAATTCGGCCCTCTCTGGTCTGCTGCTTGTGCAATTTATTTATAAAAGTAGCTTATAATATTTATACCAAGAATTTTGTTTGAATATAGATAATTATACGAATGTGTAGCTGCGAGTGAGGGGGTTGAGACAAGAATGTGACATTAACGAGGTAAAAAAGAGAGGGAATCGTTGTCTTTTAGTCGTAATAATCAAATTAAATTAAGTCGGTTCCAAAAATATACATTCCGATGAATGCCCACATATAATAGATGCAAAATGCGATTTTTTTAAGTCGACTTGGTCATCAGTTTAAATCCATAGTAAGAAAAACATTATTTATGGGAAACAATCCTGAGTTGTCGCCGTCGGCCCTCGACGTATTTCGGTTTAACAACTCGGATAGAGGAGAATGAGGCTTGGACGGCAAATCGGTAATGTTTGGTTTGAATGGCAACGAAGCAGGGTACCAGGATTGCACAGCAGCGTCGTCACGGTCTCGCCCTTAAAGGAATAAACGGCTGCACGTCCAGTAGATGCCTCTCTCGTCTGCTCCATTTTTCACCTTCTCAAGGTGTTCTCAATTTTGAGGCTGAAGTCTCGCGGCCTTGGCCCAAACTTCTAAACACCCATCCGATCGCAAATGATACATCCCTTGAAACGCAGTGTCTTCATGGCCTTTTGAGGCTGCCACAGAATCCACGGTCCTCGCTCTACGAGATTTATGGCTGTGCGGTTTCTCCTAATTGTTGTACCCGAACTCGAAGGATTGCTAAAATTGTTAAATAAAAATGAATAATTTCTGTGCGCATTCGTTTTTTTCTTAGTATAGTGGAAAAATTATTATATATAGCCGAAATCCAGTACAAATTTTTATCTTAACTTTTGCATGTACATATCTAAAACTACTATACACAAAGAATTTTGGATCGATAAAACTAATAAAAATAAATTGAACATATTTGGTGTGATCCAGTGGGTGTAAGGGGAATCAAGGCTTTTGCTATCAAATATTTAATAATTTTCCATTGAATAATCGCGCACGGTTTAGGTGACAATGGTTTTTTTCATAAAATGCCATGAAAGACCGTCGAACAGAAATTAAACTCTTGTCTCTCGCATGAAACTTTGAATGCATTGAAATTATTTCAGATCTACTGTTAGAAAATTCTGATGTGTCCAGCACATGACTTTCTCCATACAGAGTAAGGAATATGATTTCGATAGCAATTACGCTCCTCTCGACAACAGCATCCTCAAGAATAGCAATCGGCAATTACTCGCGTGAATAATTTTTTAAACAATGAATAATTTACACGGTGGAGAATTCTTTAATAACTAAATGGCTCACCAGAACACGAGTCGGCTTATTAACCAATGTTATAAAGAATAATATATTTAAAAGGGAGCTAGTGCTGAAAATCATTGACAAAACTTAACAGTAATTATCGTAATCGATAATAATAATTATAGCAGCTGATTTATTTACGTATCACCGTGACGGATTTTCGAAGAATCTCGAGTCGTACTCATTTTTTCTATTAAATTGGTTTATGGGCTTTGCAAATATTGTCATTTTTATTTTTTATAAATCAGGGAACGAGAACTGCGGGCGCGGCATAATCGAATGAAAAAAGATGCTTCAGCCTTCCTTTCCTTGGTAGTTTTTGTCTGAACCGAACCTCAACCAAGTTAATTTGCACTTAAAGGAAATCGGTTTCGTTGCCAACTATTCGAGTGATGAAGTATGCGTGACGCAACAGGAAGGATATGATTCATCTGACATATCTTAAGTCTGAAAAGTGGATATCCTAAACTGCCCTCCAAAAATATTTATGACTTGCGTTCCTTTATGCTCTCCTTAATAATGCAAAATATTTTAACTTTTAAATTAGCTGACTTTAATATAATTTATGATCATAGTAAAAACTATTTTTAAAACGAGAAAGTGTGTGTTAGTTTGAAATTAGTCTATCCAATCAAACCTCATTGCACCGAATTTTAACAGACACGAAAATTTTATTCTTACCGATAAATAAAAGTTGATGTTCGCCAGCAATATCTTACGTTACCTTCATTTTTGTCCATAAATATACAAATACGTTCGTATAATTAAACAGCCATTATGGGATGGAATTCATGATCACCTACATAACTATTCTATTTCAACATTTCCTTTGGCAAAGATTTCTTTTTGAATATTCGTATCTTCATTACTTTTCAAGATACCATTGCCAAGCTTTAATCGGCACCTCACCTGCTCATGTCTCCGATTTCTTGTTGTTCGCTCAGTCATCTGGATATCGTCACATTACGCAGCCGATCGTTTTTCAGGTTTGGTTGGGGATGATTCCATTACTAATCGAGAAAGATCTTGGTATAAAGAAATTTCTCGATACCACACGTAAAATTGCTTTCGTGAAAATGCCTTCACGCACTCTTGCTTCTATCCACTCCACTCATTCTCCTCCATAATTGGCTTGACCATACCTCCTCTTCTTCTTACATTACTCCTTCACCTTGAAAGGCGTTTTTTGCATTTGTTGCCGATTTCGTCCGAGCGCTTTTACCTTCAGTCTGTTTATTTTTGCAGGTGGTTGAAATCACGAGGTTTTTTGCTCCTTTCCACTATTTTATTTGTTGTTTTGGCGGAATCTGTGCCTGATTACCTATGCCTTAAAATAATTCCTTGTTGGCGTGAGTAATAATTAATATTATATGTCTCTGTTTGCATGTAGTCTGTTAATTTTTGTGAGATTACACATGCCTTTAAAATTCAGCGATATAGGTTTTGAACTATTTAAAACATTTTAAAAATTATCTGTTGATAATTGGAACCTGATGATAAGTTAGACCGTTTAATTCCATTTTTTTTCAAAATCGGTAAGGTTTAAGAGGCTGCCCTCTATGCCTTCCATCTCTGCCTATAAACCCATAGTTATAAAATTTATTCCGCCATATGCAATGGTCGTGTCTAAATATGTATATTTTAATTTTGAATTGGCATATGTTAGTCACAGATAGGCGCGTAACTTGGAGGGCGCAGGCACGCGCAGTGCGTGGGGGCTTCAAGATATTTGGGGTCCCACAAAAATACTTACTATTTTTCTCGTAATCTGCCGTAAGGTATTCGAAGTAGTGATATTCTTATGGGAATGAAAGACTCCATCGCTCGAAATGAAGAAGAAAATACCCATCTCAAGTGTTTGGAGTTGCTTTGTCCTATACTTATAATGTTAGGATTATAGAACTCTCAATGTATTTTTGGAATTAAAACAAAAAAAATATCGATAAAAATCAAAACGGTGTAATAATTTCATATATTTTTATATAAATGAGGCCCCCAAAAACTTGACTTGCGTGGGGGGCCCAAATCCGTAGTTTGGAAGCCATTGCAAATTCTTACCTAACGACTTTGCCGTCCTTCAATTCCTCCACAACTCCGAATAGTTCTGAGAACAAATTGAATTTTTTTTACTTTTTGGTTTATGTCTCAGCGAGACGAAAACTAAATTCTTTTTTCAAAGAAAATGGCGTCTCTATATTTTGATAAATATATACCACTAACTAATGCTTTCTATTATCGTAATTTAAAGAAAATAGTCCTTTTTAAAATAACTCTTTCTCTGTTTTTAAAGAGTGCCTAGTGAAACGGCTCTTAGGTAACAGAAAGGAAATATATCTAGTTATTCACACTGAGTGTTATCAATAGTACAATATTAAGAAAATACTAATTATCTATTTTTACAAACTTTGCATATTTTTCGTATAAATTTGACCATTTCTATACTGAAGTTATCCGCATCGTGACACTTAATATAATGCAACTTCTTTTATGTACTGGTTTAGGGAAAAATATTTTTACTGTAAGATCAGTTACATAATACTTTCGTCATCAGCTCTATTTAAATTTATTTTCAGTCGATTATGCTTTTTAGAATTGTTATAGTTACTTGTGTAGACCAGGGATTTTCAAATTACGGCCGAAAGGCCGCCTATTAAGGTCTCTGGAAAAAGGTATTGTGCGGGCCATGGCTACACATAAAAACAAGAAAACAAAAAATAAAATAAACCATTAATTAAAATGGAAAAAAAAACATTTTCATTTCTTCAAAGGAGATTATTTCCTTGATCAATTAAGCCAAATTTACTGTAACTACGTTACTAATTTTTCGAAGCCCACCAAAAAAATCAAAATCATTCTATGAGATAGAATGCATAGTTTAGTTCGTGGAAAACCTCTGGAAGAATAATTTTGATTCATCTGAGGACAATCACACGGCCTCTTTTTTCTTTGTTTTTAATGCCAAATGCATCCTCCTTCGCATACATTTTCAATTATTATTTTACCATACTGAATGTGTCAATTATATTAAATGTATTGTACAATGTTTGTCATTTTAAAACTCAATTTATAAACTTGCATTAGGTGATTAATGCTCTCTGATAAGAAGCGCGGCCTTCGCCGTGCTTAATGAAGCTATGATGCTATGCCCATAAATCCATAATGGAGCTCCTAAAAGCTTACCAGTTGGGAATCTCTGGTACAAACATTTACTACACCAACCTTGTTCATCAATTATCACTACTAGGAAGACTATTTATTTACTATTTAGATAATTTATCAATTTTAAGTTTATTGAAAGGTTGCTGCGATAAGATGTAATTGTGAATTGCAAACAGCATTCGTACACACACACATACATGCACTCACACACACACACACATATACGAATATATATGTATGTGTGCCTGTGCATAGAAATGCTTCATTGCACAAATAGGAATATTATTTTGAAATCTGCATTCTATCCTCATATATATTAGCTGCGAGTGTAGTTGGTGTCAAAGCGAATTGTATATACAGTAAAATCTCGATCCAGAGTACCTTTACGGAGTATGAATTTTTATACTTTATACTGAAAGTACGATGTACTGAAAATACCCATAAGGAGTACGGTATTTTCTCTGGAAGCATCTCAGTGAGAGGGGGGGAGTCGGAATTCTAGCAGGTCCGGTGCAAACCGAAATCGGCGAGAATGTGTCTAACAAGAGAGATAATTCTTAGAACTTCAGATTTTACCGCAGTGCTCTTGTGAAAATACAAGAAGGATAACTGATCATCGGTTCTAAATTTTTCAGTTCGAAAAATTCCTTCTTTTGGGATTTTGGCGGAGTTCCGCAGATCTTTTCGTACTAAAGGAAAAAGATGCCTTCAAAACTGGTGTAAACGACTTGAATGAGCAAGAATTGATTATAGTCAGTGCCGTATTCGTAAAAAGAGCAGATGGTATACTGTATACTAAAGTAAAACTTTGAGGGAGGGCTCTTATGCAGTTTTTAGAGCAAATTACGCGACTGTAATGCTACGGTGCCAGGAGAAAACGTATGAGCTGTTTTTATTTTCTGTCGACCTCTATAATTTTTCATTAGGTTTGTGTATACGCTAATTGTTCGAAAAAGCAGAGGGTATACGCCGATACCACCGTACACCCTCCAATACAGCACTGGTTATAGTTGAGTCATTTACGGATGAAAGCATACGTTAAAACCACAAAAATCTTTTTTCGAGATCTCTGAATTTCATACGTAGTATTGAAAAGTGCGTTAAGTTGAAGTACGTTATTTTGAAATATTTATAGTATTTATACGGGAAAATGGACGGGGTTTCAAAAAAGAGTACTACGTTAATTTGAAACAACGTAATTGTGAAGTACGTTGTAACGAGATTTCATTGTATAGTAGTAATTACATTAAATTTACTCTAGCAAGCATTTTATTACTGGTTAAAATAGATTGATCTCCTCTTGGATCAAAGAATGTATTAAATGTGTCAAAACATGGTTGTTCATTCGAGAAACTATATACTATACCACGGCACTCAACAGAAAAACTTTGCCGACCCCTGTACTATACCATGGATAGTTTCGGCAAACGAATTACTCCTTATTTCTTGCTATAGAAAACCTATATCTTTGATATTTTAAGGTAGTAAAATATTAATTTGTCTTTTTCTTATCGGAATTTATGTTATTCAAGTTATGAATAAAAGTGCGTCAGAATATAAAATAGGAATCTGATTTTCTCGAACTTATCAACGTCATTAAAATTTCCGCTTCTTTCTTCGGTGGCTCTGAAGAGGCAAGGTGACATCTATCGGGTGAACTTAAAAACAATTTAAAGAGTAAATATTCTTTCATTTACGTTTTCGTATGACTCGTGTTTTCGGATTGCTCTTTTTCTTAGTAATGGACTCTGACCAGCATAAATTGCTTCTTGATTTATTTTTTCTCATTTATTGAGTTCTAGTTAACACTGTAGTAACAGTCCGATAAAAAATACGTGAACATTTCACCTTCCTTATAATGGGTGGCCTCAAATTAAAGGAAAATTAAAATATTTAAAAAAAATTCAAATCATAACAGTTAATAATGAACAAGGATTTAACTGATTAGGTAATTATATAACTTTTAATTTTTCCACTTTTGAAAATTGTTTCATTATTAATTTTGGCTTGAAAGTGGGAGCTTGGAACCATTGAATCCCCTAGATGTGTATGTATGTATACACTTCTTTATGCAGCATATACTGTTGTCTGAAGTTGAAAATACATTTTGGCCATAAAAATAGTTGAGAATAGAAAACATTTGAAAACACTAATAGACTAGACTAATACTGATGCAGATTGAACTAATTGGCTACATTTTTTAAAAATCTCATCTTGGAGCATGAATTGATGGATGTAGAAGTAATCATTATACCATGAAGTTTTTAAACCTAGAGCACTAAACAGTCGTAAAAATTACGATGGGAATTTACTTTTCGGCGATTTTTGTTAGTTCTTGTTGGACAAGTCGGCTATTCTATTGTGACCCTTCAAGGCTCCGCTCTTTCTACCTCCCAGTGTCTTTCAAGTTGTTCGAGTGTGAGTGTGACACCCTTATCAGACAATTGAGTCGTAGAAGTTACTACAGTTTAGTACTCCCATCACATTTCAAGACACTTCAAGGTAAGAACAATTTAGAGTTATCTTACTGATTTTGTTACATTTATGAAGTCTCCATTCAATCTTACAATAATTGGGACAATCTGTACCAATAAGGGTGAGATTCCACCAAAAATGATTTCAAAGAAAAGACCCAATGGCTCATCAATGTTTTGCTTTTACCGGCAAATAATTCCTGTAACCTACAAACCAGAAACAAATAAAATTGTGGCCCTTGTATCCACAACCCATGAAAAACATATATCAACGAAAAGTCAAACAAGCCTGAAATATCAGAATTTTATAATTCTACAAAGGGAGCAGTAGACTCCTTAGATCAAATGTGTCGAGCCACTTCATGTTCACGTAAAAAAACCGATGGCCTCTATGTGTGTTTTACAATATGTTAAATATTGGCTGCCTTAATTCGTGGATTATATGCACACACAATAAAGTGTGACACAATGAAAAGCCCTTATTGGGAAAAGCATTTTTGCTACAACTCTCTGAAGATCTTACAAAACCATGGTTGAACCAACACTAACCCTTGCAGGAATCCAGCATTCACTACAACTAATAATCTGTGAAAATTTTAATATGCAATGTTCAGGAGAACCTCGGCAATCTCCTAAACCTCAGGGACAAAAAATAACTGTGTGCTACATTTGCCCTGCAAAAAAACAGAGAATAATGACAATGTACTGTCAAAGATGTAATCAACCCTACTGTGGTGAACATCGTTCCAATATCTCTACCAATTGCTCTTAAATAATTATTTTTTCATTAATAAACTTTTTATACACCAATCTGTAGTTTTTATTCACATTTATTACACTTTTCACCCATTATATCCCAAAATATATTGAGATAAAGAGACATCGTAAGATTTACGATGGCTTACCACTTACGTAATTTTTATACCCCTTTAGTGATAGGATTAAATATGCATAGAGTTTTGTGTTCACTTTATATAGGAATGGAAATATGCATGCAAAGTTGTACACATAAATTTTGATAAAATATCTTTATTAAATTGTACCATCCAGGTCCACTATTGGAGAACAATAAAAATACAACAATATATAATATATACACACATTTAAATCTGTACATTTTGCCTTAAAAATAATTTGCAGTAAATCTCATTCATTGTAATAATTTTGATGTTTTTGCCAGCCATTATATTGCTTCTCACTTAACATTCCAAAAAATATACAGTTATGGATGACAAAAACTTAACATTGCACTTTATTTGACATAAACATTAGCAAATAAATCTGATATGCCAGATATTCTCAACAGGATATCTCTATTTCACTAAAGTGCTTGTAAAAGTTAATTTAAAGCTATGAAAAATAAATTTTGTGGAAACCACCAATAAGATAATAGGATATAGGGTAACAGAGTTAATTAACAATGAATGTCAACACCATTCTCCACTAGAAAAAACTCCTAAGAAATAAGGAATTTTAAGAATAATATTCAATGTCAGTTTTGATAACCAAATATTATATATAACATAATTTGTGGGTTTGATGATTAACTTTGGTTTAAAATTTTTACTTCTTCACTTTATGCAATAAATTCTCCAACTTATAGCTTTCTGAATGCATCCATCAAAATCTGCATTTCTAGGTGAATATTTTGCAGAAGATTCTCAATTTGTGGCTTGGAGTCAAGAATTTCTATACTTTGAGTATAGGCATTATAGCGTACTCCAAAATGTCGAGGTATTGTTTGAGCATATTTTCTGAAAAGAAAGGAAAATATTAAATGTAGATAATAACCATTTTCATATAAAAATGTAGTCAGTATAAAAATCTAAATTGATTTTCATACAAGGAATGAGATTTTATGAATTAATTATGAATTTTAGTGGGATCATTAACATGACTCTTAAGAAATCTTGTTAGGAAAGTAAGATATTCACATAAAAATGAAAATTTCTATTTTATATGAAAAGTATATGCTTGCATGTTTTTATTCTAACAATTTATTAACTAGTATTTTTCATTTTATAATTATTTTTTATCGGTTAGCAATTCTAAATATTGTTATTAAAAAAAATAATTTCATTTTCCCTTAAGGTAAATCACTATGATCGTAGATTCTACTTTGGAAAATACTTTGAATAGGAATTGTGTGTGTGTGTGTGTGTGTGTGTGTACACACACATACATAGTATCGTAGTTTGTATTTTATTTTTCACCTTCACTCATTATACTTTCCACAAATGGGTTCCTCGATTGAGAGATAGAAGATACAAACTGGATCTCAGGATATGCATAAAATCAATTACAAAACTTAATATGATGTTTAGGTATACTAATTAGAAAAATTACATTTTTAAATTAATGAAAACAATGCAAGCTTCTAAAATTATCATAAAAAGAATAATTTAACAAATAAAATAATTTTCTTGACTTATATTGCTCATTTCTTAGAGAACAATGTATTATTGTTGCTTACATCATCTTTTCCTTTGCATCTTCAAAGCTCTCAGCAACAAAGTATATTGGTTGATACTCTGTAATAGGGTACTTCTGCAGAGAAGTACGTGGCGGGTCAAAAGGCCGTAATTCGGCTTTGCCACTCAGACAGTATTGAAGTTCTCCAAAAGAGGAGAGAAGTCCTGCTCCAAAAGCTTTTAGTTGACCATCTTGTGTACACAAACCATACTCCACAGTAAACCAATAGCACTGAAATTAAATATACAAAAATTTAATTCTGCCATTTTGTGCAATATGCTAATTGTTATCTACCTATAATTTTGCAAAATAAGAAGCATTATTGTATAGCTGGCTTCTATTGTTGGATTTAAGCCTTTTCTTACAGAAGTTAAGTTGCTTCATCTTTCCCCTTTCCTTTAGGAGCATTTTAGATTATGTAATCATTCTTCTCTTAATGCAAACAGTAGATTATACTGCACAGTTTGATTTTCAAATTCTGCTCTTTATATATCTACATAGACAAAATATTGATAATACAAAATTGAGGAATTATGTAACAGCATGGCTAGAATTTGCAGAAAGTATTGAATGGTTTAAGGCACTAAATATACCGTTGCTAGCTTTTCAATGTAGTCATCTGGAGCTCCAAGTGATGCAAGTCCAATTTCTTGAGAGAATTGAGCAAATGCTGGATCAGCAAGTAAGGGAACATGTCCTAGAAGCTCATGGCACACATCAGGTTCTGGAGTGTAGAGAGGACAACTTGGGTGGCGTATATACTGCGTTGAGTGGAACACTCTGAAAGCCAATCCAGCCAGAAAGTCCCTCGAGGAAAGGAGGCCAGCAACAGGTCGTAATGAGAAACCAGTGGAATCTTTAAATAAAGAAACAAATTTTAATGGACTTGGTCTTGTGGAGGGAACATTGTTCAAAATGTTTTAATTGTTTTATTACTCACCCTTGAGGAAATTTGAGATATCCTGGAGCTGAGGGATGTTGTCTTCGCGATAACCACAATTTTCAATGAGAAGTGGAAATACGTGGTTATGCTCTTTGCAAGCATGAGTAGGATAGAGGTTGGTTAGCTCTCTAAAAACCTTCCCCCAGGTGTCTATCTCTTCTTTCGTGTACTCAACTCGAGGTAATGGCTCACCACTGCAATAATACAAGAGAATATCTTGTATACTGTGAAAATGCAGCTTTTATTTCTTAGTAATTATATATAGTTTCAAATTTCAGCACTGATATATTTATGTAGTTACCATCCAAAATACACGTCCTTTATAAATTCAGGGCATTTTAAAACTTGTCATATATATTACCCACCGATAAAAAACAGTCAAATTTTCAAGTAGTGCACAATTTTTTCTGGAAATACTTTAATATTATTTCTTTTCAAATCACAGAATTAAACTAATTTCTGTGCATTACTCCACTATTACCCATAATAGTCTTAAGACATATGATATTGTTTTTATGAAACTTACTGTTTATAATGGTAGGCTAGATCAGCAAAATACTTCCTTCGCTCTCTATAAACTGGATCTGTAAACCCAGGATGGTCAGCATCAAGTTCTGATCCATATGAGAGAATTTGGTTGGCAAACCTGTCCAGATTCCTTATCCTCCTGGGAAACCATGGTACAGTTCCTTTTTCAAAATAAAAAAGTTTCAGATGCATATGTACATGCAAAATTGTCACTCTTTTCAAAAATGTTTGTGTATGGTTTACGAAATAAAATTATACCATTTAACACTTTCAACATGGAATGACTGGAATTCCAGTCATAGTGGGTGCTATCCCAACTGGAATTCCAGTCATACTGCATTGAAAGTGTTAAGCTTATTTATTACATTCACTTGAAAAAAACCAGGTAAGTTATATAAAGTATTCACTCCAGAGATTAGAACATTATCTCTTCCTCTGCAGCATGAAATGTGCTGGTTTTAATTATAATACAAACATAATACCAATTAATTAATATCTGATTGTACATTCGTCACAAAAGGACTGAATATCTTTTATTGCATTATTTAACAGAAAAGTTCTGTGCAAAATTTACATACTCTACCATGTGAACTGTTAACAAGGAATTTATGCACATGAAGTGCTTAATTTAAGAGATTATTTGTGGAAGAAAGAGTAAGAGAAAAATTAATGAAGATATGGTTCCACTTTGTGATAAATAGAGTGGAGCCCAATCATGCAGCTTTGATGTTGGCTAGGTGAGGAAAGTGTTTGTGTTAGAAAATGTTAGGCTAAAAGAGGTGCAGTTGGAAATTACTTGATAATGCTTACGTGTTAAATTCATTAATAATCATTTATCATATGAAAACAAACGGGATCGAATTTTAATTGTGTGTAAATTGTATTTAGTTCAATGGATCATTTACTTCATTTAATCATCTTAAGATTAGATTCTCAGTCCGTACAAAACAATTTTGTGGCTAATTGTAAGTCCTTAGTAGCCAAAGAACTTTTGAGTATTTATTAAAAGAGACTCAATGAGACTAGCAAGTTATTGAGTTTTAATATTTATAAGTGAGGTTAATTATCGAATTTAGTTTATTGAATGACATTTTTTGGATTCTTAAGTGTATTAAGGTTATCCAAGCTCTCTTCTTCGTAGTTTATTCTACATAATCATGTTGCTGTATAGCAATTTTCTCTCTGAAATTCCGTGTCTTTCTGCCATGCTTCCTCTGGTTCAAATATCATCGTTATTTCGACACATTTACATGCCAGCGACGGAAATTCGGAGCAAGAGAAAGACTCAAACCTTTCGTCCAGTTGCTCATCGAAATAAAAATTCCATCGCTTCGATCGACTTTCTTTTTGTCTGCGCAATTGACATCATCGCGCAATTGCGGTCGCCTCATCCATCCAGTCTATTTTTCGAAGCACCGCCGCCGCACTAGCATTTCGTGTGCAGTCATGCATAACGCCACGGCGAATGATCAGATCATTGGGAGCACGTGTGCTGAATTGGATTAGAAAGGGAAATGACGAATGGGTGGCTCGCGCTAAAACTTTTTCCCCAATGCCAGAGAGCAAAACAACATTTAAACGCTAACGTTCTTGGCCGAGCCAGTCACGCGTTTTCACGCAAAATCTTCCACTGTTTTATCGATCTCGAAAAAAATGAGCGACGCCACAGCGTCAATACCTCTTTCATTTTTTCGAAACTATAAACTGCTCTATAAAACCATTCATGGACGGAGAACAGCAATTACTGGGTTTAAAGGCGTGTGGAAATTGCATTGGAAACTTAAATAATTTATCAAATCGATCCTCTTTCTCAGCTATAAGAATTGACAAGAATCACATGTTTATCACTGCGAATTTTTTTGGTATGGCGGAACAAAAGAAAAATTGTCGAGATTGGCGACATGAGAAGGACTTGGGCGGAATCATTTGATCTGTCCTCCTTTACCGATTTATTTTTAACAACTACCCTTCAACGAATGAAAGTCTCCGGTTAGTTTTATAACAACCTGATAACAAAGCAAAGGAACGAGAACCTGAGGATCGCAATTGCTGCCCTTCCAAGGAATGGACGTAAGCCGGTCAAAGTCTGCGTAGTTAAAGTGCACATCCACCGCATAGCGTAGTGTCTAAAAAGGACCGATTTCAATTCAAAAGTTATCGAGAGGCGATTTGGTGCCTAGTGTGCGTTTCTTTACCTCCGAGTCTTAATTCCTACAACTTGGATACGCGTTGAGTTTGAAGGCTTGTCTCATAGTACTTCAGTGAAACACCTCACTTGACCTTGATTATCTCGTTGCCAGGCGGATATTCTACCTCTGAACTATAGTGGCAAATTAATTCTAATTAATTAATTGTGGCCAAGCTAAAGTCTGCTTTCCTCGATAGATGCACTTCATAATGTGAACCAAAGAAAACTCACTTCCCTCTCACTGGTGATAACATGAAGAAAAATACCGATCATAATCCCCTATGCATATGCTGGAATACGGAAAAAATTTTAATCTGGAAAAAATTCTGCCATGAGCGGGAACCGGGATAGAGGGATCCATTGGAGAAGAGACAAACTTGTTTAGCTAGCTCGACCCCAACTAAGCAATTCTGAAACAAAAAAAAAATAGCCTACCACAGTAGCGCGCACAGGATTCTCTGAAGGGGGGGGTCCGAAATATTTGACAAGCACAAAAGTTGTATGCAAGTTATATCAATGTCGCGTATTGCATTATTAATTATATTTACGTTAAAAACAAATGGAGCAAATCGTCTCCTATTCCTTTCTGACGGCGCCCATGAACCCAAATTTAAAATAACGATGTATGTTTCCACAGTTTAGAAAAATCACAATTTTCCAAGGGGGAGTGGTCCGGACCCGGTGGTTTATCTATATCTTTAATTTTTTATCCCGTGCACAGCTCTGATTGGTATTTCAAAGTGAATAAACGAAAAATGACAGAAAAATGTATGAACTTTTCTTGGAGAGTGGTTTCGTGGCTCCAAAAAGATCTAGAAGCACTGGCGTAAGGGATTTATGATCCGTGTTCCCATGTTAAAGTGGGCAGTTCGTTAAAGTTTTATATTTACATAAGAGTTTTGGCGATCGGCACATTCTGTTACGGCAGACGACTTTGAACATAAATTGTGCATCATATTTTCTTTTAGCTGTAAAAATGGTTTCCGAAGTAATTTACGTACACGAGATAGTTTTCCCACTTGAGCAGTTTGAAGAAACTAGATCCGTTGAAGATGACCCCAGTTCTAGTTACCGTTCATTAACATGAATCCATGATTGCGTACATCAGGAAAATTTTTATTCGAGTAAACGAGCCGATATGGTGGCCAGTATAGTTCGAATCACAATCGGAACGTGTCACACTATATGAATCTTTTCGGCGAAGTTTGCTCCGCGCCGTCTCAGAGGGAAGCACATAGAAAGAGCTTCGTCTTTATTTCTGTTTGAACGAGAACGCTATTTTTTTTAGATAAATGAAAGGGCAGGCGATACGATGAAGCATAGACCAACGCAGTACGTCCATCACAACTCAAAGAATCGCTTCAGGTGCGATCGAATGCGAAGGATACGCACATCATTTCATTTCATCGGAACGGAATTAGATACCGAGATTTTTTCGCAAATTCCGAGTTTGTATAAACACAGCATGGTTTTATGCATTTTTAATGTGGGAAAAAGAATAACTACTACAAAAGAATAAATAATAAAAAAGAATAAGTAGTAAACTATTTAAAAAATAATCACAACTAACAATAAGAGTTCTTGTCAGTTACATTTCGCAGTCAAAACAACGCGGCGACAATTCACGAAGTGGTACAGCGATTAAATTTTTCATTAAAAAATAAGGATTCGAATTTTTCGAACTCAAATTTATATTTAGGTTTAATATCAAGGGACACAAATGTAATATAATCAATAAAGTGCAAAAAGTATGCTCAAAACAGTTTGTTAATTTGGCAACAATTTTTGCTGCTTATACGCAGGCATATGCATATTAAATAAAAGAGTGCTCTAAAAATTACTTCTATTGATGTATGTAAATGTCTCTATCCGTACCCCAGCGGCACTCCTATTGGTTAAGTGAAGTGTTCATCGAGTTTCCATCACTCAACACCTCGTTGCCCTTGATATCCATATTTATCTTTACTCTTCCATAAGCAGGTACACACACACACAAACACACAGTGCTTTTTTTCTAAAAAAATAATCTTCCAGAACGCATAGTTTTTTGTTGACGAAAAAGTGGATAAATATCAGATCATAAATGTTGTTTCATAAATGGTGGATATATATATATATATATATATATATATAAACTTACGGAAGATGAAAGGTAAATGAGGATATTTGGGCAACTAGGTGTTGAAGGAAACCCAGTGAACACTTACCGGAAGGAGAGCCGCTGGGGTGTTGGAGAGACACATTTGTAGAAGTTATTGGAGCTTTCGGGATGATCCCTTCGTCAGCACAAGAGAGACACAACTGATTTGGCAGTGTGACACTGGGGTGAAGTTGTGGGGTGGAAGAGAAGGGAGCGTGGAAAGGTCGGGGATTGGAGGATGCAGAGGGGGGTGGGGTGGGGGGGGGGGGAAATGGGGAAGAGGGTGGAAAGAAGGAAATATTAACGGATATTGAGGCTGAGAGCAGAGAAAGTTTTAGATTTGGGTATGGGCCAGTTCCCATTGACGGAGTTGGGGGGCGGAAGCGTCGTCCGGGAGGGCGCGAATGGCCCTCACCGTGAAACAAACGTTGAAACTAAGATTGTGATTATTTGCATGAACGGCCACGGGTAGCTGTCGTTTAAGACTAACGCTGTTGCGATGGCCGTTCATGTGAATGTTGAGGGAATTGCTGATGAGGCTGACGTAAAAGGCGGGGCATTGGGTGCAGGTTAGTAGGTAGATGACGTAGCGGGTGGTACAGTTGGTAGGGGAAGTTATGGGGTAGGTGATGTTGGTGGTGGGGTAGAGAATAAGTTGGAGGATGGGTTTATAGGGCATGTTAGGCATCGGAGTCTGCGGCAGGGGTGGGACCCTGCAGGGTGCAGAGGAGTGGATGATGGGGGTTCTTTTCTCCACAAGATGTTGGCTAGGTTGGGAGATCTGCGGAAGGAGAGGATTGGGGGTGTGGGGAAGGAGACCTGGTTGGGGGAGGAAGTGAGGATTGGGTGGGCCGCCTTTAAGATGCTCTTTAGGGTATCGTGGGCGCCGGGATAAAATGTGGTGATTAGGGTGAGTTGGGGGGTAGAGACGGGGGTTGCGGGGCGGTTGGAGTGTAGGTTAGGGCTGCTGGGTGCGACTGCCCGTCAGATATGGTCCCGGATCAGGTCTGGCGGGTATCCGCGTTGGAGGAATGCATTTTTGAGGACGGAGCAGTACTCGGAGAGTGAGTCTCTGTCCGAGCAGATTCTCCGCCCTCGACGGGCTAGGGCGTAGGGGATTGAGGCTTTGGTGTGGAGGGGGTGGCATCTGTGGAAGTGGAGATATTGAAGGCGGTTGGAGGGTTTTAAGTGAACTTTGGTGTGGATTTGGTTTTCTCGGATGGAGAAGTCGACATGCAGGAAGGTGATGCTGGAAGGGGAGGAGTGGTGAGTGAAGGAGAGCGTAAGTAGGGAAGAGAGGCGCTGTAAAAAGGATTTGAGTGAGTTGGGTCTGTGTGTCCAGAGAAGAAAAATGTCGTCAATATACCTCAGCCACAGGAGTGGTCTGGGGTGTATGTCGAGGTAACGTTCCTCCCATTCACCTAGGAAGACATTGGCGTATGAGGGCGCCATGCGAGTGCCCATCGCAGTACCTTTTATTTGTAGGTAGTGGCGCCCTCCGAAGGTAAAGTTGTTCTTGTGGAGCACTATTTCCGCCAGCCCGCCAGCTTCGTTAAGAAATGGCAGGAGGGTCTTGCGTCAGGTGGTCTCGAGTCAAGGGATTTTTTCAGGGTGGACAGTCCATTGTGGTGGGGGATGTTTGTATAAAAGGAGCAGAGGTCTATTGTTGTCATGATTGTGGGAGGGGGGAGGGGAGAGATTTTAGGCATTGAAGAAAGTGGTTAGTATCTTGGACGAAAGATGGGATTTGACGAACGAGGGGTTGAAGGTGGGAGTCCACAAGGGCAGAGATGCGTTCCGTGGGAGAGTAATAGGTGGCGACTATTGGACGGCCGGGGATGTTCGGTTTGTGGATTTTTGGGAGAAGGTAGAAGGTTGGGGTGCGGGGTTTGTTGGGAATCATAAGGGAGATGGTGGAATCGGGAAGGCCTCCTTGTTTTCCCACGGATCGCAGATATGTGGCTATTTCAGAGGAATGACGGTCGGTGGGGATGGAGGGGAGAGGGAGGTAGAAGGTTTGGTCGGATAGTTGGCGGAGGGCTTCGTCGTTGTAATGGGAGCGGTCCATTACTACCGTGGTTGTCCCTTTGTCCGCGGGGAGAATTACAATGTCGTGGTTCCGTTTAAGCGTCGAGATGGCGTCTTTCTGCTTTCGTCAAATTGTCATGGTGGTCGAGGAGGTCGGGAAAATCGGGCTTTCCCTTTCCCTTCCCTTCCGCACCCACACCTTCACCCCAGTGTTGCTGCCAAATCAGTCGTCTCTCTTTGTGCTGATGAAGGGGTCATCCCGAAAGCTACAATAACTTCTACAAATGTGTCTCTCCAACACCCCAGCGGCTGTCCTTCCGGTAAGCGTTCACTGGGTTTCCTTCAACACCTAGTTGCCCTATATATATATATATATTTTTTTTATGAAAGTTTGTTTGTTTGTTTGTCTATTTGTGCATCTATACATTTCCACACTGTTAAAGCTAGAGTAATCAAACTTTCAACAGATACTTTCTTCACAGATAGGAAGGCCGTAGGCTACTTTTTAATCCAAAATGTTTTATATTAATTATACAAAAAGCAAAATAACTTTGTATGCTAATGCTAAATATTTTGACACTAAAGATGGGTCAGAACTGTTCTGATGCCTAAACTGTTCAATAAAATAACTGCTGTCATAAGCTTCCTGTTCTCAAAGAACCGGTAACTGTACATCTTATACACAGTGAGAAAGGTGGGAACCGACTACTTCCTTATCCGTAATTGGACGGCGGGGCCTAATTAAATTACACGTATTTTTCCAAGTCCAACTATTGATTTTAATCAAATTTGGTATGATTGTGGAGGCCTCCCGGAAATTATTCGTACGTGGTTTTTGTTTCTCTCTGCCCGTTTTATTCAAAACGGCAGCCGAGTGAATTCTTAAATACCATGAATCATCTAGAATTCCGATCGGATTTGAACCAAAGTTACCCGGACAATGCCGGGTATTATAAAATCGTAATGGTCATCATCATGCTGCGTAACGCTCTAATTTTGCGAATAACTCGGTTAAACATTTACTGAGGTGTCTGAAATTTCTCAGGATTTCAGTTTTAAATAATCTCTACGTTATAACTAAAAAAATTTTGAATGAGGTCACGGGTTTGATCCTCAGGATGAATGTCCTTTCCCATAAGATAAAACGTAAATATCACCTTTTTGGTTTGAAGGCTTTCATTCTTTTACTTTTTAAAATATCTTAAAATTAAGTTATAGATACGAAATTTACGCTAGAACACGCCAAAATGAATGAGGATTCTTATTCTTACCGTCGAATACTCAGTCTCATTCGAATTCGCTCATATTTTGAATTTATACTCGAGTTTTGGTAACTTTTTTAACATTTCAATAATAAGATTCCATGGTTACGGGTATTGTTGTCCTCTGTAATTTCCGTGCATATGCACTTAAATAAAGGCTTAAAGATCGAAAATAAGATTAAACCTTGCTCAACATGACCTAAGATATGAGTTTAATGCAAATAAATCGAACGCAGTATTCATGTTATTTATATTTTTTACTTTCTCCATATACATAGTATAGAGAGAGTATTGTATTCATGAAAAAAAAATCGAATTCGAGATTTCAACGGAAATACACGTTTTGGGGTCCCTAGAAAACGTTTTGACTATTTTCTCGATGTTGTCTGTGTGTATGTGATACGAATTTTTCGAAAAACCGATAGTTTATTAGATATTTTGATCCCTAGAACACGTTTAGGCTATTTTCGGAATGATGTCTGTGTATGTGTGTATGTGATTGTGGGCGCTCTAACTCGAAAAGTACTTGCTATATCATTACCAAATTTCATATATAACACTTTGGTATGACCATGAAGAGCGTATTAGTTTTTGGACAATACCGGTCAACCGGAAGTCGAGGTTGATTCGAAATCTGATTCGGTTTTGGCGAAATATCTCCTTTAAAACATCATTATTGTATATACAATTTTATACAAATGTTATAGAGAATGTAATTTACAACAACTTTCATTTGAAACAATTTTCCATAGCAGTTATTGTTTCGGAATTATATATAAATAATCGGTTTTTCGGTTTCTGTCAAACATCTCCTTAAAAACGTCGTTATTGGTGATCTACGTGAGGACCAAAGTTGTAGACAATAATATTTCTTTCATATTTTGTTTGGAGCAAATTTTCGTAGAACCTTCCATTTAGTAGATAATTAATTTATTCGTAAATTTCCAGTATACAGCGCCACCACCATGTAGCGGTGAATTCTGTAAACATATTCAAAATATAATTTACGGCAATAAGGACTACTGTATTTTTTTACGATACGAAATAATAATTTTGCCTTATAATGCTATTCATAATAATGTAAATATCTATACCCCAAATATGGAGAAAGTCATGTGTTGGCCACATCTGATTTTTATCTATATTACTAAAATCCTATTTCTGGTTGTCTCTCTTTCTTTAACGCTATATACCTCAGCCATTTTTAATCTCCGGAAATTTCAGCCCTCTAAGTTTATTTTTTATCGAGTTATTCAACTAATTTTCTTAATATGTTATAAAAACCAAAGATACATCCCTTATAAAATATATTAAATAAACTCATATTCAAAACATATTCCCGTTAAACTAATCTAAATCCAATAGGTACATGGTAGGAATGAAGAAACACCACGCAAAGGAGAGGGAGGTTGGCGAGCGAAAGCGAGCAGGGGGCTTGCCCGCTAGTATATGTATGTATATATATATATATATTATGTGATCAAATTTTTATCAACACCTTTTCGGTGAATAACATTTCAATATTTCTACTAATGAGAAAAACTCATTTTTACATTCCTTACCTAAGTTGTCCTTGTAGTTTCGTGTAATAATGTTAAAATATGAACATATTTCCCGCAACTGTTCAATTCCTCGATTCAGATCACCAGAAGTAGGATCACACTCCACCATAAATTCATATCCCTCAGGAAAACGCTTTGAGAGACGTGATTCAATATGCAGAAGGTTGATGCTGTTACACTGTAAAAAGGAAAGTATTTTTACTCCCTTGAAATATGCTGAATTTAATTTCACATTACCTAGGAATTAATTATTAGTTTTGATTCTTTCTAAATGCTTTTTTATCAGACATTGTTTCAGGTCTAAATATAAATGAGGTAATATTTCTCTATATTCAGTTATTTATGATATACTGGAGGCAGTTATTCTTCTTTAATAGTATAGGTAGAAAAATTTCCACACAAATTAGGTAAATTATGAATTATACGAATTTTGATTGGTTCTTTTATGCTTTACCTAGGTATTTGGTATAATTCCTAGGTATTCTATAGAATATTAATACTGATTTAGGAAAAGTGTTAATAGGATAAACACAAGAAGTATTGAAACGAGTATGTTGTTTAATAAGACAATTATATTAAAATACGAGCATTCAACGCTTAGGAAGTGATACAACTGCAAAATAGTGTCAGTGATTATTAAAAGAGAAGACAAGTCATTACTACTTACAAAACTCATAATGGAATAAAACAATAATTACATATAATATAAAAAGGTGTTGGTTTTGTTAGGTTGTTCAGAAAAACATTGTTCTTTGCTGCAGCACTTCAACTTTTATTTAATTCTACATAAAAACATTGCTTCATAAGTTTTTCATGATTTGTATGATACTGAGCAAGGGTCAAAGGCACAATATTTAAAAACAAACGTTCGAATTTGTGCTTGTTTCAACACATTGCTTGTATCATGTCTGGCATTGTATAGAATGACTAGGTAAAGTGTGAAACAGCAAACATTTTATACTTTTCCTGGTGTTTTTAAAGTATTCTAGACCAGGGGTTCCAAACTGGTTCTGATCACCGCTGTGCTCTTCTACGGTCTTTAATATCACATTTCTTAGGATCAATAATTTAATTTGCTCGGTTTCTTTCTGAACGTATTCAAGATCATTTAGAATAACTTTGATGTTGGTTTGATTGTATTTATTGTCATTACTAATAGTTTAGCCAGAAAATGAACTTTTTACTTTTGGGTTCATTTAAAGCCTATTATGAACAACCCATAACTTGCAATAGATGTGGTGTAGTGGTTGTTATCCCGGCTTGCTGAATCGCTATGCAAAGAGTTCAAATTCCTAGCTCGACATCTTCTTTTCACCTACCCGATTTTATCTTTTCCTGTCTATACCTTTACGAAAACATCACACCAACTCCTTTTATTTCGATATTTTGTGTTTGAACAAATCTGCGAACTTATTCCAATTACCACCAGCTTCGCCTTCACTTCCTAAAAATTACTATGTATTGTATTGCCGCTCATCTGTATAAATATCTTTCGAAAACTTTTTAGACATTACCGATGAAGATGGCGAAACTTTCTCTGGCGACGACAATTGTTCCAAACAAAACCTTTTCAACCGTTCGTCCATGCAACACATGAGCGGCAATACAATATATAGTAATTTTTGGGAAGTGAAGGCGAAGCTGGTGGTAATCGGAATAAATTCGCAGATTTGTTCAAACACAAAATATCGAGAGAGAAAAGGAGTCGGCGTGAAGTTTTCGTAAAGGTATACAAGAAAAAATAAAATCGGGGAGGTGAAAAGAAAAGGCCGAACTCTAGATTCGAATCCTATTCTTAGCGCTTTGCAAGCCGGGACGATAACCACTACGCTACATCTACTGCGAGATACGGGTTGTTTATAATAGGCTTTAAAGGAACCCCAAAGTAAAAAGTTCATTTTCTGACTAAACTATTAATCGTCTACGCCCAAACGGGAGGTGATTCGTAAATCTCGTCTCGACTACTATCCATTTACCAAGTTTCATCAAAATCTGAGATTTCAATAAGTGGCCCTCCCTTTGTAAGATACAACTAATTACTCGTCACATCGAGAAGGTTGGGAACTCCTGTTCTAGACAATGCCTATAAATTGTACATAATGCTTGATAGAATACTTTTCCTGTAACATATATATTTAAAGAAATGTCCCACAAAGGCGAGACATGATTGTTTTGCCGTGTTTAATATTTCCTCTCTTTTTCAATTGCAGATCGCCAATTAGTCACGAGGCCTTTATTACTTTCACACTCGCTAAATATGTGAAGCCAGTATGACTGTTGGTCCTGGATCAGTTATTTTCGTCGATGGTCCTTTTTTATTCATTAGGATCGTTTCCAGCAGGGAAAGAGAAAGCAGATGAGCTGATGTTATACTGTGAAAACCTCAACCTAGTAATGTAAGTAAATATTTCGACCATTGGCAAAATTTCCTAGTTTTGGGGGCAGCCATTGCAAACTCATACTTAATAAGTAACAGCATCCATAAAAGCGTCATTTGGTAACAAGACAAAATGTACAAATGTTTATTTATTCATTTTAAAAATATTTATAACGCTCATATTTAAAAATCGATGTGACATTTTTACAGTATCAAATATTTCAGTAAAATTAATTATTTAATATGCGTAAATTATTAGAGATTTTTTCTATAGTTTAACTGCTTCTCATTAAATGTTGAATCGTTCTAGCAGTAACTTAGGTTTTAACGAAATTTACTGAAAAAATTTATAGGCCTTTCGACATGAAATTTTCGCTCTAGTTGCAAACAAAGGCAATATGTTTCTTCTTCTAAAATGCCAAGTATTTTATTTTTTACGCAACTTTATAAAATTTTTGGTACGAGATTGTTATGTCTTCTTCCTTCGACTAATTTCAATTTTCGATCTAATTAAACATTCCTAGTAATGATCGCTCATGAAGCAATAAAAATTTTCATTAAAAAATTAACACATTTTCCAAATTTATTTCGCTCGATTCACTTCTAATAAAGAACCATTTCAAATTCCAAGCTGTATTGTATACAACGATTCATTGACGTAATATGGGGAATACGGACTGTCTAAGTCATTCAAACGTGACAATAGATTGTACGGCAAAATTTATTTTTAAAAATACAAACGTGGTATTTAAAAAACGCACCTCTCAGCATGGAGACTGATAAATGCTTACGATATCGTACCAACTCGAAAGTAAGCTCTGAGTCACACCTCAATTACGCTGTCTCTATCTTCATTAGCCACTGCCGATGCGAATCAGTGCTTTTCCTAAGTTTACATACAGAATTGCAGTTGAGTGGCAGAG